>OZ024824.1:40825596-42223649 GCA_964016985.1 Anodontia alba | reverse complement strand
ATATAATACCAACTTATTTTCCCTAAAATTGCAATTGTTTTCTGTCATAACAGAAAGTTTCTGTTGTCATTTTAGAAAATTTCAGTCCATTATTCAAATACTCTCAACAATGGCGCGCCCATGACAGCCTTGTTTGAAATCTTCAAACACCCATAACTTTCTTAATTTTCAACCTATTTTGATCAAATTTGCATCAATTTTCTCAGCAAATAGAGGTCTTAAACTTTAGATAGTGTTTTCCTTTAAATTTCACTCAGCACAAGTAGCAAAGCGTATAGATCTAAGCTGAAACGTTACTTTTGGCTTTAAATGTAGCTAAAAAGCACTGCACCGAGAAACCATAAGGCCCCATAAAGGACGAAAACACGTTTTTATGCTTAACGTAGCTGAGCATGAAATTGTCTCTGCTAATAGAAATGAAAATGCCAACAATAGTTGGCATATTCATTTTTAATAACAGAGAAATTTTATGCTCATCTTTGTTAAGCAAGAAAGAATTTTCAGTTGTTAGTAGTTAGAAATTTATTATGAGCAGGACAAATTTCATGCTCAGCTAAGTTAAGTATGAAAAAAAAATTATAACCTCGGGTCCAGAACTCATGTCATATAATTATCTTTGGAAAAACTACAGAGGGGTTTAAGTTGATTTACTGGTATCAAATCTTAATGCTAGGTTCAAATATTACAAAAAAATTGTTCGGATTGTTGTCAAACGTGGATCAGATAATCGAATCACAATTCCCAATCAGCATATCAAGGTTCAAAGTTATAGCTAAAAAAAAAACTTTTCGAGATATTTTGCTGACCAGGCTTCATTATGTCCGTTGTAAAAGGGGCATAGCTCTGGAACAACAAGCCGGACGGGAAAATACGGGTCCACTTATTTTCTATCCTGATTCTACACATCAAATTTTAAGATCCTATCTCTCTGCAAAGTGTATTGAACTAACGCACGAACGAACGGTTGAACGACCGAAATGTAATATACCCGATCAAACTTTTTGTTATTCCTTCTTGTTCTTTCTTTATTATTATGTTTGGTTGTGTAATTGATAGTTTTATTGTCTAACTCGGAATCGGGTGGTCCTGAGTACGAGTTCTGCGACAGGTGCTGAAAAGGGACCTTGAACGCTTGACCAGGAATTACACTGCGTACATGAAATAAGGTATTTCTAACAAAAAGAGAATATCTTTGTATACTTTCTAGCGCTTATATTGTCCAAAATTTCAGAGGGATTCCCGTCTTTATCAGGGTAAACGGAAACAAATATTTCTTCTACATTTATGTGATCAACAATATTGCTTGCAATTTTAACCTTCAGCTAAAATTACATGACGTCGTGACGTTACGATTTCACAACGCCAAAACGTCATGCTGACAACGGCGAATTAAAATCAAACCCCGTCACCTTTATAATTAGGACTATATTGCAGTGACTGCAGAAATGAATATATATATATATATATATATATATATATATATATATATATATATATATATATATATATATATATATATATATATATATATATATATATATATATATATATTACGGAAGTGTAAAACCGCATGCATACTTATTTATCATATCTTAGTTCTTGAGAGCTTTCTTTTTGTGAAAGATATTTAATGCAGGTATTTTAGACGAATTATACTTTTCATACATCGTTCCATTTATATATTATTTGAAGATTAAGAAACATTTAATTTTAAACTCAAAGATCTTTCTGAAAAAAAAAATTGTAAATTTACGCTATGATTTATTAAGATGTTTTTCAAAACATATATGTGCTGAGAAAGTACTATGTATTTTAGATTGTCAAAATTTATTTCACCCATTTAAAAGAGACAAAATACAGTTGTTTCGAAAAGATAAACAAAATGCAGTTGTGTCGAATATAAATCCAAAGAGAATAATTAAATTACTTATTAACGAAAAATTAAACAAAAAAAAACATAACATGAAAATAAATGCTACAGACAAATATAAACGAACTATGAGAACGAAAAATAAAAGAAATGTATTATAAATATAGTCATGTGGTTTTACGCTTCCGTAATATATATATATATATATATATATATATATATATATATATATATATATATATATATATATATATATATATATATATATATACAGAAAAAAGATGGATATACAAGTAAACTAACAATTAAATGAATACTGAATTAATGAAAAAAGAAAGTAAGAAGAAACAAAAAAAAAAGAAACAAGAAAAAGAAAGAACGTAGAAGAAATCTGTTTTCGTTTACCTTGATGAAGAAGGAAATCCCGCCAAGAAGAAATCTGTTTTCGTTTACCTTGATGAAGAAGGAAATCCCGCCAAATATATGGAAACTTATAATAGCTAGGAATTATATCTATTGTTATCCCTTAGGATAAAGAACCACAAGTGTAAACAGAAAATAAATAAACAACAGACACATCTCTAAAATCAGAAACGAACCTGCCCAAAATATGAGGAAGAGGATTTCACTTGTATAATGGGTTAAGCTATATGGTCGAATGATCGAGATTGACGATAAAGAATGCCGGACACATCTGTGACAGATTCATTTTGAATCTAATAACAGAAAGAGTGTCGACGTAATAGAAACGCTGTTCAACGAAATTTATAACTATATTAAGCTAGTTTGACAGTGATAGGCAATGTCTTTTGCTCACATTTAGACTACTCCTGGTGATCACGAAAACATGCCTATACAATTTTGACCCCGTTAAACCCCACTTTTATATAGTAACCCTGGGGTTTACAGGTGTATACATTATTATTCTTATTTCTGTTCAAAAACATAAATTGTAGAAACTAGTTAGAACCGCCTCGTCGATGCGGTTCTAATGGGTACCCATAATCTATGTTTTGAGCAGAAATTTGAAAATATCAGAATTCTTATTTCTGCTCAATAAAGATTGTTGGTACGCCGAGGCGGTTTTAACGAATACCACAATCTATGTTTTGAGCAGAAAACATATCAAAGTTTTTTTATCTGAAAAAAAAAATCAGTTTTTGGAGGTGAAATTTTCTATATATTTCAATAGGTGTGTTTTCGTAATGTTACTTTAAGTACTTGTATCCGGTTTACGAGTTAAGCAAACTAGTAGAAAATCTTGGTTTTTAGGTGTCATGCTTGGCCTTTAAAATTTCACGACCACAAAAAGTGCCAATGTTCCCAAAACCTAATATTCTTGTTGTCGCTCATCCACTGCATTACGAAAACACGCCTATTTAAATATATTGAAAATTTCACCACCAGAAACTGAATTTTTTCAGATAAAAAATCTGATATTTTTCATATTTCTGCTCAAAACATAGATTTTGATAGTCGTTAGAACCGCCTCATCGAAACAGATAGTGTCGTCTTGGCGGTTCTAACGAGTACCCATAATCTATGTTTTAAGCAGTAATAAGAAAATTAACGTATACCCCTGTAAACCCAAGTTTTACTATATAAAAAAGGGGTTTAAGGGGATCAAAATTATATAGGTATGTTCACGTGATTGACTCAAGAGGCGTTGTGTATGCAAACTGGATGTCTGCAATTTTGCCTTTGAATCCTATCATCAAACCTAAATTACTTCTTACACTCCATCCAAATATCTAAGACATATTCTGCACACAATTTTTGTTGGCTGACATGTTGCATTTTTCGTGGTATGCTTGTGATTGAAAAATCAAGGTCACTGAAACCCTATCCCTTTACCCTGTTCGAATATTATCTCCCTGCAAGTTTAATTAGGATTCACAGACTGCATCAAGAGATATTTGCCCACAAGATTTATCTGAAAACTCTGGTGATGAGCATTAAGTGTGTTTCCCAGAATGTATTGATGCCAATCTTGGTAACATTTCCCTATGCTACAGTTGACTTTTGTTAATGTATTTGCAGCTGTTCTGGTCGCTTTTAAATATGTCGACGCCTCAATGACTATTCAGATACTAGCCTCTGTAGACGGTAATGATGACTGTACTGGGAATAAAACACAGAGTTTGATACAAAATGTGATAATTTTGACGAAGACTCATATTAATCTATACGACGGAAAATGTGTTAATGTGACATATAGAATGAAACACTTCTGTTCTGAGGATAAAAGGCCAGACAATGCTAAAAAGATCAAAGTGTTGCAGTTCATAACATCAAAAGTAAGGTAAATAAGTTTACAATGTTCTGTCTTTCCAAACATTTACATGATTCAGTCAGCGAGTAAGTCATATATTTATAAATATTCAAGAGAAGTATTTAGTTTTAATTTAACAGAATGACTCTCTGTGCATAGGCTTGACGGGAAACTACAGTTAGCACTTTCATGACCCCACTTTCGCAAATTACCATATAATGTATGTCGCCTAAGAAGTGTTTGTTATGTACTTTCTTGACGCTATCAACAGAATTTTACTATCCATGTTTTCATCACGAAAACATACCTATATAATTTTGACCCCCTTAAACCCCACATTTACATAGTAAAACTGGGGTTTACATGGGTATACATTATTTTTCTTATTTCTGTTCTAAACTATAGATTGTGGGTACTTGTTAGAACCGCCTCGGCGAGGCGGTTCTAACGAGTACCCACAAGCTATGTTTTGAGCAGAAATATGAAAAATATCAGAATTTTTTATCTGAAAATTATTTTTTTGGTGGTAAAACTTTCAGTATACTTGAATAGGCGTGTTTTCGTAATGACTGAGTTTTTATCCCTGACGGAGTCAGAACCTACCTCTCAGTTATTCTTCGGCCATGTAATATTTGTTTTGTGTTATATTTTGTGTACTATCTGCAACAAAAATAAGGTTAATAAGGACATTTAAAAAGCTGAAAAGTGTACAAAACCTTAACCAATTTACATTTGTTGATGTTTGAACGCCTTTCAGAATTTGACATTTTGAGTATGTCTTTCCTGACTAGTTCTGTCAAAGAAAATAAATTTAACATATTTATTATTATTATTATTATTATTATTATTATTATTATTATTATTATTTACAGTCTGGAATGTGCCGACTATACAAATATTGAACAGAGCTTACGGCCATATAACATTGATCAGGGACTGCAAGTTCTAAATCAGATTGAAGACGCAGCAGGTCTTATCTGTGGAGTTCCCGTTTGTTCGTCACGATTGCATGAATGTCCAGGTAAGCCAAAATAAAAACTT
Source organism: Anodontia alba (assembly GCA_964016985.1). Taxonomy (NCBI): domain Eukaryota; kingdom Metazoa; phylum Mollusca; class Bivalvia; order Lucinida; family Lucinidae; genus Anodontia; species Anodontia alba. Next base: position 42,218,466 of record OZ024824.1, on the reverse strand, counting down.
AGCATTTACACTTTGCCCCTTTTTTTACATAAGATTACATGATTGAAAATGTCTCTGGATAGTGGAGATCGACTCTGTCCCTTACGACTACATCATTGTGCAAAGAAATTTCCACGAATAGGCAGTATGTTCCGCTTTTACCGTACTGATGGTCCGTGCTGATGGTGAGCCCATCAATGCAAGCTAAAAAGAGAAGGCAACATTTTTTATCCATTGGCATCTACTTTCCCCTCAAACATGACTTACCAGACAACGCAACAAGTATCCGTTAAGTTCTACAGTGCATGATTATCAAGAACAAAAACATCTTATAAAACCTAAAAGGTTGCCTTTGGAAACAGTGGCAACACGGAAGAACGAAAAACGGACACTCGGTTTATTATGTCTCTTCATATCCAGCAATGTAGTTTGCGAAGCTGCTTACGCCCCGTAGCACAGGCTTAAGTGGTAGTCGATTTACAAAGTAACCATAATGGGACCAGTGACACCAAAGGAAAGCTCAAACGAAAACGTAGCTTTTTTGTCAATGGAACGTCCAAACAATAAGTCTTATCTGTGCAAATTTAATTTATCTGTTAAGATTAAATGTTTTGGTGTTGGGACGAAGCCGCACCGAACCTGACGTAGATAGCATCAATATGGTGATACACAGGAATAGTCATATTCACAAATACCAGTCCTTTCAATGCTTGTGGCGTTTGCTTTTATCATCGTTTGTTCCTCATCTCTCCTTCTTTTGGTGCCTTTTTGCAGGTTGTGCCTCGTAATTGTGGCATTTCCTAGGTATCTTCATATATATATATATATATATATATATATATATATATATATGTGTGTGTGTGTGTGTGTGTGTGTGTGTGTGTGTGTGTGTGTGTGTGTGTGTGTTATCAGGGTCATGGAGATTCCAGAGTAAATAGACAATCGAAAGAAGAATAGTTTGATTCCGTTCAGATGAATCTGAAAAACACACAACCCATTCCAGATTTAGTGTGCCAGATGTACACATTTGTGAATTTGTTAGTGCCACTACACCCTAAACTTTTAAAGTAAACTGTTGAAGCGCAGATGTTGACAAGTACTCCATATCTCCTATCGAGTAGTTGCGGTCATGGTACCTAAGCCATAATCCAAAATCATAAATCCGTAAACGAATGACGAATTAGAATGTTCAGACATACAGACACGGGCCCCAGAATAAAGGGTGTAATCAGGCATCCGCGGATAGTAAGCATTACTTGGCAAGCAAGCTTCGCCCACCATGCCCATAGGCCTGAACGAAGGAAATGTCGGTAGAAGCGTATGTCCGGGATTTAGGAAGTCTACTTATGGCGCCATAAGTAGACTTCCTAAATCACGTGGATAGATGAATTCCAAATACTCTGCAAATTTTGTGTTTTTCAGAGACAATACATCACCTATATATCTGTAGGTGAAATTGAATTGTTGTATATACCAACCGTCATGAGCCGTGAAAGACAGCAACTGAGGGAATTAGGCAACGGATGCGTGTCCAAAAACTAATACAGGCAGCCCCCACCAAGCAACTTCAACTGCCCAGACTCGCTAAGCAAAACAGCTGCATGCATCAGATACGTGATGTTCACCGCAGCCAATGTCCGTGAATGAAGTTGAAATATAACGTAATAAAAAAGCAAAATCCTTTAAGAATAGATTCTCCATGAGAAGATCATCTTAGTGTAAGAACAGTTTAGAAATTCCACATCTGAATAAGTATAAGTTTATTTCGTTTCAATGGTGACGACACCCAGTTGTTGTAAAAGAACTTAGTCATACCAAATTTAATGTGCCAGATGTTCATACTTACCATCATCAATGGCACTTAATTATACAGAGTTGAAAGTAATTTGTTGAACGGCCGACATTGGCAAGTACCACGCCTCCACCAAGCTCTCATCAGCTGTCGTGAGCCGCAAAACACAGCAGTCGAAGACATCAGGCAGTAGATACCTGTACAAGAGACGAGAGAAAAATCACCTCTTGTCCACCCATCACCACCATCGAGCATAAAGTCGGTACTAGATTACTTGAATAAGCATTGCCGCCCATGAAAAAACGCATGGACTATCTTCTAAACTTAAAAAAGATCATTTGGAAACAAGAAACACACCTATGAATGGAAAAAAAAATTAGATTCAGTTTATGTACTCTCTTCGTTAGCAGTAAAGTAGAAATGCAACATTGCTCATACCCTCTTACCATGTGCTGAACAGACTAATATCTTCATAATTACACGAAACCTACTATGATCTCAGAGGACCAGAATTTATATTGAACACTATGATCACATATTTGATTTTCATTCCTGTGTAATGTTCAATGGTTGCCATAGATCTACTTTTGCATCATTTATTTTTTCTACAGCTGGTGTAAAGTGCTGTTTGACGGCTAAAAAAGTAAGAGAAAAGTCCAGGGAGTGCCACAATCACAAACCGCAGCCCTTCCCAGACCCCAAGAGGAAGAGGAAACCGACAAATCCAAACAAGCACAAATCGAACAAACGTACGAAAAGCACTAAGATTAGCTCTCTCTTCCCCAAGCGAGGTAATCGCAATACTAAAAGGACTGAAAAACACAAGAACAAAATGGCACACGGAAAGACATACAACAAATGGCCTCGTAGAATAAACCACACAGCAAGAAGGAGTAAGACTAACACCGGGACCACCGCCTTAGAACGGTCAGTAGAGTAAACCACCGGGGGGGTTAAAGCACTTTTACAGCAAGCTAACTTCACACTGGGTTCCGATGCTACTCTTAATACAGAAACACATAAAATTCGGTTCGCATAAAGGCTCCCAACTCAGTCAATACATCAAAGCAAAACATAAAAATCAAATTAATCACTATAATAAACAAAGACGAGTACTCATGGCTAATTCTACTGTATGCCAGAGTAAATGAAAACCAATAGTTGAACCACGGCGGACCAAGCCAAAGACATATCGTCAAGCCCCAACCCACTGGTTAAAGGTTTACGAAGAGGACGTCATTGAGTCTGAGGCCCGAACCGCCGTCGTGCAATTAAAGAGTGAAGCATAGCCATCAACAATGACTGGGTTGACAACTAGGCATGCAGTCTGCCGCATAATATCCAGGCTATAGCCAATTCTTTTATAACGGTTAATAAGTTTTCTGAATTCCTCCGAAAATTAGATTTACCTACAATTTTTGTAAATCTGTACACTAAGTCACCGTAAAATTCTGGTTCCGATATATCTTGTTGCAGAAGTGTTTTCAGACTGACGCTATATTTTTCTAACAAGACACTGTGTCTGCGATAAAATTTCGAAAACGTCTTACGAAGTTTAAAATAACGATAGCCCTGCCTAAGAAGTTTGGCAGTAAGGGCTTTATTACGGTAGTTAAAGTCATTAAGATTTGAAGAAGTTCTGGCGAATCTAATCAGTTGAGATATGTATACCCCATATGAGGTACGCCGGAGGACATCGCCATCCAGAAAAGGGAAATTGACTCTATCAAAATCAAAATTGTCCCGTTTATCATATTTTTTGGTGGAAACTGTACCATTAGATATACATAGATTCAAATCCAAAAAAGGTGCCTCGGTATCGGAAGAATTTGCTCTATTTAATTGGAGTTCTGTATGGTATATCGGGTCCAGCATTTGGTCAAAGTAAATATTGTCAATATTTAATAAATCATCAAGGTATCTTGAAGTTGAATTGAAAGCCTCAATAATGTCAACCTGATTTTCACGTGAGATCTCTCTCCTAACAAAAAAAAAACAAATCTGCAACAAGAGGAGCATAATTAGTTCTTATCGGAATACCAATAGTTTGCCTATAAAGTTAAGTTCCAAATCTAATAAAAATATTATCCAAAAGATAAACAAGGGCATCACAGACTTTTTGACACGACCATAAATTGTGATTATTATATACATGAGAAGTGAAAAAGCACATTATTCGTTGCAAGCCAAATAACATTCCCAGTACCCGACTAAATTGCAGTTTCTATTTGCTGATCCTTTGGGATCATTGAGCATTTGAGACCATTTAGCGTCTTGTTATACTCGAGAATGATGTTAAAATACAATATACACAGGCGCGGAAATGGCCACATCGTCAACACTACAAATGTATATAAACTGCCTAACTCTTCAGTTTACATAGATGGAACCATTTGAATCAGCAATATAGTCTGTTACGAGCCAGGCGTAGCGAGAAAGAAATGAAAGTGAAACCAGCAACAAGCTTTAAATTATTAACAATATTTATTCACAAAAAAATAAGACAAGATTCAAAACAAAATAATGTAAGTAAACAGTACCTTTCAAGTTTATGTCACAAAGTCCCTCAAAATAATCCGCAAGAATTTATAAAACAAATCCTTTCAATATCAGTTTCTGATCCCACAATTTAATGTTCCTGAATTCAGAATTTAAGTCCAGAATGTATAAAATAGTAAAGTAATCCAGTATAGAATAATTTCCAGTGAAAGTATACAAAGATGCCCAGATGAAAATCTGTTCTCCTTACATAATATCAAAGAAGGTTCTAAAAAAAGAATTTACTACAAGCATCTTTTTCTTTCCAGTTTCAATCAAGAAACTTCTAAATCTTCCATGACATGCCAAAAATAACTCAGTCCAGAATGGATGTAAACATCATGTTATTGTAAACATGTTGTTCTAGAAAGTTATTTTTGGATACATAGTAAATAAAGCTATTTATGGAAACAAAGTAAACATGTTGTTTCAAACAATTGAACACCCTATTATATAACACTTCCCCTCTTCAGGGAAAAGAAAGATTTATGTAATAAAGCTTTCTTTTGCCATAAAATTATCATAAAATAAAATACTGATAAAGGCAATTATTATCTTATATACAGCAAGTTACAGGAAACCACAGATCAAGACATCATGCTCTGGACAAGGCATCAGGAATAATATTATCTTTTCCCCTGATATGCCTGATGTCAAGATTGTATTCCTGTAACAACAGGCTCCATCTGAGCAACCTCTGATTCTTGTTTTTCATCTTATGGATGAAAGTCAGTGGATTGTGATCACTGAAAACAACAATAGGTGAGGACGAAGAAGTCAGATAAACTTCAAAATGTTGAAGAGCAAGAATGAGAGACAAACATTCTTTCTCTACTGTAGAATAATTCTTTTGGTGTTTGTTAACAAACTGGATGACCCACACCATTGCTATCCTCTTGCAGCAATACACCACCCGCACCAACATCACTCGCATCTACGGCCAACTTAAATTCTTTATTAAAATTCTGTGCCAAGAGAACCGGCTCACTTCTCAGTATGGCTTTCAGTTTATCAAAGGCATTCTGACAATCACTGGTCCACTTAAACCTCATTCTTTTACTAAGTAAATTAGTCAGTGGCTCAGCAATGACAGAAAAATTATTACAGAATTTTCTGTAATAACCGGCCATACCAAGAAACCTCATCAGTTGTCTTTTGCATGTGGGCACCGGAAAATTTGAAATAGCGTTAACTTTAGCCTCTATAGGTTTAACCTGACCATGACCCACAACATGTCCTAGAAATGTTAGTTGCATGACAGAATTCACTTTTAGCAAGGTTTATTGTCAATTTTGCTTCACTTAGTTTATCAAAGAATGCTTTGATAGTTCCAAGATGGTGATTCCATTCATCATTGTATAAGATGGCATCATCGATGTAAGCCTCACAATGCTCGATTCCAGCTACTATAGTGTTGATTAAGCGCTGAAATGTTGCCGTAGAGTTTTTCATTCCGAAAGGCATTACTTTATAGTGATATAATCCATCAGGAGTAACAAATGCTGAGATCTCTTTGGCTCTTTCTGTGAGAGGAATTTGCCAAAATCCTTTCAGAAGATCAAATTTAGTTATATATTTTGAATTTCCAATTTTGTCAATACAGTCATCCATTCTTGGGATGGGAAAAGTGTCTGTTTTACTCAAATTGTTGACCTTCCTGTAATCAGTGCACATCCGATATGTTCCATCCGGTTTTGGCACAAGAATGCAAGGTGAACTCCATTCACTTTGACTTGGTTCAATGAAATCATTGTCCAGCAAATACTGAATTTTTTCCTTAAGATATATTTGTTTTGTTGGGTTCATTCTATATGGATGTTGTTTGACAGGTTGTGAGTCCTCAACATTCACATCATGATAAATTTTGTCAGTCCTTGTAGGAATGTCGGGAAATACGTGTTCATATTGATGAATTAACTGTTTCAGTTCCTTTCTTTGGACTGGATCTAGGTGTGAAAGTTTCTGGTCGAGATCCTTTAGAATGTCAGAATTCTGGAGTTTTGATGAAGCAGGATCAGATTTAGTGATGTTCATGTCTTCAGAGTTCATTTCACTTTGTTCCTGAGGGACTGAACTAACAACACTTATTGGTGTAACAGACGAGCTATCCCTATCTACGTATTGTTTAAGCATGTTAACATGGCATAACTGGTTTTGTTTGCGTCTCCCAGGAGTGTTAACAATGTAATTTACATCACTAATCTGTTTATCTACAGTGTAAGGGCCGTAATATCTGGCTTGCAATGGTTTGCCAAGAATAGGCAAAAGAGCAAGTACCCTGTATCCAGGCATGAACTTTCTTTCTTTTGCATTTTCATCATACCAATGTTTCATTTTCCTTTGTGCTGACTTAAGATTGGTCCGAGCAGCTTCACAAGCTTTAGACAGTCGGTCTTTAAAATCTGACATATACTGAAGTAAGTTCAAAGAACTGTCATCAACTGAGAGAATTTTTTCTTTCAAAAGTTTCAAAGGTCCACGCACAGTGTGGCCAAATACCAGCTCAAATGGACTGAAACCAAGAGATTCCTGAACAGATTCTCTAACAGCAAACAACAACAAATGAATGCCTTCATCCCAATCTCTTTCAGTGTCAAAGCAGTATGATCTGATCATATTTTTCAGTGTCTGATGAAATCTTTCCAGGGCACCTTGACTTTCAGAATGGTAAGGCGATGACTTATACTGAGTAATGCCCAACTCGTGCATGACCTGCTGAAAAATTCCTGACATGAAATTTGAGCCCTGATCCGACTGAACAGACTTTGGGAGGCCTACAAACGTGAAAAACTTTACCAGAGCCCTAACAATATTCTTTGTTTTAATATTTCTAAGTGGAATGGCTTCTGGGAAACGTGTAGAAGCACACATTATAGTGAGAAGATACTCATGACCTGACTTTGTTTTGGGCAAGGGACCAACACAGTCAATAATTATTCTGCTAAAAGGTTCATCAAAAGCAGGAATGGGCTGTAAATGAGCTTTTGGTATTGTCTGATTGGGTTTTCCTACCATCTGACAAGTATGGCAAGATTTACAAAATTGAGAAACGTCAGATTTTAACCCTGGCCAGTAAAAATGGTTAAGAATTTTGTGATAGGTCTTATTTACACCTAAATGACCTGACATGGGAGTCTCATGGGCCAAGTTCAAAATTTCAGGGCGATAAACCCTTGGAACCACTATTTGATGGTTAACAGTCCACTCGTCTTCTGCTGAGACATCAGGAGGACGCCATTTTCTCATTAAAATGCGATTTTTTACATAAAAACAGACTTGGACTTGATCTGTTTATTTCTCGTCAAAAGCCCTTTCAAATAAAAGAAAAATTTCAGGATCATTATGCTGTTCCTTACAAAGCTGTGACCTTGACACCAAGTCATGACCTTGACCTTGTCATTTAACATTGAAGAGTAATGACTGGACTCTGACTTGTTACGTAACTCTGTCTGTTTGTCAGACAGGCTGGATGAAAGAGAATTTGTAATCTCATGTTTAAAAGACTGACCCAAAAAGGTATCAGTTAAATCAATGTCCCCATCATTCTGCTTTGCTTTCTTAGCCATGGCCCTTGTAACGGCACAAGATGGGTAAAGATCAGGGATTTCCTGCTCAATGGGATCAGGTGGCTGATCAATACAAGGTATGTTAGTCAAAAGTGGGTTTACCACAACCTTATCTCCTGCTAAGTCATTGCCTAACAGTAAGTGAACACCTTTAAAAGATAAAGAAGGTCGAATACCGACAGCCACTAAACCAGTCACCAAGTCTGAGGATAAATAAATGTTATGAAGAGGAACATTAACAAATCCACACTCTACACCCTGAATAAGGACACTTGTCCCAGAAGACGTCTTCTCAGAAAAAGGCAGTGTATCTGCTAAAATAAGGGATTGAGAAGCTCCGGTATCTCGTAAGATTTTAATTGGGGTAGACTGGGCATAGTCACTATTTAGTGACACAAGAATGGTTCATAAATCTCCATAACAGAATCAGTCTCAGGCCTTTCGGTCTGGATAGGATCTTCCTCCTTAACACATGACTGTGGTTTTGACCGTAAAGAGGTAAGGCCAGTAGGTTTAAGCCCCTCTTGCTTTTCTTTCTTTCTTTTCAAATGTAAACATTCAGATATAATATGACCTGTCCTTTTGCAATAATTGCAAATTGGTTGAGATAAGGGATTTTGATCCCTGTTTTCACCAGAAGATTTGGGTTTAGGAGTAAATGTTTGGCTATAATTGCCAGATGGATTACTGAGACTATGTTTGGATCCTGACTGTGGGAAAAATGGTCTTCTAGAGGGATTTGACTTATTAATAAATGAAACCTTATGCGTTAAAGCATAATCGTCTGCAAGTCGAGCTGCAGCTTCCAAAGTTTCAACCTGTTTCTCATCTAAAAAGGACTTAATGTCTGAATTTATGCACCTTTAGAACTCCTCTACAAACAATAGCTGCCTAAGTTTTTCATGATTAGAGCCAATTTTCTTTGAAGAGCACCATCTATCAAATAACTGTTCTTTAGTTCTAGCAAATTCTACATAGGTCTGCTCATTTTCTTTCTTACAGTTCCTACATTTTTGCCTGTAAGCCTCAGGGACCAACTCATAAGCCTTAAGAATTAATTCCTTTACAGTATCATAACTGGAGCTCTGCTCGACAGTTAGCTGAGTATAAATTTCTCGAGCCTTCCCAATTATAACACTTTGCAAAAGCAAGGTCCAATGCTCTTTTGGCCATTTTAAATTTTCTGCTACTTTTTCAAAATGAAGAAAATATTTGTCAACCCCTTTTTCCTGAAATGGAGGAACTAATCTGATGTGTTTGGTAACATCAAAATGAGTGCCAGAGTCTAAAGGTTGCCGTTTTACCGTCATGTTTTGCATTTCTAATTCTTTCATTCTTAATTCTGTATCAAATTTTATTTTTTTCCTTTTTATCTGAATTTGTCTTTCTTGTTCTAATCTTATTTTTTCTAACCCAATTTGCTTCTGAATTTCAAGCTCTTGCATTTGCAAACCTGTCTGAGTTACAAGAACAAGAGACAAAGCAGAAGAATCAAGAATTTCCTTATCAACCAAAATCTGAACCAAAATATTTTTATTTCCTGTTTTAACATAGACTTATTTACAGAAGGCACTTCATAGTGAGCAGCAATGTCCAACAAATCTGACTTTTTGGCCAAATTTAACAGCTCCTGTGAAGGCGCGGCTAAGAAAGCTTGAAGGTCAAATGACATGATTGCTTTTTGCTGGTTTTATCAAGTAAATTTATCAATCAGAGTTTATTTATTGATATTTTTCAAAAGTCAATACTTGCTTTTTAGCAAACAAATATTTCTTTCTTTTTTTTCTTGAAAAATCAATATTTGTTTTCTTTAAAAATCTCAAACTTGTTTTAGCTCAAGAAAATGTTCGATCGTGGACGAGCCCCCAATTTCTGTTACGAGCCAGTCGTAACGAGAAAGAAATGAAAGTGAAACCAGCAACAAGCTTTAAATTATTAACAATATTTATTCACAAAAAATAAGACAAGATTCAAAACAAAATAATGTAAGTAAACAGTACCTTTCAAGTTTATGTCACAAAGTCCCTCAAAATAATCCGCAAGAATTTATAAAACAAATCCTTTCAATATCAGTTTCTGATCCCACAATTCAATGTTCCTGAATTCAGAATTTAAATCCAGAATGGATAAAATAGTAAAGTAATCCAGTATAGAATAATTTCCAGTGAAAGTATACAAAGATGCCCAGATGAAAATCTGTTCTCCTTATATAATATCAAAGAAGGTTCTAGAAAAAGAATTTACTACAAGCATCTCTTACTTTCCAGTTCCAATCAAGAAACTTCTAAATCTTCCATGACATGCCAAAAATAATTCAGTCCAGAATCAAGGATGTAAACATCATGTTATTGTAAACATGTTGTTCTAGAAAGTTATTTTTGGAAACATAGTAAATAAAGCTATTGATGGAAACATAGTAAACATGTTGTTTAAAACAATTGAACACCCTATTATATAACAAGTCAATAAACTTCAACTTTCAATATAAGAAAAAAAAAAACAACGTAAATATAAATGAGATTACACAGAACTTGTCACAATCACGACACACAGCTTTTTAGAGGCACCGATAGAAGAAGCGATGAATAACAAACAATGATAAGACACAATGACACAGTTGCAAAGACCGAAACAAACAAAGAACTTAAATTGTAAACCCTCGAGGAATGGTCAGCAAAACAACTATATGTATGTGGTTTGGTGGCATCTTAATCTTACCATTGTCGCAATATCATCCATTACTTCTGATGCAGCTCAAAATTACTAGTATGTATCCAGTCCGTGTAGAGTCCTCTACCTCATCAGTGAAACATCACACTAAAACAAAAACATCACAAACTGGCAATTTCGCAAAGCAGAGCACTCAATGCTATCCGAAATCTCGAGCAAAACAAAACCGCAAGCTGGACTACGATGGCCCGAGCATAATTCTTGTGTGAAAAGGGCAATGCCATTGTTTCTTTATTTCATATAAACTAAAAAACGCCAACCCCTGCTTGGGTGATCATGACTCAAGCATAAAATGTGTGCTAGAAGGTTCACTGGATCTTTACTATAGCTTCTTTTTCCTCCAAAGGTAGAAGGAAATGGAGAAAAATTCTAAAATTCAATGATAAATGTATTCCAGTAGGCAAGCACACATCTGCAGCTGGTGCTTTTAATGATTGCGCATTTAAAACAAAGCATATTTCCTAGAAGGTCAAGTACGCATTAATAATGATACATTAAGACAAGGACTGCTAAATATTTCCTGGTTGCTAAGACTTTTCACTGGCCAGTAGCACAGATACTTGGGTTCAGTAGAGCTTTCTTGCAGTTAGTAGAGCGGATGGTCCAAAACTGAGCTCTTGGATTTGTTTTTTTCTCTTTTTTGCATTTTATTATCTTTGAACAACACTTTAAGTCATACAAATGGATGTGTCACGTCTAGAAACCGTTTGAAAATAATGATATTATATGGAAAGGATAAAATTACGAAAAGATAAACAACTTCGACGAGATCAATTTTGACCCCGCTCCAGGTTAACAGTGCTGAGCCTTCCAAATCCAAAACAACCATGCAAATTACTTACATCCCTCGATTCTGCAATCATTCACCTTTACGCTGATATGGATGTCCTTACAAAAGTCTCTTGAGTTATTCCAATTTCCGACAAAATCTTCCTCACATGCAAGCAACCTGTTGTCTTCCATATCATAGTGCGACCTGTTTCCCGGCTTATTCCACAAATCGCCGTGAACCCTGTCACGATGACAGTTGCGAAGCACCAGTCTACATTTTCTTGTTTTCCCAGGGTTCACGGCGATTTGTGGAATAAGCCGGGAAATAGGCCGCATTATGATGTGGAAGACGACAGATTGCTTGCATTTGAGGAATATTTCGTCGGAAATCGGAAGAACTCAAGGACATCAATATCTGCGTAAAGGTGAATGATTGCAGAATCGATGGGCTGTAAGTAATTTGCATTTTGTGGCTTTCACTCATCTGTCTTATTTCTTTGTGCAGAATTATTATATATTTAAATAAAAGTAGAAAAGGATTGCCTTTGGAAACAAAGAACACACAAAATCACGAAAATCGGAGACTCGGTTTGATGGAGTCTCTTCATATGCAACACTGTAGTTTGCGAGGCTGCATACGCCCCCTAGCGCTGGCTTAAGCGGTATTTGATTCAAAATAACCAGGATGAGCTCAAATATCCCAAAGAAAATTGAATATAACCTGCACTATGATGATGTACGGGGAAACTTTTTACGGCCGCCACACAGCACAATACCAGCAACAGTAGAGTAAAATAAAAGTAAAAAGGATTGCCTTTGGAAACAAAGAATACACAAGTTCGATAATTCATTCGTGTTTGTTGTTTCATTATAACATGTACAGTTTAGTGCCGAAATCCATAACAGAAATCAATTATGTCATACGAGTTCATTCAGTGTTGAGACACTGTTTAACAAAACACTTGTAGTTGACTTGAAGGATCAAAATCTGAGCTGCCTGTATTTTTCGATCAGTGCTGCCTACTACTATAGTGAAACAAAACTATTATTTTTGCAAGTACCACATGCTCAACATTAAAAAAACATAATTTTATCAGGCTCTACCCTCATCAGAGATTCGATTTGAAAAGTCTGTTTCTGTCTGAAATGGGATTCAACGACCGAGAAATACTGATTAGATGAAAGAAAACAAAACAAAAAAAAAAAGTGCGAAAAAATGGAAACTTGTAAGATAGTGAGCTACATGTAGGTGCAGCAAATCCTGCGTTACGATACATGCGAATAGTGAATAGCCAACGGCTTTCACTTACGCGCAGTGTTTTCGCTGCTCGCACAACTCAATATTCACACTTAGCAAAAATCGAAAAAGAGAACGGTGAAAACATGGATAGGACACCATGAGGAAACGTCACAGCTTGCATATAGATCTGTATTCAAATATACGTATTTTCACAGTATCAAAACTATTTGTCTAGTAATTAGTAACTGCATCAGAATTTAAAGTAAAGTTATGACGATGCAATGCCGATTTAAGCCTTAGGTGGTCAAGGAAGCGGTTTATTTTTTGCGATTCTTCGATGTAGCCACTCCGACGAAAATTGTCTCTGTACTGTTTGCATTTTCGCTGTTTTGCCTCACACTTATTTGCTTGAACTGTTGATGCATTTGAGATGTCGTAGTTTGTGATTGTGTCATTTCTTGCTCTTCTGAATATGAAACTATAAATTACTTCAAGGTCTGTACCTAAATTTAACTACTCAATACAGATATCTGTCCGTAATAGACGTTCGTAAAAAGATTCAAAAAGCATTATATATATTTTTTCTAGACTACTTTATTTTGAATCGTGTCACAAAAAAAAATCATTTACAGTTGACTCTCGTTATCTCGACCTCGCTTATCTCGAATAACCGCTTATCTCTAAGTGAAAAGCTTGCCCCTGCTTTAACATGAAAATCTAACAACAGGTAAAAAATATTGTGGAAAAGAGGAGAAATTGCACCTAAGGAGCAATTTCTCCTATTTTCCACAATATTTTCAATATATCTCTAATTCAAGAGTCACATTACATATACATGTGTTAAATGTGGTGAATGAATATTTTTTCCTCAATTCTGCAAATCTGATATGTCGAGGTACGGATATCTCGAAGTATTTCAGAGAGTCCCTTGGAATTCGAGATAACGATAGTATATATTAGCAGAGCTCAGCATTTCCTACAAGTTATTACCTGCACCCAGCGAAGACTCAGCTCAGCATGTGCATCCGCGCATTCTGATAAGTCTTTGCCGGTTACTCTGTCTTTAGGCGGACGGCGAACACTATAATCAGCATGTGCGGATGCGCGGTCTGATCTAAGTCTTTGCTGGACCCACATGCGATCTTGTAGTACATGCTGTATACCGGCTCATATGCAAACCGAAAGAGCCAGGAAACATCTATATTCATGGTGGGTCTCACTTATTAATCGGCGTAATTACACCGGCAAAGCAGATCCCTCTGAAAGGGAATCAAAACCCTTCCTTTAAGAGTAGTAGAAGGGATATCAGGGAAATCGATTTTTTGGTAAACTGGTCATCGTTTAACTCTTTGCCTGCTGGATAATTTTGCATGCTTTATCGTCGTCTGTGGATTTATTTAAAAAAATAAAAAAAATAACTTTTTTCAAAAACAATCTTTCAGGAATACCATCAGAGTGTCATACAGTTTGGATCTAGATCAGGCCCGACGTTTTGTCGGGTCTGATCTAGGTCCAAACTGTTTGCAAAGGTTATCAGCAGACGACAAAAGTCACCACTTGTGGGGAAAGAGCTAAAAAGAGAGGCAAATTAATACTGTTTAGTGCGGCTCTTTATATATATATATATATATATATATATATATATATATATATATATATATATATATATATATATATATATATATATATATATATATATATATATATATATATATTGCAGGTTGCCAACTGGGTTCCCAGAAATTCAAGAAGAAAAAGAAGATGAAGAAAGGTGATCCTCTAATTAATTATGCTGCACTTGGAGGTGGCTTAGGAGGAGCTCTTGCCTTATTGTCACTGCTTGCCCTGTTCGCGGCTGCCTATCGAAGGTTGAGGAAGAACAAAGTCGATGACCTGGAGAACCCTGGCACGTCTTCTACTGTAGGAGCGACACCTATTGTTCCACTTGGCGAAGCACCAAACTCAATTCCACCTACAGGAACGAACTGAAACAGCATCGTGATGATTTTAGCATTCTTGTTTATACTCGGTCTTTTTTTGTACGTTACCTTGAATTCTGAAAAGATTATTGCATAACTGTTTAGTATCATATACCAGAGCGAAAAGCATAAGGCGTCAATTTATTTATGTTGTTGACATTTCAGTATTACTATGTCTACTAACTTTACACAAGTTAATACATGTCAATATATATGAAGCACCATGTCAGAAATGTACCCTCGGATAAAGTGAACCCTCGTTACAACGACAGCATTTGTTCCCAAAGACGTTGCCATTTAAATTAATTTGCTGTTATAAAGAATCCTTAATGAGCAGATTGATATGTAAAAACCTGGGTACATGTAAATATGTCACAACGGGAGCTAACAAAATATTGTCGAAGTGATTAAGTGATACAGTTGGTAGATGTTGCAGACTTCCTGTTTGTTTGCATTCCTGCGTACTTAAACCTTTCTGATATGCGGTCTACTCTAACTGGAAAATATGATGCCAAGGGGGGGGGGGGGAGAATTTTTTCCCTTTTCATTACGAAAACACGCCTACTCAAATATATAAATAAAATGTCACCAACAAAAACTGAAAGTTTTCAGATAAAAATTCTAATATTTTTCATATTTCTGCTCAAAAATAGATTGTCGGTACTCGTTAGAACCGCTTCGCCGAGGCGGTTCTAACGAGTACCCACAATCTATGTTCTGAGCAGAAATAAGAAAAATAATGTATACCCCTGTAAACCCCAGTTTTACTGTATAAAAGTGGTTTAAGGGGTTCAAAATTAGATAGGTTAGATAATTTCGTGATGTACAGCAGACACTTTCAGATAAAAGGTAAAACAATTTTCAAAGTTATCTCCCTCGAAAGTGTACCATTTCTCCATAAGAAATAAAGGAGTTCCACATTTCGTGTAAAACCATATGCAGATGCTGTATAATTAATAAGTTTCAGTATATTTTTCTGGCCCATAAATATTGACACGTCATCTGTTCAGTTTTGTGAGTCTATTAATTGCTCCAAAGGTCATTTGTTTTAGGATCTAGTCATCTTCACTACAACTGGTGTTGGTGCCATTATACGACCAAAATATATCTCCTGTACTTCACTATAGTGTAGTTTACATATTCCGGTGCTTTGTGATCACTGATCCCATTCCATGAGTTTTCTACATTTATATGAGGCTCACTGATGAGACATATTTGGCAAACTGTAGCTGTTTTGCTGTTTTGTGTGTATGTTCATTGCTGTCAATGGCCATTCTAGTTAAAATCTATTTACTTGCCTTGGTGTATTCTTTTTTTTTTTTTTTTTTTTGCATAAATTGCTTCTCTTTAAGTTTTTTTTTTCCCACAGCGTTTTTAATCTTTTCTACCCTAAGAGCAAATTCAGCAGACAATAAATTGATTATATTGTTGTTTTTTTCTTCTTTTTTTTTCTTCTTTTTCCAAACGAATAACCTATGACAATATCCTTAGGAGACAATTTGTATGCAATGTTCAAGCCTGTTTTCTGGGGGAAAAAAAAAACAAGAAAAAACATATCAAAATATCACCTGCTGAAAGTTTTGCCCTGCATCCTAAGCATTAAATTCTATATTGGTTTACTTCAAATTATGATGAAAACATCAGTTTTAACGACAACTTGACACTAAAGCTGTTTGTTGTTTTGTTCATTGCTGCCAAGGGTCATCCTTTTTAGAATCTATTACCTTGCCTGTAAATTCTTTGAATAAATTACTTCTCTTAAAGTCCTTTTTTAACAGCGTTTTTAATCTTTACTACTCTATGAACAAATTCAGCAGACGATAAATTGATAATATTGTTTTTCTTATTTTTCTTATTTTTCCAAATATATGTAAATAAGCTTTGGCAATATATCCCTAGGAGATAATTTGTATGCAAAGGTCAAGCCTGCTTTCTGGGGAAAAAAAAAACATTTCAAAATATCGCGTGCTGAAAGTTTTGCCCACATGCTAAGCGTTAAAGTCAATGTTGGTATTACTTCAAATTATGATGAAAACATCAGTTTTAATGTAAAATATCAAATCATTTGATAATTCTATACCATACAGCTTTTGCCTCTGAGAATGCATGCTTTTCTGTCGTCCTGATTCTCTGTTTCTTACAATAAGCACAAAAACTAGAGAATTAAGACAGACTGATGTATCAACAAGTTTGATGCTTGGAGACGATAGTCTAAGTGCTTTTGGCAGAAACCGACGAGGTTGGACAGAATTTGATCGATTAAATGTGGTTACAGATTTACTCATAGACATCACACTTCGTAGCATTGTCCGTGGAACATTTATCAATGTCGTGGATATTGATAAACCCATTATAATACCCATTGATGTGTCTAAAAACTGCTTGATTGGTGCCAAATAGTGTAGATCCTAATCAGACGCAGGGCTTGGTGTGGGTATACACTTTGCTCAGGCTTGTCTGTCGCTGGCCTCATTCACGAAAACACGCCTATATAAGTTTGACCCTCTTAAACCCCATTTTTATATAGTAAAACAGGGGTTTACAGGGGTATACATTATTTTTCCTATATTGCTAAAAACATAGATTGTGGGTACTCGTTAGAACCGCCTCACCGAGGCGGTTCTAACGAGTACCCACAATCTATGTTTTGAGCAGGAATATGAAAAATATCAGAATTTTTAACTGAAAATTTTCCTTTTGTGGTGATTAAATTTTCAAATATATCTGAATAGGCGTGTTTTCGTAATACTATGGCTTGTCTGTAGTGCATTTGACTGCAGATCCAGTCCCTCGGGACCTCCCTCGGGACCTGGCGAATGTTAATGTATCAAAACAATGTTTGATCCCTATAATTCTTTCACACACACACACACACACACACACACACACATGCATACACACATACACACACACACACACACACACACACATGCACACGCACAAACTCTTGCGCATAACACACTCACACACAAACACACATCCACGCACAAATATGCACACACAGATGTACACACGAACGCGCACGTGCGCAAACGCGCACAGACGGGCACAAACTCTCTCACACACACACACACACACACATACACACAACATACAAACACATTTATACATACACAAACACATACACATACACGCAACTCACACACATACACAAGTACGAATATGAATGATTTTGTATCAAGGGCCATTATTCATGAAATACTGCATCACACGACAAAAATATCTTATGCGACCTATCATTACACGGTTATTTTGAAAACGCATAATCACATTTTATTAGATGATGTTTCTTCGATCAATCTGGATGTGGCCTGGACAGAGACTTTTTCATAAGGACCCTATATCTGAACATTGCAAGACAAGAAAATTAAACTTACCTATAACAAACAAAAGATTGTCCAAAGGTCAAAATCAGCCCTGTCAATTTGCCAAAATTTCTTGAGACTGTATTGCTCAGTATCAACTTCTATTCTTCATTCATAACTATCATTACGGTACTTTATTGTATTGCTCTGTCGTCAACCCTCGTAAAAATGACAGCATTTGTTCCCAAAGACGTTGCCATTACATGTAAAGTGAATTTGCTGTTGTACAGAATACTCATTACGAAAACACGCCTATTCAAATGTATTGAAAATTTTACTACCAAAAAAATGAAAATTTTCAGATAAAAATTCTGATATTTTTCATATTTCTGCTCAAAACATTGATTGTGGGTACTCGTTAGAACCGCCTCGGCGAGCAAGATCTACCTCGGCGAGCAATATCTACCCACAATATAAGTATTACGTTGTAAAGGTGCTGTGTCTATGCTTAGAAACGATGAAACATGCCAAAGAAGCGTCAAAATGGCTATTCCGGGCTACACTGAGACATACTTTGATAACGAAAGTAGAATAACAGTCAATGCTAAGATTTTAGCAAACGTTTCAGATTGAGCGATATGGAATTCTTTGAATTTTTACAGTGCCGATATTTGGCCTTTGTAATCCTCCTCCTTTTAGTCTATCAAATATGTACATTTCTGACTTTATCCTCATTAATGATACTGAAATACGAGTGTAGATTCCCAGAAAACGCTACAATCACGAAACACCGAAAGAAGGCATCACGAAAACACGCCTATATAATTTTGACCACCTTAAATCCCACTTTTATATTTTCCTTATTTCTGCTTAATAACATAGATTGTGGATACTCGTTAGAACCGCTTTTGAGCAGAAATATGAAAAATATCAGAATTTTTTATCTGAAACTTTTCAGTTTTTGGAGGTGAAATTTTCTATATATTTAAATAGGAGTGTTTTCGTAATGGAGAGATGAACAAATAATGTCATAACAAAAGCCACAAACCATTAAAACTGAAAGTAAACGTGTAAAGTGATGAAATGGGCAAGCAATGCACTTCCTGCAGCACGTAATTCAAATCAACTATGATCATTGACATTTGCAAAAGACAAGAAAACAAGCAGCTCCCACCACTGCCATGACCCGCGAAGGAAGGCTGAGGCAGACCTCAGGCAGGACATCTCCACTGCAGCTAGTATACGCATAATTATCGCCAAATGCATCAAACGAATTAAAGGAAGTAAAGTATCTTTTTTATCATGAGCAGAACAACTCTATTTTATAACATTACATATAACAATAGAGATTTCCAACGGTTAGTGTAAAGGTTAATTTCAAATAAGAACAACAGTGCTGGCACCAGTCCTGAAGTATCGTCATCGACATCGAAAAACAAATTCTGAGTCAGTGCTACCCTCCGGGAATCGTTTCTATTAGCTGTGACATCGGCACAGTGCTTGTAAAATAAATAGAGGATACTTACTCTTTTGCTGTGAATACCATAAATATTGTCATCGAGTGTAATGAAAACATTAGTATTTTCACGAGTGCGAAGCACGAGTGAAAATTTGAATGTTTTCATTACACGAGATGAAAATTTTTATGGAATTCACTGAAAAAGAGTAAATTTTCTTTTTATTTTATTGTTTACACGCCAATGCGCGTTTCTGACGTCATAACTAACGTCACCAAACAAAACATGAACGTCATGGCATGGACGTTCAGTACTTAACATGTGAAACGCCGGAAATACAAAAACAAAAAGTTTGACAAATCAGTATAATCTAGATACCAAAATGTTCCTCACATTCTAACTAAGAAAATGAATACCAACACTTGATAGTTTAGTTCAGAAACAAAGAAGTTAGAGGTGTTCAAAAATTTGAAGTGGAGGTAACATCCACTTCCGAAACAATGAAGAAAACCGAAGTCGTCCAAAGCAAGGAGTGAAAATATAAATCGTATCAGTCACTAGTGAAATGATACGATATCAATTCACTAGTGGTTGATACCACTTTTTTTTTCATCAGATATACACTGATTTCACCGCTGACAATAAAATAAACCATAGCATTTAGGGTGCCAGATGTGCAAATTTCATTTTGCGGAACGTTTCTTCTAAGTACCCATACCGGATGCTTTAGTGGAGAAATGAGAAAAAACATCATTTGTTTAAATTTGGCTTATCTGTCCCCAGTCTAGGAGAAGGGTAATAATTTGTATTCATAAAATGACTCGCACTTTAGTGGTTTCTTCCCTTTAACGCACAGTCCTCATACCAGATGGCAGATGAATTTTTTCACGGAACTCGCGGCTGGGAATAAGATGGCGAAAATGCTACTGTTTGTGTTGGAGAAATTATCGTCGCATTTCGAAATAATTTTAGTCGTTTTACATGGTAAACAGAAAGTGCTCATTTGTGATCTCAAAATAGACAGAATGGTTTTATCAATACGCTTTTTACAAAACTACTGTTTCGAGATTTCACCTGTAGATATGTGTGTTGTTGATTTTTTGTGTGTGTGTTTTTTGTTGTTGTTTTTTGTGTGTTTTATTTTTTTTTTTTTTTTGTTTTTTTTTTTTTTTTTTGTTTATTTGTTTTCGAAATTTCGAAAGTAGGCTATCCCCTCTTATATTAGTTTGAGGTAATAATCTATATTGATGTCTAATTGGACAAAGTTTGCATCAGACCAAATGAACAAACACTGTCTTTCTCAGAACCTGATTCCACTGCACCAACAGTAACAAAAATAAAATGTTTTGTGTTCTGTGTATGTATTACATAATATGTAAAGGACGGCAATGGTTGTTAAAACTTGTGGTCCATTTTTCATGTTTGCTACAACAACGAAATATATTTAAAGTAATCAAATATTGTTTCAGCTACGGAAATGTCCCCAAAAATTTGTAATGAACATTATGTTAACAAGACCTTGTAATGTATGCCCAGTGTTGACCAATTAGATTCAGTAAAAAGAGGGTTTTGTAGGGCGATCAGAAAAAAGTTTGCAATATTAAACCAGATTTGTTTTTGTTTTTACTTCTAATGACCATGTTTTGCGTAAAATTTGTCTGAATGTTTTTTAAAAATCACAAACATTCTCATTTCCCATACTGTGTAGTGAAAATTCCATGGCTTACATAGCTGTAGATAAGAGGGATATCAAGATAAATATTGATTATTTTCCCACAAAAAAAAGTATAGTGTGGGGAATCATTAGAAGCACCTCACACAACACACTCGTATGTAGAGAAATGATTAAACATTTTACTTCTTCAAGATTGGCTTATATTGAGCTAGATCAAGACGTATACATTTTACATAATAGTGTCAATAGATTTTAAAGCAAAGACCTTTAACCCATTTTAGTATGGAGGCCCTCAAAAGAATAACTAGCAAACAGTGGAGATCCAGATCAGAAGCCGCAGTTGCTTTATGTTTGTTTGTTTTTTTCTAGAACAGAGCTATAAACTTCCGATTTTTGTTGTTGTTTGTGTTGTTGTTGTGTGATTTTGTTTTTGTTGTTGTTGTTGTTATGCTTTTTTTACATATTAAGCTAGACAGATTTTTGTACCCAGCAAACAGCATATAAAATGTATATTTTTCTCATGTTGTTGCTCTTATATAATGTTGTGCGAATATTGAAATAACTTTCTAACCGGACTGCGGCGATGATATGTCTGAGTTGTTACCATTTGAATTACTATGCTTTTTTCATACTTTGGTTAATTTAGTCCAGGAGAAGGGTAATAATTCATGTAAGTAAAATTACTTGTACTACAGTGGTTTCTCCCCATTAATTTTTTACTTCGCATTACGAGAACACGCCTATTCAAATATATAGAAAATTTCACCTCCAAAAACTGAAAATTTTCAGATAAAAAACTGATATTTTTCTTATTTCTGCTCAAAACATAGATTGTGGGTACTCGTTAGAACCGCCTCGACGAGGCGGTTCTAACGAGTACGAACCACCTTGACGAGGCGGTTCTAACGAGTACCCACAATCTATGTTTTCTACCGAGTACCCACAATCTATGTTTTTGAGCAGAAATAAGAAAAATAATGTATACCCTTGTAACCCCAGTTTTACTATATAAAAGTGAGGTTACAGAGGGTCAAAATTATATAGGTATGTTTTCGTGATGGTAACTTTTGGTCTGATAACAGAATAAACCATTATTTAATTGGACTGTGTCAAGCAAAACAATGTCTTCGATGTCTTTGAGCAATTGCGGACAGCAAGGGCAGGTTGCGCATCAATGCAACCTTATTAAAATATTCGCTTATCCGCTGATAGTATCATTATATACAGTTTCGGCCAGGCTCTAAATATCTAATATCGCAGCCCTTTAAACAAATCAGGATATAGGATACCGTGGTTGAGTTTATTATGCCCCCTAACCTCTAACAAGTTGGTAAGGCATATTGCTTTGGGCTTGTCCGTCGTGCGTTGGTCCGTTTGTCCGTTAGTCTTGTTTTTTTTTTTTTTTTTTTTGTTTGTTTGTTTGTTTGTTTGTTGTTTTTTTTTTTTTTTTTTTTTTTTTGTTTTTTTTTTGTTTTTTTTTTTTTTTTGTTGTTGTTTTTTTTATTCTTGTTTCCTTTTTTGTTTATAGCATAACTTTTAAACTGTCCATGCTAGGTTTTTGAAATTTCATATATGGAGTCTTTATGAAAAGAAAAGTCGACAAGGTTTTCCCCCTTATCAGGGTAATGCCCCTTGAGTTATGCCCTTTTGAAATAAAATGCAATGAAATCTTGTAAGCATATATCTAAAAAAATCTATTTGAGCTATCATATTGAATATTTATATGCTAATTGGGAATGATGAGTAGATGACCTGATTAACTTTTGAAAATGTTCCATTTGTTTTCCTGAGTTATGGCCATTTGAAAATTTCTGCATTTAAACCTCGTAAACAAGATATCTCAAAAGCTCTTTAAGCTATTAGCTTAACATTTGACAAGCTGGTGGGAATGGTGAGTAGATGACCTGATAAACTTCTCAAAAGTTTTCATTTGTATTTCTTGAGTTACGGCCCTTTGTATTTGTTTATAACTGTAAGCAAGATATCTTAAACACTGTTAAAGCTATTGCCTTGAAACTTGACAGGCTGATAAGTAATGATAAGTTGATGACCTGATTAACTTTTGAAAAAATTCTGATTTTTTTTCTTGAGTTATGGCTGAAAATTTCAGCATTAACCTCGTAAGCAAGATATATCAAAAACTATTTGGGGCAAGCAATGTTAGAGTCAAGAAGGTGGGGACATACTGTTTTATAAACAGAAGCTCCAGTTTAAAGGAATTCATTGGAGGATGATTTCGACATAAGGCGGTTCAATTGTGAGCGCTTTGATTTGCTCAATTTTCTGCATTCGTATAAAGACCAACGACCATAATGTTCAACTAATACGGCTTTCAGAATTTCTGTTGCATGTTTTCAAATCAGTTTAAAGTTAATGATACTTCAAATATGTGTTCAAGGACGAAATATTAGGAGCTTAATACTTGAGAATAAGAGGAATGCGTCTGGCAAAAGAGGAAAGCGGCCATGCAATTTTTGGACAGGAAAGTTTACTTCAGTAGTCAGAAAAGTAGTATAGAAGATGTCCAGGAAGTGCCACAATAACAGATCATAGGCTACTAATGACACAAGGGATTGAGCCAAAAACCATGACTGACATTAAACAGACTATATACAAGCAAAGCAACCAGCTCCGTCTTGCCCCACAAGGGGATAACAATGCTACGTAGATAGGATCTACTAAACACCACGATAAGACAACGAACAAAAAAGAAAACATATGAAAAATGCCCGCAGCGTGCAGTCAGTTTCAGTTTTAACTCTTTGGTAGACTGTCAGGCTCCTCTGCATATGAAATAATTGTTCTGTTTTGAATTTATTCTAATAAACATATTGGCCCAGTTGTCCGAAACTAACGATTTCTAATACACATATTGGTCCAGTTGTTCGAAACTTGTTTGTTTGTGTTGAGGTTTTACGGCCCAGTCAACCCAATGGGGTCATGTCGAGCGCGGTCAGTTTACCTAACCACACGTTTACTGGGCAGGCTTAGTCCTCTAAGCGGTTGTGTACATTCTTTCGCCAGAAACTGACAACTGCCCTTCTTGAATCAGCGAAGGGAGAGAATGACCGTAGAAAATATTTCATGATCAATCTCCACGAAAGAATGTTGCCGACCTCGGCTGTTCGAAACTAACGATGTCGTTAGTTAACGTATCGTTAAAACTTTAATCATTAAATATGGCATATACGCTATTATTTTTGCTGAAAAACATGTGAGTAGCTTTTGCATTTGCAAAAGCTACCCACATTTTTTTTAGCAAAAATACCTGTGAATTAGATATTGTACTTACTAAAACAGTTCATATTTTGACCACTAAAAAATAACGAGTACGTTAAGCTAACGGTGCTTTGAACAACCGAGCCATGGATATCTCATGTCTAATGCGCTGCTTTTAAGTTGAATAAGCTGAAAGGTACGTGCTATAATAGAATAGAAGATAAGCAACAACCAGTTAAGAATGACCTCAGTAATAAGAACATCTTCTCAGAATGTGTACTGTAACATTCTCAACAGTAAATGGCAGAATTTAATTTCAAATAAGTTCAGGAGTACTTAAGATACTTCCAGGGACTAACAGTATCGATGAAGTTGTTGTGGTATATCTATTTTCTTGCAAATTTACTGTTTGGCATTTTAAAAAGCATGAAATGGAAAACAAAAACAAAAACAAAAACAATAGAAATGCAAACTACTCCAAAATCCACAAAGCGCAATGTTTATTGTTCCCGTAAATATAAACACAACAACTGTACATATGAATATAATCCGCCATCTGAAGTCGACTATGACGGACATAAATTATAATAAGATCATATTAAAGGTAACTTTCTGAGTTCTAAGAAAACTCGCCTAGTTACATGTACCATTAGCAAAATATCCTTAACGGTTTTATTTAGAATTATTCCCTTATCTATTCATTTGGTAAAACCTACATGAGCGTTACATTAATTTCTGATGTTTATCAAATACAGTCGACATCGAAACTAAAGGTTAGAATTGGGAAAATGCTAAGAATCATAGGTAGAATTTATTGTCATTTATTCGTTTATTTCGAGATAGCGTAAAATAAGAATCTAAAAGGTTGCCTTGAAAACAAAGAACACATTACAGATAGAAAATGGGAGTTTCGGTTTTATTGAGACTCTTCATAAGCAGTAATGAAGTTTGCAACACTGCTTACGCCCTCCAGCGTGTACATAAGCAGAACTCCATTTTCAAAGATACAACAATGGGCCCGATGATCCTAAAGGAAATGAAAATATTATCTGCAATATGGTGAAGTACGGGGAGACGTTCTACGGCCGCCACATGACACTAACACCAGCAGAGTGAGTTAAAATAAAAATCTTAAAGGTTACCTTTGGAAACAAAGAACACATTACAGTTAGAAAAATGGAGTCTCGAGTATGTTGTTTTCTTTTCAAAATTAGTCAAAAGCTGTTTAATCAAATTACATCTATTACAAACTAACGATTATGGTTTTCTCCCTTATACCACTAGACACGGTTTGAGGCCATTACATCAAGTAAGGCAAAACCACAACACTCCTATTCCCCAAGATGACCTTGACCATTTATTGTTCGCATATTTTGTTGGATCGGGGGCGGAAGATGGATGTAGATTGAAGAAGCAAAACCAATTAAAGATCATGGGAGAGAAATAATTATGAAATAATTATGAAAACATTTATGTGCTTATTTCAATCTATTTTCATTTTTTGTTGATTTGATCACATATTACAACTAAGACATGATGCGTCAAACGTTCACAATCCAGAAAGCTGAGTGATGGCTATATAAAGTCAGCCATTTGAGAAATTCAGGACACTGGATTATCTAGAAAACAAGAGGGTCATGGGCCACAGTTCGCTCACCTGATAAAAATAGCTATTGCTTATTTGCAAATGCCATGCAACAGTTTTCCAGTATTGCCACAGCAACTGGGACACACATTTGACCAAACCATAAAAGGTCTAGCGGTTTAAGAGAAGAAGATGTTTGAAGATTTCATGATTTTATACTTGAATATAGCCCAGGGGCAAAGGCAGATAACCCCCTGGGTTGCAAAATTTTGATCTTAACAAAAAAGTTTTACTACTTTAATTATACATTGTAAGTTTCAGCTATAAGTCTTAAATAAATATTGAAAAAAAAAATTTTTGAACTTCTCCCTCATACAAATCTATATAGAGACGCAAATTTGACCTTGCCTTGAAAAGGTCAAAGGTCAACCAACAATCATCGTTTAAACAAACTTGGTAGAGCTTGAACCAGCGATGCATTATACCAAGATTAAGCCCCAAAGCTTTCTTGGTTCTGAAGAGAAAACTTTTTTTTACAGTTTTACCATATATGGCCAATGTGGACATCTTGTTCAATGGCGCCGAACCTTTGAACAAATTGGAAATACCCTTTCGACAGAAGGTCTCATGTGAAATCTGATGAAAATTACTGACAAGCTATTTCAGAGACATTTAAAAATTACATGTATATAGCCCAAGGGCAAGGACAGATAACTCCACAGGAAAATTTATAGTAACTTAAACTAAAAAGTTTTACTGCTTTAATCATGCATTGTTAGTTTCAGCCATTAGTATTAAATCCATTTTGAGAAAATGACTTTTCATCTTCCTCATTCAAACGTATGGTGTTTCAAATTGACCTTGCTGTAAAAAGGTCAAAGGTCAACCTACAACCATCATTTGAACAAATTTGGTAGACCTTGAGTTTTTGATTCTATGCGTCATGATCCAGTCTCAAAGTTTTCTTGGTTCTGGAGAAGAAGATTTTTAAGTGTTTTCACCATATATGGGCATGGCAGCCATTTTGTTCAGTGGCGCGGAACCATTTGAACAAATTGTCAATACCCTTACGACAGAAGGCCTCAATTGAAATCTGGTGAAAATTGTTCAGCGGGTATTAGAGAAGAATTATTTTAACAAATTTATACATGTATTTGGCCCAGGGGCAAGGGCAGATAACCCCAGGGAACAAACTTTTGATTGTGACTAACATGTTTAAATAATGTTATCATACTTTGTAAGTTTCGGCCATTAGTCTTTAATACATTTTGAGAAAATGACTTTTTTACATTTTCCCCAAACATATGTATAGGGACGCAAATTTGACCTTGGCGTAAAAATGTCAAAGGTCAATTTACGGTCATCATTTGAACAAACTTAGCATACCTTGAGACCCCAATGCTTCATACTAAGATTCAGCCCAAGGCTGTCTTGGTTCTAGAGAAGAAGATTTTTTTAGTGTTTTTACCATATATGGATATGGCGGCCATTTTGATTTACGGACCGTTACCATTTTCTACAATTTTCAATCCCCCATTTACAAAAGGCTCTACATAAAGTTTGGAGAAATTTGTTCCGGGGGTTTCAGAGTTGAAGTCGTTCAAAGGTGTGAACGGACGGACGGACGGACAACGGACAGGGAGTGATCACAATAGCTCATCCTGAGCCTTCGGCTCAGGTGAGCTAAAAATATTGAATTAAGTCATTGACAAGTAAATGTCAACTTTCAAACATAAGATAAATGTGGTACACATTAGTTCCGCACCATAGTGGCTCTGCCGTGTGTCTGTGAAAACGTTTAAATCATTCGACTGTTTTCTAAAGCATTTTATGTCAAAATCCACAAACACTTGTTTTGAATTTTCATATAATCATAAACAGAGTAACACCATGATAACTTCACACGCACCCTAGCCTTGATTTGAATAAACTCAGTTCTCCGTACAACTAAAACATGGTTAATAAACACAATTCCAGCATTGAATGGCCGCTTCCTTTTGTTATATTTACATCGTCAACGAACAGCTGCTTACTTTAGCATTCGTATAGGATGTCCTCAGGTCCGCGTTTTTCTAAATCAATCAGATGACAGGACTTCAGGGCATTTAAAACATCCTAACCATCTCAAAACATCTTAGTCTCGTTATAATGCAAATTAAAAGTCAAAAAGGATTGCGTTTGGAAACAAAGAACACGCACAATCATGAAAATCGGAGACTCGGTTTGATTGAGTCTCTTCATATGCAACATTGTAGTTTGTGAGGCTGCATATGCAACCCCCTTCCTCCCCCGCCCCCACCCCCACCCCCTAGCGCCAGCTTAAGCAATATTCGATTTCCAGATTATCCAGGATGGGTTCAATGATCCCAATGGAAATAAACTACAACCTGCACTATGATGATGTACGGGGAGACCTTTTAACGGCCTCCTACACTTCAGTCCTATCAATCAAGTCGTGTGCCGATGTTTTGTAACATTAAATCTTCTATAATCACATTTATTTTGAGCGACGATATATGAGATATTTGCTTAACACAATATGAAACAGGACTATAGCTTCCATACATTACAGTAGACAAAATAAGAGCATTCATAAATAAATATATGAGCAAATTAAGCCATGGTAGATGGTAAATGATGATTCTGACCGATTGTCAGAGTTTTAGCCGTCTTCGTCGCAAACTCTACAACATAATAATCTCTTACCATATGTGAAGGTAGGAACTGATGACTCGATCTAGAAATGATTTGTTGCCGCATTAAGCATATGCTCCACAGCAAGATCCTTAAGGATATAGTCGAACTTCAATAGCTCGAAATTCTTTGGGATCATGAAAATTCGTTCGAGAAATGGATAGTTCGAGCCACTGAGGGTTAATCATTGCACCAGTTCAGGAAGCAAATAGCGGTAATTTAGGGAAATCTTTTCGATTTTCTACACAATGATTGTTTGTTGAGTGCAATTCTAATGAGTACACACAACATATAATTTCATGATAAAATAAGAAAAAATACCTTAATATTTGTTTTCTTGAGCTATTGGAAGGATTTTATAGGGACTGAAAAAAGAGTTCGAATCATCCAGGGTAAACGAGCCATCCGGCTTCGAACCATTGAGGTTATACTGTATATTGCTCTACAGAAAAGCAAATCGCCTAAATAGTATAAAATGCATATTGTAACTTCCATCATCAGTCCGATATCCACCCCACCCCCACTCCTCCTCACTGATCTCCTGAAGAAAGCTTAGTTTAGGCCTGAGGGTTCAATCCTGTTAGAATCTATTGAGCTCCCCAACATTTTGTTGTTTTTAACTGTTCGAAGTCGGTATACCTGCTAGAGATCTCCTTTGCTTGTCCGTTCTATTTTCGAGAAATGAAGTGTTGTTTTGTTGTCATGTCATGTCATTAAACATTTATCTGCTAGCTTTGGAGGGTCCTGTACAATGGTTATGGCATTTCTTAAGTATTTCCATAGTAGTTTTGGAACCCTGTCTATCTTAAGACTGGGAGCATGTCATTGTTAGGTGCACTTGTCCGATGACAATTTTCTTACGTTGCGTTGCTTGTATCTAATCACATCGAAGTATCAAACACCGTATTATTTTTTTTGTTAAACATACAGAATGAAGATTAGAAAATCAAATACAATTCATGATCTGTATATTCTGTCATGGAATAATAATTTAAGCTGTGGCGTCAGGAAACGTACCTTCGGACAAGGGCGCCTAGTGAAAATTCAGATCAGCTTGTGACTTCACACTGTTGGGCGCATTTTGGACAGCAAAGGATGCAAAAATTCTTCATGCAGACAACGAAGACGTTGATCATTTGTTGCATATATCAGAAGGTACGTTTTCTGACGTTATCGCTCACTTGCTTTAAAAGCTTTTAACAAATAAGCACATTATGGTCAGTTCACAATTTATGATGCACACAAGGAATATTCTAATGCCGATACCACAAGATCTGCATCCCAAACGATGTCCTCCTCCATTCCGACCAAGATAAATTAACCTCAATATATACGTTAGGTGTAGGGCTGGATGGGAACACGGGATTGACAATAAAATCTACTTTGTGTTTTAGCTGAGTACACATTTTTTATTCCCAACATTTATATGGCAATGCAAGTAAACGCTGACACTTTTATGGCACTTGAGAGTTGCTAATCTGGATAGATAAAATACACTGGCTGGATTTTAGTGCGTACTAGTCAGGCTAAAGATGATAAATATTTCTTACTAGCATTTTGCTTTATCGGCCCGTCAGCTACCCTGAAAGGCCGATAACGGCCCGCTATAGATTTATGTAGAATGCTTACTGGGAACTTCCTGTAAAACGACATTCCTATAAAAGCAGAGTTAATCCAAAAGTGTGTCAATTAACTGAGAGTCAACGTATGAAAACATACCTTCTAACATGTTGCCCGACGAAGATTCAAATCAGATTGGGCATCCGCGCACTCTGATCACCGTTTTATTCTCAGCATGAAGAAATTTCACACCCGTAGCTATCCAAAATGCGCTAAATAAAGATTCTCATCAGACTGCGCAAATGCGCAGGCTTATCGTAATCTTAACTGAGCGTACATGTCCGGAGATACGTGTTTTGTCATTGCGGCTCACCTATGAATAGTTAATAAATTACAGGTTAAAACTGTATATGATTGTTTCCGCATAACCATTTCAACACAACCTCATTATGATACAATACAGAAAGATAAATTCTACAATGTTATTTGTTTCAAGCTTAACGATTATATAAAGATTAGAATTTAATCCATCTTGCTATTTGGATGTTTGGTTTTTGGCAACTACTGTTACTTTGGTATTTTAAATTGATCAGTATTGTTGATTATATTGTCTTTATGATAAAGGAAACTGGATAAACTTGATAGATTTTCCGCCCCTTTATAACCCCACTAGGGGCTATACTGGATTTTCCCTGTCCGACATTCCGAACATCCAAAATTCCGTCACGCTTTGTAGAGGGTGGTTTGTGAAATCAACTACTTTTACATCTTTGCACCAATTGTTTTGAAACTTTGCAGATGTCTTTTACATGGAGTGAAGATTTGCACGTGTGCTTTTATTTCATGCTTGTCTTATATTTTTTCTAACTTTTTTTTCTCCTTTTTTAACTCCTTTTTCTCCAAAACACCATTATATTTTATAGGCAGTGAGTACTATTTAGCTCAGGATTAGCTATTGTGATCACTTGCAGTCCGTCGTCCGCCGTCGTTCGTCACTCGTCCGTCGTTCATATCTTTAAATCAGTTCTTCCCTTGGGCCAATTTTCTTCAAACTTTATGTGGAGCCTTCTGTAAAAGTGAGATTGAAAATTTATACAAATTGTTTTGGTCCGTTAATTAAGATGGCAGAAATGCTCATATATGGTAGAACACTTAAAATTTTCTTCTCAAGAACCAAGAAAGCTTTGACTGAGGCTGAATCTTGGTAATTTGCATTGGGGACTCAAAGTCTACCAAGTTTGATCAAATAATGACTGTAGGTTAGACTTTGACCTTTTTACAGCAAGGTCAAATTTGCATCCCTTTGCATTTGTAAGGTGGATATGTTAAAGTTATTTTCATAAAAGGCATTAAAGACTTATGGCTGAAACTTACAAGGTATGATTTAATTATTAAAACGTGCGGTTACTTACAATCAATTTTTTGTCCCCTGATGGTTATCTGCCTTGCTGCTGGGCTATATACATGTATCATATTGTGTAAGTTTTAATGTCTCCTTCTCTAAAAGCTCTTAAGCAAATTTCACCAGATTTCACATGGGGCCTTTTGTCGAAAGGATTTTGACAATTTGTTTAAATGGCTCCGTGCCATTGAAAAAGATGGTCTAAATGCCCAGATATGGTAAAACACTTAAAATTTTTTCCGGAACAAAGAAAGCTTTGAGGCTGAATCAAGCTATATAGCATCGGGGACTCAAGGTCTTCCAAGTTTGTTCAAATAATAACCGTTGACTGACCTTCGACCTATTTACGGTAAGGTCAAACTTGCGCCCCATACCTTTGTATGGGGAAAATGTTGAAAAGTCATTTTCTCAAAATGTATTAAAGACTAATGGCTGAAACAACAACGTATGATAAAATTGTTAAAACTTTTTAGTTACAATCTAAATTTTGTTCCCTGGGGTTATCCGCCCGTGCCCTAGGTTTCATACATATATCAAAATAGTGTATTTTTTAATGTCTCTTTTTCCGAAACCGTTTGAGCAACTTTCCCCACATTTCATATGGGGCCTTCTATCGAAAGTGTATTTACAATTTGTTCAAATAGTTCCATGCCATTGAACAAGATGGCCGCAATGCCCATATATGGTAAAAAACGTATTTCTTTTATTCTCCGGAACCAAGAAAGCTTTTAAACTGAATCTTGGTATATAGCATCGGGGACTCAAGGTCTACCAAGTTATTTCAATGGTGGTTGTAGATTGACCGTTGATATATTTACGACAAGCTCAAATTTGCGTCCCCGTACATCTGTATAGGGAAATGTTGATGAATCATTTTCTCAAAAATATAATAAAGACTAATGGCTGAAACTTACAATGTATGATTAAAGTAGTAAAACTTTTTCAATCAAATTTTAATCAAATTTACATTCAAACTTTTGTCCCCTGGTGGTTATCTGCCTTTGCCTTTGGGATATATACATGTATACAATTGCATAATATATAAATGTCTTCTTCTCTGAAAACGCTTGAGCAATTTTCACCAGATTTCACATGGGGCCTTCTGTTAAAAGGATAGTGACAATTTGTTCGAACAGGTCTGCGCCATTAAACAAGATGGCCACCATGCCCATATTTGGTAAACACACTCAAAGACCTTCTTCTCCAGAACCAAGAAAGCTTTGAGGCTGAATCATGGTATATAGCATTGGGAACTCAAGCTGTAAAATCTGGTGAAAATTGCTCAATCAGTTTCAGAGAAGACGGTATTTAAAAATTACACAATTTTATGCATGTATATAGCCCAGGATCAAGGGCAGATAACCTCCAGTGGACAAATATTTGATTGTAACTAAACATGTTAACTAGTTGAATCATACATTGTATGTTTCAGCCATTAGTCTTTAATACATTTTGAGAAAATGAATTTGAAAATATTCAACGTATAAATGCATAGGGACGCAAATTTGACCTTGCAGTAAAAAGATCAAAGGTCAACCTATAGTCATTATTTGAACAAACTTGGTAGACCTTGAGTCCCCAATACAGAAAATTGCCCAGGGGTTTTAGAGAAGAAGTCATTCAAAGGTGTGGATGGACGGACGGAAAGATAGACGGGCGACGGACAACGGACGGCAAGTGATCACAATAGCCCATCCTGAGCTTTTGACGCAGGTGAGCTTAAAAAGCAATATACGAAACAAAACAAGGTGGACAGTCTCCAGACTACCATCTTTATCCTTAGTATTCGACCAGACAGGCATAAACAAACTATGTAGATCCAGATCAGACGCTCAAATCAGGCTCTGTACTGTTTTAAAATTGAGAATTCAAAAATATCATTTCGCTGTGTTTGTAAATTTGGAATGTAACCTTTACGTCTCTCTGTGGTAATTCAGCAGACGTCAACATGATGATATTTTTTTCTATTTTTCCCAGAAAACAGGATTTGATATTTCATGCAAATTGCCCGCATGAAATTTCAAATCCTGTTTTCTGGGAAAAATTTGAAAAAAAATTTTTCAAAACGTCGGCCGCTGATAATTCAACCAAGAGTAATATATGTTACAAAAATAAATGAAGATATCTAGGAAATGCCACAATCACGAAGCTCAGCCTTCCCAAGGCACCAGAGGAAGAAGAGATAAAACATCACGAAAACATGCCTATATAATTTTGACCCCCTTAAACCCCACTTTTATATAGTAAAACTGGGGTTTATAGTTGCGAGGCGGTTCTAACGAATACCCACAATCTATGTTTTGAGCTGAAATATGAAAAAAAATCAGAATTTTTATCTGAAAACTTTCAGTTTTTGGTGGTGAAATTTTCAATATATTTGAATAGGCACATTTTCGTAATGAAAAATAAAGACAGCACAATCGCTACATATATGTGAAATCACAGGCACACAAAGAAAGAAGAACTGCAAAAGAGGAACAGATTCGAAGGGTAAGTCGGAAAACTAAAAGCCATATCAGTTTAACCTATTTATGCCGAGTGGACTCTTCTACCTTAAAGGCTCCATATTCCTCAAAATAGACATTTTTTTATTCAATAAAGTTTTAATAAATACATATATGGTAATAATACCATCATAAAATGTGGCATCTCACGATTTTGAACTGGATCAAAAATAAAATGATATTTAATCGTATCTCTGAATTAATGTTCATTTTGGATCAAGTTTAAGAACAAGAGACTAAATGAAATTTTACAGGCTGTCAGGTGCTACATTTTATGATTGAATTAATATTTTTAAACCTTTTTTGGATAATAAAATGTCTATTTTTATACCCCGCCACAGAATAGTGGCGGGGTATTATGGTTTCACGTTGGACGTCCGTGTGTCTGTCCGTCCGTCCGTCTGTCGTACGTCCGTCCGTCCGTTTTTCGTTTCCGGATGATAACTTTAATAAACATCAATGGATTTTCACCAAACTTGCTATGTGCATTGATATTATAGATATCTGGTTTGGGATTGCTAATGGGCAAATTTCGTCAATTTTTTACGGAGTTATCTGCCCGAGACACGCCCATATTTTCGTTTCCGGATGATAATTTGAGTAAATAACAAGGGATTTTAACCAAACTTGTTATATGCATTGACATTAAGGAGATCTGGTTTGGAATTGCTAATGGGCAAATTCCGTCAAATTTTTACGGAGTTATCTGCCCGAGACACGCCCATAGTTTTGTTTCCGGACGATAACTTGAGTAAAGAACAAGGGATTTTAATCAAACTTGCTATATATATTGACATTCAGGAGATCTGGTTTGGAATCGCTAATGGGCAAATTTCGTCAATTTTTTACGGAGTTATCTGCCCGAGACACGCCCATATTTTCGTTTTCGGACGATAACTTGAGTAAATAACAAGGCCTTTTAACCAAACTTGCTATATATATTGATATTATCAAGATCTGGTTTAGGATTGTTATCTGTCCATTGATATTATCAAGATCTGGTTTAGGATTGTTATCTGCCCCTCCGTCATTTTCTTTCCGGACATTTTCGCAGCGATAACTTTAATACATAAACAAATAATTGCTATAGCGGGGTATTATACTTGCGGTGCTTTCATTGAGGAATATGGAGACTTCAACTCTTTGGACCGGTCAATTCCTTATATATGGCGTGTTGGTTAGTTTTTATCATTACCATGTTTTATGGTAATTTCTGAACTCAATGTAAACAGTGTAGACCCTGATCTGCGGCGTCTGTTATGGGTCTACACTGTTTGCCAATGTCCTTTATATAGGGCGCTAGGCATAAATGGGTTGACCGTCGCCGCTTTCGGCAGGCGCCTGATTTGTATTCTGTTATTCTGTCGATCTGTGCTATCGATAGCTTTGTAGTTTGTGCTTTTCTCCGGCTTCAGATGCCCGCTGAGCCATCTACTTTTTATCGCCGTTTAGGATTATTGACGTTTTACTGTGATGACTCACTGATGATGGACAGGATTAAACGCGGGCCGAACCCATAAGTTTTCCGCATGAAATCATTAAAATGCAGTCTTGACTATCCAAAATACGGCCAGTGAAGATTCTGATTAGACAGCGAGAATGCGCTGGCTAATCTGATTCTTCGCTGGACGCACATGTCCGAGGGTACGTTTTCTGATATTGCGGCTAATATCATTTATATTATGGCTGTTACTTTCGCCTTTTGGCTTTCTTGAAGTTCTCATATTTTTAAGATAAGTTATCTTTCAATTTTAGAGTAGTTACGAGGGTCCGGCAAAAAGTTTTGTCACTGGGTTCGGATTACTTCTGTGCTACGTTTTATCAAACATATTTTTATGATAAACCTTCAAAGTATTCCCCCTTTACTGAAACACATTTTTGTAACCTTTTTACCCAGTCGCGAAAAGCAGATAAATAGTCTTCTTTTGGTATCTGTTGGTAAATAGCGCGCTACCAAGAGAACTTCTAGACGTATACTTATTTCCAGAAAGCATTTTCTTAAGCTTTGGAAATAAAAAGAAGTCACAGGGACTCAGATCAGGTGAATAAGGTGGATGGTTTAAAACTTTCACCTTTTCAGAGGCCAAAAATGACTTAACAACCTCACACTTATGAGAGGAGGCGTTGTCATGTAAAAGATGGACTCCTGACCATCCTTTGCTTGGTCCATGTTCCAATGTAGCAAGTAAATTGATCAGTGTATATGACTGCATCTATTTCAATTTGAAATAACTCTTAACTTAGGAAGCCTATTTGTGACAGAACTTTTTGCAGGACCCTCGTATTGTAAAATAATTATAACAAGATATACATTTTAATGTTTAAGAGAATATACAGTGAATTTAATTGCAAGCACTGTAATAATTGTACCAGATACGTAATGCACGCTTGTCATGAGAAACACGGTCTTTTAAAATGATTCAAAATGGGATGACCCTTGAGGGCAATAAACATATAACATATGTTTTTCACCTTTTCAGCCCCGCACACCAAACCAAATACCTTTGCAAACAATGTAGATCCAAATGAGACGGCTCGCAACGAGCCGTCTCATCTGGATCTACACTATTTTCCATTATTATTATTATTATTATTGTTATCATTTTCGACCGAAACCCATATTTACATCAGTGGACAAGTCCAAATTCAAGAATGAGAGACGCCACTTAAGAATATCTGGGATGAAAGCCTGTATATGTGTTTAAAGTAATCAATGTTGCTGCTGTTAGTCTTCAAATCAGTGCATTCGCTTTTCGTCTATTCAATATCTCTGCAAATGGACAGCAAAAGCCCTGGTTGGGCTACTGATCTAGTTCATCAATGTTTGTCTATGTGGTCCGTTTTCCCACAAGGCTCTCACGTAATGTGATCTAAATTCATTTATAGTGTTGTTGATCAACACTAGAAATGAGTTCAGTTTTAGCACTGTCATTGAAAATAATTCATGCAGTTACTCTTAATAACTGAAATTCTATCATTAATGCCTTTTTAATTGCTTGTAGGGATTATGAAAAGAATCTGAAGCTGTATCATGTCTATTATTATAATAATTTATACAATGTCATTAAAACTGTTGTGATTTGAAACAGTAATAAAAGTAGAATTATGGGTTAGGAGAGATGTAAAAGTATTACAATGCCAGATTAAGATGCAATTCTTGGTTTCTACTGTCAAGATTCCTGGGTACACATAGTATATATGTCACAGCTTTAAGTGACTTTCGGTTTATTTTCTGTACACTATACCCCTTCAGAAAAGGGGCCTACTCTTAAATGTAAATATTTGCTCCGAAATGACGCGATGTTTGTTTTTTAGAGTAGATCCCTTTTCAGAAGGGAGCCAAATAATTTTGATAAGCTGCCTTCACTGAAAGTGTATTCATTCCTATTAAATAGAAAGGAAAGCAATAAACAGGAATCGATACCAGTATCTACCACCTTCCGTCCAAGACACTAAGGCGAAAAAAGGACGCGCGTAAAGCAACGGCACCACAATCAAAACACTACAAGCAGAAAGCCAGAAGGACAGTTTCTTTCCCAAACTTTGGCCAAACGACTATCCAAAATAAAATAAAAAAATCACAAATGCAGTTAAGCAGTTCTCCTTATTATTTATAGAAAGAAATAGGACAAGACATGCAAACAATAAATGTAAATTTAATATGTCGCCTGTGGTTGAATGTTAAAATTGAGTTAAAACTGAATAGTCGAGTATTCTGGGCCAAGTTGTTCAAAACTAACGATGTCGTTAGTTAACGTATCGTTAAAACTTTGATCATTAAATATGGCATACATATATACGCTAATATTTTTGCTGAAAAAAATGTGGGTAGCTTTTGCATTTGCAAAATCTACTCACATTTTTTTTTTTCAGCAAAACTACCTGTGAATTAGAAATAGTACTTATTAAAACAGTTAACAATTTGACCACTAACGAGCTCGTTAAGCTAACGATGCTTTGAACAACTAGGCCCTGACCATTATGACTTCAAATCATATTCATATGGGAATGTCAAGGAAAGGCCACAATCATGGAACACAGCCCTCCCAAAGCAGAGAATAGGGTTTCGAATGGCACACAACGTCATCACAGAACAACACATCAAACACCAACGAAAACAGAAGGAACAAAATGAAGAGGAACTGCAACCGAATTATCGTCATGGAACGGTCGGCGTTAAAAATGTTAGGGTTTGTTTGTTTGTGTTGATGTTTTACAGCCCTTTCAACCCATTAGGGTCATGTCGAGCGCGCTGAGTTTACCTGACCACATTTTTCCTGGGCAGACTTAGTCCTCTAAGCGATTAACCAGACTGAGTGTAACTTGTGTACATTCTTTTTCCATAAACTGACAAGTACCCTTCTTGAATCAGCGGTAGGGAGAGAATACCGTAGAAAATATTTCATGATCAATCTCCACGAAAGAATATTGCCGGACCTGGCGGGGGTCGAACCCGCAACCTCCTGATCTGCAGTCGGACGCGCATCCGACTGAGCCAGTTAGGGTTTAGACCTGGATTCCTCGCCCATCAGTGGATCAACACAGAAGGCATATAAATTACTTTCTCAACACTATGACTTCTTTTCAATATGTTTATTAACCTTTAAGACGCTAAACACAACAATTGTCGTCTGCTTTGTCTTCTGCCGAATACTTTCAAAGTCATTGTTACAAACAGTGTGAACCCAGATCAGACTGCTTCTCAAGGATAGGAACAGTCTGATCTGGGTCCACACTGTTTGCCTATATGCAAAACGTATGTCTGAAAAGTTTGCAAGAAGATGCAGCAGACGACATAAACAGACGACATTTTCAGGTGTAGGTTTTCTTGGCGTTTTAAGGGTTAAATGGTTAAGAAAAGAAGCATCTTTAACAAACAACTGTCAACACCAGAATGAATAGAATAAGAAAATCCCAAAAGAATACAATAAATAAATTAATTCTACAGCGGGCACATGGCATTTATACAACGTTGCATTAACGTCGATGCAACGTCATGACGTTGTATCGACCTTAATGCGACGTTTTATAAACGTCATGTGCCCACTGGACATGTATCTTAATTCAACTGAGCTCGTTCATTTATTTCTCAGTAGCGTTTATGTGTTTGTTTTACCCACCGTACAATTATAAATATAACCTTGTCCGGTGACCTGTGACTTGGTGGGCTGGGTGGCCTAGTGGTTAGCGCACTCGACTTTCAAGCGGGATATCGTGGGTTCGAATCCCGCTCGGGTCGAGACAATTTTCAGACCATTAGTACGCCTAGCTCATACTCGACGTGCCCTGGGTTGAGTATAAAGTGGACAGGGCGGCGCTTGGTGACAGACAGCTGCACCAAGTGTGCATGGGTGATCCATGAAAGCAAGGCTGTACAAATACATGTACATAACAATCGCCGCTGCCTCTATGTGCCTCGGGTGCCTGGTAGCCTTAAAAATCCGCACAACAACAACAACCTGTGACTTCTGGTTTCACTTTATTATTTGACGGAATACAAATGGGAATTAGGAGCTTCTGGTCGTCCGACAGTGTTTGTTTTGTTCTTGAATATTTTGATCTATGCTTTGACAATATAAAATGCAAGGATACATGAACTTTTTTCAATATACGAGTGTGTATTTTGTTACTTATGTTACTCAGCTTGCTATCGGATACGATGGTATCTTGTCTGTTTGAGTCTCTTATTTTTGTTATAATCGTAGTAACTCCTGTAAAACGCATATATCGAAGCTAACAGCGATGTTTCAATATTAGAATTAAGATTTGGAAATAACGGTCTTGTTTAAAATGTAAGGTATGTTACCGTTCAAGAGAAAATTATGCAAATACATACATTGATAAGTGTCCTAATTTATGTGATCAGCTATAGTTGTGCATGTATATGATGAATTATTAATGTTTTAGACGGCCTTCATAATCATGATATCGAACCTGTTTCAAAAACCTCCTTCTTGTCACATCTATCTATAGAAGATACATTCAACTAAGTGGATTGAATACACCGACATCGATAGAGGTTCCTCGGTTTTACAAAGAAGGCAACATTTGAGGCTTCCTTAACCATTTCATGTTCTGAAGATGGAGTCAACGTCTAAAAGAAAAAGATCGGTTGCCAAGGTGAACTCTTTGCGTTTACAGTAGAAGCATTTTCAGAAGGGAGGTAAAACAACTTCGATAGTAGTGTTGTTTCCCCTGAACGCGTATATCCATTTTGATAAAAATTGTGGAATTCAGTAAAGAAATGGTACTTTGTAATTCCTTTTACGGTAGTATATCTAATATCTTACTGGAAATACGAGGGGCGTTCGGATTTTTCATGTTCCTGTCTTTCCACGGGCAAATGAACTTAAAATGAACAATAAATATACTGCCGTGGAATGTCCAGGTGGATTTTGACAAGAATACAAGTGCTCATAAAATGTGTAGCGTAATACTTATAATAAATTAATTCTTAAGGATCCTGGGGCAGTAGGTCGGAGAAACTCCCTGTGTGTTATACAGGGGTGTGCCGCTGGTTTCGGGTACGTTGTCACCTCTTCTATATACGAGGGCAAGTCAATAAGTAACCAGCCTATCCCATTTCCAATCGACCGAGACACCCAAGATTTTCATGCCTTCTTTCAATACACGTTTTAGGCCTGAGGGCAAAATTGCACCCTTTTCGTGCCATTCACTCATAAGATATTGAATGTCAAACATGGCTAGCGATGCAAAAGTAAGCTTTTCGTCAAACGTTGAGTACCGTGCTGTAATTCGGTACTTGTATTTGAAAGGGAAAACAGGTCAGGAAATACATTGCGAGTTGATCAATGTTCATGGGTCTTCTGCACCATCGTATGCACAAGTTAAATTCTGGGTTGGGCAATTCAAACCCAGAAGAACGTCTTTTGAAAACGGAAACCAGATCTGGACGCCCATCAGATGCCGCCACCGATGAAGAAATGTGTAACAAAGTACGAGATGTTGTTACACTGATAGGCGAATTAAGATGGAAGAAATAGCGAATGCATAACACATTTCACAGGGTAGCGTTTCAACAAATTTACATGATCGCTTGGGTATACACAAGCTAACAGCCCGTTGGGTCCCAAAATGCCTTAGCGACGAGCAAATGGCAACCAGAGCATAAGTATACAGCGCATTGTTGAAGCGGTTTAGGTCAAAGGAAGATGATTTCCTTTCACGTCGGGTGACTGTAGATGAGACCAGAGTCCGTTATTATGAGCCAAAGAATAAAGCTCAAAGTCGCCAGAGTGTAGGGCCGGGATCTCCGAGGCCAAATAAGTTCAAAACGCAACCATCTGCTGGCAAGGTGATGGCAACTGTATTTTGGGATGCACAAGGCCTTATTATGTTGGACTTTCTAGCAAAGAAAAGTACAATAACAGTTACGTATTATGCAAATTGCTTGACCAACTGAGAACTGTGATCCGTGAAAAACACCGAGGTAAACTCTCCAAAGGGATTCTGCTCCAACAGGACAATGCGAGAGTCCACACTTGCAAAATTGCAATGGATGCTGTTGAACGGAATCGGTACGAGCTAATACCGCACCCCGCCTATTCTCCGGATTTAGCTCCTAGTAACTATTTCCTATTCCCATACTTGAAAAAGAATATCCGTGGACGTCATTCCGGTCCAACGAAGAAGTCGTTGCTGCAGTTGAGGAGTGGGTCAAAGACAAGGACCCTGGCTTCTTCAGTTCTGGATTGATTGTACTGGAACACCGTTGGTCCAAGTGCATCATTATAGAGGGCAATTACATCGAAAAAGAAGAGATCAATCTCACCCAGAAATAAGCTAGGGTGTTTTTTTATTGACTCGCCCTCGTAGTATTAGTTAGGATTGTAAATACAAGATTTTGTTGTTTTTGGATTATAAATTTTCTATGTTAGGTTGTGTTTTGCTGGGAAAAAGAGAACTCCAGAGTGACTCCTACCTATATACCTATACCTATAATATATAAAACCAATTTATCCACCATCAACTAGCAAGGGCCAGTTCCAGTTCAGCAAAACTGACTAGGTATTGGGTGGTCAATTAACCCTTGTCATGCGGAATAAAGTAAGATACCACGCCCACTTCTAATTTCCAGCCAATCAGATTACTTGATCCGAGTTTTTGATAGAAATTCACATATTTAATGACAAACAGTGCAGATACAGATCAGTTGGCTTCTTCAGAAGCCAACTGATCTGGATCTACACTGTTTGCTAAAACAGGGCATGTCGTGTTTAGCAAGAGAAGGGTTAAGTTGCTGAAGTATATCGTATATATATATATATATATATATATATATATATATATACATATATGCTGGAAAGGTATTTGATAATACCCATCCTCCCCCAGCTGTGTTCAAGATAAAACGTTTTAATTATTTTAACTAAAGCAAATAGTGCTTTATATTACATGCATAACCAAGAAATACCATGATTTCTACCAGACATAAAACTGGTATTTTCCTTGTTTTCTAAGAAGAAATATTTCCTCTTAGCCGGGGAAATAAATCTCTTTAACCGGAACTCCTTTTTTTGTAACATATGAACAGCCTAGATTTTGACCCTGCTGTCAATATCATTTAGGATAAAAACAAAAGCTATCCTAAATATATTATTTATTACTACGCCGACCCAAAATAGAAATGACAGCGTAAACAAACTGGCAGACTAGACTTGCCACAAAAGCCTCTTAAATGGTGTACTCTATTGCGGCGAAATGCATGTAATATACAGTTTTTTCATTTCTCCTATTTTAAATATGGTATTTATAAACCTCGGGAGGTAAAAAAATCCGATAAAGAAACTCGTGCTTCGCACTCGTTTCTTTATCGGATTATTTTTAATTCCCTCGGTTTATAAATCCCATATTTAAAATAGGAGAATGAATAAACTCTATATATC
This sequence comes from Anodontia alba, assembly GCA_964016985.1. Taxonomy (NCBI): domain Eukaryota; kingdom Metazoa; phylum Mollusca; class Bivalvia; order Lucinida; family Lucinidae; genus Anodontia; species Anodontia alba. The sequence continues at coordinate 42,175,564 of OZ024824.1, read as the reverse complement.
ATGTGTGTTACGACAAATGGAAAGACGTTCTATCTGTTACGATTTCATGGTAATAAGTGACATTAAATGAGCACAATGTGAGAAAACATACCTTCTAACATATGTGCCCAACGAAGACTCAAATCAGTATATTGCAATTCCATTTCGTTTTGTACTTTCTGTTTATGTTGGTGTTTTGTTCTGTGATATTACGTGCCATTCTGAACTTATTTCGTGACTTGCGTGAATGTGGCCTTATGTGCATATCCCTATACAGTCGAATTTCAGTGGCTCAAACATCTTTGGGACCATGAAAAGTTGCTCTAGACATGGGCAGTTCAAGCCACTGAGGGTTGACTACAGCGCCAGGTCAGTAGCCAAATGGAGATGATTTATGTATGTTTTTTTGATTTCTATGAAATAATAGTATGTTGAGTTTACATATAAGAATTGCCTCATCGGGACTTTTCTATTGAGTACACACAGCATACATTTTTTTTATGATTAAACAAGAACATGTCCCTAAAAAAAACTTAAATATTTTTTTTTCTTGAACTATCATAAGAATTTCCCAGGCACTCAAAAATGAGTTCCAGCTGTCGGTGTTCGAATCATTGAAGTTTTACTGTATTTATACAGTCAAACCTCAATAGCTCGAACACTGATGGCTCGTTTACAATGGCTTACTCGAACTCGTTTTTGAGTCCTCACGAAATTCTTCCGACAGCTCAAGAAAACAAATATTGAGGAAAATTTTCTTATTCTATCATGAAATTGTATGTTGTGTGTACTCATTAGAATCGCCTCATTGAGGCGATTCTAATGAGTACACACAATATACAATTATTGTGTAGAAAATCGAAAATATTTCCCTAAATTATCACTATTTGCTACTTGACCTGGCGCCTTGATTAACCCTCAATGGCTCGAACTACCCATATCTCGAACAAATTCCACGGTCCCAAAGATGTTCTAGCCATTGAAGTTTGACTGTAATATTATTATTATTTTTTTTTTTTTTTTTTTTTTTTTTTTTTGCATGCACTTGTAGATCCCTGCTTTCATAGGGGTTTCATGCACATACGGAACCGCCGTCTCTTTCTTAATGCCACCACATTCAGTTTATACTCATCAAAGGGAATGTTAAGTTTAGTTTTTTTGTGGTCTGTAAATTTTTCTGGCTTACTAGAGCGGGCATTCAAATCTACAATAATATAAGTGAACATCACGAAAACATGCCTATATAATTTTGGCCCCCCTTAAACCCCACTTTTTTTAAAGTAAAACTGGAGTTTATAGGGGTTTACATTATTTTTCTTATTTTTTGCTTAAAAACATAAATTGTGGATACTCGTTAGAACCGCCTCGTCGAGGCGGTTCTAGCGAGTACCCGCAATCTATGTTTTGAGCAGAAATAAAAAAAAAATATCAGAGTTTTTATCTTATAATTTGCAGTTTTTGGAGGTGAAACTTTGTACATATTTGAATAGGCGTTTTTTTCGTAATGAGCTATGCTGGAAATGCCACAATGACGAAGCATAGCCTCTCCGAAACACCCATCACGGAAACATACCTATATTATTTTGACCCCCTTAAATCCCACTTTTATATAGTAAAACTGGGGTTTACAGGGGTATATATTATTTTTCTTATTTCTGCTCAAAAACATAGATTGTGGGTACCCGTTAGAACCGCCTCGTCGATGCAGTTCTAACGAGTACCCACAATCTATGTTTTGAACAGTAATATGAAAAATATCAGCATTTTTCTCTGAAAATTTTCATTTTTGGGTGGTAAAATTTTCAGTATATTTGAATAGGCGTGTTTTCCTAATGGAAAGAAAGAGAGATGAGGAACAAATAATTAATGACAAAACAAACGCTACATATGCCACCGAGGCACAAACAAAGAATTAGTGCAACAGAGATACCTGGTTCATTGCAAAAACACGCCTATTCAAATATATAAAAAAATTAAAACTCCAAAAACTGAAACTTTTCAGATAAAACGCTCTTCTAATTTTCATTTGTCTGCTCAAAACATAGATTGTGGGTACTCGTTAGAACCGCCTCACCGAGCCGGTTCTATCGAGTACCACAATCTATGTTTTTGAGCAGAAACAAGAAAAATAAAGTATCCCCCTGTTAACCCCAGTTTAACTGTATAAAAGTGGGGTTTAAGGGGGTCAAAATTATAAAAGCATGTTTTCTTTCATGATGTATAAGCTAGAATTAAGGACTGGGAAGGGTGTGTTTTATCAGGCGAAAATTTCAATGGGGTATTTCTGTACTCAGGCAAAAAGTACATCATTTGCTGAATATAAGCGATGAAAATCGCCATGACGATTAAACTTCAACTGGCGTAGCAAAAGACATACTTGTAAAGATGATGGGCGATTGAAAATAATCCCTGCATGCTATCTTGTAAATCTGACAAGCGAACAATAGCTAAAGTGAACATGCACCGATCCGTGTAAATATTTTAATTTGATTTTGATGCAACAAGCTACGCTCGCATGTGAGCGTATAAAGTAAGCCGTGCCATGACAAAAAAAAACAAAACAAAAACTGTCCTATGAGAATATGCAAACTTGCGCATGCTCGGACGAGACTGCTCATGCACAGTCTCGTCTGAGCATGTGCAATTAGTGTAGACTATATTTGGACTTGTTAAAGCCTAAATGCGAACTGTGCACTGTCCGACCATAGTGCGCATGTCCGCAGCTTATGCATATGCCTTGAGACAGTTTTATCATGATGCGACACAAATTTCATATTCTTAAAAGAACTGCGAGAGTACCTATACATGCTTATAATTTGCATTTCTAATAAAAAATATTACCTTTTTTTACATAAATTACATAGAAAAACAGAATATTTTGCAAATATTGTGGAAAAAAAAAGACAGTGAGTCTCTTAATGACCCCTTTTTATCAGGATTCACACTACCTGTGTGTGTGTGTGTGTGTGTGTGTGTGTGTGTGTGTGTGTGTGTGTGTGTGTGTGTGTGTGTGTGTGTGTGTGTGTGTGTGTGTTCTTTTGTATTTTTTTTTGTTTGTATTTCCCATTACGAAAACACTCCTATTCAAATATATTGAAAATTTCGCCTCCAAAAAAACTGAAAATTTTCAGATAAAAAAACTCTGATATTTTTCATATTTCTGCTGAAAACATAGATTGTGTGTGCTCGTTAGAACCGCCTCGGCGAGGCGATTCTAACGAGTACCCACAATTTATGTTTTCAGCAGAATTAAGAAAAATAATGTATATCCCTGTAAACCCCAGTTTTACTATATAAAAGTGGGGTTTAAGTAGGTCAAAATTATATAGGCGTGTTTTCGTGATGCCTTTTTGCATTCTTTTTGTCTGTAGTCACAGATAAAAGCGTCTTTATTTTAGACATTAAAAAGGGATGAAGGATTAAGCAGGGATAAAGTGGTCACTCATTCAAGATTGTTTATATCTCAATCTTCAACATGCTACTGGACTTGTAATTTACGAGTGGGCGAATATGTCATAAATGAGTAGAGTAACTGTCAGCCATATGGAAACGTATCCTATTTTAATCAAATATTATCGACAAACGGCCAGTAGTGTCAGCCAACATCATTTTTAGATTTTTCATCATGGCATTGGTTAATCCTTAACAAGACCTCTACAAACACACTGCCAAGCATATAGTTGACATGTCTGATTAAAAACCGCCATGTCCTGTGATTTCGCATTTCCCTATCTGATTGGTCATTGGTTTTACTATATTTTATTATATTTTATTGACCAGCGCGCGTCTCTTAATATAGCTTTGGATTTTTACATATGGTAGACTATTCGATTAGCTCACTGAGGACGTTTTGTATTTGCCGGGACGTCGGTTTGTGACGATCCCGGCAAATATAAAAAAAAGCTTAAAACTATCTGTGTTGTCTATTTTATTTTCATTTCAATCAAGAAATTTCATAAAGCTTGATGAAAGCAAACATTAACTCTTTCAGTGCCAAATTTCAGGCTTGTCGTCTGCTTTTCTTTTTTAACAAACTATCGCTTGAAAAGAAGTTTATACGTAAAGTTGAAAGACTGAATGTCAAACAGCGTAGATCCAGATGAGACGGCTCATATGAGCCGTCTCATCTGGATCTATGCTGTTTGCAAAAGCCTATTATTTGGCAGTGAAAGATAATGAATCACAATATTGTTCGATTTTACCTGTTACTTTGAAAATTCATTAAACTTTAGTATATCCTTGTACCATATCTCTAAGTAATCGAGAACAAAATTTTCGCCGGTACTTAGACGTTTACGTCTAAATATTTTGTCTTGTTTTAAATCAAATACTTCTAATGAGCACCCACAACATTTTTTCTTGGAAGGAAATGAGAAAATGTCGTTATGTTTAGTTACAAACACTGGCTTATCTATGGCATGACTTGGAAAATCTTATCTGATATCTTGAAAACTGAATAATGCTGGCCTATGATGAGTCTCAGTAAAACCGAGACTCCGATGTTCGTTCTTTAATGTGTTCTTTGTTTCCAGGGACAACCTTTATAGACTTTATCAGAATTGTGCATTTTAAATAGGTATGTTTACGTAATGTTTCTTCCTTGCTCTCTTATGTCTGTAAAATACACTTGACCGTTTTGCATCGTCATTTCTTATGATGTTCGCTTTCTTCTGTTACATGTATGTATATAATTATTAAAATAGACTTAAATGCTTGATCATTATGAAAATACGCCTATTCAAATATACTAGCGGAAAAAAGAAACTGTGCATTGGTAAAAAGTTATACAAAATAATAACATCGTAGCAGACAGTAATAATATATTTCAGATTTGTAACAATACACATTTCATCGAAGTTCAAGGGATTCAAAAGTGCGAAAAGAAGACCCATTTCATCACCAAGGCTCAACAAATCAAAAATGTCTCAACTCATGTGCGCAGTCAATTTGATTAAAAATGCGACATTATTACATTCGATTATGATAACCATATCCTTTGCGTCAGCAGTAAAACAAATGGGCTAAGGCAGAGTGGAAGCTAAAATACTGAAATACTAAACAAATTACAATAAAAACGTGAAACAAACGATAATACCTGCCATTATTATGTCGCGGGCAGATATCTATTTAAAATTGACAAAATTTGCCTATGAGCAATCACTGGGCACACCAGATCTCCTCAATATCAATGCACATATCAAATTTGGTGAAAATCCATTGAGATTTATTCAAATTATTGTACTGAAACTAAAAGACGGATGTGTCGCTGGCAAATAACTGTCAAAAAACTGACGAAATTTGTCCATTAGCAATCCCAATTCAGATCCCCGCAATATCGATGCACAAACCAAGTTTGGTGAATATTCATTGAAATTTACTAAAGATATCGTCCGGAAATGAAAAATGGACTCGTTCCGTGCAAGTATCTGTCGAAAATTCACGGAATTAGCTCATTAGCAATCCCAAACTAGATCTCTACAATATCAATGCACACACCAAGTTTGGTAAAAATCCATTGACATTTACTCAAGTTGTCTTACATTATCTTATTTATTTTTCTTATTAAGTATATTTTCCTCAGTCTAGTGGCTGGCAAACCACGCAGTAAACGTTGACTGTTCACAGGATCCCAAAACTCTTTGTTATAAAGGCTATATTTGCATATCCATTGTCTTAAAGTTAAACAGGCAATGTTAGTATAACAAGATCCAGTACAGAATTTTTTTATTTCGTACAATAATTTATTTATGTATTCTAGTTAATCGTGCTATGTTCGGACATTGAAGGTCTCGATCAAAGCTGAAGAGATGTGTGGGTGGATAGCATAGAAAGTAACATTCTTACGCAATATGGTGTATGATCGATATTAAAAGAACCTTGATATGAAGTGATACGTAAATTATTACCTTGATTTACGATTTGATAAATAATTTAGTAATCATTAGATCATTAAATATGTGACGGGTGGTACAACATTCCAAACCATAATCATAATCAAATTTTATGGACTGCAACATGTCACAAGGGACCTTAATAGTACGTTCAAATACCTATGCAAAATCTCACAAATATCAATATTTCTTCACAAAAACACATGTTATGGGTACTTATCAGAAGCGCCTTATAAAAAATTTAGTCAGTGATTATCTGCGAAAAACTGAAGTGATATACAGGTAAAGATTTCTGGCATCAGTATACCTTATCCAACTGGTAATTATCTGTCCTTTTATTGCCTTTTTTGCCCTTTTCGTGGCTTCCAAAATATGTGCAACCAAAGTGCGTAAAGTTGCCGAAAATATTAGCGTTCTCCATGCACAAAGCGTTTGGTTGGTTATGCTACAACGTAGAGACATCTTAGTTACATGTATTTGGCCTCCAGCTGATGATCATGGTCTTAACCCTTGTCCTGCTGAGCCCGGATATACCCTGCCTTTGCAAACAGTGTAGATCCAGATCAGCTGGCTTCTGAAGAAGCCAACTGATCTGGATCTGCACTGTTTGCCATTAAGTATACGAATTTAGAGCAATAATCCGGATCTAGTAATCTGATTGGCTGAAAATTAGAAGTGGGCGTGGCAGCTTAATTTATTCAGCAGGACAAGGGTTAAATTATGTATATTTCAATGTAATTAAAACTCTTAGGAATGAATTGATGTGTATATTGCCGCGCGCGTGATGTGTCAAACACTGAACGGAGAAGGCACAACAGTGGTATAGCAAGATCAAAATTATTTTACTCAAACCTAGGCAAACTCTTGCAAAAATATGCCTAGAATCGCTTCCAAAATAACCGCCTCTCTAAAAGAAAAGAATTTGCTCAGAGAGTGGGCAAATTCTTCCTCTTAAGAGCAGTCCCTGGGTGCAAATTAGTTCCCTGAACTCTTTCGGTGCCAAATTTCAGACGATATTTGTTGTCTGCTTTTTTTTAATTGTAACAAGGTATCGTTTGGGAAGACCTTTATATGTAAAGTTTAAAGACTGAATATCAAACAGCGTAGATCCAGATAAGACGGCTCAGTGAGCCGTCTCATCTGGATCTATACTGTTTGCCAAAGCCTTTTATTATTGCCTGTGGCAGTGAAAGAGTTAAAGGCAGCTCCTATGGTAAAGAAGCAAACATTTTATGTTAAGTTGTGTCATTTTTTGCAAATATTTTCCTTACGCAAAATACGCACATGCATAATGTGCCTACAGAGTGCTTACGCCCACGCAGTGAGAAATCTTCATTATGTTCTTAACTGTAATGAGCTGGTATTTTAAACATGGTTCAAAAGTATAAATGGAATGTTAGAGCCTTTGCATAGACGTAATTGAAAATATGTGACTTGCATATATGATCTCATCTAAAAAGTGCAATTTTTTATGTTGTTACGACCGAGCACTCCTAGCTTCGATTATCTGCCTTGGCAGATTACGCATAGCTTCTAAGTATATATTCAAACTCTGACAACTGCGTTAGAGAGTCGACGCTTTGGCTCAGTGGTTAGAGCATTGGATTTTTATCCGGGAGGACCGGGTTCGATTCCCACGGCAGGCGTGAGATGTTTTTCAGCTATGCTTCATTCCTTTGTTGCGGCTTTCATGTCGTAAGATGGGGGCTCGTCCGGGATAGGACCTTTTACGCCGAAAATAGCTTCACGTCATCATAAATGATGATTTCCTTGAAAAGGGGGAGTGTTACGGCCGAGCACTCCTACCTTAAATTATCTGCCTTGCCAGATTACGCATAGCTTCTAAGTATATATTCAATCTCTGACAACTGCGTCAGAGAGTCGACTCTTTGGCTCAGTGGTTACAGCATTGGATTTTTAACCGGGAGGACCGGGTTCGAATCCCACGAAAGACGGGAAATGTTTTCAGCTATGCTTCATTCCTTTGTTGCGCCTTTCATGTCGTAAGAATGTAAATAGACCAGTCAAAACTTATATTACCTAGTTTAGGGTACAGGATACAGAGAACTGATTGTTTTTCCATAGAGCTCCATAATAATTCCACCCTTTTTGGTGGTTAAGATGTTTTACTGTATGGCTGGGCTTCCAGGTTTTCTTCTAATTTGAAGATCAGGCTTAAAGCACAGCAAAACAAGTAAGGGAAAATCACCACTGACATCAGCACTTTCTGCGTCCGTTTGGAGGCTGAATTTAGCAACCCCTAAGTTGGCAGGTATCAAAAATTAAAAATTTGAAATTTCATCATTTCTTGTTTTGGCTCCAGCAAACACAAACAGACACATTTATTTCTTTGAAACAATTATGAAATTACGCACTTTGTTTTTCAAATTTGAAAAATTAGTTTCAATTCACCTTTGTTACTAGCCAATCATAGACTGCCTTATATAAAATAACTACACTGAGTCTTTTTTATTTATTTATTTATTTTTTTTTTTTTTTTTTTTTTTGCACCAATCAGCAGTCCTAACAATGTACCTGTGCTCTTTACTGCATCACAAAAACATGCCTGTATAATTTTGACCACCTTAAACCCCACTTTTATATAGTAAAACTGGGGTTTACAGGGGTATACATTATTTTTCTTATTTCTGCTAAAATACATAGATTGTGGGTACTCGTTAGAACCGCCTCATCGAGGTGGTTCTAACGAGAACCCACAGTCTATGTTTTGAGCAGAAACATGAAAAATAATAGAATTTTTTATCTGAAAATTTTCATTAATTGGTGGTAAAATTTTCAGTATATTTGAGTAGGCGTGTTTTCGTAATGGCATGTGGTAAATCTATTTTAGCGGATACGTTTGTTGTTTTCTCCTTGTGTTACATATGTTTAGAAAACATTTAGAAGTACATTATGATGAAAGGTACTGTCATAATACGATGGAAATTCAATCTACTGATTTGAAGAATGTGTCTGTCAGGTGTTGGTGTCAGGTTGTCTTTCTGAATTTACCATCACATAACTTAAATAAGTAGATAACATTTTCACCTTAAAGTTTATGGGAATCTGGCACCTTAAAATCTATGTGAATCTGGTATCGATAAAAATTATATCTACTGACATCCTTTATGTTATTATTCAGGCAAAAAGATGTGTTTATGTGCAACAAAACTGACACGGTCTCTTGTATGGATTTTTCTGACTGTATGTGTTAGACAAAATTCAAAAAAAAAGTCTAAACTTCACCATTAATGCCCCATGGACTCATCAACCTGCACCTCACTCTGTGTATGCATACAATTAACATGTCTATGTATACTCTAATATTCCCCAAAACTATATGGTGAAAGTCGGGTTATACAATGGATATACATTATAAGGTAATTTTAGAATCTTGGGTCGATTGTTTACAATCGATTCAAAGTATGCATACAACAACATTTCCTTGTTGTTCACGTGATTACCATTCACCCATGAAATCAAACCGCACGTTAGACTGACTAAACAAGTGTTCACGCTATGAAACCCACAATCAGCTTGTACATGTATCCGAACCAAATTCTAACAGTTGGGCTGGACTTAGTGCTAGGACATTGGCAAACAGTGCAGAACGCGGTGTTTGATCAGGATCTGCACTGTTTGCTTAACTTACAGGATGTTAAAGTTAAATGAAACACTTAAGTTCAGGACCATTTTCCAAGCCTACACTCAGAGATATCGACCCACCAGTGCTATCAGTACTTTGATTGCAACATTGTATATTGCGGTTTTACGTTTCAATGTACGTAACCACAAAAATTTCACCTTTTCTCCACATTATGGAAACCTTATGGCTTACATCACTATAGGTATGAGAGATACCCAAGCCCCGAAATTTTAAAACTTTTTTCATGCTCAACTCAACTGAGCATGAAATTTATCCTGCTAATAAATCTCAAATTACAGACAATTGCAAATTCTGTTTTGCTAATCGTAGCTGAGCATGAACGTTTCTCTGCTAATAAATATGAAAATGCCAACTATTGTTGGCATTTCATATTTATTAGCAGAGAAAATTTTATGTTCAGTTGAGTTGAGCATGAAAACGTTTTATATTCCCTGAGCCAGAGCAATACTGTTTTATTTTATCTCCACGAAAACATGCATTGCGAATATTTATTACAAGCGCCTTCACCAGACGCTTCTAACGAGTATCCTAAGATAGATAGTGGTTAACGTTCAATATTTTTAGAGATATGTCCGGACAAGCTTACTATTGCAAAATTAGGAAGAAAAATATCTGTAATTACTTGTGATAGAGTAATGGATCTTGCACTCTTCTATCAATGCATCAAGTTTCATTTAATTCCCTGCTATACTTTCTGAGATATGCTCCGGACAAGCTATTTATTGCAAAAATTAAGAAGGGAAGTAATTCCGTAAATACTGGTGACAGGGTTATGGTTCTGGCATTCTGCAATTTTCCTTATGGCCCTCTATCAGTGTATCAAGTGTTATTAAATTACCTTCAATACTTTTAGAGATATGCTCTGGACAAAAGTGTGACGGACGGACGGACGGTCGGACGGACGTACAAAGCGGCGACTATATGCTCTCCCTTCGGAAGCATAAAAATACCACCATGAAAGTACCGCCTTGGAACGGTCGGTTATGAATTACTGCGTGGGGGCTTAAGCTAGCTTTACTGGATCTCAACCCTCGCCCTCAGCTTTCATAGTGGTAGAAACATATATTTGTTCGATCCGTGTGGAGGTCTTCTAACTCATTCATGAAGTTTGCGAAGCAACTAAAAATATACAAATTGGTACGGCTCCCAATATAGAAATTTTGCTGACCCTAGAAATCGGAAAGATATACAATATATTTTGACATGGGAAGAAAGTTTGGGTTTGCCTGTATATAAAACAACTGTATAGCAGATATGCATACATTACATTTTGCGCAAACAGGCATGTTTCTACGGAGGCCGAGTTGATACTTAACAAATTCCAAATATACACAACCTTCATTATCCAGATAAAAGTCATAGAAAAAAAAATAATAATCCAAACAGAAAGCAGAATGTTTATTTTCTCATGTGCATATGCAGCTATGAAGCCAAAAGTGACACTGAGGCCATTTTCTGCATTCCAGGGAGCATACTCTGGTTTAATGCCTGGAACCAATTTTAAAAATTCGCATGCAAACTGTATTTCAAATACACCTTTTCGATGTCAATTATTAGAAGGTTCATAGAAATACGAGTAGATTAACATCAAATATGTCCGAAGTCTGATCCCATATGGATGCTACGATAAGCTTATAAGAAAACGCTTGTTTTGGAAATTTTACAATATCATTTTATTTTGAATTTTACCAGAATCTTTCGGGTGTTAGTTTTATACATGTACTTATATAAGTCTTTACAATACACGTCGAGGGAGTTCTCTGTGAATTACGTCATGTCCACAATTCCAAAAAATATGTTGACGGACAACACTCGGTAAGAATGTATGAAGACCAAACACAATGCGCTAGGCCGCTGGCCAGCTATGGTTTACGTCCACCACCCCCACCTCGCCCCCGCCCCCCCCCCCCACCCCGCCCGCCCCCCCCACCACCCCCCCCCCCACACACACACGCCCAAACGTCAACCCCAAGGGGGAATTTTGTAGACCATGTTTTTCTTAGCCTATTATCTTGCAAGTATTTTGTAGCATGTTAGCCATCTGGCAATGGGGGCGTTACCCAGTAACAGCCTGTTACATTCGTTACCCTTAATAAACGTATAATAGCATAGGAAATTATTAAACCTATAAGAATTGGAGCAAACGTTATTATATGTTTCAATTAAATATATGAAGCTAAGGAACAGTCCACTAGTTACAAAATCTGATGTTTGAAACTTCTTTTTGGCCTTACATGGCGTTTTGCATGTTACATTTTCTAATGTACCCTTTAGAAATGAGTATTTTAACTCATAAAGTTCATTTTCGTAGACTGTACTTTGCCTCTGTGACCTTAAAATTGTAATTTCTGTTAAGGTATTTAAATACCCTTTCCAAAGATGCAAAAGTTATCTCTCTAGCTTTTATACTTTGTAAGTTATTGGCTGTTAAGTAGAGTCACCTCATTAGGAAATGTAACATTGAAAAAAAAATCATTTTCGCATCCCAGCAAACATTTGACGTTAGACTGACGTTGAATACACGTCAGATCCTGACGTTGGATCTACGTTGTATTTTGGTTGTATTTGCAAATTGTTTTGACGTCAGAATCTGACGTTGTAACAACGTCCAAATCTGACGTTGTACTGATGTAGATTTCTGATGTCGATTAGACGTCACATTCTGACATCTATCTGACGTCTATATAACCAATATCCAACTTCATCACAACCAAAATCCAACATCCCTACAACCAAAATCCAACGTCCCAACAACCAAAATCCAACGTCCCCACAACCAAAATCCAACGACCACACAACCAAAATCCAACGTCCCCACAACCAAAATCCAAAGCCCCCACAACCAAAATCCAACGTCTAAACAACCAAAACCCAACATCAGCACAACCAAATCCCTGTAGGCACACATTGTTGAAACAACGTGAAATCAATGTCCGACCTTGAATTGACATCGATTCAACATTGCTTCAACATAAAATGCTTGCTGGGATATGTCATTTTCAGCACAATTTACGTTTTCACGACGCAAGCCTAATCTAGCCTGAGAAAAGAAAATGTAAGAAGGAAAAAGGAAATAGAAGAGAAAGAAAGGCAGATGTGAGAAAATGTAAGACAAGACAAAACAAGACAGAGTGTGAGTAATTTTTTTTATTATTATTATTTGATTTGGGTTTTACGGCCCTTTCAAGAATATTTCATTTATATTGAGCTGATCGTTCATCAAAGGTGGGCGAAAGCTGGAGAGCCCGGGGGGAACCAACTGACCATCCGTAAGCAGAACTTGGCTTTCCCACGTGTCCTGAGCGAGGCTCGAACCACAGCGGTGAGAAACCTAATGGATTAAGGAGTCAACTCTCTTATCCACTAGACTACGGGGGCCCGCTGATTTGGATTTAACATAGTTTTCAGCACATATTGGGCTATATCAACAACACGGGACCAAACATACCAGAGATAAAACACAAGACAAGTTTAGTGTATATACTTGTTTCAATGTAAAATGTTTTGTTTTCAATGAATATACATGTATGTTCAAGTAAAATGAATACTTCCAGTGATACGCGATGTTCACAAAGTTTGTTTATACTTAACTCATAGCATTTTTGCCAGTGCTATTTCGCACCACTATCAAGCGCAATGCAGGCAGACATAATTTTGCCTTTTTTCCTCGGTTTCAATTGGTCTGTCGCTAGATTTGAAGATGGCAGTAGTTTAACCAAAACCATATTTTAACTGACAAAGCTTCTAATAGAACACCAAAGGTCAAATTGAGATTCTTTGAATGGCGTTGGTTAACTGATACGACCAACTTCAGTTCTGCAAAGGAGCATTGTAAAATTGATGTAAAATGGTCAAATTCTTTTAAAATGTCATCATCAACTGCACGTGGCAGCTGCACGAAATATGCTATATTAGCGTGTGCTCAAGTGCTAATGAGCTACAGAGGGTGGACAAAAGTGTTCATAATTTTGTAACATTGCCGTTTAAAACGGTGTATCTCTAATAAATTTTAAAAATTATTTTCTAAGAACTCATTTAAGCTCTAGTTGTAAAATTTAAATTTTCAAATAGGGAATTGATTAAAGCAATAAACAATATTTTTTCTCAAATTTTATGCTATCGATTTCAATACAGTAATCAGCTAAAGCCAAAATAATAATAATAAAAAAATGTCGCATTTTTTCCGTTTTTTCCACCACTGATGCGGTCGGAAATTTGGAAAATTCGTTGCTACTTTAATAGCTTTTATTTCAATAACAAAAACTGTTGCAGATTTAAAAAAATAATGTTTATTGGTACAATGGATCTGCTTTCCAGTGATATGATTTTTGTGATGATGGCTTTCTTAACTTGCTTTAAACTATCTGTTCAAAGCTGTAGCAAATACACTAAACTAAATGGGGACGGCATAAAATAACAAACACTTTCTGTCTACCGTCTGAATTTTGAAAGAAACTTTGGGGCTATATCTTTTGTTATCTGACTGATATCAGTAGAAGAAATTATACTGAAAATTTTGAGCCTGATTGGCCTTTTGAGAAAAGAAGTCCAGCTCCAACTTAGATAACACACCTTTATAATAAAATGCAGACTCTATATTCTGTAAATAAAATCTTGGAAAATAGAAATAACTTCTACAGTACTTAAGTTTTTGTAAGTTTTTCGCGTTTTCAGTACCCATCTTCAACTAGGCCCGCAAGAATTGCAGATCGAAATTTTTAAAAATAAAATTGACACAGATATAAACATTATTAAATTAACAAAGAAAAAAAAATTTGCCACAATGAAATGCACAATGATAATCAAAGTGAATCGTACAGTTTCAATTTAAGTATTTGGGATTTTGATCAGAATTTTTTAGAAAAAAAAATTGCAATAGCAGTGAAGAGTTTGCAAATTTCCCATAGTTTATATTGGTGTTCATTTTATATTTAAACAATTTGATTTGTAATTCGCTGGGCCTGTTTAAAAAAAGGTATTAAAGATATTCAAAAAAAAATATTTAAAAAAAAAAACAATAGAAAAGTATTAGCATCTAGTGCCTTCATAAAGCGGATATTTCCTCTTCTGTGTACCAGGAAGATAATTCCCAAAATTCAATGTAAATTAATGTCAAATGTCACAGCATATCAGTCTCTTCCAATATGCCTAAATTAATGTCAAATGTCACAGCATACCAGTCTATTCTAATATGCCAGGTATCTCCAAAAATATCAGAGAACCTGTAAGGGTACACAAAATAAACCTCCCAGCTTGAGGTGTAATTGTCCCTAACTGACTTTATTTGCAACATTCTTTCGCGGAAGATCATGAAATATTTTCTACAGTCATTCTCTCCCTTCTGCTGATTCAAGAAGGGCAGTTGTCAGTTTCTGGCGAAAGATTGTGCACAATACAGGTTAACCGCTTAGAGGACTAAGCCTGCCCAGTTTGTTTGTGTTGAGGTTTTACAGCCCAGTCAACCCAATGGGGTCATGTTGAGCGCTGTCATGTTACCTAACCACACATTTACTGGGCAGGCTTAGTTCTCTAAGCGGTTAACCAGTAGTGTGCACATTCTTTCGCCAGAAACTGACAACTGCCCTTCTTGAATCAGCGGAAGGGAGAGAATGGCCGTAGAAAATATTTCATGATCAATCTCCCCGAAAGAATGTTGCCGACCTCGGCGGGGGTTGAACCCGCAACCTCCTGGTCTCCAGTCGGACGGCGCATCCAACTGAGCCACCGAGGCCGGCTAAGCCTGCCCAGTAAATGTGTGGTTAGGTGAACTGACCGCGCTCGACCTGACCCCATTGGGTTGACTGGGCCGTAAAACCTCAACACAAACAAACTCCTGTTCACAGATGGTTCCTATCAAAACCAAAGACAACATAAACACTTTCTTGCTCTTACAAATCCACACAAAAACATCAAAAACTATATTGTGAAAAAAAAAATCAAGCTGTCAAATGAGTTATGCAGAATTAAGATAAATATCCCAAAGTGTTCAATACAAATATATCTCCTTAAAGCTTATCACTCTGGATAAAGTTTTCAGCAGACAACATAATGAAATGTATTTCTTATTTTTCCCAAAAATAAGAAATTGACAATATCATGCAAACTGTCTCCGATGGAGACACTTTGCATGAACTGTCTGGGAGATGTAAGGAAAATATCATCAATTTGTCGTCAGCTGAATTTACCCCAAGAGTAGTAATGGTTAAGAAAATCCATGCCTTTACCTTTGGATATCACTTCAGTAAGATACAAAACCCTTATTATAACTCTTTGCCTACTGGATAAAAACCAGCAGAGGACACTATGAAATATTTTTCTTATTTCTCCAAGAAAACAGGTTGTGACATTTTAAGCAAATTGTCTTCATGAGAGACAGTTTGAATGAAAGGGCTTATCTTGTTTTGTTTTGTTGTTTTTTTTTATAAATAAGAAAAGCCTAAGACATTTGTAATATTTTTCGTTATTTTCCCAGAAAAAAGGTTTTACAGCTCATAAAAATTGTCTCTTCTCCAAAGTATGCATAAAATGTCATATTTTTTTTTTTCTGGGAAAAATAGGACAAATATTTCAAAATGCAAAATTCCATCTGCTGAAAACTTTGCCCAGAGTGCTAAGCGGTAAACATGCACAGGGACAAGAAAACAAGCTTCTCATTTTTCATTTGCATTTAGGCCTTTAGCTTTCTGAAGGTCAGAAAAAAAGACTACTGTTATTATTCAAAACTAAAGAGCCTTTATTCTTACAAAAAAAAAAAAATGAAGCAGATCTATTTGGCAAGCTTAAAGATTAGGTGAACTGCAACAGTGTACAGCAAACTGCTCCATCTTTAATCTGGGTCTAAACTGTTTCCTCAGAGATGCCCTCATGTGAATCGACTTGGCAGACAATTCACATGAATTGTCAGGACTTATTTTCTAAGAGAATATATATATATATATATATATTAAAGAGTGGTCTGCTGCAGTTGCAGTTGTGACTGGCGCTTAAGGGTTAAAAGCACAGCGTTTCATTTTGATGTATATACATGTATATACTCTTAAGGCAATAAAAAATATACACTACAGTTTTGAGTACTGGCTCGTGTTGTAAGTTGTTCGTTAAAATGTTTTCATGTTCATTTTTGTCGAACATCTGTCTTAGAAAATCACAAAGATAATTCTTCCGCAGTCATAAATTATGAAGTTATGAGCCCTTAATGAAAAACAGCATTTCCAGTCATAACTCCCTTTGCATAAAGCAAATGCCATTTTACTTTCCATAAATGTCTTGCACAAATGTCTGTGAGTAAAACCATAACATTCTTTAATTCCAACTTCCCATCAAATGGTGTCAAGTTGAATTTGAACTTCTTGGCGTCTCAAATTACGTCCCTTTGAATGAAAACTATAGGGAATTTAAAGAGACTATATCTGAAGTAATGTTGGTTGTTGTCACTTGAATTTTTCGAAAACCAGTTGCTTGGCTTAGCCTCCTTGTACCACAATGACATACAGATGAAATCTCCTAAAACCGTTTATTTAACAGAACAATGTCAATTAATGCCCCATAGAAAATCAGTGCATTCCGTCAGAAGAGAAATGAAAATGTCAAAAATGTCATGTCCCTGGTGTAGAAATTTGACAGTGTACTCTATTATGCATTAAAAGTTGAAACATGTCCTTACAGCATTTTTATCCTTCTATCGACTGAATGCAACACAAATGCACAAATAAGAGTTTCTTTGTCTAAAAAACAAGTACTGTAAAGGTCAGCTATCAGAATCAGAATTATCAACTTCGGTGTCAGATAGGGAAATATCATTATCAATCCAAGGGGAAGCAGAGTCTCTATCAGTACTCTTATCCTCTTCCTCTGCACCACATGTATTAACACCTTCTTCCTCTGCACCACATGTATTAAGATCTTCTTTCTCTGCACCACCTGTATTTACACTTTCTTCACTGCTACTACCAGCATGTGCTAAGGATGCAGTCTCTTCATGACATTTCCTCCAATGCTGCCATTAGGACATTTTCTTGCACGATTCCTGAAAATTTTAATATACATATAGAAACAAATGTCTGATCGGTAATCCCGAGTTAGTTTCTAAGATCAAACAGAAGAATCATTACAACTGCATATTGTTGCGGTTCCTCAGATAAACAAGCAGGGGTCATCCTAGAGGGCGATTTGGGAGAAAGTCTCCCTAAGCTGGCTGACGTCTCCCTATCTTAAGCTGAGGAAAAAGTGAAAATGTATAGGATGTATAGGGAAATCCAAAATTTGGACCAAAACTTCTCCCTGAAATCCTGAAACTGTTGTAAAACTTCTCCCTTTCTGAAAGCTCTAGGATGACCCCTGAACAAGAGACCCAAGGGCCACAACTCACTCACCTGCCAATTGTGCTAATGGCGGGGGTGTAAAAAAAATAAAATTGTATTAAGTATGGTAATGAAGCATATAATTACGTATATCAAATCAAATACCTTGAAGTTAGTAAGTACACTAGTTAAGTTTGAATGCAAAACTGACCCATGCATCATGCCCTGGGACTGGATACTTTGGGTTTTGGTTGTAAAAAACATAATTGCACTAAGTATGCTAAGTATGGCCATGCAGCATATAAAACAATTTGATCAGCACAATATTTTAGTGGGTGCAGGATAAAATTTCCACAAGAAATATTGTACATATCACTTTGACCTACTTTTGTACACAACAGTGATTTTGGCTGATATACATGTACACTGCATGAACAGTTGTGTTTACTTAAGACTAAAACACAATAAGGTTATGTACTTCAAGTAAAGATGTGTCATACAGGCATAATTCCTTACAGGAGATAAAAATAAATTTTCTAACATCCATTTTATTGACCCTTTAACAGATCTTTCCAATGGTATATAATATGTAGGGGTGTATACAGTTTTTCTAGCTTTGGTAGTCCTGTAAAATGTGAAAAAAGCTGCTTTTTTGCATTTCAAAAATACAACAACTGATCTGACTTGAAGTGACTTCTGAAATCATTTCTGTAGCCCATTTACTATGTCCAGTGACATAATATAGCAAATTATTTGTAATATAATGAAATTTTGTCAAGCATTTAAATCTTTTCAGTGGATGTTATAAAATTTTCAGTTTTTGTTTTCACAGCTGCAATCTATAATAGCTTAAAAAATTCAGTCTTTATCTTGCAAAAGCACATTTTACATATCCTGAGTACCAAAAAAGTTGAAATTCCCTAAGCTTTGCTTAGTAGGGTTATAGTAGGGTGCTGCAGCCTGTTGCCCTCTCCCATCCCTGCCTTTTTTTTTTTTTTTTTTTTTTTTTTTTTTGTACTGGGCCATTTTTAAGTAAAAATGCAATGATTTTTTTATTTTAAATGCCATATTCTCACCAAATAACTTCAATTAACTTTAAGTAAAACTGATTTACTGAATTAGAAGACATATAACAAGCATTTTTAACAGTTTTGAAAATAAAGGTGCTCTTTGAAAGGGCTTTTAGGCTTCGAAAAGAGCATGAGCACGAGAAAAGCACTTAAGCAGACGACAAAGACAGACTTAAGGAAAGTGCACCAACCTCCAGTTAAAGAGAAAGATTAGAAATATAAAGCCTCAGGTCACCTCAACCTGCCACCCATGTCATAAACGTAACATATTAAACAACTGAAGTTATATGGTAAATATTCTACATGTACGTGTATGTTCAATTAAAATTAATATCAATGTATATGCTCAATCAACCTTTGAACATGTTGACAAATGTTTGTATATGCATCTATTATAATAATAGGTCATTTGCATGTAGTTGGTGGACTTTGTTGAAAATGTACAAAACAAAAAATGTCTATTTACCAACCCAGCCCCCCCTGGGACATAGGAGCTTTGCCAGGGAAATACCACCATGACATTTTGACTAAAACCACTGAACACCTAATCTGACAACTTATCAAATGCAACAGCTAGTCAAAAATATGTTGAAAGACAATTCATCAAATTTAAATCTGTCCAAATATTGCTGAGTTTTAGTAAACTTAAAGCGAAAGTAAAAACTTTTCAAACTATCAGCGTGAGTAGAATCAACTTGTACATGTATCCGAACCAAATTCTAACAGTTGGGCTGGACTTAGTGCTAGGACATTGGCAAACAGTGCAGAACGCGGTGTTTGATCAGGATCTGCACTGTTTGCTTAACTTACAGGATGTTAAAGTTAAATGAAACACTTAAGTTCAGGACCATTTTCCAAGCCTACACTCAGAGATATCGACCCACCAGTGCTATCAGTACTTTGATTGCAACATTGTATATTGCGGTTTTACGTTTCAATGTACGTAACCACAAAAATTTCACCTTTTCTCCACATTATGGAAACCTTATGGCTTACATCACTATAGGTATGAGAGATACCCAAGCCCCGAAATTTTAAAACTTTTTTCATGCTCAACTCAACTGAGCATGAAATTTATCCTGCTAATAAATCTCAAATTACAGACAATTGCAAATTCTGTTTTGCTAATCGTAGCTGAGCATGAACGTTTCTCTGCTAATAAATATGAAAATGCCAACTATTGTTGGCATTTTCATATTTATTAGCAGAGAAAATTTTATGTTCAGTTGAGTTGAGCATGAAAACGTTTTATATTCCCTGAGCCAGAGCAATACTGTTTTATTTTATCTCCACGAAAACATGCATTGCGAATATTTATTACAAGCGCCTTCACCAGACGCTTCTAACGAGTATCCTAAGATAGATAGTGGTTAACGTTCAATATTTTTAGAGATATGTCCGGACAAGCTTACTATTGCAAAATTAGGAAGAAAAATATCTGTAATTACTTGTGATAGAGTAATGGATCTTGCACTCTTCTATCAATGCATCAAGTTTCATTTAATTCCCTGCTATACTTTCTGAGATATGCTCCGGACAAGCTATTTATTGCAAAAATTAAGAAGGGAAGTAATTCCGTAAATACTGGTGACAGGGTTATGGTTCTGGCATTCTGCAATTTTCCTTATGGCCCTCTATCAGTGTATCAAGTGTTATTAAATTACCTTCAATACTTTTAGAGATATGCTCTGGACAAAAGTGTGACGGACGGACGGACGGTCGGACGGACGGACAAAGCGGCGACTATATGCTCTCCCTTCGGAAGCATAAAAATACCACCATGAAAGTACCGCCTTGGAACGGTCGGTTATGAATTACTGCGTGGGGGCTTAAGCTAGCTTTACTGGATCTCAACCCTCGCCCTCAGCTTTCATAGTGGTAGAAACATATATTTGTTCGATCCGTGTGGAGGTCTTCTAACTCATTCATGAAGTTTGCGAAGCAACTAAAAATATACAAATTGGTACGGCTCCCAATATAGAAATTTTACTGACCCTAGAAATCGGAAAAATATACAATATATTTTGACATGGGAAGAAAGTTTGGGTTTGCCTGTATATAAAACAACTGTATAGCAGATATGCATACATTACATTTTGCGCAAACAGGCATGTTTCTACGGAGGCCGAGTTGATACTTAACAAATTCCAAATATACACAACCTTCATTATCCAGATAAAAGTCATAGAAAAAAAAATAATAATCCAAACAGAAAGCAGACTGTTTATTTTCTCATGTGCATATGCAGCTATGAAGCCAAAAGTGACACTGAGGCCATTTTCTGCATTCCAGGGAGCATACTCTGGTTTAATGCCTGGAACCAATTTTAAAAATTCGCATGCAAACTGTATTTCAAATACACCTTTTCGATGTCAATTATTAGAAGGTTCATAGAAATACGAGTAGATTAACATCAAATATGTCCGAAGTCTGATCCCATATGGATGCTACGATAAGCTTATAAGAAAACGCTTGTTTTGGAAATTTTACAATATCATTTTATTTTGAATTTTACCAGAATCTTTCGGGTGTTAGTTTTATACATGTACTTATATAAGTCTTTACAATACACGTCGAGGGAGTTCTCTGTGAATTACGTCATGTCCACAATTCCAAAAAATATGTTGACGGACAACACTCGGTAAGAATGTATGAAGACCAAACACAATGCGCTAGGCCGCTGGCCAGCTATGGTTTACGTCCACTACCCCCACCTCGCCCCCGCCCCCCCCCCCCCCCCACCCCGCCGCCCCCCCCCCCCCCCCCACACACACACACGCCCAAACGTCAACCCCAAGGGGGAATTTTGTAGACCATGTTTTTCTTAGCCTATTATCTTGCAAGTATTTTGTAGCATGTTAGCCATCTGGCAATGGGGGCGTTACCCAGTAACAGCCTGTTACATTCGTTACCCTTAATAAACGTATAATAGCATAGGAAATTATTAAACCTATAAGAATTGGAGCAAAAGTTATTATATGTTTCAATTAAATATATGAAGCTAAGGAACAGTCCACTAGTTACAAAATCTGATGTTTGAAACTTCTTTTTGGCCTTACATGGCGTTTTGCATGTTACATTTTCTAATGTACCCTTTAGAAATGAGTATTTTAACTCATAAAGTTCATTTTCGTAGACTGTACTTTGCCTCTGTGACCTTAAAATTGTAATTTCTGTTAAGGTATTTAAATACCCTTTCCAAAGCTGCAAAAGTTATCTCTCTAGCTTTTATACTTTGTAAGTTATTGGCTGTTAAGTAGAGTCACCTCATTAGGAAATGTAACATTGAAAAAAAAAAAAATCATTTTCGCATAATATCACTTCAAATGCAACCTAGATATTATAGAGATAAAGTGAATTTTTATTTTAGCATAAATTTAAGTAATACGAGATACAACGGCGCATTAAAACATATCTTTGCCATATCATTCTATCTATAGTAACGTAGGTAACATCTAAAATATCTCCATTCTGTATGGTTATCTTCATCAGTATTGCGTGCATCTGTTCAGTATCATTTAGAAGTTTTTGTAAGCATTCCCAAAACTGCAAACTAAATGCCGATATTCTCTGTCATACATTTTATACTGTTAACAGTAAAGTTTCTATCTGCATCTAGGCCAGTTTCACATAAAACACTGAATACTGTCCTGAACTGTTCAATTTATGGCAAATGCTTATAATTTATTTATGTCTAAATAAAATATCTACAGATGAATTATATTTCAGACCCTCACATGACTTTGTTTTATAATTTATCAGGGATCTTTCTCTCTTAAAGGTCTTTACCTATATTTTATTTCTTGAATTAATACCCGGTTAAAAAAAAAAAAAAAAAAAAAAAAAAAGTTTTTCAAAATAAAAGGATCAAAATGACACTTTCACCTTATTTATTCTGTCACATTATCAGGTGTGTTACGTAGATTATTTATTTATCTGCAGGCTAGCAAACCAATGCATATCAATTCAAAAAATTTCTGCTGCTTAAATACATTAAGATAACAAAATTAATCACATAACACATTGGTTTGTTTTTATGTCTTCATGTACAAACGAGGACAAATTGTGTTTATCTATTGTAAAACAGCATTAGATTAAATTTCTGTTCACTGACTGGTCATAATCGTCCAAAACGTTGTATATATATATATATATATATATATATATACATATATATATATATATATATAAGGTTTATGACTTTAAGTAACGTATGTAACAATTATAAAACAAGTCATTGACAGCTCAACATATTGAGATACATGTCTCGGTGTAAACAAAGGTAAGAGAAAAGTCCAGGGAGTGCCACAATCACAAACCGCAGCCCTTCCCAGACACCAAGAGGAAGAGGAAACAGACAAAACCAAACAAGCAAATCGAACAAACGTGCGAAAAGCACTGAGATTAGCTCTCTCTTCCCCAAGCGAGGTAATTGCAATGTTAAAAGCACTGAAAAACACAAGAACAGAATAACGCAAGGTAAGACATACAACAAATCGCCTCGTAGAATAAACCAAAAAGCAACAAAGAGTAAGACTAACACCGCGACCACCGCCTTAGAACGGTCAGTAGAATAAACCACTATATGCATTGGTGGCAAATATCATGCTAGTAAGCAAGAATATTGATACCTTAGTATTTACACCAAATTGTTTTCATTGTTTTGAGGGTAACGTTGGTAGCATGGCTGTTACATGCAAACGTCCCCATTGACAGCTCAACATATTGAGATACATATCTCTATGAAAACAAAGGTAAGGGAAAAGTCCAGGGAGTGCCACAATCACAAACCGTAGCCCTTCCCAGACACCAAGAGGAAGAGGAAACAGACAAAACCAAACAAGCAAATCGAACAAACGTGCGAAAAGCACTAAGATTAGCTCTCTCTTCCCCAAGCGAGGTAATCGCAATGCTAAAAGCACTGAAAAACACAAGAACAGAATAACGCAAGGTAAGACATACAACAAATCGCCTCGTAGAATAAACCAAAAAGCCAACAAAGAGTAAGATTAACACCGCTACCACCGCCTTAGGACGGTCAGTAGAATAAACCACCATATGCATTGGTGGCAAATATCATGCTAGTAAGCAAGAATATTGATACCTTAGTATTTACACCAAATTGTTTTCATTGTTTTGAGGGTAACGTTGGTAACATGGCTGTTACATGCAAACGTCCCCATTGACAGCTCAACATATTGAGATACATGTCTCTATGAAAACAACGGTAAGAGAAAAGTCCAGGGAGTGCCACAATCACAAACCGCAGCCCTTCCCAGACACCAAGAGGAAGAGGAAACAGACAAAACTAAACAAGCAAATCGAACAAACGTGCGAAAAGCACTAGGATTAGCTCTCTCTTCCCCAAGCGAGGTAATCGCAATGCTAAAAGCACTGAAAAACACAAGAACAAAATAACACAAGGTAAGACATACAACAAATCGCCTCGTAGAATAAACCAAAAAGCAACAAAGAGTAAGATTAACACCGCGACCATCGCCTTAGAACGGTCAGTAGAATAAACCACCATATGCATTTGTGGCAAATATCATGCTAGTAAGCAAGAATATTGATACCTTAGTATTTACACCAAATTGTTTTCATTGTTTTAAGGGTAACGTTGGTAACATGGCTGTTACATGCAAACGTCCCCATCACCAGAAGGCTAACATGTGTCATTTTGTTTCTTATATAATAGGTTCAGAAAATCATAGCGTATAAAATTCCCCCCGGGGGCGGGGGGAGGGAGAAAGGGGTCTATAGCCGGCCAAAGGTCTAAGTCAAGTAATTTCCACAAACAAAAATGTTCATCGAAATTCCATAGAATACAAGCAATTTAACAAAACGCGACAAGAATTCAAAACAATCAGTGCTTATTTATATTTAGGCAACGACTGCACAGATCAGTCCATTGCGAGTTGCAATATGGGTGCATTTACTTGTCAATGTATACCTGTTTATTATGTTAATGGAACTTACAGTTGCTGGGCAAATATGTAAAACAATACCATGCAAAATGCATGCATTTTGTCAAAAGGCAATTAGTTCCGAATTGCTATACAGTGGTTTTGTATCATGCAATAACCAGGTTTTATTTATGCAAAAAAATCAGCTGTTTATCTTTCCGATTGTAGGGATGTTTTCTGTTTGCAAGATATGAGAAATGAGAACGCTGACTAAATATTATTGCACTGAGCACACACTTACTTTTCTGTTTTAACACCAGTGACACCATTAAATCAAAAACGTTTGACAATGAAATGGATGAAGACCAACATAGACTGAATCATGTTAAAATAAACGCTTGCGCAACGCTAATAGAAACCTTATCCGACTGATCCTTCGAGTATTCCCTGAGTGTAACAGCCTTATATGAATTTGCATAAAGTTTCTAAGGAGGAAAATTAGTAACTTCAAGGTAGGTACCTACTCCATACGAAACAATATAAGAAAGATTTTATCTTGGTAGAAAATCACGGATTCAAGTTGGTAAAATCGTTGCTCTTTTTCCTTTTCCCTGTTTTGATGAGAAATAGGATAGCCCATCGAAGGAATCAAGGACCAAGCTCTATTGTTGAGTTTATTTAGGCAAAGTTACGTTTCAGGACTGAATACGTATGCCATTTATCTTAATAGTTGGGGCAGTTTAAGTCATTATCGTACTTGTCCTAGAATTTAAACTAGTTCATTTTTCGACCTGCTGACGTGTTAAAAACTGCTGGATCAGGGAAAGCTGTGTAAACCCTAAACAATACGCCATTCTTCGGCGTCTTATTTTCGTATATACTGTTTGCTGCGGCCTTATTGTCCGAATACTTGGTGTTTGTACGGTAGTTATGCGCGAACGTTCACCACGATTTAAAGTTTTTCTTTTCATTGTTGTGTATGACGTAGGTAACCCGCCTTATACTATTTAACTTCATCTGTTCATTAACAAATTGTAGGTTAAGAACATGTTCTGTGTAACGCACGTAAGCCCATGCTCATTATAGTAAAGATAAGCAACCCTCTAATGTCTATACTTCAAAAACACCTACACATATTATAATTTTGTGCCTTTGATAAAACTACAAATAACTGGTGACAGAAGGCGCTACCAAACTTTAGAAAATTTTGCAATTCATAGCCGAATGTGTTTTGTTGTTTTTTTGGGGGTTTTTTTCTTCACATTTCACTTAAAAACATAGAACTCTAGATATGACTATTCCTAATGGTTTACATTGTTTTTTGTTGATACGAGTAATGTTTGTTTGAGACATTTATTTAATCGATACGAACACAGAAAACACAAGAAACAGAAAACACAAGAAACTCCAAATACAAATATTGCTGACCGAAGACGTTTTAACCCTTTCAGCCCTGCAGACCAAAACGGATACCTGTGGAAAATAGTGTACACCCAACTGAGAGGGCTGTAACGAGCCATCCCATCAGGGTCTTCATTGAGTTCTGTGGTGGAACATATATAAACACGGAAAAGTTTGCCAGTTTAATACAGTGTCACTTTAAGGAATAAGTATTGTCAAATTAAACATAATTATTAAAGTTTTTCATTTACTAATATATCCAAATATAGAATATTCCAGTTATTATCCTGTATTAAGAACTTCTACTCAATACACTGTCTTTAAACTGTCCTTTCCAGGATATTACAACCATTTATGTGCTTCTGCACAACTGTCCCTGGTTGCTAACGTGATCATAACTCCTGACGTCAACATCATCTAACCTGACGTCATTAGACGTCAAAGTCATTTAGTAGTGTGCTTTATTAGCCTGAGAATTATTTATCTCCAAAAGAACTTGTAGTCTTTTAAATTAGGATAAGATTTGAGAAAACATAGAAAATTACATAAGAAATTAAATATACACATAAACTTGATATACATTCGCCGTATCCGCGACAAGTGCCAGTCTGTGACTAAAATCCTTGTTTGCATCAATGGACATGTACAAAACCAAGGACAGAATAGTCCACTTCAGAAACTCAGGGATAAAAGTGTTAAGCTGTACATGTACAAAATCAAGGACAGAATAGTCCACTTCAGAAACTCATTGTCGATAGCATCTCAAACATGTCATATTCGTACAAGATTATTGTAAAGTTGATAGGCAGAGACCCAAAAAAGGTGGATCTTGCAAAAAAGACATCGTACATTGACCGTAAAGATTTAGAGCTTACTTTTCGTAAATAGAATAACTGGTCTGTCTTTTATACGAAAACACTGTTAAAAGGTTCAAAATGAATTGCATTTCATTTTGCACGATACAATTTTTCATTTGTGACTAGCAACTTTACCTAGTGTGAAATTGTACAATGATAGATAGTGCGCCCAGAGAAGATTAAGATCAGCCTACGCATTCGCAAAGTCTGATCAGAATCTTCACCAGGCGCATTTTGGATAGCAAATTGCCATATAAGTAAGGTCTTGTTCTTATTTCCTCATAGAACAAATATTTTGGATATTTGTAAGACTCGTCTCAATGAGTAGATTACCATGTAAGTAAGGTCTTGTTTCATTCTTATTTTCTCACAGAACAAATGTTTTGGATATTTGTTAGAATCGCCTCACTGAAGGCGATTCTAACAAATATCCAAAACATATGTTTCTTTAAACTATCATATACAATATTCTTGCATGATTTGTGACTAATTGTCACCTCTTAAGCGAAGGTTTCGTGAGTTAAAGTCGTTATAACGAATCTTGTCGTTGTATCGAGTGTCGGTATAAAGAGGGTTGACTGTATAATGGCGAAGTAAACCAAAAGCAAAGCGGCAAGTCACAAGCAGCAAACTTTCTTTTGTTTTACAAAATACTTCTGATATAAAAAAAAAAACAACTCACAGTCCAATATAGTATTTGCGTAGCATAGCTAATTGCTCCCGATATGTTGTGTCCAACCTATGTGTCACATGTCGAAAGTAAGTAAAACTGACCTGTTTAATGACCTATGACCTACATTGCAGGAACAATTTTCTTGATGTACAGTAAAATTACACTGTAAGTAAATCTTCTGAATTTTACCGTACAGTCAACCCTCTTCATACCGACACTTGATACAATGACAAAACTCGTTAAAATGACAATTTGAATGGCACGAAACCTTCGCTTAAGCGGTGACAGTTAATGAGAAATTATGAAAGAATTTTGCATTAAAACTTTAAGCAACATATGTTTTGGATATTTGTTAGAATCGCCTCACTGAGGCGATTCTAACTAATATCCAAAACATAATGTTCTGTGAGGAAATAAGAATAAAACAAAGTATATTAACATATCATTCTGTCCATTAAGGATTCTTTACAACAGCAAATTCATTTTAATGGCATCATCTTTGGGAACAAATGCTGTCGTTGTAACGAAGGTTCACTGTATATCACATTAACTAGGGCTATACCAGCCGGATTTGGTACATGAAAGGCTGTTTATTGCTTACAAACGTAGATCATGAGACCTATACATTCGCATACGACCCTCACTAAAGAGCAAATGTCACCTGACACAGCAGATAGTCTAGTTTTTCGCTGTTATAACAATGTACGGTAAAACTTAAAATACTGTGACACCAATGATTCGAACTCGTTTTTGAGTCCCTAGGAAATTCTTCATATCATTATTTTATAGAATATCGAAAGACATCATTTTTTAATTATTCTTATTAGCCTCCTGACCTGGTTCTATGATTAACCCTAAGTGGTTCGAACTACCCATGTCTAGAACAAATTTTCATGGCCCAAAGATGTGCGAGCCATTACAATTCGATTTATATCTTCATATTGTGGAAGCCTGTATAGCTTGCTCTACAGTAATCACTCGTTAGAATTACAGCAAGCATTCAAACAAAACACATGATGTTTTTACCAACGCACAATGTCTGTTCTCTAACGAGGAAGACTATCTTACCATAATTGATTACTATGGAATACATATATGGAACCATAGCAATTGTAACCCTTAAAGCTCCAAGAAAAACTTGCAGTAGATTACATTCTATGTTTAAGAGAAAATAACTCTTGACATTTCATGTTATTTGTCTGCTTGGCAGACAATCCACATGAAATGTCAAGACTAATATTCTTTGAAAAGTATAAATTTCAAAATGCCGTCTGCTGTAGTTGTGATAGGGCTTTTAGGGCTAACCGGTTCCATAACCTGCGGTTGTTGAATAAAAATTAAGAAAATACCATTGAAATTCACAACCTTTCATACAATCTGCATTTATCAACCTTCGTATCATTAGCAAATAGTGCTGTCACTATTGTGCCAACTATGTACAGTTCATGTTTCACCTTTTCATTAAACCCTAGTCCTGCTGAACCCGGATAAGTCCTGTCTTTGCAAATAGTGTAGATCCAGATCAATTGGCTTCTAAGAAGCCGATTGATCTGGATCTGCACTGTTTGCCATAAAGAATGTGAAATTATAGCAACAATCCCTATCAAATGATCCGATTGGCTGAAAATCTAAAAAGGGCGTGGCATCTTAATTTATTCAGCAGGACAATGGTTAATGATGGTCATCAATAATACATATGAATTCATAAAAAGGAGAAAATATATTTGACAGAAAGACAGAACAATGAATGTTATCATTTTACCGTAACATCATCAATTATATGAGTAAACTCGTGCCACTCCACATAAACTGGCAGTAGTTTTGTATCTAGGAAATTCAACCTCCCATTGAATAGAATGTACAGTAAAACTTCAATGGCTTGAACACCGATGGCTCGTTTTCCGCGGCTGATTCGAACTCGTTTTTGAGTTCCTTGGAAATTCTTCCGATCGCTCGAGAAAACAAATGGTTTAGTGATATTTTAAGAATGGTTCATATTCTATCATGAAAACGTATGTTGTGTGTATTCATTAGAATCGCCTCATCGAGGCGATTCTAATGAGTACACTCAACATACCAAAATTTTATAGAAGATCGAAAATGCATACATACATTATTCCTACTTGTCTCCTAACACGGCGCTATGATTAACCTTCAGTGGCTCGAAAAACATATATCTCGAAAAAATTTCTATGGTCCCATAGATGTTTGAGCCATTGGGATTCGACTATTTAACACATAGACAAACAGAAGTAAAGCCACTTAAAATTAAGTGGAAGCTGTTTGCTTTACTTTACTTTGGGTTGTGCGTGTTGTCTTTGTTTGTTTGCTCGTCCTCTCGGTGACATTGGTAGGCTATGTTCTGTGAATGTGGCTACTCTCCTGGGCTGCCTACAATAACGCAAATCACTCGCGAGAGTGACACAAATTAGAGAGTAACCGTTATTCTCGTTGACGAGACTGCTTCACTGCAGCTGGTCATGTGGAGGCCGTAAAAATTCTCCCCGTACTTTATCATAGTGCAGTTTATATTTTATTTTCCTTGGGCTCATTGAGCCTATTCTGGTATATTGGAAAATCGAATTCCGCTCAAGCCGGTGCTTGGGGGGGGGGGGGGGGCGGGTGGGGGGTAGGGAGGGGGGCGTATGCAACCATGCAAACTGCACTGCTGCATATGAAGAGTCTCAGTGAACGGAGACCACGATTTTCTTAATGTCTTTTTGTGTTCGGCGTTTCCAATGGAAAATCTTTATAAACTGTTGATATCAGATCGAATAAATATCAATAATTATCGATTTTATAAGAAATCATGTGTTTGTTGTGAACCCAGAAAATATTTCCATGTTTTTGTTGTTGTTGTTTTGTAGTTGTTGTTTTTTGTAGTTGTTTTTTA
Organism: Anodontia alba; assembly: GCA_964016985.1. Classification (NCBI taxonomy): domain Eukaryota; kingdom Metazoa; phylum Mollusca; class Bivalvia; order Lucinida; family Lucinidae; genus Anodontia; species Anodontia alba. The sequence goes on along the minus strand of OZ024824.1, from coordinate 42,144,927 downwards.
TTTGTTTGTTTTTTGGTTTTGTTTTTTGTGTGTTTTAGTTGTAGTTTTTTGTTTGTTTTTGGGGTGTTTTATTTTTTGTTTGTTTGTTTTTTTTGATGTTGTTTTTGTTGTTGATTCTTTTGTTGTTGTTATTGTTGTCAGGAACAAGCATACAAAAAATATTATTCGCATAGGCCGTCTTCTTGGTTGTGTCAAAATACGTTTTCGGATATTCGATACCTTCTGGCGAAAACTTTCATAAGGGAAGGGAAACTTTGCTTCTGTTAACGAGTAACCATGAACGTCCCGGTTAACTGAAAGCAGACCTGGAAATCTCGTGTACTTTTTTTCAATCACAAAGCACTGTCGTCCCTGTGCACAAAGTGTAGAAGTAAGGAATATAGGGTATATAAAATATATATACACATGGGGACATCCAGGAAAGTACCTCCCCCGTCCTAATAATCTAATAAGGTTTGAATGACATGGAATCATATCAAGCAACAGAAGGAACAAACAAAGAAGAAGTACAGTCGAACCCCAATGGCTCGAACATCTTTGGGACCATGGAAATTTGTTCAAGATATGATAGTTTGAGCCACTGAGCGCCAGGTCAGGAGACAAATGAGAAAAATTATGTCTTTTTGATCTTCTGTAAGATAATGGTATGTTGAGTGTGCTCATTAGAATCGCCTCGATGAGGCGATTCTAATGAGCTCACTTAACATACACATTCATGATAGGATAGGAAACAATTCCTCAAATATTCCTCAATATTTGTTTTCTTGAGCTGTCGGGAGAATTTCCTACGGACTCAAAAGCGAGTCAGAATTAGCCACGATAAACGAGTCATCGATGTTTGAGTCACTGAGGTTGTATTGTATAAAAGAAATACCGCCTTCGAACAATCAACAGTAAATATGTTGAGGAGCATAAACCTGTTTTTTGAGCCTCAACCCTCGCCCTTAATCCCGATTCATTTCCAGTTACACTGATATTGTTCGGCTCCAGTAGGGGTTACTTGAATCATTAGTGCATGAACACAGAAAAACATATATATATTATCTTGACAACACTATGATGAAACATTAATAAATAAATTATCTTGTCAACACTATGATGAACCATTATTAAGTAAATTATCTTGTCAATACTATGATGAAACATTAATAAGTAAATCATCTTGACAACACTATGATGAAATATTAATAAGTAAATCTTAAGATATCTTGACAACACTATGATGAAACATTAATAAGTAAATTATCTTGTCAACACTATGATGAAACATTAATAAGTAAATTATCTTGTCAACACTAAGATGAAACATAATTGAGTAAATTATCTTGTCAACACTATGATGAAACATTAATGAGTGTTCGAATACAAACTGATAGTCAGACTAAACAAAAACCACTAGTGGAACCACGGTGAGCCTATCCACAGACAAGTAAGGTCAGGCAACATCCGTTAAGAAAGTGTTCAGGATAAATTGACTAACCGTTTAAAGAAAACAACAAATAAGTGGATTGACCACTAATTATGCCATCTGTCGCATAATATGTACATTATATCATATCCTTTTACATCGATTAGTCTGTTGGAATTAGTCAAAACAATTCTTTACCTACAATTCCCCCGAGCTTATTAATTTATGATCATAAAACTCGGGTTCAGATAGTCCCTGTGTTTTTTGTTTGTTTGTTTTTGTTTTGTTTTTTTTTTTTTTTTTGTTTTTTTTTTTTGTTTGTTTGTTTTTTCAATAAAATAAACGTCAAAAAGATTGCCTTTGGAAACAAAGAACGCACGACAGATCAGAAAATGGGAGTCTCGGTTTAATTGAGACTCTTCATAAGCAGTAATGGAGTTTGCAACACTGCTTACTCCCACTAGCATATACAAGAGCAGAACTCCATTTTCAAATGTACCATAATGGGCCCAACATTATTTTTAGAAAGTAATTCAGTATGTTGACGATAAACTTTACAAAATGTTTAGCAATAATATATATAAAGGTATTTTCTTCAAAGTAACAGCAAACCATTCAGGTGTGATTTCCTTGAGTCAGTTTACACGTATTCCTCCAAAGTCTCCAAAGACTATATAATAATAGTTTTCATTGTCTTTTGGCGTATCAGTGAAATTCGCTTTCACCCAGCTAGCATTCTCCTAAACCTATATCGAACAGTTATCGGCCCGACAGTTGTCTACCTGGTTACGATTTTGGTAGTGCTAATCGCTTATTGTCGGAATTACGCTCGCTTTATTCTAAAGATTTGTAACTGAATTTGTTCTCATGGGCTGTTATTCTGTGGAAAAGGGTTTTGTGAAGGCTAAGAAACGGCGCCACGTATTTCGATATATAACTGATTTATGAGAGTTTTTAGTTCTTTGGGACTATGAAGCTATGTATATACATTAAATCTGTAAATAGAGTCCCTTTGAACGTTCTGCTGTTGGAGTGTGATGTGGGTAGCATATTTCATAAAGCGAGTCTGTCATTTTCCTCATGTTTTTAAAGATCCCATATTCAATTCGTTTTACCGATAAAGATTGTTTTGGTATGTGTTCTATGCTCGCTCTTCTATTGTGTTCCAGCGAACAGTAACTCTTGTAGTATACCATACACAGAACATATCTTTGATAAATTTATTTGCTGGGATTCAACTGAATCTGTTTCAGCATATTTGTTGAACACATGCGTGGCTCAAATGAAGTACACTTTGTCTAACTATGTAAATATAGTAGTTCAACAGGTCAAATTCGGTGCTGTTATTTTCTTTTCGGTAGGCCTTTGGGATGCTTAACACTATACACTTGACTACTGGTGGCTTCAGGGCATGCAGTATGCTTAATATAGAGAAGGAGGATGTGCACCATTCATATCCCTTTGCCAAAAAAAGTACGAGTAGAAGTTGTATAATGTAATCGATTCATTTTAACAGCACGAGACCAATATATGCCAATTTTTAACAACCATTCAAAGTAATGTAAGAACAGCGGGAAATGTCCGTCTCCTATTATTTTGTCAGCTCCGATTGCTTTTGTTTTCGTAAAATGTTGATATGAGTGAGACTAGAAGTTGGACAAGTCCCCGTCAGTATTACTATAAGATTTTTGTGCAAATATAGGAGCTGAATGTCTATCTACGCATTTATTTTTGGCTTTTCGTGGCGATACGAGAAGAATATGCCTACCCTTGTCTTATGGCCTTGGCATACATAACTCCTAAACAGACTACATATCAGCAAAATCTGAACAAAACTGTGACTTCTGATCAGGCCCTTCGCTGTTCGCATGGTGTGTCGTGTACTTTGTGTTATGCTCTGGTTCAACCACTTGTACTTTAGTATGATCGTATTGTCTTCTGTTGGATTCAGTGTGGAAGCATTCTTAAATATATGAATATATTGCAACATTATGACAAGGTTATACTTATGCAATGCATCAAGCATTTCTTCTAACGCAAACGATGTACTTTTCAAACAGGTGACAGTACTATCTGCACGTAGCCTGTATATATACTAAACAATAACAAGAAATGTTAACATAAACTCCGCATGGTACAAACGTACAAACTGAATCACCTATAGTTATAATATAATTGATAGGAACTCTGCATGGTACAATGAATTTTTGAAGCTCGAGCTGATATATAACATATTGAAAGAAGAGTTCTGCTGAATACACCGGAAGGATTCGTAAGGAATTTCGCAGCGTCTTTTATTCATTGTTCATGATGAGCACGCTTAATTAAACATTTTCTTATCTTTTGTTTTGTTCTGTTTTCAAAAGGATCAATGTTTCAGGTTATTTTACAATACGACTCAACTTTAGAGTAACAACTTACAGGAAGCCCCTACATCATGCGATTAAAATCATATTAAACTTTTCTTTTGTAATTTAGTATACCTTTTACAGTTAACTGCAATATCGCACGTACAACTTTATTAATATTTATATTATGTTAGACACCCTGTGTGCATGGTGTTATATTTCGACATATTATGCAAATATTTGATTTCAAGACAATAAACTCTCCCTGCAATAAAGGTAATACCATTATTTAGTTTATTGCAAATGACAGTGACATTATTTATTTTATTCTCAGGGGTCGAAATGCCAGGCTGCAGTAGTTCCGTATGACAGATTGAGGCATTCAATGCACGACAAACCTTTTGGTACCCAATGTTGACGTCCCAGTGATTAACAACTTTAAGGTCAAGCCTGCCAGAGAGCTGTAACCCACTAAGCAGAATTGTGAATTTGTTTTATCTGTGTATGCGCAGGTTTTGTTGTTTTATTTTTTTTTGTTGCTGTTTTTTATATTTGTTTATTTATTTATTCTTATTAAAATTGTTATTTTACAAATATGGGTAGAAAAGAAATAAGTATTCTGATATATGGGAGAGAAGACCATGTGCTGTGAAGCACCAAACAGTTTACAGTCGAACTTAATGGCTCGAACATCTTTTGCATGTGTAGTTCGAACAACTAATAGTAAATCATTTGATCTTCTATAAAATTATAATATGTTGAGTGTATATATTAGAATTGTCGCCATGAGGCGATTCTAATGAATACACACAACATACATTTTTTTAAAAAATAAGAAAATTTTCAAAAAAATCCCTAATTATGTGTAACCCCGAGCTGTAGGAAGAATTTCCTAGGGATTCAAAAACAAGTTCGAATCAGCAACGGTAAACGAGCAACCAATGTTCAAATAATTGGCGTTTTATCCTTATACAGCATCATACTTATCCTTAAACACAAACGTTTGTATGGATCAGATCAGCATGGTGCAGATTTTGCTGTTCCTTTACATGATCATTAGTATTCAAATTATCTTAATTTCAACAGATCAGTTTCCAATGCTCAGAATGTTTGTTTAATTGGTCTCCAACAGTGATTTGGTTTTCAAACAAAACTTAGGATGAAACTGTAGAAAGCGAATCTCAAATTGCAGATTTTGTACCTGTTAAACCGGTTTAATCCAACCCCAATCTCTGGTAGTTTTTACTACTGACCGTTCGAAGGCGGTGCTTCTGGTGTTGGTTGTTCTTTGGGTATTTTGTGGCTGCTCGCTGCGTGGCTTTTTTTTTTCTTTTTTGTTTTTGTTTTTTTTTTATGTTTTGTCCAATTCGTTGTCTTTTTGTAGTGTCATCACGAAAACATGCCTATATAATTTTGACCCCTTAAACCCCACTTTTATATAGTAAAACTGGGGTTTTCAGGGGTATACACTATTTTTCTTATTTCTGCTCAAAAACATAGATTGTGGGTACTCGTTAGAACCGCCTCGTCGAGGCGGTTCTAACGAGTGCTCACAATCTATGTTTTTGAGCAGAAATATGAAAATATCAGAATTTTTTATCTGAAAAGTTTCACTTTTTGGTGGTAAAATTTTCATTATATTTGAATAGGCATGTTTTCGTAATGTTTAGTGGTTCATGAATAACATTGTGTTCACCTTGTTGGGACTTGGGAGATGGTTGCTTGGCTTTTCTTTGATCTGCGGCATGTGTACTGTCTGTCTTGGTTTGTTTGCTCTTCCTTTTTGGGTCATTGGTAGGCTATGTTCTGTGATTGTGGCTATTCCTTAACATCTTCTATACTATTTATCTGGGTATTTCCCAAAACCCTTATAACCCACCCGGGAATCGGTCAACTTGTACGCCGACGGCGTACTATAAAGGAATAAGTTGACCTGTTCCGGTGGATCTATTGACGTGTGTAAACAACTTCCCAAAGTGCTATCAGCTGGATAAAATGTGAGTTTATTTACTTATTTTGTGTTTTACTAAAACTCGGAGAATGTCATATGCTGAGATTAAAGTCCAAGATTTTTATCACACTTGTTGCAACGAAAAAAAAAACTCCGTAGATTTCTCGAGATATCGTTTTGGCAACCAGCTGTCATGCATTGAACAATTAGCACCACCGAGGCAAAGGATGCAGTTGTTCATTACGAAAACACGCTTATTCAAATATACTGAAAATTTTACACCAAAAAATGAAAATTTTCAGACAAAAAATCCTGATATTTTTCATACTTCTCCTCAAAACATAGATTGTGGGTACTCGGTAGAACCGCCTCGATGAGACGGTTCTAACGAGTACCCACAATCTATGTTTTGAGCAGAAATAAGAAAAATAATGCATACCCCTGTAAACCCCAGTTTTACTATATAAAAGTGGTGTTTAAGGGTCAAAATTTTATAGGCATGTTTTCCAGATGTGTGCATTTCATGGCATGTTAGTGAGATGACACAAGTCGGCGTAAAACCATTGGATATTGCACGATCATGATGGCTTATGTGCACTCGATGGCAATGTATGGCGATTGCTAAACTTTTCACTTAGATATCTTTCAAACATTTGAGCCGCGGTATTGGACATTACGAAAATACGCCTATTTAAATATATAGAAAATTATACCTCCAAAAAATGAATATTTTCAGATAAAAAACTCTGATATTTTTATTATTTCTGCTCAAAATATAGATTGTGGGTACTCGTTAGAACCGCCTCGGCGAGGCGGTTCTAACGAGTACTCACAATCTATGTTTTCGAGCAAAAATAAGAAAAATAATGCATACCCCTGTAAACCCCAGTTTTACTACATAAAAGTGGGTTCGAGGGGGTCAAAATTATATAGTTATGTTTTCGTGATGAAAGAGCCGTTATATCATATGTGCAGAGCAAAAGGCTCAGGGAAGTCTGCGCATCCGGGCAGTCTCACCAGAACCTATTGCGTTGGCTCACGTAAGCGGAAGGTCACATCACGAAAACATGCCTATATAATTTTGACCCTCTTAAACCCCGCTTTTATATAGTAAATCTGGGGTTTACAGGGGTATGCATTATTTTTCTTATTTCTGCTCAAAACATAGATTGTGGGCACTCGTTAGAACCGCCTTATCGAGGCGGTTCAAATGAGTACCCACAATCTATCTTTTGAGCAGAAATATGAAAAATATTAAAATTTTTCTATCTGAAAATTTTCATTGTTTGGTGGTAAACTTTACAGTATATTTGAATAGGCGTGTTTTCGTAATGAGAGTATCTAGGCCTTGCTAATGGACCGAGCATGCGCACTGAAAGATTGATTCGACGGAAATTCGGAAGAGCTTTTTATTTCTCGCTACGCGGCTTATTTGGTGTTTAATACCGCCGAAGAAGTTAGTAACAGGAATGTGCGTGCCTCCAGAACATCCAAATCAACTTATATAGTCGAAAACCGAGCACTCTGATGACTGCGTGACTGCATAGGCTGAATAGAGCCTTCGGTTCTTGTATATATATATATATATATATATATATATATATATATATATATATATATATATATATATATATATGTAGGGCGTCACTGTGCGTCACTCAGCCCAAGTGACAAAACGTATTAATGTCTTCTTTTCTACTGCCATTTCTTGTCATAATAAGAGCAAATGTGCAAGAATAGTGCAGTTTGTGCAGTTTTCTTAAAAGGTGCATCTGAGATCAACTGCTCGTACAAATAATTCCATGGCACAAGGAAATGAAGTACTGTAAACTGAAGTGAAATTGGAGCAGTTGTTAATGCAGATTGAGGATTAGTAAAAATTGCATCAATGTGCCACACATTACGCATGACAAGACAAACAATAATTAGAAGTTGGTGGCATCAGATTTTGACACGTTTCATCTTGCATTCGCTTGATAACACTGCACAATTCACATTTATTTCTATGGCCATTTCTCAAGACTGACAGCATTAATTAATAGTTTTATCAAGTTGTTTGGTACTGAAACAAATTCGCATTGAAAAATCCTGATAATATGTGATGATAGTATAAACATGAAATTTCAGAGGACTTGTTAAGAAGGACTATTTAATGATAATTCTGGATTAATTATCCCAGTTTCTCCATAAAAAATATGTTGTAAGTACTCATTATAAGCGTCTTGGCGAGGTGCATCTAATGAATACACATAACATATTTTTATGGAGCAATACGAAAACTATTCAAGAATTATACCAAATATTCCTCCTTAACGAGTCCTCTGAATAAATTTAGAAATATAATCATGGTGGTCCTATAATTAATAGCCCTGACTCACTAAGGTCAGTTTCACGATGAAATGCTAATAGCTTGTCAAGCTCTTATACTAGACATGTGTGGCCTCGCCGACCCACCGTTAGCGTGTCTGCATAGATTCAGGGGTTTGCATGTTTTAATTCCCGAGCTAGCCAGGAATATTTTATCCCTTTACTATAAGACCATCATACTGAGTGTGCACTGGGTTCGTTACAATATGAAGTCAACTGAGCTCCACCTAGAGGAAGTAGCTTCTGTAAACGGAAGATACTTGAACGCAAGACAAATGCACGCGAATATACACAAAGCCGATATAAATGCTTCTGTTCAATGAGACGGCAATGCTTGTTGGTCATTGGCAAATGACAGTGCCGAAACATAAGAAATATTAGCATGTCACCTTCTATTTCTGATGAAAGTACAGCAGGTCCTTACCACCATCCTACCATCCATCTAATATAAAATGAGTATTGAAATGCCAGTAAAGAGGTACAACACTGGCATCAGCATTTAATTTAGTCATGTTTTCTGAAGTAAAACATACTTCAGCTCTGTCCATTAATTGCTCATGTAGTCGGCTCAGTTTAACAATCTTCTAGCAAGCAGGCAAGTATTACCAGTCTTGAAAAGTGTTAGCCGCAACGTCAGAAGACGTACCTTCATACATATATGCTCAGCGAAAATTCATATAAGACTTTTCGCGCAGTCTGATCAAAATCATCACCGGGTTCATTTTGGATAGCCATAGACGCAATGTTTCTTCATGCGGAAAACAAAGTTTGATCAGACTGTACGGTCGTCAGAACCCAGCAGGCAAACAACATCAAAATGACGTCGTATCAACGTCGATGCGACGTGATCACGTCGCATCGACGTTGATACAACGTCATTTTAACGTTAATGCCCACTGGGAAGCATTTGTCTGAAGATACGTTTTCTCACGCTGCGGTTCGTATGATAAAGCATGCCACAAATCATGTTGAGTATAAAGCCAGGAAATATTATTTACAGTGCTATGGATTACTTGAAACAGTTTTCATGGTACCAGTTCGTAAAATGGATTTTTTTTTTCTGACATAACTACTTGTCATTTCCAGAGTTAATTATTAACGGTAGGTTTAAAGAATCAGGTATATTATAGCTACAATTTAGTATTATCTATCCAAGTTTAGCCTGTTTCAAGTCAGACTATATGTATTCCTCTTTTTTAATTAGTATGGTTTTCTATAAAGTGGTTAGGTATTGGGTATTACATGTATAAATGTGACATTCGGATAACAAAACTGCTATTGACGTGCCTTTGGCCTGGCCCGCCGTTGTTCAGCTATTAGTTTTCATTTACTCTGGCACACAGTAGAATTAGCCATGAGTAGTCGTTTTTTGTTTATCATAGTAATTATTATTATTATTTTTTTTTTTTTTTCATGTTTTCGCTTTGATGCACTGACTGTGTTGGGAGCCTTTATGCGAACTGAATTTGTATGTATTTCTGTATTAAGAGTAGCATCGGGACCCAGGGTGAAGTTGGCTAGCTGTAAAAGTGCTTAAACATCCCCTCCCCCTGCCCCACCCCCTCCCCGGTGTTTTATTCTACTGACCGTTCTAAAGCGGTGGTCCCGGTGTTATTCTTACTCTTTGTTGCTTTGTGGTTCATTCTACGAGGCGATTTGTTTTGTCTTGCCTTGTGTTATTCTGTTTTTGCGTTTTTCAGTCCTTTCAGCATTGCGATTACCTCGCTTGGGGAAGAGAGAGCTAATCTTAGTGCTTTTCGTATGTTTTGTTTTTGATTTGCGCCTGTTTGGTTTTGTCTGTTTCCTCTTCCCCTGTGTGTCTGGAAAGGGCAGCGGCTGGTGACTATGGACTTTTCTCTTACCTTTTTTGTGTTATTTTGTTCTTGTGTTTTTCAGTCCTTTTAGCATTGCGATTACCTCGCTTGGGGAAGAGAGAGTTAATCTCAGTGCTTTTTGTACGTTTGTTCGATTTGCGCTTGTTCGGTTTTGTCTGTTCCTCTTGGTGTCTGGGAAGGGCTGCGGCTTGTGATTGTGGCACTCCCTGGACTTTTCTCTTACCTTTTCTGTGGCCAAAGTGAAATGCTTGTGCTGAATTTCTAATCTCGGCTTTCGCTGTTCGCATACGGCATACATGTTCGCTTTTCATGTCAAGCCTTGTATGGGATATTTAGCAAGAGTAAATAAAACCGATGGATTCATTTGAAGCGTGGGCTTCCATAGTGAACAGGACATCGAAAATATTTTCATAGGAAAAACAGTTAAAAAAAGAAATCTAATAAAGAAAAAACCTCAGAATTTTGATACAGGATTTTTAAAAACGTACTAACACATTTACTGTTCATCGTTTAATAATATTATGAGGGTAATTACTAACATACAAACGTTTTGTATTTTCATTGAGCAGTCGCGGTGATAGTGGTTTTGGGATTCTGTGCGTAAAACTGATTGGCAGGGATTCTGCATAATTAATGGTGGAACACTGCACGATGTTGCAAAATGCTATACAAATACTTTTCTCGTTTTCCATATTTTTGTTGAACTCTGGCCTAAAGTAATCGGATCAATGTTTCAACTTCTTGTGTATTGAAGACATCTGTTCCATTCCTTAGGAGCCGCAAGAAAACTTTGTCTTTTTTCTCATTTTCATTTCTTATCAATGCTTTTAACATAAGTACCGTTGCTGGCATTTGAACAGTGGTCTTAATATATGTTATTGTGTCCGCGAGTAGTGACCCCTCTCTCTCTCTCTCTCTCTCTCTCTCTCTCTCTCTCTCTCTCTCTCTCTCTCTCTCATTTGAACAGTGGTCTCAATATATGTTATTGTGTTCGCGAGTAGTGACTGATATCTCTCTCTCTCTCTCTCTCTCTCTCTCTCTCTCTCTCTCTCTCTCTCTCTCTCTCTCTCTCTCTCTCTATCTATCTATATATCTATCTCTGGAGGGAGGGAGGGAGAGACGCCTGGCTCTCTTGAAACAAATTTTAAGATTTAATATGTCTAGCGATGAGTGTTAGCTTAGCTGTAGTCTGAATGGAGGTTTGCCTCAATATCTCTGCATCTTTAGGAATACAGTTGTTAATTAATTCAGCAGCCTATGGCTTTTACTTGCTTTGATTTTGTCTACTGCAAACTCTTCCGGAATGAATACAGCGCATTAGGTACATGTTACATGTACAGTTGACTCTCGTTATCTCGACCTCGCTTATCTCGAATAACCGCTTATCTCGAAGTGAAAATCTGGTCCCTGCCTATACATGAAAACCTAACAACAGATGGAAAATATTGTAGAAAAGAGGAGAAATTGCTCCTAAGGAGCAATTTCTCCTCTTTTCCACAATATTTTCAATATATCTCTAACTTCAAAAGTCCAATTAACTATCAGTTTGTTAAATGTGATTAATCAAATTATTTTTTCCTCAATTCTGCAAACCTGATATGTCGAACTACGGATATCTCGAAGTATTTTAGAGAGTCCCTTGGAATTCGAGATAACGAGAACGTAATTACGATTGTTTAAAAAGATAAAGGACTTTTTCCGCCACTTCCTGGTGATCATCAGACGATAATCCCGAACTAAATAAAAACAAGTTTACCTGCTACTGGTATCCTTGCGATATACTTTTCCTTTTCATTCTGATCGGAAGCTGTGTTCGCCAATATGTTCTACAGTAACCAAAGATTTTGAAAGTGGATAATAAGTTCAGGCCATGGTCAGACCTCGATGGTTGAGGTCGAGGTTCGTGGTGGTGGTGGTTGAGGGGTGGGGTAATCTAGATGACATCCCAAAAACTCCTCCTATTCAGGGTCACAAACTGTAATGACTGACAGACTATTTATAGCACCTCACACAGCCAAACATTTCCCTGCAGAATCTTTTACTGTCTGGAATTCATCTCCTCAAGGAACCTCCTGTGGCCTGAAGTAAACAGAACAATGCAGTCTTTTTTTAACTTCCACTGTATACAACATCTACTCCGTACACTCAATGTTCAGCTGGAACTATTTTCAGGGTACCAAAACAGTGTGACGTCAGTAGTAGTCTGGTTTTGAAATCGACTTTAATAATGAGTCGTGTAATTTAATAAAAAGTTGTGATCATGGTTTCAAATAAAACATCTTTCTTTGTGTGGAAAAAGTACCTTGGCCCGGTTGATTTGCATCAAAAATGTCTATGCTATACAAAGCATATTAAGAATGAACTGATACAATGATGATAGAAGACCTTCCGTCTAAGTTGTCAGTATTATTGTGGTCGGCTATGGGCAACAAATTATAACACATTTCCGGTCATGATCAGCTGATCCACGCCACTCTATACTTGTGCGCAGTGTACGGAATACAGTAAAGCCACAATGACTCGGAACACCGATGGCTAATTCTAACTCGATATCATGGCTAATTCTAACTCGTTTTTGAGTCCCTAGGAAATTCTTTTGATAGCCCAAGAATACAAATATTTATGAATATTTAAAGGAATTTTCTTTATCTTACCATGAAATGTACTCATTAGAATCGCCTCACCGAAATCGGGGAATAACGTCATTGTATAAAAATACTAAATATGACGATATCTGTGATTTTCGGACTTTTTGATGATACATTTTCCGATTGAACCCTGCTGTCTAATTGCATTAAAATTTAACATTTAACGCATTTTTAAGATGTTATCTGAATCCTCGATCTTCAGTCCCGTGCTCAGACAATTTTCTCGGGACTTAGCCTATATTAATGCCTGAAAAGAAACACACAATTATGTGATCCCCATATTAATATATTTCAGTCATCTCGGGATAAAACTGAGATGATAATCTGGTAACTGGTACGGCCTCTGCACAACAAAAACACATGTGTTTCCGCATCAAGCGACATTTTAACCCACGACAAATACGACTCAACAAATAATATATATTGGTCATTTCTTACATGGTTACGTTTTTGTAATATCAGGTTATATCAGTTACAAACGTATGCTAAGCCGAAACCTTTCTGACATATCCTCGCATTTTTTTCTAACCTTTTCTCATAATGTGTATTGTTTCTCTCTCTCTCTCTCTCTCTCTCTCTCTCTCTCTCTCTCTCTCTCTCTCTCTCTCTCTCTCTCGTAATGTGTAGAGCATACGAGCATACATCGTATATAGACAAAGATGTCTATGCAGTCAAGGAACATCATTACGAAAACACGCCCATTCAAATATATAGAAATTTCACCTCCAAAAACCTGAATAAGCCGAGTCGGTTCTAACGAGTACCCACAGTCTATGTTTTAGAGCAAAAATAAGAAAAATAATATATACCCATGTAAACCCCAGTTTTACTATATAAAAGTGAGGTTTAAGAGGGTCAAAAATTTATAGGCGTGTTTTCGTGATGTAAAATATGTGTTTAGAGAAATCTATGAAGAAAAGAGTAAATTTAACTAGTACAAACATTTGAATAATAATAATAATAAGCAAAGCGATAGTACAATCATCACGAAAACATACCTATATAATTTTGACCTCCTTAAACCTCACTTTTATATAGAAAAACTGGGGTTTACAGGGGTGCACATTAATTTTTTTTATTTTGCTAAAAAAATAGATTGTGGGTACTCGTTAGAACTGCCTCACCGAGGCGGTTCTAACGAGTACAACCTACAATCTATATTTTGAGCAAAAATATGAAAAATATCAGAATTTTTTGTCTGAAAATTTTCCTGTTTTGGTTGTAAAAATTTCAATATATTTGAATAGGCGTGTTTTTGTAATGTCCTGACTTGCAGTTTTTTCATTGTCTCTCAAGAATAGACTTGATCAACTGAGTCTGCTATAATCTGACTGTTGTTTTGTCTGTATTTCCAAAGAAGCCCCATTTCAGATTGTTTTACGTGGACAATTCCGTCTGAGATAATGTGTTGGTTTTTATACGTGTATTGTGTTAAATGGAATGAAAGCGGATAGCTTTTGATGTGTTAATTGCTTGATGCTGTAAATTTCAACGATTAGATGTTTGGCATTTTAAATAACTCATCTCTATTTGTTAAGAGCTTAAAGCTAGATCATGCTGCGTAATATTATCAGCAGACGACATTTGAAATACTGTTCTTATTGTTTTTCTGCACAGGACAGGTTTTGTCAAAGTGCAAAATGTCTTCACTTTGTATGAAATACTGTTTTCGGGATGGGGTGGCAGTGGCGGAGGAGGGGGTGGGAATAAGAAAAGTATCGCCAATTTGTCGTCTGCTGAATTAGCCCAAAGGTTAATGGCTAGATGCGTCTTTGTGCAAACTGCCACATGTAACAATACAATACTGTCATCGCAAATTACATGAACGGGGATTTATCAAGCACATAAACTACTGCCTGATTAAAAATATAGACAACGAGCTGTATATTTTCTATCATTTTATGTTAAAGATTATTAATCTTTACCACCTTCTGGGCTAATTTAGCAAACGACAAACTGATATTTTTTCTAAGATTTAACATGTCATGGAAATTGGCTTCAGACAATTTGCATGAAATGTGAGAACTAGTATATATATATATATATATACATATATATATATATATATATATATATATATATATATATATATATATATATATATATATATATATATATATGCTAAATATAGTAAAAATAGCTTTGCAATTCCCATTTTCAGAGGATGGCGTATGTAAACATGTTTCTAACCCTGAACCCTTTCAGCCCTGCAGACCAAACCAGAAACCTGTACAAACAGTGTAGATCCTGATGAGACGGCTCGTAATGAGCCGTCTCATCAGGATCTACACTGTTTGCCATTTTATTTTGATCATTCACTGACATCCATATTCGCAACAATGGACATGTCCAAATTCAATGATGGAAACATCCATTTCGTAAATTTAATATGGAAAGCGTTGAATCTTTACAAAAGGTATATCGGAAAATTGCCACGATACCCTGTAACATCTGTGTCTTTGTCCTTCCTGGACACTGAATAATTGAATAAATGCTAGATTTTCGGTGGAACGGATATACTATCAGGAGAGACACGACTGTAAAAGTAGTTTCGCTAAGTAGTTACATCTGCTAATCGTTCAAAGGTCGATTATTGCAACTGTGCCGTTTGGTATTGTTATTGTCCGTTCCTCATATCTTCTTTCAATTTCTCGCGAAGGCTGTGCTTCCTGTTCGTGGCCTTTCCTTGATATCTTTAATTATAGCGAGCACAGCGCGTGCGATCGAAGTGAGTTCTACGGTAGATAATATGATCAAGGAAAAGTAACATACAACGATATATACTTTCAGCAGAAATCGCTCTGACCAATTATCTTCCTTTTTCTTCCCGGAAGTTGTCACCGGAAGTTGGCAGAACTGACTATTCACAAAATTTGGGTCTCTCTAATAAGCGTCACGGAGTGACAAGAAACGAGTGTCAGTAAGTGTCATGAACATATTTGTGAGCTCTACAGTAGAGAATATGATCAAAGAAATGTAACATACAACGATATATACTTTCAGCAGAAATCGCTCTGACCAATATTTTCTTCTTTTTTTCTTCCCGGAAGTTGTCACCGGAAGTTAGCAGGACAAAATTTGAGTCTCACTAATAAGCGTCACGAAGTGACAAGAAACGAGTGTCAATAAGTGTCACGAACATATTTTGCTGATTATTTTTATTATTTATTATTGATTTACATATTTTTTATACTGATATTCATTCTTTAATGATGCTGAAAAGGAATTTTTGAAGAGACTACAGATAGTTCTCGTATTTAGGCTAATCTTATTTTCATATTATAGTAAGACTTCAATGATTCGTTTATTGGGCTGATTCGAGTCCCCAGGAAATTCTTTGACAGCTCAAGAAAACAAATATTTAAGGATACCTTCGGGAAATTTTCTTATTTTATTATGAAAATGTAAGTTGTGTGTACTCATTATAATCGCCTCCATAAGGCGATTCTAATGAGTACACACCACATATCATTTTATAGAAGATCGAAAAGACATCCCTAAATTATCCTCATTTGCATCCTTTCCTGACGCTATGAATACCTCTCAATGACTGCAACAACCGAAACTAGAACCAATTTCCATGGTCCCAGTCATTATAATTCGACTGTACTTACCTCTGCTGACCATCCAAAAGCTTGTTCATCTGTTGCATCTGTTTGTAGATTACTGCAACTGAGCTATTGTGTCGTTTTTGTTTGTTCCCAGTCTCCTGCTTTCGGTGCCTTGGGAGAGCTGTATTCATGAGAGTGGCCTTTCCTGGCACCTTTCTTTATATTGATTTGATCATCAATCATATTGCATATCTGCAGAGAAATACCAACCTGTTCTTACACAGGCATGCACGTATCCAGTGAATGACAAGTACATGCAATTCGTGACAGTGATAAATTAGTATTGACAGAGAATGAATCTCTAGAATGTAGAGGGGGATATTTCTGCGACTTAGTGACAGCGGCGACGAGAAAAAGTGAATACCTTTACCAGACAACATCTGGTGTTATAATATCAAATGAATGATGCGTTTGACAAATGCAAACATTTAAAACCCCATCAATCCTTGAGAAAGCAAGATGCATGTCAAAGTTTGCTTGTACTAGTCAAGCCATTCAACAAGTTGTTTCACTATGCATTGTTTGTCAAAATTGATTAATTTGTACGTGAGAGTCGAAAACTGCGTGTAAAATGTCAACGTAGAGTGTGATAAATGAACGATTGCTTAAAAAAGAATGGATACTCTTTCAAGGGAGGCAATTCTGTCAAAATTGTCTTGCTTCCCTTCTGAAAAGATGTCTACCCTAAAAGGTAAGAATTTGCTCCCCTTGGGAGCAGATTCTTTCTTTAGAGTAGACCCCTTTTCAGAAGGTGGTTAGTATGCAGGAAAGAGAAGAGGAAGTCACAAAAGTTGTTTTCCTTGTACAAATATCGGAGAATCTACCGAGTGTATTATGTCCCCTTAATATTAACCTGAGAGTCGAAAAATGCATGTAAATTGTCCTTATAATAATATAATTGAAGAAATGCATTAATGTAAAACAATATTACTGCATTCTTAAGATCATTCGAAGCACCTCTTAAATTTGTAACTGTTGTCCTATGCTTAAATGTAATAGCATAACCAACCTGTTTGACCCTTTTACTTCTCTACTATCATTGACGAAAAGTATAGAAGCAAAATAGAAGGTCATAATGACACGTCTCACGCGTTTCTACCTGTTTGCATTGTTGTTATTTGTTGTTGTTGTAGTTGTTGTTTTCTCGTTTTCTTGTTGCTGTTTTTTTTTTTTTTTGTTCTTGTTGTTTGTTGTCGGTGTGTGCGGTTTTTTGTGTTGTTTTGTGTGTGTGTGTGTGTGTGTGTGTGTGTGTGTGTGTGTGTGTGTGTGTGTGTGTGTGTGTGTTGTTTTTTGTTCTTTTTTTTTGTTGTTGTTTTAGTTTTTTGTTGTTGTTTTTTTGTTTGTTTGTTGTTGTTTTTTGTTTGTTTTTTTGTTTGTTTTTTGTCGTTATTGTTGCTTTAGTGGTTGTTTTTGTTTTGTTGTTGTTGTGACAGAGTTCCTGTCCCATAAAAACGCATCGATTTCCCTTACTCTTACACTACAAACAGACTATCTATGTACAGTCGAACCTCAATAGCTGGAACACCGATCGCTCGTTTACCATGGTTAATTCGAACTAGCTTTTGAGTCCCTACGAAATTCTTCCGATAGCTCAAGAGGACAAATATTTAGGGATTTTTTTCTTATTTTATCATGAAATTGCATATTGTGTGTACTCATTAGAATCGCTTCATCGAGGCAATTCTTATGAGTACACTCAACATACTATTATTGTGCAGAAGATCGAAAAGATATCCATAAGTTATAGCCATCTGCTTCCTGACCTGGCGCCATGATTTACCTTCAGTGGCTCAAACTACCCATATCTCTATCTATAACTAATTTCCATGGTTTCAAAAATGTTCGAACCATTGAAGTTCGACAGTACAACTTTGTTAGTGTCGTATTACAAACAGCTGCATTATTAAGAACTCCATAACCACAATTTTTATTACTGTTGTGATTTGATACACGTGTTTTTGTGCTGGGAATATGAAGATTGTGATTGAGCCCCAAATTAATACGATTTCTGCACGGTATCATTTTACCATACATGTAGTTTTATGCCTTCTAGAATGAATCACAAAGGAAACTCTTAACAACTGGGTTTGTTATCTGGATTAGACATGTCTTTAATGAGATACTGTGCCTGCAGGTATTATTAATTATTTTTCTGAACATTAAATTGGTAAGCTGATATTTTCATTCCATTATAACGTTTATTTCTCCTATTATCAGAAATGCACGAAGTTTAATCAAGCATATTGTGTTGCCTGTTGTATCGAGTATACAAGAAACAGTGTAAAATACAGACACCTTTAAAACAAAATATAAATCTTAACTAGTACTGTCTCCACACTCTATCTATTCTATCATTTAAATGTACACAATCTAGTACAGTTAAATAGAGTTTATTTGGTTGTTTTGATCGATTACGGGGAAATAATCCACTAGTGTTCTAAGGCTTGCGCGTAAAAAACGAGTGAGCAAAGCGAACGAGTGTTTTACAAGTAAACCTTAGAACACGAGTGAATTATTCCTCCGTAATCGATCAAAACTACAAAATAAACTGTTTATTACATTTTCATCCATGTTTTACTATTGATTTTTCACATTCAGCCGTTATGATTTCCTACTAAAATAGTTCCAGTCAGTGCATGAATTTCAGGAGGCGTGGTTAAGTTTGAAAATCAGTCGCCATCTTGTTTTCACTTTAACGCAAAAATCACCCTGTGCTTGAAATACAGACATAACAACGTCACGAAAGTAGAACTGGATTATCAAGAAAATCATACTTTATACTTGTGTTGCAGGTCTTTCCTCAAAAACGCCAACTGGACGTGAAAATTGCAGTCTAATTTCCATAATTTTATCAAATTTTCCGCGAAACGTCATCTATTTTTATTGTTGTTACTACCAAATAGGGCAATTTGCTTATTTTATCATGAAAATGTATGTTGTGTGTACTCATTAGATTCACCTCATCGAGGCGATTCTAATGAGTAGACTCAATATGCCATTATTGTATAGAAGATATAAAAAATATCCCTAAATTTTCCCTATATGCGTCCTGACTTAGCACTGTAATTTAGCCTCAGTGGCTCAAACTACCCATGTCTAGAACAGATATACATGGTCATAAAGATGTTTCAGCCAGTGAAGTTCGACTATATACAGTTGCCTCTCGTTATCTCGACCTCGCTTATCTCGAATAACCGCTTATCTCGAAGTTAAAATCTGGTCCCTGCTTAAAAATGAAAATCTAATAACAGGCAACAAAATATTGTGGAAAAGAGGAGAAATTGCTCCTAAAGAGCAATTTCTCCTCTTTTCCACAATATTTGCTTCAAGAGTCCAATTACATATACATTTGTTAAATGCGGTTTTTCGATTTATTTTTTCCTCAAGTCTGCAAATCTGATATGTCGAAGTACGGATATCTCGAAGTATTTCAGAGAATCCCTTGGAGTTCGATTAACGGGAGTCGACTGTATGTCTGTACGACAGTTTATTCGCCCTGATACTCAGTCCCATCTTGTACAAATAGATTCCAAAAGGAATGGTCCGTGAGAGCAATGAAAACCGCACAAGTGTTTTCTTGGCTAGACTAGCTAGTTTTGGACAGCTAGACCTGATCAGTGACCTTAACATAGCTTTTGATAAGATCCCGGAATGACTTCAGTAATCACAAAGGACCAGAAAATATAATCTACTCAATAGTGAAGCTCTCGATTTTAACTCAGTCTTTAAGGAAAAATGACACCTTTCAAGAGAAGCCACTCTTTTAAATGTACTTTCTTTCTTTGAAATGGATTTTGTGAGCAAACACTTTCCTTTCAAAGTAAATCCCTTTTCGGAAGGCGCTCGGTGTACACGAAAGCAAAGAGAAAAAATATAAACAAGGTTACCCAGAAAATGTCACAATCAGAAAGCACAACTTCCTGAAAGAAGAAAGGATGAGGTACAAAGAAAGATAAGACACAGCGATACAGTTGCAATAACCTACATAAAACGGGGAAGAACTGCAACAGATAAAAACGCCTTGGAAAGGTCAGCATTAAAAGACGGAGGGCTTAAAATAGTTTATTCGATCGAAACCTCACCTTTACTTCTGATGCAGCTCCAAAATTGCAAATACAGTCGAAACTCAATGCCTCGAACATCTTTGGGACCATGGAAATTTGTTCTAGACGTAGGTAGGTCGAGCCACTGAGGCTTATTCACAGCGCCAGGTTAACCCTTGTCCTGCTGAATAAATTAAGATGCCGCAACCACTTCCAATATTCAGCCAATCAGATTACTTGATACAGGTTGTTGGTATTAATTTACAAACTCAATGACAAACACTGTAGATCCAGATCAGTTGGCTTCTAAGCCAACTGAACTGGATCTACACTGTTTGCAAAGGCAGGGTATATCCGGGTTCAGCAGGACAAGGGTTAAGAGACAAATGGGAATATGTGGATGCTTTTTTCGAGCTACTATAAAATAATGATATGTTAACATACATATTCATGATAGAATAGGAACAAAGTCCTAAAATATTCCTTATTTTTATTTTTATTTATTTATGTTTTTATTTTTTTTTTTTTTTTTTTTTTTTTTTTTTTTTTTGAGCTGTTGGATGAATTTCCTAGGGACTCAAAAACGAGTTCAAACTAGCCACGGTAAACGAGTCATCGGTGTTCGAGCTACTGGGGTTTTACTGTAGGTATTTGGTCCGCGTACGGGGGGAGGGGAGGGGGCTCTACTTTATCAATGAACCATCACAATAAAACACAAATAATTACAACATTGCGACGAAACTGAATGCAGGACTTAACTACGATCTGACAAGCTTGCAAGCACATGCCAGAGACGACGAAAACAAATACGGTTTGAATGAAATGATACCACTGAAGTACACAGCAAACTGCAAAGAAGCTTTGTCTATATACCAGAGTGTCATTATGCTCCCACGCATATGTGAAATGTATACATGATACAGGATTCATAAAGGTCTTCTGATGGCTTTCTTCTGATTTACATTTGTATGAAATTGTCTATGTTTGTCTTCGTCTATGTTGTAATATGGAATTAATACAAATAAAATAGTGTTTTACCCTTGTCATGCTGAATATATCAAGATGCCACTCCCACTTATAATTCTCAGCCAGTCAGATTCCTTGATCCAGATTGTTGATATAAATTCATAGCAAATCCGTTTTGACTAAATCTGTTTATGAGGAATAATAAAAACACATATAACACGTTCTTCACGTCCCTTAAGAACATAAGCAATATATTAAGCTCGGGAGGGGTGTGCTTTGTGATTGTGGCATTCCTGGGTATCTTCACTTATATTTTGTTATAAATTAAATAAAAGAAATAAAACTTAATAGAATGAATGATATTATCAATATCATATGTATTGTCAACCCTTATTCATAAACAGTCGATTGGATCCAGGTGATACATGTACAATACCTTCTCTTTCCTGTTACATTAATGGAAATGGGTAAATGTAGAAAAATATGCAAGTATCTTGTTAAAATATTATGCTGTGTTTAGTAAACATCTAAGCGACAAACAACGTTTTATTCTGAAATTTGCCTTTACAGGAGACCGGCTATTTTTTTTATTAATAAACAAAAATCAAATTAAATATATTTATACTATTTTATTTAACCCTTGTCCTGCTGAATCCGGATATACCTTGCCTTTGCAAATAGTGTAGATCCAGATCAGTTGGCATCTGAAGAAGCCAAATGATCTAGATCTGCACTATTTGCCATACAGTATTTGAATTCGTATCAACAACCTGGATCAAGTATTCTGATTGGCTGAAAATTAGAAGTGGGCATGGTATCTTAATTTATTCAGCATGACAAGGGTTAAAAACATTCTTCACGTATTCAAACGCAAATGGTATCCTTCTGGTAACAAATAATCTCGCTGCCAGAATTAACCCATTTATGCCTAGCGTCCCACAAAAGAGACATTGGCAAACAGGGTCTGATCTTGGTCTAACTGTGTGCATATAAAACAGGGATTTCTAGAAAATGTGGTAATAATAAAAACTAATCGGACACCTTGCTATTGGAAACAGACTTGTCCAAAGAGGCATGAAAGAAGAGTAAACTTGGCATAAATGGCTTAAAATACTATGCTTTCGATATCTTTTAGAAAGTTGTTTTTTTGCTTGACACTTTACACAAAAGAAGTAAATTTGTAAACTTTCTTTTTTGCAAACAAACAATAAAAAAAAAACATCACTTTACTATCGAAGGTAAGACCAATTTTTGGCGATAATTTAGGGTACATATTTGAGAACAAAACACAGAAACAGAAAAGACAAATGGTTTCTGATAAGATATGGTTAGTCAGAACAAAATGCTTTCATTTAAGATAAAACGTCTTTCCGAGTGATGTCGAAAGGACAACAGACGTATTGCCTCCTAGTTCGAGCATCAGGAAGTCGACTTTTACATAGAATTAATGCTATTTTATGTCTGATATGCTATACGTATCATACACGTTTACTTAAGGCTACTCACGGACAGTAAACAAAGACGCAAACAAAACACTTCCTTCTAAGTAATGAAATGTTCGCCCAATCCAAAAATATTTTGTAAATACATTTTCATTTGAGAAAAGACTGCTTTTACCACATAAATATATTTTTATTTTCTTCTTATGACCCAGTAGTGCACAGGCAATTCTCGTTGTCATAGAATGAAAACAGAAGACCGTACAACTGCGAGAAACGAGAACTGTCAACGTTCGTCAGTTAGAATCAATTAACCAAATTCTGACAAAGATTAATTATTATCTCGCCATTGCGTTCCTGCTTCATTCACACACACACACAAAAAAAAAAAAGATACACAAAGAATGCTACAATCACAACGCACAGTCTTCCAGGGCACCTACAGAAGACGGGATGAAGCACAAATGCAATCTTCTTTCATTTATCAAACAGAAGCCAGTCTTGCACATAGGCAGATGCTGGTATAAGTATTTGCTGTTCATCACGAAAACACGTCTATAAAATTTTCTGACCCTCTTAAACCCCACTTTTATATAGTAAAACTGGGGTTTACAGGAGTATACATTATTTTTATTTTGCTAAAAAACATAGATTCTGGTTTCTCGTTAGAACCGCATCGCCAAGGCGGTTCTAATGAGTACCCAAAATCTATGTTTTTAGCAGAATAATGAAAAATATCAGACTTTTTTTATCCATTTTTTTTCCTTTTTTGGTTGTAAAATGTTCAATATATTTGAATAGGCGTCTTTTCGTAATGTCACAAATGTAAAGGTGTCAGTTTTCTACAAAGAAGCCCATTATCAAATTAAATATTTGATAGTCATTATTGGCTAATTTAATTTTATGTTGAAAACAATTACGTTACATATAAATATTTAATCAAAGTAAAAGGGAAAGACAGGTGGTTGGTTATGCGCAACAAAACGTAAACGCATGTTTCTTTGCTTAATCATCCCTGGGATACGAGTACTTAAAATCGTACTTTTTGACACGTTTTAAAGATATTTTATTAGTATCTCATTATGCCTCTCCTTCCACAGGACCAATAACTTAGCTATAAACAAGCAATAAAGATTTGTAACAAAGTAAAAAAATATAAATGCATCACCGTATCCTTTGTGTTCACTAAGCTTTAAACCTAAAATATTCAGACTGTAGTTAATAATATTCACTTTGAGCATTTAGAGACGTTTTGCTTTAGAATACATTGATCTTCAAACTGAAGATATCGGTGATGAAAAATTATTGTACCTTTGTGTAACATTATATTTTGAATCCAACAAAGCCAACCGTTTCAGATAGAGCATATCTGATCAGAGCTGGATGGACCCATTAACTTTGACTATTATTTTCTGAAAGGTAACCTCGCTGCGTCGTCATGACGTCGAGGCATCGTCAAACCTATTTTTTATGTTTGCTGGAAACATGGAAACATAGTATGAAAGACCACAATCACAAAAGAGAGGCCTCCCAAAATACCGAAGAAGGGTTAAAGGACATAAAACAGTACTTAATCAAATACAGAACAAACAACGGTGGAGAACCTGCACCAGAAATACAGCCTTGGGACGGCCAACATCAAAACTATGGAAGTTTGTCAGACCTGCATGTATTGAGTGACTAACCAGGACTGCCATTAATGCTCCGGAAGCACTTTATGAAATGTTATGGACTGGTCCAATGCTATTTCCCATGAACTGCTCAATGTAATATTATAACCAAGTATTAGCTTTCAAAAAAGGCTTAATCTACGCTTAGCACACCTTGTGTGCTAAGCGTGGACTAAGCTTCTTGTGAAAGCTAATATTTGCATACTGCTTGCTTTTCTCGAGCCGGTAGTGTATTTCTACTTGACAGCAATGATATAGTTTACAAAATCAAAGCACTGACAGCACTGCTGGGTGGACTGTCTGTGTGTAGGCTGGGAAAATGACCCTAAGCGGCGACTTAAGGCTGACTGATTTAACCGCTTAGCTTCTAGTTATTTCAGCAAACAGTGCAGATCAAACGCCGTGTTCTGTGGCGTCTGACCTGGGTCTGCACTGTTTTCCAAAGTCCCAGTCCCGGTTTTTCAGATAACCCTCTTTACACTGCACTATGACGTCACATTGACAAGAATAGCGCGGCTATAAATAACCGTTACCTGGATTTTGTACAAACGCGCGGTTTGATTTCATTGGTCAGTTATAATAACGTGGACAACAACCTTGAGGAAATTTTGCTGTATGTACATGTATACTTAGGCTCGATTGTAAACAATCTAGCCAATAAGTAAAGAAGATATCCAGGGAGAGCGGCAATCACATAACAGCTTACGAGTGACGCCAAGAGGGAGAATAGAAAATGTATGACGTCCAGCACACACTTTACAAACCAACGAAAAGGGAAGCAACGAGCTCCCTCTTCCCCAAATGAGGTGACCACAATGCCAAACAGCAATGTTAATATCACAACAAGAAAACACACGAAAACAAACAAATTTAAATTAGAAATTGCTATACCTCTATATAGGCCGGACTTTCATTCACTACATTCTGCACAATTCTGTGAGCGTATGTGCAAAGTAAGCCGCTACAGACTAGACTGCGTGCGCAACGGGACGTCAAGCACAGAACAATCTGTAATTGCTGCAAATCACCTAGTGCGTCATTGCATTATATGCATAGCGCTCATTACGCATAATGTGTTACATGCGTAAGAAGAATTATTACAATAAAATGACATTAACATTAATTATTTTGCTTCTTTACCATAGGGGCTGCTCCCTCCCCAGAGGAGGGAGCAAATTCTTTCCTTAAAGAGTAGCCATTATATCGGAAGCGATTCTTGGCATGATATTCCTGGATGTGCGTAAAAAAAAATAATTCTGTCCTGGCTACGCCACTGATTGGTTCGGCAGTGATTCAAAGTTTATTGATCATGATCAGCCCATTGGGATGTTTCTTTGTACCGATCTAGTTTTGTAGGGATCTGCATCAAGAAACGTGGAAGATGGTATGTTCGAACAATGAACATATACGTCATACACAGCCTCACTTTACATCGGATGACACATTTGACACTTTACCTCGGCTGTTAGAATTCAAAAAGAGAGTTGAGTTATAAAACGGGCCAGATCATAACCAGCTTCTATCAATGCTCATGCTAATTAGGCCTTTCAGTATCGGTACTACTCTCTCTCTCTCTCTCTCTCTCTCTCTCTCTCTCTCTCTCTCTCTCTCTCTCTCGCTCGCTCGCTCGCTAGCTCTCTCTTTTTTTTTTCTTTTTCATGCCATTTAAGGCCCTGTTTATGGTTCAGCTCATCCCAATCACAGAAAAATAAATACGCTCAAACGCCCATAAACTTTCAACACTGGTTTTTTGTGACAAGTACTTAACATTGAGTCACCTGAACAGAATTTGAAGCCACTGTTTCTTTGGTATTAGAGTAAGCAACCGTTATAAATAATGTTTTGGTTTATAATACGCACAACAGCAAATGAACACCATGAGACGTCTTTAATGCTGCTTGAAAGAATACATTTGTGCTGCCCTCATTTTAGCAATATGTATTCAATACATTTTGTTCAATTTCAACAAAAGGACAGAAGTGATGAAAACCAAACCTTGAAATTCGGGTTTTCAAAACGTCGGCCAATCTGTTAAAATTCAACAAAAAGTATTGAACAAATATTGAAAAAAAAAAAAAAAAAAAAAAAAAAAAAGCGGGCAAGGCAAAATTCATGTTATTATTAATGACTGGGACGCCTTTTTAGCTCACCTGAGCACGAAAAGCCAGTTTACTCGATTTACGTGATAGGAAGTACCGGGTTACTTGTAGATCAAAACTAGCTAAATTTCTTCTGATCGGATATCCAATACGGCCGCCACAGTCGTCAACTTGAAAAGCTATTTTGAACTTCTTCTGAACAGAAAGGTCAGTCGGATCGAAACTTGGTAGGAAGTATCAGGATGACTTGTAGATCAAAAATAATTAAAATCATTCTGATCGGAAATCCAAGATGGTCGCCCTAGCAGCCTTGTTGAAAATCTATTTTGATTTTTTTTTATCCTCGAACCAAAGTATTGAGGTGACTTGTAGATCAAAAGTAGCTAAAAATCATTCTGATTGGAAATCCAAGAAGGACGCCACCTTGAAAATCTATTATATTGAATTTCTTCTCTTGAACCGAGAGGCTAATTGACTCGAAGCTTGTCTCGCAATCAGGTGAGCGATACAGGGCTATCTTGACCATCTTCTTTATTTGTGTATTTTACGCTGCTACAACTTGCATGAAGTTAGTTTCGCTTTCAGTAGAAAACTTAAACATGCTTTCAATAGCTGTCAAAATGGGCTACACCTTTAAATTGATATTCTTTCAGACAGTCTTGTGATCCAAGCTCAGACTTCGCGGATTTCAATACTGTCTTTAGCCAAAGAAACAAGACATTTAAAAGCTGGTGGGTCGATTGTCTCTGAGTATAGGCTGGGGAAAAGGTCCTGAATGGGGGCATAAGACCGTTTCATTTAACCCTTAACTTCCTATGATTTAAGCAGAAAGTGCAGGCCCTGATCAGACGCCGAGTTCTCTGGCGTCTGATCTGGATCAGTGCTGTTTGCCTATGTCGATCTATGTCCCAGTCCAGATTCTACAGATAACCCTCTTTACACTGCACTATGACGTCACAGTAACAAGAATAGCGCGGCTTAAAATAACTGTTACCTGGATTTTGTACAAATGCGCGGTTTGATTTCATTGGTCAATTATAATCACGTGGACAACAACCTTAAGAAATTTTGGTGATTGTAAACAATCGAACCAATATGTTTCAGTGATATATATGGGAAATAGGGAAATTCCCCGTTCCTCTTTTTTTTTTTTTTTTTTTTTTTTTTTTTTTTTTGACCAAATCCATGGTCTCTCAGTGGCTTATCACCCCACTTCAGAGCCTCTGCAGACTGTTTTTAATACTTAACATCATAGAATTTGCGCTTCTTTTAGACTTTTGAAGCCATTTTTGGCCTCTAAAGTCCTAGTTTCCCCCCACTCCAAAGCCCCTGTAGACTGTGTTTTAATGCCTAACAAACTGTGGATTTTTATTTCCATATCTTTTACTTTACAACATTTTTATTACCTTTTTATCTTGTTTATTACTTTTTTAGATGACCTGGGGGCACCTTTTCTAACTCTTACAACCACAGAGACTGCTCCTTAACCTGTATAAAAAATATTCCTACCCTAATGGATTCTTAATTTAAACAAATGGAATCCATATTGAAACAAAATGCCCAAACAACTACCACTAACAGCTTACGAAGAGATAAAGTTTGGATGCCTCTCCAAAAGACAAGCAATTGAAAAATACAACATCTCCCAAGCACGGTTTATGAGAATCCGTGGCCCCATTAATCCCACCCCAGAAGAAACATCTTGGAGCATGTTAGAGCGACGCTCCTTAACAGACAAAGACAAACTAATCCTAGAACAATACGGATACACATTCTATGAAAGACACCAAATACCAAAGCAATTCCTTGAACTATACACTCTAATCCTTTCTAAAGCTCCAATAAAAATATTAGACATTCTGTATCTTTTCCAACCAGGTCAGCGGACAGGCTCAACAGGTGATTTAAAAATAATAGTACCAGATTACACAAAACCCCAACCACACACAGGGGATTGTGTTGATTGTATAGTACATCTAGGTGATGTTCCTCTTTTTATTGGGGATCCCTCCACCTGCAAATGTGGTTCTAGAGACCATTTTCCAAATAGTAAACGATGTGTACTATGGAAAAATGATAAAGATATTGAGGTTATGATAGATAGGCCTCCATTACAGGTCCCTGAACAGATTGAATACGACACTAGGTTGATTAAAATAGAAAATATGTAAGACGAGGGCTGCTTTGGTTGGACTCTAAGATATATCACATTAATTTCCCGCCTAGCAGGAACTTGCCAATGTGGTGAAAAAACTTGTATATTTAGAAAGCTAGCAGGAGATGATATATGTAGGGATTTACAGTGGCCTTCCCTAATATGTAACAATCGAACACCAGGTCTATTAGAAACAACCACTATACCACCATTACACACATGCATACACATTACATCCATACCAGAAGGCAGTTACAAATGTGAGAAGTTTGCAGTTTCTAAACTAGGGAAGAAGACCATAGTGATAGTAATACTTGCTGGTGTTGGTCCTGTGTACAGTTATAAAATACAAGAAGCAATAAAACACATAGGAGGGATAGACGGTTTAAAAACGTGTAAAGATATTACATGTGAACTAGGTAGTCTATGCTACTCCCCTACCACTAAGAAGAAGGACGGGGACAGAGAGGTTACAGTGTATGAGGGTAAAAAGCCAGTGTTCCCCACCACAATAAAAGAGGCCAAAGCATGGATGTTTAAAGACCTCCAGCCAACTGACTAGCACCACTTACACAATGGTTTAACTTTTTTTATGGTGTTGTAGTTTTGCTACAGCCCTGTATAATAACTGCCACACACCCTTTATGCATCCTATGATGGAAGAGTTAAACAGCTATTTCATTTCAAATGGGTCTGGTGTTTTCTTAAACAAACTTGGTCTTGTTGGAGTTGATACAGGTGCTGTTGGCACAGCTGCTGTTGGTCCAGCTGACACAGGAGACGTGCCTTTATCTATATGTTTCCAGGTTTTACATAACACTTGCCATACAGCAAACCCAGTAATAGCACAATACACAAGTGTTTTGGTAAAATCTGTGTATTCTTGTTCACTCCTTCCTATGTCCTGCAATGTGTGGGATTCTTTATTTTCCAAAATATATTGTGTATCTGACTCTGGCACAGCATCCAAAGAATCTAATATATTTTGCATTAATTCTGTTTGTTTCTCCATCTGTGTTGTTTGTCTCTCCATCTTTGCCTCTAACTGTCCAAGTCTTGCAAAGAAATCTTCCACTACAATTTCTTTATGTTGGGTTGTCACATACTCTATTTCTCTTTGTATATTTTCTTGCTGTGTAACAGGTGTTAGATCTTGCTGTGCAGGTAGTGTAAGCTCTTGTTTTGTAATATTTTCAGCATCTTGTGCATCAGGTTTATCATTCCATAGTTTTTGTAATCTACCCCAACCAATATTATACTTTCTTTGCACCTCTGATGCAGATAACTTACCTTTAGATTTTTTAATCTGTTCTATGTCTTCCAATGTAAGATTTGACTTAGGCATTTTTTTCTGTGGATGTAAATTTGTTTAAAAATAAAATAACAGAACCATAACAGAACCACGGTGCTAGTGATAAAGTGGATTATGCATGTTCTTGATTCATATTCACATATTTAACGACAAACAGTGCAGATCCAGATCAGTTGGCTTCTTCAGAAGCCAACTGATCTGGATCTACACTGTTTGAAAAGACAGGATATATCCAGGTTCAGCAGGACTAGGGTTAATTTGAACAAGTATATTTTATAACCGTTCATGTGCCATTAACTGCTGGATAAGTGACAAAACTTCCATGTTTGCCTTTTTTAAAATTATTTACAAATTATAATCATTCAATTTTAGAGAGACTGGTACAGTTTGGAGTCCAGAAAAAATGAATCGGATAATAAACTTACACGTTTCCTTTCTTTACCTATAGTTAACCCTTGTCATGCTGAACCCGGATATATCCTGTCTTTGCAAACAGTGTAGATCCAGATTAGTTGGTTTCTGAAGAAGCCAACTGATCTGGATCTGCACTGTTTGCCATTCAGTATGTAAATTTATATCAACAATCTGGATCAAGTAATCTGATTGGCTGAAAATTAGAAGTGGGTGTGGCATCTTAATTTATTCAGCAGGACAAGGGTTAAACTATGTTTTAAAGCCAACACGAACTTTTCAAGGAGGCATTTTGTTTCTATTCAGGTACGGCCACGTCACACTTTCTGGGTCATCAATTAGCTCGGGTCATTTTGTCTATGACAGATTATCCTGAAAGACATTTGGCACAAAATTACCCTCATTTATTGTTCTTATTCATTCCTTTGAATCTGAATTAGAATGCATATCGGCATATCGGCATTTCTGATCAGTTGCATTATTTTAAATTCTGGTATTCCCTTGTTCTAAATTTTGACGCATGTTGCGGCTGCATAACGTTTGACTTTACAGAATTTGTTCCTGAGACAGGAGAACGCGTGCTATTTTTTATTGTCTGCTAGAAGGTTGACTAAAAGGTTAGTATGCTTCAAAGAGGACAAATCTAAATTAGGAACGGTATGTTTTTATGACAGGTCAAACATTTTGTGTTTTGGAGCTAACAGCTCGTCACTTAGTTTCGGTGTTATTTTCACTTGAATAGTTTATGCAACATTGTGCTTCCATAGAGCCTGAGGAAATGCAATGCAAACACTAGTTCCGATTTTATTTCTTCTTGATATCACCAGTGATCAGGTGTTCTGCTGATTACATTTTCATTATCTCAGTACTAAACGAACGGTATAGTTGGTTTCAATTCAAATGCATACATTCACTTCTTTTATCAGTTTGGTAATCATTACGAAAACATTTCTATTCAAATATATAAAAAAATCACCTCCAAAAACTGAAAATTTTCAGATAAACAACTGTGATATTTTTCATATTTCTGCCCAGAAGATAGATTGTTGGTACTCGTTAGAATCGCCTCGGCGAGGCGGTTCTAACGGGTGCCCACAATCTATGCTTTTGAGCAGACATAAGAAAAAAATTATACCCCTGTAAACCCCAGTTTTACTATATAAAAGTGGGGTTTAAGGGGGTCAAAATTATATAGGCGTGTTTTCATGATGTGCTTAATGATACTCAGTTTTACCTGAGTAGTTATGTGAAGATATACTGAGAGAAATAAATTTAGCATTTCTAATGGTTGTGATTGTTTTTCTGGCAAAAGTATTCCAAGACTGTTGATCGCATGTACCATGTCAGCTCTGTAAATAAACTTTCGCTCTCGGCCTTAACATCTTTCGAACCTAAAACGGTACACTTACTCACAAGAAACAAAATAATTTCCCGCGTAGTAAGTACATCTCAAATATACGCTTCTTTGTAAAATATTGCTAAATTTATTTCCCTCAGTATATTTTTGTCAGATATTATGACTTAAGGAATTATTACAGCAACTGGTCCATTTCTATCGCATGTCTACATGGAGTGACCCAATATTGGCGACGTGACCCGGAACTGGGTTCTGACAGTGGTCTTATATTAAGAAATCATGAGACATAACCCGAATTCATGTGGAAGAAAGGGAAT
Source organism: Anodontia alba (assembly GCA_964016985.1). Classification (NCBI taxonomy): domain Eukaryota; kingdom Metazoa; phylum Mollusca; class Bivalvia; order Lucinida; family Lucinidae; genus Anodontia; species Anodontia alba. Next base: position 42,112,990 of record OZ024824.1, on the reverse strand, counting down.
AAGCATTTTGTACACGTATAATTTGTCTATCTGATGGTATCAAAAATATCCGATGGCAAACTGTTGGTTAAAACAGTCATTGACATGTAACTGACCCGGAAGTGGTGACGCGACAATAAGCAATCGCCAGCTTGTACGTATGTTCAGATTTAAATCTGTAGTCTAATATTCTTATGCAATATTAAGGTATTTTTTCTTATATCGCACCACAGGTGTGTCTAAGTTATTTGCGTATTTAAATAATATAGGAGCTCATCATGTAAACAAAGCGTTCACGAGTTTTATACACAAAATTATTATTGGTCAAAAGTAATTCTGTTATTCTTTTGTATTCCTGCCAGTTTATTACAACTCTATGATTAGCTTAATAATCAAATCAGTTTTATCTTATCAGACATTCAATTAAATATTGCTAAAATTGAATTAAGTTTTACTAATTGTCAGAAACCGTGATAAGCAACAGTTTAATTAATTCGAATTAGCCAAATCTAAACTCATAGTGACAAACATGCGAAAGTTTCTGATCAGCTTGGGCGTATTCCAATCAAATTCAACCGTTCTCTCGATTCTCTGACGACAAACAGTGACCAGAATGCGCGGAGAGATATACTGATCTGAATCTCTGTTGAATATGGCATAACATATACCGTATTCGATCTAATTACCGCACATACCCCTATAAGCGCACAGTAAAGCATTTTGTAGTCTTCAGATTACATCATGTATTTTATCTGCTTCTTAACAAAAGCACAAGTCGAAGCAATTCAAATGAGTACCAACAACCCGTGATTTTAAAGACATCGATGCAATTCAAATAAGTATTAACAACCTATGCTTTTATAGAGAAAACCAGGAAAAACGGTATCACATTAGCATCATTAAATAATCCTGTCATGAAGTCCCCTGCTGATCTTTTTTCTAAAGTGTGCCCTTTTTAAGTTTTTTTAGTTATTTTGAAAAGCCTAACTGCAAAGTGCAGTAATGCAGTATGTCATTTCTGTCCCTCAGCCTACCCACATATTCTGCAGGCCTAATTTCATCAAAGGGACTTGATACACTTGTGGTACAATTTCCGCCATTATTCACAGTTTTGGTGACTTCCTGTTTGCTTTCGTACATCAAACATCCTTCTGGAAAGGGTTCTACTCTAAAGGAAAGAATTTGCTCCGAAGGAGCAAATTCTTTCCTTTAGAGTAGACCCCTTTCCAGAAGGAAGGCAAAATGAGTTTGACTTAGTTGCCTCTCTAAAGCGTTTCAGCAGAGTTTGCAGTGTTCTGTTGTGATCTATTTTATTTTTACTTTATGGTGCAATGTGTTCAAATTTCACCCCAAAAAAATATGAGCCGGGCCACCGCATTTCCCATCACGAAATCACGCCTATATAATTTTGACCCCCTCAAACCTCACATTTATGTAGTAAAACTGGGGTTTACAGGGGTATACATTATTTTTCTTACTTTTGCTGAAAAAAAACCCCAAAGTTTGTGAGTAATCGTTAGAACCGCCTCGCCTCTTTGTTTTGAGCCGAAACGTGAAAAAGTATTAGAGTTTGTTTTGTTTGTTTTTCTTTTTTTTTTTTTTTTTTTTTTTTTTTTTGTTGTTGTTTTTTGTTGTTGTTTTTTTGTTGTTGTTTTTTGTTATTGTTGTTTTGTTGTTTTTTTTGTTTTGTTGTTTGTTTGTTTTTGTTTTTTTTGTTTTTTTGTTTGTTTGTTTGTTTTTATTATTTTATTTTATTTTTTTTTTATTATTATTATTATTATTTTTTTTTTTTTTTTTTTTTTTTTTTTTTGGAAAATTTTCAGTTTTTGGAGGTAAAATTTTCTATAAGTTTGAATAGGTGTGTTTTCGTAATGCTACAAGATTGGATGTGCGCCCAGCAAAAACTCAGATCAGCCTGGGTATTCGCGCAGTCTGAATAGAGTCTTTGCGAGGCACTCTGCGAGTAGTCAAGGTTTCAAAGCGTCTAGCCAGCTTGTGCGGAAGCGTAGGCTGATCTGAGTCTTCGCTGGGTGCACACACAATATTGTTGGAAATGCTTTGTCCCGGTTTAAGTGTTCTGTTTTACAGTTCAAGTGTTGTGTGTTCGGATGTCACCCCAATAAAATATATCGCCAGTGTCTTATTTCACTATCAAATCATCTCCAGTATCCCTGTCTATTGTTCATCAGTCCCCGGCCTTTAGTTTGGGTTCATGGTGCATGTAAACTTCTGAAACCTATACCTGTTGGGTGGAGCATGAATTTAGACATATATGGTGTGTCGGAAAATTAATAGCATCGCTCAAATTGAGTATCTCGTTTTACCGGCATGAAGTGATAAAATACCCTTGACAATGAAAAATCTAAAAAAAAATGCTTCAGTGAATGAAAATAAACTTTAATTTGTCTTATAAAAAATGTTATTGAATAAGCTAGTTTTGAATCATATGTACGTATCTGAAACATTCCAAATAGACGATAAATTGATACAAATTATTGTAGACATTGACAGTAATATTTAGGAAAAATGATTCAGGAAGCAGGTTGGGTTGGGTGGAGCGTGGCGTAATAATAAAGTATGGTTGAGGGAAATAAAGTTAAACTGGAGTTAACGCTTTTATCCCCGCTGATCAAAACCGAAACCCTTGCAAACAGTGTATATCCAGATGAGATATCAGGATCTACACTGTTTGTCATTTCATTATTGTTTTTTGACTAATCCCTACTTACATTAATAGTCCAAATTCAGAGATATACAAGCCCATTATAGAAACTCAGGGTGAAAGGGTAAAATTGCTTTGCATTAGACCTTGCCTTACCGTTTTTGACCAACTTTTTTTTTTATCCCCGCGCTTTTCGAAGAAAAAGCGGGGATATTGTGATACCCCCGTCCGTCCGTACGTCCGTCTGTAATGTTATACCATTGCTCCTAGATCATTTAAGCTAGAATATCGAAACTTTCACAGGCGATAGCCCTATGGATGAGAACTGCCGGAATACATTCGAATTTTTTATGTATCCCCTGGGGGCAGGACCAGGGGGTGTGGCCCCGAGGGGCCCAAAATCCATTTTGTAGAAACATAGTCATGTTGGAATCAAATCAAAGGTAAAGAAGAGTAGAAAACAGTGGCGCAAAAATTTTGCCCCGGGGGCGTGCCTAGGGTCACTAGAGGTCAAAAAGTAGGATTTTGGGTCTTTTTTGTTGATTGTCACCCAACTCCTCTTAGGCTTTTTGAGCTAGAGCCTTGAAACTGCCACAGGTAATAGCCCTATGGATGAGGACTGAAGGAACACATTCGGAATAGGATGCAACCCCTGGGGACAGAGCCAGTCGGGTGTGGCCCCGAAGGATCCAAAATCCATTTTGTACAAACATAGTCATGTTGCTTATCAAATCAAAGGAAATGAAGAGTAGAATACAGTGGTGCAAATATTTTGCCCCGAGGGCATGTCTGGGTGTCATTAGAGGTCAAAACGTACGATTTTGGGTCCTTTTTTATTCTCACACAACTCCTCTTAGGCTTTTTAAGCTAGAATCTTGAAACTGTCACAGTTAATAGCCCTATGGATGAGCACTGGTGGAATGCATTTTGGAATTTTGATGTGAAGGGAGATATGCGATGGCGCTGGCGCGGTGATAAGCGATGGCACGCCATCGACTTGCTTTTTTTTTTTTTTTTTTTTTTTATTATTTTTTGTTTTGTTTTCTTATAATATATTTATGTATTCAGCAGCAATAGTTGTGTCCATGTCGTTTTATTAAAAGTTCTAAGTGCTGCAAACACAAACTAGCTAAGCAAGCCTTGTTACAACTTTAAGTAGGTTATTAGCCATTTAAACGGCGTTACAGTTGTCAAAAGGACTGACATAAGATTCTTTCAAGATTACGACCGATGCAAGGGAGATGTTGTCCTGTACTTGACTTCCGAAAACGTCACTTAAACAATAACAATCTTGCCCATATTACTGCAGATTTGAATGGTTATACATTCTGATTAAATCAGACGTGGTACATAGAAGAAACAAATCATAAAGAGAGCATCATTTGGATCCATTTTAAACGTGTTACGGAATTATATTTGTACTGAACCCTGCCCAGCGCGCATGAAATTAAGTATATATTAAATATCATCATCTTGCATTTTCGGCCCTTATATTATGCTGCTCAACTTATGATGGATCCCTGCGCATGTTCTAATCTAAAACAAATAACAGTAAATATATAAACTACCAAAAAAATAATAATTCTAATACATTTTTTATTTATTTATTTATTTTTTTTTTTTTTTTTTTCAGTTTTGTTTAAACGTTTTACCTTAAAAAAAAGCTATGTGGTAAGGTTGCCTTCCCTTCGCATCTTTTTTTTACATTTGTGAATTTTTGACTCCTTTGTGTTCTTGTGTGAACTCTCTCTGCCCGACAGACCAAATTCAATACCTGTGCAAATAGTGTAGATCCAGATGAGACAAGCCGTCTCATAAGGATCTTCTGTTTATAATTTTAGACTGAAATCCCTATTTGCATCAGTGGACAAGTCCAAATTCAAAAGTGGAAGAGTTCACTTCAGAAACTCAGGAATGAAAGAGGTATTGTCTAGAGCTGCTCCAGGAGATAAGAGTGAGGCTTCACGCCATTAAACTGTTTTAATCTTGCAGTAGTTGTTCTGCTGACTTTTCCAAAGCAATCTCTCTGTTCTTGTGTTTGATCATTGTTTCTTCTTCATCTTTTATCTTTTGGCGGTGCCTTTTCTCGATAACTTCCAATTACATACATTTAAACAACCTTTGGAAATTGATAATAATTCGCAGGTAAATTAGCTACAATATTTGTTAATATACTTCATAATATTCAGTTATATATGGAATGGTCGAGAGCATATCACGTGCAGGGTAATATACTGCCAGGTTACCTTGTAACATTACCCGCACAAATAATATTACTCTCTGTTGTCACTTTGGTAAGAACAGGATAAAGTTTAATATTTTGTCAGGTTTCCCTGCAATATTACCATCGCAAGTAATAGTACCCTCTCGTGGCCTCATTACTGTCAGTAAAGTTGTAAAAACTAGGTAAAATAAAACAATTATATAACATGACGATTTATTCACCCTCAACAGTTATTGTTATCTGCCTCGCGTGAACAAATCGTCATATTACCCTTGCACATAGGCAATGCTTGTACAGTGATGAAACTTTCTTGATCATCAGCCCCCGCCAAGATAATAATATACTAAAACGCAGCAATACAGTTAAAAATGTGGAAACTCTACCTCTATCCTATATGCGATGCTATTAATTATCTATTATTTTGTTGTTGTTGTTTTTATTCATTAAACTAAACGGGAGAAAGGTGACACTATGAAAAAGTTGCGGCTTACATTTTTCCTTTTGAATTGCAAGTTGAAATAAATCATCTATAGTTGTTAACACCATGTTATCATATATTCTTCATTATATTGACGGAACTTTGACATATTACATAACTTATGCAATACTTTGTTGAATTCAATTAAGCCGCGACATGAGTAAACGTACCTTCTTAGTTTTGCGCCCAACGAAGACTCATCAGCCAGCGCATCGGCGCAGTCTGATCAGAGTTTTCTTTGTCCGTATCAAGAAACTTTGCATCCTTGGGTATCGAAAATGCGCCCGGTGAATATTCTTATCAGACTGTACGAATGCGCGGGCTAATAAGAATCTTCGCTGGGCGCACGTGTCTGAAGGTACGTTATCTGAGGTAGAGGTTCAATTAATCTTTCTACTTCTTATGGCTGCCGCAACATGCGTTGTTACTTAAAAGTATAAAATTTAATGTATGCAAAATGTACTATACAAATTCCAGAGTTCCTGTGCATTCATGATTATCCGACACTGAAATACCAGATAATCTGCACACCCGAGCTGTCTGATCACGTCCTCGTTTTTCGCATATAGAATCGCCTGAACCTGTAAAATATAACCACTAACAGCAGGTTCTCTGGTCAGGCTGTGTGATATCGCATAATCCCCGAAGTTCCGTTTTCTCAAGGCGTGAATCAAATGAGGTGCACAAAAGTACTCGAAACTTAAACATTGTGTCGACATTCTTTCAAAAATGCATTTGCTAATAATGGACCAGAATGAAGCAACGCCCTTCTCGCATGACTTTTCGTTGAAGGCTAGTGTTAGGCCAGAATAAAGCAATATAAGGTTTGAAAAACTACCATGTGGGACCCGATATAGTCAAGCTTTTAGTCATGAACTGAAGTGGCATAAACTGCGACATATAAAGTGTAAAATGTAAATGATTGGGTGTTAAGTCGATTTTCTCTAAATGTAGTGTGCTTATTCTAGTTTCAAACTCACAGATCGTCACTGAGCCATTTGCTTTTTTTCATCTTAATGTTTCGCGAGACTAAAACTTGTTTAAACCAGCAGAAGATTTTTTCATCACGAAACATGCGTATATAATTTTGACCCCCTTAAACCCCACTTTTATATAGTCAAACTGGAGTTTATAAGGGTAAATATTATTTTTTCTTATTTCTGCTTAAAACATAGATTGTGGGTACCCGTTAGAACCGCCTCGTCGAGGCTGTTCTAACGAGTACCCACAATCTATGTTTTGAGCAGAAATATGAAAATATCAGATTTTTTTTTTCTGATTTTTTTTTTTTTTTTTTTTTTTGGTAAAATTTTCCGCATATTTGAATAGGTATGCTTTCGTAATATTTCTACTGATCGTTCCGAGGCGGATCCTCTGTTGCAGTTCTTTGTTCGTGCATCGCTGGTTTCTTTAGTGGCGTTTGTTATGTCATCGGTTACTCATCTCTTTTTATTTTGGAACGTTGTCCTTCTCTGGAAGGTTATATTTAGTGACTTCCATTTCTTGGGTATTTTCTCTCATATTTTTACAGTAAAGTTTATTAAATGGTGTTTGATTTATTCCCATGCATATCCCTGTTATCACAATATATTATGGAGGAACATGTGAGTCTGTATAACATAGATTTATAAAATCAGAATATGCTTCAGTTTACAGTCTGCATTACGAAAACATGCCTATTCAAATATACTGAAATTTTTACCACCAAAAATTGAAAATTTTCAGATAAAAAACTCTGATATTTTTCATATTTCTGCTCAAAACATAGATTGTGGGTACTCGTTAGAACCGCGAGGCGGTTCTAACGAGTACCCACAATCTATGTTTTGAGCAGAAATAAGATGTATACCCCTGTAAACCCCAGTTTTACTATATAAAAGTGGGGTTTAAGGGGGGTCAAAATTATATAGGTATGTTTTCGTGATGGTTTATGGTTATGGTTTGTATGAAATTCACAGATATAAGGAAGGACCCTGGTCATAATAGTCTGTTTGTTGTTATGATTTGTACGTTATCCACAGATATAAGGTAGAACACTAACATCAGCATATATGTTTTAGTTTACAGTCTTCTTTATGGTTATGATTTCTATGAAATTCAGATATAAGGGAGGACACTGACATCAGAATATGCTTCAGTTTACAGTTTGTTAACAGTTATGATTTGTATGAAATTCAGATATAAGGGAGGACACTGACATCAGAATATGCTTCAGTTTACAGTTTGTTTACAGTTATGATTTGTATGAAATTCAGATATAAGGGAGGACAGTGACATTAGAATATGCTTCAGTCTATAGTCTGTTTACGGTTATGATTTGTATAAAATTCAGATAAAGGGAGGACACTGACATCAGAATATGTTTCAGTTTATGTCTGTTTGCTGTTATGATTTGTTTGAGATTCACAGAATTAAGAAAGTAACTGACTTGGCTACACGAAGTATGTTTTCAGTATTGTGATACAATATTATAATATGTAAAGCCACACGGGGCGGGGTGCGGTTTCTGCACCTTCTTCCAAAGAAAAGTCCGATCAGAGTTAATTAATAATTAAAGCATTCGTTGTTCGGTTTCATAATCAACCGCTATTTTAATAGGAACTGACGGGCTGAGTGGATAGTGCCCAGTCTGGTCTGAAATTTAGCTGTATACAGATGATACAAAGAATCTTTTCACAGCTCACATCTTTTATATCACATCTTTAGTATTATACCATATTTATTTTAAGTATTCGTACACCTTGTCATAAAATTTGAACAGGTCCATTTTACTATATACCGTCGAACCTCAATAGCTCTAACACCGATGGCTCGTTTATCAGGACTAATTCGAACTCATTTTTTGAGTCCCTTCCGATAGCTCAAGAAAACAAATATTTAAGGAAATTGTCTTATTTTATCATGTACATTGTAATTATATGTTGTTTTTACTCATTAGAATCGCATCATCAGGACGATTCTAATAAATACACTCAGCATACTATTTTAATGTAGAAGATCGAAAAGATTTCCCTAAATTATCGCCATTTGCTTCCTGACCTGGCGCCAAAATTAACCCTTAGTGGCTCAAACTAGGCATATCTAGAATAAATTTCATGGTCCCAAAGATGTTCGAACCAATGAGGTACGGCTGTACCTATTCTTGTGTTTAAAAATTGCTGGATGAATGGCAAAAATGGTTAGACCATGATCAGACGCCGCGTTCTGCTGCATCTACTCTGAGTTTATACTACAGTCAACTCTCGTTATCTCGACCTCGCTTATCTCGAATAACCGCTTAACTCAAAGTGAAAATGTGGTCCCTGTTTTAACACAGAGATCTACCAACAAGCAAGAAAATATTGTGGAAAAGAGGAGAAATTGCTCCCTAGGAGCAATTTCACCTCTTTTCTACAATATTTTCAATGTAAATTTTCAATATATCTCTAACTTAGGAGTCAAATTACATATTACATATTCATTCTGTTAAAGGTGGTTGTTCGATTATTTGTTTTCCTCAGTTCCACAAATCTGATATCTCGAAGTACAGATATCTCGAAGTATTTCATAGTCCATTGGATTTCGAGATAAAGAGAGTCGACTGTATTTGTTTTGGCCTATCTGTCAAAATACTAAGGATCAACACAGTAGTGTAAATTTTAAATACTTTGGGTGTGGGGCTGGGATATGTCATTTGAAAAAGAATATAGCACCTTTACAAAACCATATGTTGTAGGACCTAATGAATATCCTTAGCATCTGTTTTTGTGGAGAGAATACGAGGGTCCTGCAAAAAGTTCTGTCACTAATAGGCTTCTTTAGTTTTATCCCAGGTATATTTTAAAATGCTTCACTGCACTTGAATGGTGTGTCGTTTATTTCGTTCAAATTGCTTTCCAACTGACCGAGTTATTTCAAATTGAAATAGATGCAGTCATATACATGTACACTGACCAATTTACTTGATACATTGGAACATGGACCAAGCAAAGAATGGTCAGGAGTCTACCTTTTACATGACAACGCCTCTTCTCATAAGTGTGAGGTTTGTTAAGTCTTTTCTGGCTTTTGAAAAGGTGAGAGTTTTAAACTATCCACCTTATTCACCTGACCTGAGTCCCTGTGACTTCTTTTAATTTCCAAGGCTTAAGAAAATGTTTTCTGGAAATAAGTATACGTCTAGAAGTTCTCTTGGCAGTGCTATTTATCAGTGTCTCCTACTTATACCAAAAGAAGACTATTTATCTGCTTTTCGCGAGTGGGTAAAAAGGTTACAAAAATGTGTTTCAGTAAAGGGGGAATACTTTGAAGGTTTGTAATAAAAATATGTTTGATAAAACGTAGCACTGAAGTAATCCGAGCCCAGTGACAAAACTTTTTGCAGGACCCTGGTACAAAAAACACAGCAACATCTGTGTTAAAATGGTTTATCAAGAGCTAAAGCTAAGAAGTATATATTTTACGTAGGTGTGTTAATATAATGACTCTTAAAGGCTCTATATTATTCAAAAACAGAGATTTTATTATCCAGAGGGGCTTAGTAAATTGATATATGGTGTTAATACAATCATAAAATGTGGCACTTGACAACTTGTAAAATTTCAGTTAGTCGCTCGTTCTTGATCCGGATATGAAACGATTTTTTTTATCGTATCTTTGAATTAAAGTTGCCGACATTAATTCAGGGATACGATGAAAAAACAATCCTCTCATTTTTTATCCAGTTCAAGAACGAACGACTGACTGAAATTTTACAGGCTACATGTATCAGATGCCACATTTTATGATCGTATTAATACTATATAGCAATTTATAAAACCGTTTTTGGATAAAAAAAAATCTAGTTTTTAGGAATATGCAGTCTTTAAGAGAAACTGAAAAAAAAAATAATCTGCTAATCCCCACCTGTTCTAAAGTTTTAAACGACATTAAAAATTTATAACAGTTAAAGTTTTTGAGTATGAAAACACCGTCGTTTGTTTATATAAAACAAACGAATGTACAACATTTTCGCAGACAAGTGTAGTGCTTGATACAATAAAACGACAAAATTATCAACGATATTTGCTTGTTCATACACTTTCATTCGATTATCCACTCCTGCAGTTTGATATATTAGCACTCAAGTGTTACGTATACAGTATTTCTTCAGCGTACAAACTGTCATAGATCTCTGCAAGATTTAGCCGCGGCTAGAAAAAAAAAAAACAACGCGTAGAGGAACGAGAATCAACGCTTAAACATGCGCATGTGTTTTGTACTTCTGAATTCAGTCCTGTCAATAAAATAAGAAGGGATAACGAAACACAAACCAGTTTAAAACAAGTAGGTTTTCGTTCTGCTTCTGCTTCTTTTCATAATTTGTTTTCTTATATTTATTTTTAACATACTTTATTTTCTTTTCCTTACGCGGACTTGCAATCCAAAGCAGTTAGTGTTATTTATTGTCAGAGTACTTCATATCTACCAGATCCGGAGAAAAACTTGTACATTACGTTAGGGTTCCATGAGAATACAACCCTAAATGTTCAATAATAAAACTTGATAGACTTCAGGTCTATCAAGTTTTTTAATGTTGTAGTTTTATATATATATATATATATATATACATATATATATATAACGGGTTGCATTTACATAGAACGTAATAATATTTATAATTCTGTCTAGAGACTGAGTTTGTAAAACATGTATCGTACTCCAGTGATTGCCTGTCAAATTCGAAATTTCTAAAATGGTAATAAAACGTGGTCTAAAATTGTCATTTGTTCGCCAACTTCGTATTATATGTACTGGACCAATGCGTTATGCAGTGCATTGGTTTCAAGTTGTACATACCTGACATAATCATTCAACAGTCATAAATGAAGCTTTCCAGGAAATGTCATAATCACCATCACGAAAACATACCTATATAATTTCGAAGAATGTTTTTGTTGTCAGTCTGGGCTACCGGGACAATGTACATGAATTTTGACGAAAAACTTACTCCGAATGTTCTCGACAATCAGACCAGATTGCAGAATAGCGCTTATACCACAAGAAAGTGCTTGATTTTCCGCGTACTCTGCGCTTTATTTGTACAAATTCCATCAGGTATAAATCGAGATATTCTAAAAAAAATCCTACCTGATGCGGAGCTAAACTTAGTAACTAACTTCGTGCACTTAGTCATTTGGTCACGTGGATTCTCTACACTGAATATAATGTTAAAAGGTATTTGAGCTAGGGCCTTGACATTTGTTATACTGACTAGGAAGTAGTATAGGGTGGAGTGCCACCCTATACTACTCTGGGACTGAGAAGGAAATCATCTTATTAAATTTCCAACTAATTAAATGAAATGCTGTTGGAGTTATGGCCCTTTAGACTTTCTGGCAATTTAATGTTTGCTTTATTGTGCATAGCATAAGTTTAGAATCATGTATGCTAATGTACCAAAATTCATATATGGATTCCTAATGAAAACATTGGTGACCCGTTTTTATCTATTTATTTATTTATTTATTTTCTTCTTCTTCTTCTTATCCGAATTATCTCCCATTTTAGAGTTTTTTGCCTTTTAATAAAATTACATTGAAATTTCATTAACAAGATATTTCAAAAACTGTTTGAGCTAGAGCCTTGATCTTTGGTGTACTGATTGGTAATGAGGAAGAGATTATCTGATTAAACTTCCCATCAATTAAATGAAATATTGTTGGAGATATGGCCCTTTGAAATTTCTTGACACATTTAATGTTGTTGCTTTATTATATCTTTAGAACCATGCATGCTAATGTTTTGAAATTTCATATATTGATTCCTCATGAAAAAATCGGTGACTTTATTTTTTTTTTTTTTTTTAGTCCGAATTATCTCCCATTTTAGAGTTATTTCTCTTTTAATAAAACAATATCGACACCTACGTTTCATATGCGAATTCCTCATGAAAAAAAAAATAAATAAATAAAAAAGATGAGAAGGAAATTGGACGGGCCTGTTGTTTCTGGCCATGAGTAATGTCCCTTTGTAAATTTGGGCATTTTCCCAATCAGATATATATTTGGTCGACCAATTTCATGAAATTTTCATTTGAATTATGTCCTTGTGAAATTTCTGGTCATTTAATGTTGTGGCTTTCCTTTGCAAATCATAAGAACCATGTATGCTACGTGTTAAAAGTTCATATGTGAATTCCTTATGGAAAAAAAAAAGGTGAGAAGGAAGTTGGACGGGCCTATTGTTTCTGGACATGAGTAATGTCCCTTTGTAAATTTTGACATTTTCCCTTGTGAGCAAAATATCTAAAAAAAACTGTTGGAGCTAGAGCCTCATAACTTAATAAATAGATCGGTAGTGATGTGAAGATGACTTTTGAATAAATTCTAAAAAAAAAAAAAAAAAAAAAAAAAAAAAACAGGAATTATGTCCCTTTGTAGATTTGGCTATTTTACCTTGTATTATCTTTAGAGGCAAGAGGGTCGCGACTGGTGTATTACTAGTTCCAAAGGTCTTCCAGTAGTTTACAAAATGTCAGAACTATCGTTAAAAGTAAAGCATTTTTTTATTTATTTATTTATTCATTTATTTATTTATTTATTAAAAAGCTATGCGTGAGCGAACAGCATAGGTTCTAACGAGACTCTTTTCCCATGATATGGCTTATGACAGAAAGAAAATTTAAATGGCTTCAACATCAGTTACCCATTACGAAAACATGCCTATTCAAATATATTGAAAATTTTACCAACAAAAATGAAAATTTTCAGATAAAAAATTCTAATATTTTTCTTATTTCTGCTCAAAACATAGATTGTGGGTACTCGTTAGAACCGCCTCGGCGAGGCGGTTCTAGCGAGTTCCCACAATCTATGTTTTTGAGCAGAAATAAGAAAAATAATGTATACCCCTGTAAACCCCAGTTTTACTGTATAAAAGTGGGGTTTAAGAGGGTCAAAATTATATAGGTTTTTTTTTTTTACTTGATGCGACTTCTGAAGAAAAGCAACATACTGTAAAATCCTTAAATAATAGACTAACTATTACAAAGTAAAATTTACTACTTTTATTTTGTATCATAGTGTTTACGAAAGGAAATAAAAGTGTCATACACACCCGAAACGGTTTTATTAATATTGACTACAATATCTTTCATCTGCATTTTAGGTAATTTCATAAATGCAAATTAAGGGGCATATGGTGTTCGGCTCAGCACTTGTAACATTTGAATACAATACGTTTTTCACAATACTATTACAATTTTATTCTGCAATAATTAGGCATGTATGCAATACTGTTGACAAAACCATTTCATTTACTTTATTATTTCTCCATGTTTATATCATGCTGTGTCCGTTCCATTGTTAGGATGGTACATATTTGTGCACCTTGGTAGGCCAGCTTTAACGGTAGATTAAATTATGGGGGGGAGAATTTGGCTTAATCATCGAGTAATTTGTTTATGTAATGTACAGTATATGATTGATTGATTGATTGTGTTGGGGTTTAACGACACGTCAACCCTTGAGGGTCATTTTGTGTCGTCTCCCAGAGAAAGGGAGAAGAGAGATAGAAGAGAGAGTAGAGGAGATGAAAGAGAGGGACAGGGAAGAAAGAGGAACAGGAAAGAAAGTGAAGAAACAGAAGAAATAAAAACATTCCCCCTCTACCCTTACCCACTACAAGGATAGCAGGCCTTGCCAAACTGTAAGCCAATATCAGTTGGACGCCCCAGTGATGTAAGATATCAAAATAGTATAAGAGAGTATGTACCCACATTCCTGACAAGGTATACATACAGTCGATTCTTGATATTTCGAAGTTCAAGGGACTCAGATATCTCAGGTTTGCAGAATTGAGGAAAGAATAAATCGAACAATACATTTCACAAATAAATATATAATTTGACTCCTGAAGTTAGATATATATTGAAAATATAGGGGGAAAGAGGAGAAATTGCTCCTTAGGAGCAATTTCTCCTCTTTTCCACAATACTTTGTTACCTCTTGTTAGATTTTTATGTTTAAACAGGGACCAGATTTCACTTCGAGATAAGCGATTATTCGAGATAAGCGAAGTCGAACTAACGAGAGTCGACTGTATAGTAAATACCTGGGTATGCACTGCGGGGTAGCAGGTATGCATTATGAGATTCTAAAGAGAATAATCTTTGACAGCAATGATTACAACTGAAAATAACTAAAGTGTCAAAGTAGATCAGTTATTTCGGCTACTTAGACTTCTTCAGTGACACTCATATAAATTTTCAAAAAAATCCCGGAATGGGCTCAGTGATCACAAAGTCCCAGAAAATGTATATTACACTTAACTGAAGTACATGGAGACGTTTTTCGGCCGCAACAGGGAACACCGGGACGTTATTCAATGTGTAGTGACTGCATTGTTTTTAAATAGATTTAAATTTATATCTTTATATTGTTTCTCAAAAATTAGCGTAGGTCCAGAAATTCAAAGTTTCGAAATTACCATTATCAACATGCGCTAATCAGATGATTTGACTGGTGCCATTTGAGGCATTGCTTATCAACGCCTTCATTGTCCGCTTACAAAATCATTGACTACTGTTGAATATATAAGGAGATGGCATAAGCCCGGATGAGAGTGTGAGAATTCGTTAGAGGAAATGGATCTTGGTCCACGTCTATACATAACGAAAACAAGCCTATTCAAATATATATAGAAAATTTCAATTCCAAAAACTGAAAATTTTCAGACAAAAAACTCTGATAGTTTTTATATTTCTACTCAAAACATAGATTGTGGGTGCTCGTTAGAACCTCCTCGGCGAGGCGGTTCTAACGAACACCCACAATCCATGTTCTTGAGCAGAAGTAAGAAAAAATAATGCATACTCCTGTAAACTCCAAGTTTTACTATATAAAAGTGAGGTTTAAGAGGTCAAAATTATATAGGCATGTGTTCGTGATAGATTACTAGGTCGTAAAATTGGCGGGGAAAAGAACTACATGTATGGTCATAACTTCATGGTATAGTCGAACTTCAATGGCTCGTACATCTTTGTGACCATGGAAATTTGTTCTAGACATGCGTAGTTTGAGCCACTGAGGGTTAATCACAGCGCCGGCTCAGGAGGCAAATGGGGACAGTTTAGAGATATCTTTTCGATCGTCTGTAAAGTAATGGTATAATGTGTGTAGTCATAAGAATCGCCTTATCTATTACATTTTCATGTTAAAATTGGAAAATTTCCTTAAAATAACCCTAAATAAAAACAATATCCCCTTCTTGAATATCGGAAGAATTTCCTAGAATGGTCTCAACAACGAGTTGGAATCAGCTATGGTAAACAAGCCATCGGTGATCGAGTTATTGAATACTAGCCGTTGTGGTCTTTATGTGTTATTACTTTCAGCAACAAGTGAGCTAAGGGGATGTTGTATTTACTTTTTATTATTCCTCATGAACAGACTCTGTTTTAACCCATTTATGCCGAATGGACTCTTCTACCTTCTCTCTTCAGACCAGTCCATTATAACATAAGGGGTGTCTGGTAAGTTTTTAATTTTACCATATTTTATAGAAATTCATGTACTTAATGCAAACAGTGTAGATCCTGATCAGACGCCGCGCTCTGTGGCGTCTGATCTGGGTCTACACTGTTTGCCAACGTCCCTTTAATGGGACGCCATGCTCAAATTGGTTAAGTTGCTGCGTGTGTCCAAAGGATCCCCGTTTCGGAATACTTCGTGATCGCAACATCTACCGTTAAGTGTTGTAAAACGTCACCTCGCACTATTTTTAAATGTCTGGTTTTCTAGGACTACTGGGTTGTTACTCAATAAGACGTGACGGACGTTGCATATTTTCAGCGGTTCTCATAAACCGACTCAGACAACCGAGTCAGCTACTTTCTGATTGGTTCTTGTTTCCAAATGATCCCCGTTCCGGAATATTATATGAAGGCGTTTAGGAGATGATCTTTGACCGCAGAAAAAAAAAAAAAAAAAAAAAAAAAAACTTGTATCCTGTATTCATGAAAGAATTGCAAATTCATTGTATTGGAGTACTGCGATGGACCTAAGAAGGACAGATATAAAACAGCAAAATAGGAATGTTAACTGACTTTTGTTTTCGAACATGTCAACAATACAAGATGGAAACAAGAAGTAAAACGACTGTGTTTGAATGGTATAACCTGCAGAGGAATTTATCGGCGCAACTCTTGCAAAAGTAATACATGTATGATTGGTTTCCCGTTGATAGCGCGCGACAGAATTCCTATACTCAAATAGATAAAGCATGGCTAGAAATGTTAATACAAATAAGGAACAACACGAGCAGGGGTGTAAGAATTGCGGTTATAAATCAAAACCCACTTGCAATGAAAGTTCAAACGTTTGGCTGTAAACTTTCGAACCACGGATAAGATTTCCACAAACCGCTATACAATTCGCAGACGTATTTTTTATTTCTCTGTAGTTACACCCCAGTCTCATGGATATATTGTAATTTTATTTGAACCAGAGCACTCTGTGTGTAGACAAGGGTCCTAAGCATCTTTAGGTGAACAGTGAAGACTGATCAGACTGCGCGGAGGCATAGGGTGATCTCAGTCTTCGCTGGGCACATACAGTCTTGTAGGAAATGCTGTGGCCCGGTCAGTAACACTGCAGCTCTATGCCAGAATCTATATTTACATCAAGTCAGTCTTTCTTTTTTCAGGGCCCAGTTTTTAAAAGCATCGTTAGCTTAACGAGCTCGTTAGTGGTCAAAATGTTACTTGTTCTACAAAGTACAATATCTATTCACAGGTATTTTGGCAGAAAAAAAAAATGAGTAGCTTTTGCGAAAGCTACTCACATTTTTTTTTCAGCAAAAATATTTGCATATATGCCGTATTTAATGATCAAAGTTTTAACAATACGTTAACTGACGACATTGTTAGTTTTGAACAACTGGGCCAGTAGTTTAGCTTGGACAGAGGGCTACCCGAAGCCAAAGAGCGTCCAGCTAAAAGATGTCTTTGGAACGTTTGCGGATAGCCTTGTCTGCGCATCCGTACAGTATAATCAGGGCTTTGCTGTCCGGCTACAGTTTTGGTTGCTGTTGTTTTGTTGTTGTTGTTGTTGTTTTAATATTATAGGATGCGACAATGAAGAGCAATCCCCTTGATGAGACTGCGAATGAACAGAAGAGAATGCACTTTAACTTGACGTGGCCCAGTGATTATCGAGATCATGATCTTGCCAGCAATAACAATTTAAATCTTTCGAACCTTGTCAACAACATATCTGTCTGTGTAACTCTCTTATGGATGTCTGGAATAATGATCACTTTGTATATGAGTTTATTTTCAGTTCTAAGCTGTGCCTAGACGAACACGATCTTACCATTATTCATTACCGGTGTAGAAGAGTGTGTCTATTTCAAACGTGTCCATTATTCTTAATCGGTTGAAATATGACTAGCGCTTCGGTGTGATATGATCTGTTCTAAGGCGTTGAAAACATAATTATGACACAAGATATAACTCATATTAATGCTTCATATCTTTTCAGCACATTTTTCTTCTAGAGTGACATACCGCCGCCGCCATTTCAAACATATTGACAACAATTCATAATCATAATTTTTAAGGCTTAAAACATCAAGCATTTGCAGTAGACGATATTTTCGTATTTTTTTATTTAATTCAAAGAAAATAAGACATGATATTTCATGTGAATCGTCTGCAAATCGTGAGCAAACGATTCACATGAAATGTCAAGTCTTATTAACTCTGAAAAAAAAACCACAACATCAAAATGTCGTCTGCTGCCTGGTATTGATTGGAGCTTTATGGGTTAACAAATCAGAACAGTTTAGGGTTAATTTATGTAGTTTTTTTTTAATATTGATAAAAGGAGGACAAATGAAATTCAGACATGAGTGCTTGAGGTTAAACGATATTCATTGCATAATACAGATAAAATACATTTGCACATTAAAACCTTTTATGTGTCAGGTCGTTAATAATATCATAGCTCAAATTTGGGTCCAAATTTACATATTGGACGCGCCATGCGAAGACATGTCCCCAGCCATATGCGTACAGCGAAAGCCCAGATCAGCCTGCGCATTCGCGCAGTCTGATCAGGGTCTTCACTATCCGCTAACAGAATCATTGAATACTATAGAATGTATGAATGGAGGTCAAAGGCCCGGTGATATTTTGCGCATGCGCACTGGGATGATCTGAATATACATATTTTGCGCATGTCGAAGGCACATTTTCGCATGACGTAACTCATATATGCATTATATTTGGTGACGAAGATACACGTAATGTGACTAGACGCGGTGGACATATTGAAAAGAAATTTATTTGACATAAACATAAAAATATAAGAAAATATTTGACAAGTGCTGTGCGACTGATTTATAATAATAGACATAATCTCTCTTGAACGCATCGTTTCTGTAGTTTCCTGACGACTAACAGACGAAACAAGTATACGTGTATGTGTTCGTTCGTTGTCGGATTTTTAATGCTGTGCTTGTACATGTAAGCAGCGTCGGAAAATCCAGGTTTGTTATGATGGACCCAAAGATGTCTTTAAGGAACGCGAAAGTGGACCGAATAGACTTGGTAGTTTTTGTCGCCATTTCTCACATGGGAGACAACTTTTGTGATTTACTGTTTGCTTTCCTGCAAACAAAGCCCACCCCACCCCCTGGAAAGGTAGCAAATCTAAATAAGAAAGATATATTTGCTCCCACCGAGAGCAAATTCTTCTTTTTACATTAGACCTTTAATGAAGGGAGGCAAAACAATTTTGACAGAGTTTCCTCCCCTAAAGATGTGTAAATTTCCAATTAACTCTTTCACTGCCAGAGGCGATAATAATTGGCTTCTGCAAACAGCATAGATTCAGATGAGACGGCTCATAATGAGCCGTCTCATCTGGATCTACACTGTTTGATATTCAGTCTTTCAACTTTACGTATAAACTTCTGTCCAAGCGAAGTTTGTTTAAAAAAAAGCAGACGACAAATGTCTGAAATTTGGCACCGAAAGAGTTAATCATATAACATTACATGGTCAGCCTATATGTGTCAAAGACGGGGTTTTTTTTTTTTCAGCTTTTACAACAATATACGGGCATTTTAAGGGCCACTGTTTTAGGCTTTACCAGTCTCTGGACAGATTCAGCAGACGACAAACTGATGATATTTTTCTGACTTGTTTTTTCCAAGAAAATAGACTTTGAAATTTCATGGAAATTGGGACAATTTAGGAGACAATTTCATTAACACTTCATGCAAACTGGGATACAATTTGCACAACATGTTTGTCTATCATCTGGGAAAAATAAGAAAGAATATTCCAAAATGTCGTCTGCTGAGATTTTTACCCTGTACGCTAAGCGTTAAATGGTCGGGTGACAAGCAACCTTTTCCTGGGGTCATATACAATATTTGGAGACTCTAGATGTTTTAGAAAAAATACATATCAAACGTGAAGGTTATTGTATCGACATTTTCTTCAAAACCAGGACCATATATAAAAATCCCAGTCCTTTAAAATTGTTATTGTACAAAAGTCAGTGCGAAAACATAACATAAATAACATGCAAATTTAATTGAACCCACATCACGCCGAGTTAAAATACATTTTTTTCTTTTTTTCTTTTTTTTTTTTTTTTCTTTATTTTTTAGTCCGCATATTAAAACGTTCATAAAATATAAGCAAAACAAATGAAAGTGTTGGTGTGGTGGTCACGTGTAAAAATCGTAAAAGGTCAATAAACTTCTATGAATATTTGGACAGCCATGAAGTGTTGGCATTGTGGGTAGCCAGCCTACAAGATTAACGAGAAATTGAGACTATTACTAAATCCAGTCCATTATTCAATTTACTTACTATATAAGTAGCAACGAGAAAGTGTACCTTCTGACATGTGCGGCCAACGAAGACTCAAATCAGACTGCGCATTCGCGCAGTCTGATTAGAGTCTTCGTTGTCCGCATGAAAAACAAAACAAAACAAAAAACCTTTGCATTCTTGACTATCCTAAATTCGCAGGCTGATCTGAACCTTCGCTGGGTGCACATGTCCGAATGTACGTTTTCTGGCTTTACGGCTCATTTTCTCTTGGTATCTAGATAAAAACTTATTTAAAAGTACCCGTACTATATTTTGATAACAAGCAAGAAAGCAAACGTTTTCAAATTGACTTTTTTATACCCCGCCACACGATAGTGGGGTGGGGGTATGATTTCACGTTGGTCGTCCGTGTGTCCGAGTGTCTGTTCGTCTGTCCGTCTGTCTTACGTCCGTCTGTCAGTATTTTTGTTTCCGGACGATAACTTGAGTAAAAATCAATGGATTTTTGCCAATCTTGGTATGTGTATTGATATTGTGGAGATCTGGTTTGGGATTGCTAATGGGCAAATTTCGTCAATTTTTGACGGCGTTCGGCGTTACCTGCCCGTGACATGTCCGTTTTTTTTGGGTTTTTTTTTGTTTTGTTTTTTTTTTTTTTTTTTTTTTTGTTTTTTTTTTTTCGTTTCTGGACGTTAACTGGAGTAAATAACAATGGAATTTCGCAAAACTTGGTATGTGCATTGATATTGTGAAGATCTAGTTTTGGATTGCTAATGGGCATATTTCGTCAAGTTTTGACGGAGTTATCTGCCCGAGACATGCCCGTATTTTCGTTTGTAAACAATAACTTGAGTAAATGTTGATGGATTTTCATCAAACTGGCAGGGTATTATGCTTGCGTCTTTTTTATTAAGAGCGTAAACGATATGCAAGTAAAATACGGACTCTACATGTAGAATATGGTCTCCACATCTAGTATATGGTCACTACAAGTAGATACTGCTTAAACATTTTGCATGCGTGTTTGCCATCATTTTTATTATTCGTTTATCTAGTACAGGAAAGAATTTCACTTTTGGGGTTGGGGATGGGTATCGATGTGTAAACTCTGGCGAACCATTCCCAAACTGAAAAAAAATTCAACTATTGTCCTTTCTACATCTCTTGGAAAGACGCTTTGTGTTTGGCGTTTTATTTTAAATGAAAATATTTTGTTCTGATTGACCATATCTTATCAGAAACCATTTGTCTTTTCTGTTTCTGTGTTCTGTTCTCAAAGTTTTACAGTAAAAATAATTTAAGGCCAAAAATTGGTCTGACCTATGCAATTTCTATAGTAAGATTATTTTTTGGATTTTTTTGTTTAAGAAAATATTTTTTTATTTTTCTTTGCTGAAGTTTAATTATCGGTGTTTCACAATAACATTGTGAAGATTTCAGAAAAAAATGAACAAGCGGAACTTGTTGAAAATCTGCCTCCAAGTTACTTACCCTACAGATTTCTGCATAATTTGCATTCATATTTACTATCATGAAAAGTGAAAATATTTGATTTTTTAAAAACCAATGACTAGAATAAAACTTTGTTTGCATAGGTAGTTACGACAAATGGTTTTGCATTAAATCATGATAAAAGGTTGCAAGTTGACTTCTTCTTTGTAAAGCGCCAAGCAAAAAACTACTTTCTGAAAGATGTCGAAAACACAGTAGGTCATCTTTACACAAGAAACGAACGCTAAAATAGTCAAATGTATAAATTAACACAAAGAAAATAGTTCAAAAATTCCTGTTCAGTTGTTTATTCGAAATATCAATGCTGTTCAGAACTCACTTTTGACCAGTCAAGTTGCGTTTAATTATTTCATTGTAGTCTGGAGATCCCTAAAAGGTTAATTGGCAAACAGTGCAGACCAAGATCAGACGCTGCAGAACGTAGCGTCTGATCAGGGTCTCCACTGTTTGCATAGAATTTAGCCATTTTTCTCTGGGAATATCTAAATGTCATAGCCTGACATATTAAAATTGAAAATGAACTCTTCCAACAAGTAGCGTGGGGGAGTTCATTTAGTCTACAATGGGTTAATTCCTTTCATAACTCACTTTCGACCAGTCATATTTAGTCTGAGCCATATCAATTGGAATTACAAATGTAACAAGTGCGTCCAACGCGAACCGCGAAGCGGTTCAGCGTGCAGATGCACTACTATAGACTAACTATGTGACCAATGATGTGTGTGACCACAAATGTACTGGTCCAGCAAACGCTTGGGTGGTTCGGTGCTTATCCTGAAAAACAATAAGCGTTCCGTGGTTTGGCAGAGACTATTGACACGGCGGCCGTGCCAACAATAGCAACAAAACAGCAAATAACGCCAAGTATTCCAATTGCAGGGGGTTGAATCACGCGACTCATGACGTCAGCCTACAAAATTTGTGATTGCCGCCATTTTGAATTTTGTCTCCATTTCGAATATTATTTCTATCCATTCTCAGTCTCTTTATAAGCGAAGCATGATTCGTTTTGTGCATAAGGTACACTTTGATGTAGATTTTTTTGATAACACATAGACTGTATGCTCTTTTTACGTGATAATCTGAAAAACTTCGACACAACAATGTGTTTGTTCGACCGGTTTGTAAATCATGTAAATTGTTGTTATTTTTATGTTGTTGTTTTTTTGGGGTTTTTTTTGTTGTTTTTTTTTTTTTTTTTTTTTTTTTTTGTTTGTTTGTTTTTTGTTTTTTTTTTTGTTTTTTGTTTTGTTTTTTTCTGCTTTTCATAATGTGTAGATTCGCAAAAAAAGGACCAAAAAGAAACAAAGACAAAAACGCACAAATGGTCAAACGTCTTTAGGAAAAACCCTGAAGCAGTTAAATGGATTTTAGGTAGCGAACGATAGTGTGTGTCGTTGTGCCTGGTACCGGCATACACTAGTTTTCGGAAAGCATGGCCCCCGCCCCTCGGAACCCGCGAAATAGATGGGCTGCCAAAGCCTCCAGGGCAGAGCTGCTAGTAACTAAACAGGATCCGAATTCATGTGATCGGTCGGGTAAAAGTCCCACAAATTTGGAGGCAATGTCTCTAAACTACTGAATTATTGTTGACTTGGACGTTATATAGCAATTCATGCAGTGGATTCAGAAGTCAAGCGTGGTCTGAAATCAATTCAGTTAGATCTGGCCAACCCACCTAAGAAGTATATGATGATAATTTGTATGCACGGATAGTGCATAATACTCGTACATAGTATTACAATGTACATGTATGTATAATACAAGTTACCCCAGCAGACATGTGACAACATTACGAAAACACGCCTATTCAAATATATAGAAAATTTTACCTCCAAAAACTGAAAGTTTTCAGATAAAAATCTCTGATATTTTTTCATATTTCTGCTCAAAACATAGATTATGGGTACTCGTTAGAACCGCCTCGGCGAGGCGGTTCTAACGAGTACCCATAATCTATGTTTTTGAGCAGAAATAAGAAAAATAATGTATACCCCTGTAAACCCCAGTTTTACTATATAAAAGTGGGGTTTAAGGGGGTCAAAATTATATAGGCATGTTTTCGTGATGGTCGTCAAGTCTTACATCGGAGGACTAAAGCTCATAGCTTGTATGACGTCAAAATACCATCGTGGCTCTAGCGCCTGGCTTTCGACTTTGTATACATGCATGCCACACTGGTTACGTTTTAGAATATTTAAAAACTTTACACAGACTGAAGTGTCCCACCTTTAAAAAATAAGAAAAAGAAAAGCGAGAATTTTAGAAATTATTAAACATTTGCAATATTTTTGCGCAAATTAACAAACTCAGTATGTCGGCGTGGCGTAGCATTATATCATTATAAACAGTAGCGTTGCGAAAACGGGAGAACTATTTTTAACGCACACTTACACACTTCAAGAACGTCTAGAAATACTTCTCTAGTATCGCTTTCAAAAGGACGCTATTAAAAAAAAAAAAGAATTTGCTCCCAGAGGAACAACTTTCCTTCAAGAGTAGCTCCTTTGATAAAGGAGGAAACTGTTTTATGCTAGATGATCCCTCTGTACTGCAAATATCTGTTTTCTGTTCCATTTCCTGTGACAAATGGAGTTAAGCAAGGCTGTGTACAAGCTTCAACACTGTTCAGCATGATGTTTTCTGCCATGCTTACAGATGCTTTCCAGGATGGTGACAATGGTATACCTATTAGGTATCGCTTTGATGGGAAACGTTTCAACCTAAGAAGATTGCAAGCTAAATCTAAGGTGCAGACAGGGGTGCTAGACGAGTTCCTTTTTGCTGATGACATGGCAAAGGGTGCTCCAACAGAAGAGAAAATGCAAAAAGGTGTAGATCAAGTATCTGATTCATGTGACAGTTATGATCTCACAATCAACATAAAAAAGACTGAGGTAGTATATCAGCCAACACCTGGAAAGCCTTGCAAGGAGCCTACAATCACAGTGAAAGGTCAACGACTGCAAGTGGTAGACAAATTCATCTACCTTGGAAGCACATTGTCTTGAGTTGTGCACATTGATGATGAAGTCAATGCTAGAATTGCCAAAGCTAGTGCAGCATTTGACCGGCTACGTGGAAGTATTTGGGACCAAAGTGGAATCAGACTTGACACAAAGCTGAACGTATATAGATCATTAGTGCTGCCAACACTATTATATGCATGCGAAACTTGGACAGTTTACCAACGGTATGCCAAAAGACTGAACCACTTCCATACAAGCTGTCTTAGAAAACTTCTAAAGATCAAGTAGCAAGACAGGATTCCAGACACAGAAGTCCTGAAAAGGGCAGGGATGCAGAGTGTACATACTCTTCTGATATTGGCACAGTTAAGATGGCCATGTTACCAGAATGCCTGATGAACGTTTGCCAAAGAAAATCCTCTATGGAGAACTTCAAGTCGGAAAACGCTCCCATGGTGGTCAGAAGAAGCGATACAAAGACACCCTCAAAGCCTCCCTTAAAGACTTCAACATACCAACAGTCATGGGAACAGATTGCACAGGATCGTACAAAGTGGCGAGGCCTCATAAAAAGGGGAGCTGGTGAATACGAAGCAAAAAGAATCAGCGAAGCCGAGCAGAAACGTGCACAGCGGATAGCCAGAGCTAAGGCATCGCCAACAGAGCTTTTTTCCTCAGACCTCTCTTGTTCTATCTGCAACAGGCAGTTTAGAGCTAAGATTGGTCTCATCAGTCATCTTAGAACACACAAATAATAACACATCACACAGTTGATTAGGATTGGTCATTGTTAGTAATGACAGACGAACGAACAATCTTCCTTACGTACATTTTACATAAGGTAAAATGTTTCAATATTGAAAAAATAAAGGTCAAAATCATCGCACAGTATCAAGGATAAGAGAGAAACTGAAAGCTGAAAAAAGTGTCCTGAGATGGAGCAACATGGCAAATAAAAATGACAAAAAATAACAACAATAAAAAAAAGTCTGAAGAGTAGGAACCGTCATCTGCACTGCGAGAACAAAAAAGGCCAAATATACTAAACTGTTGTCCTACTGGTTGTCAAATGTATTTGCTCTTCCTCAGTATCATAGTTCTAAACTAATGGGAGATAGTAGTCAGTTAACTCCACTGAGTACTATCTGTAAACAACTAGGTCCAGTCATTTGGTTTCTTCTGTTTTTATCTTTAGCATCTCAATTAAGTATAGCGTCCTTTGTCTGGAGAAATCTAATTTGATTATGGTCATATGCCAATAAAGCTTCCAAACTATCAAAAAGAAACATATTTTGCGTGTGCGCAATAAAATACATAATGTCAATATTTTTGTTCGGATATTGAAAAAAAAAACTAAAAATCATTTATATTCAACTGAGGACCCATGAAAAAATCAGAATATTCCAATTAGAAGGACCTAGTTAGTAGTTGGTCTACCTTGCACTTAATCTGGCAAGGGAGATAATAGGAAAACCACTGCCTTCTCTCATACGAGCGGATAGTATTTTACAAGAATTATGTAACTTACTTTTGAGGAAAAATGTGCGGTGGAAAGCTCAGATTAAAAACGCTTACTTTGTGTAAGATGATAAAAAAGTGTCTAAAAACACGTTATTTTCACAAGATACAGTGCTGTTGCCAAGCAAGAGAACATTAACAGAAATAGAGTAAATAATATGAGCTTAACTATACCTAATTTATTGCCACAGAGGCCTTTCTGCTATTTAAACTTCATCAATGTGGCTAAACCCCAAAAGTTTGGAAATGAAACGTATGATGTGCATGTCTTGGCAAGCAGCAAGACATACAGAAAGCAAAATAAGCCTAAAAATGGATCCCGAACCTGCTAAGATACATGTCATTTTGACAAGTCAGTGTTAGTTTTAGCAATTTTTTTGAATTTGTATTGAGGTATAAAATAGTTGTTTAATTCAGTACCTAAGTACTGCCGTTAACACCGCAGTATCAGCCTCAGCACATAGGAACTGATACTGAGCTGATGATATCCTCGGGGACAAACGAATCATCCACCAGCAGAGATACCTACCCAGCGGTTTGCAATATGCGCTTAACTATACCTAATTTAGTGAGATCGTCCGCAAAAGTTCTTGTCCTCGTCCATAGTAATGTGAACATGCTAGCAGAAATTAATCAGTAGTTTTCGTACTGCCACGTATCAGAAATATTTTTACGAAAAAAGATCCACTTGCAAGATACTATTTTTAAATTGTTAGTACATGTACATGTACATCCGTCTCATATTCGACGTTTTCAGGGCTAAGTATTAAGTGGACAGGGAGGCTCTTTGTGAAGACATCGGTACCAAGTATGCATTAATGAACCATGCTTCGGAAACAAGGTTATAGAAATGCACTCACATTACACAATCGACGCTATCTTCTTGTGCCCCGATGCCTGGTAGCGTTAGAAATCTGATCAAGAACAATAATAACTATAGGTGCGGGTTTCCAAACTGCTGGAGGCTTTCATTATGCACGACGGGCTTCGACATAGCGAAACACATTACGAAAACACGCCTATTCAAATACAGTTGACTCCCGTTATCTCGAAATCGCTTATCTCGAATAACCGGTTATCTCGAAGTGAAAATCTGGTCCCTGCCTAAGCATGAACATCTAACAACATGTAAAAAATATTGTGGAAAAGAGGAGAAATTGCTCCTAAGGAGCAATTTCTCCTCTTTTCCACAATATTTTCAATATATCTCTAACTTCAAGAGTCTAACTACACATATATTTGTTAAATGTGGTTAATCGAATTAGTTTTTCCTCAATTCTGCAAATCTGATATGTCGAAGTACGGCTATCTCGAAGTATTTCAGAGAGTCCCTTGGAATTCGAGATAACGAGAGTCGACTGTATATAGAAATTTTCACCTTCAAAAACTGAACATTTTCAGATAAAAAAAAAAACGCTGATATTTTTCATATTTCTGATCATAACATAGATTGTGGGTACTCGTTAGAACCGCCTCGGCGAGGCGGTTCTAACGAGTACCCACAATCTATTTTTGAACAAAAATAAGAAAAATAATGTATACCCCTGTAAACCCCAGTTTTACTATATAAAAGTTGGGTTTAAGGGGGTCAAAATTATATAGGCGTGTTTTGTTATGATTAGTAAGTGTACTGAAAGCGGGTTTTCGAATGCCGTTTAAGCTGGTGCAAGGGGTTATGCAACCTCGCAAACTACCTTGCTATATAATATGAAAAAAGGCTTAGCCTAAATGCGAGAACAGCACAGACCTATCTGTATTCTGTTCAAAAGTCCTTCACAGCATCAATAAAGAATGAATATCAATATGTAAAATTATATGTAAATCAATAATAAATAATAAAAATAACCAGCAAAATATGTTCGTGACACTTATATTGACACTCGTTTCATGTCACTTCGGGACGCTTATTAGTGAGACCCAAATTTTGTGAATAGCGGTATAATCAAGTCCGCCCCAGTTCTGCCAACTTCCGGTGATAACTTCCGGGAAGAAAAAGGAAGAAACTTGGTCAGAGCGATTTCTGCTGAAAGTATATATCGTTGTATGTTACTTTTCCTTGATCATATTCTCTACCGTAGAGCTAACTTCGTTCGCGATTCTATAAAGAGACTTTATAAAACCGAGTCTCCCATTTCCGTTCTTTTGTGCGTTCCTTGTTTCCAAAGGCAACGTTATAGATTTTTTATTTTACTTTACTGCAGCTGGTATTAAGTGCCGTGTGGTGGCTGTGACGGTCTCCGTACTTCATCGTAGTACAGATTATATTTTCTCCATTTTCTTTGAGATCATTGAACACATTCTGATTGCCTTGATCATCGAATATCGCTTAAGCCGGTGCTAGGGACGTATACAGCCTCGCAACGCAAACTACATAGCTGTATATGAAGGGACTTAATAAAAATCGAGTCTCCGATTTTAGTTCATTTGTGAGTTCCTTGTTTCAAAAGGCAACCTTTTTAGATTTTTATTTTAAACAAAGACTTCTATATACTTTTCTGCCCTTACTAAACAAGAATGGCCAATTAATAACCCAGATACGACATCCACAAAAGTCTTTCTCTCCGACATCTTGAAGACTTCGCAATTTTTACTTCTAAGGTTTTCTTCTCCAGCATAAATCGATATCCAATGGACGTTGGGGAATTGACGTCTCATAAACGTTGTCCTTACTCCAGATGCCAACTGGCATTGGAATGGAACTAGTTGGAGAAATAATTTAACAGCAGGACGTAGAATAGTGCTACCGCCAACAAACAAAAATCGCGAAAATAGAACATGTACGTATACATGTATGTTTAAAATTTAACCAATATGGATATAATATCATTTTATATTAAAAACAACTAATACATTATCGCTAAGAATTCATAAAAGAAGGAGGCAACATATTTTATATATGACATTTCTAACGATGAATTACCTATTTTTCCAGGTGAAAACAAAACACACTGACAACGTATTTTCTCGACAGTGAACTATTTTATTTCTTCCGCTCAAACGTTGTTGTCGCCATTATTACTATGGAACGTTGCTGGCAGTATTTATAACAAGTCAACTAAAATGAGCATAACCCTTAAACCGTTATAAATACTTAGAAAATTTTTCAAAGACAGATTGATACCGACAAGATATAATTTTGGCTTTACCTTATGCTACTTTTTATTGACCGAGGCAACGCCGAGGCCATAACTGCTTCGATAAAATCTCGTATACACATTAATATTGAAAATAAAAATCTATCACATACCACTCTTCGTTGACCTTCACAAAGCCGAGGCGAAAACTGGCTTGGTCAAATGTTGTATACACATTAAGATTGACAAAATCTAGCCGAAGGAATTGCAAAATTTCACTTTTCATTGACTGTGGCAACGCCGAGGCCAAAAATATGACAGTTAGCGAATATGATCGTACTCCTAAATTAGGAATAGTTTGATAATTGTTTGCACACATAGAATAATACCGACATGGTCTACCCAATTGGTTCTGCCAAATGCCACTTTTCATTTACCAAGGCAACGCCGAGGCCTTTAATGTGAAATTATAGAAATCGCCATAAGTCGTCAACAATAAAGGATATTTTGATACAATTTCATATGCACATTAATATTGACAAAAGGCGAGTCGTGCACTTTAGTGATAATTAATTTTAATATAACTCGCGGGACGACTGCACGATGACAGATAATGATAATCTAGTATCAATTTAGTACTGAGACAACGCTGTGAGCGTGGGGCGAGATGAACAACAGAGAAACATTCGCAACAGTGTTTGTTTGAAGAGGTGAAATAAATGATATGCTTGTGTAAACAACGATTTGTTTGTTTAGATGACATCTACTACAATCTCCAAATCAATGCCAGGTTAATTTGTCTGTAGATGCATACATTCGGTGCTATATTCTTAACTGAGCTAGGGCACAGCATTCCCTACAAGATTGCAAGTTCGCCCAGCGAAGGCTCAGATCAGCCTGCGCATTCGCGCAGTCTGATCAGAGTATTCGCTGCGCGCTTGAAGGCGCTTTGTCTCCTTAGCTATCCAAAGAGTGTCGTGCGAGGTGGATTCTGATCAGATTGCACGGATGCGCAGTCTTATTTGAGTATTATTTGGACTCTCAGGCAGTCTTGTCGGAAATACTGCATACGAGCTCATTTCATTACGTTTGCAAGTCTGTGTGTTATACACCACTGTGTTCTCCTATAATATATAGTGAAAATAGACATTGGGGGGGTCTACATTATTATTATATATAGCCAGCTAGCATTCGTTATAAATCTACTGCGGGCCCACCATAGATTTATGTAGAATGCATACTGGGTATTTATTTTGTAATAATTTCTAGAATTCTGCAGTTTTAAGACCCATTTCTAGTTGTTTCTTATTTAAATCAGATCTTTGAACTAATAAATCTGTCTAAATGTGATTTATAACAAAATCCTCTCATTTTCCCCATATCGTGAAAATACCATAACTTGCATATCTTGTTTTAATATGATTTATAACAAATCCTCCTCATTTTTCCTGTATTGTAAGGTGAAAATACCGTAACTTATATATCTTGTCCTAAGAGGGATAGGAACCGTTTTAATATTTTGGTAGAATCAAAGCGCTGACAGCACTGGGTAGTTGTTTGTCAGAGTGTAGGCTGGAACTTAAGACTATTTCTTTTAACCCTTAACTTCCTGTAATCAAAGCGTTCTTCGGCGTCTCATCTGGGTCTGCACTGTTTGCTAATGTTCCAAATGTCCCAGTCCAGGGTTAAGATACCCCTCTATTAACAGCAGTTTGACGTCACAGCGACAAGAATAGCACGACTGTAAATAACCTGGATTTCGTCTAACGCGCGGTTTGATTACATTGGCCAATGATAATCTCCCGGACAGCTACCTTAAGAAAATTTTGGCGTCTGTATACTATGGGTCGATTGTAAACTATCGACCCAAAATCTCCTTATATTCATATTTTGCTTTGCAGTATACATTTCCCATATTTAAGTTAAGGCTATGTAACCCATTTATGCCTGAATATTTAAACTGAACTGCCTGATCAAGAGCATCGGAAAGATCCATTTTATATTCCAATGGGCGGCACATGCAAATAAAAGCTGTTCTTACTGCTTCTGTCGTTGAAGCTTTCTAATGTTATGGCAAAAAGCAGAGACCCTTGTCAGACACTGCGTTGTTGAGCGTTTGACCTGGCTCCACACCGTTTGATATACCCTCTTTTTGGACTTCAGTAATTAACCCTTGTCTGCTGAACCCGGATATACCCTGCCTTTGCAAACAGTGTATATCCAGATCAGTTGGCTTCTGAAGAAGCCAACTGATCTGTATCTACACTGTTTGCCATTCAATATGTGAATTCATATCATCAATCTGTATCAAGCAATCTGATTGGCTGAAAATTTGAATAGGGTGTGGCATCTTAATTTATTCAGCAGGACAAGGGTTAACAGGTTAGGCTAGACTTATGAGTGTTTAACGCTTTCACAATGCTGTACACTGTAAAAATAACTTATATAAAATATTAATAGTGAAGGCAGATACCGGTATTCTTGTTATTTGTTTTCTTATTTTATTTTATTTTTATTGTGTCGCCTGCTTAGCATGGCAAACACACAGCGATTATGTTGTCCGTCCGCTTCGTCGTCGTCGGCGGCGGCAGTGTCGTCATCACACTTTTCGTTTCCGCTCAATAACTTTTGAAGGGATGCATTGATTTCATTCAAATTTTGCAAAACTTTATATCACTGTAAAATACAGGTCAAGTTTGATATTGGTAATAATCTGCCAAATTTTGGCTGAGTTATGGTATTGTTTCGACTTAGTTTTTGTTGCTTGTTTCCGCTCATTAATTTTTGAAGGGATGCATTGATTTCAATCAAACTTTGCATAACTTTATATCACTGTAAAATACAGGTCAAGTTGGATATTATCTGCCAAATTTTGGCTGAGTTATGGCCCTTATTCAACTCAGTTTTTGTTGCTCGTGTTCGCTCAGTAATGTTTGAAGGTGTGCATTGATTTCATTCAAACTTTGTAGAACTTTATATCACTGTAAAATATAGGTCAGATTTGATATTTGTTATCATCCGCAAAATTTGGTGGATTAATAGCCCTTTTTCGACTAAATTTTTGTTGGTGAGTTGATATTGGTTTTCGCTCAGTAACTTTTACCGGGATGCATTGATTTTATTGAATGTTTGCAGAAGGATATATCATTGCAAAATACACGTCAAATTCGATATACGAGGTAATCATCCGCAAAATTTTCCTGTGTTATGGCCCTTGTTCGACTTAGTTTTTGTTGTTGCGTTGATAATATTGGTTTCTGCTCTATAACTTTTGCAGGATGCACTGATTACATTGGAATTTTGCAGAAGGATATACCATTATAAAATACAGGTCAAGTTTGATAATTATAATCATCCGCAAAGTTTTGGCAGAATTATGACCCTTTTTCGACTTAGTTTTTTTTGTTGTATCGATAATGGTTTCCGCTCTATAACTTTTGTATGGATGTATTTATTTCATTGGAAGTTTGCAGAAGGATATATCATTGTAAAATACAGGTCAAGTTCAATATTGGTTATCATCCGCAAAATTTTGGCCAAGTTATGGCCCCTTTTCGGCTTAGTTTTTAATGTTGGGGGTAAATACAAAGTACGAGCTTGTTCCCCTCAATAACTTATGAAGAGATGCATTGATTTCATTCGAAGTTTGCAGAATGGTATATCATTATAGTATAGAGGTCAAGTTTGATTTTGGTAATCATACAAAACATTTCGGTAGAATTGTAGCACTTTATTTTCTTGATTAATAAGATTTAGACAAAGCCGTGAGGGGTTGCATTTAGGGATAGGAGCAATTATTAGGACAAATACAGTGTTTGTTTGTTGTTGTTGTTTTTTTTTTGTTTGTTTTTTTTTTGTTGTTGTTTTTTGTTTGTTTGTTGTTTTTTTTTGTTGTTTTTTTTTTGTTGTTTTTTTTGTTGTTGTTGTTGGGTTTGTTTTTGTTGTTGTTGTTTTTTGTTGTTGTTGTTGTATTTTTTGTTTTATTTCGTTTTGTTTTCTTTTTTTTTTTTTTTTTTTTTTTTTTTTCATATCAAATGGTTGGTGTTTTAAGCAGTTGACACATCCAATTCTGAAATTCGAATTATTATTCAAGGGACCTTTCATTCACAGGTAGATTTTCAGCTATTTTTGATAAGGCAGACAACATTTGTGACTTCCGATCTTCTTTCCTGCATATAAATTCCCTTCTGAAAAGGGTTCTACACCAAAAGAAAGAAAAACATTTATTCCTAAGGGGAACGTACTCCCCTGAGAGTGTTGCCATTCATCTTCAAATGCTGGCTACTATTAATGCTAAAGCTAAAAAATCAGCAGACGACATTTTGAAATATTTTTTCTGATTTTCTTCAGAAGACAGGTTTTGGCATTTCATGCAAATTGTCTCCAATGCTGGAGACAATTTGTATGAAATGTCAAATCGTGTTTTTTTGCATGAAATAAATCCTGTTTTCTGGGAAGAAAAGAAAAATGTCATCAATTTGTCGCCTGCTGAATTAGCCCAGAGAGTGGTAAAGGTTAAAGCGAACCGTTTCACTTTTTTGCACATACTTAAATGCATATTCCTACAAAGTTAATGCATGGCTTTAGTTATGAATAGGATCAACGTGTGAGGGCCGGCGTAGTTTAAAGTGACACACAAATTGAAACTAACATCCATTCAGAATTATAGATGTTATATGGGGATTAAACCTAATGACTTTATGTACGAGTAGAAATTTGTAAAATGCTTTAGAAATGCAATGCACTCATCAGCATGGAATGAATAACTTTTTTTTAAATATGATTAATAACAGGTATTTAATTTTAATAAATATTGAAACGTTTATGTATTGGAGTTTGTGATAATTCATTCAGACAAAATATAGTAAGACTACGGTTGTTTAGTGAATAATTCTTTAACCCTCATTAGGAATGTCCAACTTAACCCATTTATGCCAAGTAGACTCTTCCAGCTTAACTATTTGAACCGATCCATTTCCAATAGAAGGGCTGTTTAGTTATAATACTTAATGCAAACAGTGTGCACCCTGATCAGACGTCGCGTTCTATGGCGTCAGATCTGGGTCTACACTGTTTGCCAGTGCCCCTTTTATTGAACGCTAGGCATAAATGAGTATTTTCTTCGAGCAAATTTCTAAACTTTTACCCATATTTTCAACGTAGATATGTCCTGATTGTATTTATAAGAAATTGATTTTATTTTTTATTTTTTTTTTTTTTTTTTTTTTTTTTTTTTTGTGAATTTGATTGATATATAAACGCCGGCAAAACACTAAAAGACCATCACGAAAAAACACCTATATAATTTTGACACCCTTAAACCCAATTTTGATATAGTAAAACTGGGGTTTACAGAGGTATACATATTTTTTTTTTTTTTTTGCTAAAAACATAGATTGTGGGTACTCGTTAGAACCGCCTCGCCGAGGCGGTTCTAACGAGTACACACAATTCATGTTTTAAGCAAAAATATGAAAAGTATCAGATTTTTTTATCTGAAAATGTCCTTTTTTGGTTGTAAAATTTTCAATATATTTAAATAGGCGTGTTTTCTTAATGTCTACAAAATGAAATTCATTCCTACCGGTGAATTTCTGGAAATATAAATGCCGTTTTCAAATTGTTCCCGATTAATCAAATAGCGCTTAACAAGTAAATATCTGTTGAGTTGGAACTATTTTTTTTTTAAACAAAGCGGATACCTTTGCAAACAGTGTAAACCCTGTTGAGCTGACTCATCAATATTTCCTTTATTTGTCACCCTGTTTTTAACTTGTGACCAAAACCCTTATCTATGTAATGGACATGGCCAACTTCAAAAATGGAAGAGTTTACTTAAGAATTTCAGGTATGAAAGGCTCAATCCTTGGTCACCCTCAAACGAAATGACTATACTGACCGCAAACTATATTTTTTATTATCTTTTGCAGCACATTCACGCGACGCTAGTCATTAAGCCTGTAGAATTTAACATTACGAAAACACGCCTATTCAAATATATTGAAAATTTCACTACCATAAACTGAAAATTTTCAGATAAAAAAACTCGGAAGGCGGAATTCTGTTCATGACTTTGGCGCTTCATTTCACAGAGCCATTCATTATCACACTCTACGAAAACACACCTATTCAAATATATAGAAAATTTTACCTCCAAAAACTTAAAAAACCTCTGAAATTGTTTTCATATTTCTGCTCAAAACATAGATTGTGGGTACTCGTTAGAACCGCCTCGGCGAGGCGGTTCTAACGAGTACGCACAATCTATGTTTTTGAGCAGAAATAAGAAAAATAATGTCTACCCCTGTAATAAGGTTTTGCTATATAAAAGTGGGGTTTAAGGGGGTCAAAGATATATAGATATGTTTTCGTAATGAGAGGAAATGATATATTTTCAAGGGAGGCAACTATGTCTAAATGGATTTGGCCTTCCTTCTGAAAAGGGGTCTACAATAAAAGAAAAGAATTTGCTACTTTGCGTTCAGAGTAGTCCCTTTTTCTGAATGGATTTGGGTTGCAGGGAAAGCAAACAGGAAGTCGCAAAAGTTGTCTCCCTTATTAGAAATGACGTAATAACGTCCATGTGTCTCCAGAGCCCTTAGATAGTGATAGAAAATTTTTCTTTTTTTTTTTTTTTTTTTTTTTTATTCTTTGTTTCTAAAATTAGAGGGCAAAGTCGCATACTTTGTCAAGCTTTTCTATCCAAAAAATTACTGAAAAAAAACACATCGCTCACATGCCATCTGCAGATTAACGCAAATGGAATTATTTGAAACGCAATGGTAGAAAATGTACCCTCATATATATGGACCCTGCGAAGACTCTGATCAGCCTGCGCAAATGCGCAGGCTGATCAGAATCTTCGCTTAGGCTATGTGGATAAGATAGTGTTCAAGGATACTCCATGTGGACTGCGAAGAATTTGATCAGACTGCGCATGTCTCTAAGTACGTTGTCTCGCGTTGCGGTCCTTTGTACCTTACGTCATTTTTGTACAATGAACAATGATAACGCATGAAAGGCATTATCCGCCGTGTTTACTTTAAGATTAAAACTTTAAATTATTTAGATATTTCTTGGATTCACAGACATGAGCACAATAAATGCGGTATGTTTGGGAGACGACACCAAATACTTTAAAATCATTTGTTAATTCTTTTGGTTAGATTAGAAATGCCCCATTATACATTTTGTTTAACCTGCATTACATTTGAAAAAAGCAGACGAAACCTTTGTGACGTACTTTCGTTATTATTTTGGTTTCATTCAGCAAGCGACGAATTGACGTTTTCCTATTTTCTCCAGAAAACAGACTTCGACATTTCATGCACATTATGAAAAAACGCCTATTCATATATATTTAAAAAAATCACCACCAAAAACTGAAAGTTTTCAGATAAAAAATTGGATATTTTTCATATATCTGCTCAAAACATAGATTGTGGGTACTCGTTAGAACCGCCTCGTCGATGCGGTTCTAACGAGTACCCACAATCTATGTTTTTGAGCAAAAATAAGAAAAATAATGTATACCCCTGTAAACCCTAGTTTTACTATATAAAAGTGGGGTTTAAGGGGGTCAAAATTATATAGGCGTAATGCCGAAAGGCTCGTAGAACATCAATACCATCATCTTCATCTGATACACGTAAACCTGCCTAATGTGTCTGTGCATTGCCCTGCATTAAGATTTGGAGGAATATGTTGTTTTCGTCAAAACTTATCAGCTGTCGCTATTTTAATGCATCCACTTCTGATTTTTTGAAGTGGTCTCTTCCTGTTTTGAATTTGGACACATGCATTGTTGCAAGTAGGGCTGTCAATAAATATCAAAATAGAATGACAAACAAATTAAATCCAGATGAGTTGGTTCGTCTGGAATGGCCTCATCTGGATCTATACTATTTTCAAAGCTGCCTATTGTGCTCTGCAGGGATGAAATACAAACTTCAGGAATGAGCTGAAAACGTTCTCTAAGCAATATAGTTTAACATTAACTACAGTGTTTCATTTGCCTCTCATCTGAATCTACGCTGTTTGCAAAGCTACATCTGAAAGGCTAACAGTGTTTAAAGTGTTCTTTGGACAATAAAGATCGACGTCAACTACAGTGTTTCTTTTGCACAATTTATTCGAAGTGTATGTGATACCGAGTGACACGTTCCTTCTCTGTCCCGCTGATTCAAGTAGTGTCACTACTTCGAGTGCTAAGGAGGTGGTTTTTGCGTTTGCTCGTTTCTTGTGGGCCTTGTGGCTACTTGCTGTTGAGCTTTTTTTGGGGGTCGATTGTTTACAATCGAGCCATAGTATACAAACGCCAAAATTTCCTTAAGATAGTTATCTACGTGATTATTATTGAGCAAATCAAACCGCGCGTTAGACGAAATCAATTATTTATAGTCGGTAAAGGTTCTGTAAACCCTGGACTGTGGCATTTGGGACATTGGCAAACAGTGCAGACCCAGATCAAACGCCGCAGAAAGGTAATGGACAGTCCCAGTGCTATTTTCCAAGGACAGATCAACGTTATTATAACCAAGCATTAGCTTTCACAAGATGCTTGGTCTACGCTGAGCGTAGACCAAGCTTTTTGTGAAAGTCAATACTTGTTAGTAGGCTAAGTTCTATGAGTGGGACTCTTCCTGGACATCTCTACTATATGCAGTGTTACATCTACTGCTGCTGGGAAGACTTGGCGGGTGTTTCTGCTGTGTTTGGTTTTTTGCTTTCCTTGGACATCTGGGTCCAGTTGTTCAACCCTTAACAAAGTTGTTAGCTAACGTGGAGTCAAACTTTCGATCTTGAAATATGGCAAATACATTGATATTTTAGCTGACAAAATGTGAGTAGCTCACATTTTTGCAGCAAATTGTCAATGTATTTGCAAATACCTCACTACAACAGTTAACGAGTTCATGAACAAGCTCGTTAAGCTAACAATGATTTGAACATCTCAGCCTGGATCTCCAATTCCGTTACCGTATTTGCCTTTAGTATTTGGACAGACAGGCTTGAGCAAACAGTGTAAACCCAGGCCAGACGCCGCAGAACTCACACAGCACTTTTTAGACCACATCAATAGGTAGAAAATGGATTTATTCAAATTTTAGGACAAGAATAGTTCATGTGTCCTAGTATTTAGGGTAAATACGGTACAGCGTGAGTGTGTGGCGTTGGTGGGGGGGGGGGGGGGAAGGGGGGAGGTGTGGAAGGAGGTGGTGGAGCTCGTTTAACTCATTGTGCGCATTGCCTGATATGTCAGTTTTGATTTTTTTTTTTTTTTACGACAGCAACTTTGCTTTCTCCCGATTTTTCAAACTAGATAGTTTTGCTATAATTAGAATCGAATGGTCACCCTGTTCTTCAGTTACTGACGTACCCCCGTTT
The DNA here is from genome assembly GCA_964016985.1 of Anodontia alba. NCBI lineage: Eukaryota > Metazoa > Mollusca > Bivalvia > Lucinida > Lucinidae > Anodontia > Anodontia alba. The sequence continues at coordinate 42,074,378 of OZ024824.1, read as the reverse complement.
ATTTTGTACTTAATATTTAAAACTTTCAGGTTTCCAACGAGAAACTTACGCTGCTGTCTGCATAACATGGTGACGAGTTTATATGACTTTCACATTAAAGTCCCATTAATCTGATTGTGGCTGTCGGTGTAGCTTTGTAGAAAGATTTTAGGCAAGTTTCTTTCCATTCAAAAAATAAAGCAGTTATCTTACTCTTTTGTATCCTCTAGTAGGCCGATAATCAGTGAGAGTGTTTACTTAGAGATAGACTTAGGCCCTGCAATGTAACTTCCATTATAACACGGTTATAGGTCTAAGTTCCATTTACATAGCGATTAAAAGTTTTTGGAAGTGAATGAAGCCGGTTTTAAAATGTCTTGAGTGATTGTTGCATAATTCAGATTTTTACTGGCTGTGAGATTGTGGCATGGGTGTCACTGTCAACACGGGAGTACATAGATGAACAAGTGACGGGGAGACATATAGACCTGGAACTTTTCAGTTTTTTTCATGTACGAATATTGCAAACTGTATACATGCTTGCGTCCAACAAAAAGGTATCTGTCAACGTGTGAACATCACCGTTCCCCGGTAAGCACCTCTGTTATTCTGCCATTCATCTATTATTGGTTGTTGTTGTTGTTGTTTTTATAGTGTATGTAATATATACTCAACAAAAAAAAGAAACTTGACGATTGATCCTTAACAAAATATACAAATAAATCGAGTTGCGAATTTTGTCTTCTATATTGTATTTGATAAAGTTTCATTTTGAATTGATATCAGATTACGCTAAAATACTTCTGTAAAGTTGTCAGGGGTCAAACTTAAAAAAAAAGGAATAAATGACACCAAAAAGAAAGGTACTATAAATACAAATGTTACAAAGTGATTTGTGTAAATGATTTTGACGTCGCGTGGTCACACATAGACGCCCGATCTTAGCGTCCTGGGCCCAGTTGTTCAACGCTAACGACATCGTTAGTTAACGATTCGTTAAAATTTACATCGAGAGATATGCAAATATGCTGAATTTTTTTGCTGAAAAAAAATGTGAGTAGCTTTTGCAGTGCAAAAGCTACTCACATTTTTTTTTCAGCAAAAATATCAGATTATTGTGTATTGCATCCGCGAAAACAGTGAACGAAATGACCCTTAACGAGCTCGTTAAGCTAATGACGCTTTGAACAACCGGGCCCTGTCTGTTGAAAGCGATTCGTCAAGTAATGCAACCGAACAAACTACTGACGTTCACAACGTTAACGCCAGCATGCAACATCCCTATTGTCCGATTCCTCATATCTTCATAGAGATGTAGCATTACTGAAATAATAACAAAAAATGAAAATGAAATTGTGATTTTCATTGGACTATCTCTGTAGAGTATAAACATGTTAAGTTGCCAACGAAATGGCCCGTGTATACTGTGCACGTGATAAAGCTGCTCAACGTGCAAGTCCAGTTCGTTCTGACCTCGCTGTGGCTAATCGAGTGGAAAATCAGTGAGTAATATTTAACATTTCATGCAGGTCATTACGAAAACACGCCTATTCAAATATATTGGAATTTTTACTGGAAAAAAAGGATAATTTTCAGATAAAAAATTCCGATATTATTCATATTCCTGCTCAAAACATAGATTGTGGGTACCCGTTAGAACCGCCTCAGCGAGGCGGTTCTAACGAGTACCCACAATCTATGGGGTTTTTTTACCAAATAAGAAAAATAATGTATACCCCTGTAAACTCCAGTTTTACTATATAAAAGTGGGGTTTAAGGGGGTAAAAGTTATATAGGCGTGATTTCGTGATGTCGTCTATCTAGCAGACGATTCACCTGAAATGTCAAACCGTATTTTCTCATAATACTAAAAGGTGGAGATACTCTTTTTTAGCCGATAAAGTTACAACAGCAGCAGACCTTATTTCATGTGAATCGTCTGCAGAAATGTTAAAAAGAATATTTTAAATGTCTTCCACGCCAATTTTAATAGAGCCGCGCCTTAAGGGTGAGCTGGATTATAGTGCCAAAGCACCTTGAAACGTGCTTTTAGGTTTAATTGCTAAATTTTAGAGACTTTTAAAAACCACTGGATGTTCCTTGTGCAATGTTTCACACTCAGAAATTTTACCGTTCACACGGATTCGATAATCCTTTATCTACTTCTCCTTTAGTCTGTCAAATATCTTTCCAGAAGTAACTAAACCCAAAGATTTATAGCTTAAATTAGTAAATATGCTAAAACAAGGAAAATATTATCATCATAAGGACACCCTGTTTCCAGTCGATTAATGTGATACACATACGAGTAGTATAGTTCGGTTTTAACCCATGTCACCCCTGAATTTCTGAAGTGGACTCTTCCATCTGAGAATTTGGACAGAACCATTACTCCAAATAGATGTGTCAGTCTAAAATGAAAACCTAAACCCGGCAAAACAATGTATCCTTGATTCTGGTGAGACGACATGTAATCTGCAGCTACAGTGTTTTGCAAAAGAGTTCATTTTTGGTCTATTATTTGCCCTGTGTTTTTGTTTATTTTTAGTTTGTTCTTTTATTTTTTTTTTTTTTTTTTTTTTTTTTTTTTTTTGTTTGTTTGTTTGTTTGGTTGGTTTTGTTTTTTATTTCTTTCATTCAGCTGAGCTGACTGATTTATTTTCATTGTAGGAAAGGCTACTTATCATACGGGTAAGATACGGTATGGTCTCTAGAACGAGTACATATACATCCAGAGCTTTTCTTCAGTGCTTGATAATTAGGGTCTCAGGGACTCTTTGATATTGAGTTAAAGGAACTTTAAATAAGATTTTGGCAATTGTTGTTTAAACAGGTAACTATTGCCCAAATACTGACAATTCTTGTCTTTTATGTCACAAATGGATTAAAAAAAAACAAAGCCAGCATCAAATAAAATGGATTTTAGATTGAACACGTATGCATCACTCAGAAACCTTGCCCCCGACTTTTGAGGGGCCAGAACATACGTGTAGTTTTAGGGGTAAAAATTACCAAAATGCTAGTAATGAAAACCAATGAAGCCATTGCATTTATTGTCACTTATGACTATTGGCCTGTGACAAAGCTGTTTGTAGGATGGGTGAAAAAAACTGGATTATTGCAAAGAGCAGTGTTTCCGATTGTTGTACATACGCGTTTAACCCATTTATGCTGAGTGGATTCTTCTACCTGAACTCTTTGGACCAGTCCATTTCCAGTTTAAGGGTGTCTCGTCAGTTTTTATTATTACCATGTTTTATTAAAATGCCTGTAATTAATGCAAACAGCGTAGACGCTAATCAGATGCCGCGTTCTGCGGCGTAGGATCTGGGTCTACACTGTTTGATAATGTCCCATTTATGGGACGCTAGGCATAAATGGGTTAACTTATGGAAACTTGAAATATACGTCTTATTTTCTGCCAACTCAAACATGTAACTTAAGAAATGCCAGTGTACATGTATATTGCGCAGAATTAGTATCAATTTATATCAAGAATAAATAAAGCGCACTGTCAAAAAACGTAACCTTCGGACATGTGAGCCCAGCTAAGATACAGATCAGCCTGCGCATTCGCGCAGTCTGATCAGAATCTTCACTGGGAGCATTTTGGATAGCCAAGGGAGTTTCTTCATACTAACTTCAAAGTTTCTGATCAAACTGCGCGCATGTCACAAAGATGCATTTCTAACTTTGTGGTTCATCACGAAAACACACCTATATAACTTTGACCCTCTTAAACCCCACTTTTATATAGTAAACCTGGGGTTTACATGGGTATACATTATTTTACTTATTTCTGCTCAAAAACATAGATTATGGGTACTCGTTAGAACCGCCTCGTCGAGGCGGTTCTAACGAGTACCCACAATCTATGTTTTGAGCAGAAATGTAAAAAAAATATCAGAGTTTTTATCCGAAAATTTTCAGTTTTTGGAGTTGAAATTTTCGATATATCTAAATAGGCGTGTTTTCGTAATGCATATATACAGCTTGGGAGGGTGGAGTCGTATTTAACACTATACATGTACCTTTTATACCCCTGATATATTTCTGCTATGATACATAGAATACAGGCATGTCGTCTGATCTTGCTTTGTCTGCAGAGCTTTGACAACCAGCTTCCGTAATTTGAACTCACACAATTGATATTTAATTCACCAGTTTCAGATTTGCGTGCAATGCCACCATATTGTTTTCTTACGTCCCTATCTCCTGTAATTACAGCCTCAAGAACAGGCTCACGCCAGGCGAAAGGGGCTAATCTTATATACGTTTAATCCTTTCCACCCTGAATTTATGAAATGAATTTTTCCATCACTGAATTCGGACACGTCCATTGTTGCAAACAGGGATGTCAGTCTAGATCAATAGAGTGGCAGTGTAGACCCTGATGAGACGGCTCATTATCATCAGGGTCCACACTGTTTGCACAGGTATCTAGTTTGGTCGGAAGGACTGAAAAGGTTAATGAAATGTTAAACCAGACTGTGATTCCAGTATCTGTTCAGACTGGTTTAAGAAATTTTGTGCTTCGATAGTAATTGCGTAGTATCTATTGATTGTGAATGCGGATATCGAGGGTCCTAATCAGGCAGTACGGACGCAAAGGCCGGTTATCCCATTCCCTGTTCACATATAATATAATATCTCTGTTCCCTTGGCATAGCGCAGTTTTTAACATGAGGAAGTACCAGTTACAAAAACATTAAAGCCTTATTGTTAAAGACTCCATATTCCTCAAAAATAGGCATTAACGGTTGAATAAGTTGATATATGGTATTAATACGATCATAAAATATGGCATCTGACAGCCTGTAAAATTTCAGTTTGTCTCTTGTTTTTGAACAGGATCAAAATTTAAATGATATTTATCGGGTCTCTGAATTAATGTTGGCAACACTAATTCAGAGATACGATAAAAAAAAAAATATTTCATTTTCATCCATTTTCATTTATTTTTAACATGTTTGACATATTTAAAATCATAAAAAAATACAAAAATGGACACATCCATCTTTAAGTATGAACGAGTCCAACCTTATTATTTGGCAACTACTGCTCTTACGTCATCACGAAAACATGCCTATATATTTTTGACCCCCTTAAACCCCACTTTTATATAGTAAAACTGGGGTTTACAGGGGTATACATTATTTTTCTTATATTTGCTCAAAACATAGATTGTGGGTACTCGTTAGAACCGCCTCGCCGAGGCGGTTCTAAAGAGTACCCACAATCTATGTTTTAAGCAAAAGTATGAAAAATATCAGAGTTTTTGTTCTGAAAATTTTCAATTTTTTGAAGATGAAAGTTTCTATATATTTGAATAGGCATGTTTTCGTAATGTTTTAGTTCCTTAACCATTCCACAAGAATTACATGTACAAATCTCTTTTTAATCTCTAGGGATATGTTAATGTATTTTCTTTTTATATTAATTTACAGATTCTTATTAATGTTGCAGAAATTCCAGAAAGAAAGGTAATATTACAGGGTTATTGCATTGATATTGGTGAATATTGTCCCGGGTTGGGATATCGAAGGACACGAGTGTCCGTAGATAGTTCAACGAGGGACAATATTCACCAATATCGGTGCAATAACCCTTTTATTATATAGCTATTAATAGTTTTGCCTGATTAAATGCTTTATTAACAAAATTTTGTGAAAACTCTTTGTCTGAAAGCAATTCTAACAACAGTGCGAAACTGATATTACAAAAGCAGTATCATTTTGGCACTTGTGCGATATCTTGTCATATAAAGGTAACCTTCAAATGCTTCCGAATAAGCGTGCAATATCAAGTAAGCGTGCCGTTATCTTGTGATATTAGCACGCTTGCTCCTCGGATTATATCGCATATTTTTTAATCATTCAATAATGATATATAGTCGCCGTTTATGTTTCGCCGATAAAAGTAATCTTTCATAATTTACGACTGCACAAGCACGCAATCACATCTTTAACACTGATTTAAGGTTGAGGTGAAATACATTTTTTTTTTTTTCAGTATTGTGGTGTATGATCATATTAAAAATAAAAGCGACTACTGCCAAAGATACAACTGCCCATATAAAGCCAGCGAAATTCTAAGCCAGTCTGCTCCCATTTCAGTCGTGTCACTTTTCTTTGTTCGTACGCATGATGCGTAACTAGAACGAAAAAGCCGCTATGCCCTTTGCGTAGAAGTTCCTTATTAAACTGTGTTATCGTTGCTTCAACAGTATTTTGAAAGTCTTAATTATTTTGTGGGTGGCCAGCAAATCTAAAACTGTGCACGCTGATCTGGGCCTTTTCTGTTCGAATAAAGGACTATATCACTTTTACAGCGGTCTGGCCGATCATTGATGACGCTATACTGGCTCCAGTCTCCATTGACTAAATATAATCCTGATTGATAATCCATGAAATAAAACCAAAATAATATCATGACTACTAGTGACCAGCCTTTATATTCATGATTTATTTACGCTGGGCTGGAGCCCGGCGTATCTGAGGTTGTTTTTGTAAAATATGTATGCATTTGGAGAACATCGGTTTTCTTCCAGTTTTATGGGGTTCTTAGTGGGGTTATATATAACTATTCAACCCGCCCCCACCCCCACCCCCTTCCCTCCCCCCCCCCCTACACACACACACACACACACACACACATTTTGTTTTATTATTATTATTATCCAAAGTCACACTTTTGTGCAATTTGTAACATAGTGAAAAATAAAAAAATGGGAAGTACTGTGTAGAATGAATGTAGCAATGTGGGTTTTGCTCATTTGAAAGAGAAATGAGCAGTTTTCCCGTAGGAGCCCCAGTTTGACCATTCGACCTGAAATGAGCTTGTTGCTGTCAATATTCGTACATGTTTAAATTTTTTTATTTCGTTTTTTTCGTCGTACTACGAAGAAGAAACAAAAGATATTTTTTTTTTTTTGTTTACGATTGGAAATATGCATTCTCAAATCGAACGGATTGTAAGCTGGTTTAATAATACAGTTTAATTTTATATTCAAGCATGGAAAGATTCGGGCTGAAAAAAAAAAAAAAAAAAAAAAAAAAAAAAAAAAAAAAAAACGCTATGAACGGAGAAAAGAACGAAACACTGTTACATAGATGATTTCGGATATAGTATGTTCGGCCTAGTCTATGGATGGTGACATGTAATTATGTATGCAGGCTAGAAAACAGACGATCATAGTTGTTGTTTTTTTTTTTTTGAAGTTGTTGTTGTTTTTTTGTTGTTTTTTTTTTGTTGTTTTTTTACATAGCTCTAATATTGTCTATAATGTTTTTATCGTTGAGTATTGCGATAACTTATATAATTACAACCTTTCATAAATTATAACATTTTTTCATTATACTACGATCTATAGGGGGCTATGTAATGCATGACAGATTAGTTTCCCGGCGTATTGATGCTTTGCATCAATGTTTTCTTGTATTATTTTGTTTTTGTGTTGTGGATTATCAAACAGGATTATAAGAATAAATATTTAGTCACTGGAGACTGGGGCCAGTCTATGATGACGCTTGTCTTCAACTTTTATTTATTAATCAAGAAATGCAAGGCTGTTGTTAAATGGTCCATGTAAATACGATCATTAGTTTAACGTAATGACTGGTGTAAAATTTCTGAAACACATTTGTTATAAATGTAGCGAGCCGTAGTGTTCACAATTGAAAATAATTTTACCTAAATTTTATACATCCTCTCTGCTATTGTGGATGCTTTGTCAATGTTAGTTACAAATATGGCGAAATTCTTTGTTTAACGCGTAGCATGCTGGGTAAAATTTTCAGCAGACGACATTTTGAAATATTTTTGTTTTATTTTTCACAGAACACAGGTCTTGACATTTCATGCAAAATGTGTCCATTGGAGACAGTTTGCATAAAAAATGTCAAATCCTGTTTTCTGGGAAAATAAGAAAAATACTATCAATTTTTCGTCTGCTAAATTAGCGCACAGATGCGGTAAACGTGTTAAAGAAATGGTTGGCTTTTTTCAGACAAATAGTAGTCTGTTCGAACAAAGAAAATTTATGATTTCATAGCAGTATTACTTTCCAATATTTTGTATATTTGAATAAAATGAGTAACTAAGATTTATACAGTGATTAGTTACCATTTTTGTCCAGTGAAGCGTTGAGACGAGTGACGATTCTAAGACATGCGCATAAGCAAAAGATAGTTTAAGGCGTAGATCAGCCTTGCTCGTCCGCATAGACGGACCAAGACATTCAATATCGACCTAGACGAAACTTGCTTAATATCGAACATACCGGCGAAAAGCAAAGACCCGGATCAGACTGCGCATGCGCAGTCTGATCCGGGTCTTGTCTTTTCGAATATATCCTTACTTCCCTTCTGGCAGTACAATACCCATATTCGTATCACAGCTCGAATCAAGAGTGTCATCTCAGGTCAGGGCAACTCAATTAAATGGACGTAAAGCTTACATTCCCAACACCTTCGTTACCGTTGTCCTGGTAGCATACGTTACCTTGCATTCAAGATGAGATTTATGGTAGCTAAGAGTGTACGTTATTTAGTAATCAGAATAGGGAAGGCAAAGATCCCTTGATCAAAGATCAGACCTTGCATGTGCGCAATGTGTGCAGTACAGGTTTTCCGCAATTCACTTCCCATAATGTTTAACGTTACTAACGTTACTATTTTTCAGCAGGCAGTCAACGATGGCTGACCAGATTGCGCAAATGCGCGGGCTAGTCATGAGACTTCGCTGTAGTTATTTAAGGTATTTGCCGGGACATGCGAAAAGAGTTCTAATCCAATCTGCGGACAACGAAAGCCCAGATCAGCCTGTGCATGTCTGATCAGTATCTTCGCTGTCCGTTTACAGAATTACAGGCTACTATGGCGTATGCGTACATCAACGAAGAAACGAACCTATCAGACTGTGAGAACAGACAAGCTGATCTGACAAAAAGGCCGAGTTCTCCTGTTTTTGTTCATATTTTAGTTTAGTTTTTTTTTTTTTTTTTTTTTTTTTTTTTTTTTCCTGATACCCGACTCTTCTATTGTAACGCAAAAACACAATAATACGAGCACACGTTATTCATCATTCATTAATTTTATACCCTGATCTACTGTATAATGTTTTGACAAAATTTATCAAATTTAACGTATGATTTATTAAACCCAATGTTCCCGCTGACTGTTTACTTTTGAAAATACATGACTTCGCGGTAGGGTATGTCGTATGTCAAATTTGGCAAGAAAAGAGGTGGTGCTGTCATAATTTTTATGATGAATGAAACAAACACAGTATTTTATTTTAGGCATGAAATTTATTTTTGTGAATTTTTTATCGAACAAAAGTCTGCACATTCTAGTTCTACTGAAGCCGCATGGGGCGGGTCCAGACAGGGGTTCGGGCGAACCCCGTTTGACTCAAAATTTCATTTTCAGAAATTTTGAATTTGATAAATTTTTGATACCGTATTTACCCTTACAAATAATCGCCCACCTTGCTTTTTACCGTATAATTCTAAAATTTCAACAAGATCATTTTACTCGCTAAGAACGTGTCCAAAATTGCTGGATGAGTGGCAAACAGTATAGACCCGGATCAGACGCCGCGTTCTGCGGCGTCTGATCTGGGTCTATATTGTTTGTTCAGATCTTTCTGTTCTAATACTTAGGGTAACTGAATCAATTCAAACACCCTCGGAAATTTTGAACCCACTATTTAATGATCCTGGATCCGCCCCTGAGCCGGTGCTAGTGGGTTGGGTGGGTGGGGTGTACATATAGGCAGCACTGCAAACAACAAAGCTGTCATATGAAGAGTCTCAATGAAACCGAGATTCTAATTTTACTTGTTTTCGGTGTTCTTTGTTTCCCAGTGCAACCTTTACAGATTGTATACATGTACGAGGGCCTCGTACTTTATTGTTTGTGATACGTCAGCGTTGAATAAGCGTCAATATTATCCATAAAAATGAAATTTATTTCTTATAATTCAAACGTCAGTGTATTTATGTTGGAGACGTACGCAAAATTAGCTCATATTCGAAATTTGCGTAAAAGACAATGTTTCCAAAATTCCTGCTCAGTGGATTTATCGGTGTATAAATGCTGTTTTAAAGTTGTTCTTAACAAATCAAATTGCGGTAAAAAAAAAGTGTAAATATGTTAACTTGGAGATACTTAAAAATTCATCACGGACAGAATTTTTTTAATAAAAAGTCTATTCGTTCTCTTAACGTGACCGATTGACGGGCTCAAACCTGTCCATAAAAAAAAAAAAAAAAAAAAAAAAGATTTGTTTTGTTTGTACTGTCTGCGCATCTGCGCAATCTGATTGAAGTCTCATCCGTGTGCTTTATGGATACTACTCATGTATCTTACACATAATATTTTTTAAACTGTATTTTATACTTGCCTGTATAGTCTCTCGTAACTCAAAGTGAGTGGTTTGTACTGTGATGATTAGGTTTTATCTCAATTTAGGTCTATTGTGATTATGTACAAAAGTGAGACTTTTAAAACACACGTGTTCTGGAGGGGGAAGTCCTCACGCTGTAACGTACAAAAGTGAGACTTTTAAAACACACGTGTTCTGGAGGGGGAAGTCCTCACGCTGTAACGTACAAAAGTGAGACTTTTAAAACACACGTGTTCTGGAGGGGGAAGTCCTCACGCTGTAACGTATAAAAGTGAGACTTTTAAAACACACGTGTTCTGGAGGGGGAAGTCCTCACGCTGTAACTAACTTAACATTTTATATGCGCAATCTTTATGTTAAACAAGCTCTTTTATTTTGGCTTTTACCAAATGTTTCATGCCCGCAGTTTGCCACTGACAATATATATTTACATTTTTCATGTCGTTAATCTGATTTGTAATGGCTTGATGAAATAAAATGTACAAACAAAAGAAAGCACCAGGAAAGAACGAAAGTAAGAAAGAAATACCTCGCAACAGAATCTGCGAAGGAGCATGCGCTGCACAACGCAAAGAAAGGGCCCTTAGGTAATTTGCGGACAACGCAGGCCCTGATCAGCCTGCGCATAAGCGCAGGCTGATCTGGGCCTTCGTTGTCCGCTTACAGAATCAGTGGATACTGTAGTATATGTCGACGAACAGAAAATGCTCAGATTAGACTGCATAGATGCGCATGCTGATCTGGACCTACATTGACCGCAAAAAGTATACGGGCTTTTTTTGTGCGTTGAAAATCATGCAGTCTATAACAAAAGACCTCGAGTAAACAGTAACAAATATGGCAAAAAGTATATTGCCATGTACGAATTGAGCGACTTTGGTCACGCCAAACGAAAAGGTATCTTGATGTATATGCGGGCAGCGAGAGTCCAGATCAGACTGCGCATCCGGGGATTCGCTGTCCGCTTACAATATCATTGGGTACTGTAGACTGCATTACTGGTCAGCAAATGTTCCCATGAGATTTTGTAGCAAAGGTTCTCATGAGATTTTGCTTATGTTCATGGAGATTTAAATCTGCACCTTTCGCAGTTTATGGATCGATTGTTTACAATCGCGCCATAGTATACAAACGCCAAAATTTCCTTAAGGTAGTTGCCTACGTGATTATCATTGACGAATGTAGCCGAAATCCAGGTAAGGTTATTTATAGCCACGCTATTCTTTGACGTCAGAGTGCTGTTGATAGAGAGGACATTTGGAGCATTGGAAAACAGTGCAGATACAGATACGCGTTCTGTGGCGTCTGATCAGGGTCTGCATTGTTTGCTTGAGTCGCAACAACTTAAAGGTTACATGAAACAGTTTTAAGTCCCCATTCAGGACCATTTCCCAGACTGCACTCCGAGATAATCGACCCATTAGTCCTGTCAGTACTTTGAATCGCTTTGATGCGCACCATTTATGCTCAATCCAGTGAGAAGCCTTAACTACTTGCTCATTCGATTCTACGTACGCGAACGTCGAGAGCACTCAGATCTGTTGTCTGGAAGCGTATGACATACAGAAGAAAAAAGAAAAATAGTAGGTTTTCGAATGTCCCGTTTCATTGCATGATTTTGCGACTGGTTGGAGACTGGCTCTAGAATCAAATTACGATAAGGTCAAGTAATAGGATCATACTGTGTAATCCGTCGGTTTTCCTTTACAGGATCATGTATTGTTTAATGTACAAGTGTAGACATTTTATACCTTAAAATCATTGTACCAGGCTGTATGTATGAGCTACTCGTGATGACTTGCAAAAGGTATAGTTATCCTTAAATAAAATTTAAAACTAAGAGAGAAAAAAAATCAAACATTAAACAAGACTAAAGAAGTAAAGTGAATACATAAAATGTAAAAACCTTTTCAGTTCAAACTGAAGTTCATTTTAAATTATTGATACTTCCAATTTATTTATTTATTTATTTATTTATTTATTTATTGTTTATTTATTTATTTGATATACCTGCCACAATATTTCTAAACAGAAGCTGTGGCGTTGCCATAATGAAATTATTTTTACGCACATCCAGGAGAAATCTTGAAAATTTCTCCCTAGTATCGCTTCCAAAACAGGGGCTACTCATAAAGGAAAGAATTTGCTCTGGGCTCTCTGGGAGCAAATTCTTTCCTTCAAGAGTAGCCCCTATTTTAGAATCGATACTTACTTTCCTTTAGAGCAGCTCCTATGATGAAGAAAGAAAATATTTTAGTTCGTTGATGTCTGAGGTTGATGTCTCTTTATTGCAAATGATATTATGTTTCTTATGCGTGTTACGTACATGCGTAACGTACATAATGAGCGCTATGCCTTTGAAAAGATAAACTGGGGAACTTCAAAGACAATCCCCATGTAATCTTTTACATAGCTGTGGACATCAGTGATAAACATGCTTTCTTATTTCTCCATGGGGCGTTTTAATGAGCACCATCCCATATGTTTCCGAGGAGAAATAAGAAATATATCAATGCTGTATGGAATTAGAAAAAAAATATCAAGATATATGGCTTAAAAATAGATGCATTCTGTGTTTGTCGTATACTATCTTTGAAACTGTAATACGTGAAGCGTTTCCACTTCGCACCAACTGAACTGCCTTAATCTTAATCCATGCGTACTAAATAGTTTTCATTTTTTATGATGAACATTGTTTTCTATATTGAGACCATCCATTCAAACTACTGGTATTTGCAACGTGGCTGGGGTAGCTGTTCAGTTTTATAATAAAGCAATATTGAACGTTAAAAGCACAAATACATGTACGAGAGTTCAGAACAAAATAATCGATGTCTCTGGAATTGCCCATGACTATCAAAATAATTATCTTATAATGCGGGCGAACAGCCTTGATCCAGATCAGTCTGTGCATCTGTGCTGTCCGGTCACAATCTTTGCCGTTTACACTTACACGTGCGACTCAGTTTTATTTGAGTGCTTTAACAGTACGTAGGGTTCGTTTTTGTCCGATGCGTTCCGAATTAAACCGTGACGTAATCCTTGAGAATCATTCGGTGCGTTATGTGATCGGAGTTCGATATTTAATGAAATTACCTTATATGTCCCAAATATTCGGACAGAGAGGCCTGGACAAACAGTGTAGACCCTGATCAGACGCCACAAAACGCGGCGTCTGATCAGGGTCTACACTGTTTGTCATTCATCCATCAGTTTGTAGACACTTAAACAGATTGTAAAATTGACTTGTTTTCATTTTAGAACATTATGAGGAGTATTTAAGATAACTGAATACTTTGGGTATATTCGGTAAGTCGGTTTGAATGTGTACGACAATCAGACACCACTGTCGACTGGAAGTCATTCAAACTTCAGAAAATAGTGAGGGAGCTGAGGTTTTCGTAGATGATCAGTTTGAATAGTACAAGTTGGTGTTAACGCTTAGTACTCTGGGTAAAACTTTCAGCAGACGACATTTTGAAATATTTTTTCTTATTTTTTTTTTTTTTTTTTTTCAAAAAAAACAAAAAAAAACAGGATTTGACATTTCATGCAAATGGAGACAATTTGCATAAAATGTCAAACATTTTTTCTGGTAAAAAAAAAATAAGAAAAAAATATTACCAATTTGTCGTCTGTTGATTTAGCCCAGAGAATGGCAAGGGTTAAAGAACCACCATTGGGTTCTATTTTGGATTTACAAGTACAGTAGGTGGATCGCGATGCTATCCCTACCAAATATGGTTATTCTGTGCAAAGATGAGTTTATATATGTAACAAAAGAAATGTTTTAGTTGTACGGATTATTAAATTTGCTACCAAAAGAAATCTCGGTTATTTAAGGCTATTTAACTGTTGAAAGTACCAGTCAGACTTGATAAATTAACTACATTACTGCTACTATATATACAGTTTATACAAATGGTAAGATCTCTCTCTCTCTCTCTCTCTCTATGTGTGTGTGTCTCTCTCTCTCTAATAAAATTCAAAAATCTCCCGACATGCTATAAAATTGAAAACTTTTTCGAAAACTATATCGCAGTAAAATACATTTGTTTCTCTGCGGGAATTGTATTGTGGAATCCAGTACATATGTTGCGATGGTTTCATAGAGGGTGTTTCCGAGTCCCTATACAACTGGACCTACCTGGATTTAACTGTCACTGAACTGAACTGAGTTGTCCCTGTCCCTGCCAATGTTACTATTTTAGAGTACATGGAAGAAAAGAAAGAAACAAATCAGACAAGGCAGTGACAGGCAATATCGTTTATATGCATATATTTATTGATTTAATGATTTTGTATAGGTAAAAGGTGGTGATCTTTCTTTTGTTTTATTTATCTATACATATCAGTGTACTATTTATAACTGCATGTATATTTATCAATATATCGTACGTCTGTCTTAGATGCGTGTAAGTGCAACTGGTATCCACTTGTCAGCAGGCAGTACCCATAGTATGGATCTAAATGCACTACGGTATTTGTACATACATGCATAAAGTGCATTGTGGGTATTACATATTGAAATGGTGATCGCTTTTTAGAGAGAACAGGATCGCTTAGCATACTGGGTAAAATTTCAGCAGACGATAGTTTGAAATATTTTCTTCTTCTTCTTCTTCTTCTTCTTATTTTTCGCAGAAAATAGACTTTGACATTTCATGCCGACTGCTTCCTTGCATTGGATGTCAAAGCCTGTTTTCAGTGAAAATTGAAAAAAAAAAAAAAAACAAAAAAAAAAAAAAAAAAAAAAAAAAAAAAACTGTCATCAATATAATCGTCTGTTGAATTTGCCAAGAGACTGCTAATAAAAGTTAAAGTACTAGGACTCGAATATGATTTTTTTTTCTCTTAAAGCAAGGTACTATTTTATAGTCTGGTCGCGTCGTATGGCGTCCAAATAAATCACTGATTTTATTCAGATAAAAAAATATTATAAGTTGACGCCAGCAGCTTGGCTTCAGTATGATTCCCAGTATATAAAATTTGAGAAGTGGAGAAGAAGGGAACCAGGACAGGCGTGCCTAAGTATCGTATCGATACAGTTTTGGGTTTCGTCCGTTATTCTAGACCTTTGAGTTGTTGAACTAGCAAATAGTTTAATATTAGATAACAATCAGCAAATTAAATTCCGTTGTTTCGGATTATCGATTCTTCATTGTTAACGTAGAGAAATATGACCCCCGTAATTAATGACCATTAATTTAGAAGATGCGTGTGGCGTTATAATCCTAAGTATTTGGACAGATTTGTCTAGGCAAACAGTGTAGACCAAGATCAGACGCCGCAGAATGCGGCGTCTGATCAGGATCTACACTTTTTGCTATTTAAAGTTACTTTAATAAAATGATAATAATAATAAAGTCTTTATTCCTTGAGCATAGATGAATGTTAATCAACACATTGTCCTCATAAAGGAAACATGATTAGTGATGTATACAATACAGTCGACTCTCGTTATCTCGAAGTCCAGGGGCTTCTCTGAAATACTTCAAGATACCCGTACCTCGACATACAGTCGACTCTCGTTAGCTCGACCTCGCTTATCTCGAATTACCGCTTATCTAGAAGCAAAAATCTGGTCCCCGTTTTAACATGAAAATCTAGCAACAGGTAACAAAATACTGTGGAAAAGAGGAGAAATTGCTCCTAAGAGCAATTTCTCCTCTTTTCCACAATATTTTCAATATAGCTCTGACTCCATAATTACGTATATATTGTGAAATGTGATTGTTTGATGTCTTTTTCCTCAATTCTGTTAACCTGATATGTCGAGGTACGGATATCGAAGTATTTCAGAGAGTCCCTTGGAATTCGAGATAACGAGAATCGACTGTATAAGATTTGCAGAACTGAGGAAAAAATAAATCGAACAACCACATTTCTCAAATGAATATGTAATTTGACTCCTGAAGTTAGAGATGTATTGAAAATATTATGGAAAAGAGGAGAAACTGCTAATTTTTCCTCTTTTCCATAATATTTGTTAGATTTCCATGTTAAAACAGGGACCAGATTTTTACTTCGAGATAAGCCCTTAATCAAGATAAGCGAAGTCGAAATAACGTGAGTCAACTTTATATACAGTTAAAGCAAAACATTTTTTAGATATCCAAGAAAAAAGAAAACATTGATAAGACTGCGCAGATTAACGGGCTGATCTGTGCATTCGTTGTTTGCATATTGTAACAGGAAGCCTTTTTTTACGTCGCATATCGTATTGTAACTTGAATATGCTTATTAATATGAAATAATGCGAAATAATACTCAGACACGGTTTAAACAACAAAAACAATGTGAAAGAATGCAGAGTATTTGCCCTAAAGATTGGGACAGACTGGCCTGAGCAAACAGTATAGACCCAGATCAGACGCCGCCGAATGCGGCGTCTGATCAGGGTCTACACTGTTTGCCACCTATCCAGCAGGTTTTAGTCACATCAGCGAGATGCAGCAGGTAGAAAAATGAACAACATTTTTAGAGTTTCTTTGTTTGTTTGTTTGTTTGTTTTAAAATCTTAGGACAAGTATGGTAAGGTGTTCTGATATTTAGGGAATATACGGTAGGTAAGGTATGTTGTCTGAAACCAAATCCATGTAAGCCATCTCCGTGTACAGTGCTTTGTCTGCAAATTACAAGTATAAATATTTGTTCCCATTTATGCCTAGCGTACATGTTCCATAAAAGGAACACTGGCAAACAGTGTAGAACGCCGCAGAACGCTGTGGATTAGGGGGAGGATATGCTTTGTAAATTACACCTATCCCATTTATGCCTAGTGTGCCATAAAAAGGGGAACTGGCAAACGGTGTTAGAACGCTGCACCTCGCTGTGGATTAGAGGAAGGGCCGTAATTAATATCGTGAGACCCTCTTGCTGTAAATATTTGTTTGTTTGTGTTGAGGTTTTACGGCCCAGTCAATCCAATGGGGTCATGTCGAGCGCGGTCAGTTTACCTAACCACACTTTTATTGGATAGGCTTAGTCCTCTAAGCAGTTAACCAGTATTGTGCACATTCCTTCGTCAGACACTGACAACTGCCCTTCTTGTGCCAATAAAATGTGTTAATGCTACAATTACACCTGTCTTAAAGACCACCTCTATTAAGCAATCACCATTGTTAAGAGGCCATATTTTAAGATCCGTTACAAGTCAAACGAATGTAAATTTACCTCTATTAAGCAAGTACCTTTCTTAAGCAACCATTTTTATTTATTTTATTTTATTTATTTTTTTATTTATTTTTTTTTTTTTTTTTTTTTTTTTTTTTTGCTTTCACTTTGGTGCTTCCTTCCAACAGGTTTGACTGTATTTATATATGTAGAAAAATAGGGGCATTAGCAAACAATGTAGACCCAGATCAGACGCCGCGGAGGCGGCGTCCGATCAGGGTCGACACTGTTTTCATTAAGTCCAGGAATTTCTATAATAAATGGTAATGCTATAAACAAAACCAGACACCCCTTAAATTGGAAATGAATCTGTCCAGAGAGAGCGGTAGAAGAGTCCACCTGGCATAAATGGGTTAATTATAATTTTTATGTCGCAACATGAGAAAAGATGCATTTGAAATATCCACCAAAGAGAGAAATCTCAGGTCACCCTGTGCGAGTCTACGCAGTCTGAACACAGTTGTTTGCAGTTTTATCTAACCAATCACTGAGACGTCCGAAATCCTAGCGATTCAAAAGCAGGACCGTATTGTTAATGGACATAATTATTTACAGGATTTGTTTTTTTTATTTTCTGTGGAATCATTCAGCCCATTTTAGTATTTTGGAAAATCGAGTTCCGCAAAGCAGCTGTTAGTGTGGGGGTAGAGGTGGGTGGGTTGGGGGTGCGTATGCAGCCCTGAAACCATGCTGTCATATGAAGAGCCTGAATGAAACCGAGATTCCCATTTTCATCTTTTGTATACTCTTTGTCTCGAGGGCTAACCTTTATAGATTTTATTTTAATTCTTTACAGCTGGCGTTAAGTATTGAGTGGCGACCGTAAAACGTATATTCATACTTCACTATAGTGCATTCTTTTACAGACAACCCTCTATATACCGACACTCGATACAACGACAAAGTTCGTTATCATGACCAGCTGACTGTCACGAAACCTTCGCTTAAGAAGTAACCATTACTTACAAATTATGCAAGAATACTGTATTTAATACTTCAAAGAAACATATGTTTTGTACATTTGTTAGAATCGCGTCAGTGAGGCGATTCCAACAAATATCCAAAGCATATGTTCTATGAGGAAATAAGAACAAAACAAAATCTTTCTTGCGTAATAATCTTCTCATTTAGCATTTTATACAACAGCAAATTCATTTTAATGGCAACGTCTTTGGGAACAAACGCTATTGTTGTAACGAGGGTTCACTGTATTTGTATTTTCCTTGTTGAAGCGCCCGGTAAACTACAAAATCGCGTTCCACTTAGCCAGTACTAGGGACGGTATGCAGCCTTGCAAACTACATGTACAATTTTGTCATGTGAAGAGTCTTGATGAAACCGGGACTCCGATTTTCGTTCTTTCACGTGTTTTTTTTTTTTTTTTACAAGGGTAGCCGTTATACAAATTTTGTGACGTTGTCGTACAAAACAATGCATTCCTACACGTTCCTTCGAGACGTCTCACAAGCTCCGTCTAAGCCGCTAAAATCTACTTTCCAATAAAAAAAGATAAGGACAACTTTAAATTGAGGAATAAACCGTGTTTTGGATGCAGTATGCTGGATATTCAATAGTCTTGATCAACCCATTTATGCCTGGTGTCCAATAAAATGAACATTGGCAAACAGCGTAGATCCAGATCAGACGCCGCAGAACGCGGCGTCTGATCAGGATATACACTGTTGGCATTTAATACGGAATTTTCTATAAAACATGATAATAATAAAAACTAACCAGACACAACTTAAACTGGAAATGGACCAGGAGTCCACTCGGCATAAATGGGTTAAATACACCTGTCATTTAGAAACATTTCTCTGTTTTGTTGTTGTTGTTGTTGTTTTTGTTTTTTTTTTTTTTTTTTTTTTTTTTTTAATCTTCAGAGCGCTCTGGACTGATCAAGCAGACATCAAATTGATTTTTGTTTCTTCTTAGTTTCATTTCCCCAGTAAATAGGTTTCACATTTTCATCCAAATTGTCATCTACTGAAGAAACAATGTACATGCCATGTTGTCAAAACCTATTTCCTGTGCAAAAGAAATAAGAAAAATACTTCAAAATTGCATCTTTTGAAAATGCTTACCATGCAAAGCGTTTACATATTAAAGCTTTGCATACTGGGTGACGATGATATAATGATTTTTGTTATGTTTCCAAGAAACCAAGATTTAACATCTCATACATAGCGTCTCCAATGAAGACAATTTGCACGAAAACATACCTATATAATTTTGACCCCCTTAAACCCCACTTTTATATTTAAAACTGGAATTTACAGGGGTGTACATTAATTTTCTCAAAAACATAGATTGTGGGTACTTGTTAGAACCGCCTCGCCGAGGCGGATCTAACGAGTATCCACAAATTATGTTTTGAGCAGAAATATGAAAAATATTAGAGTTTTTCATCTGAAAATTTTCAGTTTTTGGAGGTGAAATCTTGTATATATTGAATAAGCGTGTTTTCGTAATGAATGTCAAATCGGATAAAACTAGAAAACTGTTTCGAAATGTCGTCTGCTGAAAATATTACCCAGCAAGTTGTAATTAACATTTTAAATTATTTTTGTTTGTTCTACCGTCAAAGCGCGGTATTATTTTTCTTTATCACGATTATTTAGATGTATTTCATTGTAAAGTTTTAATATTTTGTGTACTTCAATAACTGGATCTTACCACCAGAAAATGGTCCTTATTGCATATGCATGAACCCATATGCATATGCATGAGCCGATTTGCGTACTTTTGCATTCTGGTTAGTGATTTCGCTGCCCGCAGATACTATAGAATATATTGCTAGACAGCGGAGACCCTGATCAGACTGCGCAGATGCGCGGTCTGATCACGGTCTTCGCTGTCCACGTATGGTATACGGGCTCTTTTTTCGTAATATGGTCCAATTGTTTTAGTGCAAATCCGAATTAAGACAAATCTTGTTATCTGAGGCCATTAAATGTCAAAATAACAATATAATTAATCAACCCGGAACAATTTTCATGTCAAATTACTATTTAATAGATGAGAATTAAATCTTAAGAGAATTCTTTTGATTGCTATAAGACGGTAAAACATTTTTGTCATAGTTTTTCCGACTGACATTCTCGAAAAATGAGTTAACATGGCTTATCCCCGTTTCGCGTGCTGTGAAAAAAAAAAGCAAACATTTGGAAATATTATTCTTTTTTTTTCTTCTTCTTCTTTCTTTATTTTTTTTTAGGAAAAACGCTTTGACAGTTCATGGAAATTGTCTCCTGTTAAAGCCTACTTTCTGGGAAAAAAAACCCCATCATCAATGAATCTTTAGTTGAAATTGCCAAGAGAGTGGTAAAGGTCAAATTTGTTGAGAAAAAAATGCCTAAAAGGACTTCTAGACGTTATCGTCCCCAGGAAACCGGCTCATCCATTACGAAAACGTGCTTATTCAAATATTTAGAAAATTTCACCTCCAAAAACAGAAAATTTTCAGATGAAAAACTCCGATATTTTTTATATTTCTGCACTAAGCATAAATTGTGGGTACTCGTTAGAACCGCCTCGCCGACGCGGTTCTAATGAGTACCCACAATCTACATTTTCGAGCAAAAATAAGAAAAATAATGTATACCCCTGTAAACCCTAGTTTTACTATATAAAAGTGGAGTTTGAGGGGACCAAAATTATATAGGCATGTTTTCGTGACGCGCATACATGTAATTCAAGGGGACCTGATGCACTTTGTAGATTTTCCTCTTTTTAATACAAGGGAGAAAACTTTTGTGACCTGTTTGCTTTCCTGCACCCCAATGCCCTTCTGGAAACGGGTCTACACTAAAAGGCAAGAATTTGCTCCCAATTTGTTTCCCTTGGGAGCAAATTCTTTGTTGTTCAAATTTCATGTGGAGCCTCCTTAGGTTGGGGGAACGAAAGATTGCTAAAATGGTCATGGTCCATTAACCAAGATGGCCGCCATGCCCATATATTGTAAAAACCTTTAAAATCTTCTTCTCCAAAACAAAGGATGCCTTGGTGCTGAATCTTTGCGCAAACCATCAGAAACGGGAGAGCCACCAAAGTTGCTAAAATGATGGTCGTACATTGACGTTTGACCTTTTTACGGCGAGGTCAAGTTTGCTTCCCTATGCATTTGTATGGGCACCATACATTTGTATGGGAAAAATGTTGAGAATTTCAAAGAACTTCTCCTCTGAAGCCTCTGGGCCAGTGTTGCTCAAATTTTATGAGGAGCCTCCTTAGGTTGGGGGAACGAAAGATTGCTAAAATGGTCGCGGTCCATTAACCAAGATGGCTGCCATGTCCATATATGTTAAAAACCTTTAAAAATCTTCTTCTCCAGAACCAAATTAGCCCTGGGGCCTTAACTTTGCACAAATCCTCGGGGACAGGAGATCTACCAAAATTGCTAAAATGATGGTCCTACGTTGACACTTGACCTTTTTACAGCAAGGTCAGGTCAGATTTGCTTCCCATGTATTTGCATGGGCCCTATACATTTATATTGAAAAAAATTGTTGAGAATTCATATTTTGGACATCTCTATAATCCAGTTGAATCGAAACTTGACGATGAGCATTAGGACGCTTATGAGATACAAAATAGCTAAAGGAGCCGATAGAAAATCCAAGCTGGCCACCACAGCCGCCATCTTGAAAATCAATTTTCGACATCTCTTCTCAAACCTTAGATCGCTTTGAGCCGAAACTTGCTCTTTAGCAACAGGATGACTTCTGGATCGAAACAAGCTAAAATTGTGTAGAACAAAAATCCAAGATGGCCACCAGAGCTAAAAATTAGAAAATCTTCAAACGACATCTCGTCCTTGGCCAATGGCCTGATTTCAAAATATTTGCACAGAAGTATTCCACCAATGGCCCTCATGCAACCAAAATTACTAAAATGGCTCTGCTTGGCTGAACAAAATGGCGGCAAGAGCTAAAAATAGAAAAAACCTTTAAAAGACATCTCCCAGCCAGTGTCCTGATTTCAAAATGATTTCACAGAAATGTTCCTCTTATCCCCCTTTACCAAAATTGCCAAAATGGTTCTGCTCTGCTGAACAAAATAGTCACCAGAGCAAAAAAATAGAAAAAAAACAAAACCTTTAAGTGACATCTCCGTGGCCAGTGGCAAGATTTCAAAATAATTTCACATCAATGTTGCTCTCATGCCCCTTTGCCAAAATTGCTAAAATGGTTCTACTCTGCTGAACAAAATGGTTGCCAGAGCTAAAAATAGAAAAAAAAAGAAAAACTTAAAGGACAGGATAAGTAGATGAACCAAATGACTTCTGAAGAATATCTGAATGTTTTTTTACTTATGGCGTTTTTGAAAATTTCAGCATTTTAACCTTGCAAGCAAGGTATCTCAAAAATTGTTTAAGCCATTGCCTTGTCATAAGAGTATAGGAAAAATGTTGCATGCCATCTGCATATCTGCAGTGGCAGTTTCACTCAGGTGAGCGAGTTGTGGCCCGTGGGCCTCTTGTCATTGTTGTTACATTCTTTGGCGTCTGATGTGGGTCTACACTGTTTGAACAGGCCTGCCTGTCCAAAAACTCAGAGCAAATACGGAAACCAGTGTATGGGAAGCTGGAGTATGGCTATTAAAATATGGCCGATATGCGCTGTCGTACTATACTGCACAGTAGGTTACTTGATAACATTTTTGATACCGTCATAAAACTGCATACTTCAAGTTATACCAAAACATAGTGGAAAAGAATTTCTTCTTAGACCGCAGTAGATTATAATATTTATCCGAAGTGAATTGTACTAAAACAATACTGTAAAGAAATTTAAAGACAAACCGAACTGATACGGATTCATGGACTTATTACATGTATAATGCGCCAAGGTAAAGATGATTTTTTTTTTATTTATTTTGTTTTTCTTTCTTTCTTTTATTTATTTATTTATTTATTTATTTATCTATTTATTTATGTATTCATTTATTTATTAGCGTTATTTATTAATAATTTACGAAAGGTCATGGACTGGTCATACGCTATTTTCCATGAGTGCTAAACGTTATTATAACCAAGTATTAGCTTTCACAAAAAAAGCTTGGTCTACGCTTAGCCGAAATTGTTTCGTTACGAAAACATGCATCACGAAAACATGCCTATATAATATTGACCCCGTTAAACCCCACTTTTATATAGTAAAACTGGGGTTTACAGGGGTATACATTATTTTTCTTATTTCAGCCCAAAAACATAGATTGTGGGTACTCGTTAGAACCGCCTCGGCGAGGCGGTTCTAACGAGTACCCACAATCTATGTTTTGACCAGAAGTATGAGAAATATCCGAATTTTTATCTGAAAATTTTCATTTTTTGGTGGTTAAAATGTTCACTATATTTGAATAGGCGTGTTTTCGTAATGCTATTCAAATATATTGGAAATTTCACCACCAAAAAACTCAAGGTTTTTCCGATAAAAATTCTGATATTTTTCACATTTCTGCTCAAAACATAGATTGTGGGTACTCGTTATAACCGCCTCAATGAGGCGGTTCTAACCAGTACCCACAATTTATGTTTTGAGCAGAAATAAGAAAACTAATGTATACCCTTGTAAACCCCAGTTTTACTATATAAAAGTGCGGTTTAAGGGGGTCAAAATTATATAGGTATGTTTTTGTGATGTGCAAAAGCGTAAACCACGCTTTTTGGTGATAGCTAATGTTTGTTATACCTTGTTTGTCGGTAGCTGTTGTCTTAAGATGGGTGTATTAATCCTTAAATTGCCAATCACAACAACAGCAGACGACATTCTAAAATACTTTTACTATTATTTTTTCGGAGTGAATAAGGTTTGACATTTTATGTGCATCGTTTAGACGATTCACATGAAATTTCAAGCCTTATTTTCTCTGAAAAATAAAAACAAAGTATTATTTTTCAGAGTAAATAAGGTTTGACAATTCATGTGAATCGTCTAGTCAATTCACATGTAATGTCAAGCCTTTTTTTCTCTGAAAAAAAAAATAGAATGTCTTCTGCTACAAGTTCTCATGGCATTTAAGCGTTTAATAAAATACGCAGCTTTGAATTGCGTTCGTTGGTATTGACGCCTGTCGTATCTTGTGTGCTTGGGCACACATTCTGACACGGTGTCAAAGTCGGCCGTCTAAATAAATGTCGTATTTGACCATTACGTTCAGGGCCGGATTCAGAGGGGTTCAGGAGGTTCAGACGAATCCCCTGTGAATCAAAATACAATTTTCATGGCATATTTTGGATAAATTTGGAATACCGTATTAACCCTTAGTATTCCCCCCCCCCCCCCACCCCACCCCTTACTCTTTATCTCATATTCTCTTCAACAAGTACCTTTTACTGCATGTACTTATGAACATATGTAAAAGTGCTGGGTGAGTGGCAAACAGTGTAGACCCTGATCAGACGCCGCGTTCTGCGGCGTCTGATCTGGGCCTTCACTGTTTGCTCAGGCATGTCTGTTAGAATACGTAGAATATGTATGGTACTTTGATCGAATCGACACCCACCCCCTCATAAACCATCCTTGATCCGCCCCTGACGTAAGCATACGTATATGAGCTCCTCTTGACTTCATAACTAATGAGATAATGCCCTTTTCACACACACGCGCGCGCACACCCACACAGATCAATTGACAACAAATATTGTGTGTAGTCTTTAGAAGCGCCTCTGAGACGCTTCTATTGAGTATCCACAACGTATGTTTCAAAGGAGAAATGAAAAAAAATATTAGTCAACCCTTTTTGTACCGACACTCGATCCAACGACAAAATTCATTATAATGACAATATGAATGTTACGAAACCTTCGCTCAAGAGGTGACAGTTAAGGTGAAATTATGCAAGAATATTGCATTAAAACTATAAGCAACATACTCGTATGTTTTGGATATTTGTTGGAATCGCCTCAGTGAGGCGATTCTAACAAATATTCGAAACATAATGGTCTACAAGGAAATAAGAATAAAACAAGATCTTTCTTATATATCATGATGTCCATTAAGGATTCTTTACAACAGCAAATTAATTCATTTTAATGGCAACATCTCTGGGAATAAATGCCGTCGTTCTAACGAGGGTTCACTGTATCTGGGTACTCTCTTGTCTAGAGCTAAATAGATATCGCATCTCCACAATATTAATGCGAGGAATATGGGGTAGTTTGGGTAATTTGGCAAATTAAGACAGATTTATGCAGATAAAAGGGTTTAAGTGAGAGAAATAACAAAACAAATTGATATAATGTTTACAGACTGGCGAACCCTGAAAATTCATCTACTGTCCTTTCGACATCACACGGAAAGACGTTTTTTTTTTTTTTTTTTTTTTATGTTTTTTAAATGAAAGTATTTTGTTCTGATTGACCATATCTTATCAGAAACCATTTGTCTTTTCTGTTTCTGTATTTTGTTCTCAAATATGTACCCTAAAATTAAATTTACGACCAAAAATTGGTCTGGCCAGTGCAATTTCTATAGTGAAGTTATTTTCTTTTTTTTTTTTTTTTTTTTTTCTTTTTTTTTTTTTTTTTTTTTTTTTGTCTAAGGAAATATTTTTTACTTTTCTTTGCTGAATTTAATCATTGATGTTTCACAACAATATTGGGAAAATTTCAGAAAAAACTGAACAAGCAGAACTTGTTGAAAAACTGCCTTCAAGTTACCTACCCTACTGATTTCTGCATAATTTGCATTCACATTACGAAAACACGCCTATTCATATACATTGAGAATTTTACCACCAAAAAATAAAAACGTTCGGATGAAAAATTCTGGTAGTTTTCATATTTCTGCTCAAAACATAGATTGTGGGTACTTGAGGGGATTCTAACGTATATCCACAATCTATATTTTTGAGCAGAAAAAAGAAAATCAGTGTATACCCCTGTAAACTCCAGTTTTACTGTATAAAAGTGGGGTTTAAACGGTACTATATAGGCGTGTTTTCGTGATGTTTTTACTATAGGAAAAAGTGAAAATATTTGTGTTTTTTTTTTAAACCAATGACTAGAATCAGAAACCATTTGTCTTTTCTGTTTCTGTGTTTTGTTCTCAAATATGTACCCTAAAATTAAATTTACGTCCAAAATCGGTATCCACAATCCATATTTTTGAGCAGAAAATCAATGTATACCCCTGTAAACCCCAGTTTTATTTTATAAAAGTGGGGTTTAAGGGGTACTATATGGGCGTGTTTTCGTGATGTTTTTACTATGGGAAAAAGTGAAAATATTTGTTTTGTTTTTTTTATAAAACCAATGACTAGAATAAAAAATTTTGTACATAGATAGTTACGATAAATGGTTTTGCATTAAACCATGACAGAAGTTTGCAAACTTACTTCTTCTGTGTGAAGAGCCAAGCAAAAAAAAAAAACGACTTTCTGAAAGACGTCGAAAGCACAGTAATAATGTATACCCTCCGACCCCACCCCCACCCCCTCCCCACCACCCAGCTGCATTCCCTTGTTCTCACTATATGCTGTGCGCAGAAGGGTTGAGACTATGCTCAAAATCTCACATTAACTACGTTGCATTCGTATTTATTATACTGCAAAGAAATTTGTAGGCTTTTGATTGGATAGCGCAAGGGCAATTATTCGTGAGAAAAATGTTGGCCCTCGCTGAAAAGCGATGTCTGCCGTCTTGGATTTGCTGCACTGTTGATGAGAAATAAAAGCAAAATAATGCTCTGCATCACAATAATTTTCAGCTAATTAATACCTATAACAAAACTTTTGATTTTTCTAATCCTTTCGGTACTTCATTTCATTGTTTTCCATTATTAAACTCTCATTCTAACATGACGTAAAGGTTTTCCCATTGAGCCTATATATAATGGAAACGTCACCATGATCGAACTTAATAATTCACGTCATCAACGTAGTGCGTGCAAAAGGACGTGTTTGATGACGTCGCATGTAAACATTTACTTCTCACGACGTCCGCTGCAGCAGAATTTTTTGGAAAGCATTGCAACAATGTACAAATTGTCGTGAAAAAGCTTTGCAGTATAACATTTCTTTTTTTATTTTTTATTCTTATATGGGATCACATTCCCCGCCTGAGAGCGATATTTGCCCGAGCCTAGCGGCTCGGGCAAATATCGCTCTCAGGCGGGGACTATGATCCCATATTCCCCGTCAAGAATCAAAATAACTAATTATGTATCCGTACTTGTACATCTGAGATGTGCATACCTTGTTTTCTGTACAATTTTTACATCGACCAGTCAAGGAAAGAGAATGTAAAATGTACTTCAAATGAAAATAAAAAGCCAAAAAGGGGGGTGGGGGGGTGCGTGGGGGGGTGGGGGTGGGGCTTGTGGACGTAGTTTTTTTTAACAACTTCCACCAGCAGAAAAGATAATCTGCTGATCATTTATAATATTTGTTTATTTTCTAAAAAGTGGCTGGTGTTCTAACTGAAACACCGTGTAGTATATAGTTACAGTTTATACCTTGACAAATATTGTCAAATCTCGTTAATCTTGTAAGCTAGTGCTTGGGTTAACATTTAAATCTTGTTCAAATATAAAGACATTATATCAAATCTAGCAGTCTTTCGAGTTTTATGATAATCATTGAATTACAAACACAGTGAACAGATATACTTTTCTTGCAAAGACGGTATACAGCTCACTGTAAAATCATCGCGTAAATCTGCACGAATCCGCAAAACGGTTTGGTGGTTAAGTCTGACTGTTGTGTTCTGTGGCTCAGGTCTGTCATGGTCCAAGTTGGTTTCATTTACTCTATCTTCATATCGCTATTGAGCCCTCTCAGAGGCTTATAATTCTACTAACGGAGCTATTAGCTCCCCAGTATAGTTGTGCAACATGTAGTGTGCGGATTCTTATCATCTGATTGACTGCTGACTCAGAGGAATACAATCTACTCTTACAAAAATGATAATTAACCTTGCCAGTTGCTCAGTGAAAGAAAAAAATTAACAGACGACATTTTGATTTTTTTTTTTTTTTTTTTTTTTTTTTTTTTTGATTTGTTCAAAGGTTTGACATTTCATGCAAACTGTCCCACAGTTTGCATGAAATGTCAAACCCTGTTTTCTGAAAAACAAATCATCAAATTGTTGTCTGTTGAATTTGCCGTGAGCGTGGTAAAGGTTAAACTGAAATCTGATATTAATTTGGAGCAGGGGCTATACAAACCCATTAATGCCAGTCACTGCTGAAACCAGCTAGCCAATGATATGGCACTTTCCTCTTCTAAGTCGTTTCGAGGTCACAGCCCATTCAGAAGAATTAAACTACATTGCTTCATCGCAGTTTTTTATTATTATTGTAATTTACTGTGATATTTCACTGATGAGGGAGAAGACTCCCGCGGACTGAACACATATTTGTGATTTAGAGCTCCATTAGAATTAAGGGCGAGGTTTCGATCAAGTAATCTAGTAGTTTTTAGGTCGATTGTTTACAATCGAGCCATAGTATACAAACACCTGATTTCCTTAAGGTAGTTGTCCACGTGATTATCATTGACCAATGTAATCAAACCACGCCACGCGTTAGATGAAATCCAGGTGACGGTTATTTATAGCCGCGCTATTCTTGTTGCTGTGACGTCAGAGTGCTGTTGATTGAGGATTATCTGTAAAATCTGGACTGGCAGAACGCGGCGTCTGATCAGGGTCTGCACTGTTTGCTTAAATTTGCTTAAATAACAGGAAGTAAAGAGTTAAATGAAACTCTTTAACGGTTATTTATATCCGTGCTATTATTGGCGTCAGATTGCAGTGTAAAGAGGATCTGTAAAACCTGGACTGGGACATCGAAAAACAGTGAAGACCGCGATCAGACGCCACAGAACGCGGCGTCTGATCAGGGTCTGCACTATTTGCTTACATCACAGGAAGTTAAGGGTTAAATGAAACAGTTTAAGTCCAATTTAAGGACCATTTTCCCAGCTTATACTCAGAGAAAATCGACCCACCAGTGCTCTCAGTGCTTTGATTTTTAACCGCTGACCGTTATAAGCGGTTCCTCTTTGTTTGTCGTTTACTGTAACTGTGCCATTGTGTCTTGTCATTGTTTGTCCCTCATCAATTCTTGTTACCCAGGAAAGGCCACAACTATAAAGCTGTACTTTATAGTTGTGGCCTTTCCTGGGTAACTGTATATTATTGTAACATTTTATTCTATTAATCTGGTTCTGTTGCAAGCATATTATATGAATAGAAGCTTGAATTTTTCCCGGTCAGTGCATGTCACATACAAGTATGCAGTGCAATCTAAATACAGTAGAACTTCAGTGACTCGAATAGCTTAGGGACTATGGAAACTTATTCAGGACATGGGTAGTTCGAGTCACTGGGAGTTAATCATGGCGCCAGTCAGGAAGCAAATGGTGATAATTTAGGAAGCCTTTAAGATCTTCTATACAATAATAATATGTTGGGTGTACTCATTAGAATCTCCTCGATGATGCGATTTGAATGAGTACACACAACATACAGTTTGTAATTTCATAATACAATAAGAAAGTTTCCTGAAACATTTGTTTTCTGGAGATAACGGAAGAATTTCGTATGGACAAAAACGAGTTCGACTCATCCAATGTAAACGAGCCATCGGTGTTCGAGTCATCGAGGTTTTACTGCACATTGTGTAAATTTACATTAGAGTTGCTTACAAATCTGCAGAATATTTTGTATCGCTTTTCCTGGTTCCCTGTTTGTTAGTATAAATTATAAGCTAAATAATCAAATCATGGCTAAACAATCAAATCATGGTTAGATATACAATGGTAAATCATCAAAGCATGCATATGGGAAGGGTAAGAGAAATGGGAAGTACACATCAACCTCTTTATAACACGGTTCATTAGAACACGGTTTTGGATATTACACGGTTCAAAGATGGATCCCAAAACTGTATAGATTATATAGATGGTCATTTTTCTATATAATCTTTACATTTTTGCTTGGATATAACACGGTTGTTTAACTAACACGGTTTATGCTTTGGACCCCAATAATAATGTTATAAAGAGGTGTATATCCCTCAAAAGATAAAACGTGCAAATGGTGATTTAACAATTCTTAACCCATTCAGGCCTCCCGTCCCCAAAAGGGGACATTAGCAAACAGTGTAGACTCTGATCAGACGCCGCGTGCGGCGTCTGATCAGGGTTTACACTGTTTACACTTTTACAAATAATTTCTTGTACAAGAACAAAAACTAAACCAGACACCCCTTAAACTAGAGATGGGCATGTCGAAATAGACTGGTAGACGAGTCTACTCGACATAAACTGGTTAAAGGAGTGAATTTCCTTTGCATGCCTATGTCACTTTATCCTAGACGATAGCATGACTGGCAACAAAATGTGCTTGTTCAAATACTTGATTCTTTAATTGGTCATATATCTGAGTCATCTCGCGAGAAAAAAGCTCCTCGGACTGTCCGTCGAATCAGTCTTTCAGTGCGCATGCCCGGTCTCCAAAGTAAGGTCACGTGTCTAATTCTTTGGCTAAAGGTTTCCCTTGGCCTTCCACACGCGAGCGAACAGCATAGGTTCTGGCGAGACTGCGCGGATGCGCAGGCTCGCCTGAACCTTTGCAGTTCGCATGTGCTATAACGGCCCTTTTACCATAGCGCGACTTGTATCTACTTGGATCCGTCCCTTGTACCTTAAATATTGGCGCTTAAACAAACAAAATATGACTCTTCATCCGCGTTGTGTAGACACTTGAAAATAACTATAACCAAAATGCAAATATATTTAAACAGATTAAGTTAAAATTAAGCAAACATTTAGTAGCATATTTGAATGTTTTGCCATTTCCTTGTCAAGATTACTTCGGTCAACATGCAGTTAGCATTATCAACTATGTAAGATTAGTTTTATAAATAAAATACAGCCGGTGACCTTTGACTTACACAACATAAGTCGAAGTTCAGTGGCTCGAACATATTTTGGAGCATGGAAATTTGTGCTAGACATGGTTAGTTCGAGCCACATAAGGTTAATCATAACGCCGGGTCAGGAGGCAAATGGCGAAAATTTAGGGACATCTTTTCGATCTATAAAATAATGGTATATTGAGTGTACTCGTTAGAATCGCCTCAATGAGGCGATTTTAATGAGTACCCACAATATACATTTTCATGATAAAATAAGAAAAAAATCCCTAAATTATCCATGAATGTTTATTTTCTTGAGCTATGGTAAGAATTTCTTAGGGACTCAAAAACAAGTTCTAAGCAGCCACGGTAAACGAGCCATCGGTGTTTGAGTCATTGAGTTTTACCATATGATATCGTATCCCCGATTTACATTTTAAACTGCAACAGACGATAATAACAGGCTTTTCCAAACAGCGTAGATCCAGATGAGCCGTCTCATCTGGATCTACGCTGTTTGACATTCAGTCTTTCAGCTTTGCATATTAAGTGCTTTCCAAGCGATACAAATGTAGTTTGTTAAGTAAACAATCAGACGACAATGTGGTCTGAAATTTGGCGCCGAAAGAGTGAAAAAATATTAACAAAAACTATACTTGAGTGTTTTTTATTTGTTTATTTTTATTGTATAGTGTGTGTGTGTGTGTGTGTGTGTGTGTGTGTGTGTGTGTGTGTGTGTGTGTGTGTGTGGTGTTGTTGTTTTTTTGTTTTTTTGTTGTTTTGTTGTTGCGTTTTTTTTTTTTTTGTTTTTTTTTTTTTGTTTGTTTTTTTTTTTTTTTTTTTGTTTTGTTTTTTTTGGTTTTTTTTTGTTTTTTGTTTTTGTTTTTTTTTTGGGGGGTTTTGTTTTTTGTTTTTAGGGAGATTTTTTCGGGTATTTTTTAACAAGGTGATTTAAAAGGACATGCTACTGTACTTCGAAGATTTTCTGCCATTTCTTTCGCGGAAGACAAACTTTGGGACCCCTTGTTTCCTTCCCTGCACACCAAACCAGTTTGGAAAGGGATCTTCCATAAAGGAAAACAAATCGTTCTGCGTTCTGGGGCGTCTGATCTGGCTCTTAACTGTTTGTTCAGACCTGTCTCACCAAATGTTTATGTAAGTGTTCTTTTGCCTGAGAAATACATATCTCCCTTTAATCATCTTTATTAATACTACTCCTAAAACATAAAAAACATATTCATTACATTCGACCCTCTTTTCAATGAGCCGATTCAAATGAGATCCCATAACAGGGAAATAAAGCTCGGCAGGGAAATAAAACAAAATGTCATAACTGTTACCTCCAGCAGTTTGGTTTATGGAGAGATACATGTCCTTGAAAAAAAAAATATGTTATATATATAATACTCTTTTCACAACTAGTCTTAAATCACTATCCGTTTACGTTATTTTGATGGCTAATTTATATTCTGTCAAACGGAATCTGAGCTAGATATAATATGTGTTTCAACTTTTCGATGCTCTGTGCATAGTTTCAAAAGAAATAGGTTGTGGTCACCAGATATATGTACAATGGTGTAGCCAAACCGGAATTATTTTTACCCACACCCAACCGTCGCTTCCAGAACAGGGGCTGCTCTTAAAGAAAAGAATTTGCTCCAAGAGGAGCAAATTCTTTTCTTTAAGAGCAGTCCTTCTCTTAAAGGAGGAAATTCTTTTATTGCAAGTGATCTCTATTTGTTGCATTATTTTTTCTTATGCGCATGCGTAAAATGCGTAATGAGTGCTACGCCTACTATGATAGACTAAGGGAGCTAAAAGAAAAAGATCACTGTGGCTTACAAATGCGCAGTGCAATTACGAGTCAATTGCGGACAATGGCTTTGGTATCCGCGCTGTCTACTAATAAGCAGAGCGTTCGTTGCCCCCTCCCTAGACTGGCTCCAGTCTCCAGTGACTAAATATTTTTCTCATAATCTTGTTTAATAATCCACTAAAATAAAACCAAAATAATATCATGACTATACAGGCTGATCACTAGACCAGCCTCTATAGTCATGATATTATTTTCGGTTTCATTTTAGTGGATTATTAATCAATATTATAAGAAAGAAATGTTTAGTTACTGGAGACTAGAGCCAGTCTACCCCCCTCCCGCTTGCAGAATGAATTGCTGTATCGAAGAACATGAGGTCCTGGTCAAACCGCGCATGCGCAAGCGCAGTCTGAACCGGGACATTACTGATCGCATTTATCATAAGAGCAATTTTACTGTGTTGCATATTCATGATATTTTTATTTCTTAACACTTAACACGATATGGGCAGATTCAGAAAACGACAAACTGATGATATTTTTCTTATTTCCTAGAAAATAGGATCTGACACTTCATGAAAATCGTCTCTTAAGGAGACAATTTGCATGAAGTGTTTAATCCTATTTTCTAGGAAATAAAAAGACAAACATTTCAAAATGTCGTCTGCTGAAATTTTTACCAAGCATGCAAAGTGACAAATATCGGATAAGTTTTATTAGCTCCAGCTGAGTGCGGTGTCCAGGTAAAAATTTATTGTTTTTCTTGTTTTTCTGTGCAAACGTACGTTCTGGGCATCCAATAGAATTGCTTCTCTAATACGTTTAGAATGAGAACCCACAATATATGTCTTTCCGGAGAAGTAAGAAAAAAAGAACTTTTTTATAGAAAAAAAAAAAAAAAAAAAAAAAAAACAAGAAAAAAAAACATCTTGGCTGGAGCTCCGCCATTAGTGCCATAACCTTTAGCAAATTCAGCTACCGGACAATGAGGATATTTTTTCTTCTTCTTCTTCTTCTTCTTCTTCTTCTTCTTCTTCTTATTTTTCCAAGAAACTGTGATTTGGCATCTCAAGAAAAATGGGGGAGACATTATGGTATGTCAATCCTAATTTCTGGGAAAAGTAAGATAAAACGCTATTTTAAAATGCTCTCAGTTATTTTTATCCAACAGGCAATGCGTTAATACTTAAATCGCTAAGTAAATTTGTAGCAGACGACATTTTAAACTTGATTTTGTCATTATTATTCAAATTTTCAGAGAAAATAAGGCTAACATGAAATGGCAAGCCTTATTTTCTCTGAAAAAAAAATGAGACACAATGTTTCACATTATCGTCTGCTGTAGTTGTGAGATAAAATAATACTGTCGCCAGTACCCTCCATAGTTATCAGTTATTGCATACATAAGCCTGATTTGAATATAGCTGAATTTATTAATGCGTTTCGGTGTGAATAGAGACTTGTCATTTAAAGCATACAAATGAGGTTGAAATACGAAGCCAGTATCACAACTGTGGCATTTTATAATTCATTTACTATTTAACATTTTAAGGGGAAGGGTGCCCATTCAGGGAAGGCAACTGTCAAAATCGTTTTATCTCCCTTCTGAAAAGGGAGAGTACTCTAAAAGGAAAGAATTTGCTCCCTTTATGAGCAAATTCTTTCCTAAAGGGAGCAAATTCTTTCCTTTTAGAGTAGACCCTTTTTCAGAAGGGTCTTGGTGTGCAAACAGGAAGGAAAACAGGAAGTCACAAAAGTTCCCTGCCTAGTAAAATGACGTAAGATCTATCAAGTCTATAAAATCAATTTAACTATCATACTGGCAAATATGTGTTGGTGGTATTTGGGTTGGACATCGTATATCCGCGAAAATATAGTTTTAGTGTCGTTTCTGTTGAAATTGCTATTTTTGTTGTTACCTCATATTTTAAAAGTTAATTCGAACACTGCTTATCTACACAGGCGCCCGTCTATCTCATACATAAATCAACATAAAAACTATTTATATTTTACAAAAATCCAATTGTTTTGGAATGTCCTGCTCTCTGATTTGTTACTGACTGGTAAGTGAGATGATATATGCAGAAAAATAGTCCAGGAGTAGTATTTTACCTTCGTTAATTTAGAAATGTGAAACTCATAGCGTGGTGCCAGGCTAACTGCTTATTTGGAAGTTCATTAAAAACTCCGTTATTAGTTGAACCTTTCTTTTTAAGAGTGGCGAGGGTGGGGTAGTGGGGGCGGGGGTACTGAGTACACTTGGTAAATTAGCTGCCATTTTTACAAGGCATACAAGTTTTGCAGTAGTGCCTAACTTAGCTAAAGAGCACATTCAAGAGATTCCAAAGGTGAAAGTTTAAACTTTCACGTGCAGAGTATAAATAAAAGCAGACATTTGAAATGTTTTCTTAAGTTTAACAGAAAATAAGGCTTGACATTTCATTCAAATTGTCTTCGAAGGGACTTGAATGAGGTGTCAAGGCTTGTTTTCTGTGGAACAAGTCGCAAGATTTCAACTGATGACTTTGGGGTGGTCGGGTGGTCGGGTGGTGCGAAGGTGGCGTGTATCTTACATCACCGGGGCGTCCAACTGATATTGGCTTACAGTTAGGCAAGGCTTGCTATACTTTGAGCAGGTAAGGGTAGAGGGGGATTTTTTTTATTTCTTCTGTTTCTTTACTTTCATTCCTGTTCCTCTTTCTTCCCTGTCTCTCTCTTTCATCTCTACTACTATCTCTTCTATCTCTTTTCTCCCTTTCCCTGGGAGACGACACAAAATGACCCATAAGGGTTGACGTGTCGTTAAACCCCAGCACAATCAATCAATCAACTGATGACTTAGCCAACAAAGTGCTAAAGCTTAACAATATAAAATTAGAAAAAAAAAGTGAACGAGACGAAACACGGAAGGTTGTGTTCAGTTCACATAACCAGAATCAATGATGACCCAACAAACATTTAACGTCGTAATAACGTCGTTTCGACGTCACTACGACGTTATTGTGACGTTGTGGATTTACTGGGAATAACACACAAAATAGTTTCAAAAGTTTAAAAGTGTGCGGTAAATTATTTTCCTTTCATATAAGCCCTTCGTTTATCTTTAACCTCATTTATAAATGACCCTCAACACGAGATTGGAACTTTTATATCAAATGCGAACAGCGAAGGCCCAGATCAGCGCAGGCTGATCGGGGCTATCGCTGTCCGCTTATAGAATAGTTGGATAGGCACTGATCGGTCTTGATCTATGCTCAAGCTAATCTGGGCATTCGCTCATTTGCATACGGCATACGGGTTCTTTTCTAATGACAAATTCCGTTTATACTCCCTATTGAGATCGTTCTCAATTTTAATTCTTTACGTAGTCCGACGATTTTTCATAGTCCGAATTGTTTGCTTTAGTTCAGTTTTCCCCATTTTCAAGTGGTCTGTATTCAACGTAATTTTTGCGATTGAATTTAAATTCATTAAATCTGCACAATGGCTGTCAGATTAAACTAAGATTTTCCATTTGATTTTCCGTAATCTGGCTTTTTTATCCCGGCTAAGGTTTCATGTATCTGACAATTCATTTTCAAACATCACCTAGTGATTTACATTTTTCGACGTGATAGAGATATGTCGTCTTGCACCAACAACCATGACTGCAAAGTTGCGATAAAAACTGTCTATATTAACATAACAACTAAGATGAAGCCACAAATGAACCGAAAAGCGTCAGCGTGGTCGCGTAGTAAACATCACAGGCTTCGGATCGCAGAGTCAAGGTTCAGGGTCCGAATCACGCAGGAGTGGGATTCAGCAGATGACAACACGGTGCCTCACTAGACGTTTGCTATTACATTCAAATACCTACGTCAAATATTGTTGAAATCGCTTTAACCCATTTATCCTAGTGGACTTCTACCTCAACTCTTTGGACTTGTCCATTTCCAATCGAAAGGGTGTCTGGTTAGTTTTAATTCAGCACTATGTTTTATAGAAATTCCTGTAGTTAATGCAAACAGTGTAGACCCGTATGAGACGCCACGTTATGTGGCGTCTGATCTGGGTCTATACTGTTTGCCAATGTCCCTTTTATGGCAGGCATAAATGAGTTAAAAACAAACTAGAAATTTGCTTTTAGAGAAAATTTCGAAAATTTTCAAATCCTAGGGAATTAACTTCCTGTGTACAAAAGTCCTCTCCCTTAGCAAAATGGCAGAAAAAAATCCTTCAGATTTAACCATTTACCGTGCGTACATCCATAATTTAAAACAAAAACTGTGCTTCAAATGTTATTTATTTTATGTATCCATTTGCTTAACTATTGAAGTTCTTCCTTTTGAATTGTGCTTGCTTTCGTTTACTAATAGTTTGTCTTCCTTGCTCTTTCAGCATTTCTTACAAGACAGTATGTGCGACTATGTCGACTCAGATGACCCTGCGCATTCTGCGCATTTGGGGCGGGTCAGTCTTCGCTGTCTGTCTGAAGACGCTTTGGATCCTTGACTACCCACAGAGTGACTTGCGAAGACTCTAACCATACTGCGCGGGCGCCTAGGCTGATAAGAGTTTTCAGTTGGCGCATATGTAATATTATAGGACGTGCTGTGCCCCATCTCTTTTGTGTTTTAACAAAGAAACACTGCATTTGTAAACATGGTATGGGTCAAAATAATTGGTTTATTACACCAAATATATGGATAGATTGTATTCTTTTGAAGCCTGTTTCGCAGCTTTTGTCCGCGGCGATCTAAACAGCTAGTTTCAAGTGACACTTTGCCTCTGTTTGACTCCCAGTTTCCTGTGACCTAGCCTTCACTACAGACATATTATTCACGGAAACTTGGCGTTGTTGTCACTGACACAATAACAACACACCAGGTATGTAACGTAACAAGGTTACGAAGAGGCTAACGTTTCACAAGGCTGGACACTGGTCAAGTGATTTTGGACAATTGTCGCCCTGCTGGAAGCTAAGAATGTCATTAGTGTTGATACTTGTGGGTCAATTAAACTGTCGTTATAGGTCACGTGGTTGCATTGTCGCACCAACGACCTAGCTTCCCACTGATTGGTTCTTTAATGTCCGTTGATGTGGAAAATCAACATCGTTATTTCCGCTTGAAAATACCACATAATATGTTCTAACACCTCCAAGTTTAAGTAACATGTCCTCCTGCTGTCTAAGCTGCTTTTAATGAGCGGATTATTATCATATTTGTATAACTTAGTATGTTTTACGAATGCCGCTGCCGACCGGGTTAGCTCATCGTTAATTGGTAGCTGCAGCTGTCAACGAAATGACGTCTTATACAGCAAACCTGCTTACAACGACAGCATTTGTTCCCGAAAATGTTGCCAATAAAATGATTTTGCTGTTGTAAAGAATCCTTAATGAATAGATCGATATGTAAGAAAGGCCTTGTTTTATTCGTATTTCCTCACAGAACATGCTTTGGATATTTGTTGGAATCGCGAAAACATGTTTCTTGAAGTATTAAATACAATGTTCTTACATGTTTTCTGATTAACTGATACCACTTAGGCGGAAGGTTTCTCGTCAAATAATTATTATAAGTAGTAATGTCGCTACATCGAGTTTCGGTATAAAGAGGGTTGAATGTATTAAAACGGTGTATTTGTTTCTTGTCCCAGACGAGTTGAGTTATGGTTTGTGTTTTCTTCTTTTAAACTGTAATCATTACCAAAACACAGCAGTATGTCAACAAACAAGTCTATGTAATGTAGACTCCAATTGCTACCCCGCCCCCGCCCCCCCCCCCCCACCCACCCACTAACACACACACACACATCCACCCACCCCTCCATCCATCCCCGCCAAAAAAAAATGATGAAAACAATGGTATGTAGGAGTCTAAATTATTAAGTGGATTATCCGAACTTTAAATTTGATTTTTTTTTATTTCTAGCAACCTTTTTTTTTTACCTCATAAGTCTGTCTTACTGTGCTGAATAACCAACATCTCCATTTTCCATATCATATGGCGAAACCTTCATGGCTTTCATAAATCTAGATAAGATTTCAAGATTTCATGGCTTACATAATCAAGTTAAATATATTTTATTGCTAAAAAAAAATAAATAAAAATAAATTTGTCGGGGTACTCACCGGAAGCGCCTCGCATAGATGCTTCTGTTGAGTACCCACAACACATGGTTTTGTGGAGAAATGAAGAAAATTGTCAGTATTTTGGTGAACCCTTTCATCCGTGCAGACAAACACGTGTACTTCTTCCAAACAGTGTAGATCCAATTGAGACTGCTCGTTACGAGCCGTTTCATCTGGATCTACACCGTTTGCAATTCTACTTAGAGCTTTAACTTTCATCCCCATTTGTAAGATTGGATGTGTCCAATCTCAAGGATGGAGGATTCCACTTCACAAACTTAGGGGTGGAAAGGTTAATAAAATGCATTATCTATAATTAGCTATGGCTAAAACGTGTACATTTTGCATATGTATGATAACGTTTGAGTCCTCGACTATTGCTTGGATTCTTCACGATGACCACGAAACCTAACCGACAAATGTGCCGGGGATACAGTATTTCCTACAAAATTCATGTGCGCCCCGCGAATACTCTGATCAGCCTGTGTTACGCGCAATGTGATCAGAGTCTTCGCAGAGTAATCTGTGGGGATTCAGTGGTCCAACGCATCTTCAGGCAGACAGCGAAGACTATGGTCTGAATTTTCGCTGGGCGCGCATGCCATCTTGTATGAAATTTTGTGGCCCGGCTCAATTTTATTCTAAATTGTGCTCTTAATACGACTATTTGTGCTCACATCTCAGTGGCCCAGGCATTAGGCTTTTCCCTGGTCAGTCCTATACGTTCGACCAGCAGCCCGTATGTCACAGA
This sequence comes from Anodontia alba, assembly GCA_964016985.1. Lineage (NCBI taxonomy): Eukaryota > Metazoa > Mollusca > Bivalvia > Lucinida > Lucinidae > Anodontia > Anodontia alba. Next base: position 42,034,264 of record OZ024824.1, on the reverse strand, counting down.
TTGCATGTGCGGGCCCGATGATTATTATTGTAGGAATGTAGTTGGAACAGAACGTGGCTCTTTTCATATCCTTCAACTGTTATCAGTCCGAAATGAATAAAAACTGTTTGCGGGACGTTAAAACGCTGAAACATCATCACACCTGATTTGTAATTCCTCAGGCTCTAGAATTGTTCGATAGACCAAGATTTCCGCCACAGCACACTTAATTAAGAGATTGAAAGGGCATGCTACATGAGACGGATGCTGGTCTGTGAACGCTAAATTAAATTGCCATAAAACTTTTACACGGTTCGAATATTGTACCGGTTATGACGGGGTTAAACCTTTACAATAAAACATGATGATAGTGTTAGATATCATCAAAAACAAGATACTCGATCCCTGATCATGAGGGTAGCGGTGCGAATGTAACACTTAACCACGCTATGGGCAAAGTCGGCAGACGACAAACTGATGATGTTTTTTCTTACTTTTGCTAGTAAATAGGATCTGATACTTCATGCAAATTGTCTCCTTAGGAGACAATTTGCATGAAGTGTCAAATCCTATTTTGTAGGGAAAATAAGAAAAATGTTTCAAAATGCCGTCTGCTGAAAATTTTACCCAGCATGCAATGTATTAATCCGGAGTAAGAAAATCTGCCTCACGACGCACGGTTTCAGGGAAAATATCCGCAACAATCCGCATATCTGCGCAATTTTGTAAAACCCTGAGCACTCTTGACACAACACAAAGGTGCATAGCGAACAGAAAAGATCATATCCGAACATTATCTGTGCAGTGACGCAGTCTATGACGTTTCTAATGGCATATGTCAGGAGATGGGTTTTCCCGGGTGACGACTTATTTGACAAGGGAGTTTGCAATATCTTCTCATATAAAACTTGATCGTTCTCGCCCAACAAAAGAAAACCCAGTGAGTTGCGTGTATAAATGAGATAGAACAGATTTTATTTCATCCCCATGTCCCCAAACCCACGAACATTAAATTTCTGATTAAAAATGAAGCGGTATTTGGTGACATCTTTGACAAATACATTTCGTCTTCAAACCACATATTTTCATTCTAATTTTGGTAACGACATCTTGGCATGTCTGTTTCACATGTTAATTTGTTTCATTTAAATCATCTGCCATTATTGTGGACAGAAAACGTACGTCCGAAGCCCAGTAGATATTTACTTAAGGGAATTAAATACACTTGATAAATTTTCCTCCAATTTTTTACAAGGAAAACATTTTTAGCGACTTCATGATTGCTTTCCTGCGCACCAGTCCCCTTCTCGAAAGGGGTCTACCTTAAAAGGGAAGAATTAGCTCCCCTTGGGAGCAAATTCTTGATTTTTAGAGTAGATCATTTTTCAGAAGGGATGCAAATCAATAATGACAGAATTGCCTTGAAAGTATAGTAATTTCCCTAAGTGGAAGCTTTTTTGACGTTTCATTCTTTTTATACGCATCGCAGTTTACAATGCGCGTTTGCTCGTCTTAATCGTGTAACAATACGGCCGTCACAGACGTCGTAGTTGCGAACAGTGTTGCCTAAATTGGCAAGGTAACCATGTCATGCACTAGATGAACTAGCTAACCGGAATTGTAGTGTATCAGGGCAGGCAGTGACATTAATAAAGTTAATCCACTTTATACCAACACTCGATACAGCAACAAAAAGTGTTATACTGATGATTTGACTGGCATAAAATCTTCTCTCAAGAGGCACATTAAGTCGAATCTAACAAATATCCTTAACATATCTTTTATGCGTAAAAATAAAACATAGTTTTTCTTACGTGTCATTCTCCTCAATAAAGATTCTTTACAACAACAAATTCATTTAATGGCAACATCTTTGGGAACAATGCTATCGTTGTAACGAGGAGTCACTGTATAGTTTCAGGACAAACACGTATATAAGTTCTGTATCAGGACTGACAGGGATACAAGTACTGAGTGTGGACAGGAACGGATACTAGTACTGCATCAGAGCAGGCACGGATTCTGGAACTTTGTCAGGACGGGCACTTTGTCAGGACGGACACTGATATTGGTACTCTATCAGGGCAAGCACAGATACTAGTACTGTGTCAGGACGGATACGAATACTAGTACCGTATCAGGGCAGACATGGATACTAGTATAGTGTCAGGACAGGCACGGATGCCAGTACTGTGTCAGGACAGGCACGGATACTATTACTGTATCAGGGCAGACACGGATACTAGTGATATGCCATGGAGGGCACAGATACTGGTATTATATAGGCACAGGCACGGATACTAGTACTGTATCAGGGTAGGCTCGGATGCTAGTACTGTGTCAGGGCAGGGACGGATGCTAGTACTGTGTCAGGACGGACACGGACACAAGTATGCTGGTATTGAATCCGGGCAGACACGGATGCTAGTACTGTATAAGGACATGCACGGATACTAGCATTGTATCAGAGCAGACACTGGTGCTAGTACTGTATCAGCAGGCACAAATGCTAGTATTGAATCAGGGCAGACACGGATGCTAGTACTGTATAAGGACATGCACGGATACTAGCACTGTATCAGAGCAGACACGGATGCTAGTACTGTATAAGGACATGCACGGATACTAGCATTGTATCTGAGCAGACACTGGTGCTAGTACTGTATCAGCAGGCACAAATGCTAGTATTGAATCAGGGCAGACACGGATGCTAGTACTGTATAAGGACATGCACGGATACTATCACTTTATCAAAGCAGACACGGATGCTAGTACTGTATAAGGACATGCACGGATACTAGCATTGTATCAGAGCAGACACTGGTACTGTATCAGCAGGCACAAATGCTAGTATTGAATCAGGGCAGACACGGTTGCTAGTACTTTATCAGGGCAGGTACAGATGCTAGCACTGTATCAGGATAGGCACGGATGCTAGGACTGTATCCGTACTGTTAACCATGTCTCTCCTGATACAAGGATATTGGCAGTGCCTCTCCTGTTACAGTACCAGCGACCGCGCCTGCCTTAATATAAAACTAGTCGCATCCATCTTTGCCCTGATATAGTTCTAGTATTCGTGCCTACCCTGATACGATACTAATGTCCGTGCCTGTCCTGACACAGTACTATTATAGGGACGATCGGCATGGAACTTCAGCAAAAGAAACCCTAAAATCCGCCATTTTGTCTCATTAGATGGGGTCGGTTTTCTTCGCCTACAGTAACCAACTTTTAGCTGGAATATTTAAAAGAATATGTTAAGATTCATTAAATCCTAATAATGAGTATGAGAAGAGCTTATTCCCTCTTACCAAAAGTAATTTCAGTTGAGTGCGCGTCCGACTTGTACTCAGGAGGTTGCGGGTTCGACCCCGCTGGGTCGGCAACATTGTTTTGTGAAGATTTGATCGTGAAATAATTTCTACGGTGATTCTCTCCCTTCCGCTGATTCGAGAAGGATGGTTGTCAGTTTCAAGCGAAAGAATGTGCACAATACTGGTTAACCGCTTAGAGGACTAAGCCGGCCCAGTAAAAGTGTGGTTAGGTAAAATGACCGTGCTGGACATGATCCCATTGGGTGGACTGGGCCGTAAAACCTCAACACAAATAAACAAATCCAAAACTATTTGCGTTTTAAAGATCTTGACAATGTTTCAAGTTTTGTTTTATTAATTGATAAATGATTAATCTACAACCATAAAGAAAAGGCCAAGTAAGGTACCTCCGTGGAGAGAAAACAATACCGGATGTGACGTGAGCCCGTTCGTCCTTATCCGTGCCTGTCCTGACACAGTACTAGTATCCGTGCCTGTTTGGATAAGGTACTAGTATCCGTGCCTGTCCCGACACAGTACTAGTAGCCTTGCCTGTCCTGACACAGAACTAGTATCCGTCCCTGTCCTAAGACAGTACTTTTATCCATGCCTGCTCTGACAGAGCACAGGTATCCATGCCTGTTCTGATACAGTATTAGTATCCTTGTTTGTCCTGACATAGTCTTAGTATCCGTGCCTGTCTTGACACAGTACAGATAATCCGTGCCTGTTCTGACACAGTACAAGTATCACTGTCTGTCATGACACAGTACTGGTGTCCGTGCATGTCCTGACACAGTACTAGTATCCGTGCCTTTCCTGATAGAGTACCGATATCCTTGTCTGTTCTGACACAGTACTAGTATCCGTGTCTGCCCTGATAAAATACTAGCATCCGTACCTGTTCTGTCAGAGTAGTAGTATCTGTGTCTGTTCTGACACAATACTAGTATTCGTGTCTGTCTTGACACAGTACCAGTATCCGTGCCTGCTCTGACACATTACTAGTATCCGTGTCTGTCCTGACAATACTAGTATCCGTGCCTGTTCTGATACATTACTTTCATTCGTGCTTGTCACAATACTAGTATCCGTGCCTGTCCTGACGCAGTTCTAGTATCTGTGTCTGTCCTGACACAGTACTGGTATCCGTGCCTGTTCTGTCACATTACTTGAATCCGTGTCTGTCTTGACAAAATACTAGTATCCGTGTCTGTCCGGATACATTACTAGTATCCGTGTCTGTCCTGACATAGTGCTAGTATTCGTGTCTGTCCTGACACAGTACTAGTGTCCGTACCTGTTCATACGCATTACTAGTATCCCGGTCTCTCCTGACAGAGTACTAGTATCCATGTCTGTCATAATGCAGTAGCAGTATCCGTGCCTATCCTATTACAAGTCTAGTATCCATGCTTGTCCTGACACAATACTAGTATTCGTGCCTCCTCTTATAGAGTGCTATTATCCTTGTCTATCCTTATACAGTACTAGTACGCATGCCTGTCCTGATATACTAATAGTATCCGTGTCTGTCCTGATACAATATTAGTATCATTGTCTGTCCTGATACTCTTATAGTATCCGTGTCTGTCCTGATACAATACTGGTATCCGTGCATGTCCTGATGCAGTAATAATATCCTTGTCTGTCCTAATCCTAGTATCCGTGTCTGCCCTTATAATATACTACTACACCTGTCTGTCTTGACACAGTACTAGGTATCCGTGCCTGTTCTGACACAGTACTGGTATACGTGTCCTGATACATATTTAGTATCTAGGCCAGTTCTGACACAGTACTAGTGTCGATGCCCGTCCTGACACAGTATAAGTATCGATTGCCTGTCGTGAAAAAGTACTAGTATCGATGCCTGTCTTGACATTATACCAGTATCTTTGTTTGTCCTGACAAAGTACTAGTATCGGTGCCTATCCTTACGCGATACTAGTACCCGTGGATTTCCTGACACAGAACTTGTATCCATGTCTAATCTGATGCAAGGCAATTGACCGTGCCTCTCCTGCCCAAAAAACTAGCACCTGTGTCTGTACTTATATGATACTATTCTCATCCGTGCTTGTCCTGATACAGTACTGGTTTTCGTGTCTGTCCTGTTAAAGTAATTCTTTACGTGTCTGTCCTGATATACTATTAGTATCCGTATCTGTCTTGATACAGTACTAGTAGTTGTTTCCATCCTGACAGAGTACTAGTATCCAAGCCTGCCCTGACAGAGTACTAGGACCCGTGCTTGTCCTGATACAATACTAGTATCATTGCCTGTCCTGGAATAGTACTCGTGTCCGTGCTTAAACGAGGATTTCTTTATTTCATTCAATATTAATCCACAAATCTTTTGTATAAAGAAGGTAAATAATATATTATATCAAATTATTAATCTTATGTTTTGGCAAGTTTTTTTAAAATATAAATTCAGTGATATCAAGCGAAATGAGACTTTACATCTAAATAAACAGCGAAGGGCCGGATCAGACTGCGCGGATGCGCAGTCTGATCAGGGCCCTCGCTCTTTATTTGTATAAAAGGACTGACAACTGTAGATACTATGGACGAAAAGCGAAGGCCCTGATTGGATCGTGCATAAGCGCAAGCTAGTCTGGCCTTGCGCTCTTTTGTATGCGTTAAACACCCATTTTGCCTTGCGCGGATCGATTGTAAGATCAAATCGCTAGCCAGCAATCTTAAGAATTTATATCTGTATTGTTATTGTTTACTGCAGAGACAAAACTAGTCGCCACGGGAAAATGTACCTTCTGATATATGCGCCCAACGAAGCTTTAAATCAGCCTGCGCAAACGCGCACACTGATCAGAGTCTTCGTTATCCGCATGACTAAAGTTTACATTCATCGCTAACCAAATTGTGCCCAGTGGAGATTCTGATCAGACTGCACAAATGTGCAGGCTGATCTGAACCTTCGCTGAGCGCACATGTCTGAAGGTACGTTTTCTGACGTTGCGGCTTAAACATACCTGATGCTATGCGAAAGCCGACATTATCTGGATCAGTTTAGAACATTGCCTCATTAGCTGTTGTCCCATTTACATTTTACTCTGTAGGCTAAATGAACAGATGAAAATAGTGATTTTTTTTTCTGATTTTTGACAGAGAATTAAATTTGACATTGCATTCAAATTGAAGTGTATTTTCGGTGAAAAAATAAGAAAAATATTTAAAATATTGCCTTCTTTTATTTATAGTTAGTCAGTCAAAGTTTAAGCTTTCAACTTCGGAACCTCTCTAATGTACAGGCACAAAAAGTTAGGCTCCGCCCCTTCGCAGTAGACGGTTTTATAAATAAATCATTTTAAATATAGCCATACTATGAAATGCTACATTAATCCTGAATCAAGGCAAAAAGCATTCCACACCGCCGCCACCCCGTCCACCCCCACCCCTCCCCATCCCCAAATACACACCGCCACCACCATTTTCGCCACTGCTTCCAGTGACAAAATCACCACTTTACATAGAAAAATAAAGGAATCAGGAAAGGCTGGTAAAAAATGTTTTCACGTGATGTTAGGACTTCTTAGTGGAGATCATACCCGTAGATCTTTCGTAAGTTGTTGTTGTTGTTATTATTATTATTATTATTATTATTATTGTACCCCGGTCTTCTCAGATCCATTACATCTGATTTCGTGGAAAAAATCAATAATGATAATAATAATAATAATAATAATAATATACAATTCTGTTTCAGTTGAATCTACATTCGTGTTTAGACGCCATTTCTTTTTCTTTTTTTTTTTTTTTTTTTTTTTTTTTTTTTTTTTTTCATACTCATTTACTGGTTGCTTTATAACGATTTGCTTTACTTAGGATAATGGGTAAACTATATAGATGTTACGGACCCGCCTTTAATCTTTTGTGGTCCTGTATTGTGTGGGTATTAAGGGATTAGGGAAACTACACAGTGCCTAATGCCAGCTTTACTTAAGCTTAAATCCCTGCTGAGATTCGTTTCAGATTCAACTGTTAAATATAAGAATTGTATAATGATATATACCCTACGAACAAAAGTTTGTATGTTAATATTTGTAACAGTCTTCCTCATGCCACTTCGTCCTGTCGCGATAAAAGTTTCCCAACTTGCAAAAAACTGTACGTAATAGATCTAATTTTCTTCCAAACTGTTAACAGGTGAATCTTGTCACTTGGGTATTGACTAACGGGTCGAAACTAAGAAATAATTGATGCAATTAGTGGGTACTTTCCACCCAGGAATTATGTAATCAGTAGATGAATTACGTATAACGCTTCCGTCAGTGGTTAACACATATTTGCCACTTTGTCAATTCACAACAAATAACTGCGAGTACAGGACGTCAAAGTGTCAAAATTACCCTTATTATTTTTTAAATACCTATATTTTAATATTGTTACATTGTAAAAAAGTTTGTTCATGTCCATGCAACTATATTTTTTTCTCAGTTAAGAAGCCTGTCTCATTTTGTTCGTACTCAAGTTTTATCTGCTAACTAAAGTAAGTAAAATATGTTTTTATTTATTTATTTTTTTATTTATTTATTTATTTATTTAGTAAGTTTGTCACTTAGTTCGTTGGTTAGTTAGTTAGTTAGTTAGTTAGTAGTTAGTTAGTTGATAAAATTTTTATTGTGCGAACTATAAACAAATTATAATTAATTATTCTTGTAACAAAAACTTTAAAATAAAAATAAGTATTTATTTATTTATTTATTTATTTATTTAACTTAACTTAAAACTCAAATCAAATTAATTAAATCAACTTAAATTAAATTAAATTATCTTTTTATAAAACAGTGGTATGAATGTTTGATATGATCTCCAATGTTCTATGACGTTTACATTACGAACGCCCCCGTGTTCCCACATATTACTATAGTAAAAACAGGGATGTCATTACGAAAACATGCCCATTCAAATATATAGAAAATTTCATCTCCAAAAACTGAAAATTTTCAGATTAAAAACTCTGATACGTTTCATATTTCTGCTCAAAACATAGATTGTGGGGTTCTAACGAGTACCCACAATATATGATTTTAGCAGAAAAGAAAAATAATGTATACCCCTGTAAACCCCAGTTTTACTATATAAAAGTGGGGTTTAAGGGGATCAAAATTATATAGGTAGGTTTTCGTGATGGTAGGCATCTACATTATTAGACGAATTTTCAGAATTTTGCACTTTTTAACCAGGGCCCGGTTGTTCAAAGCATCGTTAGCTAAACGAGTTTGTTAGTGGTCGAAATGTTAACTGTTCTAGTAGGTACAATAGCTAATTCACATGTATTTTTTCTGCAAAAATGTGATAAGCTTTTGCAAATGCAAAAGCTATTCACATTTTTTTTTTCAGCAAAAATATTAGCGCCTAAGCCATATTTAATGATCAAAGTTTTAACGATATGTTAACTAACAAAATCGTGGGTTTTGAACATTCTGGGCCCAGCTATTGTTGGTAACTTTTCAGCAATGTTTTCTGTCGTATATGTATCTTAATATACTGAATAACCAAACTTTTCCTAATTCCCTATATTATGTGGTGAAATGCCACGGCGTACATAGCTTTAGATAAGAGCGGTATAAAGATAAATACTTTTTTTATTTCTCCACAAAAGCATATGTTGTGAGTACCAACAGCATATTTTTTTTTTTTTTTTTGTTTTGTTTTTTTTTTTTTTTTTGTTTTTTTTTTTTTTTTTTTTTTTTTGCTCTCTTTTTTTATTGAGAAATGAGAAAAAAAGTTGGTTAAAAATAAGCTAGATTATCTATAGTTATGGACCAAAAGTATATATTTCGCAAGGGCATGTTAACGTAATAAGCCCGCGATTTCTACCATAATACTATAAGTTTTATCCTGTTCTTAAAACAAATGGTATATACAAGTCAAAAGTTCTAAACTTTTACTTAAAACTTTTTGCGTTCTCTTCACCTAAACAAAACATACTTCATCACAGGATTCCTAATGATTCTTTATAGTCGCGTACTATATGTTTTAACTAAAATGGCAAGAAAATTAGTGAGAGCATCACTTGTTGCCAAGGAGAGAACAAAGTCTACATCTAGCCTCGTTTGAATAGTCACATGTCTTCGGAATGTTTGACGTTAAGCATTGTTGCATTTAAAACACGTTGTGTAATGTTTAATACAATTTATTTGAGGCTTCTCTTTGTTTGTACGATGTTGGCTGTTGCAAAATTGTGCCGTTATGTCGTGCCATTTTTCTTCCTAATTACTTTTTGGGTCGAGTGTTTACAAGCGGGCCATAGTATACAAACGCCAAAATTTCCTTAAGGTAGTTGTCCACGTGATTATCATTGACCAATGTTATCAAACCGCGCGTTAGACGAAATCCAGGTGAGGGTTATTTATAGCCGCGCTATTCTTGTCGCAGTGATGTCAGAGAGGTGCTGATAGATGGTTATCTGTAAAACCTGGACTGGGACATTTGGAACACTGGCAAACAGTGCAGACCCAGATCAGACGCCGCAGAACACGGCGTCTGATCAGGGTCTACACTGTTTCCTTAAATTACAAGGAAGATAATGGTTGAAGGAAACAGTCCTAAGTCCCCGTTCAGGACCATTTTTCCAGCCTACACTCAGAAACAATCGACCCAATAGTGCTGTTAGTGCTTTGATTTGTGTCTGTGCCTCCGGAAGGCTATGCTTCGTTATTGTAGCATTTCATTAATACATTTTATTCAACGGCTATTTCAGGAAATTTCTGTAAACTATTCTTTCGAGCATGTATCCTCTCCGAATCAGTCTTCCGAACAGCGTACTTAAAGCGTTGTTTTGGACCTCAGTTTGATGTGATCTCGACTTGGTAGTCCATTCGTACATCCGTCCGTCTATCCGTCTGAGTGTTCATATGCGGAATGCCGCACGTTGATTTTAGCATTAAACCTTGGGACACGTCATGTAGATTATAAATATGGAATCAGATATTCAGATTTTAGTTTTTAATTTCGGCCACTTGACTGGTGCTTAGAGTCGAGGTCGTGAGTCCAACAAATGCACAAAAGGACCAGTTTGACTTCCGCTCAAAGACACAGAAACGGTTGAAATCTGAAAAATCAGTTGAGTTAGGAAACTAATGAGTTCGAGTCCCATCACGCTAGATAGAATTATTACCTTCTAGGACTTTCACGTATGAACCTTAAATAAAGTCGTTTTGTTATCTCGACTTCGCTTCCTCGAATAACCGCTTATCTCGAAGTGAAAATCTGGTCCATGTTTTAACATGGAAATCTAACAAAGGATAAGAAAATATTGTGGAAAAGAGGAGAAATTGTTCCTGTTTTCCGAAATATTTGCAATATATCTTTAATTACAGGAGTCAAATTACATATTCATTTATTAAATGTGGTTGTTCAATTTATTTTTTTCACTCAGTCCTGCAAATCTGATATGTCGAGATCCGGGTATTTCTAAGTATCAAGTTCAGAGAGTCCCTTGGACTTCGAGTTAACGAGAGTCAACTGTATTCGGATTCCTTCATTCCTAAACATACTTACTTTAAAATTTGAACAAGGTCATTTGATTACCTGATGATGAATCTTTAAAGGGGTTGTTGACTACCAAACCGTGAAGATCCTAGCCACGCTCCGCATTTTGCGGCGTCTGATTTGCGCATATCTTATCAGTGCTTTCTTTGTTCCTCGATATGTTCTCTGGTATCTATTGCTTCTTAACGGTCTTGAAGTGTCAATCACAGTTGCAGCAGACGACATTTTCTTTGCTGGGCGCACGTGTCCGAAGGTGCGTTGTGGTTCATATATGTTTTGTAAAAAGAAAACTAAGAAAGTAGCTATAAGACGTGACAAGTAATGTCAGGTGTTCGCATTATTTTTAATTTTATTACAAGCAAGACTTAACAGTTTTAAAAGTTTTTTTTTTTTGTTCCCCAGGAAATAACATAACATAACATAATTTTTATTTCGACTTAAGCATATACAGCTCATCGTCATAACATATATACATAGATGTGAAATAATGACACATATACATGGTAATGAGAGTGGAAGAAATACATCAAGAAATTCACATTTCTTAGCATTTTTACAGCTAAACAATAACCTACCGTTTTTTGTTTGCTTTGTTGTTTTTTTTTTTTTTTTTTTTTGTTTTTTTTTTTGTTTTTTTCTTTCTTTTTGATTTGTTTTTTTTAACTAACTCTTTCATTTAACAAAGTATTTCTTAACTCAAAAGACTTAATAATATATAATGCCAAATTATTTAATATTTTGAGCTTTGTAGAATTCAGTAATGAGATAAATTTGAAGATACTAGGTTTATCATAATAAAATTTAGGCAAATATTGTTTTCTCAGATCGTCATAATAAGTCTTCATATTTTCACTTTAAATATATTTTGAAGGGGGTTGGGGGAGGCAGAGGAATTCGGCACCATTTGTGATCCAAACCATGAAACAATAAATTAGATTATAGATTATAAAAGAATGAAATAAAATAACATAAAATAAAATAAAAATTTAAAAAAAAAAATGAAGAATGCCTCGCTGCAAATTAAAAATCAAATAAGGAACAATATGTTAGTTTATCATGACCTAGTATACAGTAATTATCAAACAATGAAAAGCTCAGAACGTACGAATGAACGAACACTTGTCGGTGCAACTGTATATCCAAGTGGGATAGTTACTTTCACAACGTAAACAATAATTGAAATAAAACCTCGTACATCACGAAAACATGCCTATATAATTTTGAACCCCTTAAACCCCACTTTTATATATTAAAACTGGGGTTTACAGGGGTATACATTATTTTTCTTATTTCTGCTCAAAAACATAGATTGTGGGTACTCGTTAGAACCGCCTCAGCGAGGCGGTTCTAACGAGTACCCACAATCTATGTTTTGAGCAGAAATTTGAAAAATATCACAGTTTTTTATCTGAAAATTTTCCGTTTTTGGAGGTGAAATTTTCTATATATTTGAATAGGCGTGTTTTCGTAATGTTTACCCTAAGTCCATTCTGCTACTTCTTGATAAAAGCTGCTGTATGAGTGGCAAATTGTGTAGACCCTGAGCAGACGCCACGTTTTTGATATGTCAAAAAACTCCAAATGAATGCCAAACAGCGTAGACCCTGATCAGACGCCGCATTCATGCGGCGTCTGATCAGGTTCTACACTGTTTGCTAAGGCTTGTCTGTCACAATATTTAGAGGAAATATGGTGGTCATAATTGACATTTAAAAGAAAAGAAAGAAAAAAAAAACAACAAAAAATCCATCAAAAGTTCCCATTGATTTCAACTTGTTAAAAACGATAAATATAATAAACAATAATAATATTTATATTAATATTAATAATAATAATAATAATAATAATAATAATAATAATAATAATAATAATAAAATGGTTATACTGTTACTGTTCACTAGACACAATTGTACAGTATAGAAAGTGTATAAAAATAAACATCAAAGAACATAATTGAAAAACAAACTTAAGAGCAAATTTTACTAATTTTAATTATTTTATTAAAAAAACATAAACAATTATAAAATAATAATAATAATAATGTCAGTAGATATACGCTTATACAGTAGGTGTATTTGGCTCACTTATTTTGTAAGCAGTATTTGAAATGTCATTTAATGAATAGATAGCCTCCAGCCCGTGTGAATCTTCCCATTTTGATAGATAAGACAGATTTTGAGATAAATCAAGCGATCTGTGTCCCTATCATTTGATCATTTTATAAAATCGAATGACTAAACATATTAAAATGTTGTCCCGCCTACCGTGCCATCTGGGCATGCGCGGTGTCTGACTGGCAAATGGTGTTTTCGTTCAATATGTGTGTGACGGGTTTAGTTTAGTATGATAAATTATTCGCTACAGAGATAAAGTAAAAAGATCGTGAATGATACATTATTATGTACATATGTTTTTGATTTTCCTTGTGGCGTGTACAGATAGTTAGCTTGACTAATAGTTTGTTATTGTCTTTCTAGATGGGAGACGGATAGAAGGAGATAAGACGCTGTATCTAAACGCCTGAGACGTTGTTTCAGCCTCCTTTAACTGAAGGTGCGGATTAATGGCGACACTGACTCTATTCACGGATTTACCTGTGATCATGCCAGTATCTTAGTAGTGTCAGTGGTGAAAAAAACTGAAAGCTTAATACAAACTTCGGATACATGAGATCGAGTAAATATCAAGAAGAGGAAAATACTACCTGTCAAATTGTGTGTGTCTCACGGTTTGGCACAGCAAGTTGACATTTCGTAGGTAATTTTAATGGATGTAACCAGCATTTACCTGCGTCGATAAGATAGACGTTAAAGATGTCAAACAATATTGATGTGTGTTAAATGTGAAACATAGCGGAGATAAAAAGTAACATTTTTCGATATGCTTGTTTAAAATCTACGTCATTATCGATCTAATGAATCTTTTCAACTTTTTCCTCTCAATTAACCACGGAGTAATGTGCTGTGACGCTTCGAAAACTATCAGATACATCAAGAGATATTAAAGTGGGAGGGAAATAATTTCAGAAGGAATCCCGAACAGCTACGGATACCAGGAGTAAAATTAATTAATTTCAAAGGATTATTTTCTAATTTTTCCGGATTAGTTTCGCACCTGATGAATCTGGGCTTGCAATACGTTGCACCTGTAACCTTTGATACCAATGTGCGATTTTAAATTCGCTTATTTGTTGTGATTTCCGTGTAATGAGGATCTGGAGCGGTTTATTCATGATGGGATTAGGGTTTACACTGGGACTTTTGTTTACTCTGTTTGTTCAACTGCCCGTGAATACGCTGCCCGCATCCTCTTATGAGGGACATCATCTTTCCAGGGTGAGGCGGACCGCCCAGCTGAATGACCTGAAAAGCGCTGAACCATCACAGATTGAAAATATTACGGACTATCATAATCGCCAATCTGATCTCCTTTTGCCCGGGGCTCAACGTAAACAAAGTGGACAATCGGATATTGTGGTCGATTATAGCCCACCTCTATCTGAATTAAAACTTCTGGACAATGGTCGTAAACTACTTACAGGTGAAAAATCCGCGTATCTCAACTCATTAAATCAATTCCCACATAGAAATTCGGAATCGCTGGTGTATGTTAATCCCCTTGAAAGAAAACTTGTTTACGATAACAACTCCACCGATCCTAATCACCGAAAAGGGACATACGGGGATACTAATATATTACGCAAAGCTGCCATAAATGATGAATTGAACAGATTTGCTTATGCTAATAATGAAATTGGCCTGCCAGTAAAAGACGTACCCCAGGGTGAACAGGTAAACGACGACAAAACATTCAGATCAGATAATCAAAACAAGGTGTCAGTTTCAAATCAAATAAAAGTAAACAATGGTGTCATTTGGAGTGATGATCTGAAACATATGTGTCCCCATGGCTTCTCGGAGGCAGATCACGCAAACTGGAAGTCCAAGGTGTCCCAGGAGAAATTCGTAAAGATGGGAACGGGGTGCGGGCGTATGCAAAATCGAATATTAACATTCCAAGATGGAGGTCGCGCCTGCGCCAGGTATCGCTTGAACATTGACCAAATTCAGGGTGAAATTTATTCCTATTATCTCAGTAAACTGTTAGGTATAAACAATGTCCCTCCGTCTACTATACAATTAGCAGACACGAGTAAAGACCGGTGGAGGATGGTTAGTCAGGAACTAGCCAATGCACAGTGGTCAGAAGAAAAACCTGTGATATTATCAAAATGGATAGAGGAATTAAGTCCTTCATACATTCCAGAATTGTTTAGAAATCAGAGTAGTATTGTAAGCCCTGATTCTTTATCAGGGAAATCCCAGGACGAAGTATCTGTGTTATGTAAATTAATGCAGTGGTCGGATTTGATAGTATTCGATTATCTAACTGCTAATTTAGATAGGATAGTTAATAATTTGTTTAATTTACAGTGGAATGACCAAATGATGAGCAAGCCAACTCACAATCTAGAGGAGACATCCTCGGGTAATCTAGTCTTTCTGGACAACGAGTCGGGGTTATTTCACGGTTATAGACTCTTAGATAAATATTCTTCCTATCACAAATCATTGTTACATTCCCTGTGTTTATTCAAGGATACGACAATCAAATCCATACAGACTCTCCTCATGAATGATAATATAGGAGAGGAATTGCAAAGGAAATTGGAAGAAAACGAGCCTTTGCACAAATACATTCCCAAAGTACCAGTTAAAAATATTAAAATATTGAAGCAACGTCTAAGTGATGTTCTACAACAGTTCAGAAAATGTGAATCTAAGTTTAGATAGTTAGTTTAGCAATTTAAAGTATTTACCCTAAATATTGGGACACCCTAACTACTTACCATACTTGTGTGAAATTTGATCGTCCATTTTACTACCTGTTGATGTGTCAAAGATGTGATGGAGGAATGGCAAACAGTGTAGATCCAGATCAGACGCCGCGTTTCGCGGCGTCTGATCTGGGTCTACAATGCTTGCTCATGTCCATCTGTCCGAATATATATGGTAAATACGCTAGTCTAGTTTGTTATAAAGCCATTATTTTATTGTTTGGTTTTCGGACAAATGAGCCGAAGCATGGGACAAAGGAAACTTCAGGTCCAATGCGAACAATGAAGACCAAATTCTGCACAAGCTATGCCGTCCTGAAAACCAAACAATAAAAAATTCTGGCTTTAAGTTGGTGATAAACTTAGTCTGTTAGGTTGTTAAAACCGTTGTTATTGCAAAACAATTCCCTTGTGTATTTTTCTTGCCTTCAGATCATGATTTCCAAATACACAAATGCATAATATTAACATAAAATGTACTAACTGTTGCATGTTTTATTTATTTTATTTGTAACGTTTTTAATGTAAATATAACAAATAATATGAAAGGCAAAACACTTGAAATAATTCAGACAAGAACAAAACAAAACATTATGTTAACAAGTCTATGAAATGTGTACCCACTGCTTAGAACACCACCCACCCCACCCCATAATGTATGATAAAAAAGGGGTATACTTCATTAGGCGGATTTTCAGAATTTCACAATTTTAAACGATTTTTTTTTTTCAATTTGTTGGTTACTTTTTGGCAACATTTTTTCTGCATAAATGTATCTTAGTGTACTTAATAAGCAAAACTCTTTCTCATTGACCGTATTATATAGTGAAATGTCATGGTTTATATACCTCTAGTTAAGAGGGGTATGAAGATAGATAT
The DNA here is from genome assembly GCA_964016985.1 of Anodontia alba. Classification (NCBI taxonomy): domain Eukaryota; kingdom Metazoa; phylum Mollusca; class Bivalvia; order Lucinida; family Lucinidae; genus Anodontia; species Anodontia alba. The sequence continues at coordinate 42,017,731 of OZ024824.1, read as the reverse complement.
TCATCAAAATGCGTACTCTCTAAAAAGGAAGTGAGGCGAAACATTTTTGATACAGTTGTTTCTCATATAACGTAAAGTTGACTCTCCTCAAAGGGAAAGAACTTTAACATAGAAATATTAACCTTCCTTGTCACTGAAGATATTCTTGCTGGAAGGAATGTGTTCCCAGTGGGTAATAATTCTTTCCTTTAAGAGAAGGCCCAGTTTACGAAATGTTTCAAAAACTAAGAATTCTTAGATACACCTGAAAGATTTTGTTGCAATTTTGCTAAAGGAATAATTTAACATAGGAAGTTGCAAACATGCCACTTCCCATCTAAGTTAAAGTGCTTCCTATTTAAGTTAAGTCGTCCCCATATTTTATTGCCAGTTTGTTAACTGAATAGTTTAGCTGAGACAGAAAGTTGCAACGTCCTATCTAAGTTAAATTTCACCCTTAGCACAATATAATGTGGGAATAATTTAACTTAGATAGGAAGTTGCAAGCTTGAGGAACTTTTGAGTTAAATTTCTTCTATCAAAATGGCAAAGATTCTTTGCTCCTTGAAAGATGTTGTTATTTTCTCTTTTTTTCCCTCTGAAAACCAAAGAGACATCATTAACATGATGATGATGAATGTTGACATATTACAGGAATTATCGTTACAGTAGATAATGTTTCTCTGCCGTTTCTTTGCTATTAATGTCAGTTTGTGATGTTTTCGTTTTTCCTTGTAAATTTCATTATGTTAACATATCTATGTAAAAACTATATGTCTGTTAGCCACAGCTCTAGACGACATTTTAAACAAAAATGTTGCTATTTTTATCATTTTTTTTTCTCAAAAAAAATAATAATAAAATAAAAAAACAACAACATAATGTTGTGGGTGCGCATTAAAAGCGCCTCAGCGAGGCGCTTTTAATGAGTACCCTCAACATACGTTTCGGGAGAAATTAATAAAATATTTAAATTGATAACTTTTTTTATCTAGCGCTATGTAAACCACTGCAATTTCACCATGCAATATGGGAAATGAGGAATAATTTTGGAAATGAAAGTCATGGTACTTCCACCACATAATAAAGAAATAAGGAGTATTTAGGTTACCAAGGAAATTAAGACAGATGTATGTAGTAAAAGAAAGGTTGCTAGCAGTAAAATACATTGAAAAGCTGCTTTAAAATGACAATATTCTGGCAATTCGCTTGATAATATAAGCCCCTAAACAACCCTGTTTTCACTATATATTACAGAGTAACATGGGGATACAGATTGCATAGACTTGTTAATACAATGTGACATCTTTGTCTGTTGTGCAGCTAAGCTAGGCTTTGACTATTTCTTACTTAAACACCTGTGTGGGCCCCGACGTCATCAATGTCACCCCTTGGCCATTAATGCTTAGCTTTCTGGATAAATTTTTCAGCAGATATTTTTCTTACTTTTCCCAGAAAACAGGATTTGCCATTCCATACAATGGAAACAATTTGCATAAAATGTCAAAGCCTGTTTTCTGGGGAAAAAAAATAAGAAAAATGTCATCAATATGTCGTCTGCTGAATTAGCCTAGAAAGTGGTTTGCAATCTTGGCTTCAAAATCTCCTTCTACTATGGCTTAAGTTTTCGGAATATTTTTAGAAAACAAAATATTCTTCCAGATACTGTACTTTTGCCCAACTTCCAGAAATCAAATCAAGAAAAAAATGAATATAATATTTCTTGCCTCATGGTCAAGAACATATGTATTCTATTATTTTTTTTTCCTTATGTCTTGACTTTGGCTGAAACTATTTGTCAAAAAAAAAACAAACATTTTTTGTCAACAAAATTGCGGTCAGCTTCCCAGATAAGCTGCAATTTCGATGATAAAAAATATTGTTGATTTTGTCATCTTGAAAACTTGAGCTCAATAATCTATTAGAACGGCCTCTCGGACCACTCCACCCTGACACTCCGAACACGTTTTCGTGCACAACTACACTGAGATAAAATTCAACTGTTATCTTGGGTTTTGTGTGGTAAGTGTATTTTAAGTTAGGAAATTAACACTCACGTTTCAAAGGTTAAGTTGTCTTTTTTTTTTTTTTTTTTTTAATAGGAGAACGCAGTGTAAAAGAGGTGTCCTAAGTTTAAAGACGTGTCCTATTCAGCTGTCCGTTTACGCAAAATCATCATTCATGTCAATTTTGTCAATGTTTCTTCATTGTGTCTCCTAAAATAAATCAAATAAAATACATTTAATCATACTCAACGTGGGAAAACGGCCCTTATGCGATGTTCGAAAAGCGAAGGCCAAGATCAGCATGCGCATACGCGCAGTCTGATCAGGACAGTTTCTGATCGTCTAAATAGTTTACTATGTCTAACGATTTTGTTAGCGGACGGGGAGGCCCTGATCAGACTGCGCGGATGCGCAGGCTGATCTGGGCCTTCGCTGTCCGCATATGACGTAAGCGCGATTTTTTCCCCAAGTTCAACACAATTTTATTAAAAATCTATTGGGCGTAGTTTTGAGGTTAACATAAAGAAAATACTGAATGTTGGAATAAAATAGCCATACTGTAAATTTATTATTTTTATAGCTGAAGTGTCCTTTTCCAAACTCCACTATTCAAACAGAAAATTTAGGTGTATTTATAAAAATTATGGGTTGACTAAATTTCGCATTTGTTCTGTAAAGCCGTGAATTCTAATTTGATCTATAAACCAAAAACTAAATAAATATGTCGATGCCTCAGAGAAAAAGGGTGGTGTTCAGTAGATTAAAAAAAAAAGATACATTTGTTGTGTGTACTATTAGAATTGCGTCGAAGTGCTCCGAACATATGCTGAGGGCATTGCGTCGAAGTAATCCAAACATATGTTGAGGGAATTGCGCCGAAGTAATCCAAACATATGCTGGGAGTACTCATTAGGATATCCTCTAATAATTATTGTGAATATCCTAAAGGGGACGCAATACACTTGGTAGATTTTCAGCCCCTTTTCACAAGGGAGACAACTTTGGTGACTTTCTTTTATTTCCTGCACACCAATTAATTCCGGCTGAAAAGGGGTCTACTCAAAAAGGAAAGAATTTGCTCCCAAGGGGGAGCAAATTCTTTCCTTTTAGAGCAGACCCCTTTTCAGGAGGGGAAAAGGGCAACTTTGACAGAGTTGCCTCCCCCTGAAAGTGCATTCACATTAACCCTAACACGTCTACTTAATGAGCATCCCATGTTTCTCCATTATATATAGTGAAAACTGGGATATGCAGGGGTATACATCACTTAGTGCCTTTTCGAAATTTGGTAGTTGTCAGCGTTTTGCACAAAGCCATTATAAAAAATTATTAAATACATTTTCCTCATTTTTCTCACTTTTATGGAGTGAAAATTTATTTTAATGGAATTAATAATTATATTTTTTTTTTTCATTTTATTTTCCTTTTATAGAGTGAAAATCTCATGGACTGGAAGGTATTTTTCACAAAGGTGCTTTCCCGTAATGACATCAGTGCTTCTAATGTATATCCATGAGGACCCATGACGTATGTTACTGCCAACGCCGATACGGATGAATGCACTTTACACAATACTTAAGACGACGTACCTTGCCGAAATAAGAAAAAATAATCTTATACTGTTAGTGAGTCGTCTGCACTATTTCTAGTGTACTCTGTGATTTTTACACTAAGATTTCAACTATCTTACCTATACCATTCTCTGGGCAAATTCAGCAAACGACAAATTGACGATATTTTTTTTCTTATTTTTCCCAGAGAATAGGCTTTGACATTCCATGCAAATTGTCTCCTAATTTGCATGAAATGTCTAAGCCTATTTCCCGGGAAAAGTAAGAAAACTGTTTCAAAATGTCGTCTTATGAAAATTTTACCCAGAGTGCTAAACGTTCACTAGCTAAAGTTATCTGCATATAAAGTTTGAAATGGAAAGGTAATTCAAAGGTAAAGGCACAAAATTATGCCTATCAAATTATCAGCGTATCATATACAAATTGTATATTATAAATTTCCACAGTCTCGTATCAAAAAAAATAAATAAATAAAATAACACAAAACAAATATATAACGCACACAGTTGAATTATTATTTATTTGTCATTAAGAAAAGTATCAAAGATTTTGAATTTTCACAAAAGAAAACGGTAAAAGCAACTGCTGGTAACTTACATGAAAGAAAAAAAAACTGGAAGATTTCTCGTAATAGTGGAGAATACTGCATATGGTTTAAACTTACATAAATAGTCGAAGATTTCGCTAACTAGTTAAGAATACTGCATGTAGTTTAAACTTGCATGAATAATGGGAGTTTTCGCCAACTAGTTAAGGATACTGCATGTACATGTAGTTTAAACTTACATAAATAATGGGAGTTTTTGCCAACTAGTTAAGGATACTGTATGTAGTTTAAACTTACATGAATAATGAGAGTTTTCGCCAACTAGTTAAGGATACTGTATGTAGTTTAAACTTACATGAATAATGGGAGTTTTCGCCAACTAGTTAAGGATACGGTATGTAGTTTAAACTTACATGAATAATGGGAGTTTTCGCCAACTAATTAAGGATACTGTATGTAGTTTAAACTTACATGAATGGCGGACGATTTCGCTAGCTTGCTAGCAAAATTACATGACATGTACCTTTATAAGACAACCACCTTTCTACACCAACCACTAAGGTCAATTTCAAAGTTGGCTGTCTTACACAGGTTTTACTGTAGTTTAAACATTAATAGTGGGAGATTTTCCTAACTAGTTAAGAATAATGTATGTTGTTTAAACTTTCATGAACAATGGGAGGTTAAGAACACTGCGTGTAGATAAACTAGCATAAATAGTTGAAGATTTTTCTAACTAGTTAAAATGCTACATTTAGTTTAAACTTACATGGATTGTAAAATACTACATTTCATTTAAACTTACATGGATTGTGGTAGATTTCCATGCCTATCTAAGACCACTTACATGAATAGTGAAAGATTTCTCTAACTAGTTTAGAACACTGTCTGTAGTTTAAACCTACATGGATAGTGGGAGATTTACCTAACTAGTTAAGAACACTACCTGTAGTTTAAACTTACATGAATACTGGTATATTTCTCTGACTGGTTAAGAACATTGCATGTAGTTTTAACTTACATGGATAATGGGAAATTTCCCAACTGGTTAAGAAGTTTAAACTTACATAAATAGTGTAAGATTTTCCTATCTGCATGTAGTTTATCGCTAATTGTCAGCAAAACTTAGTTTAATTTTTCGGCGTAATTACTTTTTTGTGTTAAGTACTTGTTACATTTTCCCTAATGAATTCCACATGTATTGTAAATGATCACCATTATTTTTGGCAGTATTTCTTGTATGACGAAGCGATAACTTGATCTGCAGAGAACGTATCCCCTAGCTATGGCCTATCTTAGGATCAGCATTTACCGTAACATCCCTAAGTATTCGAAAAGACAGCCTAGGCAAACAGTGTAGACCCAGATCAGACGCAGCAGAACGCGGCGTCTGATCAAGGCCTAGACTGTTTGGCACATATCGAAGGCATCAGCAGGTACTAAAATTGACTTGTTCAAATTTATGGACAAGTATGGTAATGAGTTAAGATGTCCCAATATTTAGGGTATATAAAGAAATAGGACACCGTTTTCTGTGCCAGGACTAGAATTTTCTGTTATACTATTTTTTTAATTTTCTTCTTTATTTATTTAGTTTTTATTTGTCTATATATTTTTATGCCCTCAGTTTTAACAATATTATTTTATATTAATATCATTTATAAAATTGTGTTGCATGCTTTTACTTTTAAGTTTACATTCCTTTCATATAATCATACATCTTCTTATTTTCTTTAACGGTAAACTTTATTACTACAAATGTATATGACATACAGGCTATTGGCAACATGATTTTATATTACATGTAGTTAACGCACGTCATGTCACGTTTTCTCCATGACGTAACTTTATTTTATTTATTTGTTAACCCTTGTCATGCTGAATAAATTAAGATGCCACGCCCACTTCTAATTTCCAGCCAACCAGATTACTTGGTCAGGGTTTTTGTTAGAAATGCAGATATTTAATGGCAAACAGTGCAGATCCAGATCAGTTGGCTTCTTCAGAAGCCAACTGATCTGGATCTACACTGTTTGCTAAGACAGGGCATGTCGTGTTCAGTAAGAGAAGGGTTAACATAATACGTTTTATATTGAAGTAAACATTTGTGGATCTTAAGATGGCTGAATATTATGGTTGGTTTATTAATCTGTTCATTTTATTTTTTTTATTTATTTATTATTGTTTTATTTTTATTTTATTTTTTATTATTATTTTTTATGTTGGGTAAACAAAATTTGCTTCATCTACAGTAAAAGAAGAATTGCAGAGACACTGGTATGGTTAGTACGCAAATACGCAATATATCATGCACTGTTAAAGCTCCTTATTCCTCAAAATATAGAGAGTTGTTATCCAAGAAAGGTTTAATAAATTGATATATAGTATTAATACGATCATAAAATGTGGCATCTTACAGCCTGTAATATTTCAGTTAGTCTCTCGTTTTTGAACGGATCAAAAATAAAATGACTTTTTATCGTATCACTGAATTAATTTTGGCAACATTAATTCACAGTTATGATAAAAAGTCATTTTATATCAAGAACGAGAGACTAACGGAAATTTTACAAGCTGTCAGGTTCCACATTTTATGATTGTATTAATATCATATATCAATTTATTAAACCTTTCTTGGATAATAAAATGTCTATTTTGAGGAATATGGAACTATTAATTCGTGTGCATATTTAACGTACCCTTTCACCCCTGAGTTTCTGGAATGGACTCTTCCGTCCCTTAATTTGGACAAGTCCATTGATGAATAGTGTTTTAGTCGAAAAGCAAAAAAACTAATGGAAAAAAGTGTAGTTTCTGATGAGGGCTCGTTACGTCTTATCCGGATCTACACTGTTTGCACGATTATCTGTTTTTGTCTGCCGGACTGAATGGGTTAATATGACCCGTGATTTTATTGAGAGGGAAGTTTGTATAATTTTAATTGGCGTTAGTGATTAGGTCGCAGTCATCCTGGATGGGCTTCTTTAAATTATTATTATTATTATTATTATTATTATTGCGTCCTTTTTTAGTTGTTTTTTTTTTTTTTTTTTTTCCGAAAATCATATTAAATGATTAGATTTTTTTCACCGAAAACAGTTCAGACATTTTGATTTTTTTTTTAAATTTGTCTCAGAAGGAATCGACATTTCATGTGAATCTGCTCGTGAGGAGCCGTTTCACATTTAATTTGATACCTCTTCATATCAGTCATGTGTCGTCTGCTGAATGGTGACCGTCTTCAGCAATGGGACATTTAAGAGGGATAAAACAAAAACTATCATACATGTAACACACGAGTGTAAATTAGATCAAAGTCAAAAGTCAGCAATTGACTCGTTATTCATTTTTGTTTTCAACCTATTAAGTTATATGAACTCTTTCATCCTGAAGTATCGAAATGAGACGCTTTCATCTTTTACTTAGGAAAAATCCATTATTTCAAAAAGGGGTGTCTAACGCCAAGGTTCGTTAGTTCTCGGTCAATACGAGAATCTGCGAGAGCTGATGTTTCATTGCCATTATATATACTGGCTTACTTCGATCAAATCCTGAGAATAAATATATATGGTATGCCAGATGGATATGCTGTCTTTTCTAAGATACGGTTAACATGCTGATCCTAGTCTACGCTGATAGTCATGGTGTAAACGTTCTTGTTTTCATGTAGCTGCTCAAATGTACACCGAATCGGAATGGATGTGTCAAGTTTAATGATGTATTTAGTCCTCAATCACCCATTTTTATGGCGTTAATCACACAATCAGTCATGATGTTTCACTACATAACTCACACCACTTTTAAGATTCGTCACATACATTGTACTTAAACAGACAGCATTCTGAGTATTATTATTATTACTATTATTATTATTATTTCAGTCAAATTAGGCTCAGCATTTCACGCGAACCGTCTGTCCAGCAGACGAGTCACATGAAATGCTAGGCCTTATTTTCTCAGAAAAAAAAACAACAAGTAATTGAAAATGTCGTCTGCTATAGTTTTGAATGGCACGTTAAGGGTTAGGTGAAGAAGTAGTCCCAGTGTCCTCCTATCTGGTGAACTTCATATGCAAAACAAATCATGTCTCCAAAAAAGCAGTGGTCAAATAAACAAAATTCAGTTTTCTTAACACTTAGCAGACGACATTCTATTTTTATTATTAAATAAGACTTGGCATTTTATGTGAATCGTCTGCTGGGCAGACGATTCACATGAAATGTCAAGACTTATTTTTTTTTCTCTGATTAGTACCCCTTAAAAATCAAAACGTCGTCTGCTACAGATGTGTTAAAGCTAGAGTTCGCTTTAATCTTTTGAAAACGAAAACACCATTTTTCTTGTATTATTTTGCAGGCTTTTTGTTTTATTTGGGCATGCATTTTTTATCTCTTTGCCATGTTTCTCGGATAATGAAACCCTTGACAAACAGATGCGAGACTGCACTGCAGATTTCCCATCTTACTGAAGGTGCATATCCTTCCACTTTGCAAAGGCAGTTACGTCCTTTCAGAAGAAACAATACCTTGTCATATATATGCGAAAAGCGAAACCCTTGATCAGACTGTGCGAATGCACAGTCTGACCAGGGTTTTCGCATTTCGCCAAAAGTTCTGCAATAGAACTTCAAGGGTTTCATAAAGGAGCACACAGGAAATCAGAACCGCGCGCATGCGCCTTGTCAACCAGGTACATCTCGCATTGTGATGACCCATTTGTCGTGATGCTGTTCATTTTGTTTTGGATAAATGTGTAGGCTTTCCTGTCAGGCTGGATTATGATGGCATCGCAGTAATGAAGCAGGGATATTAATGGCACGAAAAAACGGGCCTTGCAACATATGTAACATGTGTAGGCACATACCGGCCTGTGCGTTATTCGCATGTCGGCCAAGGTCTTCACTTTTGGACCACAAACGGTCTTTGAACCGTGCAGACTGTGTCTAGCATATAAATAATAACGCCGAGTCTGCTGAAATACGCAGGCTTGTATGCGTCTCCTGATCGCGTCAGCTGCGTGGTTCCTTTTCCAGCGAATCGTCGCGGATGACTTGTGACTTAGCAAACGTGTTATTTTCATTATTTTTTTCTCGAAGAACAGGCACAATGAGAAAATGATTTATAGAAATATTCTGACCACGACGTAAGAAAAGGGACTTCGGCGCATGCGCAAACAGCGAAGACCAAGATCGCCTACGCAGGCATCTGAAATCTTATTAGGGCCTTTGTTGTTTCGTTGATACATTTTATGTTATTAAGCGGTTCTGTGTGCGGACAGCGAAGGCCCTGATCAGACTGCACGCATGTGCAGTCTGATCAGGGCCGTCGTTGTCCGCGCATGTACCAAAGTCACCTTTTCTCGCGGATGTACATTTCATTTATATCTGGCGTATTCTTTTCTTATTTATTGTGGGATTTTGGAGCATTAATGACAGTTGGCACTTAAGTTGTCTAAGAGCAACTGAAGAGTTGTTGGTATATTCATTACTTACATTTTTGTTACAGTTAATTCAGCGTCTTCTCCCAGCTGGAGATTGTTTTCATTATGAAAGCTAATCCCGCTTCTTACTAGTACAGTTCGTATTATAGCCATAAGTAAGAAATTTTTGCAACTTATAAGTGTTAGTATATAACTTATTTCTTCGCGAAAATATATGTTGTGGTACTCATTAGTATCGCCTCGATGTGCCAATTCTAATGAGACCAAACAAAGCATATTTTTATGAAGAAAATTTCTAGATGCCCTTTCTTATCTAGACCCTATGAGTCTTGTCAGCTATTTTTAATTTTGTGGGTGTGTTCATTGCTGTCAAGGATCACTCCATTTAGAATCTATTGTACCAGAGGATTCGGAAACAGTAGAGGCCTTTAAACATACATGTCACAAATTTTGCTTAGATGCACGAGGGTCTGGATGGGTGGATTAGGGTGGGTGGGGTCTTGAATTCTCTAAAATGTAGTCTATATCATTTTCTCTACTTTATTCTTGTTCATTTTTTCCTTCTTTAAAAAAAAAGCACAATATTTTATATTCTATTTTTTTTTTCAGTTTTCTGGACATTTAAGAGCTATTTTTTCTTTCTAATTTTATTTCAATGTAATCATTTTTCTTCATCTTTGTTTACTTTTTTATAAAACATTTTAGATTTTTCTTTAAATTTGAAACCATCATTTTTCTACAAGCAGTAACCTTAACCATTTTTGTCTCGACTCATGTATAAAACAATGACCATTTTTTACTAATCATTCAACCCCATCTAGACCCTCATGCATGTCCTGATGATAAAGGGCCGTGGCCAGTGACGGGGAAAAGGACAACTTCCGAAGGTCCAGTTCTGTACTGTTATCACGGGCGTAGCCAATAACAATGAAGATGAAGCCTGATATTAGAAGCTCTGATATGTCAGCCGAGGTACAGCATTTCCTACAAAACTGCATATGCGTCCAACGTTCGTCTAAAGAAAACTGAGATACATTGTATTTCGGTAATCAGCGCAAAGCAATGATTCTGATCAGCCTGCGCATTTGCGCAGGCTGATCTGAGTCATTGCTTAGCGGACATGTGGTCTTGTAGGAAATGCTGTAGCCTGCCCCATTTGATGTCATCTGAACAAGTTTGAGGTGACAGTAAGGTTAAATTGCCAAATTTATGTTGAAGCCCGGGCTTCTCAGCTTCCGCCTGTCTACGCCCCTAGTTGTATAGTAACTACATGTATATATATATGTTATTCCACTTATAACTGCATTGCTAGTTCCCAGTAAGCATTCTACATAAATCTTTAGCGGGCCATTATCGGCCCGTCAGGGTAGCTGACGGGCCGATAACGGCCCGCTGTAGATTTATAAAATATGCTAGCAGGGTTATTTTCGAGAAATAGCATGTTTAACCAATAATCTGATAAATTTGGATATTAGCTGAAGTCATTTGGTTTAACATATTTATTTCAAAAAGATGAATACAACAATTATACGCTTCTCCTCATTTTACAATATTTTCTTAGTTTTCCCCTGAAAAAAAAATGGGACTACGACATAACATGCCAAACGTCTCTTTTGGAGACGATTAGCATGAAACGTCAAGCCCTATTTTTCTCAAGTAAGAAAAAAGTCACTCATTCATATGAAAGTCTAGTTTAAAAGTTGTGTATTTTATCATTAGTACGCAAAAGGTTAGTCATGTTTGAAATTATAGTTATAGGAAGTGGATACGCTTCGAAGGGAAATAACTCTGTTTGTGTAAACATTTACCTTCGTTCAATTTTGGGGCTACTCTTGAAGGAAAGAATTGCAAATTCTTTCCTTTAAGAGTAGCCTCCAGTTTTGAAGGTATTCGAGTAATAGGGAAGCAAACGCCTACAGTCGAACCTCAATAACTCGAACACCGATGGCTCGTTTACCATGATTAATTCGAACTAGATTTTGAGTCCCTACGAAATTCGTCCGATAGCTCAAGAAAACAAATATTTAAGGTAATTTTCTTATTTTATCATGAAATTGTATGTTGAGTGAACTCATTAGAATCGCCTCAATGAGGCGATTCTAATGAGTACACACAACATACCATCATTGTCTAGAAGATCGAAAAAAAATCCCTAAATTATCGCCATTTGCTTCCTGACCTGGCGTCATGATTAACCCACAATGGCTTGAACTAACCGTATCTCGTCCATGGGCCCAAAGATGTTCGAGCCACTGAGGTACGACTGTATGTTCAAAAGTTGCTTCCCTTTGAAAAAATGGGAACAAATGTTTAGGTGTATCCATTCACTCTATGTTAACTTCCATTCCGATTCGGTGATACTAATATTTGGGACCACACAGTGCTATATTTTTGTTACTGATGAAAGTATTAAATAAATGAGGATCAAATCCTCAGAAATGTATAAAATTCTTATTTCTTTTATTCGCTTTAAACAAATGAATTTTGAACAACATACAGCTGCAGTAAGCAGTAGAACATATCTTAAAGTCACCTGTGTTAAGCAAGCACCTGTAATAAAAGGCTAGATTTTTTCTTCATTTTTTTTTCATATCCCTTGAAGGGTAACTGTATAGAAATTTACCTCTATTAAGCAAGAACCTGTCTTGACCTATATAGCCCTAGCGTCCCATAAACGGGACATTTGCAAACAGTGTAGACCCTGATAGATGCTGTAAGAGTTAAGGTAGAATAGTCCACTTGGCATAAATAGGTTAAGCAAATACGTTTTTGGTTGTCTCGTAGGTCTTTTTTGTCTGTCCCATTGGTGTTGTCCCGTAGACGCTTGCTTAACACAGGTTATACTGTTTCACATTATGAAAACACGCCTATCCAAATATATTGAAAATTTCACCACCAAAAACTGGAAGTTTTCAGACAAAAAATGCTGATATTTTTTCATATTTCTGCTCAAAACATAGATTGTGGGTACTCGTTAGAACCGCCTCACCGAGGCGGTTCGAACGAGTACCCACAATCTATGTTTTTGAGCAGAAATATGAAAAATAATGTATACCCCTGTAAACCCCAGTTTTACTATATAAAAGTGGGGTTTAAGGGGGTCAAAATTATATAGGTATGTTTTCGTGATGATGTTTCCAATTACGCTTGATCCGATCATGTACCAATGTCGTTCATTCAGTTATCCAGTTCCTGGCAATCGAATTATATTTACCTCAAAATTTAGGACAGACCTAAGCAAACAGTTTAGACCTAGATCAAACTGTTTCTAAGGGTTCTGCACTAACAATCATTATGTCAGAATATTTAGAACATCTCATCAGACTTTCAGCTGTTTGGATAATTTTGGTTAGAAGTTGAGGTAACCTAACTAAAATTATCCAAACAATTGAAATCCTGATTCAGGCGTCCGAATATCTGTTTGGCACTAGACATATAAACAGGCAGTAAGCTTCACCTGTTCAAGTATGTTAAGGAATTGAGATGTCCTAAGATTTATGCTCTCTCTCTCTCTCTCTCTCTCTCTCTCTCTCTCTCTCTCTCTCTCTCTCTCTGAATGTATTATAACGAATCACAACGTACCTGTCTGTCTGTGTGTATGTGTGTGTGTGTGTGTGTGTGTGTGTGTCTCTCTTTCTGTCTCTGTCTCTCTCTCTCTCTCTCTCTCTCTCTCTCTCTTTGTGTGTGTCTGAATGTATTATAACGAAACATAACGTACCTGTCTGTCTGTCTCTGTCTCTCTGTCTCTTTCTCTCTCTGTATGTCTCTCTCTGTCTCTCTGAATGTATGGTAACGTAACCCAATGTACCTGTCTGTCTGTCTGCATGTCTCTGTATGTCTGTCTTTCTGTCTGTGTCTGTCTCTGTCTCTGTCTGTCTGTCTGTCTGTCTGTCTGTCTGTCTGTCTCTGTCTGTCTCTCTCTCATTCGAAGAAGATAAGAAGGCAAATTTAAATCATATACAAACATGTTTTAGTTGGCATCTGCACGCCTTTCTTTCTGTAAGATTGCGTATATAATGTACATGGAATTTCGAACATCTGGGAATCTGTATCTTTTTGTTTATATATATGACAAGCTAAAAATATACAAACATCAATTCATTCACAAGATATAATCCGTACCATTAGAATAAAAACAACAACTCTGCTTGCGTGTGCGAATTGTGCATGCTTCGACAAGACTGTGCATGCGCGCAGTCTGGTAATAGTAAGCATAGTTTGACCAGATACTATTCTTACTATGCAGAATTTAATAAAAACTGAACTGCGCTGGTACACAGTCTACGCTGAGCATGCGCATTTCACATGTGCCTAAATCCGATTTCCTCATTTCGCGGTTCATATATCCTACAAGTCTTAAGAATAATAGATATACTTTCAGGGGAGGCAAGTTTGTCCAAATTGTTTTACCTCCCTTTCCAAAAGAGGTCTACTCTAAAAGGAAAGAATTTGCTCCCCATGGGAGCAAATTCTTTCCTTTTAGGGTATTTTTTTTTTTTTTTTTTTTTTTGGTCTACTCTAAAAGGAAAGAATTTGCTCCCCTTGGGAGCAAATTCTTTCCTTTTAGGGTAGGCCCTTTTCAGAATGAGCTTGGTGTGCAGAACGCAAACAAGAAATTACAAGTTGTCTTCCGTTGAACAAAATGGCAAAAAAAAAAATCTACAAGTTAACATTATTAATGAGCCGGTCAGTTTACCTATTCACACATCTTCCTGGGCAGGCTTAGTCCTTTAAGCGGTTAACCAGTACTTGTGTACATACTTTCGCCAGTAACTGACAACTGCCCTTCTTGAATCAGCGGAAGGGGGCGGGGAACGGCAGTAGAAATTATTTTATGATCAGTTTTCACGAAAACTATGTGGCAATATGGGATTCAAAGTTGCTATCCCTGTTCGAACTTGCGATCCCTTGGTCTGCAGTTAGACGCACTACCGACTGCGCTACGGAGCCTGGCTGGGATTAACATGTTTTTGTATTTTTTTAAAAAAAAAAAAGCAAATAAGTACAAAGAAAATTGTTACAATGAGTAAACGTTTACTAACCTGCCATAATCGATTCTCAGGAACATATTGCATATTGTCTGTAGAGGGATTTTTTATTGGGTTGAGTACAAAACCAAGTAGCTAATTCAATTTAAGAAATATCTGTTGTCACATCGATTTCGCCTCTTAAGCGCAAATTTTATTGTTCCTGGAGACTGCTTCAGGGGTCATGGCTAGTTACCTGGACGAGACTTGAGAACATTAACCTTGTGTGCAAACAACCAAGACGCAGACAAATTGTATATCTAAAGGCCTTCGCTATTCACAACCGTATACACCCTATCAATCAATCAATCAATCAATCAATAAATCAATCAATCAGTCAGTCAGTCAGTCAAGCAAGCAAGCAAGCAAGCAAACAAGCAAGCAATCAATCGGTCGATCGGTCGGTCGATCGATCGCTCGATCGATCAGTCAGTCAGACAAGTTGTGAAAAGCGAAGTATTCGGACAGGCAGGCCTCAGGAAATAATGTAGACCCTGATCAGACGCCGCACTATTTGCCACATATCGTGCAATCTTAAGACGCACCAGAAGGTAGAAAAACGGACATGTTCAGACTTCAAGATGTCAGTAAAGTAAGGCTTTATTATGGTACAGTCGACTCTAGTTATCTTTAGTTCGCTTATTTCGAATAACCACTTATGTCGAAGTGAAAATCTGGTTCCTGTTACAATATGGAAATCTAACAACAGATAATAAAATATCGTGGAAAAGAGGAGAAATTGCTCCTAATTTCTCCGCTTTTCCACAATATTTTCAATATATCTCTAACTTCAGGCGTCAATTACATATTCATTTGTAAAATGTAGTTGTTCGATTTATTTTTTTCCTCAATTCTGCAAGTCTGATATGTCGATGTATGGATATCTCGAAGTATTTCTGCGAGTCCCTTGGACTTCGAGATAACGAGAGTCGACTGTATGTGTAAATGCGGTATAGAATATAAGTGAAGATATCCAGCAACTACCACAATCAGGTAGCACTGCCCTCCCAAGACAACGGAAGAAGATATTAGTTAAATACAAGGACAAAACAAATGTCACATGAAACCACTGACGAACCCATGAAGAAGAACTGGAAAAGTAAACACACACACACACACACACACACACACACACACACACACACACACACACACACACACACACACACACACACACACAAACACACACACACACACACAATCACACACACACACACACAATTGGAACGGTCGGTAGAAAATTAGTTAAATCTTATTTTTGTCCTTACCTGCTGGGAAGTTTTTGATTCATTGTGTGGACGTTGTTTTTTCCGGACTTGGGCTTTTCCTATATGCAATTGCACCTTTATTTGAAAAAAAAAAGAAAGAAAAGAAAAGAAAAAAAGAAAGGAGGAAATAACACACCGGAAATAAAAGTAAAAACAGTTAACTCTTTCGGCGCAAAATTTCAGACTACATTTGTCTTCTGCTTTGTTTTTTTTTTTTTTTTTTTTTTGTTGTTGTTGTTTTCTTTTTTTTTTTTTTTTTTTGTGGGGATGGGGGGGGGGGGGGGGGGGCGGGGCCGGGAGGGTTTGGTTTGTTTGTTTTTTTAACAAACTATTGATTGGAAAGAAATTTATATGTAAAGGTGAACAACAGAATGACAAACAGCGTAGATCCAGATGAGACGGCTCATCATGAGCCGTCTCATCTGGATCTACGCTGTTTGCAAAAAAAAAAAAAAAAAAAACTATTATTATCGCCTGTGGCTGTGAAAGATTTAAGTAATAAAGCAAAATTCTTGCATATCTATATCTAGTATATAAATAGTACCTTTGCTTCAAGGTTGAAAGAATTAAAACTGCTGCCAATAATGGCATTTATAGAGTGAGTCTCTCGTGGTTAGATCCCGATCAGACAAAACACTATGCGTCATCACGTTTTGCCGGAAAAGAAGGAAAAATAAAGAAATACCAATGTTGTGAACAAAACATCTGTTTCATTTTAGAACTCATCAATTATACTTCACATGAAAAAAGGAGTAGCGGCTGGGGCAAAATAATCACCAACAAAATGTTGTAGGCGAACAGCGAATGCCCTGAACAACCTGTGCTCGTGTGCAGTCCGGAACACGGACTTCGTTCTTTGCTGTTTCGATTTTGCACACCTTTGAAATAGTATCACGGTGTGTGAAAAGTGAAGTTTTTGATCAGACTGCACGTATGCGCAGGCTGTTATTATACAGGACGTATCCCAAGGTATGTCTTCTCACGTCGAAGCACATTTGTCAAATAATTTAACAGTTCACTCTCAAAGCGCCAGTCACCACTGCAGCAGACGATAATTTGATTTTATTATTATTATTATTATTATTATTATTATTATTATTATTATTATTATTATTCAAAGAAATTGAGTCTTGACGTTGCATGTGAATCGTCTGCTTAGCAGACGATTCACATGAGATGTCAAGACTTATTTTCTCTGAAAAATAAAACAAAAAAAGGATTAGAATGTCGTCTGCTACAAATTTAATGGTTAAGGTTCGTGGCAATTTCATTTGTATGTCTTGCTTTGAAGTTAATTTTGCGTCAATCAAATGGTATTCAGATGCAACATACACATCGATTTTCATTTTGTATATTTTTGTTATATGCATAAATTAGTCAGTTTCCATTTAAAAGGGATATTTTATATAAGTTTTATACGTACATCAGGGTACTCATTTGAATCGTCTAGATACACAATATTAACCTTTGAAGCACCAAGCAAAATTGTAGCAGACGACAGTTTTAATTTGTTTACATTTTTTTTTTTTTTTTTAGAGAAAATAAGACTTGCTATTTTATGTGAATCGTCTGCTAGTATTATTTTCTCAGAAAAAAAAATAATAATAAACATTTTCAAAATGTCGTCTGCTGCAATTGTGATCTGCGCTTACAGAGTTAATGAGTAATTGCTGCATACTCGTATGCTTTCGTATGCAAATTATTCAAATTTATTTATTATAGTACGGTCTTCAAACATCTTCTTGTCGGCCGCAGCATTTTCATTAAGTATAGTTTTGGTTGAAAAGCTATTTATGAAACATCTTTTCAATGTAACTACAATAAATTGTATTTAAATGCGCTTAGATACCGTGAAATATAAATGCAATAAATTATGTTTAAATGCAATTGCTGCAATTTCTATTCATGTTCTAAAAACAAACTCATTTTTATTCATCTTTTTCAAATGGAAATTTCGTGATAACTTTTGTAAATAAACGTTTCTAAAGAAATTTTCTTGGCTATAAGTTGTAGAGGAAGATAGACGCCGACGTCTCAGAGAGGTTGAAGTCTGAAATAGTCATAGGTTTCACAGTAATCATCTGAAGGTTTGACGATTTTCTGAAGTTCCACAGAATTTTGAAGTCGAAGAGCACTGTGAGTGTGCACTGTGAGTGTGCATGTGTCACACATACGAATACGTAAATGTATTCGTATGTGTAACATATGCACACTCACCCATCTACACTACAATGATTGTCAGAACCCAAGATCAGATTTATGATAAAACTATGAAAAATTTATGTTTGAATCAGCGCACTACATCACGAAAACATGCCTATATAATTTTGACCCCCTTGAACCCCATTTTTATATAGTAAAACTGGGGTTGACAGGGGTATACATTATTTTTCTTATTTCTGCTCAAAAACATAGATTGTAGGTACTCGTTAGAACCGCCTCGGCGAGGCGGTTCTAACGAGTACCCACAATCTATGTTTTGAGCAGAAATATGAAAATTATCAGAATTTTTCATCTGAAATTTTCATTTTATGGTGTTAAAAATTTCAGTATATTTGAATAGGCATGTTTTCGTAATGACAAAACCTACAATGAGATCTGTGTGACCAACAAAGATTCCGATCAGTCTGTACATCCATTCAGTATGGCAAGGGTTCTTGTTTGTCGCTCTTTGGATAGCCTGGAGGCTGTAGAAGGCACATGCGATCAGCGAAGACTCTGATCAGACTGCGCGGATGCGCAGGCTGATCTGAGTCTTCGCTGGCCGCACAAGTCTTATAGTAGGTTTTGTCGTGCGCTGGCCCATTTATTACTATCTTCTTCACAGAAACGGACCTTTAGGAATATCATTAGAAATGGTTTATCGAGATGATTCTAAAATATCTTGGTACGTCACTTTTTTTTGAAGAATAAAGAAGAAAATCACAGCTAAATGCGCTGCTTGTCCTATGCCCTGAACTGTTTATAAAATAAAATCCAAGGTTGACTGGATGCTTATATACAGCAGTGAAATAGCACGCATTTCAGCGATGTTTGGCTGTCGACATTAAATAATACCTGAAAAGTGCACGTGGACGTCAACCACAGATAGAAAAACTGCAGAATTTTGTATCTTTGAAAATCTCCATCAGTGTACAGCTCATTTTGCTCAATGTTATATTCGTCGAACTGTTTGGAGATGTCGCCGCCTATCTTCAACATTAATCTTAGATAGTTTTTACAAAAAAAAAAAAAAGATACTTTAAAAGTTATCGCAAAAATTCATTATTGGAGAAAGATAAGAATTCGAGTTTACAGTCTAGCCATGGTATACATTCACCAACATTTTTTTTAAGGTTGTTGTCCACGTGACTTTCATTGACCAATGAAATCGAACCGCGCGTTTGTACGATATCCAGGTAATGGTTATTTATAGCGCACTACTCTTGTCACTGCGACGTCAGAGTGCCGTATAAAGGAGGTTGTCTGAAAAACCTGGACTGGGACAGTGGCAAACAGTTTTTCAGACCCAGATCAGACGCACCAGAACGCGGCATCTGATCAGAGTCTGCACTGTTTGCTTAAATTGCTAAAAGATAAGGATTAAACAAAACAATCTTAATTGCTTAAGGCCCCGTTCAGGATCATTTTCTCAGCCAACACTCAGAAACAATCGACCCACTAGTGCTATCAGTGCTTTGATTTTAATCACTGCGTTTAAGGTGAATGGAACAACTTGGTAAATTTTCCGCTATTTTGTACACAATTTTTATTGATTTCTGTTGCTTCCCTGTACATAGTTCCTTCTGAAAATGGGCTTACTAAAAAAGAAAAGAATTTGCTCCCACGGGAGCAAATTCTTTTCTTCTATAGTAAGGCCCTTTTCAGAAGGGCGACAGAACAATTGTGACATGAAAGTGAATAATTTCCCTAAAGTGCAGTAATAGTGAGTCGGAAAATGTTCTTACATTTAGTTTGTTAAAGGCTTATTTCATTTGTATATTTAAAACAATATAAAGGTATGCAACATGGAATTTTTTATATAAATTTGATGCAAAAGAAAGTCGTATTGATCTTTTTAAAAATCGTTTTCCTACACACATAACATTTAAGAATACAACAAACTTGTGACATGCGAGATACGTTTATGCAAACGATAAAGAATTAAGCCTCGCCTGTCAGAACCTGAATGTCTTGGTGACTTAGTTCGTAAATCCAAAAAGATTGCAGGCAAAACTGATTTTTGTAACAATTTAAAAATATTGTCACTCGCTGCAAAAAGAAAGGTTACACCATGGATATTCTGAGACAGACTGCATGTGTGGTTGTTAACCCAATCATGGTTGATAACGTTGAACAAATGCTGTCATTGTAACGAGAGTTCACTCTATGTTTTACGACCTTACCTAAAGTACATGTATTAAACAAACACATACGGTGACATACTTCGATACCATAGAATAGATGATACATGTACATGATGTAGATGGTAAAGACGGAATTTGTCCAACCCGAAGAGAATAATTCAACAGCTCACGCAGAGATTAGGGAGGGGAAGTCGCTAGTTCTTACAGAGGTGTTATTACGAAAACACGCCTTTTCAAATATATTGAGAATTTTACCACCAAAAAATGACAACTTTCAGATGAAAAATTTTGGTAGTTTTCATATTTCTGCTCCAAACATAGATTGTGGGTACTCGTTAGAACCGCCTCACCGAGGCGGTTCTAACGAGTACCTACAATCTATGTTTTTGAGCAGAAATAAGAAAAATAAGGTATACCCCTGTAAACCCCAGTTTTACTATATAAAAGTGGGGTTTAAGGGGGTCAAAATTATATAGGCATGTTTTCGTGATGGTTGCTTGATGTGTCAGTCCCAGCTGTTTTACCAACAGTAAGTAATGCATTTCTGATTGACTCAACCTCAGACTTGCATAGCAAATATCCAAAACATACGTTCTGTAAAGAAAATAACAATAAAACATGCCATTTTTTTGCAAGTCATTCTGCTTATTAAGAGTTCTTTACAACAGCAAATTCATTTTAAACGCAATATCTTTGGAAACAAATGCTGTCGTTGTAACGAGGGTTCACTGTAATTCTATAAGTGGTCAGACTGTGCAAATGAGCAGAATGAGCTGTTCCTTCGCTGTCCACATATTGTATCGAAGACACTTTTTGTCGCTTGGCACAGGTTATTATTATTGATCAACAACATACGACAGCTGTTCAAAGGACACAATCATATTTTTATAATATATACATATATCGGTCATTTTATTATGGAAAAACAGATACGATCAAGTTTAAACACAAATGGTTGCCAGGCAACATAAAATTATTGTTTAAAAAGTAGATACTGATCAATATATTGCCGAGTTTATATTAAGCTGCATTTTTTTATTACTCGATTTTAGTCACAGACTGAAATGCATTGAACCCTCGTTACAACGATATCATTTGGCCCCAAAGATGCTGTCATTAAAATGAATTTGCTGTTGAAAAGAATCCTCAACCAGCAGAATGATACGTAAGAAAGGCCTTGTTTATTTCTGATTTCCTCATAGAACATGTTTTGGTTATTTGTTAGAATCGCCCACCGAGGCGGTTTTAACTATCCAAAACCTGTTTCTCCCTTTTCTGGGCAGCTCAATATGATAGAAATATTGTTGACAGGGCCGTTAAACCACAACTCAAAGGAAAAAGATCATGCAACATGCAGCACTACTAAGACTAATTTTAGAATATAATAGTTGTGCAATTTGCATGCAATGTTAAAGCCTGTTTTCTTCCTTTCTCCCTTTCTCTGGGAGACGGTTCAGTATGACTGAAATATTGTTGATAGGGCCGTTAAACCTCGGCTAAACTGAAGCAAGCAAACGCATAGTATAAGCAGCACTACTATGACAAATTTTATTGCAGTGTTACAAAACATACATACAATATAATGCATGTGTAAAACGATAATAATAATGAAAAACAGTAATTGCTATGACAAAGTACTTCTCTAACTTTCCATACATATTTATCTACGTCTGTAGAAAGCAAGAAAATGTCTCGATCAATTAACATGGGCATATTGCATATTGCTATCTGTAGGGTTTTATTAATTCCAGCATAAAGAAGTAATTCTATGAAAAAAGATATCTGTGCTGTCATCGATTTGTACTTAGAGGCAGGATTTAATTAGCGCTGTATTCTGCTTGGGGTTATAGCGTTTAGTAATGAGCCGAATTGGAAAAAAAGGGCGTAATAAGCCGCGTCGGACGAGAAGAGCCTTACGGATTATTATTGTGTATGTGCACAGCGAAGGCGCAACTCAGACTGCGCACATGCGCAGTCTGATCTGCGCCTCGCTGTTCGCCAGCAGAACACTGCAATATTGCATGCCCACTTGCGAAAAAAAACAAGTCCCACATCAGTCAACGGAGTCACTGGATGTTTGAATCTTAGCTGCTCCTATTCGCATTGAACGCTTGCATTAAGCATAGTTCAGTTGGCTTCGTTTCCGCTTTGGTAGACAGAAATGAGACATGCTGTACGAAGGCTGAGATTCTCTCAAATGTGCGGTGTTGGCTGTCACATCGGCGGACGTAAAACATTCTTCTTCTTCCAAATTGAGTTACTTGCCGGGTGATAAAATAGTACAGAAGATGTCCAGGAATAGCCCAGTCTCAGATCATAGCCTACCAATGTCACCAAGAGGAAGAGCAAATAAACTATGACAGACGGTATATAAACTACAAACCAAAGAAAAGAAAAAAAATCAACCAACCCCCTCTACCTCAATAAGGTGATCACAAAGTTAGACGGGATCCACTAAACGCAACAATAGGACAACGAACAGAACAAAACCTGAAAAATGAAAAAAAAAAAAAACAAAAAAAAAACGCAGCAACAGCCACAATGACACATTAACCCTGGTCCTGCTGACCCCAGATATACCATGTTTTTTGTAGTGTAGATCCAGATCAGTTGGCTTCTGAAGAAGCCAACTGATCTGGATCTGCACTGTTTGTCATTAACCAGATCAGTTGGCTTCCACTTGATCTGGATCTGCACTGTTTGCCATTAAGAATATGAACTTATATCAACAATTTGGATCAAGCTATCTGATTGGCTGAAAATTAAAAGTGGGCATGGCATTTTAACTTATTCAGCATGACAAGGATTTAGAACTCTCACCGCCAGAATCTCCACCTTGGAACGGCACCTAGGTGGTGTGTATGGTTTAAATCGATTTTACTGGTACCGAAATTCGGCATGTGTTCAGATGTTGTAAACAAATACGAATTCAAATTTTGCACACAAAAAATAAATAAATACATCGGTAAATAAGCCGAAGTTTAAGAATATCTACAGTGTATCATCATAGAAATTCGTTCAACTCGGGAAACATAGAAAATATTATTCGATGAAGTCGTATTAATGTCACAATTGGCTTAAAGATTGAAAAAACAAAGTATGAAAATAAATATATATGTCATAGATTCCAGGCCTATAAATTCTTCTTGTTTCAAGTTTCTTGAAAGCATGTTCTGACCGAGTAAATTAAATGATTGTAGAAATATTTAATTGTTCAATATAAAGATGACGATGAAAAAAAAATGGTAAAGAGAACGACGCAAAAGAAGCAAAATCGGCTTTTCATTGGTAATAATATTTCCTAACTCGACAGTCATTCCATAGATTTATTATTGCGGTATGTCTAAATGACGAAAAGAAGCTATATTGCGAAGAAAGTCGCATACGATGGCGACATTTGAAACCCACGTACCCAGCATTACATTGAGTATCAAAGTTTCGAGTTTAACGTGAACTTCGTTTTAAGAACCTCTTTATAATATTGGAACATTTAAAACAAAATATCTACTATTCTTCGTCGCCTATTTTCTTTTTTAAAGATGCTTCTTGCTATCAATAAAACCAGTAATAAACTGAAAAAAAAATACCCAGAGCTTTTTTAAAACATAGCTTCAGACCCTCTTCAGCTTCAACCCTCTTTATACCGACACTCGATACAACACCAAAATTCGATTTAATGATAATTTGAATGTCATGAAAACCTTCGCTCAAGAGGTGACAGATAATGAGAAGTTATGCAAGAAAATTGTATTAAAACTTCAAGCAATATATGTTATGGATATTTGTTAGAATCGCCTCACCGAGGCGATTCTAACAAATATCCAAAACATATGTTTCATGAGGAAATAAGAATAAAACAAGGGCTTTCTTACATATCATTCTGTCCATTAAGGATTCTTTACAACAGCAAATTCATTAGGATGGCAACAGCTTTGGGAACAAATGCTGTCGTTGTAACGAGAGTTCACTGTAATCCAGTCGACCATCGTTACAACGACAGCATTTGTTCCTAAAGATGTTGCCATTAAAATGAATTTGTTGAACTATAGAATCCTTAATGAGCAGAATGATATATAAGAATTGCATTGTTTTATTCTTACTTCCTCATAAAACATATATTTTGGCTTTGTGTTAGAATCGCATCAATGAGGCGATTTTAACAAATATCCAAAACGTATGTTCCGTGGGGTATTAAATACAATGTTCTTTCATAATTTCTTATTAACTATCACTTCTTGAGCGAAGGGCTTTTGCCAGTCAAATTATCGTTATAACGAAATTAGTCGTATGGAGTTTTGGTATAAAGAATGTTGACTGTATTAATCTATTTTACGAGTACAGTCATATTTTTCAGGGCATCTAAAATGTGAGCCAGGTCGCTGGAAGAAAATGACCATACTTCAAGTATCAATTTACTACTTGTTGTTTACAACTAAAACCCGGGACTTGCTGGAGCACTGAACAGAATAGAATATATTTATAGAAAAACCTACATTTTCACAAGATGTTCACCATTCAATACAAGATGTTCTCCATTCACATGCACTATTTCGGCACAGTGCACTTGAGTAGATATTCTAAAAGATTACCATTGCAGCATTTTATCAAAGATCATGGGATATACAGTAAGCCCTCTTTATACCGACACTCGATACAACAACAACATTCGTTATAATGACAATTTGAATGTCGAGAAACCTTCGCTCAAGAGGTGACGGTTAATGAGAAATTATGCAAAAACAATGCATGAAATCTTCAAGCAACATATGTTTTGGATATTTGTTAGAATCGCCTCAGAGAGGCGAGTCTAACAAATATCCAAAACAATTGTTCTATGAGGAAAAAAGAATAAAACAAGGCCTTTCTTACATATTATTCTGTCCATTAAGGATTCTTTACAACAGCAAATTCATTTTAATAGTAACATCTTTGGGAACAAATGCTGTCGTTGTAACGAGGGTTCACTGTACATTCGTTTTAACAATTTCACTTTTAAACTGGGTTGCTGCATTGGTACTGCTAAACGTAACTTATAGCATTCTTGGGACAGCGTGACAAAAATTTGATTTTTATCTACTCACTTTAGTTTCTACTCCACTGAACAAAATGGCCACCAGAGCTAAACCTTTAGAAAAACCTTTAAACAACATCTCCTCTTAGGCCTATGACAGGATTTCAAAATAATTTCACAGAAATGTTCCTCTTATGTCCCTTGACCAAAATCACTAAAATTGTTCCCTTTGGCTTAACAAAATGGTCATCACAGCTAAAAATAGAAAAAGGGCGCAGACTGTCATGCATCTGACAACAATTTACTTAAAAGACATCTCCTCCTAAACCGGTTAATGGATTTTGAAATAATTTTACAGGGATGTTTCTTGAGTGGCCCTCTACTAAAATGCTTAAATGGTGCCGTTCCACTAAACAAAATGTCATCCAGAGCAAGAAAAAAAGGAAAATCTTTAAACAACACCTACTCCTAGGCCAAGGGCCTGATTGCAAAATAATTTCACAGAAATGTTCCTCTAATGCCCCTTTACCAAATTGCTAAAATGTTTCTGCTCTACTGAAAAAAATGACCACCAGCGCTAAAAATAGAAAAAAAAAAAACAACTTTAAAACAACATCCGCTAGGCCTATGGCCTGATTTCAAATAAATTTCGCAGAAATGTTCCTCTGATTAAGTCATATTCTCCTTGAGTGCTTTGATACTCAGCGGTACTGAGCGATATAGGGCCATCATGGCCCCCTTGTATTTTTGTAGACGCGAGCGGGACGAGATCTGATTTAGACCTCTCGAATTAACCTTTTACATTATGGTATTTAGCCGATTTAGCCAAGCTTTGCATTTAACGCTTAGCACTCTGGGTAAAATTTTCAACAGACGACTTTTTAAAATATTTTTCATATTTTTCCCAGAAAACAGAATTTGACATTTCATGCAAATTGTCTCCTAAGGAGACAATTTGCATAAAATGTCAAATCCTGTTTTCTGGGATAAATAAGAAAAATATCATCAATTTGTCGTCTGCTGAAAATGCCCAGAGAGTGGTAAAGGTTAAATAATAACTCAATACTATTCCATATTAAAGACAGCTTTAACATTTGTTGTGTGTTAAGCGTGGACCAAGCTTTTTGTGAAAGCTAATACTTGTAATATATTATGGTCTACTAAAACCCAAGACGGGTGGAGGATTTCACCTATGAGCCCAAAGGGTAATTCATAACCTATCTAGTTTTGTTACAAATACAAACCAGATATTTTGTTTCAGTAAACGTGACTAAATCCAAGACTTAGTCTAATTTCAATATCAAGTTGCGATGGCATTAAACTTTGAGACAAACACGATACAGTACATAATAGTAGCTTCAGATTTCAATCTAATTTTCTTAAACGTTATTACATTTCTTGTAAAAAAACCCTGTGGTTAAAATTACTCCGTCGGGGTATTTCCATAAACTATTTAGGCAAATCACAAATTCCTCCGCTTGAAACCCGATTGAACTCCAAGCGGAGGAATTTTGTTATTGTCTGTTATAGTCTTTTCTTTCTTTCTTTCTTTCTTTCTTTTTTCTTTCTTTCTTTCTTTCTTCTTTTCTTTCTTTCTTTCTTTCTTTATTTCTACGTTTATTCTAAATTGTATTCTGATTCTTTCTTTCTTTCTTTCTATTATCTTCTAAATTGTACAGTGAACCCTCGTTACAACGACAGCATTTGTTCCCACAGATGTTGCTATTAAAATGAATTTGCTATTGTAAAGAATCCTTAATGGACAGAATAATATGTAAGAAAGGCCTTGTTTTATTCTTATTTCCTCATAGAACATATGTTTTGGATATTTGTCAGATTCTAACAAATATCCAAAACATATGTTGCTTAAAGATTTATGCAATGTTTTTGCCTAATTTCTCATCAACCGTCACCTTTTGAGCGAAGGTTTCGTGACATTCAAGTTGTCATTATAACGAATGTTGTCGTTGTATCGAATGTCGGTATAAAGAGGGTTGACTGTATTCTGATTCTAAAGTAGACTGTGCAATGCCATGTGAAAATGTGCCTTCGGAGCAAATGCAGACGGCGAAGGCACAGATCAGCCTGCGCATCTGCATCTGCCTTTATTAACAATAAAGTGATGTCAATAATAGCAACAGCAGTAGCGATAGTAGTAGTGACAGTATTAGAGTGGTGATGGAGGTGATGGTGATGGTGGCGGTGGTCGAGAAGGTAGTAGCAGTAATAAAAATAGTAGTAATTTTATGATAGCAAGTAGTCGTGATTATAGTAAAAGAAGGAGTAATAATAGTTGTAGAAGTAGTAATAATAGTAGTAGAAGTATTTATAGCTGCAATAATGACAACAGTACTGACAGTTATAGAAGTAATAGCAATAATACTAGCGGGGATAATGGAAGCAATGAATATAAAGAAATAACATAGTAAAGATTAACTTTATTTCCTTTGTGATAACTGAGCCCATCCTGGTTACCGCTTAAGCTGGCGCTAGGGTGCGTATGCAGCTTCGCAAACTACAGTGTTGCATATGAAGAGACTCAATTAAACCGAGTCTCCGATTTTCGTGATTTCGTGTGTTCTTTGTTTCCAAGGTCAATCCTTTTTTACTTTTATTTTATACCAATGAACAACTGGAAAATCAACCATCGCTAATGTGCATGGCCCGCCTCATTCTTGCCCGTGCCTGTACTTAGCTTTGGGCTTTTGGCGATTCCTTTGGCTAGATCTTGTCAATATTTATGTGTATACAACACTTTATTAAAATAGTCCATATTGTTGAAGACCTGTGGTTATTTTCATATTCTGGCCTCGGCGTTGCCTCGGTCAGAAAAAAGGCATTTGGCAAGCCCCTTGGCTAGATCTTGTCGGTATCAATCAGAGTGCGAAAAATAAAGAAAAAATGTATTCATAAGGTTTCATGAGTTTTGGATATTTTCGCTGTCACATTTTTGCCTCGGCATTGCCTCGGTCAAGAAATTCGGTCAAACAGGAGTGGCATTTGGCAATTCTTTTGTCTGGAGCTTGTCAATAATAATATGTATACGAAATTGTAACAATTATCCCATATGGTTGGAGACTTATGGCGATTTCCGTATTTCCACATTTTTTGCTTTGGCGTTGCCTTGGTCAAAGAAATGTGGCATTTGGTAAGCGTGTTGGCTAGATCTTGTTGGTATCAATCAGTATGCCAAACTTTATCAAAATATCCCGAACGGCTTAAGCGCTACGGTCTTTTTCGCTAACTGGCCACGGGCGGACGGATGGAAGGACATACAGACGTCCGTGCCTTCCATGTCTTGCTCCTGTGACTATGACGAAAGTTACTTTTCGTGTTACTTTCTTGATAATTCCACACTACAATAATCTAGAAAGGGTGCACAAAAACCTGAAATACATTTGCAACAAAAGGTAGAAGGTAAGTTTGCTTCTTATTTCCCTCTCCCTGAAAAGCACATCAATTATGTGTGTGTACGCGGTACATTTGCAACCTTTCTTGCCCTGCCTAATGTTGGCCTAAAGACCTATGCGAAGTGTTGAACCCGATCAAACTGCGCCTCTGCGTAATCCGGCTAGACCAGCAACCGATCTTAACAGTTTCATAACACCAAAAAATCTCTGCATTCGAACAGCGATGACCTAGAGTAGCATGGATATCCATGCAATACAGTCCGAGTTTCTGCCAGTCACAGTGAACGTCTGTATGCCTAATATAAGGTATGTCATGATGACATGCGGAAAGCGCAGTCCAGACCAGTGTGAAATCTGCTCCATTTTGTCAGTCCCCTTCCCCCCACCCCGCCCCTTCCACACAACCAAGCATATACCCTCTGCTAGCAGTGAATTTGCACAATGTAAGATGCTATCTATATAAGCCAACAGCGAAGACAAAGACTAACATACGCACCTGCGCAATCTGGTCTACACAAATTAGTCGTATACAAACTATGGCAAAATCTTGCTCAAGAAATACACAACGCCCTATGCGAACGGCGGTGACTCAGTTGAGCAAGCTCAGGGCTATATGTATCCCATCTGTTTTGGAGACTATATACGTCTGGTTAAAAAAAGCTTTAATTTACTTTTTACTGAAATAATCTGCCTCATAAAGCAAACATTTTGGTTCAAATTTCATCACAATCGGTTAAAAAATAACAAAGTTATTGCAATTAAAAATATTTATAACTGTGAGTACTGGCGACGCCATTTTAATTAGATATCTAATATTTTTAAAATGCTTATAAACTTCCTATTGACAGGAATATTATTGATTATATAAACTAGTTGATAGTAAAGTTTATATGAGCTAGTTAAAAGTATATAAATATGTACACATTAACAGGTATAAAGCAAGAAACTATTGTTGTAAAAAAAACAACAAATAATATGTTGCAATATATATATATATATATATATATATATATATATATATATATATATATATATATATATATATATATATATATATATATATATATATATATATAATTTAAGATTTAAACAAACTTCAACAAAGAATTCCGGCCCAGGATCAATATTGATGCAAGTACTTCAGAAAAAAAGTGTATAGGGAGAAATATGAAATACCACTGGACTGAGTGAGGCTCGAACCCACGCCGGCTACGACGGCAGCGTCTAGTCCTTGAGAGTCAGGAGACATAACCACTGCATCACTACGCTTGTTAAAAAACAAGTTTCATGGAAAAGTATTATGTTTGATTTCTCTGAATGACCTGTCGGAGAAATCAAGCATAGCCGGCGTGGGTTCGAGCCTCACTCTGTCCAGTGGTATTTCATATTTCTCCCTATACACTTTTTTCTGAAGTACTTGCATCAGTAATGATCCTGGACTAGAATTCTTTGTTGAAGTTTGTTTAAATCTTAAATTATAATCATATTTTCAAGCTTCAGTATCCGATGGATCCAGAGAGTTCCTTGTATATAATGAGTGCGCTAGCGCACCAAAAATATACCCTATCCGACAGGTCATTCAGAGAAATCAAGCATAATACTGTTCCATGAAACTTGTTTTTAACAAGCATAGTGGTGCAGTGGTTATGCCTCCTGACTCTGAAGGGCTAGGCGCTGCCTTCGTAGCCGGCGTGGGTTCGAGCCTCACTCAGTCCAGTGGTATTTCATATTTCTCCATATACACTTTTTTCTGAAGTACTTGCATCAGTAATGATCCTGGAGTGGAATTCTTTGTTGAAGTTTGTTTAAATCTTAAATTATAATAATATTTTCCAAGCTTTAGTATCCTGTGGATCCAGAGAGTTCCTTGTATATAATGAGTGCGCTAGCGCACCAAAAATATACCCTATCTGACGGGTCATTCAGAGAAATCAAGCATAATACTGTTCCATGAAACTTGTTTTAGACCAGCATAGTGGTGCAGTGGTTATGTCTCCTGACTCTGAAGGGCTAGGCGCTGCCTTCGTAGCCGGCGTGGGTTCGAGCCTCACTCAGTCCAGTGGTATTTCATATTTCTCCCTATATATTTATATATATATATATATATATATATATATATATATATATATATATATATATATATATATATATATATATATATATGCAACAAACTTTTCTTGCTTTATACCTAAAATACATGTTTAACCTAATTAAATATACAAAATAAAAATCACACAAGTAATTAAATATACAAAAAAGTCAAATCTAATGTGACTTATTTTGATGTTTATATTTAATTAGGTTGTATTTAAATTGATTAAACAAACGCAAATATATTTCCTGGTATGTTTGGACTGTAAACACTGAGACTCTTTTGTACTGTAAGAAAAGGTAAACTGGTCAAAGCACTACTGTAGGAATGAATTTGATTTTTATGGATTTTGTCTATGTGTAAACGCCGTTGAATCATTCAAAAACGTAACATAAAACCCTTCAAATTCGTTTCTTATAATCATAATTCAAAGCGTATTTCAGACTTCTACGCAAAGAAAGAAATTCTAAGATTCCTACTGCTTGGATTTATCGAAGTATAACAGCCGTTTAGCACTCACTCCCGACCAATCAAATTGCACAAAGTAAGAAGCTGACTTGGAATTATAATAATGTATCAGATTTTTGCTAAAGTTTCTAAAACAAAAACAAAAAAAAGATTTTGTGTGTGTGTGTGTGTGTGTGTGTGTGTGTGTGTGTGTGTGCGCGTGTGCGTGTGTGTGTTTGTGTCTGTGTCTGTGTGTGTCTGTGTCTGTGTGTATCAAAACTGATCTAACACACTGAACAAAAATCATTTACAGTGACACCGAGTAAGGTATTAAACTTTTCTGATACCCTTATCAAGATACGTACGTCTTCTAGGAACCTGTGTGCCAAACATGCGCACCCAAGGCACTAAACTGTCACAATGGATGTTGTGTGTAGTGGTGATTACTGGAGCAATTAAACGAGCAAGCTGCAATAAGTTTAATATACATAATAAACCAACATTTAGTTCCGCATTTTGTTTCCGTATGTATCGTGACTAAACAAACCCCACATCTGTGTTAGAAATCTAAATTAGATATCAGATTTTGGTAGTACGAAATTAAGTAAGAAACGGTTTAAAGACGTTGAGAATTTCGATCCTAGATGAATAATCTCATTTTTCAGTTTAAATCCTTGGGGACACGTTCCTTCAGATACTGCTTTAAACGCTCAGCATGCTGGGTAAAATTTTCAGTAGACGACATTTTGAAATATCTTTTCATATCTTTTCCAGAAAACAGGTTTTGACAGTTCATGCAAATTGTCTCTATCAGAGACAATTTGCATGAAATGTCAAAACCTGTTTTCTGGGAAAAATAAGAAACAATATCATCAGTCTGTCGCCTGCTGAATCAGCTCAGAGAGTGGTAAACGTTAATCAGGACATTTCGTAATAATAAGTGTTTCTGATTTCAGGGTATTTTGGGAGGTTACACCAAAATCTTCAGTAATGGTAGCCTATCGCATATCAAAGGCTTTAAACATGTTTATTATAAAACTTGAACACGGTCTTATTTCGTGCAGGTGAGCAGTTGTACTCGATCTGGGATCATGGAAATTTGTTCTAGACACGGGTTGTTCGAGCCACTAAGAGTAAATCATAGCGCCTAGCCAGAAGGCAAATAGGAATAATTTAAGGACGTCTTTTCGATCTTCTATAAGTTAATGGTATTTTTGAGTGCTCTTGTTAGAATCGCCTCGAGGCGATTCTAACAAGAACACTCAAAATATATATCTAAATATGTTTCTTTAGCTATCGGAGGCATTTCCTTGGGACTCAAAAACAAGTTCGAATCAACCACGGTAAACGAGCCATCGATGTTCGAGTCATTGAAATTATACTGTCTTTGATTGCTTTACAGAAAATGAGCAAGAAACAAAAATAAGAGTTTGCTGGTGTTACTAGTGCGGAATGTACGAATTAAGCACGAAACATCTTGATACGTTAAATTCCATAGTCCAAGGAACGACGTGTTTAAAGCTTCCATCCAACCAACCCATTACCGTTAGGAACGAAACTTGAGCGATGACTGAGCGGTCGCTGTTGTAACATCAATCCCTTGGTCCAATTCATTACGAAAACACGCCTATTCAAATATAATGAAAATTTTACCACCAAAAAATGAAAATTTTCAGATAAACAATTCAGATATTTTTCATATTTCTGCTCCAAACATAGATTGTGGGTACTCGTTAGAACCACCTCAACGAGGCGGGTTGAGGCGGTTCTAACGAGTACCCACAATGTTTTGGGCGGAAATAAGAAAAATAATGTAACCCCTGTAAACCCCAGTTTTACTATATAAAACGGGGGTTTAAGGGGCTCAAAATTATATAGGTCTGTTTTCGAGATGTTCGCTCAAAAGATATTCTTTCCTCGTGACTGAAAAGTATTTTTCTTGCACAGGACCCAATGATACCATATTATCATCAGTTGTCAGTTTCTGGCGAAAGAATGTGCACAATACTGGTTAACCGCTTAGAGGACTAAGCCTGCCCAGTAAACATGTGGTTAGGTAAACTGACCGCAATTTATATGAACCCTTTGGGTTGACTGGGCCGTAAAACCTCAACACAAACAAATATATTATCATCGTATCGTGAGGACTGTTTGAAAGCACTGAAGCATCCAAAGTGTTTTGCCCAATATCCGATTCTTTATGTATTTATTTATTTGTTTATTTTTTTTTTTTTTTTTTTTTTTTTTTTTGCATAGAAGTTAAAATTTTGCGACTTCTTGTTTGCTTTCCTGCAACACAAGTCCCCCTTTGAAAAGGGTCCCCTCTAAAAGAGAAATGCTCCCAACTCCCTTTAAACAGAGAAGGCCCTGGGGTGTGTAGGTTGATTGGGACCTTCCGTATTTGCTCATGGCATAATGTACGACGACGCTGCACATCAGTAATAGAGTTTACATAACATTTTATACCGTTATAACGGGTGGTAAGGGAATATTTACAGTAGCCGTGTAATGCCATGTGTCCCAGTCTGTTTCGTTAACTCTTTCGGTGCCAAATTTCAGACGACATTTGTCGTCTGCATTTTTATTTTAACAAACCATCGTTTGGAAAGACGTTTATATGTAAAGTTGAAAGACTGAATGTCAAACAGCGTAGGTCCAGATGAGCCGTCTCATCTGGATCTATGCTGTTTGCAAAAGTCTATTATTATCGCCTGTGGCAGTGAAAGAGTTAATTACAGGAAACCCTGAAGAAATAACAAAACGTAAATAAGAGAAGGTAGAATTAGCCCACATGGTAAATTACATAGCTTCTTTTTGATAACGAGAGATGAGATTTGACAACAAAGATCAACTCTATTAATTTTGGTTTTGTAAATTTTATTAAAGAGACAGATCAAAACACAGCTGCTTTAACGCGGAGTCCCGAAACCTTTGATACAAAAAACGGTCAAACATTTACGACATTCACAGTACTCGTACATAAAGGGACAAGGAACCTAATTACTTTCCTTAGGCTCCCATTATAGCAATTTGCCAAATTCTGGCCTTCACAATATTCATTGAATTCCAAATTTGGTCTCAGATTAAAGATAATCCTTACACTGACACAATACATCACAAAAAAGAAGCGGTCTATTAGCATGTCTTTTTCTACCCTTGAACATATATGCCCGCATTTTGATGGAAAATAAACAAAAGCAAAAAAAAAAAGCAAAGAAAAAGTTTACAAGGTCTGAGTTTTCAACTTAGCACACTAAAAATAAAATTTATAAATTTAAATTGGTCTGCAATTCAATGAAATGCATTTTAACTCACCTGTCACGTAGTGACAAGGTAAGCTTTTGTGACTACATTTAGTTCGTCGTCCGTCGTGCGTGCCTCCGTCCGTGCGTCCGTCCGCCAGTAAACAATTTCTTCAAACGACATCTCCTCCTAAACCACTAATTGGATTTTGACTAAACTTCACAGGAATGATTCTTGATTGGTCCTCTTTCAAACCTGTTCAAATGGTTCCGGTCCATTGCACATCTATGTCACAGATGCTAAAAATAGATTTTTTAACAGAAAACTTAAAAAAAATTTCTTGTCTGAAACTAGAAGGCCATAGGTCTTTGATATTTGGTATGCTGCTTTATCTAGCGGACCTCTGTCAAAGTTGTTCAAATAATAGCCTTGGGGTCAAAAATGGCCCCGCGCCGGGGGTCATTTGTTTTACATAGAACCATATAGGGAAAAACTTTAAAAGTCTTCTTGTCTGAAAGCAGAAGGCCCAGGCCTTTGATATTTGATACATAGCTTCACTTAGTGACCCTCTACCAAGATTGTTCAAGTTATTGCCTTGGGACCCAAAATGGCTCAGCCCTGGGCCGACATATTTTAATAGACTTATATAGGTAAAACCTTTTAAAATCCTCTTATTGGAAACCAGAAGGTCCGGGTCTTTGATATTTGGTACATAGCTTCACCTAATGGACCTCTGCCAAGACTGTTCAGCTTATAGCCCTGGGGCCAAAAATGGCCCTGCCCCGGGGCCGACATGTTTTACATACACTTATATATAAAAAAAATCTTCTTGTCTGAAAGTGCAAGGCCTAGGCGTTTGGTATTTGGTCTGTAGCATTGCCTAGAGGTCCTTTGACATGAGTGTTCAAATTATGCTCCTAGGGTGAAAAGAGGCCCCGCCCACGGGGGGAGGGGTGGGGTGGGGAGTGTGGTCACTTGTTTTACATAGAGCAAAAAGCCATTGGCAATAATTAGGTTTAGGACTTCCAAACTAATAGGGAGGAGGGACATGAAGAGTAGATGACCTTTAAGTCAAAGGCAAGATCACCGTGACGTTTAGTACCAAAAAAGCTTATAATTCTGCAATGCTTATGGTTTGGACCCTCAAACTTAGTAGAGATGTTGGTCCTCACTAGTAGATGACCTGAGGGCAAAGGTCAAGGTCACCAGGACCATTAATACTAAAAAGCTTGATAACTTGGCATTGCTTGGGGATAGTACCTTCAAATTTAGACGGGATGTTGGTCCTCACCAGAAGATTACACCGCGGGCAAAGGTCATGGCCAAGGTCACCATGACCTTTAGTACTATAAAGCTTATAATTCGGCAATGCTTAAGGGTAGAACACTTGACCTTATTTGGGATGTTGATCTTGACCAATAAATGACCCTAATGGCAAAGGTCAAGGTCACAGTGACTTCTCTTGTACGTAACAAGCTTATAAGTCAGCAATGCTTGGGGCTAGGACCCTCAAACGTCGTAGGGATGTTTCTTCTGACCAGAAGATGACCCTGAGGGCAAAGGTCATGGTCAAGGTCACCATGACCTTTAGAACCGCATCTCTGTTAGCAATGTTATGTATTACATGATTCAGGTGAGCAATATAGGGCCATCATGGCCCTCTTGTTATGTAAAACTGACATAAATTTAAATAGTTCCATCTATTATTGTCCAATCAGAATCAAGGTTGATTTTTTTTTTGTTTTGTTTTTTTGTATCAAATATTGCCCTATACATCCGTATACGATATGTAAGTTAAGGGTAAATAAGATAATTCTGATGATGTTTAAACTCAGCGCTACAAATATCAGTCATCGATTCTTGTTCAGTCAACCCGCTCCCCCGCCCTCCCCCCCCCCCCGCCCCGCCCACTTACCCCCTCCCCTTTATAATGTTAATTGGCATGGAACATTCGCTTAAGAGGTGATAGTTGATAGTTAATCAGAAATTATGCAAGACTATTATATTTGATACTTCAAGAAGCATATGTTTTTGATATTTGTTAGAATCGCCTTACAAATATCCAAAACATATGTTCTATGGGGAAATTAGAATAAAACAAGCACTTTCTTACATATCATTCTGCTGCGTTTATAGATTCTATACAATAGCAAGTTCATTTTAAGAATAGCTTCTTTGGGAACAATTGCTGTCGTTGTAATAAGGGTCCACTGTCCCTTACTTTGGTTACAAATATCTCTATAACGCTGTATGTAGAATGGTGACAGGCACAGTCCAGTTTATATAATATTGACAACTTAAAGTTCCGCTTTTGTCCGGCTATCACCATAACATCACATACTCCCGCCAAACACGTATCAAGAAGTCCAAAGGTTAAGATTCGCTCACATGAATGAAGTAGGCATGGAAAATTAGCTTTATCACTTTTGAGACGGTTCAAATAGCTGCATAGTTTGGTCGTAACTGCTTCAGTTGCTCTGGTGAGCTGCAAAGTTTACTGAAGAAAGAGAGGCCGGACGATTGTTGTGAATCTGTTTTTACTCACCTGAGCCGAAAGCTCATGGGGAACTATTGTGATCACTCACCGTCCGTCGTCGTCGTCGTCCGTCTGTCCGTCCGTCCGTCCGTCAACAATTTCTTTAAACAACATTTCCTCCTAAACCACTGAGCCAATTTTAACCAAATTTCACAGTAATGGTCTTCAGGTGATACTAAATGACAATTGTTCAGAGATTTAAAACCCATGTAGGATTCTAATTGCCAGAAAAAAAAGTAAATTTAAAAATCTACTTGTCAGAAACCACTGGGCCTATTTCAATGTAATTTGGCAGAAATGTTCCTTTGGTGACCCTCTACCGAGACTGCTAAAGCCGCTGTGATTCGTAAAAAAACATGGCCGCTAGGGGGCGGTGCTTACTTTCCCTATATAGAAATCTTTAAAAAAAATCTTCGTCAGAAGACACTGGACCGATTTCAACATATTTTGG
Source organism: Anodontia alba (assembly GCA_964016985.1). NCBI lineage: Eukaryota > Metazoa > Mollusca > Bivalvia > Lucinida > Lucinidae > Anodontia > Anodontia alba. The sequence goes on along the minus strand of OZ024824.1, from coordinate 41,980,358 downwards.
CAGGAATGTTTCTTTGGTGACCTTCTACGATGATTGTTCAGGCAATCATGATTCGTCAACACATATGGCTGCCAGGGGCGGGGCTTATTTTCCCTATATATCTATATATAGAAAACTTTAAACATCTTCTTGTCAGAAACCACTCTACCGATTTTAATATAACCTGGCGGAAATGTTCCTTTGAGACCCAATACCAAGATTGTTCAAGGTGTCATGATTCGTCAAAAACATGGCCGCCAAGTGGTGGGGCTTATTTTCCCTATACAGTTGAACTTCAATGGCTCGAACATCTTTTGCATCATCGAAAATTGTTCGAGACATGGGTAGTTCGAGCCACTGAAGGTTAATCATGGTGCCAGGTCAGGAAGTAAATGGCGATAAATTAGGGAAATCTTTTCGATCTTCTATACAAAAATGGTATGTAGAGTGTACTCATTAGAATCGCCTCGATGAGACACACCATACAATTTCATGATAAAATAAGCAATTCCTTAAATACTGTATTTGTTTTCTGAAGTTATCTGAAGAGTTTTGTAGGGACTCAAAAACAAGTTCAAATCAGCCATGGTAAAGGAGCCATCGGTGTTCGAGCTATTGAGGTTCGTTCGACTGTATAGCTTTCTATAAAACTTCGAAAATCTTGTCAGAAACCACTTAACTGATTTCAATATAATTTGGCAGAAACGTTCTTTTGGTGACCCTCTACCAAGATTGTTCAAGCCGTCATGATTCGTCAAACATGGCCGCTAGGGGGCGGGGCTTATTTTCCTTATATACCTGTATAGAAAACTTTAAAACTATTCTTGTCAGAAACCACTGGACCGATTTCAATATAATTTGCAGACCGTGGATATTTGGCATGCAACTTCATCTAATGGGCCGTTACCAAGATTGTTCAAATTATAATCCTAGGGTCAAAAATAGCCCCGCCCCAGGGGTCACTTATTTTACATAGACTCATATACATGATAAAGAGAAAAAAAGTCTTCCTGTTTGAAACTAAAAGGCCCAGTCCTTTGAAATTTGCTATGCTGCTTCATCTTGTCGATTATTGGAATTATAGCGCTGGGGTCAAATTAAGCTCCATCCCAGGATGTCATTTGTATAGAACTATCATGTCACTCTTGAACATAAAATTTGTACAAAATTCTTAAAGCATTCTACCAGTTTGAAACATTAACATTAAGTATGCAAATCTGTTAGCTCTGTTAGTAATTTATAATAATTGTTTTACATGCATTTACATTATAATAATTGTTATAATTACTGATAACAAAAACAAATAGAAACCATTAACACTTAGCAGTCCGGGTAAAATTTTCAGCAGTCAACGCGTTGAAATATTTTTCTTTTTTCCTAGAAAACAGGGTTTTGCATATCGTGCAAATCTCCAGTGGAGACAATTTGCATGAAATGTCAAATCCTGTTTTCTGGGAAAAATAAGAAAAAAAAAAACATCACCAGTCTGCTGAATTAGCCAAGAGAGTGGAAAAGGTTAATTTACTATGTATGTAAGGTTTAGACAATAGATTAAACCTGTCCAGTAAAAGTGTGGTTAGGTAAACTGACCGCGCCCGACATGACCCCATTGGTTGACTGGGCCATAAAACCTCAACACAAACAAAACAATAGATTAAAGATAATTTACTGTACAAAAATACAACACAATACAATACAAATTCTTTATTGGCATGAAACATATTACAATGCTTTTCGCCAAATATATACACTTCAAGCGAGTGGGTACATATTTCAACATATACATGATAGTTATCAAGAACCAACAACAAAACAAAGACGTCCAGTAAGTGTCACAATCACACTCTCTTACGAAAACACACCTATTCAAATATATAGAAAATTTCACCTCCAAAATCTGAAAATTTTCAGAATACAAAAACTGATATTTTTCATATTTCTGCTTAAAACATAGATTGTTGGTACTCGTTAGAACCGCTTCGGCGAGGCGAAACATAGATTGTTGTACTCGTTAGAACCGACTCGGTGATGCGGTTCTAACGAGTACCTACAATCTGTTTTTGAGCAGAAATAAGAAAAATGATGTATGCCCTTGTAAAACCTAGTTTTACTATATAAATGTGTGGTTTAAGGGGGTCAAAATTATATAGGCATGTTTTCGTGATGATGACATAATAAACACTATAAATATGTCATGCACAGCGTAGGAAAAAGGGTTCTTATATCATATGCGAACAGCAAAGATCCAGTTCAGTATGCGCATTCGTGCAGTCTGATCAGGGCATTCTCTATTCGTCGACATATACTACAGTATCCATTGATTCTGTAAGCGGATAACGAAGGCTCAGATTAGCCTGCGCAAATGCGCAGGCTGATCTGGGCCTTCGTTTTCCGCAAATTACATAAGGGCCTTTTTCGTGCAGTTGTGCTTATTGTTTTTATGAAGAAATGAAGTGATCTCGATTTAATTAACAGTCTACATTAAAACGTTTTATAAAATCTTGGAGGCGCTATTCGCTAATCGAAAACATTTGTTTGCTGTCTTTAGATATGTTGTTAACAGAAATACAGATGTTTTTCACACGTTTATTCAGTATGTCATCTTGTTTTATTTCTTCAAGAATGCGCTATGATATCATTTGCATTCCGGCAGATGCATGCGGTGATATCAATGCGCGGTGCCTGTCAACAGTCTGAGAAGCTAAACATTTTACACATTTCAGACATTTTACACGTTTCAGACATTTTACACGTTTCAGAACATTGTCGTTAAGACTACTCTTAACTATTATGCGCTAAGCAAATCTATAGCAAACGTGTTTCTTAACTTTGTCGGCCGTTGTCATTACGAAAACATGCCTATTCAAATATATAGAAGATCTCATCTCCAAAAAAGAAAAAAAAATCAGATAAAAACCCCGATAATTTTCATATTTCTGCTCAAAACATAGATTGTGGGTACTCGTTAGAACCGCCTCGGCGAGGCGGTTCTAACGAGTACCCACAATCTATATTATTTAGCAAAATAGGAAATAATGTATACCCCTGCAAACCCCAGTTTTACTATATAAAAGTGGAGTTGAAGGGGGTTAAATTTATATAGGCATGTTTTCGTGATGGGCACCACTGATAACTTTAAGATCGTTTCTTTCCAATTTTATCTGTCTTCAGCTGCCCTTTTTGAGCTTCCGAAGAAGACCGACCAGTCCTTGATTTTGTCCTCACATATTTTCTTCTGCTGGTTACTTCCTCTGGTGCCGACCTCGGTGGCTCAGTTGGATGCGCGTCCGACCTGAGATCAGGAAGTTGCGGGTTCGACCCCCGCCCGGGCGGCAACATTCTTTCGTGGAATTTCATCTACGGTCATTTTCTCCCTTTCGCTGATTCAAGAAGGTGATTTGTCAGTTTCTGGCGAAATAATGCGCACTTTACTGGTTAACCGCTTAGAGGACTAAGCCTGCCAAGGAAAAGTTTGTTTAGGTAAACTGACCGCGCTCGACATGACCCCATTGTGTTGACTGGGCCGTAAAACCCCAACACAAACAAAACCTTCGTCTGCTTCTAGTCCTTCAGCTGTTTTTTTGCAGAATTGTCTTTGCCATACCATGGGAGCGTAAGATCTGGTCGTACCACCTTCAGTATTATGACCTTGCCTGGTTAACCTTGGTAATACAGGTCGTTCAAACATTTTGATGAGTTAACATTTCTCCGTGACTTAAATCGTGTTCCTTGGGAAATTATTCAGAACTTTGACAAAGTCGATGATATTTTATCGGTTTGGAGTGCCCTATTTTTAGAAATACTTGATAAACATGCCCCCATAAAAAGTCACAGAATAAAAAAGAAATACCAGTCTGACTGGCTAAATACTGAAATTTTAGGTTACATGAAAGAAAAGAAATAAATGTAGATTAAATGGTAACAATGATAGGTATAAGTTTTTGCGAAACAAAGTGTTAAATTTAATTGAGAAGGCTAAACAAGAGACCTATCAATCTAAAATCGAAGAGGGTAAATCAGACCCTAAGTCAGTATGGAAACTTTTTAAGGAACTTGGAGCCAATGGGAAGGGAAATAACTCTGAATCCAGTATAAACATCAAATTAGGTGAAAAATTGGTGACATACGAAGCTGATTTGACTCAACTTTTCAATTCTTACTTCGTCAATGTCGCTTCAAGTATAAAAGAGCCAACTGTGCATTCTGACTTCGAAGAACTACAAAATTATGTCGAATCTAAAGTCACAAGCAACACTGAATTTACCATTCCATTAACAAATGTAACTTTTGTAAAAAAATTTCTAACCAATTTAAATGTGAAGAAATCAACTGGTCTAGACAATATAGGTCCAAGAGTTCTTACGATTGCAGCAAATGTTTTAGCACCTAGCCTTACTTTTATTGTGAATAAAAGCATACTGTCTGGTGAATTTCCATGTTCGTGGAAGGAAGCAAAAGTTAAACCCCTTTTTAAATCCGGTGCTAAAGATGATGTAAACAATTATCGGCCAATCTCTATTCTCCCTACTATATCAAAACTAATTGAAAAATGGATTGATAATCAATTTATGACATATTTGAATACTTATACTTTGCTTCATAAATCTCAAAGTGGTTTTCGTCCTAAACATTCTACAGAATCTGCACTTACTCTTATGGTTGATTCCTGGTTAAAAGCCATTAATGACGGAAAACTTATCGGTTGTGTTTTGGTAGATTTCCGAGAGGCATTCGATATGGTCGACCATAAAATTCTACTGAAAAAATTGCAGTGTTACAAGTGTAGTGAAAATTGTCTACTATGGTTCGAGTCCTACCTAACAAACAGAACGCAACGCGTTTCATTAAATAATAAAGTATCTGAACCTGAACATGTAACATGTGGTGTTCCTCAAGGTTCTATATTAGGACCTTTATTATTCTTACTTTTTATTAATGATTTGCCATTAGTGTTAAATAACTCAGCAAAAGTTGACCTATATGCTGATGACACCACTATTTATGATGTGCAATGTAATACAGATCAGCTTGAATCCAATCTACAATTTTCATTAAATGCACTTCATGTTTGGTGTAGACAAAATGGCATGGTTTTAAATACCGAGAAAACAAATGTTATGTTGATTACTAGCAGACAGAGAAGAAGCAACTTACAAAATCCCAATTTATCTCTGAGATACAATGAAATTGACATCAAAATGACAACTATCAGCAAAATACTGGGTGTACAAATTGATGAAAATTTGTTGTGGAATAATCAGCTTCTCCACGTTTCCAAAAAGGTATCTTCTTATTTATGGCTACTTGGCAAAATACGGCAGTATTTATCCAAAGAGCATAGACTGTTATTTTATAATGCTTACATTAAGCCGCATCTAGAGTATTGCAGTACGGTTTGGTCTAATACGTCGAATAGCAATATAAGTAAAATAAATACATTTCAAAGACGGGCTTGTAAATTAATCCTGTCGCAAACTTATAATGGTTTTCACGAAGCGCTTCAAATGTTAGATATTCTGTCATTTGATCAAACTGTATTTCTTAACAAAGCTAAAATTATGTACAAAATTTATAACAATTTGGCACCAACCTATTTACAGGAGTTATTCCAAATGCGAGATGTGAATCTCGATAATACGGCGTCTAATTTAAGATCTGTGACTCACAAGAATTACTTATTGCCACAACCAAAATGTAATTTATTCAAAGGTAGTTTATCATACTCAGGCGTTGTGGTTTGGAACAGCATCCCCATTGACATAAAACATTCAAAATCACTGGACATTTTTATAAAGCAGTGTACTGATTGGATTAAAGGTTAATAATCATTTTATAACATATACAATACTTAGGCCTCCGCCGTCAGTAATTCAGAACTTCGAATACGTATATTGTATTTGCTTTTTTATAATGAGTCTCACTCTCTCTTTCTCTCTCTCTCTCTCTCTCTCTCTCTCTTGCTTGCTTGTTGTCATGTTGTATGTGTATGTTACATGCTATCCTTAATCAGTCATAACTACTACATTTACGCATAAAACCATATGCCCTGGCATAGTTTTTTATTGGAATAGTGACACGAGATAAAGATACTTTTTGTCCTCTGTGAGAATGCTCTCAAATGCGCATGCCTATTCATCTAACGGAGGCGGCCCCACGTAGCACAGTTGATAGGAGAGTTGACTCTTAATCCATTATGTCTCTCACCGTTGTGGTTCGAGCCTCGCTCGGGTGACATATGGGAAACCCAAGTTCTGCTTACGGAAGGTCAGGTGTTTTTGTTTTGTTTTTTTTCCCGGGTTCTCCGGTTTACGCTCACTTTTGATGAACTCCGGTTTACGCTCACTTTTGATGAACGATCGGCTCGATATAAGTGAATATTCTTGAAAGGGCCGTAAAACCCCAATCAAAAAAAAAAAAAAAAAAATCATCTAGTGGAGCTAGATGTCTGATTACCTTCGTTGTCTGGTTAATTTGCTTCATGTCTGCGAGCAGGCAGTTGCTCCTTGGGCCTTTGCTGGTCGCATATACCATAAGTATCATAATCTCGTGCACCGCTCCATTTTAATCATTGTTTTAAATAACTTGTTGTATGTAATTTTATGTATGTAGTTTTGTTGAGGGCCCCAAGGAAGATTGGTAAAACCAATTGGGCTACCCTCGTAAAATAAAGAATTTACTTACTTACTTACTTACTTACCTTATTTATAAATTCTACATACCAACTACCGGTTTTGTGATTGTAAAATTGCTAATGTCATGGCAAGCACGGCAGATTCTGAACAGACCCAACGTCTTTTTTTTTTTTTTTTTTTTTTTGAGAGAGAGAGAGTGTGTGTGTGTTGGTAGGAGGGTAGGGCGGATTGAGGTGGGGGTAGGGTCTTCAGCATTTAATATGATTAAATACGTAAAATCTAGCTAATTTTACCGTTTTAAGAGGAATTAATACTCTTTCAAGGGAGGTTACTATAACAATTGCGAGTTATCTTCTCACAAAGGAAAGAACTTTCTTCCCATTGAAAATTCCTTCTTTTTAGAGCACATTCTTTTCTTTTAGAGTAGAATCCCCTTCAGAAAGGGCTTGGCGTGCAGAATAGCAAACCAGGAAGTCACAAAGGTTGTCCCCCTTGTTAATAAAAGCACCGCAAGCATAATACCCCGCCACAGCGATTATTTGTTTGTTATTTAGGCCATCGATATGTATTAGTTATCGTTGCGAAAATGTCTGAAAAGAAAATGATGGAAGGACAGATTACAATCCTAAACCAGATCTTGATATTATCAATGCATATAGCAAGTTTGGTTAAAAGACCTTGTTATTTACTCAAGTTATCGTCCGGAATATGGGCGTGTCTCTGGCAGATAACTCCGTAAAAATTTGACGAAATTAGCCCTTTAGCTATTCCAAACCAGATCTCCTTAATGTCAATGCATATAGGAAGTTTAGTTAAAATCCCTTATTATTTACTGAAGTTATCGTCCGGAAACGAAAATATGGGCGTGTCTCGGGCAGATACCTCCGTAAAAAGTTGACGAAATTTGCCCATTAGCAATTCCAAACCAGATGTCCTTAATGTCAATACATATAGCAAGTTTGGTTAAAATCCCTTGTTATTTACTCAAGTTATCGTTCGGAAACGAAAATATGGGCGTGTCTTGTGCAGGTAACACCCTAAAAATTTGACGAAATTTGTCCATTAGCAATCCCAAACCAGATATCCACAATATCAATGCACAAGTTTGGTGAAAATCCATTGATGTTTACTCAAGTTATCATCCGGAAATGAAAAACGGACGGACGGACGTATGACTGACGGACAGACGGACAGACACACGGATGTCCACCGTGAAACCATAATACCCCGCCACTATTGTGAGGCGGGGTATAAAAATGACGGAAATTCTACTATGTGTACTCAGCCCAAGACTGGCTCCAGTCGTTCGTTTTTGTTTTATATCTATTTCTCTCTTTCTCTACATTATTTTTTATAATGATCCTCTTTAATCCAACTCCAAGTTACCTATAGCTGAACAATCTAGCCAAGGGACTGAAGTAAACGAAAATTCTACAAGCTATACAACTGTTGTGTCCCCTCAAAAAAAAAAGAAGAAAAAGAAAGAAAAGAAAAATAAAGAAAGGGTCTGGAGTCAGACTAACTCAGCCCCCTTAATACATATGCGTTTTAGCAACACTTCGTAGCCTTTATGTTTGCATAGGTCTAGATGAGAGTGGGTATCGGGTAAATATTTTTCTTATTTCTGAAGGCGCTTCTAATGAGTACCCACAACATATGTTTTCGTGAAGAAATAAGAAAAATATCAATACGTGTGTATTGAAAAAAGCATCTTATCAAGAGCCATGTGTTTGTATTGTTTCAGTGCATCAAGGTTCAAAGGCGTCCTGTGTTGCATTTTTTTTTTGTTGCGTCGGTGGGATCATTGGGCCTTGAAAATGCAGTTCTGCTCATGGGATCATTGGGCCCATTGTGGTGTATTTGAAAATGGAGTTCTGCTCATGTATACGCTACAGGGCGTAAGCAGTGTTGCAAACTTCATTACTGCTTATGAAGAGTCTCAGTAAAACCGAGACTCCCATTTTCTAATCCGTAGTGTGTTCTTTGTTTCCAAAAGGCAATCTTTTTGACGTTATTCATACGTGACGTTTGTTTTGCCATTGTTTGTTCTTCATCTATTCTTCTTATTTGGCTCGGGAAGGCTGTGCTTCGTGATTGCGACATTTCTTAGGTCACGTGATCTTCACTTGTATTTGGGCCGCACCATGCGAAAACGTGTCTGTAGGGTATATGCGGACAGCGAATGCCCAGATCAGCTGCGCATGCGCGCAGTCTGATCAAGGCCTTCACTGCCGGCTAACAGAATCATTGGATACCGCAGAACGTACGGATGGAGAGCAAAATCCCGAAAGATACTTTGCGCATCCGCAGGTTGATCGGAATTGGCACATTTTTCGCATGTTCGAAGGCACGTTTTCGCTTGACACGGTCCATTCTTTCAATACCATGCTGTTTTAAAGAAAGTCCAAAATCACCCACCTTGTCGTTTGTAACCGCGTGCTAATGTTTTCTAATTTTCGCTTTAAAAATAAAAGCGGTCAGTGATCTCTGAAATTGCTTCAATATTCATTTCAATATTTTACCAGCTGCGCACACCGGGAACCCATGTTAACATACATCCCCTCTTGTGCGAATAATAAAACCAGCCGCAACAAGAAATAAATGAGCCGAAACGCCAGGAAACGTATATTCGGACATGTGAGCCGAACGAAGATTCAGATTCGTACATGGGCTGATCAGAATCTTCGCTGGAAACATTTTTGGATAGCCAAGGAGGCAAAGTTTCTTCGGGTGGACAACGAAGACTCAAATCAGACTGCGCGCATGCGCAGGCTGACTTGAGTCTTCGTTGTGCGCGCATGTCAGAAGGTACGTTTTCTCAAGTTGCGGTTCATCAGTTAAACGGAAAACCCAACCATGTGTGAAAAGTTACCGTTTTATTTGACCAGAAAAAAATGTGAAATTATTACTATTTATAAAGAATATCCTATTGAGACGCTTTTGAATTATAAGATGCTTAATATATAAAGTTTGAAACGCAATTCAAGAAAAAAGCCTGTACGTAGTATACAAATATTGAGTTCCTAGACCAGCATGCGCATGCGCGGTTTCATTAGGGCCTTCGCTTTCGTCAATATCCTACATTGTCCATTCATTCTGCAAGCGGGCCACGAAGTCTCTGATCAGCCTGCGCAAATGCGCAGGCTGATCAGAGTCTTCGTTTTCCGCATGCGACATAAAAGGTCATTTTCTTGCGTTTAACATCATATTGAAATAAGGCAGGCATGACTATGATTTTATTAAAACGTGTGCCTTGAAAAAATATTGGTCTCCATATTTGTTCTTTTAGTGGCAAATCGTTCATGCTGTTGTGGCTACATAAGGAGCACGCTATAACCCTTTCTTTTGATTTTGACACGATTATATGTTTAAAAATGGCCATGAATTATAAATTAATAACTTAAACTTTCAACTCGTGGACTGCTAGTAGCGGATTAATTCATGATTTTTCTCTGTTCGAACCTGCTGTATTCATTTAAAAGAAAAAAAATCGTGAGATATTTGAATAATTTTTCCATATCCTTCTCAAGATTTCACCACGTTTGAATACGTGATTTTGGCCAATTATTGTCTCTGAAGCAAACAATAAAATTAAATTTACTGATTATGAAAATGGGGTCCACCTGTTGTTGGTGGGTTTATCCGGATACCTCGGTTCAGGTGTTCAGGTTTCGTATTTTATCCTATTCGCTGCCTTATTGTTATGGATGCTTTCTGCTGCGTTTTCGACATCTTTCAGAAAGTCGTTTTTTTTTTGCTTGGCGCTTTACACAGAAAAAGTACACTTGCAAACTCATGGTTTAATGAAAAACAATTTGTCGTAACTACATATGCACACGAAGTTTCACTCTAGTCATTGGTTTTTGAAAACTCAAATATTTTCACTTTTTCTCATAGTAAAAGTGATTGCACATATATATTAAGAAATCTGTAGGGTAGGTAATTTGGAGGCCAATTTTCAACAAGTTCCGCTTGTTCATTTTTTTTCTGAAATTTTCACAGTATTGTTGTAAAACATTAGTAATTTAAATTCAGCACATGAAAAAAAAATATTTTCTTAGACAAAAAATAAAAAAAAAAACATCATTTTACTATAAAAAAAATGTATAGGTCAGACCAATTGTTGGCCGTAAATTTAAATTTAGGGTACATATTTGAAAACAAAACACAGAAACAGAAAAAGATACATGGTTTCTGATAAGTTATGGTCATTCGTAAAATGAAAATTATTCAAAGTTCTCTGATTTTTTAGTATAAGTATATGTGCAAAGACTTTGCAGCAAGCTTAAACACACTCTTTTTTTTTTCAATCTTTACTTCTATAATTTCAAATGCATATACAAATATATTCTATCTACATACAGCTTACAACTTAAGTGCTTTTTGCGGAACATGATTTTTCATCCAGGGAGACCGATGTTCCGTGTAAGATCTTTCAGCAGCAAATATACTCCCGGAAAAAATATTGCCACCTTTAATTGTTTAACTGATTTCTTGGTGATTAATGAAAATAAGGAATTTTGCTTTATATGCTTTGGTACGTCATTCATATCTAAAGAATGAGGCACAAGAATTTTTTTTTTTTTTTTTTTTTTTTTTTGCAAGCAACTACTGAACGTCTTGAAAATACGCCTATATAATTTTGACCCCCTTAAACCCCACTTTCTATAGTAAAACTGGGGTTTATGATGGGTATACATTATTTTTCTTATTTTGCTAAAACAGGCGAGGCGGTTCTAACGAGTACTCACAATCTATGTTTTGAGCAGGAATATGAAAAATATCAGAATTTTTTTATCTGAAAATTTTCCTTTATTGGTTGTAAAATTTTCAATATATTTGAATAGGCGTTTTTTTCGTAATGAACTCAGCAAGGTCTGATAGACTGAAGAGCTACTTGCTTAAAGATGGCACTTTCGCCACCTATTAGGCATTTTAGAAATCGACCGCAGCTGCAGATGCACAATCCAAATGGGACAGGAAAAACCCAGCAATTGATCCACAGAGCAATTGATTCCGCTTTATTTCATTCCTTCGAAGCATGAAACTACAAAATGAAAAAAAAATAATAAAGATTAAACAATATAACAAAGAACTTATCTGCCTTCAAACTACCTGGCCCCGAGGTTGTAAAATGTTGAAGCATGTAATTTTCTCTGCTAATAAACGTGAAAATGACAAAATAGCTGGCATCAATATATTCATTAGCAGAGAAATTTAGCAAGAAAGAATTTGTAATTGTTGGTAAGTTGAGATTTACTAGCAGGACAAATTTCAGCTGTGTTGAGCACGAAAGAAGTTTTATAACCTCGGGGCCTGGGTACGTTGTCAGTGTTGAGACTGTCCTGACAATGTCAATATCTGTTATGGTCTCCGCTGCTGTCTGTACAAACGTTCGCTCGAGATCTCATATTGTTAATCACATTTCTAATGGTCCTCCGTGAAATCGCTTACCCTCTTGTCTTAGGGCTTGCTCCAGCTCTGACGAGTGTGAATAACGTTGTGTTTCTCATTAGTGCGCCTCCGTAACTCATCCCAGAGATACTATATCGGTGATAAGTCTGTGGATCAGGCTGGCCACTGGAGAGGCAGTATTCGCTGTACTTTTTTCCAATCTGCAATGAGCCTAGCTCAGTAGGGACGAACGCTATCGTCTTGATTTGTAAGTCCAGTCTGGGCTAAGAGAGGCTGCACTACCATTGAGATCAGGATGTCATCACGGTTTCTGAGTTGTCCTAGAGAAGGTCAGTCTTGTGATTGTAGGTAACACTTGGCCAAACAAGAACTCTACCTTCTCCGTAAATGTCGTGTTCAGTCAGTTACTGGTACATAACGCTCGCGAACTCTCCCCCAAACAAGTTTACGTAGGTCGTAGAAATCGACGTTGAAACGGGATACGTCGGACCAAAGGATGTTGTCCCACTGGTTTCCCTTCAATCGTCGATACTGGCTTCCCTGGCAGTTTGTTCTGCACAACAGAAAAGAACCTTCCAGGCATTTTGCATCTGAATACGATGAGAAAGATGTGCTGAAAACATGACATGATCAGCACGTGGAAGAAGCGACTTGACACCGGCAGTGAACGGGAACGTGCAGATTTGAGTTTCGCAGGTGATTTTTTGTATGGTGATCCTTAGGTGCTAACAAAGGTGCGAAAGTGCAGTTGTGAGCAGATACCCGTTTCGTCTGTCAGACCTTGCCGAGCTTCAGCAGTAGCTCACTACACAAACATAAATCTAACGTTTCTCATTCTTAACCATTGTCCTGCTGAATAAATTGAGATGGCACGCCCACCTCTAATTTTCAGCCAATCAGAATACATGATCCAAGTTGTTAATACAAATTCAAATACTTAATGTCAAACAGTGCATATCCAGATCAGTTGACTTCTGAAGAAGCCAACTGATCTGGATCTACACTGTTTGCAAAGGCAAGGTATATTCGGGCCCAGCAGGAAAAGGCTTAAGATATGAATACTGAAACGAAGTATACAAAGCAAAGCTCCTTACTTTCGTTTGTTACTAAGTAATCAGTAAACTAATTAAAAGTATGTAAAGCAATGCTCCTTACTTTCGTTTGTTACTAAGTAATCAGTAAACTAATTAAAAGTATACAAAGTAAAGCTCCTTACTTTTGTTTGTTACTAAGTAATCAGTAAACTGATTAAAAGTATACAAAGCAAAGCTCATTACTTTCGTTTGTAACTAAGTAATCAGTAAACTGATTAAAAGTATACAAAGCAAAGCTCCTTATTTTCGTTTGTTACCAAGTAATCAGTAAACTAATTAAAAGTTACAATTTTTATTTATACTTTTTTCCGATAGTATAGTTCAAACTTTGAACTCGAAGGACTCGAAAAAAACGTTTCAAACATTCAAATTCTGGATCTGGGTTGAAGACGAGTAGTATCCAGAATCTCAACATTTTAATAATAATAATAATAATAATAATAATAATAATAAACTAATCTTCCATGAGGCCCCCACTAACTACAGATATGTACATATACAGAAATTCACAAAGACATAAATTTAAACCTAAAACTACATGAATCAGAAAAATAAAAAATAAACATGTACTAGTCGTTTATACACCATCTCATATACCACAAACATATGACAAACAAATGTAATTGAGAGAAAAATATATACATGTACCAATTCTTAAATACATAGTCTCTCACACTGCAAACATATGACAAACAAATGTGATGGAATATATATATATATATATATATATATATATATATATATATATATATATATATATATATATATATATATATATATATATATATATATATATATATATATATATATATATATTAGATATGTTCATAGCTGACTAGATGATGAATATTTCATCCATTTTATGCACTGTTTATGGAAAGAATCTACAGAGTCAGAATTTTTTAACCAGTTTGGTAGATTATTCCAAATGACTGGCCCAGGATAGATTAAACTTTGCTTGAAAATTGATTTTTGTGGCCTTGGAGTGCGAAAATTTGACGTATTTACTAATCTAAGAGACAGAAGGGTCTAATTTATAGGTCTGAAATAGAACAATGCATTTATATAAAATAGTGCGATAGATTTTGAAATTTTATATATAAAAAGAAATATTCTTTCATAAATGTTCAGAGTTTTATGGTCATTCATATTGCATGCAATGTCAGAATACTCATAATCTAAAATGATCTTTACAGCTCGCTTTTGTAACCCGGTCCGGGTCATTACTGTCCCTCTATAGCGCAATATCAGGATCTTGTAAACTACATAGCTAGCAGGTGTGCAGCCTGTGCGTCATGTTCTTCGCACCCGTAACCAATATTCTTTTTCAGAATACGGATGACCTTGTATTAGTATGTCTTTCAGGGATTCAGACAGAGTAATTAGATTTTCCGTCATTTTTACAAGGAAGGCAACTATTGGGACTTTCTGTTTGGTTTTCTGCACACCAGACCCCTTCTGAAAAGGGGCCTACTTAAAAAGGAAAGAATTTGCTCCCACAGGGAGCAAATTCTTTCTTTTTAGAGTAGACCCCGCTTCAGGAGGGTAACAAAACAATTTGAGAGAATTACATCCCCCATCCTCTGAGAGTATATCCATTCCCCTTAAATTGCTCAGAGAAAAGTGAAAATCCATTAACATTGGAAGAGCACATGTGAAAGAAAAATACAGGAGAGTGTGTGTTGTATTTCCATCAACATCAAGAAATCGTGAGCCTCCGATATTTGTTATTTGTTTACCTTTCCGCATCATAAAATAGAATGAAGCATAGCAAGTAATTTAGAATTAAACAAATGTTTATTCAAACTGTAAACACAATCAGACAGTTCTAAACAATCCGTGCCTCTGTTTTATGTATAAATCAAATGAAAATAGCAGAACCGTACAAACTAAATTTGGTGTAGTTGCCAATAAAGCATGACTATATACAATTCCAGTTAGAAAGTGACTGTATATATATATATATATATATATATATATATATATATATATATATATATATATATATATATATATATATATATACCCAACCGTTTTACCCAACTAAACGCCTTATTGTATTTATCCTAAAATTTGAGCACGTCAATTTTACTACCTATATAATTGTTTAAAATTATTGGATGAGTGTCAACTAGTGTAGATGCTGATCAGCCGCCGCGTTCTGCGGCATCTGATCAGGGTCTTTACTACTTGGTCAGGCCTGTCTGTCCGCCAACGTAGGGCATATACGACACATTGTGGCTATCAGTGAGAAAGGAGAATTGTGACATTATGACATAAAAGAATATGAAAACCCCATAGCACTTTCCACTTCCACACAGTCTCTTCAGAGTCCCTAATGTAATAGAAGACATATGGAGATGTGTTTGTGCTGTTGTCTAGAGTACAGGTTAATTGGCGGGTCCGTCAAGGCGAGTCCAGTAAAATAATTCCACATACATCAGGGCCCATTTGTTCAAAACTTAACGAAATTGTTAGCTAACATGACGTTAAACTTTTCATATTCAAATATGGCAAATACATTGATATTTCTTTGCTGAAAAAAAACGTGAGTAGATTTTGTTGAAAAAAAAAAACATGTGAGTGATTTTTGCATGCAAAAGCTGTGCACATTCTTTGAAGCAAAAGTATCAATATATTAAAAATACCTTAGTAAAGCTAATGATACGTTGACCAACTTGGCCCTGGATCAAAATGGATATATCTGTAACATTGTCCTCAGCTGACAGTATTTGTCCCCTGACGTTAGTCGAAGGGGAGTAGCTTGTGGACGCAACTCCTTTGACAGTTTTCAACTGATCTTTTTGAAACTTTGCCAGTGTTTTTGTCATGGGTCTGAAGATGTGCATCTGGTTTTTGGGTTTTTCTCCCGTTATTTTTATCAACTTTTTTCACTTTTTTTATTTTTTTTCCTGGTCAGATTACTATTAGTCTAAGAATAGATACCTTGTGGGAGCAACTCCTCCTAGAGTTTTAACCGATCATTTTGAAACTATGCATACTTGTTTTACATGGAATGTTGATGTGCATGTGGTTTTGGGGTTATCCTCCCATTATTTTTCGTCAACTTTTTCTCTTTTTCGACTTAGTTTTTTCCAGGTTCGATTTCTATTAGAATAGATACTTTTTGGGCGCAACTACTCCCAGAGTTTTCCACCGATCATTTTTAAACTATGCATACTTGTACTATGCATACCTGTTTTACATCATCTGTAGATGTGCATGTGGTTTTGGGGTTATCGTCCCTTTATTTTTTTTCTCATGTTTTTTTCTACTTTTTCGACTTAGTTTTTTTAGGTTTGATTAGTATTAGAATTGATACCTTGTGGGCGCAACTCCTCCTAGAGTTTTCCACCGATCATTTTGAAACTATTCATATTTGTTTTACATAGTCTGAAGATGTGCATGTGATTTTGGGGTTATCCTCCTTTATTTTTTATCAACTTTGTCCACTTTTTCGACTTAGTTTTTTCCAGGTCTGATAAGTATTAGAATAGATACCTTGTGGGCGCAACTCCTCCTAGACTTTTCCACTGACCATTTGAAACTATGCATACTTGTTCTACATGGTCTGAAAATGTGCATGTGGTTTTGGGGTTATCCTCCAATTAATTTTTTATCAACTTTTTTCCACTTTTTCGACTTAGTTTTTTTCCAGATCCAATTAGTATTGGAATATTCCTTGTGGGCGCAACTCTTCCTAGAGTTATTTTGAAACTTATACATATTTGTTCTACATGGTCTGAAGATATGTGTGTGGTTTTTGGGTTATCCTCCTGTCATACGGATTTAAAAGTCACAACCCTTTACTGACAAAGCCATGACGTCGGGGGACGGGCTTTTATTCCATTTGAATCTGCCAGTACCGATAAATTATAATAAATGTTTGTTATCATGTACTGTTACCATGTTCCGTTATTAGAAGTTATCGGTGCTGGCAACTTTAACCCTAATCCAGCTGAACCCGGATACGCCCTGCCTTTGCAAACAGTGTAGCTCCAGATCAGTTGGCTTCCAAAGAAGCCAATTGATCTGGATATGCACTGTTTGTCGCTAAGTATGTAAATTTGTATAAACAACCTGGATCAAGAAATCTGATTGGCTGAAAAATAGAAGTGGGCGTGGCATCAATTTATTCAGCGTGGTAAGGGGTAAAGGACATTACTGTTAGCTGTCAGAATCAGAATCAGAATCAGAATGTTTACCAGAATGTTTACTGGTGATACGTCTAATGACATTCATTCACCAGGACCTGTGATATGAGAAGTTAGTCCCTAGCTCTCACCAGAGAGGTAAACCTAGCCTTACCATGCTCTGCTCCTTCAGCAGAGGTAATGATAGAATCTGGAAGGGAATTCCAATATCTGATTGTTTGAGGGAAGAATGAGCCCTTGTAAATGTCAGTTCTTGTAGCGGGGGTCTGAAAAGTCAATGAGTGATGATTTCTACTGTGCCTAATTGAGGATCATCTGTTGGAATGCAGGCAGCACCCTTTAGACCTTTGTACAAAAGAATCAGTCTACTGTCTCTCCTCCTTTTCTTGAGAGACTCCCATTTTAGATTTTCCAGTATTCCAGTCATACTCCCAGTTTCAAAAGAGTAATTGCTAGTAACAAACCTAGCAGCCCTATTCTGAACTTTTTCGATTTCTTGTTGAAGAACCACGCAATGGGGATCCCAAACACAGCTGCCATATTCCAAAATGGGGCGAACAAGTCCCCTATATGCTGCCTCTTTAACATCCTGAGGACATTGATAATGATTTTGTCTCAGAAAACCAAGAGTTCTATTTGCCTTAGTACACATGTTGCTGACATGTGTATTCCATCTCTAGTCATGTGTAATTGTTACTCCTAGGTTTTTAATGGAATCCACGTTTTCGAGGACCGTAGTCTCTAAAGTGTAAGAAGCATCCATTTTATTTGTTCTTTTCCTAGTTATCTTCATTATATAGAATTTGACTGGCTGAAATCTCATACCCCATTTTCTGGCCCAACATCCTAATCTATCTATATCCTTCTGAAGTTTCAATGAGTCGTCTGTGTCTCTGATTTCACGATAGCAAACACAGTCATCTGCGAAAAGTCTTATTTCTGAGTCTATGTCTGTGGAAATATCATTTATGTACAGAGAG
Organism: Anodontia alba; assembly: GCA_964016985.1. Lineage (NCBI taxonomy): Eukaryota > Metazoa > Mollusca > Bivalvia > Lucinida > Lucinidae > Anodontia > Anodontia alba. The sequence continues at coordinate 41,962,104 of OZ024824.1, read as the reverse complement.
AACAATAATGGACCAAGAACGGTCCCTTGTGGGACACCTGACAAAACTGGAGCCCATTCCGAAATTTCACCTTTTGCAACAGCTCGTTGTGTTCTATAGCAAAGAAAGGAATCTATCCACCTGAGTGTCTTTCCGGATAAACTTATTCATTAACAATAGTTATGTGGAGCATTTATCATAAATTCTATAAGGACAGTCCTTGGAAACACCGAATACATAAACGAACGAAAATCGGAGGCTTGGTTCCGTTCAGACATCATAAGGCATCCATGTAGTTTCCAGGGTTACATACGCATCCTAGAAGCGGCTTAAGCGGACTCTATTTTCCTCGACATCAAAATGGGCTTGATTCCAAGGGAAATATAGACTTCAGATTTTCTCGTCTTACTGCTTTTCTCAGTCCGTAGTTATAGTCTATTTTTAATAGTTTAGCATTGTAGCCACCCTCTTTACAGATAAGATCACTGAGGCTGACCTTGGTAACAAAGAAACATAAAAGAACGAAATTCGCAGTCTCGGTCTTATTGAGACTCCTCATATGACTGTATTTGTAGCTTGCAGGACTGCATACCCGCACCCACACCCACACTCACCCCCAATAGCTTAAGCGGAATTCGATTTTCTAAAATACCAAAAAGGCTCATAAGAGACTTCACTGTGATCAAATACAGCTTTCAAAGACAGCTTGTGTCCCTTTATCCTTTACCGCTCTCTGGGCTAATTCGGCAGGTGACAAACTAATGATATTTTATCTTATTTTTCCCGGAAAATAGGATTTGACATTTTATGCAAATTATCTCCTTATGAGGTATCAAACCCTATTTTCTGGGAAAAATAAGAAAACATTTCAAAATATCGTCTGTTGATTTTTCCCCGGCATGATAAGTTTGAAGGGTACCAGATGAATAATTAACTAACAATATAATATTATTTCTTTACAATTAATAACAAATACCTATTGCCATAAAAATAATGAAAATTGAGAGTTATCAGATATGTATCCACAGTTATGTCTCGTTCAGATCAGCTTAGCAAAATATAAAGTATTCTCATTTCGTAAAACCGAAGGCGGACTGTGTTTTACACTTTATACACAATAGTTGAATCCCAAATTTGCAAAGCTGTGACATGTTTTCTTACCTTAAATTAATATTGCTACGGTTATTTTTTTTTTCTGTTCCTACTTGTGATTATAAATGCAGTTAATTAGGTCGAGAAAATTAAATATATATATATATATATATATATATATATATATATATATATATATATATATATATATATATATATATATATATATATATATATATATATATATATATATATAATGGAATGGTACATAGGTATTTCATTTCCATACATACGAACTAAAAGAAGTCCATTCAAGCTTACACATCTGCTACACCGCATTCAAAGTTTACTGATAGCCCAGCTGACATTCTACTTAAATACATATTGGACCGCTATCGGGCCAATAGGTATCCTATCAGGCCAATATAGATTGAAGTAGAATGCTAGCTGGGAATACATGTAGCTAAATATATCAGTCATATCTTCAAGAACACTTCTTTACTATATTCAGCAGTGCCTATAATGTAATTCGTAGTCATTTATTTTATTTTCATTTTTTATTTATACAATATTTGAAGAGGATGCACAATTAGCTTGCAAGTCTAGTCTCCTTTGTGTTCCTCTGTAACATACTAATATAAATACATACAAATATATCATTAAAATGGCACAACATTGTAGCATCAGAAAGGTATTTATATGCTAATACATTTAGAAACAATAAAAACTAAAGTTCATGTTAAATGTTTGGAAAAAAATTAAAATTAAACTTCATAAAAGATATCCATAAGATTCAGCATCATGCTAGGCACATTAAACACTTATCATAGGCACGTTAGCTAGTAAATGATAATATGTTTTTTCTTAAACACATCACATGGTAAGATATAGCCATAAAGAAGGACACACGCCACACACACAAAAAGACGAGAGGTATACCAAGCGTCACGTAGAGTTCTCATCAACATGATGTGAGCCAACTCCGCTCCGACAGTGCCCTCTGCACAGGCACCATACTGAAACCTTATGGACAAAAAAAGAGTATGTGGCAGAAACCAATGTCCAAACAGCACGTCCTGCTCATCAGGATTTGCAATGGCGACACATTAGGCACAGCTGATGCAGAGCAGGCCTTAAGTGTGCGTGAGGTGGATATCAAATAGGAGCAGCATCTTCATATGTTTGATTAATGAACAGTGATGAAATACCTTTAGGATTAAAACTGTATCGGAATAAAGTATAATCCATCTAAATCACTGTCTTAAAAGCATTTACTGTATCACAGTTTCTGACTGGCTGAGGTAGAGAGCTCCACAGCTTAGGAGCTGAGTATGAAAATGCTCCATTATAGAGCGTTGTACGTGATCTTGGTACATATAAGGTCCCGTTTACACTACTGTGCTTTCGACATCTTTCAGAAAGTCGTTTTTTTTTTGCTTTGTGCTTTACACAGAAGAAGTAAATTTGCAAACTTTTGTCATGATTTAATGCAAAACCATTTTTCGTAACTACCTATGCACAAAAAATTTATTCTAGTCAATGGTTTTTAAAACATAAAATATTTTCACTTTTTCCCATAGTAAAATGAATGACAATTATGCAGAAATTTGTAGGGTAGGTAACTTGGAGGTAGATTTTCAACAAGTTCTGCTTGTTTAATTTTTCTGAAATTTTCACAATATTGTTGTGAAATACCAATAATTTAAATTCAGCAAAGAAAAATAAAGATTATTTTCTTAATCAAAAATTAAAAAAAAAAAATCACCTTACATAGGTCAGGCCAATTTTTGGCGATAAATTTAATTTTAGGGTACATATTTGAGAACAAAACACAGAAACAGAAAAGACAAATGATTTCTGATAAGATGTGGTCTATCAGAACAAAATATTTTCATTTAAGAGAAAACGCCAAGCAAATAACGTCTTTCCGAGAGATGTCGAAAGGACAGTAGATCGCAAGTTTAAACAACGGGTTTTTGAGACGGGCTTTAACCTGCTTGAAAGGTTTTCTGGTGTCATATTGTTCAACGCCTTATATGTCAGTACTGCTTTGTTGTATTTGAGCTTCCTTTCGACTGATAACCACCCAAACTCTTTGGACATGCCAGCAGATGCTGTTCGGAGTCCGTCGTAAGAATTATACTTGCAACTCGCTTTTGTAATTTTATGGGTCTTTCAAGATTTGACATGGACGTCGAGCTCAGACAGAACCATAAACTATCTAAGCCATTATGTAAGATTGTTAAAACTGTTTTTGAACTTCTACGGTACATATTCAGATAGTTGCCTAAATGATATTTTAGAGGGAACAGTTGAACAAGGTAATCAATTTAGCTTTTCGTCCATATAAACGCCTAGGAGCTTTTGTTTAGAAACGTTCTGAATGCTAATACCGTCTGATTTCAGCACTATTTCTCGAGAGTCGCCTAGTCGTTGTCTTGTACCTACGGACATGTATGTAGTCTTTTTTTTTATATAATTTATTGGCAATTTATGATGTATACTCTAGCTTCGTTTATAAAACATCGGCTAGAAGATGTTTTCCATAACATCAACGCTGTTACTAAGTGTGTTAAAAGTTGCATCATCGGCAAAGAAATCTGCAAAGCAGTGATGTAAGAAAAGCGGCAAGTTATTTCTAGCACACCAGATAAAGGAACTTCTGAATTTAACCCTGGGATAGAAATTTTTATCCTACCCAGGTTATCCTACCCAGGGTAAGATAAAATCGAGAATTCTCACATGTTTGATATGCACTGATGTTATGGACGTCACGTACGCCATCGTTAATGTTTACGTCACTGAACGTAATAACGTCATTCAACGCCACAGTTATGTCATCACAATATGGCGGACGTCAGCAATCGAAGTGACTGCATTATTAAAAAATCTACGTTCAGAAATGAAAGGTGTGCAAGAAAAAGAATCTATCATGGGTGTGAGAGATACATAGAAAAATCTGTCCCTCGCGATCACAGTCTGGCATCACGATGCCAGACTGTGATCCTCCGGACGGATTTTTCTATCTACTGTGCTTTCGACATCTTTCAGAAAGTCGTTTTTTTTTTTTTTTTTTTTTTTTTTTTTTTTTTGCTTGGCGCTTTACACAGAAGAAGTAAATTTGCAAACTTTTGTCATTATTTAATGCAAATCCATTTGTCGTTACTACTTATGCACAATTTTCTTATTCTAGTCATTGGTTTTTTAAAACAAAATCAAATATTTTCATTTTTTTCCCAGAGTAAAAAAGAATGCAAATTATGCAGAAATCTATAGGGTAGGTAACTTGGAGGAAGATTTTCAACAAGTTCCGCTTGTTCAATTTTTCTGAATTTTTCACAATATTGTCGTGAAACATCCATAATTTAAATTCAGCAAAGAAAGTAGAAAAAAAAATTCAGACAAAAATTTAAAAAAAAATCATTTTGCTATAGAAATTGCACAGGTCAGACCGATTTTTGGCCGTAAATTTAAATTTAATTTTAGGGTAAATATTTGAGAACAAAGCACAGAAACAGAAAAGATAAATAGCTAATGAAAAAACATGATCATTCAGAACAAAATATTTTCATTTAAGATAAAACGCCGAGTGAAAAATGTCTTTCCGAGTGATGCCGAAAGGACAGTACCCCTCACACCCATGATAGATCCTTATATAAGACCGGCATCACTTACTACTGATTGTTTGCGAAACGATGAGAAGTACTGGAACCAATGTAGGGATAGTGAACTAAATTTGCTTTGGCCGAACAATTGTTTTATAAGCAGCCTCACCTATGCCAGAATGAGTAGTTTTTTTATGTTTCTTTTGAGAAAACCGAAATTTTTCTGTGCATTTGAAATGATTCGGTTGATATGGTGGGAGAAACTCAGATCCGAGGATATGTCGACGCCTAAGTACCGAGTATTCTCAACCGATTCAAGGATTTGTCCGTGCATGATAGGATTACGAGATCGGGTAATGTGCAAGACTTGGCACTTAGATGGATTGAACTCCATATCCCACGTTTTTTTTCCATCCCTGAAGAACATTGAAATCACTTTGAAGCCTCTCTGAGTCATTTGGACCCTGCACTGTCAAATAAACTGCAGTTTCATCTGCAAATAAATGTACCTGTGATTGAACATTTTATGGCAGATCGTCAATATAAAGCAACAGCAGGATGGGACCCAGAACTGATCCCTAGGTCCCTGAAGGACTCCCGAAAGAACAGGTAGTTCATCCGAGCTTTCTCCATCAAGGACAACTATCTGGCTTCTACCTACCAGGAAGGATTCAATCCAGCCAAGTGTCTTGCCTTGCACCCCATGCTCTTTCAACTTGTATAGGAGTTCCAGATGATTGAGGTTATCAAAGGCCTTACTGAAATCTAGTAATATGTGGTCTGTTTGCTTACCCTCTGTCATATTACGTGCAAGATCTTCAATCAGTTGCAGGAGCTGTGTTTCACATGACCATCGTTCACGGAACCCGTGTTGAAGGTCATATAAGATATTATTCTGGTTGAAGTGTTTTGTGAGACCTGACATATTCAAGTGCGTTTTGTCAATTTGGAAGTATGTATCAGGTAGTTCGCCAGATGCTAGTAGGAATCCATCGAAGTGATCAATGAAATCAATGTCGTTTTCAGCACATAGTTCCAGTTCTACAGACACTCCGGGAAGAAGACCCGGGACTATAAGTTTGCGCTCATCTGCTCCAAGTTCATCCAATAAGCTCTGATAGTTTTTTACAGAAATTATCTAGATCTGAGTGTTTCAGTGGTAGCGCCTGAAAATGATCTCACTGTTATATTTGTTTTAAGATCATTGTTTTACACCTTTGAGTATTGAACTCCCTACTAGTAGCGTGGATAGTATTTATAACTTTCTTCGATGTATCCGTCAAGTCAGCTATTTCTAAGTCAGTCTGTGATTTATTCCATAGACGCCGATATCAATGGGCTGTGGAATGTAATACCCCGTTTTTTAAATAATTTCCTCAACACATTTATATCGCTCATGAAACACGGAAAATACAAAGTTTCTTTACCTTTTTTGAGTCATCGAATTCGAACCGGATGTCGCTCTAATTGTTTCAGGTTCTTAACCAATATTTACGCATTCTTTCGTTTGGTAGGCGTGAATAATAGATAACACGTATTTTTTTATCTATGAAGAACATGAGTTTTGTTGTTCGGTTTTGTTTTTTTTTATTACGAGAAACTAGAGAGAGAGAGAGAGAGAGAGAGGGTGGGAGAAACAAACCTGCATACTTCTTAAATATATCGTATCATCAGACGTCTGTCACCAGCATATTTCACGTGAATTGGCTATTGACAAAATCTGTCAGAAGCCATTCCGTTTTGTTTTTTTTTTGTTTGCGTTTTTTTTTTTTTTTTTTTGTTTGTTTGTTTTCTTTTGTTTGTTTGTAGTTGTTTTGTTGTTGTTGTTGTTGTTGTTGTTTTTGTGTGTTTTTTTTGTTTTTTTGTTGTTGTTTTATTTTTTTTTTTTTTTTTGTTTTTTTGTTTTTTTTTTGTTTGTTTGTTTTTTGTTTTATTATGCACGGTATTACAGGACGCGCGTTATTGCCGACGTTGCTTTACCAGCCGCGCGTAAACTAGACTAGAATGAAATATCTTTATTGCACGGTTTTGCCTAAATGTTGGGTTCAAGGCAATTATAACATGTATTTTTATTCAGTATTGACAAATACAAACATAAACGTCATACTGAAATAATCTAATAGTGACTATATGAGGTGAGAACATTAAAATTCTAAAACAAAAATAGTACCATGTATAAAAGGAGTAGAGCCTAACAGCATCTTCAGTATTATTCAATAGCATAAGTGTGTCCAAAGCTGAGCGTCTGTAAAGAAAAAGAAAAGCATAATGACATTTGTTTTCTTTCAGTGAATTTTGCATGGTCATGTAGCTTGAATTATGTAAAAACAGCAGGGAACGTTGACATGTAAGTTGTATAGGCCGCATGAAGTGAAAAAAGTGCCTTCGAACAAAGGCAATTTGCGCAGATTCAGATAATCCTGCGCATGCGCAAGGTATCATCCGGGCCTTGCACTCCATTCATCCATTTTGTAGTACATGTATCCAATGATTCTGTTAGCGGACAGCGAAGGCCCTGATCAGACTGCGCGGATGCGCAGACTGATCTGGGCCTTCGCTGTCCGCACATAACCAAAAGACACGTTTCGCATGGCGCGGCCATATTTTCATTGCCATAACGTCGCTGATCTTTTGATCTTCATTCTCCGCTACGCCAGTTATTCTGAAAAGCCAGCTGTTTTGCCCTGCTGTTCTTTACTTATTTTTTCGCCTTATTGTCCGTTTAATCTGTTATTGTTACCACTATGCACGTAATGTAATCAGCGCAGCTGATTTGAATTTTTTGAGCCACAAGAATGATTTTAACGTAAAAAAACGTACCTTCTGACATAATCGCGCCCAACGTAGACTCAAATCAGCCTGCGCATCCGCGCAGTCTGATCAGAGTGTTCGTTGTCCGCGTGAATTCGAAACTGCATTCTTGGCTATCCAAAATGCGACCAGTGAAAGTTCTTATCAGATTGCGCGATTGCTGGACTTTGCTGGACGGTACGTTTTCTGACGTCACGGGTCATTTGTGCCAACTGTTTTTTTACAGTGTTCATATGTTTCGCTTGGCGCTTTAATCCGGAGAAGAAAATTTGCACATTTTTGTCATGATGAAATGCCTTTTGTCGTAACTGCTATGCTCACACAGTTTCAGTCTTTGGTTGGTGTAAAACTGTTCGAATATTTTAAGTTTTTTTTCCATAGTTAAAATAACTGTAAATTATGCAAAGGTAGATTTAAGGTAGGTTCTCAACATGTTCTAGCTTTGCGGTCAAGGTACGATGGCTTTTTGCAAGATTCGCTATCATTATGATAAAAACGCCTATTCAAATATATAGAAATTTTTACCTCTAAAAACTGAAAATTTTCAGATAAAAATTCTGCTATTTTACATTTTTATTCTCAAACATAGATTGTGGGTACTCGTTAGAATCGCCTCGGCGAGGCGGTTCTAAAGAGTACCCACAATCTATGTTTTTAGCAAAATAAAAAATTAATAATGTATACCCCTGTAAACCCTAGTTTTACTATATAAAAGTGGGGTTTAAAGGGGTCAAAATTATAAAGGCATGTTTTCGTGATGATTGTGTCTCTCTGACCGTTGGCAGTGACTCAACTTAGGCACTTAACATAGTACATATGTTGCAAAGCTGACTGACGCAAAAATGATACGAGAGGGAAGAAGACATTGGTGATATTCGAATCATAACCTATCACCTGTTTTCTGCTTTCTGTTATATCTATTTATTTTATTTATTTTGTTATTGTTGTTGTTGTTGTTGTTTTGTTTTGTTTTTGGGGGTTTTGTTTTTCTGCAGAATTCTATTTATGTTTTTTTTTTCAGATGTGAAACACTTCAGGCTTTGAAACAGACAAATATATGTCGTTGTCGTTGTGAATTTCGGCAGCCGTCCCTTTTCTAAATAACATACTTGATGAACTGAAAAATGATATTTATTTCAACTATATAGAGGGTAAGAATAAAATAAAATAAAACATAAACTAAAAGGCTTGAATCAAATATATTTTAACCTCGACGACATCACATTAATCCTGGAATGGAATCCCCGGTGGCTTAGTCGGATTCGCGTCCGAATGGTGATCAGGAGGTCGCGAGTTCAATCCCCGCCGGGTCCGTAAAAATTCTTTCGTCGACATTGATCATGAAATATTTTCTACGGTCTTTCTATCCCTTCCGCTGAGTCAAGAAGGACAGTTGTCAATTTCTGGCAAAAGACTGCGCACAAATACTGGTTAACCGTTTAGGGGACTATAAACCTGCAACCTGCCCAGGAAAATATATAATTCTCCGAAAATAATATTTGACATTAAAAATTGACTCCTTAGTAATTGAATGGATTGTCAAATCCTATTTTTTTTTTTTTTTTTTTTTTTTTTTTTTTTTTTGTGAAAAATAAGAAAATATTTCAAAATTTTATTTGCTGCATTTCACACATAGTCGTTTCCGATGAAGAAAGGCGATCTGAATAAAAGATAACACTTTTTATTAATAGGAAAAAAATAGTATTTTCTGCCGAAATTCAATTTGCTGGCGGCATATCAAATAAATTTAAACTAATATGCTAGCGTTTGGAATGCTGGATTGAAAAAAAAAATAAGTTGAAATATTTTCTTGTGTTTCCTGTTAAACAGGATTTGACATTTCAATGCGAATTTTTGTCTGAGACAATTTGCATGAAAAATCAAACCCTACTGTACGGAAAAATCACCACCTTATGGTCTATGAATGCGCTCAAGGAGTGCAAAAGATTTAAGGTCATAGGTGAAACAGTTTAAATTGGCATACTTTATAATGTTATTTTCTGACATCACTTTGAATAAAATTTAATGAAAATCACTAAACTTTTTACACAAGGCATAACTACAGACAAGAAGGTGTATCCATATCATATTTTTCTTATTTCCCGACAAAAACGTATGTTGTGGGTGTGGGTACTCATCAGAAGCGCCTCGGCGAGGCGCTTCTGATGAGTACCACAACATATATTTTCGTCAAGAAATAAGAAAAATATCATTATTTTTCAGTTGAAAAAAATGAACGTCTTATCTGGAGTTATAACAAGATGTTTTCTTTTTCAAGCGATTCTTTCGTCCTTTTTTCATCAAATCATTTTAAATTAACGTCAATGCCTAAAGAAGGACCAATGAAACATAATCCGAATTAATTTTTTTTACCCCCGCTAAGCCATGTTATAAAATAACAAATATACGATCGATTTAAAAATATTTTTTGTCGCAATGAATTTGTAGTGTTCTTAAGTTTGTTATTGTGAATGAAATGTTTACATACTGCATGTCATTTCTTTAGTAAAGCTTCTAATTCAGAATGGATTTTTTTTTTTTCAGACAAAATAAATTTGACAGCTTTTGTTCTAAACTGAAAAAAAAGCGCCATGTTAGCATGAATAGTTATGACAGTACTAATGCAGCTTAGACACCCGAATATTAAGGGGAATATATTACATATCTGAAGCTATTTTCAGTAATTTATGCGGGAAATATTTCCTTTAGAACATTATCATCACGCCGCGCGATGAATGTAGATGACGTAAACGCAAAACGTATTGACGTCATTTGAAAGAGCGGAAAACAGAATCCGAAGAAAAAAAAACAATATATATATATGTGTGTGTGTGTGTGTGTGTGTGTGTGTGTGTGTGTGTGTGTGTGTGTGTGTGTGTGTAATATATAAGTTAATACACGCTGAGTTTAAAATACAAGAAATAGTTCCCTCGAGACTTGCAAATCTTATAATCGAACTCGTGCTATGCACTCGTTTGTTTATCGGATTTGCAAACCTCTCGGGAAATATTTCCTGTATTCTAAACTCAGGGTGCGTTAACCACTGTATGTGTACACGTTCAGGGGAGGCAACTGTCAAAATTGTTTTGCCCCCTTTTGAAAAGGTCTCTTAAAAGGGAAGAAGGAGCAAATTCTTTCCTTTAATAGTAGGCTATACACCTTTTCGAAAGAGGTTCGATGCGCAGAAAAGTGAACAAGAATTTAAAAATGTCGTTCCCCATGTAAACTGGTGAAATGATAACCATTTGTAAAAAGGCCAAATAAAAAGGGTGGTCTTGCACGGAAAGTGGTCCTAACGGTAGCGCTGCATAACAAAAGTTCTCTTGTCTCATAATGCAAACTGGAGCAAAGTAAGTGCCTTGATAATTTGAGCCTCAACGTTAGAAAAGGTACCTTCGGACGTGTGCCCAGCGACGATTCAGATCAGCCTGCGCATTCGCGCAGTCTGATCAGAATCGTCTCTGGGCACATTCTGGTCGCCAATGTCCAAAGTTTCTTCAAGCGGACAGCAGAGACTCTGAACAGGTTGATTTGAGTTTCCGTTGGACGCACATGTCAAAAGATACGTTTTCCTACTTTCCTGCTCATTTGTTGTGAGTCTAAAGATTCCAAACCGAGGCACAATATTTAACAGTATGTATCTTTGTCTACCAGTGGTAGCCAAACAACCGGGGGCGTAGGGGTGGGGGTGGGGGGGAATGTTTAGCATATTTTGGGCTTTGCAGTGAATAAATAAATAAATAATCAGTGCTTGTTTTATACATTTTTGTGATCTTGATGCGATAAACACCTTTTTATTTCCCCCTACCTACGGGGAGGGGGACATATTGTTTTTTATACGGATCTCGTTAGCATCGGCGTCGGCATCAGCGTCGGCGTTTGCGTGACACTTTATTGTCTGCACAATATCTTCTGAACCTGTCGTTGGATTCTTACTAAATTTTATTTGACATATAACAGGGACATAAGAAAGAACTGATTAGATTTTGGTGACCTTGACCTACTTTTCAAGGTCACAACAGTAGAAAAAAATTGAAAAATCGGTGGGAGGCGGCATCTGTTTTCTCTTCAAACACTATTACTAGTTTGTTTTTTGTTTTGTTTTGTTTTTTGTTTGTTTGTTTTTGTTGTTGTTGTTGTTGTTGTTTTGTTTTGTTTTTTTGTTGTTTATTCTTTTTTTTTTTTTTTTTTTACTAATTAGTTTTAACGACAATACTCTTCAGGAAAAAAAAAACAAAAAAAAAAGCAAAAAAAAGAAACTTACAATACTAGTATATCAAAATAAAATCATCGGCCACAGGATATTCGCTGTTGTAATGAAAGCTTAACCAAATTAGTTGAAGGTTGCATAATATCAGAATAAGGGTTACTTTATTTCTTTCACCCCTGTGATTCTGACATGGACACTTCAATCACGGAATTTGGACACATCCAATGTTGCAAATAGGGGTTTCAGTTACAATCTATGACAGAATTGCAAACAGTGTAGAGCCGTCTCATCTGGATCTACACTGTTTGCAAGGATATCTGTGTTGGTCTGCATATATTAAAGGGTTAAAGCATGGCTTAAAGTATTGATATACATGTATAAACTGAAACACGACCACGTTCAACTTCCCTGTTTCGTTGAAGAAATACAATTAAATTTCAATGGCTCGAACATCTGTTGAACCACGGAAAATTTGTTCTAGACATGGGTAGTTCGAGCCACTGCGGATTAATAATAGCGCAAGGTCCGGAGGCAAATGGGGATAATTTAGGGATCTCTTTCAATCTTCTATAAAATTAATGGTATATTGAGTGCATTCAATCGAAATTTCTGACAAATAGCCAAAACACATTACTGAGGCAACTGTAACAAATATCCAAAATTATGTTATATGAAAAATAAGAATTAAGTTCTTTCTTACATATTATTCTCTTCATAAGGTTTCTTTACAACAGCAAATTCATTTTAATGGCAACATCCTTGGGAACAAAGCTGTTGTAATGGGGGTTCACTATAATTTGGCCCTGTCCTCGGGAAGTAATTTAAAAAAAAACAAACAGCAAAATGTAAATTCCTTTCAGTTATTCTTTATATCTTTTCTTCACTGAAGACAAAATGTTGGTGTAGGCGATTCAATACTTCTTTCTGTTTATCTTCGGTTGATATCGGCAGTGTGCACAATTACGTATTCTATAGAATAAAAATTAAAAGGTTAGCTTTGGAAACAAAAAAAAAATAAAAAATCGGAGACTCCGTTTTATTAGTTCTCTTCATATGCAGCAATGTAGTTTTGGAGGCCTGGTGATTAAGGCGACATTTTTCACATGGGAGACAACTTTTGTGATTTCCTGTTTGCTCCCAGAGAGAGCAAATTCTTCACTTAAAGAGTAGACCTCTTTTCAGAAGGGTACAAAACCCACTTTGACAGAGTTATCACCCCTGACAGTCTTTCTATTCTTCATATGTCGCATATTTCTCGTATTCTGTAATCACCAAATAAAGTTAAACACGCCCACTAAGTGCGTCTATTATGTGTCAAAACCGTATTTTGAGACACAATAATAGCGTTGAATTTTCTAATAAAAGACAAATATTGACATATAGGAGTTTGCGCATGGAATTGTAAACTGATAAAAAAAAATGTGTACATAAAGGAAATTAAGTTTGAATGGGCCGCTAACAGCTCGCTTACTCCTATATAAGTCTCTTGTAAAATGGGATACATATTTTAAGTGGTAAGAAAGGCATGCGTCTCTAAGTAGGATAAAATCTCGAAAGAATATGGGACCCCAAAATCAGAAAACGTACCTTAGAACATGTGCGCCCAGTGAAGATTCAGATCAGCATGCGCATTCGCGCAGTCTGATCAGAATCTTCACTGGGCGCATTTTGGATAGCCAAGGTTGCAAAGTTTCAACATGCCGTAAAATAAGCATATAAGCGTAAGTGAAATGCAAACAAAACACAGACTGTGTGCTGTTTGTACAGCCAAACTTCAGTGGCTCGAACATCGATGAAATGGATCGATGAAATTTTTGCTAGACAAGGGTAGTTCGAGTCACTGAGAGTTATTCATAGCGCCAGGTCAAGAGGCAAATGGAAATCATTTAGGGTTGTCTTTTCCATCGTCTATAAAATAATGTAATGTTGAGTGCACTCATTAGAATCGCCTCGATGAGGCGATTCTAATGAGTACACACAACATACATGTTCATCATGAAATAAGAAAAATTCCCTAAAATATCCCTAAATATTTGTTTTCTTGAGAATATACTAGGGACTCAAAAAATATACTAGGGACTCAAAAACGAGCTTAAAATTGAAGTCCGACTGTATATTCCCAACAGCAAAGAACTGACCCTTGCGCAGAGCGTATTTAATCACGCCCATATGGATAATGTTAATGTTTCCCTAGAAAAATATTGAGATTTTGCCTTTCAAATAAGGAGGCAAAAATCAGTATGCAATGTTTGTCTAACCGCTTTGCAGTTAGTTTATCACAATGACCTTGAAGTTCGCTTTCATTGGTTGTCAGCCAGTTCCACGGAGGGGTCAGTTTATCTAATTCATCATTTTATCGGTTCTTACTATTCCAGGTCATACATTTATATCAAAAGTATTAAAGTACTCGTCTGCGGTCGCGGCGGTTAGATAGTTCATTCTGTTTTCGGTAATCTTCTTTCAATACCATTCTTAGCAATTTCGGCTGAAAGTCTGGTCCAGAAATCATCAAACTTAAGCTGTTTTCAGTTTTGTAATCGAGTCCATTGCCCTCAAGAGTCATTACTGTAGGAATCTATTTATCTTCATTAATTTGGTCTTAGTGCTGTGTGGCGACCGTAAAAATCCTACCCGCACTTCACTATAGTGATCACTGAGCCCATTTCGTGGTTTTTGTAACAAAATATGACTGACGAGGCGCAGTGGGCCGAAACTAGCTAGTCTGGCCCAGAAGATTTCAGGTGTTTTCAGTTTTTATGAGTGTTCATTACTCATTGCTCTCAAAGATCATTGCCTTTAGAATCTATCTTTACTACAGCTGGTTTAAGTGCTGTGTGGCGGCCGTAAAACGTCTCCCCGTACTTCAGATAGTGTAGTTTATATTTTCTGGTCCTTTGTGATTATTGAGCCTATTCCCAGATTTTTGAAAAAAAAATATTTGGGTCAGTGATGAGGCCTAATTAGACGAAGCTAGCTAGTATGGCCCAGACGACCTGACACATCACGAAAACAAGTCTATATAGTTTGACTCCTTTAAACGCCACTTTTATATAGTAAAACTGGGGGTTTACAGGGCTATACATTATTTTTCTTATATCTGCTTAAAACCATATATTGTTGGTACTCGTTAGAACCACCTCGGCGAGGCGGTTCTAATGAGTACCCACAATCTATGTTTTGAGTAGAAATATGAAAAATATCAGAGTTTTTTATCTGAAAATTTTCAGTTTTTTGGAGGTGAAATTTTATTTCTAAATTTATACTTACATGAGAGTATATACGGTAGGATTGGTTCCCGGACTCGCTCGGATTAACCCGCATGAAAATTATGTGCCTTCCTTATCTCACGTGAAATATCACTGAGACACATGTAACTCCCTCAGTTTTATTTCCGGCGACAAGGTGCTCGGATCGCTATTTTAGCAGCTAATTGAAAAAGAATTCAATTGATTTTCGAAGTCTATATGGTTTGTTTGTTTTGTTTTGTTTTTATTTATGTTTTTACTATGACGCAGGCAAGTATTGCTAAGACAGCAGAGTTTACAGCGTTAAATGAGGCAGAGTCGGGAGAGGAAATTGAGGAAATTTCGTCCGAATTTAGCATTTCGGCAAATGACTCTACCACACGTGGAACTTCCGGTAAGAACATGGCGGCGAAGAAAGTCGGAAATGAGAAGTCCTCGTCTGCAAAAAGTAAAGAGAGCCCGTCCTCATCTCGCAGGACGGCGAAAATGACAGACTTAAAGAGTCTGGAATCTAAACTTGTAGGGGAAATGAACACCAGGTTTGAATCGTTGGATGGTAAGTTTGCACGGCTATTTGAAGTCCTGGATTCTAACAAGACAGACTCCGTTCAGCGGAGGTCTAATTCCCCCAGAAATATGGATAGCGGCACTTTAGGTGCGCGCAGACCACCCACAGAAACACTAGCAAATCCCGATACAGCACGGGAAGAAATGGCGATAGATAACAGATGCAACCTTGACTTTGGGATGGAAAGGCATGACTTTCCAGACAATCAGTCAGTTTTATCACTTCAACCTGGGCAGGTAGAGCGCCAGAATATTGGGTTGCTAGATTCTGATGGTTCAGAAAAGAACTCAGTGATAGTTGAATTGGAAACTGAGACCAATCGTAGGTTTGGAAAGTACACAGGTACAGAATATAGACTCAATCAGAATAACGTGACTACTGGTGACACAAACAATCAGCCTTTAACCCATGACTTATTAAAAGAAATGTTTGGTGAGGATGCACAGATAGACAATCAAAATAACAGAGGGTTGACGTTAGACAACGCCCAAATCGAAATCATAAATACCTCTTGGAGGAGTCAAGCTCCTGATAAGATGACAGCATACAAAGACTCGTACAGACAGTCATTTCCTATTCATGAAAGTGCAGAGGCACTTCTACAAGTTCCAAGTTTGGACGAACTGACAGAAAGGCATCTGATTAAGAGGCATGGCCGTCGAGCAGCTTATGGGAGCTCTCAAAGTTTGTTCTCCCAACCTTTTAAATCGATCGAGAAGATTGCGTATCAAGGACAAGTAGCATCACGGATGGGGCTGATTTCTGTTTGCTACTCGCAGCAAGCATTAGGCTTACTTCTTAAAAACGTAAAAAGTGAATCTCCAAATTTGGACGAGGCTGTACAAAATGTGAGAGACCTGTTTGCTATATCCACTAAAACTCTGGACCAGTTTGCTAGGGCAGGGGCGTTCATGCACCTGGTGCGTAGGAAAGCGACAGTAGCCGATACAGGATTGCATGACTTTAAAGATTTACAAAAAGCGGCCTTGACATCTCCCTTGTCAGGAGAAGGCATTTTTGGACCTGACTTTGAGAAAAAACTAAAGGATCGTCAAGAAAAAGATAAACAATTATCAGAATTAATGCCCGAAATGAACAAAAAGCAGTTCATGAAAAGGAAATCAAATTTTAAAGCAGAATCAAATGCAAAGAAAGCCAGGAACAATTATGATTCATACAGGTCATTCAGGAACAATAGCAGTGGTTCTAGCTCATCTTTCAGGAGGTCGTTTAAGCAGGGTTCTCACTCGGCTAACTTCAAGAACAATGGGAAGTCTGTGGTAAGTTCTTTTCGTTCCCAAGGAAACAGATCGAATAAAGCATGACTCGACACTTTGCCGTTATCCAGAGATACCTGTTGCAGGACGGTTGAGATTTTTTCTACCCCAGTGGGAAAAGATTCCAAACGATCAGTGGGTTCTATCAACCATAAAAGAAGGTTTAAAACTAGAATTTCTGTCAATTCCTCCTTTTTCAGGAGTCAAAGAAACATATGTAAATGTTCAAAATTTACCTATTTTACTACAGGAGGTAAAACAATTGTTAGAAAAAAGTGCGATAGAACCTGTCCCTCTGCACGATATTCAGAGAGGTTTTTATTCAACATTTTTCCTTATCCCCAAAAAGACAGGAGATCTCAGACCAGTCATAAATCTTCGTTCTCTAAACAGGTATCTCAAGAAACAGCATTTCAAAATGGATTCTTTAAACAGTGTTCTGAACCTAGTTCAACAAGGAGATTGGGCAATATCCCTAGACTTAAGAGATGCGTATATGCATATTCCAATCCACGCGGGGCACAAAAAGTTCCTGAGATTTTGCATTCAAGGCAAAGTATACCAGTTCACATGCCTATGTTTCGGTCCAGCAGTGGCACCAAGAGCATTTACAAAGGTAGTAACTGTCATAGCAGCACATTTACGAATGCGGAACATACGCCTAGCAGTCTATCTAGACGACTGGTTTTTAGTAAATCTAATCAGAAAGATGTTGATTCAGGACAAAAAGAGGACGCTCGGTCTCCTCGTGGAACTAGGTTTCATGATAAATCTAGAAAAATCTGCACTGGAACCCAGTCAATCAGTAGTTTACATAGGGGCGCATTTTTTGTTGGCAAAAGGTCTTGTTTGTCCAACTTGGGAAAGAATAGAAAAAATAAAGGAAGCATGCAAGTTGGTAAGAAAAACACCCACAGCTCAAAGTTACCTACATTTGCTGGGACTAATGGCATCTTGCATAGAACTAGTTCCCAATGCAAGATTGTTCATGAGGCCAATCCAGTTACATCTTTTGCATTTTTGGAGACCATCAACAATGAGCCTACAGACAATAGTTCCCTTCAACAAACACGTACAGGAACATCTCCAGTTTTGGCTAAACAAAGAAAATCTGTTGAAAGGGAAAACCTTTTGTGTACAAAATTGCACAAAGGTAGTGACAACAGATGCTTCCAAACACGGTTATGGAGGTCACTTGCAAGATCTAATTCAGGGAATTTGGTCTGTGCAGGAGGCCAAAAAGCACATCAATTGATTAGAACTAAAAGCAGTATATCTGACCATCAGACACTTTCTTCCACATCTGAAAGGTCACACAGTGTTGATTCGCTCAGACAACACATCAGTGGTACAGTATTTGAACAAGGAGGGGGGAACTCGGTCACCCAAGTTATGCTATCTGACATGGGACATATGGCATCTCGCAAGGGCCAACAACATTCTTCTGAAGTCCGCTCATGTAGCAGGTATTCAGAATGTTTTGGCAGACAATCTGAGTCGTGTGAAAATCCGACAAACAGAATGGTCTCTGAACAATGCAGTAGTGCACAAATTGTTTCAGATTTGGGGAACACCTCTGATATATCTGTTCGCGTCAGAAGCGAACAGGAAAACACCAGTGTTTTGCACATGGTTTCCCAGTCAGTTGGCTCTAGCGACAGACGCATTGTCAATTGCGTGGGAAAACATGGAAGCATACGCATTTCCCCCGATCTGTCTCATACCAAAGGTATTACAGCACATGAGGAAATTTCAATGTCAGATAATACTCATAACCCCACAGTGGCCAAGGAGACATTAGTATACCAATCTTCTGCAAATGTCGGTTGCATGTCCGAGAAAGTTACCACTCAGACAAGATCATCTGGTTCAACCGAAAACCAGAATATTTCACCCGAAACCAGAGATATTCAATTTGACTGCATGGCTACTGTCAACAGATCATTCCAAAATAAGGGATTTTCGGAGGACTCTAGAAAACTCATGGTTGCATCATGGAGATCTGGCACCAGGAAAGACTATTCTATCAAATTCAAGAAATTCAATAGCTGGTGTTGTGAACGGGAAATTGATCCCAATGCTGCAACTTTGACAAACTGTGCAGACTTTTTGAGTAGTCTATTTCAAACGGGTTTGAAATACAGAACCATATCGGGTTATAGGTCCATGTTGTCAGTCATGCTACCTCAAATAAATGGTTATCCAGTGGGCCAACATCCAGATATTAAAAGGTTGTTGAAAGGTGTATTTAACTCCAGGCCACCGGTTAAACAATTGGTCCCAGAATGGGATTTACGGAAAGTTCTGGATCTTTTATCAAGTCCACCATTTGAACCCATGAATAAAATTTCATTGAAATGCTTAACATGGAAAACGGTTTTTCTTACAGCGATTTCCACGTTCAGAAGATGCAGTGACATTCAAGTGCTGAGGATGGATGTCGGTTTTATGAATATTCTTGCAGAGGGAGTTATTTTCATCCGAGAAGGATTGTCTAAACAAGACGGACCTAGTCACAATTGTAAGAAAATTTTTGTTCCTTGTTTCAAGAAAAACAGGAAATTGGTTCCAAAAAGAGCAATTGATATTTATCTGAAAAGAACATTGGAGCTTAGAAGTTCTGAGAATGAATCAATAAGGCAATTATTTGTGACGGTTAATAAACCACACAAGGCAGTTTCAAAACAAAGGGTGGCATCTTGGATTGTCAAAGTGATTAAGTTAGCCTATGGTGATTCAGATTTAGGAATGAATATCAGAGCACATTCAACAAGAGCAATTGGCCCCTCCTGGGCCCTATTTAGAGGAGCTTCTATTTCTTCCATTCTTGACGCAGCAGACTGGAGTTCTGATACTACTTTCAAAAGATATTATTATAGAGAAATGGAGACCCAAAGTTGGGAATTTTAGATATCCGTGTACAAAGTTTTATATCCGGCGGGTTGCCAAGTGATGTTTTATACTTTATGTATGTGTGCATCATCAGCAGAAGGAAGAGGCTATATAGGTGATGTAGCCAGTAGATGATGTGGTATAATATACAATTTTAAATTTAAGAACTAAGAAGTTCAGTGTTATGTACAATTATTGAGGGATGAATATAGTGTGGGTAAAAAATATTCTGATTTTTGGACAAAGTCACCAAAGACCCACCAGCCAAGAAGAGTTCTGCTTAGAAATCATCCTACCGTATATACTCTCATGTAAGTATAAATTTAGAAATAAAATTATAAAATTTGTAATCAAGTTCAAATTTTATGAGAAATTTATACTTACATGTGGGCTTCCCACCCACCTCCCCACAAAGTTCTTTGGTGACTAGGAAACACCTTGTCGCCGTATAGAACTGAGGGAGTTACATGTGTCTCAGTGATATGTCACGTGAGATAAGGAAGGCACATAATTTTCATGCGGGTTAATCCGAGCGAGTCCGGGAACCAATCCTACCGTATATACTCTCATGTAAGTATAAATTTCTCATAAAATTTGAACTTGATTACAAATTTTATAATTTTCTATATATTTGAATAGGCGTGTTTTTGCAATGAGTTGTTTTCAGTTTTGTAAATGTGTTCATTGCTCTGAAGGGTCGTTCCTTTAAGATTTTTTTAAAAAAAAAAAAAGCATGCTTATCTACACTTGGCTGTTAGCACAGCCATCAACCAAGGGTTTGTTTGTGCGTGGTACGCTGTTCAAGATACCAATTTAGAGAAAATTCCGATCAACCAGAATTAATTACGGTGCATATTAAACTGATATAAAATTCCATCTAAGTAAGGATGTACAATTTCAATATATAGACTTTGTGTCAGGATTAAGTGCACCAGTCGCCCTCATTGTCTGTTTTGTTAAAGCCGAATCACTAGGGATATGTATCATGCATGAAGATAATGACATCACGGGTTAATCAGTGAATGCATACAGCTTATGCGTGACGTGCAGAAAAGCTGTTTATACTAATTTAAATCAGTCTGCAATTATTGCGATAAAATAGCGGATTGATTGCGGATTAACGTTTCAGCTTCTTTATTTTTTTTATTTTCATACTTTCCATTCACTGTACGTGTGCCATCTGTTAAAAGTTTTAGTGACAAAACCTGTCCATGTTCTATAATGTTTTCGTTGTTGCATGTATACCAAGAGTTGATCAAAATGATTTAGTCATAAAATAGATCTTGATACTGTTCATCTCTTATTATTTTATTTAACCCTTAAATTGCTAATCACAATTTCTGCAAATGACATTTTAATGTTTTCTCGGATAAAAAATAAAGCTTGACATTTCATGTGAATCTTCTGCTAGACAGACGATTCACAAGCAATGTCAAGTTTTATTGTCGCTGAAAATTTATAATAATAAAAATAGAATATTGTCTGCTAAAATTTTGCTAAGCGCCGTAAGGACCAGCGGCTGGGTCGTATTTCTAAAGTAATATGACAGTTGAGGTTGGCTCGAGGGTGGTTGAGTTGATGTCTGATTTTTATATCTCTTGCACAGACTTCTCCACATTACGAAAACATGTCTATATAATTTTGACCCCCTTAAACTCCACTTTTATATGGTAAAACTGGGGTTTACAGGGGTAAACATTATTTTTCTTATTTCTGCTCAGAACATAGATTGTGGGTACTCGTAAGAACCGCCTCGTCGAGGCGGTTCTAACGCGTACCTACAACTATGTTTTGAGCAGAAATATGAGAAATTTTTAGAATTTTTCATCTGAAAACTTTCATTTTTTTGGTGGTAAAATTTATATATTTGAATAGGCTTGTTCTCGTAATGAGTCTGGTATCTATAGCTGTTACATTTTGCAAGTCAAGGTGGTTGATGGGTGCCTGGTTTGGGTGACATCTGTTTGCTGGCAGCTCCTCTCCATTACGTGTCTTTCAAGCATTTGGGACTTAAAAGAAGTTAAAACTAGAAACGTGCACGCACACTTAAAACAGATGACTGCTTGCTGACCTTAACGCACTGTGCTTCCAATCTTTCAGGAAGTCGTTATTTGCTTGGCGCTTTACACAGACGAAGTTAATTTGCAAACTTTTGTCATGATTTAATGCAAAACCATTTGTCGTAACTACCTATGCACAAGAAGTTTCATTCTAGTCATTGGTTATTTTAAAAACTCAAATATTTTCACTTTTTCCCATAGTACAAATTAATGCAAAGTATGCAGAAATCTGTAGAGTAGGTAGCTTGGAGGCAGATTTTCAACAAGTTTCAATATTTTTTTTTACTGAAATTTTCACAATATTGTTGTGAAACATAAATAATTTAAATTCAGCAAAGAAAAGGAAATAATATTTTCTTAGACAAAAGTTCCAAAAAATCATATTACTATAGAAATTGTATGTCAGACCAATTTTTGGTCGCAATTTGAATTTTAGGGTACATACTTTAGAACAAAACACAGAAACAGAATGGTCAAATGGTTTCTGATAAGATATGGTCAGTAAGAACAAATATTTTCATTTAAAATAACGCGCCAAGGAAAACCGTCTTTCCGAGTGATGTCGAAAGGACAGTAGCTTGAGATTCCCATGATTAACATTGAATGTTCAGTATACACCATTTGGTCAATACACATTAATCAATTTGTTCCTCATCTCTTCTTCCATTAGTGCCTCGTAATTGTGGCATTTCCTAGGTGTCTTCAGTTATTTTTTTTCCTGCTGAACGCTGCCCTGGTCTTCGATGTGCTTTGAGACCAATAAGGCGAGTTATAGATACAATTGACGGTTCTCTCCCTGTAACTCTCCCACTGAATAAAACCCATTTTAGTCTGGCGACTCCCAAACGGGTAATCGGCAAACCGTGCAGACCCAGATCAGATGCAGCATAATGCGGCGTCTGATCAGGATCTGCACTGTTTGCAAATAGATTAGACATTATTTCTAGGTATATCTAAATCGCATACCTTGACATATCTAAAATAAAAAATCGACTCTTCCATTATAAAGTTGGGGATGGGGAGTTTATTCAGTCTAAAATGGGTTAACCGAAGCGCGTGCTGAAAATGGCATTACACCCAGATTCACGGTCACTTCCCCCTCTCATATTTTAAACAAACAGGCAATTTTGGGAACGCATGCGTATTTGTAAAGCACACATGTTGTCGGTGTCGGTGGCTCAGCTAGATGCGCGTCCGACTGGTGATCAAGAGTCACGGGCTTGACCCCTGCCGAGTCGGCAACATTCTTTCGTGATGATTGATCATGAAATATTTTCTACGGTCATTCTCTCCCTTCCGCTGATTCAAGAAGGGCAGTTGTCAGTTTCTAGCGAAAGAATGTGCGCAATACTGGTTAACCGCTTAGAGGACTAAGACTGCCCAGTAAACATGTGGTTAGGTAAACTGACCGCGCTCGACATTACCCCGTTGGGTTGGCTGGGCCTTAAAACCTCAACACAAACAAACCATAAAGCATTTCTTAAACAGGTAAAATTTATACCGAACTTTATATCAGTAAATTTCGTAATGAATACAGACATAAACGGATGTCCCCGCCCATCTCTTATAACAATTATATGTCAAAACGAGACTGAATGGTACCATAATCGAACATAACGATTAAATACAATGCAAATATTGACAGTAAAAACTTACATACCAAGGGTAAAAATTAATAAAGAATATATTGGGAGGAAATTCTTATTCAAAAGAAGCAAAATTGTTTGCGTTTTCTGTTTTGGTTACAAGTCGCAAAAGTAGTAATTACTTTTCAAATGTTGCTTGAAAGGGCGGCCCTTCATTTTTGAAAAAAATGCTTCACACAAAGACTGACAGCTTTTGATGTTCTTAATATTTTCCTCTAGCTAAAATACGCTGACAATATAGGACAAAGAACTGCTTGTCATGAAGGACTTTTATGTCCTCAACGTTAAAATAAAGAGCTTTTAATCTTTATCACTCTGTGGCACATTGAGCAGACGACTAACGTAGATGATTTTTTTTTTCTCTCAGAAAATAGGTTTGACATTTCATGCAAACTGTTAGGAGACAGTTGACATGAAATATCAAATAAAAGTCAAAAGGTTGCTTTCTGGAGAAAATATTTCAAAATGTTGTCTGCTGATTTTTTTACCCAGCGTGCCAAGTGTTAAACTATCAAAACTGAAAACGGTAACATTACAGCGGCTTAGACTGACTCCAGTCTCGAGTGATTATCTTTTTTCTTATAATCCTGTTTGACAATCCACTGAAATAAAACTAAAATAATATCATGACTATAAAGGCTGGTCACTGACCAGCCTTTATAGTCGTGATGTTATTTTGGCTTTATTTTAGTGGATTATCAAACAAGATTATAAGAAAAAAAATACCTAGTCACTGGAGACTGGAGCCAATCTACAGTCCAGCTTTATTGTGTTGATGTAGGCAAGGCATCTGTGTGTTCCGAAAAGGCTGGATATACCGGATATGCAGACGATATGCGAGGAAACAAAAGACCGTGATACTATGTTTGAACAGCGAAGGCCATGACACGTCTCTGTTCGTCGATAAAGTTTTTTTATACCCATTGATTCTGTTAGCAGACGACTACGTGTAGTCGCGTAAAAAGTAATGTAATTATTTGTCAAACATTGCTTAACCCTTGTTATGCTGAATAAATTAAGATGCCACACCCACTTCTAATTTTCAGCCAATCAGGTTACTTGATCCAGTTTGTTGATATAAATTCACATCCTTAGGAGACAATTTGCATAAAATGTCAAATCCTGTTTTCTGGGAAAAATAAGAAAAAATATTTCCAAATGTTGTTTGCTGAAAATTTTACCCAGAGTACTAAGTGTTAAGATGCAAAGAGTCCACTGTATTGATATTTTCTCTTTTTTCTCCACTTAACCGTACTTTGAGGGCACTTATTAGGAGCGCCTAGTGTTTATAGCACAAAAACGGTATTTTTGGTTGCCTAGTGGGGATAGGACAGAGAGGGTGTTTTATTGGTTGTCTAATAGGGGTTTACAAAGCATTTAAATTGATTACCCAGAGTGTGATAGCAGGAAGGAGATTTTTTTGGTTGCCTAGTGGGGGTTAGGACAGAAAGGGTGTTTTCTTAGTTGTCTAACAGTGATTTAGAAAGCATTTTATTGGTTGTCAAGTGTGGTATAGCAAGAAGGGCATTCTATTGGTTGCCTATTGAGGTTTAGGAAAGAGAGGTCGTTTTAAAGGTTGCCCAGTGTCGGTGAGTACAGAAAGGTCATTTTAATGGTTGCCCAGTGTGGGTTTATGCATAAAGCTCGTTTTAATGGTTGTCTGGTGTGGGTTAGTACAGAAAGGTCGTGGTGTGGGTCAGTACAGAAAGGTCGTTTTAATGGTTGCCCAGTGTGGATTAGTATAGAAAGGTCGTTTTAATGGATGGCTAGTGTGGTTTAGTACGGAAAGGTCGCTTTAATGGTTGCCCAGTGTAGGATAGTACAGAAAGGTCGTTTTAATGGTTGCCCAGTGTGGATAAGTACAGAAAGGTCGTCTTGAGGTTAGTATAGAAAGGTCGTTTTAATGGTTGCCCAGTATTGGTTAGTACAGAAATGTCGTTTTAATGGTTGCCCAGAGTTTGTTAGTGCAAAAAGGTCAATCTATTTGTTGCCCGGTGGGGGGGGGGGGGGGGGAGCGGGGGCGGTGGGGAGGACAGAAAAAAAGAAAGAAAAAATTACTGGTTGCCCAGTGAGAGTTAGGTGTTATATATAGGGTATTTGATTATTTTAAGTATCATTATTTTTTTTTTTTGTTTAGCGCAAGTTTCTATATATAAATAGAACTTTCTAGATTAATATGTGTACAATAACAAGTTGTTTATGTTCTTTTTGGAGTCTGCCAGAAGGAATTTCTGGATTGCGCTACTTTTGGTATGTCATAGAGCATTTAGAATATTCTGGACTAAAACTGGAAAAATGAGTGATGCCTCTAGCAAATTCTTTCTCTAGAATGTTCTTTCATATGTAAGGGAAAAACATTTTTATATGAGCATCTTTGTATTCTTTCACTGGAAATTATTCTATACTGGATTACTTTATTATTTATTCATTCTGGAATTAAACTTTGAATTCAGGGACTTCAAATTGTGAGATCAGAAACTGTTATAAGTGATTTATTTAAGAAAATTTTGTGGATTATGTCTGAGGGACTTTGTGACATAAAACTTTAAAGGTACTGTTTACTGATATTTTTTTTCTGTTTTGCACATTGTCTTTTTTTTTTTTTGTTATCAATAAATATTGTTAATAACTTAAAGCCTGTTGCTCGTTTCATGTTCATTTCTTTCTCGTTACGCCTGGCTCGTAACATAGGGCAGAAAGTATTTTTCATTGCTTGCCCAGTGAGAGTTAGGTACTGAAAGGAAAAAGAAACGCAGGGTAGAGTTTTTTCCTTCTTATTTTAACCATTTTTACGGTGTTTACTATAGCCATACACTTTTAAAGATTGTCCTGTGAATGTGAACCGCGGGTATACGAGTCTTTGGTCGATGTGCTATCTACCCAGTGTGTGAAATCATTCAACCGTACACTACACAGTGCATTGCACGGACAATACGGAAAGCCAAAATTTCGTGCAAAACAAGCATGTTTAAACCTTCAGCACAAGATTTCCTCACACCATTTGGTACACTCCAACGATACACAACGCTCTTCGATTCTTTTACCGATTTTTCTTTTCATTTTTACGCAACTTTGAACTTTTTTTCAATCATGGTACGATTGACTGATGTTCAGAGGGGTAGGGCAATTGCGTTGCTGATGCAGGGTCAGAGGCAACAGCAAGTTGCCAATCATTTTGGGGTTAACGTCTCAACAATTGAACGTCTTGTTAGACGTTTAAGGGAGACAGTGCATTTAGCAGACCGACCGCGGTCTGGGCGTCCACGCGTGACGTTGCGACGACAAGACAGGACAATCCGTCTGGCACATTTGCGGAATCGTCATCTCACTGCTACGGAAACTGCCCTTAATACAGTAGGTACGCATAATCGACAAATTTCTCCGAAGATTGTTGGAAGTCGATTGCGTGAGATTGGTATTCGAGCTCGTCGTCCATACGTTGGTCTGCCTCTGACCCAGGCACGTAGGTTGCGTCGTATGGCGTGGTTGAAGGCGCATGCGCCCAGGCTATTTCCGATGAGGCAGTGGAGACGAGTTCTTTTTACGGACGAGTCTAGGTTCACTCTCTATCGCGCAGATGGTCGACGTCGTGTGTACCGACGTCGCGCAGAACGCTTTGCCGACGCCTGTGTTATCGAACGGGATCGGTTTGGGGGTGCCTCCGTTATGGTCTAGGGAGGCATTGCTCACGGGATAAAATCACAGTTGATTATTGTTGCGGGCAATATGACCGCAGTAAGGTATAGGGATGAGATCTTGCGTCCTGTTGCAGTCCCGCTTGTGCAACAACGTAATCTGATTCTGCAGCAGGACAATGCCCGACCACATGTTGCCCGAGTTTGTCAGGATTTCCTGACAAACAATAACATCGCACCACTAGCATGGCCACCGTACAGTCCAGATTTGACCCCAATAGAGCACATGTGGGATGAGCTGGACAGAAGGGTTAGGAAGCGCCGAAATCCCCCCCCCCCCCCCCCCCCCCCGCAACTCTCGCACAACTAAGGAATGCGTTGATTGATGAATGGAATAACATCCCAGTGCGAACTGTCAATGCTTTGGTTAACTCTATCCAAAGGAGAATTAGGGCAGCAACGGCAGCAAGAGGGGGGCACACCCGATATTGATTTTCAGTTTGATTTTGATTTCAAGATTTTGGGGGGGGGGGGGAGGGGGGGTAGCTACCAATGAACTTCAATAACTCGAGACTTGTTGATCACAAACCAATGAAATTTGGAACTTTTGTTCCATACATGTACCGTTTTGTAATCATAGTAAAATATTTAACAAACTTTTTCAAACTTGAATGAAATTTAGGAATAAAATTTACTCTGCGTTTCTTTTTCCTTTCAGTATATATTTCATGGTTGTCCAGTGAGAGTTAGGACAGAAAGTTTGTTGCATTTGTTGTCCAGTGAGAGTTAAGGCAGAAAGTATATTTCATTGGTTGCCCAGTGAGAGTTAGGACAGAAAGCATATTTCATGGTTTTCCACTGAGAGTTCAGAGAGAAAGTATATTCAATGGTTTTCCAGTGACAGATAGCACTGAAAGTATATTTCATTGGTTGTCCAGTGAGAGTTAGGACATAAAGTATATTTCATGGTTTTCCAGTGAGAGTTATGGCAGAAAGTATATTTCATGGTGGTCTAGTGAGAGTTAGGACGGAACGTATATTTTATTGGTTACCCAGTGCGGTTGAAGACAGAAAATGCCTTCTGTTTGTTGCTAGTGTTGGTGTGGACAGAAAATTAGTTTTATTGGTTGCTCAACGGGTGAAGGGCGTGGGGTAGGACAAACAGGAAATGTTAATAATAAAACATATACAAAATTGTCTTCTTTGATATCATGGGATGCATACACCACCAGGCACGTTTCTTAAAACGATAATAGCTAAAATAAACAGTAAATAGCTATATAATAAGACTTTTTAAAGAAACCAGGTGTAAATATGGAATAGAAAAGGCGTTCGATCTTAGAACGGTACTATGCAAAAAGGGGATTGCGGGACTTCAGCGGCTGGCTGATTTTGCTCATCTACGCATTCCGATTAGGTCTTTAGTGTCCCTTTCAAGAATCACTGGAATACATAAATAAACAGCATATCCCGTGATCAGACTGCGCAAATATGCGCATCCCAAGTCTGACTGGATGTCTATTTTCTCCGGGAGTGGCTCATTTATGTATTTACACCAGACATTTGTATCAACGTATGTGATATTCAACGCGAGAAAAAGGCCCTTATGTGATATAGCGGGCGGGAAGGCTCAGATCAGACTGCACACCGTACAAACGCACAGCCTCATGTGCGCTTTGATTGCCCGCTTACATAATCATTGGATACTGTAGTATATATGGACGAATAGAGAATGGCCTGATCGGACTGCGCACATGCGCAGGCTGGCCATGGTCTTCGCTGTTCGTTTATTACATAAGGGCCCTTTTTTGGCGTTCAGAATCATATTGATATTGTATATTATTCGACCCCACCTGAGATGCTGGTTATGAGCGGCGTTCCAGTTCCGGACTTTTGTTGAGGGATTAAGTGCACCGCATGCCCCGTCGTATCCCTTTGATGGGTAATCTATGTCACATTAGACTCGGTTCATGCTTTATATGAATTGGGCCATGCCTTGCAAAAACGTGTCTTCTGGTAAATGCGGGCAGCGAAGGCCAAGATCAGCCTGTGCATTCGCGCAGTCTGAACAGGGCCTTTGCTGTCCGCAAACAGAATCATTGGATACCATGGAATATTTCAATGTAGAGCGAATGCCCGGATGAGTCCTTGCAATATGCAGGATGATGTAAATCCACACATTTTGCGCATGTTCGAAGGCCTTTTTTCGCTTGACGAGCCCAATTAACGATTGACTTCGTGAGAGCGCCAGCGCACAGTAGAACTAATACCGTATCATGATCAGCAAAGTTTCGAACGCCTTGCTAATCAGACCTTTCGAACAAGGACCTTGGACGTTCGAAGTTAAGAGTCTACAGGGCAATACATTATGTCTGCGAACAGCAAATGCCATGATTAGCCCTGCGCGGCTGCGCAGGGCTGATCATGGCCTTTGCTGTTCGTGTATGGCATTTCGTAATTTTCTCGCGCGCCAGTTCAGCAGTTGAGGCTATACATAGTATTTACTGTCATTTCCTACTATAGCAGTGGCGATGTCAATGTGGATTAAAGGATATTTAAGTGGTTTTGTAGGATAACCGACATCTCTTTTTAGAATAATGAAAACCCAGGCCAGCCTGCACATTCATGACGTCTAGTCAAGCTCTTCGCAAATGGCCTACAAAAATACAAAGAGCGTTTTGGACATAATGAAGACTGTCCAGATGGGCAATTGTGCTAATTACGTTTGAGAAAATAGTTTTATAGCATTTGTCCGATGGCCATTTTGGCCGTTGAATCACAGTAATGATTTCCTCCGCCCAAGCTGCCGAAGCAGATTTTACATAACTGGAACAGGCAAATCCAGATATGCAGATTTTTGTTTGGAATTGCCAACTCCTATATGGATTGCCAGCCAAGGCTTGAGAGCTCCATCTACCCTAGATATTGCTACATAGATTCAGTTAATAGCTATATAGAAGCAGTAACTTAAATGTCTTATGTAGCTTTCAAAAGGAAAGGGAATCCTCAAGTCTGTGACAATCATCGAGGCATCTCTTTATTGTCAGTTGCCGGGAAGATCTTTGCTAGGGTCCTACTGAATCGATTGAATGACACCTTGAACAGTCAAGGCTTCTACCAGAAAGCCAGTGTGGATTCAAGAAAGACAGAGGAACAATAGACATGATCTTTACAGCACGGCAGCTTCAAGAAAAATGCCAGGAAGAGAACGTGGACCTCTACATGGCCTTTGTTGACATTACCAAAGCATTTGACACAGCCCGTCGTGAGGGACTTTGGAAAATTATGGCAAAGTTTGGCTGTACTGCAAAATTCATAACAATGGTGCGGCAGTTCCATGATGGCATGCTTGCAAGGGTCCGAAATGATGGCGAGTTTTCTGATCCATTCCCTATGACAAATGGAGTTAAGCAAGGCTGTGTACTAGCCTCAACACTGTTCGGCATGATGTTTTTCTGCCATGCTTACAGATGCTTTCCAGGATGGTGGCAATGGTATACCTATTAGGTATCGCTTTGATGGGAAACTTTTCAACCTAAGAAGGTTGCAAGCTAAATCCAAGGTGCAGACAGAGGTGCTAGATGAGTTCCTCTTTGCTGCTGGTGACATGACAAAGGCTGCTCCAGCAGGAGAGAAAATGCAAAAAGGTGTGGATCAAGTATCTGATTCATGTGACAGCTATGATCTCACAATCAGCATCAAAAAGACTGAGGTAGTATATCAGCCAGCACCTGGAAAGCCTTACAAGGAGCCTACCATCACAGTGAAAGGTCAACGACTGCAAGTGGTAGACAAGTTCACCTACCTTGGAAGAACATTGTCTAGAGTTGTGCACATTGACGATGAAGTCAATGCTAGGATTGCCAAAGCTAGTGCAGCATTTGGCTGGCTACGTGGAAGTATTTGGGACCAAAGTGGAATCAGATTTGACACAAAGCTGAAAGTATACAGATCGGTGGTGCTGCCAACACTATTATATGCATGCGAAACTTGGACAGTTTACCAACGGCATGCCAAAAGACTGAACCACTTCCATACAAGCTATCTTAGAAAACTTCTAAAGATCAAGTGGCAAGACAGGATTCCAGACACAGAAGTCCTGAAAAGAGCAGGGATGCAGAGTGTACATACTCTTCTGAAATTGGCACAGTTAAGATGGACAGGCAATGTTACCAGAATGCTTGATGAACGTTTGCCAAAGAAAATCCTCTTTGGAGAACTTCAAGTTGGAAAAAGCTCCCTTGTGGTCAGAAGAAGCGATACAAGGACAGCCTCCCTTAAAGACTTCAACATACCAAAAGAGTCGAGGGAACAGATTGCACAGGATCGAACAAAGTGGCGAGGCCTCACAAGAAGGGGAGCTGGTGAATACAAAGCAAAAAGAATCAGCGAAGCCGAGCAGAAACGTGCACAGCGGAAAGCCAGATCTAAGGCATCACCAACAGAGCTTTCTCCCTCAGACCTCTCTTGTTTTATCTGCAACAGGCAGTTTAGAGCTAAGATTGGTCTCATCAGCCATCTTAGAAAACACAAATAATAACGCATCACACAGTTGATTTGGATTGGTCATCGTCAGTAATGACAGACGAGCGACACCGATGGCAGAATGATAAACACAAGTGCTTCAACATAAAAAGTATTATCCGTGCACTAAGAGTTGCATCAAAAATCCTAACAATACAAAATTGGCGTCCGACCGATCTCGTACTCGACAATGGTTACATTTCAGTCGGAGACTGACTGCACGGTACATATACCTAATGGTTTATTTTTAGATTTGCAGAATCTGCACCGTATGCTCAGTTACTGTCGCCAAGTTCATACTCTATTAACAGATCATCCTACAATTATAGCAGTAAAATGACTCCTACCCAGCAAACACACAATGTCGCAACGTTCAACGAATGTTCTCTTTCATGCATATTTGCGGTTACTTCTAAATGCACTTAGCTATTTAGATGAAGTTGAAATAATAAATAGTTCTCTGTCATATGTCATGTATACTTACCAATACCTACTTACACAAGCATTGCCCATTTAATTAAACAAGAATGGCAACTACAGACAGAACACACATACAACTCTAGGTTTTTAAACATACATGTAAGTTTTTGGTTATGAAAAAAATATATTGTATCTATAATATGTTCAATAATACAAAAGAAAACAATATATTGTATCCATCTATAATATGTGCAATAATATAAAAAATATTCTCTCTCTCTCTCTCTCTCTCTCTCTCTCTCTCTCTCTCTCTCTTACATATTTGATTGTTTATTATCATTCCTAGTCTTTCAAACGAACGAAAATGTATTCTATGTAGACCAGGAAATGACCCGTATGGGCTTCTAGCTTAGCGTTCACAGAAAAATAAAAAATCTAAAAAAAAACAAAAAACAATATCTGGTGTGAGAATCTCTCGCATCGATAACGGGATATTTCTTTCCTACGTAAATATACTTAATATACCATCGACCTAGAATGCTCACTTCTCCAGGACTATATTTGTACTTTGTAGATACAAAATTTGCACATTCGTTGCCTAGAATGCGCATGCGTAGTATCTTGTTGGAATGTGCACAATTTACATATGCCCGAATAGAGATTTTGACTTCTTATGAACGTTACTCTTCGTACTTATTTCCTTTTAACCCATTGAAGACTGAAGACCCCTAAATTGGTCACTGGCAAACAGTGCGGACCCAGATCAGACGCCGCAGAACGCGGCGTCTGATCAGGGTCTTCACTGTATGAAATAGTTCAACCATTTTTCTTTAGGAATGTCTACATCATATAGCCTAACATACCTAAAACCAAAAATGGACTTCCAGTATATAGTGTGGGAGAGTTAATTCAGTCTTAATTGGATTAACAGTATACACACAAGGCTGATACGGGAAATGGACTGTAGTTCTTATGCGGACAGCAAAAGCGCCATGTCCCTTTTCCTATGATAGGTCCAAATATTCCTCATCTTTGAAAAGATGTAAAGGTTATTCGGTGCATCAATAGATTAATTAAAGAAGTCAATACAGTGCTTCGGCTTACAGCAAAAGCTATGTCCTGCATTCGCTATCAGCTCACAGAAGCTGTAGACGAGTGCCCTGACCAGACCAAGTAACTGCGCTAGCTGATCTGGAACCTTACTGCACATATCATATATGTTCTTTATACAGATACACACTTTATTTAGTTTGTCCATAGAAGAGACGAAACGTGAGAAAATGTACCTAGGACATGAGCGCCCAGCGAAGACTCAGATCAGCCTGCGCATTCGCGCAGTCTGATCTGAGTCTTCGTTGTCCGCCTGAACCAAACATGGATTCTTGGCTTTTAACTGAGCGCCTTGCGAAGACTCTGATCAGTCAGTGCGGATGCGCAGGCTGATCTGAGTCTTCGCTTGGTGCACATGTCCGAAGGTACGCTTTCTCACTTCGTAATCGTATACATAGAACAAAATGTCAAAGAAGGTTCCCATACATGGTCTTAACACATGTCGCCCATTCGCTCAGATGTTTCATATAATTAAAGATAGGCGCTCCTTGTTAAATACGTATGAGGGACATATGTGGCTTACCGTATGTACCCAAGAATTGGGACATCTCAATTCCTTACCATGCTTGTCCTTAAATTTGGAAAAGTCCATTTTAATTCTTACCTGTTTGTGCGTCCAAAATATTGCTGGATGAGAAGCAAACAGTGTAGGCACTGATCAGACGCCGCGTTCTGCGGCGTCTGATCAGGGTCTACACTGTTTGCTCAGTCCTGTCTGTCCCAATACTTAGGATTATTACGGTAACAAGTAATTATAGAAAATATATTCCTTATATGTTAAAATATGAGACATACGTTGTCAACGAAATTGTGATTGTGTGTGCATGCAGAGAAAAAAAACATTAATCACATTTTATTATTTTTATTTATTTTTATTTTTATTTTTTTATTATTTATTTATTTATTTTTTTATTTTTTTTTTTTCAGTTTTATCATTATTATGCCCCCAATTTCGAAGAAGTTGGAGAGGCATATTTCTTCTTGGGCGTTCGTCCATTTGTTCGTCCGTCCGTCACGAGTAGTATAGGGTGCCAACTGTCACGCCTTTTGATACATAGCATAACTTTAGAACCGTGCACGCTACTGTTTTGAAATTTCTTATATAGATTACTTATGAAAAAATAGCTGACACATATTTTTTTCTTGACAGGATTATGCCTTTTTTCTGAGTTATGGCCCTTTGAAGAAATATGGATGCAAATTTGTCAGCAAATTGTCTCAAAAACAATTGAAGCTAGAGCCTTAATTGAAACTTGATGAATAGATTGGTAGTGATGAGTAGACGACATGATTAACATTTGAATAAATTTTGAAAGAAATACTTCATAAGTTATGGCCTTTTGTAATTTGGGGCATTTTTACTTTGTCAGCAAAATATCTCAAAAACTATTGGAGCTAGAGCCTTGAAACTTGGTGAATTGATTGGTAATGATAAGTAGCTGACCTGATTAACTTTGAATAAATTCTGAAAAATATTTCATGAGTAATGACCCTTTGTAGATTGGGTCATTTTTGCCTTGTATTATCTTTTTTCATAGCATTTACTGTTTAGAATCCTGCATGCTAATGTTTTGAAATTTCATATATGGATTCCTCATGACAAAATAAGTGACACATATTTTTTTTTTCTTTTCCGAATTATCTCTCATTATAGAGTGATTTCCCTTTTAATAAAATAACATTTAAATCTCGTTAACAAGATATCTCAAAACGTTTTTGAGCTAGAGCTTTGATATTTGATATACTGATTGGAACTGAGGAGGAGATTACTTGAATAAATTTTGAACCAATTAAATAAATGTTGTTGGAGTTATGGCCCTTGGCAGTTTCTGACCATTTAATGTTGTTGAATTATTGTGTATAGCATAAATTTAGACCCATGTATGCTAATGTTTTGAAATTTTATATATATGGATTCCTCGTGTAAAAATAAATGACCCTTATCCGAATCATCTCCCATTTAAGAGTTATTTCCCTTTTAATAAAATAAGATTGGTCTCTTTTATTTGTACTGTTGTTACCGTCGTGGGCAAGCAGTGTTGGTGTCAAGCAGTGTTAGAGTCAGGCAGTTGGGGACATGGTGTTTTACAAACACCAGCTCTAGTTATTAATATTATTATTATTATTATTATTATTGTTATTATTATTATTATCATTATTATTATTTATTTATTTATTTATTTATTTATTTAGTTAGTTAGTTTTTGGTTTATAAATATTTAAACGAAGAAAACTGTTGCCAATATCTTTGTTCCTTGTTTCTGCTGAAAAAAAATTCCAACAGTTCTGCAATAAATAGTTAACACCCTGAGCATATTAAGAAACTGTCGGAACTCAAATTCTCGAAGTGCCTGCAATCTTAACTATGTCCCTCTGACAGCTCTTGAACAGGTTGAACTGCATTTTAACATCTGGTATTATCAAATCTGTCGTTGAAATTATACATAGAACTTTGATACACGACAAATGTTTGTAATATATTCTTTTTCAGAGAACTTATTAAGGAAGAGTAAGAAAGAGTATTTGATAAAAGGCCGGCATAATTTTGACCGTTTCTATTTAAAACGTATGTTGTGGGTACTCATTAGAAGCGCCTCGGTGAGGCGCTTCTAATGAGTACACACAACATGTTTTCATGGAAAAATAAAAAAATATATGTCCCAGAATTATCACCAAATACTCACCGTTAACGAGTCCTCTATAGAATTTCTACACATTGCTAAATTGTGAATCTGTTGTTGTTTTTTTGTTTGTTGTCTTTTTGTTGTTGCTGTTGTTGTTGTTGTTTGTTTGTTTTTTGTTGTTTTTGTTTGTTCGTTTGTTTGTTTGTTTGTTTGTTGTTGTTGTTGTTGTTGTTGTTGTTGTTGTTGTTGTTGTTGTTGTTGCTGTTGTTGTTGCTGTTGTTGTTGTTGTTGTTGTTGTTGTTGTTGTTGTTGTTGTTGTTGTTGTTGTTGTTGTTGTTGTTGTTTCTTGTCTCTTGTTGTTGTTTTTGTTGTTGTTTTTTGTTTGTTTGATTTTTTGTGATTTTATGTTGTTGTTTTTTGTTGTTGTTTTTTTGTTTTGTTTTTTCTGGGTTAACAGAAACGGTTATCATTTGCTGCAGACCTGAATTGCTCTCTTGAGTCCACGAAATAAGAAAAAAAAATGTATGTGCCTTGCTATATTAAAATACATTATATGAATAATAGATGTGTCTTAATATATTGTTTGGCAGCTGTTAGTTTCTTGCGTAAGAATGTGCACAAGTACTGGTTAACTGCTTGAAGGACTTAGCCGGCCCAGAAAAAAAGTGGGCTTTGGTAAACTGACCGCGTTCGACATGAACCTAATTGGTTGATTTGGCCGTAAAACCTCGAGACAAACAAATTAATATATTGTAAGTCATTTTATGAATGAAAATCTTATTGCAAATACATCTTCAAAATTTAGGGAAAAAAAAGTCGAAAAATACATTGGTAACATTCTCTAACATGCATCTTAGTCTCAGATCAATCATACAAAATAAATACCAATGAAATCAACCAGTCTATGATATGAAAACAACTTAATACAATTTTATTGCAGGAAAAAAAAAGTGTTACGTTACAATATCGCTTCAGGTCACAAACAAGAAAAAAAAAGAAAAGAAAAAAGAAAGAAAAGAAAAAATTATAATATATAATTTAATTAGTTTATTGTCGACTTGTAATGTGTACAAAAATAGAAATGACAGAAAGAGTATACATACAATATTATCACCAAATTAAGTATGTTTAAATTATTTATGTCATTTGTAAACGTCGAAAAAAGCAGAATCCGAAGAAAAAAAAATTAAAAAAATAAACACTTTTTATGGTATGTAATATATGTCAATACAACTTGAGTATAAAATAGTGGAATCAATTCCCTCAATGCTTGTAAATCTTGTAAACAAACTCGTGCCAATGCACTCGTTTGTTTATCGGATTTACAACTTTCCCAGAAAGTATTTCCTGTATTTTTAACTCATGGTGCATGAACCTCTCTATACAGTCAACCTCTTTGTACCGACACCTGAAACAAGGACAAAAATCATTATAATGATAATTTGACTGGCACGTAACCTTCGCTCAAGAAGTGACAGTTAATCAGAAATTGTGCAAGACTTTTGTATTTGATGCTTCAAGAAACATATGTTTTGGAAATTTGTTTAAACCGCCTCAGTGAGCCGATTCTAACATATATCAAAAATATATTTTCTGTGAGAAAATAAGCATAAAACTAGCGCTTTCTTACATGTTATTCTGCTGCGTTTAAAGATTCTTTTCAACTGTCTATTCGTTTTAACGGCAACATCTTTGGGAACAAAGGCTATTCTTGTAACGAGGGTCCACAGTATCTACAGAGGACCCTCGTTATAACGACAACATTTGTCTCCCAAGATTTTGCCGTTAAAAGAATCTGCCGCTATATAGAATCCCAACATGTACCAGTATTATAAATAATAAAAAGCCTTTTTTCCCCTTCTTTACTCCAAGAAACATATGTTGTGGATATTTGTTAGAATCGCCTCGCCGAGGCGATTCTAACAAATATCTACAGCATATGTTTTTTGGGGGTATTAAATACAATATTTCTGAATATCTCTAAATATCTACATCATCCTGAGCTAAGGAATTGTTACATTCTAATTGTCGTTATAACGAATTTGTCGTTATATCGAATGCCAGTATAAAGAGGGCTGACTGTATTATTTTAAGTTATCAAAATTTAAGCCTCGGTGGCTCAGTCGGATGTGCGTCCGACTAGGTCGCGGTTCGATACCCGCTTGGTTCGGCAACATTCTTTCGTCGAGATTGATCATCAGTTATTTTTTACGGTCATTCTCTCCCTTCCGCTGATTCAAGAAGGGCAGTTGTCAGTTTCCGGCGAAAGAATGTGCCCAAGTACTGGTTAACAGCTAAGAGGACTAAACCTGCCCAGGAAAAGTTTGATTAGTAAAACTGACGGGCACGACATGACGTTAATAGTGTTGACTGGGCCATTGAAACTAACTAACCAACCAACTCAATAATGCCCTCGTGAATGAACCAAATCCATACAATAAGCGATTTGGATAGTTTTACCATTCCTAATTTTGCTTAAGCCATGTTATGGAAGGGAAGTAACTAAGCATAAATTGCTAAATGTTGATGGCGTTGTAAATACCCTTTCATTATAATATCTTAGAAAATCGAATATTCCGCTTAAGCCGGATGTACGGGAAGTATGCAGTCCTGGAAACTAAAGTGCTGTCATATGAAGAAGAGTCAAAGATTTTACAGTCAATCCTCTTTATACCGACACTCGATACAACGACAAAAATCGTTATAATGACAATTTGAATGTCACAAAACATTTGCTCAAAAGGTGACGGTTAATGAGAAATTATGCAAAAAACATTGCATGATATCTTCAAGCAACATATGTTTTGGATAGTTGTTAGAATCGCCTCAGAGAGGCGAGTCTAACAGATATCCAAAACATGTTCTATGAGGAAATAAGAATAAAACAAGGCCTTTCTTACATATCATTCTGTCCATTAAGGATTCTTTAGAACAGCAAATTCATTATAATGGCAACATTTTTGGGAACAAATGCTGTCGTTGTAACGAGGGTTCACTGTATTTGACTTCTCTGCAGCTAGGTTAAAGTGCCATGTGGTGGCGGTTTGGTATGGCTTTGTCTTTTCACTACAGTTTCGAGTAGTAGTTTTGTTGTTTTGTGAGTTTTATTTCCCTCCTGATTCTTCTCATAGATTTTGAATGTTTTGATCGGCACTTGTTTCCGTCTTAATTTCCTCTTATTTGGCCGCCCCATTTCTTTCTCTTTTTCAGATAATATGTTTGCGTTTAGAAGAGCGGCCGACATCTCACTATTAAACTGGACAACTAGTCCGCTCACACAGCCTCATCTGGACCATTGTTAGCAGCAGTATACATCACGAAAACATGCCTATATAATTTTGACCCCCTAAACCCCACATTTATATAGTAAAACTGGGGTTTACAGGGATATACATTATTTTTCTTATTTCTGCTCAAAAACATAGATTGTGGGTACTCGTTGGAACCGCCTCATCGAGGCGGTTCCAACGAGTACCCACAATCTATGTTTTGAGCAAAAATATGAAAATATCAGATTTTTTTAAACAGAAAACTTTCATTTCTCGGTGATAAAATTTTCAGTATATTTCAATAGGCATGTTTTCGTAATGTATGGCACTGAGAGTCCTACCTGGGAAGTTGCGGGAGGATGTCACAGCCTTCGGTAAGGAATGACTTACTATATTATGTACTGCTTCAACTTTTTGTGTATTTGTACTGAATTTGGTCAAAATTGTCATGCGCGAATCTGTAGCCGATATAATCTCTCTCTAATGGTATTTTTTCTTTGCACTTACTTTAAGGTCACCTAATAGGAATGTCAATAACTCGAACATCTTTGGGTAGTTCGAGCCATTGAGTGTTAATCATAATACCAGGTCCGGAAGCAAATGGCGATAATTTAGGGATGTCTTTTCGATCTCGGCTTCAGTATAATAATGATATGTTGAGTGTACTCAAATGGCGATAATTTAGGGATGTTTTTTTTGATCTTCAATATAATAGTAATATGTTGAGTGTACCCATTGGAATCGCCACTCTGAGACGATTCTAATGAGGACAAACAATATACATTTTTATAGTATAGTAAGAAAATTTTC
Organism: Anodontia alba; assembly: GCA_964016985.1. Taxonomy (NCBI): domain Eukaryota; kingdom Metazoa; phylum Mollusca; class Bivalvia; order Lucinida; family Lucinidae; genus Anodontia; species Anodontia alba. Next base: position 41,922,327 of record OZ024824.1, on the reverse strand, counting down.
CAAACATACACATAAATATTTGCTTTCGTGGACTCTCAAGAGAATTTCCTAGGGTCTGAAAAACGAGTTCGAATTAGCCATGGTAAACGAGCCATCGGTGTTCGAGTTATTTAGCAAGGAGAAGTTAGTTTGCTTTTCGTTTTCGCTTTTCGTCTTTCAGAAGTTAGTTTGCTTTTCGCTTTTCGCTTTTCGTCTTTCAGAAGTTAGTTTGCTTTTCGCTTTTCGCTTTTCGTCTTTCAGAAGTAAACAGTAAAAGCATGAAGCAGACCTATTATCGAAAAGCGAAAAGCGAAAAACGAAAAGCGAAAAAGCGAAAAACGAAAAGCGAAAAGCGAAAAACAAAAAGAATCTTGACTTTGACCAAATGAACGTCTGCATATGGCATGAGCTGTTTGATGGACGTAAAACACTCACTCACTCACTTTCTAACTCACTCACTCAGACACTCACGTATTAATGTGCGCAGATAACAGTTACAACATGACACAGACCTATGATCGAAAAACAAAAAGCGAAAAACGAAAAGCGAAAAGCGAAAAACGAAAAGCGAAAAGCGAAAACCAAAAAGAATCTAGACTTTGACGAAATGAATGTCTGCATATGGCATGAGCTGTTTGACTGACGTAAAACACTCACTCATTTTTAAACTCACTCACTCGCTCACGCACACACTCACTCACTCATGTGCTCAGACACTAAACAGTAAAATCGTGAAGCAGACCTATTATCGAAAAGTGAAAAATGAAAAGCGAAAAGCGAAAAACGAAAAGCGAAAAGCGAAAAACGAAAAGCGAAAAACAAAAAGAATCTTGACTTTGACCAAATGAACGTCTGCATATGGCATGAGCTGTTTGATTGACGTAAAATACTCACTCACTAATGTTCTAACTCATTAACTCACTCACTCACTCAGACATTCACTCATTCATGTACGCAGATAACAGTAACAACATGACACAGACCTGTGATCGAAAAGCGAAAAGCAAAAAACGAAAAGCAAAACGCGAAAAACGAAAAGCGAAAAGCGAAAAACGAAAAACAAAAAGAATCTTGACTTTGACCAAAAGTACGTCTGCATATGGCATGAGCTGTTTGATTGACGTAAAACACTCACTCACTCACTTTCTAACTCACTTTCTCACTCACTCAGACATTCACTCATTCATGTACACAGATAACAGTAACAACATGACACAGACCTATGATCGAAAAGCGAAAAGCGAAAAGCGAAAAACGAAAAGCGAAAAACAAAAAGAATCTAGACTTTGACGAAATGAATGTCTGCATATGGCATGATCTGTTCGACTGACGTAAAACGCTCTCTCATTTTCTAACTCACTCACTCGCTCACTTACACACTCACTCACTCATGTGCTCAGACACTAAACAGTAAAAGCATGAAGCAGACCTATTATCGAAAAGCGAAAAACGAAAAGCGAAAAACGAAAAGTGAAAAGCGAAAAGCGAAAAGTGAAAAACAAAAAGAATCTTGACTTTGACCAAATGAACGTCTGCATATGCCATGAGTTGTTTGATTGACGTAAAACACTCACTCACTCACTTTCTAACTCACTCACTCACTCAGAAACTCACTCATTCATGTACGCAGATAACAGTAACAACATGACACAGACCTGTGATCGAAAAGCGAAAAGCGAAAAACGAAAAGCGAAAAGCGAAAAACGAAAAGCAAAAAACAAAAAACGAAAAGCGAAAAACAAAAAGGATCTAGACTTTGACCAAATGAACGCCTGCTCATTGCATGAGCTGTTTGATTGACGTAAAACACTCCCTTTCTAACTCACTCACTCGCTCACACACACTCTCTCGTGTACTCAGATACTTAACAGTAAGAACTTGAAGCACACCTATTATCGAAAAGCGAAAAACGAAAAGCAAAAAAGCGAAAAACGAAAAGCGAAAAACAAAAATAATATTGACTTTGACCAAATGAACGTCTGCATATGTCATGAGCTGTTTGATTGACGTAAAAAAACTAACTCACTCACTTTCTAACTCACTCACTCACTCAGACACTCGCTCACTCATTCATGTACTCAGACACTTAACAGTTACAATATGAAACAGACCTATGATTGAAAAGCGAAAAGCGAAAAGCAAACTAACTTCTGAAAGACGAAAAGCAAAAAGCGAAAAGCAAACTAACTTATGAAAGACGAAAAGCAAAAAGCGAAAAGCGAAAAGCAAATTAACTTCTGAAAGACGAAAAGCGAAAAGCGAAAAGCAAACTAACTTCTGAAAGACGAAAAGCGAAAAGCAAAAAGCAAACTAACTTCTGAAAGACGAAAAGCGAAAAGCGAAAAGCAAACTAACTTCTCCTTGCTGAGTTATTTAGGTTTTCTTGTATTCAGTATTCTTCATCACTCAATGCATGCACTTGATAGTATCCTACAGAGTGCGCGATGACCTCTGTAACACAATATGATGGCATCCGTTACTTCACAAAGTTTAGCTTTTAGTCTGTTTGAATTACTACCTACATTTGCTTTGTTTTTTCTCAGTGATTTTAATTACATGTATTTCACTGTAATGTTTCGCAGATAAGGTAGAGGGTCCCTATGCTGACAGAACATACTGTTGTAATATGGAGCTGCCTTAGAATTAGGACAACATTACGAAAACACATCTATTCAAATATATTAAAAAATATCACCACCAAAACCTGAAAGTTTTCAGATAAAATTCTAATATTTTTCATATTTCTGCTCAAAACATAGATTGTGGGTACTCGTTAGAACCGCCTCGCCGAGGCGGTTCTAACGAGTACCAACAATCTATGTTTCTGAGTAGAAATAAAAAAAAAAATAGTGTATACTCCTGTAGATACCAGTTTTACTGTATAAAGTAGGGTTAACTGGGGATGAAGGTTTCGCGCGAGTAAAACTTGCAGTTTTTAAACCAGAACTTTGCATGCTGGGTAAAAGTTGCAACAGACGACATTTTATAATAGTTTTCTTATTTTTCCTAGAAAATAGAAAAATAAGAAAAATATCACGAATATGTCGTCTGCTTAATCTGCCCATACCTTTGTAAACTTTATGTCCCCCCGCGCCCCCACCCCCCATACACCACACACCCCACCCAGTAGTTTTTCTACTGACCGTTCCAAGTTGGTTTCTCTGTTTCAGTTGTCCTTTCTTTGTGTGCCTGTGCTTTCATATGTGGAGTCTTTGGTGTCATAATTTGTTCCTCATCCCTCCTTCCTTGGTGCCTCGGGAGGCCTGTGCTTCGTAATAGTGGCATTTCATGGGTACCTTAACATATTTTTGTGTATCTAGGAATCATCTATTATACGATTTGTTTCTAATGTACTTTCTGTGGTTCTTGCTCAAATAAGTAGTGTCAGCTTGATATGATGACACTGATGATGTCAGGGATGGGAAACTTCAGGATTAATCCTGATTTCAGGATTGAGAACTTTCATATTAAGCATGAAATTTTTCTCTTACACTTGTTCTCAAAACCATCCTTTTGTGTCAAAAGTAGTTATTTGGGTTAATGCCTGAAATAAGTTTAAAAGCTAATCATTAAACTAATTGTTAGTTGTATAGCTCCACATAAGAGGGAGTATCCACATTATAATTTTCTTATTTCTTATTTCTTAATAAAAGCATATGTTGTGGTACTCATTAGAAGCGCCTCCCCGAGGCGCTTCTAATGAGTATCAACAACATATGTTTTTATTGAGAAGTAAGAAAAATATAAGTAATTTTTTAACTGAACGTTTAGATTTCAGGATTGATTATTAGCGACTGTTCTTACCCCTGGGGTGTGATACTTGTGTATTCAGTTCTTCTGCTGCTGTGACCATTTCAGCCTAGCAGACCTAACCAATACTTCTGCAAACAGTGTAGATACAGTAGTCGCGGTCATGGTACCTAAGCCATAATCCAAACTCATAAATCCGTAAACGAATGACGAATCAGAATGTTCAGACCAACAGACATGGACTCCAGAATAAAGGGTGTAATCAGGCGTCCGCGGTTAGTAAGCATTACTTGGTAAGCAAGCTTCGTCCACCATGCCCATAGGCCTGAACGAAGGAAATGTAGGCAGAAGCGTATGTCCGGGATTTGGAAAGTCTACTTATGGCGCGTCATTGACAAAAACATCAGAAACAATTCTGGAAACTGCCACATTGTAGGGATTGACCAGATCATGATGTCTCCCATAGAACTTCTTAAGTGTTGCTACCAGTTTGGTTTTTTTGATACCCCTGGCTCAACAACTTTGTAGTGAGCACTTTCCCATGCTCCATGAAGTCCTGATAATTTGAACAGGCTCTGGCATAACAGATTAACTGTGAAACGTAAACGCCGTATGCTGGTGCAGATTACTGCTCAGGAATGGAAAGTTAACAATGGGAAAATTGTAGTCATCCCGTCTGTCGTAAAGCCTAGTAGTAAGTTTTCCATTGTCAATGTAGAGATAACAATCCAAGTATGAGGAGGAGGCTGCAGTCTCCGTTGTTTCCTTATTTCAAGTTCACGTGGATAGATGAATTCCAAATACTCTGCAAATTTTGTGTTTTTCAGAGACAATACATCATCTATATATCTGTAGGTGAAATTGAATTGTTGTGCGAAGTGTTTCTTGCCTGCTTGGAGGAGACTTTGTACAAACTCCGCCTCATACGAGTATAAACACAAGTCGGCAAGTAACGGTGCACAGTTAGTACCCATCGGTATGCCGATTGTTTGCTGAATTATCCGTCCGCCGAACTCCACAAAAATAGTATCGATTAGATATTCCAGCATCTTTATGACATCTGCATCTGAGTATTTTTGTGGCGCATCAGGATTCGTGATTAGATGAGACGGCTCGTAATTTTCTAACCGAGAGTCTGATTCACGGTTATTGGCCGAATGAAAACCACGCTTAGAAAAGTTAAGTCATATTCTCAACAGCAAGAAAGGTTTTTAATTTCAGTTTTTGGCGTTTTTTTTTTGTTTTTTTTTTTCTCAAAACCTCCTATGACTATAATATGTGAAGGTGTGTAATTGCAGGAAAATTTATAAGAATATATTTTAGAGATTGTTTATTTCCTTTATTAATTATTTGTTGTATTTTTCCCCGCCAAATCACTTTGGAAAACCGAAAGACGCTTATATTAGATTGAAAATGAGATACCAGTAGTGGAAGCGATATATTGGTAAAATTAAATCTGTCGGTCACCTCGGCTTTGAACCATTATTATTTCACCGATGTTCAACTGATTTCATTACTCACTTTATTGTGTAGATACCTCTTTTTGTTGTTGATATCTTGATTTTAAATGATATCTTACAAATGTAAGAACTATATCACATCAATCAATTGCCTTCAGTTTGTGGCAAGCAAAGAAGACACTTTACATATACATACAAAACGAACTCTCCCCCACCCCCACCCCCCCCCCCCACCCCCACCCCCTCGAGACCATTGCGTAGTCTTTAGTTTGTTTTACACTGAAAACATTTGGCAACACAACTGCTGTTTATTTGTTATTCTTTGAAACACATATATAACAAAGTTAGACATATTTCGAAATGCAGAAAAAAGTAAAACAAAAAGACCTGGGTCCACTCAAAGATCTTTTTGCCTACATGCAACTATAAAAAAGAAACTTTCGGTATTTACAGAGGAATAATGAATGTGGATTCGTACAGGCAAACTTTCTATCGATTAATGCAAAGATCTTCCCTGCAGCACCATATCTGATTCTCACTTGTCTGAGTCTTCTAGCTTTTTTTTTTTTTGTTTTTTTGTTTTTCCATCATGATGCCTGATGGAGTCCTGCGCACCCATATCAAGTTCACGTGTGCTTTGTCGTATGTTGTGCATTGATTCACCGTCATTATACTTTTTATAACATGTCCTTTTCCCTTTCAAGTAACATTTTTGTTAGCACCCGTCATGAATTTAGTATATAGAGATATACTTCTTATAGGCTGAGCTTAAAGGCCTAACCCTTGTCATGTTGAATAAATTAAGATGCTACGTCCATTTCGAATTTTTAGCCAATCAGATTGCTTGATCCGATTGTTGATATAAATACACATACTTAATGGCAAACAGTGCAGATCCAGATCAGTTGGCTTCTTCAGTGTTTGCAAAGGCAGGGTATATCCAGGTTCAGCAGGACTAGGGTTAATAAATTCTCTAAAGGTTGTCCTTGAAAACAAAGATCACAAAAAGGAAGAAAAATCGGAGTCACGGTTTCACTGAGGCTCTTCCTTTTGATAGCACTGTAGTTTGCAGGGATGCATGCGTCCTCAACACAGGCTTAAGCTGAATTCGATTTTCTAAGATACCAACACAGGCTCAGTGATCCTAAGGCAAATCAAAATAAAAACTGCAATATGATGTGCTACGTGGAGACTTTTATGACTGCTCCACGGTACTTAACACCAGCTTCAGTGAAGTCAAATAAAGCCTATAACGGTTGTCCTTGGAAACAAAAACACATTACAGAACGAACGAAACCCGGAGACTCTGTTTTATGAGACCAATCGTTTAACAGCGTGATTTACAGGGCTGCGTAAGCCTCGGGCTTAAACAGTACTCGATTTTCCCAAATATCAGTGGCCCCAAAGGAAAGAAAAAGAACTGCACTTATGATAAAGTACAGAGAGACGTTTTAGTCCACATCACAGTGTTTGGTTCCAACTGATAGTAGGAAAAACATAAGAAGCATATTTGGGATAATATAAATATTTTATCATGGGTATGAGGGGTGGATAGAAAAATCCGTCCTGAGGATCACTGTCTGGCATCACCAGGCTTGCCGAGTAATAAGCCTCATGATGCAATAAGCCTCGTGATGCCAGACTGTGATCACGAGGGACGGATTTTTCTATTTACCCCTCACACCCATGGCAGATTCTTTTTCTTGCACATCTCTTATTTCTGTACGTAGATTTTTTTAATAACGCAGTCACTTCGATTGCTGACGTCCGCATTATTGTGATGACATTACTGTGGCATTTAATGCCGTCATTATATTCTTCACTGACGTAAACCTTAACGATGGCGTACGTGACGTTCATTACAACCAGTGCATATCAAAACACGTGAGAATTCTCGGTTTTATCTTATATATATATATATATATATATATATATATATATATATATATATATATATATATATATATATATATATATATATATATATATATATATATATATATATGTATAGATAGATAGATAGATAGATAGATAGATATCGACTCTCGTTATCTCGAATTCCAAGGGACTCACTGAAACACTTCGAGATATCCGTACCTCGACATATCAGAGTTGAGAGAGTGAGGAGAACAATAAATTGAACAACACATTTAACAAATGAATATGTAATTTGACTGCTGAAGTTAGAAATATATAAAAAAAATAATGTGGAAAAGAGGAGAAATTGCTCCTAAGGAGCAATTTCTCCTCTTTTCCACATTATTTTGTTACCTGTTGTCATAGTTGCATGTTAAAACAGGGACCAGATTTTCACTTCGAGATAAGCGGTAATTCGAAATAAGCGAGCTCGAGATAACGAGGTTCGACTATGTATATATATATATATATATATATATATATATATATATATATATATATATATATATATATATATATATATATATATATATATTACCCTATATATATATATATATATATATTACCCTGGGTCGGATAACTTGGGTAGAATAAGAATTTCTATCCCAGGGATTTCCTTTATCTGGTGCGCAAGAATTGATCTGTCTTCAGTATCTCTACTGACCAGATAGATCAGCTTTACAAGTGGGGTTGACCAATTAATTATGTACCGCTCTGTGTTGGACTAGTGCTTTTTTTGTCTTACATTACGAAAACACGCCTATTCAAATATAAATTGAAAATCTCACCTCCAAAAACTGAAAATTTTCAGATAAAACTCTGATATTTTTTCACATTTCTGCTCAAAACATAGATTGTGGGTACTCGTTAGAACCGCCTCGGCGAGGCGGTTCTAACGGGTACCCACAATCTATGTTTTTGAGCAGAAATAAGAAAAATAATGTATATCCCTGTAAACCCCAGTTTTACTATATAAAAGTTGGGTTTAACGGGGTCAAAATTATATAGGTATGTTTTCGTGATGCATAGATTATTAAATGTGGGAAGAAATGAATATAGGTTTTGATGATTTTGCACCCGTTGGGTTTATTCGTCATTTACCAGGCAGTGAGCTGTTATTTAAACAATTGCGATAATATGCATGGCATACCAATATATAGGAGTAAACCCTGGTACTTTGTATGTGGGTGAGATATGTTAATATACCTGACGACTATGATAATGAACAGGTGATCAGGCGTACACATATTGCAGTTTAGACTTCTACAACTATGTTTTGTGATCTTGAGTTCTGGTAAGAAATTTTAAAGTTATATGAAATATAATAAATTTGTCATTGTACATTAACGGGATTGTGACAGTATATTTGCGCTCTAACTATTCAACGAATATACATATTGCAAAATTGCCAATTTGGCCATATATTTCCTAAACTTAAGCTGCTAATGGTGTGGTTTGAATGGGAACTATATATATTTATGAATTTCATACTTTTTTATTTTTATCCCCACGCCTTAGCGATGGAGATATTTTTAACGTATCCCTCCGTTTGTCCGTTTGTCCGTCCGTCCGTCCTTCTATCTCCTCTTAAACCACTGGGCGGAGTTTAACCATACTTGCTACATGACTTCCCCGCCTGGTAAGGGTGTTCGAGAGCAACATTATTTTTCCGTCCGTCCGTCCATCTGTCCGTCACGATATCTCATCCTAAACCACTGGGTGGAATTTAATCAAACTTGCTACATGACTTCCCCACGTGGTAAGGGTGTGCTCGTGCAATATTATTTTTCCCGTCCGTCCGTCACGCGTTTAGCACCGAGCGTGGGGATTTTGCGATCTTGTGCCACTGACTGCGCAATCTAGTTTCTATTTAGTTTTCGTTTAGATGAAAATGCTACGAATCAATTTGTTAATGAATATCCGTCGGGTAACGGGCTATCATGTTGAGGTCATGTGATTACGTCAGTTCCGCTAATATGACATCTTGTTTATCAAATTTATGATTTGTGAGAGTTTGTCAATGGTAGGGCCCATCATGGGTCCAACGAGATTTTTTATTGCACTGGCTTCACATTGGCAGTGAGCTCTCGACTTTGTTTCATTGTAATTTGTGATTATTTCTCTTATACTGTGAGGTTTCAATGGTGAGGTAGAGGACCCGAGCAATGGCGAGGTTTCGACGAGTATAAATAGTTTAAGCGCCTAAGTTAGAGTCGAACCTTAATGGCTCGAACACCGATGGCCCGTTTACCATGGCTGATTCGAATTCGTTTTTGAGTCCCTGCGAAATTCTTCCGATAGCTCAGGAAAAAAAAATATTTAGTGATTTGGGGGACATTTTCTCATTTTGTTATGGAATTGTATGTTGTGTGTACTCATTAGAATCGCCTCATCGAGGCGATTCTAATGAGTACACTCAACATACCAGTTCTGCATAGAATATTAAAAATATTTCCCTAATTTCCCTGAATTTTGCATAGAATATTATAAATATTTCCCTAATTTCTCTGAATTTCCCTAAATTATCGCCGTTTGCTTCCTGACCTTGTGCTATGATTAACCTTCAGTGGCTCGAGCTACCTATGTCTCGAATAAATTTCCATGGTCCCAAACATGTTTGAGCCAGCGAAGTTCGACTGTTGTCAGTTCTGCTGTCTGTTAAATGGCGTTTGTAGGTTTTTTTTTTTTTTGTTTTTTTTTTTGTTTTTTTTCGTTTGTAAATCGATTATAGCAACTATATCATTGTGTCTTGTAATTGTTCATTGTCTCTTCTTCTTGTGGTGCCCCAGTAAAGCTGTGCTTCGTGATTGTGCTCTTTCCTGCATATACTTTATGACGAAGGCAATTACGACTGTTTATGTAAGGGTGCCCCTCCAAGTACCCCTTTTTATACCCCCACACGATAGCTGCGGGATATTATAGCTTCGCGTTTGTCAATCCGTCGTCCGTTCGTCCGTATGTCGTTTCCGGATGATACTTAGAGTAAACATAAATGGATTTTCAACAAACTTGATATGTGCATTGATATTGCAGAGATCTGGTTTGGGATTGCTAATGGAAAATTTCGTCAATTTTGACAGAGTTGTCTGCCCTACACAAATCCATATTTTCGTTTCCGCCATATAACTCGAGTAAATGTCAGTGGATTTTCATCAAACTTTGTACATGCATTGATACTGTGATCTGATTTGGAATGGCTGATGGGCAAAATTCCTCACTTTTTGAAAGAGGTATGCGCCCGCTATATGTCCGTATTTTCACTTCCGGACGATAGCTTTAGCAAATATCAAAATATTTTAGCCAAACTTGATATGCGCATTGCTATTTTGGAGATATGTTTTGGGATTGCAAATGGGCAAATTACATCAACTTTTTGACAGAGTTATCTGCCACCACACAATAATGATGGGGTATTTCGCGTTTTTCGTTTTTAGTTAGGAAAATGATCAGCTTTCTTGTTTAATGACACGTCAACCCTTGTGATTATTTTGTGCCGTTCATCGGAGAAAGGGGATATGTTAAGGAGAGGAAGGAAAGCAGTATGGGAAGATGTTTGTTCGAGTTGAGGTTTAACGGTCCTGTCAGTCTGTCGAGCCATCTCCTAGAGAGAGGAAAGTGGGGGACTAGGACATAATAGAGAGACAGATGAGAAAAAGGCACCAACCCTTGAAACCGATGAGGGAAAAGGCGAACGATAGTGCAGAAACAGATGCAATACTAACGTAAGGCCTTCTTTCCTCGGATGCTGCAATTATGGCAGGTACTAACGCCCTACCACCCAAGATATCAGCACTCTAAGAGGTAAAACCATTGGTGTACTATTGTACGATACATAAAATCCATAAATTACCTCTAGACATTCTTTGGTAATATCCAATATATCACTTTGTATACGAGACTATACACGTGATCTGATACAGAGGATGCAGAGACAGAACACGTGATCTGATATGGAGGATGCAGAGACCGAACACGTGATCTGATATGGAGGATGGATGGATATTTTGTTTATAGACGCTCAACCCTTAAAGGGCATATAGCGTCTAATAAGATGAATATTATATGATGATTTTATTTAATGAGAAATTAAAAATATCTAGGATTGATGAGTTCATTTTAAGAAAGATAAAGTATCAATGATTTTATGTTATTAAAATACAGATCATATTTTATTAAAAAGTCCGATCTCTTTCAGAAAATCGAGTATTTTTTGAGTTGGCATATTAAAAAGTTCCTTTATATTTTTTACATTAAAATACTTTGTGCGAATATAATTAAATTCAGCACAAGTGACAAGAAAATGTTTGACCGTGAAAGGTTCGTTACAAGGAATGCAGAATGGAGCTTGTTCATTGTTTAAAATATAAGAATGAGTAATTCTAGTGTGTCCAAGTCTACATCTCGTGATTTTTGTTTGTTCTTTTCTGCTGAGATTAGAGAATGTGCATTTGCTGTTAAAATTTGGTTTGATTTCATTTAATTTATTATAAGTTTGTGTTTCCCAAACAGACTGACATTTGTTGTTGATGTATTGACAGACGTTTGATTTAAAGTCGGAGTGAGGAATTTTGAAATTGGTTATTACTAAGGATAATGCAGATTTGGCTTCTGAATCTGCTAATTCATTTCCACGAATATTAACGTGGTTGGGAAGCCAACAAAATACAATTTCTTTTGAAGCGGAAAGATAATAATATTTTTTAAGAATTTGCTGAATTAATGGGTTTCTATGGTGTAAATCTTTAAGAGATTTTAATACAGAAAGAGAATCTGAATAAATGATAAACTGTTTTTCAGACTGATCTCTGATATGGTAAAGTGCAATATCAATTGCCTTGGCTTCGGCGGTAAAAATGGAGCTATTATCAGGTAATCTGATACTGTCAGTAAAATTTGGACTAATAACAGAACAAGCAACTTTCTCATCTTGTTTCGAACCATCTGTATAAATTGACAGGTAATGTTTATAATTTGATTTGATTTCTAAAAATTCGTTCTTAAAAATATGCGACTCGACTTCTGTTTTTTTATTTTTATGAAGGTCTAAAATAATCTTTGGAGGGTTTAACGTCCATGGCTCTTTTGATGGAAAAGAAAAATGCTGAACATTTTTAATATTGATATTGGCCTCTTCAAGTAACGGTTGTATTCTCAGGCCAAGGGGTTTAATAGCTGTTGGTTTATTATTGTAAAATCTTTCATATTTAGGGTTAAAAACACAATCATGAGCTGAATTACGTGGATTGGCGGCTAATTTAGTAACATATTGAAGAGACAATTTCTCTCTTCTTATATACAATGATGGTTCATTTGATTCAGCGTATAAACTTTCGACGGGGGAAGTACGAAAAGCCCCTAGAGCCAGACGTAAACCTTGATGATGAATAGTATCCAAAGATTTCAAATAAGATTTTCTTGCGGATCCATAAACTATGGATCCATAATCCAATTTAGATCTAATTAAAGATCTATAAAGATTTAAAAGAACAGTACGATCTCCTCCCCAGTCGGAACTGGAGAGAACTTTAAGAATATCAAGAGCTTTTAAACATTTAGCTTTTAAAGCTTTGATGTGTGGTATAAAAGATAATTTGTTATCGAACAAAAGACCCAGGAATTTTGCTTCACTGACGACTGGAATTGGACTACCGTATATGGTGAGATGAGGATCTAAATGTAGCTGACGTATCTGACAAAAATGAACGCATTGAGTTTTTGTTTTTGAAAATTTGAAACCATTTTCTGTTGCCCAATCTTCTATATTGTTTAAACATCGTTGTAGTTTGAATTCAATGGTTTCCATATTTTTCGATCTAATAAATATTCCAAAATCGTCAACAAAAAGTGAACAATCAAGGTCTTTCACACATTTAACAATATCGTTAATTTTAATGCCAAACAGGGTAGGTGATAAAATGCTTCCCTGTGGTACACCTTGTTCTTGTTTAAATATGTCCGATAACGTATTACCTATTCGAACATTAAATGTTCGATCTGATAAAAAATTTTGAATAAAAAGTGGTAATCGGCCTTTAAGGCCTAATTTATGTAAATCTTTCATGATGCCATGTTTCCATGTAGTATCGTAAGCTTTTTCAAGATCAAAAAATACAGCTACGACATGTTCTTTTTTAATAAAGGCATCACGAATAAAGGATTCCAAACGAATCAAATGATCGTTTGTACAGTTATTTTTTCTGAATCCAGCTTGATATTTTGTTATAAGCTGGTTTGATTCCAAGAACCAAACCAGCCTATCATTAATCATTCTCTCCATTGTTTTACATAAACAACTTGTCAAAGCAATAGGTCTGTAGTTAGTAGCTTCAGTATGATCTTTATTTGGTTTTGGTATAGGTATAATGGTTGCTTTACTCCAGTCTTTTGGAAATTTTCCAGTGATCCAAATATCATTTAAAATATTTAATAAAGTTTTTAAAGCGTTATCGGGTAAATGTTTAAGAATTTGATAATGAATGTCATCAGGACCAGCAGCTGTATCATGAGATTTATGAAGAGCATCTAATAATTCTGAAGTTGTGAATGGTACATTATATTTTTCATGATTAAGTGACGTAAAATTTAGATGCTCTTTCTCTCGTTCCTGTTTTATGTTTTGAAAGGTTTCGGAATAGTTTGCACTAGAAGAGTTTTTCTGAAAATTCACTCCTAGTGCATTGGAAATATCTTTAGTCGTTGAGCATATATTTCCATTTGATTTAATGTGGACATGCTTGTTATTTTTATTTTTGCCAGTAATTTTTCGAATCATGTCCCATATCTTCTTTGCTGGAGTTCTAGAATTAAGTTTGGAGACGTATTGCTGCCAAGATGTTCTTTTAGCCGTTTTTATTGTCTTGCGAGCTTTTGCTCGCATTTGTTTGGCATGGATAAGATTTTCTTTTGTTGGATGCCTATTGAACTTTCGTAAGGCAGATTTTCTTTTATTTATTGAATTTTTAACATCTTTATTAAACCAGGGTCTATTTCTTTTTGAACGTGTCGAGGACTTTGGAATACATTTTTCGGCTACATGAATTAATGTATCAGTAAAAGCTTGTATATCATCTGCTGTTTTAAACATTTCAGGATTTAGTTTTTCATTACATAGCTCCATAAAATTCTCCCAGTTTGCTTTATTGAAATTCCATCGGGAATGATGGTCTTCATTTGTCGATTCAATTTCTTCAATTTTAATTGGAAAATGATCGCTCCCATGAAGGTCATCTAAAACTGACCAATCAAAATCTAAGTAAATATTTGGAGAGCATATAGACAAATCTAAAGCAAAATAATTTCTTGTAGGAGAATGAAGATAAGTTGGTTGTTTATCGTTAAATAAACATAAATCATTTTCTGCAATAAAATTTTCTATTATTTCTCCTTTGTCATTTGTATCCAGACAACCCCATAGTTTGCTGTGACTATTAAAGTCACCTAATAATAAATAAGGACGAGGTAATTGGTTTATAAGATTTTCTAAATCGTGTTTAGAAAATTTACAGTGTGGAGGAAGATATAGAGAACAAACTGTTATGGATTTAGACAGAGTGACATTTACAGCGACAGCTTGTAAATTACTATTTATATCTATCTGTCTATGAGGAACATTTGATTTTACAAGGATAGATGAACCTCCTGAGGCTTTCTGATTTTCAGTTGCAATATGATTATATAAACTATAATTTTTAAAATTAATATTATCTGTATTTTTTAAAAAGGTTTCCTGGAGACAAAAGACAGTCGGAGAAAGTAGTGTTGTTAAAGTTAAAATTTCGTTATAATTTGCTTTTAGTCCTCGACAGTTCCACTGAATAATTGATTTTTTATCCATGATAAATGGAGAGATGATTTAAAAATAAGGAACTTAATCCTTTTGTTTTCTGTGAGACTGCGAGAACATGGAGGAGTCAGTCTCTAACTCCATGTTCTCAAGGGAATCGAACCGATTGACCAACTTGATCGGATCGGCCGACGCCCCTTTACTATATGGATTTGGTTCTTTATCTTTTTCTTTTCCATTTTTTCCTTTCTGGTCAGCTGTCCTGGACCTGGATCTCTGTTGTGATCCACTTGTTTTAGTCGGCTGTGTTTGTGAACTGTTTTGAGATTTTGTTGGTGGTCTAGACTGATGAGTAGATGTGGGTTTAGGTTTAGGTTTTAGAGTAGGAGTAATAACTTTTGAATTTGCTTTGATGACAGAATCTTTTTCGTTAAACTGGGTAGAACTTTCTTTGGTTTCTGGTTTAGTGTTTAGGGATTGAACAACTTTTGCAAAGGTGATTTCAGGTTGATTTTCTTGAATCTTTTTGGCTTCTAAATAAGTAATTTTTTGTGTAACTTTAATTTTCATGATTTCTTTTTCTTTTTTCCAAATTTCACACTGATTTGATTTTGATTGATGGTTTTTGTGACAGTTCACACACTTGGCTTCATTTTTACAAGCATTTGTAGGGTGATCAAATTCACCCATACCACATTTTTCACATACTGATCCAGGTGCTTCCGGACAGCCGTTTTCATGATGTCCAAACCTCTGACAGTTGAAACACCGCAGAGGATTTGGAATGTAGACTTCAACCGGTATAATTCGGTAAAAGATTTTTAGTGATTTCGGTAAAGTTGTGGTGTTGAAAGTTAGTAAAAGTGTATTTGTTTCTATAAAGTTTCCATCTTTTTTAATTTTAAAACGTTTGCAAGCTGTTACTCCTTGTGTGTTAAGATATTCTGTGATATTTTCTTCAGTTTCATGTTTTAGCATCCTGTCACGGATAATACCTTTGCAACTATTGAGTGTTTTATGTTCCGTGACAGAGACATTAATGTTAAAGAATTTTGTAATTTTCAAGAGATTATCAGTTTGAGATTTTCTGTTAGTTTCGACCAAAAGAGTTCCATTTTTTATTTTTTTTACATTTTTTGGAGTGCCTATTAAAGATTCTATTTGCTTTTCTATGATGAAAGGAGACAGTGAAGTAATTGGTTTGTCTTCCTTACTCGAAATCACTAAAAATTTAGCGAAGTTCTCATTTGCTTTGAAAGTAAAAGTAGTCGGTTGCGTGTCGTCCTCCGAAGAGTCGAACGCCAGAAATCGTTTTCGAGATGCCATGGTGATGAAATTTTTGATTCGATAGCTATGCGCCCCACCCTCCATGGAGCCCTACAAGGGGACGTTTAACAGAAATGGAACTCCTATTTCTAACGTCAAGGCTACATTGCTATTATACTCGGTGTCAAGATCAGAGTCTTCAGCTCGGCCTCATGCTTAGATGATTTCCCACCTATTCATCTAAATTTCCATAGAAAAATTTATGAACAGTTGAGTTCATCCCCCTATCCACAGCCTCCACTCACAGAGGTTTCCGCCAAAGCCCCAATACAAGCCCACCAATTGACCCTTCAGCCGCCGCCCATTGAAACTCACTTAAAGTTAGAGGAACATGAGAAAAATAAGCCCGGTTTGGTACCATAAAGATACGTATGAAAGAGAGAAAGAAGCTAAGAACAAGTTGTGCGCTTCTAGAGCTTGGCACGACTGAGCCGATTGATCCAGGCCGGATCTAACCCAGACCGCTCTTCTATCTGAAATAAGGGCCAAAATGATGTGTTGAAAAGCTGGAGATCCCTGGGCTTTTCTCAATCACCAGGTTCCCCTCTCCCAGCATACGAGACGCCACCCACGGCAAACAGGTGGTTCCTGTTTTAATAGGGGATTACACCCCATCCACTACAGAAGGAAAGTGATCTGTAAATTTTATTCCCTACAGACAAGGGAGGCCGAAAACGTCTGGGAAATTGAAAGGTTATTTTTAACGTTAGGAGATCCATATTTAAAATAAACAGTTAATTAAAGAAGGATTCGTTTTGGATTCATTTTTAAAGAGAGTCAAACAAACAAGCTGTGTTAGATGATATGTAGCTTTCAAATGATATGTAGCTTTCATACCTTGAAAAACGTTTAGTTTTTTTATCTAACAATAATAAATGCATCTTACTTTTTAATGTGGAGAATGCTAGAGCTCGGAAAAATGACACAAACACAAGACAAACACATATGTTAAATACAGATGAGGTTATAATCTTCGTCCCATGTGCGACCCACGGGCACAGAATGATACACAAACAAATGAAGCATGTTAGTAACATGAGATAGGAAAGGTTTAAAAGGATAGATCTCGCGAAATTTGTTTTTTCCAATTTAAGATGCATTTCAATAAATGAATTTTATATTCTGGAATTATACCGGTTGAACGGACGGTTGCTCTGTTATGTTAGGGTTTTTACCCAACTGCCACAGAAGCGGAAGGCAGCCACCTATTTCGAGGGCCCGGGTGGTCACGGGCGGCCTCTTTTAGCCGGCTCGTACGTCACGCAGAGGGTACGTCTGGCCTATTCTAAGCCCGGGACCAGCACGGGACCTGATATGGAGGATGCAGAGACAGAATACGTTATGTGACTGCAAGGATGTACTATAGAGAAAAGAAAGCATAAAATTTTCAGGTTTTATTATGCTTTGTTATCATTCCAAAAACCAATGGCAAGCTTTACATTTTTTGTCACGATTTTAATATTATTTCTTTCAGTGTGTGGATAAACCCAAATAACTATTCCAAATGACAGAACACCTTCCCTCGTTTGAAAACTGCACAACACTTGATTAGCCTTACCACTGTCTGAGCAAATTCAGCAGAAGACAAACTGGTGATACTTTTCTTTGTTTTTAAAGAATATAGGATTAGACAATTCATGCAAATTGTCTCTTTAGAGACAATTTGCATGAATTGTCAAATTCTCTTTTCTGCGAAAAGTATGAATAAATAATTCAAAAGGGGTCTGCTGAATTTTTTACCCAGCCATGCTAAGTGTTAATACTGAACAACAAAGACGTCAAACAGTATAACAAAGAGATATAATACTTAAATAAATAATCCCTGATTTAAACTCGTTATTCTTAAGTATAGTTAAGTGATAACATTTTCCTCCATAATATTTTAAAATTGCGTTAATTGCATCTTATACAATTAGGCTATTTACACTCGTACTGACATGTTTCACGACCACTAATACTGACATGTTTCTCAACCCACTCGTACTTACACGTTTCACAATCCACTCATACTGGAACATTTCTTGACCCGCTCATACTTTTCAACAGTGTGTACTAAGTTAGTAATAGATTCTGAAAGAAATGACCACTGAGAGTAATAAACGCACACACAGAGTTGAAAATTCCTGAAGTGTCCATATTTTCTGGACCAGGCTAGCTAGTTTCGGCGAATAAGGTCCCGTTAATGACCTTATTATTAACTTTCAAATAATCCAGGAATCGGTTCAGTGATTACAAAGGACCAGAAAATATACACTACACTATAGTGAAGTACGGGGATATGTTTTACGGCCGACACACGGCATAAACATCACCAGCTTGACGATAAATAGATGCTAATAGGAATGACCCTTTAGAGCAATGAACACACTTAGAACTGAAAATTCCTGAATTACAAATCGGTTTAAAGTAGATCCCCATCCCAGTAAGCATTCTACATAAATCTATAGCGGGCCGTTATCAGCCCGTCAGGGTAGCTGACGGGCCGAAAACGGCCCGCTGTAGATTTATGTAGAATGCTAGCTGGGATGTTCCCAAGTCATATAAAGTGAAATGGGATACACAGGGATATATATTGATATAAAGTATAAAGTCAAGTTTTAGTATTTTCATTTATTAAATCTGACCTCCATTGTTCTATTCTATCTATCGATATTTTATATCTTAACCCTTGTCCTGCTAAACCCGGATATGCCGTGCCTTTGCAAACAGTGTAGGTCCAGATCAATTGGTCTCTGAAGAAGCAAGCCACCTGATCTGGATCTGCAATGTCATTAATTATGTGACCTTGTATCAACAGCCTGATCAAGTAATCTGATTGGCTAAAAATAAGAGGAGGGTGTGGCATCTTTATTCGGCATGGCAATGGTAAATGAACCTAATTACCAAATTGTCATCTTTTCTCCATCTTATAGAGTAAAAATGTCTTGACTTAGGTAGATCTAGATAAGAGGGTTGTCTAATATTTTTGTTTTATTTTGCCAAGAAAACATGTGCTGTCATTAGAAGCACCCCTGCGAGGACCGACTAACAAGTACCCACAACATAAGTATTTATGGAAAAATAAGACAAATATTGATACATTTAAATGTGTCTTATCTAGAGCGATGAGTTAGATGACTTTCTACATAGGTATGTTAACATAATATAAATTTACAGAACATATGTTTCATGTTCCTTTCTTGTGTCCAGACTGCTTGCAACAACATTGAGTTTAAAGCTCCGTATTCCTCAAAAATAGACATTTTACTATCCAAGAAAGGTTTAACAGACTGGTATATGGTATTAATACAATCATAAAATGTGGCACCTGACAGCCTGTAAAATTTCAGTTAGTCTCTCGTTCTTGAAATGAAATGATTTTTTATCGTGTCTCGGAATTAAAGTTACTAACATTTATTCAGAGATATGATAAAAGATCAATTCATTTTTGATCCAGTTCAAAAACAAGAGATTTTAATGAAATTTTACAGCCTGTCAGATGTCACATTTTATGATCATATCAATACTTTAAATCAATTTATTAAACCTTTCTTGGATAACAAACAATGTCTATTTTTGAGGAATATGGAGCCTACGAGTAGCTATTTCAAACGAGAAACGGATTTAGAATAGAGTAAAGTAGCAGCACCGAGAACATTATGTGAATCAGCAAAATAGTTGTTGCTTTCTACTGTTTTCATTTTCCCAAAGGAAAATGAAAACATTAAAAAAGCAACAATTATTTTGCTGATTTTGCTGGTCGAGAAAATGAGATTAAGTGACCTGATATAAAATTCAAATAATTCAACATTTTCTGTATCGTTTTATAATCAGATAGCCCCCGCAGACACAAGACATTTATACATCGTCCCATTAACGTCATGAAGCATCGACGTTAATGCGACGTTGTATAAACGTCGTGCACCAGCTGGGTAGACTTCCTAAAAACATCTTAATGTTGTACGATCTAACAACAGTATTCCCACATATTATAAGCATAAAGCTTGTATATGTTTTGTTTCTGTTTAACAAGAGTACATATTTCAATATTGCACCTAAAGCAACATCCCAGCAGACACGCAACGTTGAGACAACGTCGCATGAACGTCGATGCAACGTCATGACGTTGCATCTACGTTGATGCGACCTATAAACGTCAGGTGCCCGCTGGGATGGATACAAGCTGGCATATACGTTTATCTAGTGTACGCTTTAACTACATGTAAGCAGTTACAAACTCATGGAGATTCTCTAACATACTTCTTAATCTTACACGTCCTCGCAATACTATTCCCACATATTATCACCTGTGAAAATAAAATATGTTTTTATTCTGTTTGACAGAGTACATATTTCATTATTGCACTTAATCAGCATGGAGATATAAACAGGTATATAAGCAAGCACTCCAAATATAGCACTCAGAAAGAAATAAATTACAACATAATAACATTCATACAAGACATGTAAATACAATATCAAACAGAGCACAGCATTTGCATTTCCTACAAGATTGCATGTGCGCCCAGCGAAGACTCAGATCAGCCTGCGCATCTGCGCAGTCTGATCAAAGTCCTCACATGGCCCTCTGTGAGAAGCCAACGATCCAAATCATCTTCAAGCGGGCAGCGAAGACTCTGATCAGACTGCGCGGTGCGCAGGCTGGTCTGAGTCTTCGCTGTGTGCACATTCTATTTTGTAGGAAATGCTGTTCCCCGGCTCAATTGTTTAATCTCATAAAAAACAAAATTAGACAAAAACAGTGTGAGAACCATTTTAACCATCTTAGACTTTATAGCCTACTTCACTACAAGCCATACAGTAATTTTCCAAAATGGCATTCAGTCACGTGTTTTGAAACCAAGTGAAACATTGTTTGGTTATCAGCTCCAAATATATTTATGGAAATAATTCTTCTCTCACTGTCTGTTCTGTGTTGTATAGTTTAAAGTGTGGTCTTTGTATTGTCACTTGACAAGCGATGCGAATATTTTCCGATTAAATCCATTGTAAAATAAAAAGACAAAAAGGATTGCCAACACACAAAATCACGAAAATCGGTACTGTAGTTAGCGAGGCTGCATACGCCCCCTAGCGCCGGCTTAAGCGGTATTTGATTTTCAAAATAACCAAGGTGGGCTCAACGATCTCAAAGGAAATAAAATATAACGTGTAAGCCAAATAGATACGTAGAATATAGCCGAATTACTGTTTGTTCTTTGGAATAAGCAAAACATCCGAGGTGATCAGAATGGGTTGTCACACTGAGATATAAATACTTATGTGAACACATTGACTGCCCTGTACACCCGTACAGTCTGGAAGATATCCGCTTATCGAAGAATGTATTCAATCAACAGTGTAGATCTTAACCAGATTTTACGGATACACAAGATGACATTGACTTCCCTGTACATAGAGATCTGCGAAGGAACCGCCATGTAAGAAAATTTACCTTTAGACATGTGACCCCAGCGAGGATTTCCATCAATCCATGCATAAACGCAATCAGATCAGTTTGCTGGTACTCTATGGACAGTCAAAGATCCCAGGCTTCGTCAGACAGACAGTGAAAACCTTTATAAGACTGCACAAAGCCATGCGCATGTGTCATAAGATTGCGCTGGGAGTAAACATCAAAAGTTACATTTCTCACTTTGTGGCTTAACCATTAAAATGCCAAGAAACCCTGCATTCTGAAAATGTCGTCTGTTTATGTCGTCTGCTGAATATTCTTTCAAATTTCTAACCTATTTTTGCATACCGACAAACAGTGTGGACCCTGATCAGACTGCTCCTAGAGGGGCAGTCTGATCTGGGTCCACACAGTTTTGCAAAAATGACTTTTAAAATCACAAGCAAATGACAAAGCAGACGACAATTGTTGTGATTGGCAGTTTAAGGGTTAAAATAATCATAATATATAAGGTACCGTATTTACCGTAAGTACTTGGACAGATAGACGTGAGCAGTAAAGACCCAGATCAGACGCCATAACATGCGGTGTTTGATCGGCGTCTAAACTGTTTGTCACAATTCCATCAGCTTTTAGACATATCATTATAAGTTACACGTATTTGTTCTAATTTTAAAGCAAGTATGGGAAAGGAATTAAGATGGCCGAATATTTAGGGTAAATACGGGTGAATTCGGTCACGTCAAGCGAAAAAAAGTGCATTCAAACGTGTGCAAAATGATCAGATTCAGATCATCCTGCGCATGCGCAAAGTATCATCTGCCCCTTTGCACTCCATTCATATATTCTGTATAATCCAGTGAGTCTGTTAACGGATAGTGAAGGCCCAGACTAGACCGCGCGAATATGCGGGCTGACCTGAGTCTTCGTTGCCCGTACATGCCCGAAGACATGTTTTCGCATGGAGCGACCCGATAATCCCTACGATAATAGCAAATGAGTGATCAGACAGCTGATGAACAAATAGCTCATTTCTTCTCATTTGTGAAAAGAAGAAAACAACTCAGCCAGTGTATCAGCGCAAGTGGACGATGGAAGTTTCTTGTCTACTCTGTCCCGGATGATTAAAGCAACGGAAAAAAGAAAACTATCATCACGAAAACATATTTATATACGTTTGACCTCCTCAGCCCCAACTTTTATAAGTAAAACTTGGGTTTACGGGGTATTCATTATTTTTCTGATTTCTGCTCAAAAACATAGAGACGGTTCTAACGAGTACCCACAATCTATGTTTCGAGCAGAAATATGAAAAATGTCAGAATTTTTTATCTGAAAATTTTCAATTTTTGGTGATGAAATTTTCAATATATTTGAATAGGCATGTTTTCGTAATTTGGCACATGCCACTATTCCCAAAACCGGATTAAGGTCAATGACCATGAAAACTGCTCCAGAATATGTATATGTTCCACACCAATTATGCTGGCCAAATGAAGTAAGCGCAAAAAAAGTGTAGAAACAAACACCTCCCTATACCAAAAGCATTAATGTCATAGCACCATGAACAGATATATGCAGTAAAACTCCACTGACTGGAACACCGACGGCCTGTTTATCGTGGCTGCTTTGAATTCGTTATTGAGTCGCTAGGATATTCTACCGGTAGCTCAAGAAAGCAAATATTTAGGGATCTCTTAGGAAACTTTTTTTTAATCATGAAGATGTATGTGGCGTGTACTCATAAGAATCGCCTCACTGAGGTGACACTAATGCAAACACTGAACACCATTATTTTATAGAAAATCGAAACGACAGCCGTAAATTATCCCCATTTTCCTCCTGACCTTGCGCTACGATTATCCACCCTTTTAGAAAACACGCCTGTTCAAATATATAGAAAATTTCACCTCCAAAACCTGAAAATTGTGAGATAAAAAATTCTGATATTTTTCATATTTCTGCTCAAAACGCAGATTGTGGATTATCGTTAGAACCGCCTCGACGAGGCGGTTCTAACGAACATCCACAATCTATGTTTTTGAGCAAAAATAAGAAAAATAATGTATACCCCTGTGAACCTAAGTTTTACTATATAAAAGTGGGGTTTAAAGGGTCAAAATGATATAGGCATGTTTTCGTGATGAGTGGCTCAAACAACCAACATCTAGAGCTAATTTCCATTGTCTCATTGATGTTCGAACCACTGAAGTTCAACTGCATATTTCTGTATAATATACAGAGATGTAATGGTATGGGCCCAGTTGTTCAAAGCATCGTTAGCATAATGAGCTCGTTGAAAACAAATGTTAACTGTTCTAGTAAGTACAATACCTAATTCACAGGTATTTTGCTGAAAAAAATGTGGGTAGCTTTTGCAAAAGCTACTCACATTTTTTCTGCAAAAAATATTAGTGTGTGTGCCATACTTAATGATCAAAGTTTTAACGATACGTTAACTAACGACATCGTTAGTTTTGAACAACTGGGCCCTGATTTTTACACGAGGATGATAAATGATGTAAGCACACACTACAGAGATGTAATGGCATTATAATTATGTTTGTACATGAGGATGATAAATGACGTAAGCAGACACTGGAAGCCCTATAAAGGTCCAAAGGAGAGAACCGTTTGCGTTTGTATTAGTCTTCTTATTTTTACATACTTTTACAGAATCATTTTGGGTGGGGTTTTTTCTGTCTTTTTTACTCTTTTTTTCATGTTTTTTTTTTTTTTTTTATCTGTTTGTTTATTTTTTTTAACTTCTTTTTTATTTTTTATTTATTTATTTTTATTTTTTTTTTGCAACGAAAGCAAACAATCTTATATTGAGAGCTCAAAGTTTTCAATGACAAGAAAAGCTTTCAAGTTTCTAGACAATCATAGTTAGGACTTACATTTGATTTATCCTAACATTACTAATATTAATATTTATTATTGCATAAAAAGCAGTGCCGCGCTTATTAACAGCCGTGCATTAACCGGCGAAAAGCGGTGTATTAACAAGGCAATTCACGCGCTGTTAATGCACGGCTACGCAACTTTCAATATGATCGAACAGCCTTGCATTAACCGGCGAAAAGCCGTGTATTAACAAGGCAGTTCACGCGCTGTTAATGCACGGCTACGCAACTTTCAATATGATCGTACCGGGGCCACAGATTTGCTGCCGTAACGAGATTTGTACTGCCCGGCCCTAGAACGAGCATAACCTTTGGAAATTACGTTCGCGAGACAAGGCGAAACAAAATAGTGCAAGAAATAACGCGAAATGTAGCGAATGTTTTTCAGTTTTTATGCAATAATAGCGATCAAACATGGTTTTTCAATGCATTAACATTCGCCAGGTCCTGTGGGAGGTGTTGAAAACCGAGGCCGAAGGCCGCGGTTTTCAACACCTCCCACAGGACCTGGCGAATGTTAATGCATGAAAAATCATATTTGATCCCTATAATATCGTACTTCGACTATCTTATAGTAAAGCTAACAGCAAAGGGCAAGATCTTTGCAGCAATAAAGTATTTTGTGTGTACTAGCAAAAACTGTGGAATCCATTAATGAAAGTCAGTAAAAATTAAAATATCATGCAACTAGTACTGGGAAGATATATCCTGCATTTGCAAACAGTGTAGATCCAGATCAGTTGGCTTCTTCAGAAGTGATAACGTTTTTCAGAAGCCACTGGATCTGCATTGTTTGTCATTAAGTGTGTAAATTTGTATCAACAACCTGGATCAAGTAATCTGATTGGCTAAACATTAGAATTGGGCGTGGCATCTTCATTTATTCAGCATGGTAAGGGTTTAAACATGTTCATATTTTATAATTAACCAAACTGTAAAAATACTGATAATGCGACAATAATAGAAACTCAAATTCCGCTTAAGTCAGTGCTAGGGACCGTATACAGCCCTGCAAACTATAATGTTGTCATATGAAGTGTCTCACTTAAACCGAGACTTCCATTTTTGTTCTTTTATGTGTTCTTCGTTTCACAGGACACACTTTATAGATTTTATTTGCTTACGAGGATCCTGCAAAAAGTTTTGTCACTGGGTTCGGATTACTTCAGTGCTACGTTTTATCAAACATATTTTTATTACAAACCTTCAAAGTATTCCCCCATTATTGAAAAACATTTTTGTAACTTTTTTACCCAGTCGCGAAAAGCAGATAAATAGTCTTCTTTTGGTATCTGTTGGAGATAAATAGCAATGCCAAGAGAATTTCTAGACTTATACTTATTTCCAGAAAGCATTTTCTTTAGCCTTGGAAATAAAAAGAAGTCACAGGGACTCAGGTCAGGTGAATAAGGTGGATGGTTTAAAACTTTCACTTTTTCAGAAGCCAAAAAAGACTTAACAACCTCACACTTATGAGAGAAGACGTTGTCATGTAAAAGGTGGACTCCTGACCATCCTTTGCTTGGCCCATGTTCCAATGTAACAAGTAAATTGGTCAGTGTATTTGACTGCATCCACTTTAATTTAAAATAACTCGGTCAGTTGGAAAGCAATTTGCACGAAATAAACGGGTATCGTTAGCTATTCAACACACCATTCAAGTGCAGTGAGGCATTTTAAAATATACCTCGGATAAAACTTAGGAAGCCTATTACTGACAGAACTTTTTGCAGGACCCTCGTAGCTATTGGTAAAAGCATGACTTTGGAATAGAACGGAAAAAAAGCTTTTTGATCCAGCTACAGGACTCCAAAGTCATGCTAACTCTTCATTAGGTCAGGTAGACTGAATGTGTTCAGGGGAGTGAATAGACATGGTAAACTTTCTGCCCTGTTTTACTATGGAGACAACGTCTTTGACTTCATGTTTGCTTTCTTACGCATCAAGCCTCTTCTGAAAAGGGATCTACATTAAAACGAAAAGAAATGCTCTCCTTGTGAGTAACTCCACTACGGAGCAAACTCTTTTGTTTTACAGTTTACCTCTTTTCAGGAGAGGCAAACACTTCGACCAGAATTACCTGCATCGAGAGTGTATTCATTCCCCTTTAAGTAAAAGTAAACCAACTATGCTGTGATATAAATTCTGGCTGCGATTTCTGCCTATACAGATGCACAGGCTGATCTGAGCCTTTGAACTGTTCCGAGAACAACGGCTACACCTCCAATGGAATACCTTTCCACAAGTAAATATTTGCCTCCCTTCTCGCTTGAGGACTAAACTTTAGGAAAACACGCTGCCCCTGGGAGAATTTTTTATCCTTTAAAGGCTCCATATTCCTCAAAAATAGACATGTTTATCCAAGAAAGGTTTAATAAATTGATATATGGTATTGGTAGGATTATAAAATGTGACACCTGACAGCCTGTGAAATTTCAACTAGTCTCTCCTTTTTGAAGTGGATCAAAAATGAAATTATTTTTTTATCGTATCTCTTAATTAATGTTGCCAAATTAATTCAGAGATACGATAAAAAATCATTTCATTTCAAGGACGAGAGACTAACTGAAATGTTACAGGCTGTCAGGTGCCACATTTTATGATTGTATTGATACCATATATCAATTTATTAAACCTTTCTTGTATACATAAATGTCTATTTTGAGGAATATGGAGCCTTTCAGGTAAACCCCATTTTCTATATACTTTGAATACAAGAGAGGCATCTACTTGTCTGCAAAAGCTGTCCCACTTTCCAAAATGGCAGCAACATCTTTCAGATATATTCATTAACCTAAGCCCCTTTTCGCTTAATTGGTGTCATCTGGATCGGCAACCAAGAAAAGGTAACTTAAAAATTCCGCAAAACCAGCTTTGTGACCATTTAGCCATTTCCAGAATCAAACATTTGTACGAGGGTAAGTAATGATGCCTAACTGGCTGAGACTAGCTATTCTGGCTCAGAATTCTTGACACTTTTTTCAACTTTCTGAGTGTGTTCACTGCTCTCAAGAACCATTCCTTTAAGAATCTATTGTACACCCGTACGGTCTGGTTCTAGTTATAAACTGTCCAAGTGCTACATTGTATAAAGTGTCCAGAGTTTGAAAGTAAATAAAAAAAAAACAGACAGGGCCCAGTTGTTCAAAGCTAACGATGTCGTTAGTTAACGATTCGTTAAAATTTACATCAAGTGATATGCAAATATGCTGAAATTTTTTGCTGAAATTTTTTCACATTTTTTCAGCAAAAAATATCAGAAAACTGTATATAGAATCCGCTAAAATGCTTAACGAAATGACCCTTAACGAGCTCGTTAAGCTAACGACGCTTTGAACAACTGGGCCCAGATTGGTCTAGGGCTTTGCTGGTCGGATATTTCATAAGATGCATTTTCTTGGCCTTTTTTGTTTGTTTTTGTTTTTATTGAATATAGATCTTCCAAATCGACCTGTCGCTGTGACCTGTTGACTATAATGTTTATAGATACATGTTTACTGGGAGAACAGTTGTTACCCGTTAAGGTGAATCAACAGCTGTCTCACGTGTAACGCAGGATTTTACGGCTCTCGTTCCTAAATTGTTAAGTGGACGTATCCTTATGAGTATTAAATATAAAAGTCAAAGCGACAAGTCAGACTGGTCGATCATTACCTTGTTCTGGGACCACACAGAGTTTATCCTGAGAAAGGTTTCAACATAGCTCTGAATACGAGTAGAACCCTTAAATATTTTTTTCTTATTTCTCCATGCAAACCTATGTTGTGGGTTCTCATTAGAAGCACCTTGGTAAGGTGCTCCTAAAGAGTAACCACTAAATATGTTTGCATGGAGAAATAAGAAAAATTCTCCATGCAAACAAATATTGTGGGTACTCATTAGAAGCGCCTCGGCGAGGAGCTTCTTATAAGTACTCACAAAATATGTTTTCAAAGAGAAATAAAAATATTAATACTTTTACGCGGAAAATAATTGCCCTACCCGAAGCTATTGTTTACAGAAAAGTATTCTTTATCTTATCACTTGTTCTCCTATATGTTTATGTGTATGTTTCGAGGGTCTTTCTCCATGAGGAAACAGCACTCCACCAAATTCAGGCGTTCCATGCCTTCTGCGTTTTAATCTGAAACGGGTATTAAAGAAAACGGTAAGAAAAGTATGTATATCATAGCTCCAGATAAAACAGTTTCCAGATGATATTTTTATCATGCCTCAAAGAAAACATATGATGTGAGCACCCACAACATGTGTTTGCGTATGGATATAATAACAATATTCATATTTGTCTGTTCAAACAAGTGTCTTATCTGAAGCTATCACAATTGTATCATTAGGAAAACATGCCTATTCATATATACTGAAAATTTACCATCAAAAAATGAAAATTTTCAGATAAAATAAACACTGATATTTTTCATATTTCTGCCAAAACATAGATTGTGGGTACTCGTTAGAACCGCCTCGATGAGGCGGTTCTAACGAGTACCACAATCTATGTTTTGAGCAGTAATAAGAATAATAATTTACACCCCTATAAACCCCAGTTTTACTATATAAAAGTGGGGTTTAAGGGGATCAAAATTATATAGGCGTGTTTTCTTGATATTTGTCAGCATTGTCATTGCACTATAGGTATAAACATAACCTTGTCCGGTGACCTGTGACTCCTGATCTTTTTTTTCTGTTTTCTGTTTGACAAAATACATCTGGGAACCAGAAGTCTCAATTTACCAGACAAAGTTAAATTGTTTCCTACAATAGCCGATATAATACGAGGGACATTCAATACATTCTATTACTAACTTGCCCTCGCAGAAAATACACAGCAAAATTAGATTAAAGTATTAAAATATTCTCTTCATTTGAAGTAAAATAATATGGCTTTTCCCTCTAGATCTGAGAAAGCATATCGGTTAAATCCTATAACAAAATAAAACAAAAGTCAGTTGAAGTGTCAAATTTGCTATGCCAATCTAGCTAGTTTCGGCCAGTTAGCTTTCAAATCTCAAGAGTTCTCCAAGAGCAGGCTACGTTTTAACCCTTAAGCGCCAATCACAACAATTGTCGTCTGCTTTCCCATCTGCTTGTGATTTTATAAGTCATTTCTGCAAACAGTGTGGACCCAGATCAGACTGCTCCGTCTGATCTGGGTCCACACTGTTCGCCTGTATGCAAAAATAGGTTCAAAAAGTTTGCAAGGATATTCAGCAGACGACATAAACAGACGACATTTTCAGATGCAGGTTTTCTTGCCGCTTTAAGGGTTAAAGATTACATCAAAGATAGTTTGATTGCAAAAGTATGTATGTGTTAAACAGGGTGGCCACACATTTTTAGCAATCAAATTCCCTGATTTTTCCCTGATTTGATTTGATTTTCCCTGATTAAAAACCTTAATATTATCGCAATGGCCCCTACTTTTAGAAGTCATATACTGATTCAAATGCTGTCAGAATATACAGCAAACAAGTACTCCACCTAACAAGTACTCCACCTTTAAGTAAGATTATATCTGCAGGTACTTTAAGCATATGGCAGAAAGAAACCACCAGTGGCCACATCTGAACAGCTGTAAAATTTGAATATTTTGACCTTACAAAGATAAGATTTTTTTGAAATTCCCTGATTTTTCCCTGACTTTCAGCAAAATTTCAAATTCCCTGATTTTTCCCTGCAGGGAATTGTTTTTCACCATTTTCCCTGTTTTCCCTGTTTTCCAGAGTGCGTGGCCACCCTGTTAAAGGGGAATACTGAAAAGGGTTATACCAGAAAAAATATTATATTTTTATATCGTTTATCCAAACTGCAAGTGACAGAATTTATTGAATATTCCTTGTATTGTCAGCATGAGAAACATGGACTGATTTTAAAGACGACAACAGTAAGTAGAAATATTTCTCGACAATTCATTATAATGTAAATTCTGATTCTTATTCTAAACATCCTTAAACATTAACTTTACAGAAGAAACTTTTAATTTAAAGAAATTATTTTATGTTACGTGAAAAGTTAGCACCAAACTATTTGAAATATATGTTTTTGACACTCGCAATAACTGAAAGTGAAACTTTATGGCTTTCTTTTTATCTCTCAGCTCTTTACAATAATAATCGCAATTGTAATGATAGCTATGGGTACATGGTCAGTGGAAACCGACCGTGATTTACTCATCCGCTTAAATATAAGGCGTAAAATTGTTAAAATGGAAATATAGTCTTATAGTTAGCAACCGAATATTGGCTCTGTAAAGCAATTATCCTATGTATTCTGATATCTACAGGTTAATAGATTCAAGTTTACTGCACAAGGTTTATTTAAACACATTCATCTGGTGGAAATTTCAAAGCATATAGCCCATCAGTCAAACATGCAAAACCTTAAGTCTCGTATTTTACATAGAATACTGTTTTAAAACTGATGCCTGCTAAAACTAGGCTGCAGCTGATAGACAATGTCAACCACGAACGAGCGCCTGATTACAAGTATCATATTTACCCTAATATTCGAAAAGATTGACTTAACTTACTTCAGCAAAAAAGTGTAGACCCAAGTCAGCCTGCTTTTAAGTTACTGTCTGATCAGAGCGTGTATTGTTTGATTATATTTAACCCTTAAACCACTGAGCAAACCTGTTGCAGACGACATTCTAAAATTGATTTTTTTTTCTGACGAATTAATATTTGACCTTTCATATGAATCGTCTGATTGGCAAACGATTCACACGAAACGTCAATCCTTATCTTCTTTGAAAATAAAATATTTCAAAGTTGTGTTTGCTGCAGCTGTAATAAGCACATTAAGGGTTTGGGTACTTGCAGGTGAGGTATCATATAAGTAGATTAATTGTTCGATATTTAGGTTTTATTAGGTATGGTAAGGAAACAATACGCGGTTACTTAGGATAATTAGATAAGGCTAGGAGAGAAACAAAATGTTCGAATATTCAGGATAGGTGCAATAGGATAGGCGATAAGGCGTTCGAATATTTAAGATACATCTAGTTAGAATAGGATAGGAGTTAGTGTTCGAATATTTAGGAGAGTTAGATGAGGATAAGAGACAAAATGTTTGAATGTGTAGGATAATTAAGTAAGGAGAAGAGATAAAAAGTGTTCGAATATTTAGGATAATTAGATAAGGATAGGAGATAAAATGTTCGAATATTTTGTACTGTTAGATAAGGATAAGAGATGAAGTGTTCGAATATTTAGGATAATTAAATAAGGTTAGGAGATATAAGTGTTTGGTCTAAGATGGATTAATAAGGCAATGGGATAAAGTGCTCGAATATTTATATAAGGCTAGAATGTAGTAAGATAAGGTTAGGAGATACAATGTACAATACTAAGGATAATTAGATAGGGCTAGGAGATACAGTGTTTAATAATAAGGATACTTAGATAAGGCTAGGAGATAAATTATTCGAATATTTGATAGTTCGATACAGACGAGAAATAAAGTGTTCGATTTAATACAAGTAGACAACACTTGGATATAATGTGTTCAAAGTACTTAAATAAGATCAGGAAATAAAATTTTTGAATATTAAATAATTAGGATAATGATGACATAAATTTCTAATACGAACAGACCCGGACGTAAATGACGCGCAGCCTGGAAAGGGCCCTTAAGCGATATGAAAACAGCAAAGACTCGGATCAACCTGCACTTCCATCCAGTCTGATTATGATTTTCACTGTTCATTAGTATATTGTGAAAAACAAAGACTCCCTTCCCTGTAATGTTTTTACTGTTGACTGTCCCAAGTAGGTGTTTCTCTCTCAGTTTGTTCGTTGCAATGAAGTTTCCTATTGTCATTATTTAAACCTTTATCACATTACGAAAACACGCCTATTCAAATATTTTGAAAATTTAACCACCAAAAACTGAAAGTTTTCGGATAAAAATTCTAATCTTTTTTCATATTTCTGCTCAAAACATAGATTGTGGTTACTCGTTAGAACCGCCTCGGCGAGGCGGTTCTAACGAGTACCTACAATCTATGTTTTTGAGCAGAAATACGAAAAATAATGTATACCCCTGTAAACGCCAGTTTCACTATATACATTGTAAAAGTGTGGTTTAAGGGGGTCAAATTATATAGGTACGTTTTCGTGATGCGTTGCCTTGGAAAGGCTATGTTTATGGTCTTTTCTGGGTATCTCCATATCTAATTTTCGCTGTCCCTATATGCCATTAGACACTGTCCCCAGATTGCACATAATATCATTATGAGACATCATAGGACTTGTGAAAAGACGTATTTAATGATAATTCTGGGATATTATTTTCTTAATTTTCCATAAAAACCGTATGTTATTGATATTCATTAGATACGCTTCTGCGAAGTGCTTTTAACGAGTACCCACAACATATGCTTTTATAGAGAACTAGAGAAAATTATCCAAAAGCAAAGAACCAGGCTGACATCCCATCGGCCCAGATCGTACATTGATGAGCGATGCTTTATGTTACAATACTAAAACCCAAATAAATAATTTTGACTAGCAAAGATTCTAAGTAAACAGAAAAACTGATTTTTCTGCGGAAAGCCTTCCATTTTATTCTAAATATTCGGACACCGTTACTCTTTACCCTACATGGCCTGACCCTTAAAGTGTCAGTCACAACTGCAGCAGGTGGCATTTTGAAATGCGCTTTTTATTTGCCAGAGAAAATAAAGCTTGATGTATTGCCTGAATCGTTTGGCTAACTTAGACTGGTACATATGCAGCAGCGCAGTCTACACTGCTGTCATATGAAGAGTTTCCAATGAAACCGAGACTCATTATCCTTATAGGGACAGCGAAAATTTTGTGTTCGATGTTACCAAGGGCAACAATTACTGACAGTTCAACTAACTGGGCCCAGTTGTTCAAAGCTAACGATGTCGTTAGTTAACGATTCGTTAAAATTTACATCGAGTGATACGCAAATATTCTGAAATTTTTTGCTGAAAAAATGTGAGTAGCTTTTGCAGTGCAAAAGCTACTCACATTTTTTCAGCAAAAAATTTCAGAATATTGTATATTGAATCTGCTAAAACAGTTAACGAAATGACCCTTAACGAGATCGTTAAGCTAACGACGCTTTGAACAACTGGGCCCTGCACATTACAAGAAATGTTGTCTGCGACAATTTTGCTTGGCGCGTTTGGGAATAATTGCTGTCAAATAGTGCGTACGCTGATCGAATGCTTAGGATAAATACGGATAATGTTTAAATATCGCTTGATAAAACATCATTCGCAATAAAAGCTATTCATTTGATATACGATTACTGGCCTATCCGGTAAGCAACTAAATTTCGGCGTGAACAAAACCATGACATTTAGTATGTCTGATGTAAATTAGTTATACTGACTCAAAGCAGAAACGCAACACTTCTGAACTGCAAAGAAAAGTAATACTGATACATAATTTGTTTTGTTTTTGTTGTTTTGTTGTTTTTTTTTGTTTGTTTGTTGTTGTTTTTTTTGTTGTTGTTTTTTTTTTTTTTTGTTTGTTTTTTTTTTTTTTTTGTTTTTTTTTTTTTTTTTTTTTCTCTGTTTTAATAAAAACAAATAATCTGTATATAATGTTGGCCCACAATTTCTCTTACACTTTATACTGAGGAACAAACATACACCCTGAATTGTTAAATTGCAAGCACGTTTTACACACTAATCAGTTTTACAATCATAAGCTACTTCATTTCTTTTGTCATTTCATAGTGCTGCGTTTCGTGCCTTTGGTCAGTACAGTCGAACCGATAGCTCGAACACTGATGGCTCGTTTACCATGGCAAAGTCGAACTCGTTTTTAAGTCCCTACGAAATTCTTCCGATAGCTCAAGAGAACAAACATTTAGGGAACTTTTGGTCATTTTATCATGAAATTGTATGTTGTGTGTACTTATTAGATCGCCTCATCGTCAGTTCTCATGAGTACACTCACCATACAATTATTGTTGTAGAAGATCGAAAAGACATCCCTAAATTGTCGCCATTTGCTATCTGACCTGGTGCCATGATACCCTGAGTGGCTCGAACTACCCATATCTCGAACAAAGTTCCATGGTCCCAAAGGTGTTCGAGCCATTGAAGTGCAACTGTAAATACTAGCGCATGCTTGTAGGATATAGGTGGTACATTAGTTGCTGTATCAAGCGATCTTCTCTTATCGTTTTGGAAGCTAGTTAAGGGGTCGTGATACACTGACAATGGAGATAACTGAATCAAAATTGTTTAGTTCCTTTCTGAAACGGGCGCTACTCAATGAGAAAAGAATTTGCCCCTAGAGGAAGCAAATTCTTTCCTTACTGAAAAGTCCCTTTTCGAAACTGACTTGGCGTCCAGTAAACGAAACGGAAGTTACAAAAAGTTGTCTCCCTTAGCAAAAAAAATGCGAACATTCTACAAAGTTGACGCAAATAGTAGAGCGTAGAAGTAGTAGTCAAAGAGAAAGCACTCTCATGACAGTTTTTGCTTCAGATTCAAAGGGAGACCACTTTAGCAGAAATATTACTAGAATATGAACCCTCTATCAAAAGGGGCTATTATTAAAGGAACGAGTTCGTTCCCAGAGGAGACTTATTTTCTCCGAAAAATATTAAAACTATTCAAACTGCCGTCAACTGTGCTTTACGGGTTAGGACTAGACCAAATTTGAGAACAGATACAAGTTCTCCCTTGGACGTGTCAATAAATTAAAATTCTTAGTGCGTAAAAAATAAATGAATGAATGGACGTTTCCACTTTGAATTCTAAGTAGATAATTTTATTTTTGTAATTGTTTCTGCGTGTTAAGCTTTTTATATAAGTTTAAGCAAAGCACATTAAATTCATATTCAGGCAAAATTTTGTTTACTGAAATTCTTTGAACAACTGCAGTGTGTCACGTACACAGAACTACTGGTTGTCGCTGTGGACAACGTGATAGGATTGATAGACGAGTGATTTGAAATATGTAGCTCAGTAGTCAGCAGTGAAATAACATGTTATTTCTACGAAAGACCGGTAGTGACATTTCAACTACATTAATTCAATGTTTCAACTTCACGAATTCACGATTTCAGCTTCACGAATTCCCGATTTCAACATCACGAATTCACGAATTCAACTTCACGAATTCACGAATTCAACTTCAAGAATTCCACTTCACGAATTCAACTTCACGAATTCACGAATTCAACTTCACGAATTCACGAATTCAACTTCACAAATTCACGAATTCAACTTCACGAATTCCACTTCACGAATTCAACTTCACGAATTCACGAATTCAACTTCACGAATTCACGAATTCAACTTCACGAATTCACGAATTCAACTTCACGAATTCCACTTCACGAATTCAACTTCACGAATTCACGAATTCAGCTTCATGAATTCACGAATTCAACTTCACGAATTCCACTTCACGAATTCAACTTCACGAATTCACGAATTCAACTTCACGAATTCAACTTCATGAATTCAACAATTGAATTCGTGAAGTTGAATTCGTGAATTCGTGAAGTTGAATTCGTGAATTCATGAAGTGGAATTCGTGAAGTTGAATTCGTGAAGTTGAATTCGTGAATTCATGAAGTTGAATTCGTGAATTCGTGAAGTGGAATTCGTGAATTCGTGAAGTTGAATTCGTGAAGTTGAATTCGTGAAGTTGAAATCGTGAATTCGTGAAGTTGAAATCGTGAATTCGTGAAGCTGAAATCGTGAATTCGTGAAGTTGAAACCTTGAATTAATGTAGTTGAAATGTCACTACCGGTCTTTCGTATATTTCACTGCTGACTACTGAGCTACATATTTCAAGTCTGTGATCTATATATGGCCGTATGATTAAAATTGACTGATATTTTATTTGTTGTCTTCTGTATTTTCAAAGAATTTGTATTCACTGAAGCTGTTGTAAGCCTAGTGTCCCATAAAAGAGGCATTCATTTCTAAAAAATAATATATATATATATATATATATATATATATATATATATATATATATATATATATATATATATATATATATATATAATGATAAAAAGTAACCAGCCACCCCTTATACAGGTAATGGATCTATCCAAAGTGTTAATGTAGAAGAGTCCGCCCGGCATAAATTGGTTCAATTATCTTGTCCTTTGGAACTATTGTGCTTGTACTCAATGTGTGAAAATACAGTAACGCTTTAAGCGCTGCTATAGGACGGTTGTGAGGAAATAGATTATCAAGTGAATGGCCCTTCAAAGCAAATAACACAGCCATAAATTTTAAAACGGCTTAAGTATCAAGTTTTCTGGGACAGAATAGCTAGTTTCGGGCAATTCGGCATCATCAGTTACCCTCATATAAATTTTCAAAAATGCGGGAATGTGATCAGTGATCACAAAGGACCAGAAACTATATAAACTACACTATAGTGGAATACGGGGAAACATACTACGGCCGCCTGAGTGCATTAATACCATCAGTCGCATTTTGTTTTTCATTGTCTTTAAAATGAAGCTACCTGAGAAAGGCTACAATCACAACACACAGTCTTCCCGAGACATGTAAAGAAGAGTAGATGAGGTATAAACAATGACATTATCTAGGTTTTGCCGCGTTCTGTGTTTGCAGATTATTCTAATACTAAAAGGTGACTGTCCAATGAGAATTTCAAAATGATGTATTTCATCTTACATGTACTCTTCTCTGGACCGTTCTGAGAATAAACACTGTTGCGTGTAACAAAATGGCGGGTTTCATCTTAACCCTTAAACGCCAAGAAAATCTGCATCTGAAAATGTCGTCTGTTAATGTCGTCTACTGAATATTCTTGCAAACTTTTCAAACCTAATTTTGCATACAAGCAAACAGTGTGGGCCCAGATCAGACTGCTCCTAAAGGAGCAGTCTGATCTGGGTCCACACTGTTTGCAGAAATGACTTTTAAAGTAACTGGCAGATGAGAAAGCAGACGACAATTGTAGTGATTGGCGCTTTAAGGGTTAATGCCGTAAGCACATCTTACCTTACACAGCGTCTAACCAAAGCGCCAGATAAGACAGGTATCCACGCAACATTTTTTCTTATTGCCCCATGAAAACATATGTTGCGGTACTCATTAGAAGCGCCTTGCCAGGCGCTTCTAATGAGTACCTACAACATTTGTTTTCATGAAGAGCTTTGCCGAGGCGCTTCTAACGAGTACCCACTACATATATATTCGTGCAGCAATAAGAAAAAATATTGCGTGGATAAGAGATGTCCGTATTTTTTGGTGAACAAGCATCTTATCTGTTGCTATGCTAACACTTAAAATGCCATCATGAGTTCAACAGATGGTATTCAAATTTCATAATTATCATTCAGAAAAAGAAATAAGGCTTGATGATTCACATGATATATCTAGCAGTATTTCTCCGAAATATATCGTCTGCTGCAGTTTCAGTTCTTATTTGCAACAGTATATCAAATCGGTTTGGTTTTCATTCATGAGTTTAAACAGTTCCAGTTCCAATGCGAGTATTTCAGCTGCAGTTGGCATTTAAATATTTATTAGCAGAAAAAAATCATGCTCAGCTGTGTTAAGGAAGAAAGAATTTGTTATTGTTATTAATTTGAGATTTACGAGCAGAACTTTCATGGTCTGCTAAGTTGAGCATGAAAAAAAGTTTTATACCTCAGGACCAGAGTAACAGGTAAACTAACTCACAGAGTGTGCTCCGATTAAGGTGAGCAAAACTGTCAGATGTGTGATGTTCTACACATATGCATGACCTTTTGTTATCTCTAATGATTTGGTTAAATGATAGCTAGCCCTCGCCATACTGAATTAATTATGATGCCACTCCCACTTCTAATTTTCAGCCAATCGGATTACTTGATTGAGGTCTTTTATACAAATTCACATGCTTAATGCCAAACAGTGTAGATCCAGATCAGTTGGCTTCTGAAGAAGCCAATTTAAAGACGCCAACTGGTCTGGGCCTACACTGTTTGCAAAGGCAGAGCATATTCTGGTTCAGTGGTTCAGCAAGAACAGGCTTAATAATAAGTATATTTGCTTCTCCTGCACACACCTAAAAGTTGACATCCTAAATTAGTGGTTATTGTTTGTTAATAACATATTATATAACTTAAGAAATCCGAAATATAGTGCAAATCCAGGTAAATATGAAGGTACGATATTTAAGCTAGAGAAAGGTGCAGAGAAATAATTGTGAAAAATTACCTCATAAGCTTCCACTTTTTATTGTCATTGTGCTGGAGGCCGGCAGGAACCAGTAGCCATTAATATTTGATAATATGATTCAGGTTCGTGATTCCAAAGAGTAAAGGATGACGATTCATTCCGAATGAGTTAATCTATATTGGGTTTTGCTTAGCTTATAGGAAAGGTTTATTAATTATATTAATTCGTTTTTCCCTAAGTATACTTTTCATTCTTCCAAATAAATAATATTGTTTACGTTACTCTATTCAAAAATAATTCCCATATTTAACCATTGTATTGGGACAGACAGGCCCGAGCAAACAGTGTTGACCAAGCTCAGAATCTACACTGTTTGCCACTGATCCATCAGTGTTTATATGAAAAGGTGGACATGTTTAAATTTTAGGACAAATATGGTAAGAATTTGAGGTGTCCCAAATTTTAGAGTAAATATGGTAAATAAAAAACCATCGCAGTATTTGATAGAGTGTAAAGCTGAGAGATAGGAAAATGATGAAGAAGGCAAAAGCCTTTATTATTTTAATTACATTTTGATTAAGTTTGTATTTAAAGGCGTCTTGATGACTTAAAACTTTTGAAAACGTTCCATTTGCCTGAAAATCGTCAGAGAATCTTAATTCTTTTGAAAATATCAACTTTGTTTCTGACATAATCTTACTCAAATTTGCTGTGTTGAATTGAAAATTTTGATACTCAGAAGTATTTCTAAAAAACCTTAGAAATTTTGAATGATTTTTACTGTGCCTCACCCGTACGTTCCTGAAATATCCATGAAAATTTGTATTAGTATAAATTTTAAGATAGACAAAAAGCATTTTTATACAATAAAACGTTTTAACTCTTAACCCATCAGGTTTAAATAACAGCAGAAAACATTTCAAACCATTTTTTCCCATAAAGCTGAACTTGAAATTGTAAAGCCATTTGTCATCTGCTGATTTACTCCAGAGAATGGTAAATATAAATACGAGGGTCTCAGTGAGGTTTAACTATTAGCTGCATTAGGCCTAAAGTTTTACCAAAAAGCGGCACTGGAGTGAAACATTTTCCGGGTTTTTTTTCGGTTAGCAACTATTACGATGCTTAGACGCATCGTCCCAAAATTATACTGATTAGCGTCATTTTGGAGAAAATATATTTGTTAGGGGTCTTGACTTGTAAGAAAACTAACATGAAAGGCATAAACTCACACATACACACAATTACACACAAGCACGCCGATCGCACGCACACAGGAGAATACGATAGTGCCAAAGTAGTTCACTCGATGTTTACTATAAGGCTGGCATTTTGTTACTTTCCTAGGTCAAAGCTTCGTTCTTTTCCATCACACCAGCAGATCCGCGCCGAAAGTAATACATCCCTCTTTATTTCAAGGTGTGGTGGGGACATATTTAAGAAAGTAGTTTCAAGTGCCGTCTGCTTATATTCAAATTCAAATAGTCCAGGTGCTCTACATGGACAGTAATTTATAAGCACTGATAGTTTTGGTTTGAATACGCCTGTGTGCAATAAACATGAATGCAATCGCATACTGAACTTCGAAAGATATTTCAAAGGAAATTTACTTTAATTACTTAACATGTCATTTTGTAATGTTTCAAATTAATTTAGTATGTATACCCTTTCGTTATCACAATGGTTTACCAAAGAGTGAAGGCAAGGACATGCCAGCAATATCTCCGTAAACACAGCAAAAGCACAAACGTATATATATATATATACAGTCGACTCTTGTTATCTCGAACTCCAAGGGACTCTCAAAAATACTTCGAGATATCCGTACTTCGACATATCAGATTTGCAGACTTGAGGAAAAAATAAATCGAACAACCGCATTTAACAAGTGTATATGTAATTGGACTCTTGAAGTTAAACATATGTTGAAAATATTGTGGAAAAGAGGAGAAATTGCTCCTTAGGAGCAATTTCTCCTCTTTTCCACAATATTTTGTTACCTGTTATTAGATTTTCATTTTTAAGCAGGGACCAGATTTTCACTTCGAGATAAGCGGTTATTCGAGATAAGCGAGGTCGACATAACGAGAGTCAACTGTATATATATATATATATATATATATATATATATATATATAACCCTAACATAAGATGTGTGAATACCAGCGAGAATGCCAAACTTTAAAGAGAATCCATCTATCTAACAATAAATCTAACAACAGGTAACAAAATTTTGTGGAAAAGTGAAGAAATTGCTCCGAATTTCTTTTCTTTTCCATGATATTTTCAATATATCTCCAACTTCAGGAGTCAAATTACATATTCATTTATGGAATCTTGTTGTTCAATTTATTTTTTCCTCAATTCTGCAAATCTTATATGTCGAGGTATGGATATCTCGAGGTATTTCAGAGAGTCCCTTGGACTTCGAGATAACGAGAGTCGACTATAGTTTCGACGAAGTGCTTTTATGTGTTGTCCTTTCATATAAATAATCTCTTATCCGGAGGGTCGATAGGCCGTCAGTAACATTGCATATATGCAAATTTACTGAACATCTACCAACCCATTTCTCAAGATACAGAGCGAAAACAATTTGGTTGATGCAGGACAGAGAAACAACATAGAACAGTATTCCACGCTTCCAAACTTCATTGTGGTTGCTCAACGAGCATTCACCTGTTTTCATTCTGTTTGCGAATTTCGAAAAATGCTTTCAAAATAATGGAGTTTTATACATTCGAAGATTATCAAATCTACCTGATTATATATAGAAATGAAACTGTTATTAACTTAATTCATCGCAGTTTATGTTAGGTCTGAAACATCAGTTAGTAGAGAAACAGAATTTTTGGGGCATTTGAATAGTTTACCCCTAAGAATTTAATTAATTGCGTTAAATCTTATTTTATTTTTATTTTTTTCATCACGAAAACATGCCTATATAATTTTGACCCCCTTAAACCCCATTTTTATATAGTAAAACTGGGGTTTACAGGGGTATACATTATTTTTCTTATTTCTGCTCAAAACATAGATTGTGGGTACTCGTTAGAACCGCCTCATCGAGGCGGTTCAAACGAGTATCCACAATCTGTGTTTTGAGCAGAAACATGAAAAATATCAGAATCTTTTTATCTGAAAATTTTCATTTTTTGGTGATAAAATTTTCAGTATATTTGAATAGGCATGTTTTCGTAATGTTTTATTTATTTATTTATTTTATTTTATTTTTTTTTTTTTTTTTTTGGATTTGAGTAAAGATAGCACCAAAATTAGAATTAATTGGGTAAACATAGAAAACGAAAGAAAAGGTTCAAAAATGGCTGATGGTTTTTCATAATATCCATCTAATATTAGGACAGTACTTGTGCCATGAAGTATAAAAGCATTACGAAAACATGCCTATTCAAATATACTGAAAATTTTATCAGCAAAAAATAAAAAAAAATCCAGATAAAAACTCTGATATTTTTCATATTTTTGCTCAAAACATTGATTGTGGGTACTTGTTGGAACAGCCTCGCCGAGGCGGTTCTAACGAGTACCCACAATCTATGTTTTTGAGTAGAAATAAGAAAAATAATGTATACCCCTGTAAACCCCATTTTTACTATATAAGAGTGGGGTTTAAGGGGGTCAAAATTATATAGGTGTGTTTTCGTGATGGGACCTTTTATGTGTTGCAATCATAATATAGTGATCACAAGCTTTTCTGGCTTTGAAGCATTTAATTTTTACCCCTGAATTTGGAAATAATAGGGTACTCTCTCAGATATATTGCGTATCAATACCCCAATTTTGAAAATAACTGTGTATGTGTTCACAATAGTTGGGATGGGTATGCAACTCAGATAACCTCTTATCTCTTCCTATGCTGTTCGTTTTAAGTACATATATATAAATAATCATTTAACTCACTTACCCGTCAACCACTCGCATACAACAGACCACGAATCTTCGATCACATTTATTATTCCATTTGGTAAACACTGACGAAAAAAGTTCTGCGATTCGAAAGCACCCAAGCATGCCTTCGTCTGCAACTCTAGTGCCAGCTGTGATACCGTTGTAACAACACTCCTCTTTAGATAATTCTCTGTCTCTATCAATTTCTGAAATGTACAGGTTGAAAAACAGGCACATTTACTTTATTCAAAAACTTTAGACACCTCACATACACTGAATCCTCGTTACAACGACAGCATTTGTTCGCACAAATGCTGCCATTAAATGAACTTTCTTTTGTAAAGAATCCTTAATGAGCTGAATAATATGTAAGAAAGGCGTTTATTCTTACTTTCTCATAGACCATATGTTTGGGATACTTGTTAGAATCGCAATTCCAACATATACGCGAAATGTATGCTTCTTGAAGTATTAAATACAATGTTCTTGCATACTTTCTGATTATCTTTTGCCTCTTGTGCGAAGATTTCGTGTCATCCAAATTATTATTATAACGAGTTTTGCCATTGTATTGAATGTCAGTATGAAGAGGATTGACTGTATTTAAAGAACTTTGGGAAGTTGTCATGAGTCATACGTTACTGATACAAACGTTATTTGTTCGATATTTAATGTTTGGTGGTATAGCTGCATGGTGTGGATATTATTATTATTATTATTATTATTATTATTATTATTATTATTATTATTATCAGTTATTAGACAATTGCGTGGTTCAACCTTTGGTCCTAGCTAACTACCATACAAAACAACAGAAACTTTTTTTTGCATATAGCGATAGACATGACAACGTGTTTCAGGTGGAAGTAACAATACAGGGATAACATTTTAACATTTTTATCACAGTTTTACATAACCGATATAATGTAATTTTTTGATGGATCTTTAAAATGGCTCTTTCTAACTTCAGTGTTTGTTCGACTCGACCAGGAACAGAGATAAAACGTGCTGAAAAACTCTGAAACATTTGCCCGTTTGTAAATGTCTTACCACAGAATGTCGGGCCGCATTCTTACAGCTATACAATTATTGAACATCAAATATGAATATACTGAACCTTATCGAAAGCTTACAATGACATGGAGTAATATATATTGTGATGTCATTGTTATAATAAAATATGATTTTTTCATATATTCACATACATATACATATAATAATATACATATACATACATATATACAGATACACATTATCCACTATTTTAGTATTTCAGAAGATTCTGATTAGCTACAGCACTATACTCTATATTCAGAACACTGAATTTGAGGAAACCAACGTTGTTGTCTAGTCGAGTGATCGCTAGAAACTGACCAAATCCGTGCGAAACCTTACATATATAGGCTTCTCAGCTGAACAAAGCTCACAAATCGCTACAAAATACCTGTCCTACCAGTTTATATTCGATAATCCGCAAGGACATATGTTCTCCACTACTCGATGTGCCGTGGGAGAACTAATAATTAAGGCAACCAGTATATATTAAGAAAAGTTGCAAACAGGTCAATGTCGGCAATGCGTGTCCTTTAATTTTTATTTTGGTCAATAATAATCTATATACACTGTACTATTAGCTAAAATGTACCTATTTTAATTTCAAATCGCCCATACACTGAATTCCTTGTCCTTACAAGAGGTTGCAGTTGACGAGCATGTCTTTAGACATACTTTTATGCAAATCCTATTATGTGTGTTCTCGACTATGCAAATGTACACGAATTCAGCCAATACACGTACAGGTCCAGGCAGACGGACAAATACTAACATGGCAGTCCGTACACCTATGTACCAATTTACCTTAAAGACATGCGTTTCTTTAGTGGTTTTCATATAAATA
Organism: Anodontia alba; assembly: GCA_964016985.1. NCBI lineage: Eukaryota > Metazoa > Mollusca > Bivalvia > Lucinida > Lucinidae > Anodontia > Anodontia alba. The sequence continues at coordinate 41,877,858 of OZ024824.1, read as the reverse complement.
CTCTGCCGTTTAATGAAAACTATTAAAGATGATGTTTGTGTTCAAAATAGTTGAAATGTTGACAGACTGCACTAAATATTTATACTTCTTGGAACCTGAACTCAAAATAAAGTAATGAAAATGAAAATGTGTTTCAAACAGTTTAAAGGAAAAAGTCTCCTGCATGCAATGTTTGCCTTTAGGTATACACCATCCGTAAGTTATTCGTACCTTCAGATGTCTGACTGTCTTCTTCACTCTCCTCGCTATCAGTTGGATATTGTTCGTCATCCTCCTTGTCTTCAAGTTCATGTGATTCCTCACTACTTTCTTGTATTTTGTCTCCTAGTTTACTGTGTTTGTGTTCTTCATCGCGTTCAGAACTATCATTTTTCAAAGCTTGTGAGTGATCATTTTCATTATGTTGAACCTCAGTGTTGCTTGGAGCTGTTTCAATACCTTGTGCCTGTCGCCAAAATATATCCGTTTAATTATACAAACTGTATAAAGTTCGATTTTTTAGTTCGTAATCTGTACTTTAACTAGTGCATACTATAGTATACTTTACATATTCTGATTCCTTTTGATCACTGATCCCCATTCAAAGTTTGTTTGTTTGTTGTTGTTGTTTTTTTTTTGTTTGTTTTTTTGGGTTTTTTTGTTTTTTGTTTTTGTTTTGTTTTTTCTTAAAATTATGGGACCCAACTGGCCGAAGTTAGCTGTCAAGTTAGCATTCTGATTAAACCTATATGGAACCGTTATCGGCTATTCCTGTCGGGACGATAAAGGCCTCATACAGATTTCAGCAGATTCTAGCTGGGTAGCCTTCGATACTTCAGCTGTTATCATCTGTGTGTGTGTGTGTGTGTGTGTGTGTGTGTGTGTGTGTGTGTGTGTGTGTGTGTGGATTTAAGCAGAATTCTAGCTAGGTAGCCTTCGATACTTCGGCTGTTATCAGCTGTGTGTGTCTGTGTGTGTGTGTGTGTGTGTGTGTGTGCGCGCGCGCTTCCGTTGCTGCTAGGTGGCATTCCTCTTTAGTATAGATTTATAGGACTGCAGTCATAAAAATATGTACGGAGACAATCGGTAAAGGCACACACACACACACACACACACACACACACACACGCACACACACACACACACACACACGCACCACAACTCTCCAATGGACTTGAGAAGCTATTAGATATATTTATTATTTATAAGTCTCATTCACTCATTAATTATAGTCAGTAAAGTTTAGTAATTAACCGTTTATTATTTGAACTATGTTAACAGTGTGATCCGTCAAATTCACTATATCGCTAATGAAGATGAAAATTTAACGCACTGACCATTCCAAGGCAGTTCCTCTCTGTCTTCTTTATGCGTCTGTGGTTTCCTGTTTGTTTTGTCCTTATTTGTTCCTAATCTCTCTCTTTAAGTGCCTCAGGAGGGCTGTGCTTCGTGATTGTGACATTTCCTTGGTATCAAAACTTATAGTTTTGGAATCCTAATATCTCAACTTTTGTATAATCACATGATATTCTGAAATAGGGATTTTAACCTAATGATGCTTGATTTTATGAGTAAGCGGCCAATAGTGAACATTTGCAAACAGTGTAGTTCCAGATCAGATACCACAGAATACTATGTCCGACGAGGGTCAGCACTACTTACCCTATTAACAACATACAGAAGCAGAAGATACTAAATACCACCCCTATAAATATAATAGATGAATTGACGCTTCTTCTTTTATTATTTTAAGTTTAGAAATTTAGAACACTTGGTCGTCTTCTGAAAGATGATACCCAGCATGCTTAGTGTTGATAAGATGTACGTCAAAATTATTTACCTGTACATTGTGATGATCGTCATTCACTGGATAGTCTTCTATATCGTTGACTGGATCAAATTCATCTAAAGAGATTTCATTCCCTGTAGCTGGATCTGTCTGTCCATCTCGAAGCATCTTCTCGTTTGAAGTGTAATCAAAGCAGTGGTAACGCTCTTCACCTGTACGTCAACCGGTAACAATTTTATAAGACTGTTTTTTGAAAAGGAAACTGTCTATTTGTTGGTAATTCTCAGTGATCAGTTTTAAGAATACATAACTCGGGTGATCAATAAGACTGGTACTTTTTTAATATTGATCATTCTAAGGCAGTGATTCTGCTATAGTTTATTTGTGTTGACTTGTGGCTACTTGCTGTGGGATTGTTTTCATGCTTTGTTCTGCTTGGTTTAAACATATTTTATTTCCGTAACACTTTGTAAAACATACAATCGTACATGTAATCAATATGAAGATGAAAAAGGATAGGAACGAAACCAATTTCGCTTATATGGTTCTTCTCCTTATAAAGCATGAAACTGTGACTATAATACCGCAGATATACTAGTTTGATGAGTGGAATGTAAGTGGTGTTACATTTAACAAATTAGGTTTAGGAAAGACAAAAACAGAAATACAGACACCTGAGACGTCTCTTAGATTATCTGTCATGCTTTTCACGCTAGTGGCTTTCGTATGATACTGACACAGATACATGAGTACTGCATTGATCAATATCAGACAGTATTTCAAAATTTGAAGACATTTCTAGAAAGTAAGAAAAAATAAATAACAGTCATCACTAAAAAAAGCAAATGTTCAAGCTTAAAGGGGTAAAAAGACCTTAAGAAGGAGACAGGATGCACATACTCGGACCAGGAGAAAGGAGCCGGAGACAAGCTCTTTGTTAATATAGTCGCACAATAGACATTTCTTAGAGTTTCTACCCAAACCGCTTAGCATCGATGATGTATTTTTGTACCTCTTGGAATATAACTACATTGGCTTCGTCTGACTGCGAAGCTTCACCGAACAACAAGAGATTCATGGTTACGTTGTAACATTGTGACAGGCTAGTAATCAGTGCAATACGATGGCGTGCGTAAAGGGGACATTCAAAGAAATAATGGTATGCATTCTCGCATTGACAAAGAGGAGATTCTGATATGTTTTAAGGAAAGGGTCATTGTTCAAACCACTGCAGATTGTTCGGAGACGGGTATGAAGGAGGTAATCCCTTCTACTTCCGCCATAGTAATACTTTGGGACTCTTTCTCTCCCTCTGTTTAGAAACTGCATAAATGTCTTAACAGTATTTATATATCTTCCTTCCGGGGTCAAACTATTCCAGTCCCTGACAGTAGAGGGCTAAACGGAGTTAGAGTATAGAGTTGTTCTCGAGTGTATAATTTGCTGGTCGTTGGAGTTAATAAGCTGTACCGTGTGGTGTTACCTACATTTTGAGGGACTAGAGCAGACAGATATGTTGACGTCAAATTGTGTTTCATTTTAAAAAAGAGACTCAGCTTGTGATCATTACGTCTTTTCTGAAGAAAATCCCATTTTATCTCTTGTAACAGCAAGTACAAGGATATCAAGCGGGTACTGCCAGTGGCTATTCTGGCAGCTTCATGTTGTAGCTTTTCTAATTCTTCTTTTTCGTACTGAGCACAACTGTCCCAGAACAAGTCTTGGTATTCAAGAATCGGTCTTATAAATGCTGTGTATATAATTTCTAGTGATTTGCGATCTAGCTTAAATTTAAGTTTTCTCATTGTGTTGATTCGTGTCCATGCTTTGTCTTTTATGGATCTGGTGATGTCAGGACCCGTCGTTGGGAAAATATAAGCCAAGGTATTTGTGTGAGTCAGCTTCTTTGATTTGTTGGTTTTGCATGAAAAGAGGTGCGTGTGCAGGTTTGTTGTTTTTGCATGATATTACAAGAGAATCAGTCTTCGGTGGCTGGAAAGTAACTAACCATTACTGAGCCAAGTCATCAATTTTCATAAGATCTTAGGAAGGAGTTCAGCAGCAGTGTTAGGATTATTCACTAAAATATAGAGGCTAGTGTCGTCCGCAAAAAGGACAAATATTTGAGCCGATATTATTGACAATGTCATTTATATAGACGAAAAAGAGTAAAGGTCCCAAGACGGAGCCTGAGGAACTCCAGCTTTGATGTAAGCCCATTCAGAATTTACACCAGGAAGGACAACTCTCTGTCTGTTTAGAGATATATAATCCTTAAACCAGTCAAGAAGAGTATCTGAAACACCGCATGCTTTAAGTTTTTGTAAAAGTCCTGCATGCCAGACACTATGAAAGTCATTTTTGATATCACAAAAGACAACCCTTTTTTCTTTCCCGTCATCCAATGCCCAGCAAAATGTATTGTGCAGAAAGGTAAGCTGATTAACAGTTGAATCACCGGGGATAAAACCAGGTTGTAAGGGAGTAAGATTGTTGTCGCGTAGGTGATTAAAGAGATGTTTGAACACGTTCGAAGATTTTAGACTCAGCATTCAAAAGAGATACCGGTCTGTGGTTCGTTAGGAGGGATAAGTCACCTTTTTATGAAACTGGAGAAAGGTTAGTATCTTTCCAGGGGATTGGAAAAGAACCAAGACTCAGAGAATAATTAAAAAAAAGAGCGAAGAGGTTTAGATATTTCTAGTGCAAGTTCCTTGAGAATTTTATTGTTCAAACCATTTGGGACTGAGGGTTTTCCATCTTTCCAGGGGACTGGAAAAGAACCAAGACTCAGAATATAATTGAAAAAGGAACGAAGATATTTCTACTGCAAGTTCCTTGCGAATTTTATTGTTCAAACCATTTGGAACTGAGGCTTTTCCATCAGCTAGGGTTTTTAATACTGATTCGACTTGGTCCGGTGTCAACTCTGATTTAGTAAGATTGTTATGTTTGTTGTCTTATTGTTGTATCTTGTAGCTCCTATAAGGATCTACCATTGGTGAGAGGGATAGAGAGAAATATCCGTCCCAAGGATCACTGGCACTATGAGGCTTGCCGAGTGATGCCAGACTGTAATCGCGAGGGACGGATTTTTTTATCTACCCCTCACACCCATGATAGATTCTTTTTCTTGCACACCTTTCATTTCTGGACGTAGACTTTTTTAATAATGCAGTCACTTCGATTGCTGACGTCCGCCACATTGTGATGACATTACTGTGGCATTTAATGACGTAATTACGTTTAGAGACGTAAACCTTAACGATGGCGTACGTGACGTCCATTACAACCAGAGCATATCAAACACGTGAGAATTCTCGACTTTTATCTTACCCTACCTTCTGTCATTGGATTAAATCCAGGATTTCCTTATCTGGGCCCAGTTGTTCAAAGCTAACGACGTCGTTAGTTAACGATTCGTTAAAATTTAGATCGAGTGATATGCAAATATGCCGAAATTTTTTGCTGAAAAAATGTGAGTAGCTTTTGCAGTGCAAAAGCTACTCACATTTTTTTAGCAAAAAATATCAAAATATTGTATATTGAATCCGTTAAAACAGTTAACGAAATGACCCTTAACGAGCTCGTTAAGCTAACGATGCTTTGAACAACTGGGCCCTGGTGTTCAAGAATGTCTAATATTGTGATCACTTTGTTGTGGAATGAGCTGGTTGCTTTGCTTTTCTCTGGTTTATGGCTTGTGTACTGTCTGTCTTGGTTTGTCAGCTCTTCCTCTTGGTGTCATTAGTAGGCTAGGTTTGTGATTGTGACTTTTCCTGAACAGCTTCTGTACTATTTTTGAAAGAACATGTATTTGCCTCTCTTCTCACAGCCATATAGGATACAGTTTGTTTCTCCCAAATAAAACTATTTATCTACCAATAATTTTGATCTTACCAATTTGCCAACAACATTCGGATTCTCGATCAGTAATCCAGTCAAGCCGGGAGGAAAGAAGTGGAATGTCCGTCTCACCAGTACCACAAAAACTATCTATACGTCGTCGCCGGATATCACCAAAACACTCTATTCTTAGACCGTCTTCCTAAAGTATGTACCATTTATAAAATCGCATAGCATTTTTATATAAAGTACCACTTATAAAATACTATACTATATTATATAATATACCGTTTAGAGAATATAATTCCATCGTATATAATGTACCATTGATAAAATATTTTACTATCTTATGCAATATACCGTATATAATTTGATACCATATTACATAATGTACCGTTGATGAAATATTACATATATTATCTTAAATAGTGTACCATTTATAAACTATTATACCGTCTTTCTGGACTGAGTACAATTATATTGTAAAGGCATGATACTTGGGAATAACGAACACCCGCAGAAATGAACATAGCTTTGTCTGGGCCAGACTTGCTAATTTTGAATACTTAAGCCTCGTCAGTTGCCCTCATATAAATAATCAAAATTCCCAGAATGGGCTCAATGATCAACGAGGACCAAAAATATAAACTACGCTAAAGTGAAGTGAGGAGAGATGTTTGCCGCCGTAAAAGTCATTACAGTGTTGCAGTTTCTTATTTTAAATATACAGATAGTTTTGAAAGTAACTATTAATGTACTTTTGTTTTGTAGAAATAATAATACTTTGTTTTTATTAAAATAATGATGCTGCGTTTTTGATACAAATTATAGGGCTTGTTTGTTTTTTTTTGTTTTTTTTTTTGTTTTTTTGTTTGTTTTTTTGTTGTTGTTTTTTTTTTGTTGTTGTTGTTGTTGTTTTTGTTTGTTTTTTTGTTTTTTTTGTTTGTTTGTTTGTTTGTTTTTTCTTCTTTCTTTTTTGCCAGAACATAGGCTTTGATATTTCATGCTAATTGTCTCCTAAGGAGATAATCTGCATGATAATCCAGAGCTAATTGTCCTGGAAACAAAAAAGAAAAATATCATCGATTTGTAGTCTGCTGTGGAAAAGGTGAAGCTATAATGTTACCATTTCACAACAGTGTTTTGTATTTGTCGATCTCAGCTCCATGGCAGTTTCTAATCGATCTCTTTCGAATTCTGTGAGTATATCAACATTTCTTCTTCTAGAAAATCGTTCGCTTTTAGCTACATCAGAAGCGTTGAACTTGCTGTCGATATCACATAGTTGCTGCAACTTCTCTTGTCTTGATAACTACAAAAAACAAAATATTTGGGTCCTATAAAGAGAGATAGTTTTACTATTATCTCCTTTGATAGGTAAAAGGCAAGACAGAGCAAATACTAACAAGGCCCTTCTAATTGGAATCCTCTGTTTCTGTCATAGATCCTCAGTGGAATTTAACTTAGTTTTAACTCTTTTTTCACAGCTGTATGAAAGCTATATTGACATCACATATTTAATTGCACAGAATATGTTTCTTTTCGATAGTTTGGAACCTTTACCGACTTACGACCGCGTTGAAGTTCTATTTCTAAAGGAAAGGTAGCTATCCTTAACAGAGATGCTAATGATAAAATCAGAGACATCCAATTAATTGGACCTTGTTGTTTACAGAGAGTACTCAGGATTTTCAGCCTTTTCGACCAAAATAATGTTTTGCAAACAGTGTAGATCCTGATGAGATGACTCATAATAGACCATCTTATCAAGATCTTCATTGTTTGCCATTTTTTTTTTTTTTTTTTTTTTTTTTTTCTTGACTGAGACCCCTATTTGAAAAAAATAACTTATGGTAATTAAATTTGAACACCGCCGAGGATAAAGTGTCTTTGGCACTGTGGAACAACTAAGGCTCAGCTCAGCCTAATTCTAGATAAAACCTTGGCATTTTAATATCTACTAGTAAATAAATATCGACAAACGAAGACCTTGCTCAGACAGCCAAATCCTAGACTTCGCTTTTTAGCAATTAAAGTCCCTTATCTTCTGACAGGGCCTGGTATTTCTCCTGACAGGGCCTGTTGTTTTAAATACATCAGGAAATAACATAATACATTTCGTGGTTTCAGTATTATACAGTATGACTTCTTGGTCTGTTATGAAGCATTTTCATAGGATAGTCGGTGCAAGCATGTTTTGGTATCGTGACAGTACGGGGTTGATTATTCACGCTTAGCTTAAAATTTTCAGTAGACGACATACTGAAATTTTGCTCTTATTTTTCCCAGAAAACAGGTTTTGAAGTTCCATAACTGAGACAATTTCCATTAAATGTGAAATCCCGTTTTCTAGGCAAAATAAGAAATAGATCGTTAGTGTGTCATCTACTGAATCAGTCCAGAGAGTGGTTAATCCAGAGAGTGATGAAAACACATCACTTCCGTATTTGATACACTTAGCATTATTACATAAAACATTTTGTACTATCTTACGTTCTAGAGGACGCCAGTTCGATTTCCGAATGCAGATTTTGTACGACTTTCCAGCGTTTGCGCATCGATAAAATGTACAAACATATATATCCATCTCTATAATTCAGCTCGGTTATGGCTGAGTTAAAATGTCGGGGTTAAGTATCTTCATTAAAAATTCACGCCAAGAGTACATCAAAGTTTAAATGTTCAGAATTATAGTGTAAACTTGTTGACTTGGAACTATTCCAGTTTATTTATTGAAGCTTTTTTGGGTCGATTGTTTACAATCGAGCCATAATATACAAACGCCAAAATTTCCTGAAGGCAGTTGTACCCGTGATTATCATTGACCAATGTAATGAAACCGCGCGTTAGACAAAATGCGGGTAACAGTTATTTATAGCCGCGCTATTCTTGTTGCTGTGACGTCAGAGTGCTGTTGATTGAGGATTATCTGTAAAACCTGGACTGGGACATTTTGGACATTGGCAAACAGTGCAGACCCAGATCAGACTCCGCAGAACGCGGCGTCTGATCAGGGTCTACACTGTTTGCTTAAATAACAGGAAGTAAAGAGTTAAATGAAACAGTCTTAAGTTCCGTTCAGGACTATTTTCCCAGCCTACACTCAGAGACAATCGACCTACAAGTACTGTCAGTGCTTTGATTAAAGCTTACCTGTGCTTTAAAGTGACTGTTTAGTCTTTCCGGAAAGTTCCATAGATTTCGATCTGTGAAAGGACAAAATTATAACAACACATTATATTATGTTTCTGACAGTAATATAAATAAGATAACATTCAAAAGAAAGTGCAAGGTTGGTGAAGAATAATCTAAGATGTAAGATCATTGCAAACATTGCAATTTCAAATAAGTTATCAAGGTTTGAATGTATCACAATTGCTTTTACGGGAGTCGCCATTTTGAATATTAAGATTTTATGGCGTCATAAAGCATTAATTACACAAAATCTGAATAAATAATGGTTGTCTTATCAATGAATAAACCGTCACTAATACATTTTTTACACATGCTAAATCGTTACAATAGCATTAAACCCATCACGAAAACACGCCTATATAATTTTGACCCCCTTAAACCCCACTTTTATATAGTAAAACTGGGGTTTACAGGGGTATGCATTATTTTTCTTATTTCTGCTCAAAAACATAGAATGTGGGTACTTGTTAGAACCGCCTCGGCGAGGCGGTTCTAAAGAGTACACACAATCTATGTTTTGAGCAGAAATATGAAAAATATCAGAATTTTTATCTGAAAACTTTCAGTTTTTGGTTGTGAAATTTTCAATATATTTGAATAGGCGTGTTTTCGTAATGCGTGGCCTTGTTGGTCAATAAGATATCCATTAGGCCGGTTACTTATTAAATCGCCCTCGTATTTTTATTATTAACATTAAACATCTTGTCATATCTTCTGGTGAAAATGAAATTAATGATAATATTAAAACTTTTTAAAAGGTCTTGAAGAGCAAAATGTTAGGCAGACAGTCAAAAATTAAATGAACAGGTAATGGGTAAAATCTACATTGTGGCTCGTGCAAACTGTTAATTTTCTGGGTCGGGATATGCATTTGTGCGATTTCCTCTAGACATTCGCTGTTCATACACGCCGTAAAATATGCGCATGTTATACCGAAGGCAGTGGCCAGTCTACTCTGGTGCCTAGGATGTTATGGAAGTTCACTTTTCGCATTTGACATCATGCCGATTTTCATGAGAATCGGCCTAATGCTTTGCAGTTCTTTTGACGTAATCTATTAATTTAATACATAGCACTAGCTACAGAAAAGGTACTTTGTCAGTCAAAACGTGTTGACAGTTTTCTTATATGTACACCAAAACATATGTTGTTGGTACTCATTAGAAGCGCCTTAGCCAGGGGCTTCTAACGGATACCCACAGCATACGTTTTCCTGGAGAAATAAGGTAATATTTATCTGCATACCCCATTTATCTAGAGGTGTGCACCAGTTTATGAATGGTATCAGTAGGTCGAACAGTAAGTGTAAGAAAAACTGCTATGTAAGCACTTTAACATGTTTCTTTTTTCATTATTATTATTTTAAAACAGTAGCACATGACCCATTTACAAATGAGATTAGATTATATAATTTATATGCACATAAGCGTTAAAATTAGAAAACTAAATACATTTATTAAGAGCTCAGGAGCTTGTAGTCATACCATGAATTTACAAGAAAAAACCTGCATTTCTGCTTGTTTTAGAATAAAACATTTTAAAATGTCGTCTGCTGACATTTAACGCTTAGCATGCTGAGCCAAAATTTCAGTAGACGACATTTTGATTTTTTTTTTCTTATGTTTCCCAAAAAATACAGTATTTGACAGTTCATGCAACTTGTCACCTTAGGAGACAATTTTGTATGACATGTCAAATCCAATTTTCTGGGGAAAAAAGTATAATGAATTTGCCGTCTGCTGAATAATAGGCTTTTAGTTTCGTGCTGGCAGCAAATATTAGCAGATTGCATTTTTAAAAAATAGTTTTCTTGCTTTTCACATAAAACAGGGTTTGTAATTTTATATGAACCATCTCCTTGCGTTGGAAAACAATTTCACGCATTTATCTTCAGCTGATTTCACCTTCAGCATGCAAAGAGTTAAATAACATAAAAGAATCATTGCTGTCTGAAATGACCTGCTATATTTACCCTAAATATTGGGACACCTTAATTGTCCTAAATTTTGAATAATAAAAATCTAAAAGGTTGCCTTTCGTACCAAAGAACACACAAAGAACGAAAATTGGAGACTCGGTTTTAAAAAGTCTCATCATATACTGATATGTAGTTCGCGAGGCCGCATACACCCCCACCCCCACCCCCCCCCACCCCCCCCCCCACCCCCACCCTCTCTAGCACCGACAGTAGTGTAGGGTGCCACCCTATACTACTACCGGCTTAAGCGGTATTCGATTTTCAAAGCAACCAGAATGGACTCAATGATCGCAGAGGAAATAAAACTATAATCTGCACCATGGTGAAGTACGGGGAGACGTTTTACGGCCGCCGTATGGCACTTAACACCAGCTACAGTGAAGTAAAATAAAAAAAAAATCTAAAAGGTTGCCTTTGGAAACAAAGAGCATATGAAAGGACGAAAATCGCAGGCTGTTTTACTGAATCCCTATAAATACAGCCCATCTTACAAAATATTGAGTTAGCTAAAACTTGCTGGATGAGTGGCAAACAGTGTAGATCCAGATCAGACGCCGCATTATGCGGCGTCTGATTTGGAGCTAAACTGTTTGCTCAGTTTTGTCTGTCAAAACTCTTTCCTTTCAACTTTTTTCAGAAAGTCGTTTTTTGCCTGCCACTTAACACAGAAGTAAATTTGCACTGTTTTGTTTTGATTTAACGTAAAACCATTTGTCGTAACTACCTATACAGAAAAAGTTTTGTTTTAGTGACTGGTTTAAAAAACATCGAATATTTTCATTGTTTCCAAAAGTAAAAATGGCTGCAAATTACACAGCAATAAGTGGGATAGGTATTCGTGAGGCAGGGTTTCAGTAAGTTCCTCAAGTTCAAATTTTCTGAAATTTTCACAATATTGTCTTGAAACATAAATATTTATAAATCACCAAAGAAAACTAAAAACATATTTCCTTATTAGATAAAAATCCGAAATATCACATTACTGACGCTGCCTCTATATGACTTAGTTGCCTGGTATATAGCGTTAAAAATCTGAATAGATAGATGTCACATTACTACGGAAAAAGGGTAGGTTTCTTTGCCGTAGATTTAATTTTAGAGTAAATAATAATGGTGTCTAATTAGATATGGCTAACCAGAATTTTATATTTTCATTTAAAATGAAATGCCAAGCAAAAACTCATCTTTCCGAGTGATGTCGAAAGGACAGTAGAGTAACCATGGCAACATAAATATCTGGAATACAAATGTTACCTTTTGGACACACAGTTCTGGATAATGGACCCGCTTCTGTGTCTTCGTCATCTAGGAAGTATTGCTGGTTTGAATGGATACGGACCCTGCAAGTTATTAGACGAAGTCTTATAAGATGACGTATGACCTAACTCTGTCAACTTCCGTACGGAAGCGAGTGCGTGCCTTGAGGCGATGATAAATCTCATAAACATTACTTTTTTGTCAAATCCTGTGATTCAACTTTCATTGTATGCCTTTTAAAACATCTTTACAATATGACCTTCAAGTTCACGCAAAAAATCAAGTGTTTTGAAAATGAAATAAAACATCTCTATTTAGAAGTTGGCAGAATTAATGATGTACATTGCGCGAATGTGCTTGCGTAAGAAAAAGATAAACAAGATTAGCTTTTTAAAAGCTTAGCAAGTCACCTTTTTGTGTGATTAAAGAATGCAGTGGCTTGTAATGGGGTGTGAAAGAGCCAAACCAAAGTACACTTCTTGCCATTTATCTTTGTTAAACGTGAATATTCAGAATGAAGCCAGTTGCTTTGTAGGTTGCCAAGGTTGTGTTTGTGTGTACCATAATCTGCGTATTTCGTGTTACCTCATCCAAGTCATCCATGAGTTTTTATCCTACATGATCAGTCCCAGCACCCACCAAATTTCGATCAAAGCACTGACAGCACTGATGGTTCGATTGTCCTTGAGTGGGAAACTGGTCTTGAACTGGGACTCAAGGCTGTTTAATTTAACTATTTACTTCCTGTAATTTAGGCAAACAGAGCAGACCCTATCAGACGCCGCGTTCTATGGCGTCTGATCTCGGTCTGCACTGTTTGCCAATTTCCCAAATGTCCCAGTCCAGGTTTACAGATAACCCTCTGTCAACAACACTTTGACGTCACAGCGACAGGAAAAGCTGGGCTATAAATAACCGTTACCAGGATTTCGTCTAACGCGCGGTTGAATACATTGGTCAGTGACAATCACGTGGACAACTACCTTAAGGTAATTTTGGCGTTTGTATACTATGGCTCGATTGTAAACAATCTACCCAAAACTATCTACTATTCTTTATCGACTTATCTTCTTTTTAGTCGATTGTTTATAATTTATCCATGGTATATATACACTAATATTTTCTTAAGGTTCGCGTGATTATCATTGACCGAAGAAATCAAACCGCGCGTTTGTACGAAATCCAGGTAACATTTATTTATAGCCGCACTATTATTGTCGCTGTGACTTCAAAATGCCATGTAAAACGTGTTATCTGTAAAATATTGACTGGAAAATTGGCAAACACAGCAGACCCAGATTAGACCCCGCTAAACGCGGCGTCAGATCAGGATCTGCACGAAAAATCAACCCAAAAATGACTCTGACTAATAGCAGATAAGATCGTTTGACTTTATGTCTGTTTTACACACAAATATAGTTCATTGAATTGCGGACGAAATTTTGATTTGTCAAAGGTATTTTAATTGTGCAAGTGTTGAAAATCAGACCTGGTGAACTTGTTTTTGTTTTACTTTTGTTATTTTTTTTTTTTTTTTTTTTTTTTTTTTTTCAACAAAATAAGGATACCTGTTCAAGGAAAGAAAAATGCCAAACCATGTCGATAGACCCCTTCTGTTTTGTGATGCATTTTGGCAATCTAAAGCTAACTCTTAATTTGAGACCAAATTTGGGAGAATGAATATTTTGAGGGTTGGAATTTAGTGAAATGCTATGACGGAAGCCTATGGAAACGTAATTTGGGCTCCTGGTCCCTGTTTTGGACTTTTTTTCTAATTCTTCGAAGAAAACGTTGTAGGATCTAGGCATACTACAACATATATCCAACAAAGTCTGTAAAACGAAAAAAAAAAATAACAATTTTTGTCTCACCGTATGTTGACGCAGCCGCACTGTGGAGCCTGCCACAATATGTCCGCTCTTCCCATTGGTTGCTTTGTCTTTGTAGCAACAATATCCGGGCAACCTTTCGGCGAGAATATATTTGGATCCTCGACGATGAAAGTGCCTGCGCCACATCGAGAGTCAAGCGCCTCGAGAAACACGGATGCGTCGTCGAATTTTCTCTTCTTGTAGGTTGTGTGAATTCGAACTGAAAATCATGCGCATCGTCAGAAAACGCACCTTTGGATATATGCACCCAGCGAAAATTCAGATCAGCCTGCGCATTCGCGCAGTCTGATCAGAATCTTCACTGGGCGCATTTTGGACAGCCATAGATACAAAGTTTTTTTCATGTGGCTAACGAAGACTATGATCAAACTGCGATGATACGCATGTTCATTTGAGTCTTCACGTTGCGGCTTAAATGTATCCCAAAGTGCCGTTTTACTAACTATCAAACCTCTCTATGGCAGCTAGATTTATGTGTAGCCAAGTGTGCTTATTGTAAAGCGGTTCCACTGTATATCAACGGACAGAGAAGATCCTGATCAGACTGCGTCGAAGCACATGTTCGCTGTTCGCAAGTGGCATAATATTCTCTCTCCCTCTGAGAGATATTGTACTAGACAGATGTCTGTATATGTCTGTATTTACTAAGGCATTAGAAGGCTTATCTTACTCTGGCAATATTTTTCAAAAGGAAAATTATTCTTTCTCTCTTTCACACTCCGTACATTCATCTCTCTCTCTCTCTCTCTCTCTCTCTCTCTCTCTCTCTCTCTCTCTCTCTCTCTCCCTCTCTCTCTCTCTCTTTTCGACACAAGCAATCTGACAGCAAATTGACATTACATATCAACAGGTATATTGTGACAAATGTCATACAAGAAAAATAATCCCCAATATAGATTTACATGATGTACATTGACAATCTGAATGTTGCGTAGCCTGGCGAAATTTTACCCCAGAGAATATGCGCTTAAAGGGACTTCAGACACTTGGTAGATTATCTACTGTATTTTACAAAGGAGACGACTTTATCAGTTAAATATGATTCCTTCCAATGTAACTACTAAGTTTGTGACTTCCTGTTCTTTCCTGCACAGCGTGTCCGTTCTGAACAGGGGTCTGCTCTAAAAGGGAAGAATTTGCTCCTAAAAGTCCTGCTTACAAAGTCCCTTATTGAAAGGGGTCTACTCTAAAAGGAAAGAAGTTGCTCCCGTTTCCTTTTAGGGTAGGCCCCTTTTCAGAAGGTATGCAAAATAATTTTGGCATCGGGGTGACTTGAAGATCAAAAGCAGCTTAAATCGTTCTGATCGGAAATCCAAGATGGCCGTTGTCTTGAAAATCTATTTTTGCTTTTTTAATTGAAAGCATCAGGGTGACTTGTTGATCAAAAATAGCTAAATCTTTCCGATCAGAAATCCAAGATGGCCGCCATGGCTGCCATCTTCAAAATCTATTTTTCGCTTCTTCTCCTGAACCGAAAGGCCAACTGACTTGGAATTCGGTAGGAAGCATCGGGGTAATCAGAAATCTAATATGGCCGCCATCTTGAAAATCTATTTTTCGCTTCATCTGAACCGAAATTCAAATTGATTTAAGACTTGGTCTTAAACCATCTTGAAAATAATTTTTTTTTTTTTTTTTTTTTTTTTTTTTTTTTTTTTGCTTCTTCTCCTGAACCGAAAGGCAAATCGACTTGAAACTTGGCAGGAAGCATCGAGGTGACTTGTAATTCAAAAATCGTTCCAATCGGAAATCCAAGACAGCCGCCATGTCCGCAATATTGTTTTCCCTATATATCTATATAGAACATTTTAAAACTCTTCTTGTCAGAAACCACTGGACTAATTCGACTATAATTTATTAGAACTGTTTCTTTGATGACTCTCTACCAAGATTGTTCCAGTATCATGATGCGTCAAAAAAACATGGCCGCCATGGGGCTGGGCTTATTTTCCCTATATATATTTATAGAATTGTTTTTGTTTTTTGTTGTTGTTTTTTTTTTTTTTTTTCAAGATCAGATTAAAAAAATGAGGCACTGCTTGCCATGTACGGCATTGCTTCTCCATTTTATAGGACCATCACGTCACTTTTGAACAGAGTATTTATACAAAAATCTTAAAGCAGTGAACTTGGATAAAATTTCAAAAGTAAGTTTGCACATCGATCTGTTTGCTCAGGTGAGCGATATAGGACATTCATGGTCCTCATGGTCCTCTTGTTTCAAGGCTACGTTTGAAATGCTACACATCAAAATATAACCTTTTCCGGAGACCTGAGGCTTCGTGTTTCCCAGCTGTATTACGTCAAATAAAAAACTGAAACCACAAGTCAGAGGTCACCGGGGAAGGTCATATTTACAACTACATAGAGCTTTATAATTTTAGGAAGGTGTGGGGGAGGGGAGACTGCAATTTATGATGCATACGCGTTTTCAAATTCGCCTTTACTCTAGCAAATTACAGTAATGCCTGTAATTAGTGTATATAACTAAAACAGCTGTTGTCTGGAGCTGATTGTCCAAATTTTATAATGATAAATAGCCGATTACATAGAGCTACTGTACTTTTCCGTAATTCACTTGTAATTCAAGTCACGTGGCGCTATGTCGTATGACTAAATCAGCCAAACGAACAGCGGCCGCTTAAGCTTCAGCAAGACTGAGCCAATGCCGACAGTATGAAAGCCGATGGGGGACATTTTGACTTCCGACTTAAGACTTATGACTTAAGAGTTTTGAGTTATGACTTGTGACTTTTGAGTTATGAGTTGTAAAATCTTGATGATAAGAAAACGTGTTTGAGTGACACCACTTCCTGTGTATATTCAGCAGACGACAGATTGATATTTATCATTTTATTTCCAAGGAAATAGGTTTTGACATTTCATGCAATTTGCATGAAATCCCAAAACCTATTTTCCAGAAAAAATAAGAACAATATTTTAAAATGTCATCTGCTGAAAATTTACCCAACATGCTAATTGTTTAAAGAGTTTGATAAAATAAATATTTTTTTTACAAATGCATTGTGTTTTTTTTTTTCTTGTCTTCCATAAGGGCTTAACCAAACCTTAAAGCGCTAAGCAGATTTGTAGCAGACCGCATTCTAAAATTGATTTTACTTTTTTTTCAGAGTAAACAAGACTTGAAGTTTTTGCTAGGCAGCTTTATTTTTCCGAAAAAAAAAATAAATAAAATAAAAAACATTTTAAAAGTGTGCTCTAAAGACTTGTGACTTATGAGTTTTGAGTTATGACGTGACTTTTCAGTTATGACTTATGACTTTTTAGTTATGACTTACAAGTACCTTCGGTGTAATATTTTATACCAACGTCAGCCATCTTCTATGTGCGTTCTCCAAATGCGCGCCAATATTACACCGAAGCTACAAGTCATAACTCAAAAGTCACAACTTATAACTCAAAAGTCACAAGTCATAATTCAAAACTCATAAGTCATAAGACCACACTTGAAATTATTATTATTATTATTATTATTAATAATTATTATTATTATTATAATTATTGTTTCGGAGAAAATCTGCCTAGATGTCAAGACTTGTTTACTCTGAAAATAACAAACTCAATTTAAAAATGTCGTCTGCTACAAATCTGCTTAGCGCTTTAAAGTTTGGTTAAAGGACTAACGAAAGACAAGAAAACACAACACAATGCATTTGTAAAAATATTTATTTTATCAAACTCTTTAAACAATAAGTATGCTGGGTAAATTTTCAGCAGGTGACATTTATAAATATTGTTCTTTTTTTTTTTTTCAGGAAAATAGGTTTTGAGATATCATGCAATTTGCATGAAATGTCAAAACCTATTTCCTTGGAAATAAAACGATAAATATCAATCTGTCTTCTGCTGAATATATAAAGGAAAAGTGACATTAAGCACATTTTCTTATCATCAAGATTATACAAGTCATAACTCAAAAGTCACGTCATAACTCAAAAGTAGGAAGTCATAACTCAAAACTCATAAGTTATAAGTCTTTAGTCGCAAGTCAACATGTCCTCCATCGGCTTCCATACAACAGAGTGCATCATCATTCCCAGACATATGAAACCCTAATGTTATTGTCTTTAATTTGAAGACTGTGCAACCCTTTACACATCAGAGGGCAGGCATTTACAGGGCTCTAGATAAGAGGGAGTAATGGGTACATTACGAAAACACGCCTATTCAAATACACGGAAAATTTTACCACCAAAAAATGGCAATTTTTCACATAAAAAATTCTGATATTTTTCATATTTCTGCTCAAAACATAGATTGTGGGTACTCGTTAGAACGAGTACCCACAATCTATTTTTTGAGCAGAAATAACAAAAATAATGTATACCCCTATAAACACCAGTTTTACTACATAAAAGTGGGATTTAAGGGGGTCTAAATTATATAGGTATGTTTTCTTGATGATTTCAGCATTGATTTTTTGAAAATCAGCATTGAAATTGAAGTTGAGGGGGTGAAAATACTCAATGAAATCTTGTGTTTCAGCACTGAAATCAAATTTAAGGGGTATTATTGTCAGTGAACTTTAAAGCTCCTAAATAAAAAGCAATTTCCTTCACATTGATTCTTTTGTGAGCAGTAGCAGTACAATAGATCAGAAAGGGTTTAACCCTTAAAGCACTAATGACAAATACATTTCTAAATGTTTGTCTTTTTTTTAACCAGAGAAAATAAAGCTTGGCATTTGATGTGAATTGTCAGCATAGCAGACAATTCACATCAAATACAATGCTATATTTTCTTCTGAAAAAGTTTGGATTTTGTATGCTACACTTATGTTTGTTGCTTTAAGAATTAAGCATTGCAAATTGACATTTAAGCACTGGCCTTAAAAGCAGGGGGTAAAATACTCTTTGCATCAAACCCTTATCTAGAGCACTGATTATAGCTGAATAAAAACTTCTCTCAAATTCTGGGCGCGGCCGTTTTGTTTTTATTCCCACTTTGACACTGGTCTATGGAAGCCGATGGGGGACATTTTGATTTGCGACTAAAGACTTATGAGTTTTGAGTTATGACTTGTGACTTTTGAGTTATGACTTGTGATTTATGAGTTACGAGTTGTTAAATCTTTATGATAAGAAAAAGTGCTTAAGTGTCACCACTTCCTGTATTGTTCACCTGAGTTTCCAAGGAAATAGGTTTGACATTTCATGCAAATCGCATGAAATCCTAAAACCTATTTGTCAGGAAAAATAAGAACAATATAATTTACAATGTCATCTGCTGAAAATTTACCCAACATGCTAATTGTTTAAAGAGTTTGATAAAATAAATATTTTTACAAATGCATTGTGTTGCTTTTTCTTGTCTTTTGTTAGGGCTTAAATATGGAAGCCGATGGGGGACATTTCGACTTGCGACTAAAGACTTATAACTTAGGAGTTTTGAATTATTACTTCTGACTTTTGAGTAATGACTTGTGTCTTTTGATATGTCTTATATAATCTTGATGATAAGAAAAATTGCTTAAGTGTCACATTTTCCTTTATATATACAGCAGACGACAGATTGGTATTTATCGTTTTATTTCCAAGGATAACGGTTTTGACATTTCATGCAAATTGCATGAAATCCCAAAACCTATTTTTCCAGGGAAAAAAAGAACAATATTTAAAAATGTCACCTGCTGAAAATTTACCCAGCAGGCTAATTGTTTAAAGAGTTTGATAAAATAAATATTTTTACAAATGCATTGTGTTGTTGTTGTTGTTGTTGTTTTTGTTGTTGTTGTTGTTGTTGTTGTTGTTGTTGTTTTTTTGTTTTTTTTTGTTTTTTTTTTGTTTTTTTTGTCTTTCATTAGCGCTTTAACCAAACCTTAAAGCGCTAAGCAGATTTGTAGCAGACGACATTCTAAAATTAATTTTGTTATTTTCAGAGTAAACAAGACTTGACAAAATCTAGGCAGATTTTCTCCGAAACAACAACAACAACAACAATAATAATAATAATAATAATAATAATGACAATAATAATCATAATGAAAATATTTTAAAGTGTGGTCTAAAGACTTATGACTTATGAGTTTTGGGTTATGACTTGTGACTTTTAAGTTATGACTTGTGACTTTTGAGATATGACTTGTACCTTCGGTGTCATAGTGGCGCGCAATTGGAGAACGCGTGTAGAAAATGGCTGACGTTGATACAAAGTATTACACCGAAGTTACTTGTAAGTCATAACTAAAAAGTCACAAGTCATAACTCAAAAGTCACAAGTCATAACTCAAAACTCATAAATCACAAGTATTTAGACCACACTTTAAAATATTTTTATTTTATTTTATTTTATTTTACTTATTTATTTATTTATTTATTTATTTATTTATTTATTTATTTTGAAAAAAAAATCTGCCTAGCAAAAATGTAAAGTCTTGTTTACTCTGAAAAAGAAGTTAAATCAATTTTAGAATGTGGTCTGCTACAAATCTGCTTAGCGCTTTAAGGTTTGGTTAAAATATGGAAGCCGATGGGGGACATTTTGATTTGCGACTAAAGACTTATGAGTCAGTGAAATTTCTGTTCGGAGAGCGATCGTAGATACTGGGAACTATCCGTTAAAATTCGGAGTGAAATCGGCTGTTGCAGTCCGTTTTCTGCTGGTGGCATACTTTGCTCTTACCAACATGATTACTAGTATTACCGATTTTAACCCTTGTCCTGCTGAACACGGATGTACCCTGCCTTTGCAAACAGTGTAGATCCAGATCAGTTGGCTTTTGAATATAGCAACAGTCTGGATCAAGTAATCTGATTGGCTGTAAATTGGAAGTAGGCGTGACATCTTAATTTATTCAGCAGGACAAGGGTTAAATGTCAATCTATATTCGATTCATTTTTAATGTACATGATTGATACTAGACCGCAGTCCTACTACATTCTATACTCGCTGGGTAAGCTGACAGTGACTATGTTGGTAAATCACGTGCATTTTAACACTTATCATGCTTGGTACAAATTTCAGCAGACGACATTTTGAAATATTCTCTTATTTTTCCTAGAAACTGTGCTTTGGCATTCCATGCCATTTGTCTCCAAAGGAGAAAATGAGAACAACATTATCAATTTTGTCAACTGCTCAATTACCTCAGAGAATGGTAGAGGTTGATAAATAGCTATATATCAAGGCATGCTAACAGCCGTGTCAGCTTCCGCATTTTTGTCAAAAATCCGCGAGTATAGGTAAAATAAATTATCGATTGTTTAAGGCGGCAGACTCCTGTGGTGGCTACATGTTTAGTCGGCAAATCAGCAA
The DNA here is from genome assembly GCA_964016985.1 of Anodontia alba. Classification (NCBI taxonomy): domain Eukaryota; kingdom Metazoa; phylum Mollusca; class Bivalvia; order Lucinida; family Lucinidae; genus Anodontia; species Anodontia alba. Next base: position 41,856,647 of record OZ024824.1, on the reverse strand, counting down.
GAAACATCATGTATAGGCACGGAATTCGTTTGTTTGAACTTTTCTTTAAATAATATTTTATTATATTTTATACGAGTACAAGTGTATGCTTTTCTTTGGGGTTTTAATTATTTCTTCATTACATTTTTTTCTTTTTTCGTTGTTTTCTGTTTGGTTTTGTTGTTAAAAAGTATAATCAAGCAGTATAACGTTACAATATGTGTTTTTTACGAACTTACTACAGTCGACTCTCGTTATCTCGAATTCCAAGGGACTCACTGAAATACTTCGAGATATCCGTACCTCGACATATCAGAGTTGAGAGAGTGAGGAAAACAATAAATTGAACAACCACATTTAACAAATGAATATGTAATTTGACTCCTGAAGTTAAAACTATATATATAAAATAATGTGGAAAAGAGGAGAAATTGCTCCTTAGGAGCAATTTCTCCTCTTTTCCACATTATTTTGTTACCTGTTGTCATAGTTTCATGTTAAAACAGGGACCAAATTTTCACTTCGAGATAAGCGGTTATTCGAAATAAGCGAGTTCGAGATAACGAGGTTCGACTGTACTTACATTTGTATATTTCTTCAGGTATGTAGCCCCTCGATGCCTTTCTGACGTTGAGTCGGTAAAGAGCTCGTCTTTGTATTCTATTCTCTGCCCAGGTTAACCCATCAGATAAGCCCCTTTTCCGGGGGCAAGGAGTTTTCTCCTCAAGTGCACCTGAAACATTATGTACGCACTAGTTATTAAAGTACTACAAGTATTAATATTAAAGAGCTGTTGCGGGACAGCATAGCTCGCCTGAATCGCGCTTTGCCCCTAAAATGATGTGGATACCCCGTCTTATCTGGAGCTGTAGATAAGCTTTGGAAGAGGGATAAAATAAGTCTTGAGTATGTCGAAGAATGTGGTAAAACGGTTGCTGTTGGCAGCAGTTTAACTTACAGTCGAACCTCAGTAGTTCGAACACCGATGGCTCGTTTACCATGGCTAATTCGTTCTCGTTTTTGAGTCCCTACGAAACACTTCCCATAGCTCAAGAAAACATATATTTCAGGAAATTTTCTTATTTTATCATGAAATTGTATGTTGTGTGTACTCATCGAGGCGATTCTAATGAGTACACTCAACATACCATTATAGTGTAGAAGATGAAAAGATTTCCCAAAATTATCGCCATTTACGTCCTGACCTGGCGCTGTGATTAATCCTCAATGTCTCGAACTACCCATATCTCGAACAAATTTCCATGGTCCCAAAGATTTTCGAGCCATTGAAGTTCGACTGTATATGCATATGGAACTGTACATTACGTTAACGAACCTATGTAAAATATACACTTTTTATCCATATCCGAAGATAACCCAGCTTTTAAAGGCTCCATATTCCTCAAAATAGATATTCTTTATCCAAGAGAGGTTTAATAAATTGATATATATTATTAATAGGATCATAAAATGTGGCATCTGACAGCCTGTAAAATTTTAGTTAGTCTCTCATTTTTGAACTGGATCAAAAATAAATTGATTTTTTATGGTATCTCTGAATTAATGTTGGCAACATAAATTCAGAGACACAATAAAAAATCATTTCATTTCAAGAACGAGAGACTAACTGAAATTTTACAGACTGTAAGGTGTCACATTTTATGACTGTATTAATACCATATATCAATCTATTAAACCTTTCTTGGATAATAAAATGTCTATTTTTGAGGAATATGGGGCCTTTAAACAAATATATTGATATTTTTTTCTGATTTCCACAAAAACAAATATATGTTATGAGTACTCATAAGCGGCTTATTAGAAGCTCATTAGAAGCGCCTCTGCAAGAAGTGCCTCGCAGAAGCGCTTCTAATGAGTACCCACAACACACACACACACACACACACACACACACACACACACACACACACACACACATGCTAATAGAGAAATATAGAAATAATAGTTGCTAAAAGTTTAGTTTTCAGATTTGGAAACAGATAGAAGTCCGAAGGGGCTAAATCTGGAGAATACAGCGGAAGAAGGACCTCGACTCATCCCCAACGGTTTTAAAAATGAGGTCATCATGAATTTTCTTCGGGGACATGCTCTTCTTACAGAAGTATTCCTCCCCCTCCCCGCGCCCCGTTTCGAACAAAATCCTTAAATCGCCAATTACATATGATGTAGCTGCGACATTCTAAATTTTTTTTTCGAGAAAACAGGGCATGACATATCAAGTGAATCGTCTCGCAGACGATTCCACATGAAATGTCAGTCCTTATTTTTAGACAGACGATTCGCATAAAATGTCAAGCGTTATTTTCTCAAAAATTTATAATTAAAAAAATAGAATGTTGTCTACTTCAGTTTTGAATTAATGTTTTAAAGGTTAAAGACAAAAAAGTCCTACCGTGCACTTCGACCGCTATCACAAAGAAAAGTAGGCACAAGCTATATATCATTCCCTTATGGTGCGTTTACCTTCTTCGACAATAATGAGCGTACACACGCGAGAACGCACGCTGTAAAAAAGTGTCCTCTTTGCTCAAACGACCACGATTAAATGAAGACGACCGACTTTACTGTTTATTAAATATGTTTCCCTTTTGAGCGGACGATGGACAACAGACCAATCAAAGGGATCCCTAACTCATCAATTCGTATGCATATTTTTTTTCCGCAGGATTTTACAACAATTTCACAACATCCGCCAAGGAAACTGAAAAGCGTTAATTGCAAAATGTGACGCACAACGTGGGAGAACAGTTTGATTAGGGCCTTTTTCTGTTGATCGACTCACTATCCATTATTTCTTTAAGTAGACAGCGAAGGAGACGATCCGACTGCGCTGATGAAGCGCAGTCGGATCGTCTCCTTCGCTGATCGCAAGCTGATCTTGACTTCTTTGCCTGTATATGGGAAGACTGGTCTTTTCCAAAGTTGCACATTTAATACATATTTAATGCGCAAAGCATAAACATTTTTCAACAGGATTTTATAATTATTTCTCAACAAATTCCAAGGAAACTGAAAAGCGTCGTTGCAGCATGTGACGCAGAACAGGGGAAAGGGGATCTTATGCCGTGTCAGAACAGTTCGATCAGGACCTTTCTCTGTTGATCGACTCACCATCCATTGATTCTATAAGCGGACAGCGCAATCGGATCAGCTCTTTCGATGCCCTCAGGCTGATCTGGGCTTTTTTTTTTTTTTGGGTTTTACGGCCCTTTCAAGAATATTTCACTTATATCGAGCCGATCGTTCATCGAAGATCGGCGAAAACCGGAGAACCCGGAGAAAAACCACCTGACCATCCGTAAGCAGAACTTGTCTTTCCCACATATGACCCGAGCGAGACTCGAACCACAGCGGTGAGAAACCTAATGGATTAAGAGTCAACTCTCTTATCCACTAGGCTACGGGGGCCCGTTGATCTGGGCTTTTTTGCCCGCATGTGGGAAGACTGTCTTTTTTTCCAAGTCAGGCATCACGTATTCTAGGGCCTACGTATGTGCAATGAGTGACGTAAAATGTCACAGATTGCAAATGTAAAGAACATACCCAATAAATTGATCAGTTAATCCGGTTTACGGATAAATATAAATAAATATATAGAACAGTTTACCGTAATAACCCGAAGTATTGCGAAAGACAGCCTACGAAACATTGTAGACCCGGATCAGTCGCCGCCGACCGCGGCGTCTGGTCTGGATTTGCATTGTTTGATATTCTTCCAGCATTTTTAGACGCATTATGAGATAGTAAAATGGACTTGTTCAAATGTTAGGACAAGTATGGTAAGAAGTTAGAGTGTCCTAATGTTTAAGGGTATAAAAAGGGTTATTGAAAATTACGTCAATATGACCTACATATAACAAAGTGCTTAACATATAAAAAAACAAATGTAACTCAGCTTGAGAAAATGTACCTTTGGTTATGCGTGCTCAGAGAATACCCAGGTCAGCTTGTGTATCCGCGCAGTCTGGTCAGTCTACACCATCCGCCTGAGGTCACCGTTGATCCCATGTTATCCATAGAGCGTCCAGCAAAGATTCTGATCAGCCTGCGCTTCCGCGCAGGCTGATCTGAGCCTTTGCTGGTCGCATATGTCAAAAGATATATATTTCTCAAATAATCACGCTATGTTTGTATATGTATGTATATATAGATCCAGGGTGTGCCAAACAAAAAGGTTTCTTCCAGAAATTTGCGTACCTGGGAGGTTCAGGACAGCGTCCAAAAATTTATTAAATTACTATCAATGGGACAATAAAAAGTAAAAGTTTGTTACACTAAATGAGAACTATATTTATCCTACTATATCTGATCAGGGTCTTCACTTTTTGCCACCCGTCCAGGGGCTTTCACACAAATCAGGTTGCAAAATTATGTTGAAATGAAATTTTAGAATTTGTTGAAATGAAATTTTAGGACAAGTATGGTAAGGAGTTAAGTGTCCCTGTATTAAGGGCAGATACGGTAATTCGAAAGCAGATGAATGAAATAACACAAAAAGGTCACTGGACTTTTCTTCACTCATGATCACGACCGCGAAAACGAGCTATGTCAAGTTGTCATGAAAACAGGGACATTAACGAGGGCTTACAGCGGAGTGTGAACAGCTCATGCCCAGATAGGTCTGTGCATAAGCATTGTCTGATCAAAGTGTTATAGTATCCGGGCTTCGATTAAGTGTCCTCTCGTGTCTTTTAATCAGGCGAGATTTGAAGGTAGGGAAGTCTTAACCATGGACACAGTTCGGTTTACAGTAATCTACGTTGCGTCGTCTTTGGGTCAAAAGTATCATATTTGATTTTCATTTTACTAACCATCTATCTGGGCAAATTCAGCAGACGACAATTTGATGATTTTTTTTTTTTTTCTGATTTTTTTTTCTCAGATAATAGCCTTTGCACTTTAATGCAAATGGAAACAATTTGCATGAAATGTCAAAACCTGTTTTCTGGGAAAATAGAAAAATAAATTAAAATGTCGTCTGCTGAAAATTTTAAAAAGCATGTTATCAAACGAACAAATCCGGTTACAAACTCAGTCGACTTAAGAAATTATCCTTAGTACAGGGATAAATAGGCCCGAGCAAACCCTATCAGATGCCGCAGAACGGCGTCTGGTCTAGGTATACACTCTTTGCCACCCATCCAGTAGTTTTAGACACATCGACGAATAAGGCCGAATAAAAAAAATGTGGGTACAGGGTAACCTCTGAGAGCATAACCCTGTCCTACCTAATTTTCCAGGTGAAACCTAGCAATTTTATTCAAGTTTTCTAAAAAAATAAACATTTAAAAAATAGGTGTTACTGGAATAAACTATTTATGCTAAATTTTCAGACTAGGTCTGAGCAAACAGTGTAGACCCAGATCAAACTGCTCCTACAGGAGCAGTTTGATCAGGGTCTGCACTGTTTGCCATTCAGTCAGTACTTTCACACATATCAAAGGATAGTCAAACAGACTTGGTAAAATTTTATGTGAATTATGGTGCTAAGTCCAAATATATCTGGAAATTATGGTATAAGTCTACATAAAAAAATGTAAAAAAAACTTCCTACCTTCCCTACCTATTTTTTTTTTCTAACATGTTACCCTAAACGCACCTATTTTTTCATTCGGCCTAATAAAATGGATTTGTTCTAACTTTAGAAGAATGGCAAGGTCTCCCAATAGTTTAGGGTAAATACGAAACACTTGCAGACGACAATCCAGAAATGTCAATTCCTATTATCCCTCAGATAATACGGCTTGACATTTCATTTTATATGAGCCAGGAGAGACAATCTACATGAAATGTCGAACCCTGGTTTATTATTAAAATAATATATATATATATTTACAAGTCGTCTGATAATATTTGAGTTCAATGCTTTGGGAATCGAATAACCATATGTTTGCATGCAGAGAATTTTTACATCCATAAAGTTTATAAATATATTAATGTGTTGCATGTGTGATGTGGTGGTTTTACAAATCCGACACCATTTATTGAAGGAAAGGTCGAACTTTTAAAATTCAAGAAAAGCTTTAACTAAACCAAAATTAAAGTTTGATATTTTAAGCTACATTATGGTGGTTATTTAACACACACACACACACACACACACACACACACACACACACACACACACACACACACACACACACACACACACACACAATGTAAGCAATACAGTAAAACAAACAAGAGTTGTCAGAAGATAACGCAGCTCGCCGGAAAATGGCTGCTCGGAAAAGAAAACAATCTTTAAATATTAAAGACTGAATGCAGAACTTAAACATAGCAGTAAATGACAGAGTATGACCTGACTTTGATGTCGGAAGAATGTCAAACTGAGGGATGGGGTATATGCCATTGAAACATCTTCCCTTAGGCTGGTGTGGACGAAATATGAAAGCTATATTATATATACTTCAGCAGCCATGTACACTTTTCAAAACTTAAACACAGGTATAAATGACAAAGTATGACCTGATCTTGACCTAGGCAGAAGGTCAAACTGAGGAAGGGGTGTGTGCTATTGAAAGGTCTTACCCTAAGGTAGGTGTGGGCCAAACATTAAAGCAGCATCTTGAATACTTTAGCAGTTACGAACACTTTTCAAAACTTAAACACAAAACTCAAACATGGGTTTACATGACAAAGTATACTGTGACCTGACCTTGACCTTGGCAGAAAGTCAAACTGAGGAAAAGGTCTGTGCTATTAAAAGGTCTTACCCTAATGTTGGTGTGGGCCAAATATTAAAGCGGTATCTTTAATACTTCAGCAGTTACAAACAGTTTTCAAAACTTAAACGCAGAACTCAAACATGGGTTAAAATGACAAAGTATGACCTGACCTTGACCTAGGCAGAAGGTCAAACTGAGGAAGAGGTGTGTGTTATTGAAAGGTCTAACCCTAAGGCTGGTGTGGGCCAAATATTAGAGCTCTATCTTGAATACTTCAGCAGTTATGTACACTTTTCAAAACTTAAACGCAAAACTTAAACATGGGTGTAAAAGACAAAGTAAGGACTGGCCTTGACCTATATAAAGAGTCTATTTTGGGGATGGGGGTGTACGCTATTGAAAGGTCTTACCCTAAAGTAGGTGTAGGCCAAATATGAAAGCAGTACCTTAAACAGTTAAAAAAAACTATGCACACATTTGAAAACTTAAACATTGTGCTAAAGCGGACGCCGACGCGGACGCCGACAGACGCCGACGCCAACGCCTGGGTGACAACATAAGCTCTCCAGGGACATAGTCCCGGCGAGCTAACAAATTGCAATATGCGCACTGGTAGGCCCGGACCAGCCTGCATACCAGCAGTCTTTTCGGGGTCGTAGCTGTTTACACCCTAAACATTTGAACTTTGCATGTTTTCGCGGAATAATTTAAGCCTAAGCATGCTAGAAAACCAGAAGACGACATTTTCACTTATTTTTATCTGGCAACAGGGCATGACATTTCAAGCAAAGACTGTCATTTTGTACGATGAATGGTTTCTGCTCTCCCTATTCAAACTAATCCGAGTCTTCTCTGATGGTTAAGTGGCTTTTCTTTGCACAGATATTTGTCATTCACATCAGAGTAACTCCTATTATGAAAATAAAAAAAGAATTTTCTTGTCCTGTCTAAAATAAGGTGTGTGTGTGTGTGTGTTTTTGTTTGTTTGTTTCTTGTTTGTTTGTTTTTTGTTTTATTTATTTATTTATTTTTTTTTTTTTTTTTTTTTTTGTTTTCACCAAAATAGAGACATGAAAATTAATTTGTAATGTAGATAGCCATTAAGGATTATCAAACTAATATTTAATGACTGAAAAGTGATAGTAATTGAATTTCGTAATAAATAATTGACATTTTGGGGTAATAAATTAGCTTTTATCGTGTACAGTCTAGGCAAAGATGATAGATTTTGACAGGTGTAGAGAAAAAGCTGATTATGCAAGTTTCCAATGAAAAAATATTTTTTTTTTTTCACCAAAACAGAGACATGAAAATTAATTTGTAATGTAGATAGCCATTAAGGATTATCAAACTAATATTTAATGACTGAAAAGTGATAGTAATTGAATTTCGTAATAAATAATTGACATTTTGGGGTAACAAACTAGCTTTTATTGTGTACAGTCTAGGCAAAGATGGTAGATTTGGACAGGTGTAGAGAAAAAGCTGATTATGCAAGTTTCCAATGAAAAAAAAAAATGTTTTTATTTATATCTGTTAGATGATATTCCGAATTTTCTTCGAAAGTGCCCAACCAGGACTGGTCGGGAAAGTCTGCATTTTTGATAGCTACCCAGTAGGCATTCTACATAAATCTGTAGCGGGCCGTTATCGGCCCGTCAGGGTAGCTGACGGGCCGATAACGGCCCGCTGTAGATTTATAAAGAATGCTAGCTGGGTAAGTTGCTCTGACGGTCAGTGATAAATATCAAAATAAAGAAAAGCCACTTAAACGTTTGAGAAGACTCGGACTACGTTCAAACAAACTCCTTAAATCGCCAGTCACAAATGTAGCAGACGACATTCTAAAAGATCGAGAAAATAAGGCTTGATATTTCATGTGAATCGCTTCACATGAAATGTTGAGCCTTATTTTAAGCAGACGATTCACATGAAATGTCATGCATTATTTTCTCGTAAAACAATATACATAACAGAATGTCGTCTGCTTCAGTTTTGAAGTAATAATTTAAAGATTAAAAAAAAGAAGAAAAAAGTCCTACCGTGCACTTTGACCGCTATCACAAAGTAAATTAGGCACCAACTATATATCATTCCCTTAAGGTGCGATTACCTTCTTCGAGAACAATGAGCGTACACACGCGAGAACGCACGATGTAAAAAAAACTGTCTGCTTTACTCAAACGACCACAATATAATGAAGATAACCAGCTATACTACGTTTGAATGACTGCGCCAAATCACGCTTCACTTGTGAGAAAATCGCGTGATACAAACCCGATAATTTCAGCTTTAAAAAGCTTTATATAGATTGAACATTTGTGAAGTTTTCCGATTTTGAACAACGATGAATGTAACAGCCACCAGTGTCGAATCATGCGAAAAATGATATTTTCTTTCTCTTTTTACAAATATACTCGTATTTCTTGCTACATGCACATGACTTTTAATATTTCAAATACATAACTATTTACCTAGACTGGCTCCAGTCTCCAGTGACTAAATATTTCTTTCATAATCCTGTTTGATAATCCACTAAAATAAAACCAAAAAATATCATGACTATAAAGGCTGGTCACTAGTGACCAGCCTCTATAGTCATGATATTGTTTTTGGTTTCATTTTAGTGGATTATTAAACAGGATTATAAGAAAAAAAATATTTAGTCACTGGAGACTGGAGCCAGTCTACTATTTACCGAGCTTAAATTTGTACTGGTTCGTTTGACTACCTAGTGCCCGGGGAGTGAGTGGTGGTGCGGGGTAGTACTCCAGGTATGAATGACTGGGGATTTACCTTCGGGCTTCTGAGGAGGTGCCATCGTCCTCCGCTCACCCTCTCGGGATCTAGTGATGTGTCTAAGATTATTGGCGGAATAACAAAATGTGCTCCTCAATTGATTTAGGTCTACTCCGTTTGTTAGTTTTTTTGTTTAGGTTTGAGTTTTTGACGGCCTAGTCAATCCATTAGGGTCATATTGAACGCGGTCTGTTAATTTACTCATTCTGTTCCTAGGCAGGCTTAGTCCATTAAGTGGTTAACCAGTACTTTCGCCAGTAACTGATAAGTGCCCTTATTGAATCAGCGGAAGGGGGAAGAAGACCGTAGAAAGTATTTCATAAACAATATCCACGAAAGTTATGTGGCGTAGCTGGGGTTCGAACTCGCGACCCCGTTTGCCAAGTAGATCTGCCCGAATACTTAAGGTAAATACGATGAAAGGCAAGATGTGGGCGTCCCGAGCTGTTGGCAGTCAACGGTTTTTTGTTTGTTTGTTTTTTATTTGTGTACAAACAACAAAAACCATTCAAGTCTGCGTATCGGTGCCCTCTTTTCATCAACTTCAGTATTCGCGATAATCCGTATTCATCGTCAATCTCATAGACTGGCTCCAGTCTCCAGTGACAACCTTTTTTCTCTATAGTCCTGTTTGATACTCCACTAAAATAAAACCAAAATAATATCATAACTATAAAGGCTGGTCACTAGTGACCAGCCTTTATATTCATGATATTATTTTGGTTTTATTTCAGTGGATTATGAAACAGGATTTTAAGGAAAAAATAGTCACTGGAGACTGGAGCCAGTCTATCAATCTCCGAGTACCATATTTCTCCAATTTGAGCAAGTCCATTTTACTACATGTTGATAAGTCTAAACATTGCTAGAAGAGTGGCAAACAGTGTATGCCTTGATCAGACGCCGCAGATAGTATTTATGTATTCTGCAGAGCAGACGAAAATTATCAAACACTGGCTGAACGGCATGTGTTCCGTTTTTCGTCATATAGGAAAATGTACAAGAAACGTTGTTGTTGTAGTAGTAGTAGTTGTTTTTGTTGTTGTTATTGTTGTTATTGTTGTTGTTGCTGCTGATGCTGTTTTAGGTTTTTTGGGGGGTTCTTTTTGTTTGTTTATTGTTCTTTATTGTTGTTGTTGTTGTTTTTCTGTTGTTGTTGTTGATGTTGTTGTTGTTGTTGTTGTTGTTGTGTTTTATTTTTTGTTGTTGTTTTTTTGTTGTTGATTTTTTTTTGTTATCTTATATTTCTTTAGTAGCGAGCTTATGTAACATTATTTAAAACTCAAAGTGGTAACTTGATATAGTCTTTGGTATGGACGTGCGTTTGTCAAACCAGACGTCTGCCCCATTCATATGTATGCAGATCAAATTAAGACTGATTCATACGTCTATAATGTCAAACTATATATCTCCAGGCCGATCAAACGGGGCTTTCCAGAATCGCATGTGTGTACCATGGCCTATATAGGAAGTTATACACACACGTGCGTACGCGCACGCACACGAGGTAATAAATCCTACTGGCGGCTGTAAAACAGCTTGAGAGCTGTACCTTCGGACGTGTGCGCCCGGCGAAGACTTAGATCAGCATAGAGCCTGAACCTGCACATCAGCACAATCTGATCAACCTTAATTCCGCCTGAATAAACTTGATCATTGGCTGGCCAAAGTGCGCCCAGCGAAGACTCTGATCCGACATCAGAGCTCCAGATAAGAGGTGTATCAAACAAATATATTTTCTTATTTCTCCATGAAAACATATGTTGTGGGTACTCATTAGAAGCGCCTCGGCGAGGCGCTTTTAATGGTACCCATAACATATGTTTTCATGGAGAAATAAGAAAATTATCAATACTTTTTGGTTTAAAAAAGGTGTCTTATCTAGAGATATGAGATGCGCAGTCTGATCTGAGTCTTTTCTGGACCCAAGTGACATAAGGTAAATTTTCTCAAGCCACGGTATGTTATCCTATTGCCATCACTATGTTGCATTTGAATATCGAAGACGCCATATACATGTAAGCCCATGCATTTGCTGTCTGATCTGTTACTTCGTTGTTCGCATTAACAGTAAATATACAGATCAGATCTGATCAGACTGTTCCTATCGCTGTTGTCGTTGTTGTTTTTGTTGTTGTTGTGCGTGCGTGTCGGACATGTGCGCTCAGCAGTCAATATCCACAAAAAAACTTCGAGTTCATTTCCTTTGGAAGATCTTTGGGCCCATTGTGGTATATTTTAAAATGGTGTTCTGCTCATGTATACGCTAGAGGGCGTAAGCAGTGTTGCAAACTTCATTACTGCTTATGAAGAGTCTCAATAAAACCGAGACTCCTATTTTCTAATCCGCAGCGTGTTCTTTGTTTCCAAAGGCAATCTTTTTGACGTTTATGAAGAAACACCCACTGTTTTGTTGTTTTTTAGCTCACCTGAGCTATGCTCAGGATGAGCTTTAGTGGTCACTTTTTGTCCGTCGTCCATCTGTCAGTCCGTCCGTTAACACTTTCAATCGACAATTCCTCCAAAACCATTGAAGCACTTTGTCCCAGCTTGGTAAGAATGTTGGTTGGGTAGGGGGATTTAAAAATAGCTAAAGTTATGGTGATTTGCCTCTTGGTTTGGTTGCCATGGCAACATAGAGTTCTCATAGACTTATAATGAAAAAATGGTTAAATTGCATTTTTCTCCACAACCAGTGAAGTGATGTGAGCCATATTTGGCAGTTATGATCATTTGATGATTTTGCAGTTTCATGCCCAGTGGCCATTTTGTTTGTTTGTCATGGCAACGTAAAATTAAAAAAAAAGAAAAGATTTTTTAATGACAACTCCTCCAAAACCATTGAAACAGTATGATTCTAATTTGGTACAAATGTTAATTGGGTAAGGGATTTAAAAATAGCTAAAAGTTTCCCAATCTGCCGCTTGGTTTGGTTGCCATGGCAACAGAAAACTCCCATGACAACAGAAAGCTCCCATATACTTATAATGGGAAAATGGTTAAATTGCATTTTCTCCATAACCAGTGAATTGATGTGAACCACATATGGCAGCTATGAATTTGATGATTGTCAACCCAGTTTATGTGTTTCATGACCAGTGGTCATTTTGTTTGGTCGCCATGGCAACATTCAATTTAAAAAAATGATATTTTTTAAATGACAACTCCTCCAAAGCCACTTAAGCTGTATGACTCTTATTTGGTACAAATGTTAATTGGGTAACAGCAATCAAAAAAAAAAAAATAAAAGTTTGCTAGTCTGCTGCGTGGATTGGTTGACATGGCAACAGAAAACTCCCATAGACTTATAATGGGATCACGTGCCATTGACTGTCACGCCCATATATGGTAAAAATGATAATAATAAAGACATTCTTCTTCTTCAAAACCAAGAACTGCTCAAATGATGATCCTTTCATTAGTTGCAATGGTGGGATTGGAAAAATGAAAAGTGTTGCATAACGTCTGCATATCTGCAGGGGCTATGTCACTCAGATGAGCGAGCAGTGGCTCGTGGGCCTCTTTTTATTCTTATACATTCCGCCGCAACGCCCTTCAATGCCTTGAGAGTGGTAGGTGAGCTACTTTAGAAGTAGACCCGCGGTCGGAAATTTTCAAACTCTACCTGTTCATATACTTGGGCACTAAAGGGACCAGGCCCTAAGGTTATAAAACTTTTTTTTTTTCATGCTCAACTCAGCTGAGCATGAAATTTGTCATACTAATAAATCTCACATTACTAACAATTGCAAATTCTTTCTAGCATAACATAGCTGAGTATGAAAATTTCTCTGCTAATAAATATGAAAATGCCAACTATTGTTGGCATTTATATATTTATCAGCAGAGAAAAGTTCGTGCTCAACTGAGTTGAGCATGAAAAAGTCTTATAACCTCGGGGCCAGGAGCTGAGTTGAGCATGAAAAAAAAAAGTCTTATAACCTCGGGGCCAGGAGCTTCCAAAATGACATTTGGCTGAATTCTGACCCTCACAATATTCCTTTACGCCCAAATTTGATCTGAGGTTAAAGGGTAACCTTTATCTGACAAAATATACGAGGGTGAGTCAATAAGTAACCAGCCTATCCCATTTCCGATGGACCGAGACGGTCACGATTTTCATGCTTTGTTTCAATATATGTTTTATACATGGGTACGAAATTGCACAGGTATCGAGTTATTCTTAAATAAGATATTGAATGTCAAACATGGCTAGTGATGCAAAGGCATGCTTTTCATCTAAAGTCGAGTACCGTGCTGTAATTCGGTACTTGTATTTAAAAGGTAAAACAGGCAAGGAAATACACGGCGTGTTAGCCGATGTTTATGGGTCTTCTGCACCATCTTATGCTCAGGTTAAATTCTGGATAGGGGAATTCAAACGCGGTAGAACCTCTTTAGAAGATGAAGCCAGGTATGGACGCCCACTGGATGCCACGAACGAAGAAATGTGTAAGAAAGTTCGAGATCTGGTATACTCTGATAGGCGAATTCAGATGGAAATAATAGCACAGGTATTAGGCATTTCACATGGAAGCGTTTCAACAATCTTACATGATCGTTTAGGTATGCACAAGCTAACAGCCCGTTGGGTCCCCAAATCCCTTAGCGATGAGCAAATGGTAACCAGAGCATCAGTATGCATGGCCTTGTTGAAGCGTTTTAGGTCAAAAGATGAATTTCTTTTGCGTCTGGTGACTGTAGATGAGACTTGGGTTCATTATAATGAGCCAGAGAATAAAGCTCAGAGTCGTCAGTGGGTAGGGCCTGGGTCCCCGAGGCCAAAGAAGTTCAAGACGCAACCATCTGCTGGCAAGGTGATGGCCACAGTATTTTGGGACGCAAAAGGCGCTATTATGTTGGACTTTTTACCCAAGATTAGTTCAAAATAACTTGAGTGTACTATGCAAACTTGTTAGACCAGCTGAGAACCGCCATCCGTGAAAAACGCCGAGGTAAACTCTCTAAAGGTATTTTGCTGCAACAAGACAACGCGAAAGTCCACACTTGCAAAGTTGCAATGGATGCTGTAGAGCGAAACGGGTATGAATTAATACCATATCCCGCCTATTCGCCTGACCTAGCTCCTAGCGACTTCTTCTTATTCCCAAACTTGAAAAAGGATATCCGTGGACTTCATTTCCGGTCTGATGAAGAAGTCGTGACGGCAGTTGAGGAGTGGGTCAATGGAAAGGTCTCTGACCTTTTTCAGTTCTGGGCTGATGGCACTTGAACACCGTTGGTCTAAGTGCATCACACTAGAGGGCAATTACATCGAAAAAGAAGGGGTGGATCTCAACCAGAAATAAGTTAGGCTGGTTACTTATTGACTCACCCTCGTATCACAATAAAGAAACGGACTGACAGTATGTTTTTGCACTTTTTCTGCCCTTGAACACATGTAACCTCATTTTGGGTGGAAAATAAACAAGAGAAAACAAAGTTTACCAGGTCTGATTTTTCTACACTAGCACATTAAAAGAAACTTGACAAATTAAGCCTTCGCATTTAGCAATCAAAATGAAATAAGTTCAAACAGTCTCATCTATTATTGTCCAATCAGAGCAAAGCTTTCTATCATATATAGTCCTTGGTTTCACACTACCCTAATTGGTACCCTGTTCCCTAAAGGTATGGACCCATTCATATACTTCTATTGCATATTTTCGTTTCCCCTATATAATCTCTAAACAAATGCGGATAGGCAGAAATTGAGCGAAAACAATAAAACGAATAAGAAGACACATATTGGTAAGAAGAATTTTAACGCTTAGCATTTTTCTTATTCTTCCCAGAAAACAGGATTTGAAATTTTATGCAAATTGTCTCCAATACTGTTTTATGGGAAAAATATCATCCGTTTGTCGTCTTGTGAATTAGCCCAGTGAGTTGTAAAGGTTAATATACTTCATTCAGCTTCAGAAACTTGGGTATTCATATGAGAGTAAAACCATTACCAATCTCTGGGCTAATTCAGCAGATGACGATTTTTTTCTTGTTCCCTCATTCCCCACCCCCCACCCCCACACCCCCAACAAAAACTAAATAAATTAATAAAATAAAATTAAAAATACTTTGACCATATTGCATGAAATGTCGAAACCTTTTTTCTGGGAAACTAAGAATAATGTTTCAAAATGCCGTAGTAAAAGCCGGATATTCGGATCGCACTTCTGTAAAAAAAAAAAATGAAAAAGAAACAATGGCAAGATACTCCAAGAGCCCACTGCACATTTTCAACAGCAGGGTTTTTCCATCTCAAACCTCTGACAAACCGCAAAGAATCACAATACAAAAACTGATGAGTCACATGGAGGTACTCCAGTAGTGAAACACACAGCTATATAAATCTTATCAAAATCGGTTGAACGGGTGCGCGAGAGTAGGTCAGTTAAGCCAAAATTCGGTCGTGACAAATGTAATTTGAAACCCGGGAAGGTAAACGTGCTATCAAAGAAAGAACCACCATTCAAAGTGGGTAGCACTGGTATTCCAAGTATAACGAGCACAAAGACGTTCGGAAAGAATATCAGTGCCATATATATATATATATATATATATATATATATATATATATATATATATATATATATATATATATATATATATATATAGGTTGGGAAAAGGAGCATAACATCTAACAAAAAATCTTTTTGGTAGCACTGGATCCAGAAAGGATGCTGAAATGATAGGCGTTAAACTATATGTTAAGAGTTAATCATTAACAGTGCAAATAATTTGCAAAATTATTTGCACTGTTAATGATTAACTCTCAACATATATATATATATATATATATATATATATATATATATATATATATATATATATATATATATATATATATATGCATATATGCATACGTCAGAAGAAGTGGATAAGAGAGAAATATGATGTACTACTGAGCAGAATCAAGTTTCGAGGCCACGGCGGCAGCGGCCACAGCACCTAGCCATTCAGAGATGACCGTTATAATCAGTGGGCCACTACGCTCGCCAAAAGAAAAAAAAAACGAGTTTTCTGACGTACGAGTACATGTATAACAATAAAAAATAAATAGAGGATATGTACTCTTTTGCTGTGAAAACTATAAATATTTTCACCGTGTGTAATGAAAACATCAGTATTTTCACGAGTGCGAAGCACGAGTGAGAATTAGAATGTTTTCATTACACGAGATGAAAATTTGTATGGTATTCACTGAAAAAGAGAAAATTTTCTTTTTATTATAGGGATCAAACATGGTTTTTCATGCATTAACGTTCGCCAGGTCCAGAGGGAGGTGTTGAAACCGGGGCCGAAGGTCGCGGTTTTCAACCCCTCCCTAGGGACCTGGCGAATGTTAATGCATTGAAAAACCATGTTCGATCGCTATTATTGCATAAAAACTAGAAACATTTGCTACCTTTCGCGTTATTTCTTGCACTACTTTGTTTCGACTTTTCACCGATGTCTCGCGAACGCGATTAGCAAGGACTATGCTCGTTCTAGGGCCGGGTAGTACACATCTCGTAACGGCAGCAAACTTGTGGCCCGGTACGTGATTATATTGAATGTTGCGTAGCCGTGCATTAACAGCGCGTGAATTGCCTTGTTAATACACGGTTTTTCGCCGGTTAATACATGGCTGTTAATAACGTGCTATACTGCTTTTTATTTAAGAAATAAATTATTCCGAACCGTGCTCAAATGCCCAAGATAAAGCACAGTTGAGTTTGGGTTGTACCCATTTGAGCACGAGCGAGCGCAGCGAGCGAGTGTTCAAATGGGTACAACCCAAACTCAACTGTGCTTTATCTGCGGCATTTGAGCACGGTTCAGAATAATTTATTTCTTTTCTAACACCCCTCACTGAGCGAATGTTTTGCATAAATGAGATTTGTATTGATTTTTATGATTATTTTTATTACCTGACTTCCCCATTTGGTAGTTAACGTCAACCGTTAAGCATTACGTCACACGGTTACGTAGTTACAAGGTTCGATGACGAACATTCAAAATGGCGGATACTTATGCGAATCAGCTGACGATATAAAATATTAAAACGATGTAAAACATAAAAAAACTTATATCCTGTGTTCATGAAAGAATTGGAAATCAAATGAAATTGGAGTGCCGCGATGGGCCTATGGAGGACAGATATAAAACAACAAAATAAGAATGTTAAGCGATACTTTTGTTTTCGATAATGTCAACAAATACACGATGACAACAAGGAGTAGCTAAAACGAATATGTTTGAATGGTATAACCTGTAGAGGAACTCTTCAGGTAAAAAAAAAGTCAAAGAACTGCAATGTTCGTAGATCATTTTCTCTCATATAATGAACAACACGAGCAGGGGTGTTAGAAGCAATAATTTATTGTTAGAATAATAATATTGTTAGAATAATCATCAGAATATACACTGCTTGCTATTCTGATTTTGATCACGAAAACACGCCTATATAATTTTGACCCTCCTTAAACCCCACTTTTATATAGTAAAACTGGGTTTAACAGGGGTATACATTATTTTTCTTATTTTGCTCAAAAAACATAGATTGTGGGTACTCATTAGAACCGCCTCGTCCCACAATCTATGTTTTGAGCAGGAATATGAAAAAAATCAGAATTTTTTATCTGTTATTTTTCCTCATTTGATTGTAAAATTTTCTATATATTTGAATAGGCGTGCTTTCGTAATGTATCCCTTTTTGTAACAATGGACAGATTCAAATTCTAAGATGGAAGAGTACACTTCAGAAACTCAGGGGTGAAAGAGTTAAAGCATAACGTACTGTAGCAGTAAGGGTCATAGTGGTGGTTGTGGGTTGAGTTATAGCAAAAGTATGTACACGCCCCTAATATGTACGCTGAAGCTACAATATTTATTTCTCAAATTCTAAATGTACATTCACATCATCATAGGGTTCAAGATTTGATAGTAAGCCAAATAAGTTATAGATAAACCATGGTTATTGTCGAGGTTTTGGGTATACTGTAAATTATACCATAGTTTGGTGACCTTTCACTGTCTGATCCCAAACGAGGCGGAGCCGAGCTGAACAAATTCAACATACAACATTTTGAAATATTTTTCTTATTTTTCCCGGAAAACAAAAACCTGTTTTTTTGTGGGGGACAATATCAACTTGTCATCGCCTGCGGAATTAGCCCAGAGAGTGAAAAAGGTTAAGGCGCACTGATGAGTTGACAGTCATTCTAAAGTACACCTGTGAGATCTAAATAAAACCATGGATTAATTTTCAAATCTGAAAATTATCCCATGGTCCAGCTATGGTATAATTTTTGGTTATTGAGATTTAACCTTAGTTTTATTTACATAGAGACAATGGAACATCCATTGGTTAAGTTTGTATGAATCATCTCCTGATACTAACTTGTTAACAACATTTATGAATGATAAAGTAGTTTATAGAATAAACATTTACATTTGTAATGAGGTTCAAAATATAGTTACAGTAGTATCATTTATAAACACAAGAAATAATAATAGACACATACATAAAAGAAAGAAACAAACAAACAAACAAAGACAGGAAGAAAAAAAACATTAATAAACAAGAAATAATAATAGAAGCATACAAAGTAGACGCTAACGATCTATTCAAAAGACAGAGATACGAGGGTAGTTCAATAAGTTCTTAGAACTCGGTATTTTTCTATATAATTCAAGATTTTTTTTTTATGTTTGTGCAGTGTAAACTTTTGTCAGTTGAATGATAACAGCCGTTCAGTCAACACGTACATTTTTGCTCTTACTTCTTGTTTGAAAACCTATACCCATAGGCAAAAATGGAAAGTCAGAATATTGAGTTCAGAACGGTCATAAAGTTCTTCACTAAGGAGGGTGCAAAGGCCAAAGAAATCCATTGGCGCATGGCTGATGTGTATGGTGATAGTAGCCCAAAGTATTCCACAGTGGCAAAGTGGTCAGCAGAATTTAAACATGGGCGAAACTCCTTAGAAGATGACCCAAGGCCAGGTCGCCCTGCTGATGTCATCAGCCAGGAGATGATCGACCGTGTTGAGAGACTTGTGCTAAACAATCGCCGAATCAAAGTTGCCGAACTTGCTTCAGAATGTGGTATTTCTACAGGAAGTGTTTACACTATAATCCATGAACATTTAGGCATGTCAAAAGTATCTGCCAGGTGGGTACCCAGAAACCTGAACATGCAAGATCGTCAGCAAAGGGAGGAGTCAAGTCAAGAACTTCTGGAAGTGTACAATGCCAATCCAGAAGACTTTCACACTCGTCTTGTAACAGGAGATGAAACTTGGCTTCACCACTGGGACCCAGATACTAAAAAAGAGTCCAGTCAATGGAAGCACCCTGGCTCACACCCACCTAAGAAATTTCGTACCCAAACATCAGCCAGCTAGGTAATGGCAACGGTGTTTTGGGACTCCAAAGGGTTTATATTGATAGATTACAAGCCTGCTGGTACTTCAATTACAGGAGAATACTATGCCAATGTCATTAAACAATTAAGGGTTGCTATTAAAGAAAAACGAAGGGGAAAGCCAGCTGTTGGTGTCCCACTTTTGCATGATAATGCCCCTGTGCACAAGTCCAGAGTTGCACAAGCGGCTTTTCGTGAGTGCAAGTTCGAGCAGTAATATCACCTGCCATACAGTCCAGACCTGGCCCCAAGTGATTATTATCTGTTTCGAAATTTGAAGTCCCGCTTGCGTGGAATGAGATCTCGGGACGATGATGAGCTCAAGGCTGCTACAGAGGATTGGTTTGAGGACCAAATAGGCGACTTTTATTTTAAAGGCATAGACTGCTTAAAAGAAAAGTGGGCCAAATACATTGAAGTAAAGGGGGATTATATTGAAAAATAATGTTGAAACCATCTTCAATCTGTGAGTTAAACCCCGAGTTCTACGAACTTATTGAACTCCCCTCGTATCATGATAAATTCTTGTTTGTTTGTTGTTTTTTTTGTGTTTTTTTTTTTTGTTTTTTTTTTTTTTTTTGTTTTTTTTTTTTTTTTGTTTGTTTCTTTTTTCTTTTCTTTTTTTTTCCAAAGGAATCTTATATTTTCTTGTTCTGGGACATTCTCCTTGCCAAACAGAACTTCATTTATTATGCAGCTGATAATAAGTGCGTCTCGCCCCTTTGTAGTTTCTACAAAGAAAAATATAACGGGCTTGCGAAGGCACCACATAAGCAAGAAGGTATTTATGATGGTGAGATTAAGGGTGAGGTTTCGCGCGAGCATGAGGTAAACTGGTTAAAGCTTCCGCCACCTATTCACCCCACCGCCTTCATTCCAAGGCGGTTCTTCTCTTGCAGTCCTTCTTTGTTTGTACGTTGGTGGTTTCATATCTGGCGTTTATTGTCATTATTTATTCCCAGAGGCTTATAATTCTACTAACGGGGCTATGAGCCTTGAACCGACTTACAGGAGGAGAGTGCCATTTCATTGACTAAGTGACTCCAGCAGTGAGTGGCATAAATGTTGTTGTATAACCCTTGCTGCAAATTAAGGGGATCAGATTAAGACATGATTTCAAATTTTATTACCTTGTCTGTGCTCTTTTAACCTTAACCACTCTCTGGGCAAATTCAGCAGACGACAGTTTGATAATATTTTTTCTACTTATTCCCAAAAAACAGGGTTTGTCATTTCATGCAAACTGTCTCCGAGACAGTTTGCATGAAATGTCAAAACCTGTATCTTTGGGTGGGAAAAATAAAATAAAAGTATTTCAAAATGTTGCATGATGAAAATTTTACCCAGCATGCTTAGTATTAACCAGCTTTTGTTTAGGCAGGTGGCATGTAAATTATTAACTCTTTAAACATTCAATGACGTACTGCTGAGGTGAAATCTATTTCCATAACAGTTCCTTTAACCCTTGTACTGCTGAATAAATTTAGGTGACACGCCCACTTCTAATTTTCAACCAATCAGATGACTTGATCCAGATTGTTGATACAAATTCAAATACTGAATGGCAAACAGTGCAGATCCAGATCAGTTGGCTTCTTGAGAAGCCAACTGATCTGGATCTACACTGTTTGCAAAGGCAGGGTATATCCGGGTTAAGCAGGACAAGGGTTGAGATATCTAGATTGTACTTTTGATAAGCTCTCAATTCTAAGCCAATCAGATGATAGGCAACCCGCACAGAACATGTTGTGCACTCTATACGGGGAGCTGATAGCCATGTTAGTAGAATTATAAGCCTCTGTTATTCCTCATCCCTCTTCTTCTTTGGTGCCTCGGGAAAGTGGCTGTGCTTCGTGATTGTGGCATTTCCTGGGTATCGTCACTTATAGTTTTGATTTTGCTATTGTTTATTTTCCTTTTTTTGAATGCCGACGTCCATCTTCCTATTTCTTATGGTGTATACTTTTCTCAACTTATTCATTTCGATAGAGTATCAAGTTATGTCGGTGACTTCAATAACCTGAATAAACTTTTAACTGCTAAACTTCTACAACTGGGATTATCTGTATAAAAACTTCGTAAAATGCTTTCAAGGTTTTGTCGCCCCGTCATTCTGAATTACCAAATATAACGTTTGCTTGTCAACACTTCTGCAGGAAGGTCTATCAGAAACCGAATTTATGGTGACTCTGGCTCTGGTCGGGCCCACCGGCGTCCGACTGTTGGTTTTCTTTTGCTTCAGCATTTCAGTTCTTACTTGCTGTCGAGTCCTCATCGTTGTTTCATCTCTGTATTCGTTTGATTTTTATATTTTCAAAGATGTTCAACTGATGTGTTAGGAACCCTTCATGCGAACTGAACAAATGTCTTGTGTATATAACAGCAAAACTGAGGGCGAAGGTTGTAGCCACTTAAAATCGATTTAAGCCCGCTCCCCCCCACCCCCCCACCCACTCCCCCCTCCCCCCAGTAATATTTTCACTGACCGTTCCAAGGCGATGCTTCTGCTGTGGTTTACTATATCTGTCATAGTATGTCTTTGTATGTATGTCCTGGTAACTTTTTTATTTTGGATAGCCATTTTTGGCCATTTTTTTGGAAAAAGAAACTGTCCTTTTGGCTTTCCGCTTACAGTGTTTAATTGTGGTGCCGTTGCTTTAAGTGCGTTCTTCTTTCCCTTTGGCGTCTTGGATGGAAGGTGTTAGGTAATTGTGTCGGTTCCTGATCATTGTCTTCCTTTCTATTTACCGTATAAATTCAGAAGGGGTGTTAGTATTACCAATTCTTCATGAATGTTATGCGACAAATTACATGAATGTTTGTTAATTTCCCTCTTTAATGAGTGACCCTGCCCTCAGCCTGACTGACGGCCCCTTCTTCAAACTGTTTCAGAAGTTTAGCGCCTGAGAGTAGTATGTATGACGATTTGGGTTTAAAAAAAACTTTGGAGTCAAAAACTTGGGCGTCACCCTCTGCCTATGCGCGGCGGCTACAACGTCAAAACTCGGATATTTGAAAAATCTTCGGAAAATAAAGATAACTATATTCAAGTACTGTTTACTTATAAAATTTGCTGATTATGCTGAAATCAGCCGTACTTTTTTAAATCCCAGTTAAACTGTCATAAATGACAGCGGCTTTAGTCAGCTCTATTTAGAGACCGTTGAAAGGTTATTAAAGTCCAATAAAAATATCAAATGTGATGTTTGCCCCAAATTCAAACATAGTGACCATACTATGTGTTCAGTGGACATAGATGCCCGTACTTTCCTACTTTTGTTAGTAAATGTAAGCTAAATGTGTATTTTTAACAAAAGTTATCTTAATCTTAACGCCATTAACAAAATATCATAACTGATAAGTTTCATGACTCTAAGACAAAACATTGTTGGATATATGGAACCATTTGAACAAACTGTCAATATCCCTTCGACAGAAAGCTCCATTAGAAATCTGTGAAAATTGGTCAAGTAGTTTCAGAGAAGAAGATGTTGAAAGATTACATGATTTTAAACGTGTATATAGCTAAGAGGCAAGGGCGTATAACTGCAAAGAGACAAAATTTTGATTGTAACTAATAATTTTTATTACTTTAATCATACTTTGCAAATTTCAGCCATTAGTCTTTAGTACATTTTCAGAATAGGATTTTTCAACATTTTTTTCTCCTTACAAGAGTATGGGGATGCAAATTTGACCTTGCCATGGAAAGATCAAAAGTCATCCTAGGATCATCATTTGAACAAACTTGGTAGACTTTGAGTTCCCAATGCTTTATATCAAGATTGATCCTTGAAGCTTTCTTGGTTCTGGAGAAAAAAAACAAGTGTTTTTTTTTTTGTTTTGTTTGTTGTTGTTTTTTACCATATATGGGCATGGCAGCCATCTTGTTTGATGATGCAGAATCGTTTAAACAAACTGATAATACAACTTTGACAGAAGGCCTAATTTGAAATCTGGTGAAAATTGGTCAAGCTTTTCAGAGAAGAAGACGATTATCAGATTTTCATACATATAGCCCAGGGACAAGGGCAGATAACCCCGGGGGACAAAATTTTGATTGTAACTAAAAGGGTTTGCTACTTTAATTATACAATGTAAGTTTCAGCCATTAGTCTTTAATACATTTGAGAAACTGACGTTTCAATATTTCCCCATACAAATACATAGGGAAGTAAATTTGACCTTGCCGAGCCGAAAAAGACGGTCAAATGTCAGCCTAGGGATCATCATTTGGACAAACTTGGTAGTCCTTCAGTCCCCGATGCTATATATCAAGACTCAGCCTTGAAGCTTTCTCGGTTCTTGAGAAGAAATTTTTTAAGTGTTTTTACCATATATGGGCAGGGTGGCCATCATGTTTAATGATTCAGAACCGTTTGAACAAATTGATAATACCCCTTTGACAGAAGGCCTAATGTGAAATCTGGTGAAAATTGGTCAAGCTGTTTCAGAGAAGAAGACATTTAAAGATTACAAGATTTTTATACATGTATATAGCCCAGGGGTAAGGGCAGATAACCCTGGGAGACAAAATTTTGATTGTAACTAAAAGGGTTTGTTACTTTTAACATACATTGCAAGTTTCAGCCATTAGTCTTTAATACATTTTAAGAAACTGCATTTTCAATATTTTCGCCATACTAATGCACAGGGATGTAAATCTGACCTTGTCGTTAGAGGATCAAATGTCAATCTAGGGTCATCGTTTGAACAATCTTGGTAGACCTTGAGTCCCCGTTGCTTTATACCAAGATTCAGCCTTGAAGTTTCTCGGTTCTGCAGAAGAAGATTTTAAGTGCTTTTACCATATATGGGCATGGCGACTATCTTGTTTAATGATGCGAAACCGTTTGAACAAATTGATAATACCCCTTTGACAGAAAACCCAGTTTGAAATCTGGTGTAAATTGGTCAAGCTGTTTCAGAGAAGAAGACGTTTTAAGATTACTAGATTTTATACATGTATGTAGCCCAGGAGCAAGGGCAGATAGCCCCGGGGGATAAAAT
The DNA here is from genome assembly GCA_964016985.1 of Anodontia alba. Classification (NCBI taxonomy): domain Eukaryota; kingdom Metazoa; phylum Mollusca; class Bivalvia; order Lucinida; family Lucinidae; genus Anodontia; species Anodontia alba. The sequence continues at coordinate 41,831,762 of OZ024824.1, read as the reverse complement.
TTTGATTGTAACTAAAAGGGTTTGCTACTTTGATTACACGTTGTAGGTTTCAGTCATTAGTCTTTAATACATTTTGAGAAACTGACTTTTCAATATTTTCCTATACAAATGCATAGGAACGAAAATTTGACCTTGCCGTAAAAAGGTCAAAGATCACCATTTGAACAGACTTGGTAGACCTTGAGTCCCCGATGTTATATACCAAGATTTAGCCTCAAAGCATTCATGGTTCTGGAGAAGATGTTTTTAGTGTTTTTATGCCATATGCGCACGGTGGCCATCTTGATTAACGGACCGTGACCATTTGTACAAATTTTCAATCCCCCTTTATCAGAAGGCTCCATATGAAGTTTGAAGAAAATTGGCCCCGTGTTGTCAGAGGAGAAGTCGTTCAAAGGTGGGGACGGACGGACGACGGACGGCAAGTGATAACAATAACTCATCCTGAGCCTTCGGCTCGGGTGAGCTAAAAACTATTACAACTAATTTCAGGGTGCACGCAAGTTATTTCTGGCAAGTGTTTGACATTATGACCCTTCTTTTAACCTTGAATTGGTCAGGATCATCAAAACTTAATCAGCTCTTTTCGCTGATATATTCATGCAAACTTGGAAAGAATACAATTATTAATTGTATGTGGGTGGGGTAAATCAACTTTGCGCAACCTTAACTTTTGACCAGTACCCGGGACTTGCTAAGATGTTGATAGTTTTTTTTTTGTTTTTTTTTTTTTTTTTTGTTGTTGTTGTTTTTTTTTTGTTTTTTTTCAGAATCTAGACAGAAGCTATTTTACAATAACAGTTTTAGCAAACTGACAATATAAGAATGTGGTTCAATAATGGATTTAATGAACATAGGTGTTCAAGCTACATTTTTTATTTTCTTTTTTACTTAAGTACCATATTAAGAGACTACTATAGCCAAATACATAGTAGCTATGTCAGAATCCTTACCTTCGGATATGTGTGCCCGAGCAATGTCAGAAAACTAACCTTCGCCGTATATGTGTGCCCAAGCAATGTCAGAAAACTTACCTTCCGACATGTGTGCCAAGCGAAGATTCAGATAAGCCTGCGCTTTCGCGCAGTCTGATCAGAATCTTCACTGGGCGCATTGTGGACAGCCAAGAATGCAGTTTCGTCATGCGGACAATGTAGACTCTGACCAGACTGTGCGGATGCGCAGGTTGATTTGAAGCTTGGACCCAGTATACATATTATTAGGTCCGAGTTTGAAGCTTTCTTGAGCAAACATAACAGAAGGTACTTTTTTCAGTCACGTTGCGGCTCATAGAAAATCAAGTTTCTTGAATACCTTTAAAGACATTCAGGAAGGTTATTGTTTAAACGATTAGTTATGGTATTTATCCAGTGTTTGATTTTGTAAATATGACCTGTAAAAGATAAATGTTCCTACTGTCAACATTTGCTATAGTGGCAAAACTAGGGGGTAGGCGGGTAAAGTAAAAGAATTACGGACAACTCGGCCCAAAGACAAGTCGGCCCAGGACACCTCGGCCCATAAAAAAGTCGGCCCAAGACAACTCGGCCCAAGTCGTCCAAATTTCAGAAGACAACTCGGTCCAAATCACCCCAACTTTAGAAGACCTCTCGCCGTCTCGGTCCATGAAAATCAGACCAGACACCTCTTAATGTATTAAAATAATTGGATGGTGGTACTTTTATTGCTCTGTACCTGATGAATAAAAAGCATATGCAGATGTCTTAGATCAGATCGCTAAAGTACATATTCTAACTTAAATGACATCTGATGGTTATAGCAGCATAATGTAAGTGATCGAAACAATTTATTCAATGTTGAAAATAAAATTGCGTGAGATCTAGCCAGTTCACCCATCTATCTATCTATCTATCTATCTATCTATCTATCTATCTATCTATCTATCTATCTATCTATCTATCTATCGAATTCTTTGAATTCAGTCATGAAAAAAGTGAAAAAATCGAACTTTAAAAAAAATTATTAGAGACTTTCATGAACGGTGGTAATCAGCAGCCAATCAGCTTTAATCATTAATCAACAGTTAATCTCCTTTAATGACTTAATTCAAACTTAAACTATTTCGATGTTTGATTTAATTAACGATCAGCTCTGAAATTCACTAAGTGTTAATTGCCATCCTTTAACCGACAAAGGTCAATGGTTAGTAAGTTTGAACAATAACAAATTGTCAACCTTTGTTTAAATATTTTCTTTCATTTGCCGACATGATCTGTATAAATACAAGCCAATAGTTTTTAAAGAAATGGATACTGGGGTGGCTCATTTGATTTACGACAATTGAGTTACATGCACATTGCATGTGTGCGTGATGGGTAGGATGCAGTTATATGTATATTTAGCTTCCTTAGCTTGTGATCAAATTTGTTTCGCTATCTGAATTCATCAGGTACAGAGCTATAAAAGTGCCACCATTCAATTATTTAAATACATTGAGAGGTGCCTGGTCTGATTTTTATGGGCCGAGTGGTCTTCTGCAGTTTGGGTGATTTGGGCCGAGTTGTCTTCTGAAATTGGGACGACATGGGCCGAGTTGTCTTGGGCCGACTTTTTTATGGGCCGAGTTGTCCTGGACCGACTGGTCTTTGGGCCGAGTTGTCCTGAACCCAAGTAAACACATGGGTGAAAAACAAATGTACAACTGGTCCAACTCTACTTTTATATCTTACATGTGCTAAAGTTTGAGCCGATATAGCATTTATATATACACGCTCCAACACTTATAACTGACAACACCAGGTCCTGCACGGTGTTTTTATGCGCCTTAAACCCCATTTGCAGTTGCGATTATACATAAATCATTTAAAGAGTCAGTTATCTTCTTTTGTTTTCAAAGGAAGAGTTATCATACTTTGATACGCGGCGTCGAGGAGACAAACCGGTGACACAAACGTTTGTTATAAGAAAAATACAGTTGTTTTTGTTTAAAAAGGTAATATACCGAATACTATGTTTTTATCATGTTTGCATTTTTATTTTTACAGAAAAAGAAACGTTCATCGCTGTTTTTAAACAAGGAAAAGCAATTATATAACGCGCTTGCCAATTACTTACATAATCAGGGGTGAGTTGCATAAGGAAAGCGTTTTCAGGTAGCGCTCTGTAGCGATTTGTTCTTGCTATGCAAACGGTCCATTTGATGGGAGCGCTTTTTAAAATGTCTGCCAAAATGACACGATTTTCAAACTGGGAATTTCTCGTAAAAAGCTGGTCGGGTATGAAAACCACGGCCGAGCTGGTGAGCCGAGTCGAAAAAAGTCGAGCCTGATATAGTGTTTTCTTGTATTTGTTCAAACGAGTTCAAGATACTTACACTGCTGTCGGCCTATTCAGCACACCTAAGGATTTGAGCTGAATTTAAAAAACGTTCGCTAGACCAGTTTTAATTTTTAAATGTACAAGAACGAAGAATAACTTATTATAAATAAAACAAGTTTATTTTCATTTAATTTCTTCTTCAAATTTAGCAGATAATAATCCCCTCAACTTCATCACCCCCTTGTTTGTTTGTCATAAAAAATGTTTGCCAATGTAGCGCACCTGTTAGAATTTCGCCTGTTGCCTTGGACATAAAGAATGTTTTTTTAGATTAAAGATGTATTTTTATGATCACTAATCTCACTAATCAATTTAGAATATATTTGTGACATTTTCATTGTTCACACTGACAAAACCACCTTTCAAATTTCATGTTCAGGGAAAAGGGTCCTTTGGTTTTAGTGAAAACAACATTTTCCTCATTATTTCAAAATAAACTCCTGATTCCCCATGCAAATTGTAATGGCCATGTAACTTTTGATATGTTTCATCACATACGCCCACAAAATGATACTTTGGGATATTTGGGAGAAAATATTTGAGTGAGCAGCATTGGCAGATGTGCCACATTAGGCTACATGGCTGTATTTCTTTTAATCTTATATTACCATATATGTTAAATGCTGCATTCACAATTACAATTTGTACGATTACTTGCTTATTTATGACTTTATGTCCAATTTTCCATTCAACAGGGGTATGAAAGCCACGGCCACGAAAGGGATATGTTTTTGCCAGTTTGTGAACAAATAGTAATGTTTTATAATCTTACATATGTAGCATTTGACTGAGGTTGCAAAAAGATATTTAAAATTACTTTGAGTCATTAGAACATGCAGAAACTGTTTATGTTTCCCATTATTATTCTTTTTCATCCATATAACATGGATCGGCAGAATCTAAAATTAGAATAACCATTAATTAAACGAAAATAACCGAAACAGAAAGCAAGAGCATTGAAAGGGCCTGTACTCAACAATTACACATATTCATCTCCTACTAGTATGATGGCAAGCATGAATGAGAAAAGCTATCATCACAAAAACACACCTATGTAATTTTGACCCCCTTAAACCCCACTTTTATATAATAAAACTGGGGTTTACAGGAGTATACATTATTTTTCTTATTTCTGCTCAGAATATACATTGTGGGTACTTGTTAGAACTGCCTCAGTGAGGCAGTTCTAACGAGTACCCACAATGAATATTCTGAGCAGAAATAAGAAAAATATCAGAATTTTTATCTGAAAACTTTCAGTTTTTGGAGGTGAAATTTTCTACATATTTGAATAGGCGTGTTTTTGGAATGCAAATAAGTTATGGATGTGGTGTCATTAATGACTGTATTTTTTGTTCAACTGAGCTTTTAGGCCCTTTCAACCATTTCATTTATTTTCGTTTAGTTTTTGTTAGTTCTATTTTTAGATTCTGCCGATCCTCGTTATTTGGGTGAAAAAGAAGAAATAATGGGAAACATAAACAGTTTCTGCATGTTATAATGAATCAAAGTAATTTTAAATATCTTTTTGCAACCTCTGTCAAATGTTCAGATTATAAAACATTGCCGTTTTTTCACAAACTGGCCAAAACTTATTCCTTTTGTGGCCGTTGCTTTCATACCACTGTTGAATGGCAAATTGGATATTAAGTCATAGATAAGCAAGAAATTTTACAAATTTTAATTGTGAGTACAGAATTTTACATATATATGATAATATCAGATTAAAAGAAATAAGTATCTTGAACTCGTTTGAACAAATACAAGAAAACTATATATCAGGCTCAGCTTTTTTGGCTCGGCTCGGCCGTGGCTTTCATACCCAACCTAAAAAGCTAGTGGTGCTTGCTTCAGCGATTGGTTTTGTGTTCTGTGGTCATTTATGCACAATGCACTTCGTCCAAGAACAATTACAACAACAACAACAAAACAAAATAATTTCTTAAAATGGGCACTGACTACGTCGGATGCCGCCATTTTGTTTTGTTGGTTGCTATACAACATTCTGTTTCAGATAGCGAGTGTAACGTACAGTGCATAGCGAAGCACTATTAAGCGCTCTGTAACGCACGTCTAATGCAACTCATTCCAGGTTGTATATAGGCCTATGGTTCGTTGGCTTTGTTAGAACGCCATAAACTAAGAAAGATGGGCTTTTCTTCAGTTAGTTTTATACTAAAACATCACTTTATCTCGCACTTTTCGTCAGAAATTTATGATTTTTTTTTTACAAATACATAATCATGTATAACAAAAAAGAAGCATATAAGCTTGGGTCTACACAGAATGAGAGCCTAAAGGAAGGGTACTATATTTTCCGAGGCAGGCCTGATTATGTGAATGGAAACATTTACCCAGTTAATTAAGCACTTCTTGCATATAATTTGATGAAATATTTAATTTTCATCTATGTCTTAATTATCGCACTTGTGAGCTGACACAATGAAAATAAAACTCTAAAGAAGTGGGAATACATGTAATTAATAGTTGTTAACAGCATACATGCCTTAAGCTGTGGACTAAAATCTGTGAGAAAAGGCAAAATTTTAAGGGAGATTTGACAAAATTCTGTGAGATTTTCTTAAACATCACTTTGGAGCTTCCCCATTATAGTCTAAAGTCTTTAAATTCATGTAAGGAGCTTGTGAAAACCACAGTAGTGTGTGATTAATGTTTTTTCTTCATGAAATCTGTTGTATAATGGTCTGAAAATTCTGTGAGATATGAATCTTTTATGGGAATTGCCTTCCAGATGGGCCAAATTCTGTGAGATTTTATCTCACAATGTGAGATACGGCATGGATGTAACAGAATAGGTATAGACCTTTTTAAGTACTATGTCACACAATAAACATCATTTGGAATCTCTTGGTCTTTAACGCATCTAGTCAAATGCTAGTATGTTCTATAGCCTCATTTCTATTAGATGGCAGAAAATTGTTGTTTATGTTTATCTGACTACAATTTCCCATGTTTTTTTTTAGTTTTTGTTTTGTTTTATTTTTTTTCAGAAAAATAAAGTAGTTTCATTCGTCAAAAGTTTCTTTTCAGAAGAGAATCTCATGAAGCGATTGTTTAAATGTCATAACCACAAATATTACTATATATTTTGACAATATACAAGTTAAAACTAGGCGTAAAATGGTCTCCATAAAGCAATTTTACGGTTGCTTGCTTGCCTGCTGATATAGGAATAATATCATTGAAACAGTTGTATTTGTCTTAAGAAAAGCAGTCAGATTGCTTCTTAAAGCTGTACATGTATTTTAAACACTAGATAAAATTTAAGATTAAATATTAACCAAAAGGAATTTGAGTGAATTTGGGCTTGAATCAATTGGTATCACAATGGAACCAGAAATGTTCTTGCCATTAATAATTTTTGGTCACGTTGCATAACATTGTAAGCATGTGGTCAGTAGCCCTTATGAAAACAATAGCATTAAAGAGGCCTATATAGATCACTATATAGATCACTTCTACAGACATGCTGTGGAAACCAGCTTTTATTGCAGTCCTTGAGGAGTGATTAGCTTTTTCAAAAGTTAAGCAACATACAAAGCTGTTAGTACCTGGATGGGTGACCGCAACCCTTGACTTGGTGGAAGACCTGGCAAACACTACGTCAGGTGGTAATATTTGGAACCACTACCATCTTCGTTACCCTTGTTGCAGGGCCAGGTGTCCCTGGCAGTGTTGCATATGCTCCTTCCTCGTGGCTGCAGAGTGAGCAGTGTTGGTGAAACTGGCAAAGCAGAGGAGAGGTTGAGAACTGTAACACATTAAGTATGTAGGTTACTTCCACAGCCTTGTCATGGAAGCTGACTTTTATGGCAAAGTCTGTAGAGGGATTGGCTTTTTCGCAAAGTCAAGCAAAGTATGTCTTGGTTGTATGAGTGACTGGATTGCTTGACTTTGTGGAAAACCCAGCAAATGCTACACATTTATCAGGTTCTGGGGCATTATGCCCCCTAGACATTTCACTGCCCTATACATTTGACTCCGAGGATTTGCCCATAGATGTTTTGCCCCAAAATTGTACAGGTAGACTGCTTCAGTGTATTTATAAGTACACGTATTCTGATGATGCTTAAGTTATTTTGTATTTCAAGGAAAAGTCCTTCTGCTAGTGCTGTCATTATTCTAGTGTCATACAGGGCCCAGTTGTTCAAAGCGTCGTTAGCTTAACGAGCTCGTTAAGGGTCATTTTGTTAACTGTTTTAACTGATTCAATATACAATACACTGATATTTTTTGCTGAAAAAATGTGAGAAGCTTTTGCACTGCAAAAGCTACTCACATTTTTTCAGCAAAAAATCTCAGCATATTTGCATATCACTCTATGTAAATTTTAACGAATCGTTAACTAATGACGTCGTTAGCTTTGAACAACTGGGCCCAGGATTACCCTGCATACCACTGGGCTCCCTAGTGAGACCCCACCCAATCAAGGGCAAACATGCATGGTGAAATAAGGGGTTGGGGCCTCCCTAATCCAGCAGTCCTACCGATTTCGCATGGACTGTAATCAAAAGTTGATCTTGTACATGTAGATGACATGTGAAACTCCCTTCACGTATTCAATAAAATCATACGTTTGTAGCAGCACAACAACCGAAAATGCAATATGTATCCTAAGTATTGGGGGCAGGCATGTCTGAACAAACTGTATAGACTAGACTCAGATCTGATGCCACAGAATCAGGGTCTACACTGTTTTTACACACATGAGTAGGTAGCAAAATGGACTTGTTCAAAATTTAAGATAAGTATGGAAAGGAGATAGAGTGTCCCAAATACTGATAAATATGATATACGGTAAATGTCCTAAAATTTTAAACACTTTATTCCATAATTTTCTGGCCTACATTTTGCTATTTATGCAGTTGCTTCTTAAAATAGTGAAATGCGAACAGCATAGACCCTAATCAGACTGCTCCTTCAGGAGCAGTCTGATCTGGGCCTGCACTGTTTGCATATGCCATTTTGTCAGACACTTTGGAGCAGTCTGATGTGGGTCTGCACTGTTTGCATGTGGCATTTTGTCAGAAACGTTGGTGTCCGAAATTTTTGGACATTTATTGTAGGGCATTTTGTTAACCCTAATGTGTAGTTTGGTATATGTTGGTCTATTTTTAGCTCAAGTTTTACTGTTAGCTGTGATTTGTTTTAGTTTTGACAATGTAAAGGTGTATCTTGTTTACAGGATAGTAAGTATGGCAAAGAGAAAACACACAGAAGATGAGATAGCTGCAACATCAAAGAAGCCAAAAACTGCCAAGAAAGGTATAACCCAATGTTTTTCACTGTTGTCATTGATTTGAACTTGGGAGAATTACTTTTCAATTTATAAAAAACTAAAAAGTGTTGATTTTCATTTCACTCTAAATTTTGACATTGGAGAAATTCAGAATTTTCAGTGGATTTGGGGAACTATGTCCCCCCACTATGGAGTAGGGGTGGCCACACGACTTACCGGAATACCCGTGAAAAGTACAGGAATACTTGTGAAAGACCCCTACTGAAGAAACCAATACTGGCTTTAATTAAAGGCTCCATACTCCTCAAAAATAGACATTTTTTAATCCAGTAAAGGTTTAATAAATTGTTATATAATATTTCTCGTGACATTACCGTAACGAGCATGCGGTTTCTTCATGCAGGGCAAAGGGAATATGATTGTTGCATTTTCTTGGTATTTTCACATATTTTTGTAATCTATACTGGAAATGAGAATGTCCCAGAATCGCGTGTCATTGCCCGGTGGCATATTCAAGTAGACCCATGAGAATCTATGTAGGGATTACTAAATAGGTTCTGCAAGACTTAGAAACATGAATAGCCGCTTTGATGTGCAAACTGCTATCTCGCAAATTAAGTGCTAAGTGACAACAGCAAGTGAGCAAATAAAAGAATGTGCGCAAGTTACATGTACATAGGGAAAAAAAAAGGAAAAGAAAGAAGGTACAACCAGGAGACATCCGAATTTGTCCTATACCCCCACCGACTTGAGCAAACATGTGGACAAATTGTTTTCATAGACAACTTGCAAATTATTTTTGGTTACAAGTTAAAAGACTTTCCCTTTGACATATCTTAATTAAATAAAGCCACTATTGGTGTCTTCAGTAGGTGTCTTTCACAAGTATTCCTGTATTTTTTAATTTCACGGGTGTTTCGGTACTGGTTAACAGCTTAGAGTACTAAGTCTGTTCAGAAACAGTGTGAGTAGGTTAACTCTTGTCATGCAGAATAAATTAAGTTGTCACACCCACTTCTAATTTTCAGCCAATCAGATTGCTTAATCCAGATTGCTGATATAATTTCACGTACTGAATGGAAATAGTGCAGATTCAGATCAGTTGGCTTCTTCAGAAGTATATCAGGGTTCAGAAGTATATCAGGGCTCAGCAGGATAAGGGTTATATGACCATGCCCAACATAACTTTAATGGGTTGACTTGGCCATAAAAATTTGCTCTTATAAGCTAGTTTTTGTTTCACTTTGACCTAGTAAAGTTGACTCTCATAATCTCAAACACTGATAACTCAAACCACTGCTTCAATCAATTTAAATAAAGGAAAATATTGGTTTAGTTTGCTATACGCTCTTTACATTTCAATTCCTTTTATCTCAAACATCTGTTACCTCAAACCATAACTTCTGGTCCTTTATAGGTCAAGATATTGAGATTTAGCTGTATATTCCATAGAGGAATACAAAATTTATCTGTACTGATAGGTTTCTGTTGAAGACAGTGTTTTACCTAGAATTTTAATTCCCTGTCTTATATTTTAGAGAAGTCAGCTAAGCCTAAAGAAAAGACTGCATCAGAAGGAAGGAAGAAGACTGGGTCAGTTACTGCTAAAAAGAGCTATCCAAAGCTTATAGATGAGACAGACAATACTGAGGTATTGATATGATGAAATATTGAGAATCAGTTTTTTATTAATGCTGAAAAAAATGTGTGTGTGTGTGTGTGTGTGTGTGTGTGTGTGTGTGTGTGTGTGTGTGTGCAGGCACACGCACATGTATGTCAGTCTAAACAGAATATGTTAAACTAATTTAAGTCACGCTCATGTCATGACAACAGCAGGCAACATTCTAGCCGGCTTCAGTGACTGAGTCAGATGCACATCTGGTGTGATCAGGAGGCAGCTGTCTAAATCCCTCCTGGTCCAGCAACATTCTTTTGTGGCGGTTGATCATGAAATATTTTCTATGGTCAGTCTCTCGCTTTTGCTGATTCAAGAAGAGCAATAGTCAGTTCTGGCAAAAGCACAAGTCCTGGTTAACCACTTAGAGGACTGAGCTTGCACAGGAAAAGTGTGCTTAGGTAAACTGACCAGCATGACGTGACCTTAATAGTATGGACTTGATTGTTAAACTCCCAAACCAACCACCAACCAACCAAATAGACCTAGATTAGCCAGTGTAGCCACACAGTCTAATTAGGACCTTTACTAACCCTTCTCTTGCTAAACATGACATACCCTGTCTTAGCAAACAGTGTAGATCCAGATCAGTTGGCTTCTGAAGAATCCAACTCATCTGGATCTGCACTGTTTGTCATTAAATATGTGAATTTTTTGTCATTAACTATGTGAACTTCTATCAAAAACTCTGACAGGTCAATAATTTGATTGGCTGGAAATTAGAATTGGGCGTGGTATATTAATTTATTCAGCTATGATATATTTTACAGTATGCAATAACTCTGTGAGCTGACCAGCCAACCAAACTACATTCTAATTTTGTATATTTTTCTCAGAAAATAAGACAACATATGATGTGAATTGTCTGCCCAACAGATAATTCACATGTAAAGTCAAGCCATATTTTTTCAAAACAAATGAAAAATTTAGATCATTATCATCTAGAATTTAGAGTGGTACTTATAGAGCTAAGTTTATATATCTTTCAGACTGAAACCATTGAGTTTACAGAGCCGATACCTACGAAGAACAGTAAAGGAAAACTTGTGTTCCCCGATTGTCCAGAGTTCAGGCCCAACATGACACCTAAGGAAGTGTTACAAGCAGGAAGCTTTGGTGGGACATATTTCCGTCCCATAAAATCATCCATTACAGGTATATTTTTATCCTTAAAACAAGGTTGGCAAAATGCCGGCAAATATGAGTATTTTCCATGCCGGTGGTATTTACCGGTAAATACTGGTAAATGCCGGCAAATACTGGAAATTGGCATTTACCACCCTGGAAGTAAGACAAAACCCTACCCTCAGTATCAACCTATGGACAATGTCTGTAATAGGGGCTACATAGTTGACTTAGTATTTACATTATACTGATTGCAGTTGGGGTGGTCGGGTGGTGCGAAGGTGCTGTGTATCTTACATCACTGGGGCGTCCAACTGATATTGGCTTACAGCTGGGCAAGGCCTGCTATCCTTGTAGTGGGTAAGGGTAGAGGGGGAATGTTTTTATTTCTTCTGTTTCTTCACTTTCATTCCTGTTCCTCTTTCTTCCCTGTCCCTCTCTTTCATCTCCTCTACTCTCTTCTATCTCTTTTCTCCCTTTCTCTGGGAGACGACACAAAATGACCCTCAAGGGTTGACGTGTCGTTAAACCCCAACACAATCAATCAATACTGATTGCAGTTTAACTCTGGTTTAAGTTTACTTTAATATTAAATTCAGTTAAGTGAAATCTAGAGAAAAAAAAGCCTGTTTCATACCTGCCAAAGTACTCATCAGGTGGCTTGTGGCTACCACTACAGGTTTTTATTTTTACTTTTTCTTTCTTTTCATTCTTTTTTTCTTTTGTTTTTTGTTTTTTAATCTTTTTTTTTCTTTTTTAATTTTTTTTTGTATCTTTTTATTTTTTTTTTTTTTAACTTTTTTTTTATTTTTTTTTTTTCTTCAATATTTTCAATATTTTCTTTTGAATAAATAAAGAGTATAAACAACATACAATAGCACATAAGGGCAGGATGCAAAGAAGTCTTTACACAGGTCTACCAGTCAATCTCTGCTTTCCCTCTGAGGTAGCGGTAACAGAATACCAGCTTGGCAGCTTTCTGGAGACCAAGTCTGTTCCTCAGTTTAGTCTGGATTAAGCCAAAGTTTGAAAACACCCTCTCAGTAGATGCAGAACTGGATGGCATTTTCAGGAGTTTCACTGCAACATTGCATAAGTCTTCATTCACTGTTAGGGACCTGTGAATGCTTGCCCACCATGTAGTTGGTTTGGTATTGGTGATTACAGAGTCTTGGAGTAGGGTCTTTGGTAGTGGTAAGGAGTCTGTCATAAAACCCAGGAGATCTGGAACTGAATCCGGTTTAGTTGATAGAAGAAAGTTTTGGGCACTGGTCACATGTTCAGTTTGTAGCTTCTTGCCTCTGTAGACTGGATGGAGTAGGCCTTACCTATGACACCTTTTTACTTTCACCTAGACTTATTGTCTATATGCATTCATTTATGACATCTTGCCCCTGGCTATCAAGTACCCTCTTGAACAAACAATCGTCCTGGGATTTGTTGTTTTAGTAATTAGACCATACAGGTAGTCTTGCTAATTACATGTACCCTAAAACTCCTAAAAATTTTGAATATAGTAAAGTGATGTAAATATCCTAAACTTTGCAAAACATACTTTTACCATACAGAAGTGTGTTTAAAAGATGCAGATGGCCTGGCAAACATTTAAGATCCTGATCAGACTGTTCAGTATGATCTTGGTCTGTTCTTTTTGACATGGTCTGCCAGCACAAAAACTTAGGGTCATTATGGTAAATGTCAGTGGCCAGGTGCACAGGTGAATTTCTGCTATTGAGATAAAGGCCTACATGATTTTTTTTTTAATTAAAGACCATTTGTTGCTTAAATAATTTCAAAATTTTTGTCTTAGATTCACTTTTTGGCAGTGTTACATGTTTATATTGAGATTTCTTCTATTCTTCAGGGTGGTAACCTTATATAATTAATGATTTTAACATTCTTACTCATCTAGTTTGCTTATACTATTTCAATGCAACTTGTTTAAAGACTTCTGCAGTTTTTTGAGGCCAAAAAAATTTCAATTTGCCGGTATTTGCCAGTATTTGCCACTTGAGGAGTATTTTCCAGACCGGTAAATACCGGCAAATGCCACTGGTAAATACCGGGGGTGGAATTTGCCGCCCAACCTTGCCTTAAAAGCAAGAAGCAAAATTGTAGCAGATGACATTTTAATTTCTCAATAATTTTTCAAAGAAATTGAGGCTTGACTTTTCATGTGAATTGTCTACTAGGCAATTCCTGTTTTCTCCAGAAAATTAACAACTGTGTTTGAGAGGGTATACTGTTTTCAGTTGTCGGGTCATTACTTTTTGGTTTCTGCTTCTTATCTTGCTAAATAATTAAAGAAATCGTTTCACATTTCACATTGAGACGATGTTGCTGTTAGATAAAAATAAAGGCCTAGGGGTTAATTCCTTTAGAGTTATTTCCTGTTGTAATTCTTGAAAAGGCGTTTTGGTTTCTGCTTCTTATCTTGCTAAATAATTTCAGGAATTTTTTCATATTTTGCATAAACGTATTAATAAGGTGTTACTGTTAATGAGGTGTTCCTGTTAGAAAAAATATAAGGGCCTAGGGGTTAATAATACCCCCGACATACGAAGTATGTGGGGGTATATAGTTTTCGCTTGTTCGTCCGTCTTTTTGTCTCAGGGTCAAAGTTTTTGCGTTAAAGTTTATATGACCTCATATTTTGAAGACCCTTAGATGGATTTCATTCATATTTGGCATGATGGTAGATATAGGTCTAAAGTTTTTATCAGCACCATCCCCATCCCGGGGTGACCTTGGGGTCAAGGTCACGGACAGAATTTTCATAAAAAAGTCAAAGTTTTTTGTGTTTAAGTTTATATAGCTATATCATCAAGACCCTTGAGGAATTTCATTTATATTTGACATGTTGCTAGATATCGGCCTAGAGTCTTACTCCACATGATCCCCACCCAGGGTTTGACCGAGGTCAAGGTCATGAACTTAGAATTTTCATATAAAAGTAAAAATTTTTGCGTTTAAGTTTATATAGGTCTTGATGATAAATTTCATTATCCCCTAATTGAAAGGTCGAGTGGATATAGCTATCAGCAAGGAATCTGTTCGTCTGTCCATCCATCCATTGAAGCATTATTTGTTCATACTTTATTTTTGTCTTAGGGTCAAAGTTTTTACGTTAAAGTTTATAAGACCTCATATTTTGAAGACCCTTTGATGGATTTCATTCATATTTGGCATGATGGTTACTCCGCATGATCCCCACCCAGGGTGTGACCGAGGTCAAGGACACGAACTTAGAATTTTCATATAAAAGTTAAAATTTTTGCATTTAACTTTATATAGCCACATCATCAAGACCTTTTGTTAAATTTCATTATCCCCTAACTGAAAGGTTAAGTGGATATAGCTATCAGCAAGGAATCTGTTTGTCTGTCCGACCATCCGTTGAAGCATTATTCGTTCATACTTTAATTTTGCCTTAGGGTCAAACTTTTTACATTAAAGTTTATAAGACCTTATACATTGTATTATGATGACCTTTGATGTATTTCATTCATATTTGGCCTGATGGTAGATATAAGGCTTAAGTTATTATCAGCACCAACCCTTTCCCGGAGGATAACCTTGGGGTCAAGATCACAGAATTTTCATAAATAAGTCAAATTTTTTTTTTTGTTTATGTTTATACATGTATAGCTATACCATCAAGACCCTTTGAGGAATTTCATTTATATTTTACATGTTGGTAGATATAGGTCTAGAGTTTTACTCAGCATCATCCTTATCCTGGGGTATGACCTTGAGGTCAAGGTCACAGACTTAGAAATTTCATATAAAAGTAAAAAAAAAAAATTGCATCTAAGTTTATATAGCTGTTTTGGTTTCATTAATATTAAGCATGATGGTATATATAGGTCTGAAGTTTTTCTCGGCACCATCCCCAAGCTGGGGCTTTTAAGTCAAGGTCACAGACTTTTCATACAAATGTCATTTTTGCTTATATTATAAAGACTGATTGATTCACTGGTATATGATGATAGTTATAGGGCTAAAGTTTTATTTAGCTCAATCCCTGCACCTGTTCCTGACCTTTGAGGTCAAGGGCTTCATATTATGTGTGATTGAATTTTTTCAGTGTTATAACATATAGCATACAACTGCCATCTCCAGAGTCAAAGCTACATACTTTGTGCTCTTTAAAAACTGGCAGTAGCGCTGGTCGGAGGTATACCTGCCCCACTGGGCACTTTGTCTAGTTTTTTTAGAGTTATTTCCCTTTGATGTTCTTGAAAAGGTGTTTTGGTTTCTGCTTCTCATTTGCTAAATAAATTTTTTCATAGTTTGGATAAACGTTGATACTGATGAGATGTTGCTGTAGAGGAAAATAAGGCCTACAGGTTCATTCTTTTATGGCAGATTGCCTTTGTTCTTATAAAGTTGCTTTGGCATGACAGTATAGTGAGTGCTTGCTCATGGAAATCAACATGTCTGAAAGTATTTGTTGAAGCAAACTGATACTTTGCCGACTCATTACAGGCATTTTGAACATCTACAGGAAGAAGATGCTGTAAAAACAATTTTGGTCAAAATGAAAGCTTTTTGCAGTTAGCTATTTTATGGTAATTCTTAACTACTGGGGCCGGCCTCGGTGGCTCAGTTGGATGCGCTTCCGACTGGTGATCAGGAGGCTGCGGGTTCGACCCCAGCCAGGTCAGCAACATTCTTTCTTAGAGATTTGATCATGAAATATTTTCTATGGTCATTCTCTCCGTTCTGCTGATTCAAGAAGGGCAGTTGTCAGTTTCTGGCAAAAGAATGTGCACAATACTGGTTAACCACTTAGAGGACTGAGCCTGCCCAGTAAAAGTGTGGTTAGGTACATGTAAACTGACTGCGCTCGACCTGACCCCATTGGGTTGACTGGGCGGTAAAATCTCAACACAAATTAACTACTGGTTTTTTTTGCTCTGAGATAGTGCATCTGAGATAGTGCATGCATTGTATAATCACTTGACTCAAAGAATTTGTTGACAAATTCAGATACTTTGCAGACTCATTAAGACATATTGAACAGGTGCATAAAGAATTTTTTCTGCCGTCATTTTTTACAACATGACTACCTCTTAATGTCATCATTTTATTTTATGTCTATCCATATCTGTCTATCCATATCATGTCTGTCTGTCTGTCTGTATTGGTTTACCCAGTTACATAGAACCTGAAGCAAATATGCATTTTAATACATTGCTTTTCAGTACCCACAAGGCAGTCATTACCATATATATATATATATATATATATATATATATATATATATATATATATTATATATATATATATATATTTATATATATATATATATATATTATATATATATATATATATATATATATATATATATATATATATATATATATACAGTCGACTCCCGTTATCTCGAATTACAAGGGACTCACTGAAACACTTCGAGATATCCGTACTTTGACATATCAGAGTTGAGAGAGTGAGGAAAATAATAAATTGAACAACCACATTTAACAAATTAATATGTAATTTGACTCCTGAAGTTAGAAATATATATATAGAATAATGTGGAAACATTATTTTGTTATCTGTAATAGTTTCATGTTAAAACAAGGACCAGATTTTCACTTCGAGATAAGCGGTAATTCGAAATAAGCGAGTTCGAGATAACGAGGTTCAACTGTATATATATATATTTTTAGCTCACCTGAGCTCTGCTCAGGATGAGCTATTGTGATCACTTTTCGTCCGTCGTCCGTCCATCCGTACGTGCATCCGTCCGTTAACATTTTCAAACGACTTCTCCTCTGAAACCGCTGAGCCAATTTAGCTCAAATTTCATATGGAGCCTCCTTAGGGGGGGGGGGGGGGAACGAAAAATTGCTAAAATGGTCGCGGTCCGTTGACCAAGATGGCCGCCACGCCCATATATGGTAAAAACCTTTAAAAATCTTCTCCTCCAGAACCGAGAATGCCTTGGGGCTGAACCTTTGCAGGAATCATCGGGGATGGGAGGTCTACCAAAATTGCTAAAAGAATTGTCGTAAGTTGACGTTTGACCTTTTTACGGCAAGGTCAAGTTTGCTTCCCTATGCATTTGTATGGGAAAAACCTTTAAAAATCTTCTTCTCCAAAACCGAGCATGCCTTATGGCTGAATCACTGCATATATCTTCGGGAACAGGAGAGCTACCAGAATTGCTAAAATAATGGTCGTACATTGACATTTGACCTTTTTACGGTAAGGTCAATTTTGCTTCCTTATGCTTTTGTATGGGAAAAATGTTCAGAATTTCAAACAACTTCTCCTCTGGAGCCTCTGGGCCAATTTTGCTCAAATTTCATATGGAGCCTCCTTAGGGTGGGGGATCGAAAAATTGCTAAAATGGTCGCGGTCTGTTGACCAAGATGGCCGCCACGCCCATATATGGTAATAACCTTTAAAAATCTCCTCCTCCAGAACCGAGAATGCCTTGGGGCTGAACCTTTGCAGGAATCATCGGGGACGGAAGTCTACCAAAATTGCTAAAAGAATTGTCGTACGTTGACGTTTGACCTTTTTACGGCAAGGTCAAGTTTGCTTCCCTATGCATTTGTATGGGAAAAACCTTTAAAAATCTTCTTCTCCAAAACTGAGCATGCCTTTTGGCTGAATCTTTGCATATATCTTCAGGAACAGGAGGGCTACCAAAGTTGCTAAAATAATGGTCGTACATTGACATTTGACCTTTTTACGTTAAGGTCAATTTTGCTTCCTTATGCATTTGTATAGGAAAAATGTTCAGAATTTCAAACAACTTCTCCTCTGGAGCCTTTGGGCCAATTTTGCTCAAATTTGATATGGAGCCTCCTTAGGTAGGGGGAACAAAAGATTGCTAAAATGGTCACGGTTCGTTGACCAAGATGGGCGCCATGCCCATATATGGTAAAAACCTTTATAAATCTTCTTCTCTAGAACCGAGGATGCTTTGGGGCTGAATGTTTGCATAAATCATCGGGGACAGGGGGTCTACCAAAATTGCTAAAATAATGGTCATACATTGACATTTGACCTTTTTACGGCAAGGTCAAGTTTGCTTCCTTATGCATCTGCATGGGAAAAAACATTTAAAAATCTTATTCTCTAAAACTGAGGATGGCTTGTGGCTGAATCTTTGCATATATCATCTGGAACTGGCGGTCTACCAAAGTTGCTAAAATAATTCTCATTCATTGACATTTAACCTTTTTACGGCGAGGTCAAGTTTGCTTCTGTATGCATTTGTATGGGCCCCATACATTTGTATGGAAAAAATGTTGATAATTTCAAATGGCTTTTCCTCTGAAGCCTCCGGGCCAGTGTTGCTCAAATTTCATGCGGAGCCTCCATGGGCAGGAGAATGAAAGATTGCTAAAATGGGTATGGTCCATTGATCAAAATGGCTGCCATGCCCATATATGGTAAAAACTTTTAAAAATCTTCTTCTCCATAATCAAATAAGCCCTGGGTCCTAATCTTTGCACAAATTACGGGGGACAGGACATCTACCAAAATTGCTCAAATGATGGTTCTATGTTGACATTTGACCTTTTTGCCTCCAAGGTCAAATTTGCTTCCCTATTTGTGTGGGCCATATACATTTATATTGAAAGTATCGAAGTGACTTGTAGATCAACAGTAGTTAAAATTGTTCTGATTGGAAATCTAAGATGGCCATCATCTGGTTTATATTTATAATATTTCCCTGCCACTGTGCTGTTTACATGTATAAAAATATCATGATTCTTCAGAAACCACTTAGCCAATTTCCACCAAATTTCACATTGATCCTTCTGTTGTCAATCAGGTGGGCGAACCGTGGCCGGTGGTCCTCTTGTTTTATTTGGGAGCAAATTCTTTCCTTTTAGAATAGAAAACTTTTCAGAAGGCTGGCAAAAAACCATATATATATACTAGTTGTAACCTTATAACATGCACCAAATGTGGAAAACAATATGTTGGTGGAACGCTGATGATGTGAACCAACAGATGAAGGGCCACCGCAATGATTGGAAACACAAGCGGTTTGAAAGGTATCCTTTCGCAGAACACTTCTGTTCACCAGAACATGATTTCCTTAACCACGCAGCACTTTTTTGCTTAGATCATAACCTAGAGAGGACAGATCGAACTAGGAAAGCCTAAGAGAGCTATTGGATCCGATGTCTGAACACTCTATGGCCATATGGTATCAACAAGGATGACCAGTAGAGGGAATCATCGTTCCTTAGTCAGGGCATGCAACAGCTTATGTGGAACGTTTTTTTCATGTGATTTTCCAGAATCACAGCGTAAGTTGGGCCGATTTGTCTTAAGTATTGGTGAGAAACACTCAGTTTGGCATACATCCTTTTTGGTGTAAGGTTTATGGCGCATTGTATAATTGCTTATATATATGGGCACAGTGTGTTAACAGGAAAGATAAGCTTTTTACTTTTTGCACATTGTGTTTATCACGCAATGTTTGCATTTCACATATATCCTGTAGTTATATTTGAATCTTTGGTCATTTTCTACACAGATTTTCATCAATTTCAGGTCAGAGTTATTCTGGTGTTTGGAAAGAACTGCCTAAAGATTGGTTGCAAGGCCTAGATATTGGCAAACAGGTGCAGTACCCGCTTAACCCATAAAACCCTAAAGGGAACTCATAGCAGATGACATTCTAAAACTGATTTCTTTATTTTTCAGAGAAAATAAGACTTGGCATTTCATGTGAATTATCTGCTAGGCAGACAATTCACATTGAATGTCAAGTCTTATTTTCTCTGAAAAATAGAATTTTCCAGTGTGTCATCTGCTTAGTAGGTATAAATCTTTCTTGTCATTTTACAGATCATAATCACATACATGTCTGTCTTTGTAATAAACTTGTATTTATTGGATTACAGTGAAAAATCTGCCTAAGTCTGTGTGTCTGATAGCAGAAACCCAGTTCATTGTCCACCAATGTGAAATCAGAGCTTTGGAAGAATTTATAACATAAGACACTTTACTATTATTTGAACTTACGCAGTTTTTAATTATGCATGTAGTCTGACTCAGAGCCATTATTTATACATTTTATATAAAAAAAAAAAACTGTTGGTGCTGTAGCTACATTTAAATTCAGGCATTTTCTATATTTATTTTTCATAATATTGTACTAATCAATCATTTCCAAGTAATTGAATAACACCAGTATACACATATGACATCATCAGCATTATGCTTACCTGAGGTTATTCAAAATGGCGTCTGACAATAGTGCAGCGTTAAAAATGCCATTAAAAAATTGTATGATGATTTTGTGACTGTCATTAGGAAAGTTTTGAAATAGAGGTAAATTCAAAATATTTTTTCTTCTATTTACAATAAATAAGAGGTAAATTTGTTATTGAGAACAGCCTTTATTTTGCACAAGAAGTTGAAATGTACGTCCAGAAAACTGGTGAATGAGACTGCCAGCGAAAAATAAGAACGATGTCTTCGGGAATATACCAACAATAAAAATGCAGATTAGCCAGTGAAGCCACACAGTCTGATAAGGACCTTTTGCTAGTCTATGATACAGTATTCAATGATTCTATAAGCGGACAGCACCAGTCCTGATCTGACCCCTAAGGCACATTATTACATTCAGTTACAAATGTGTATTTTTACAGTAACCCATTTTTTTCTCCTTGTCAGATTGTATATCAAGTTAAATATATATTTAGAACATGTTTAAATGCTTAACATGCTGGGTAAAACATTCAGGAGACAGCAGTATGAACTATTTTTCTTATTTTTTCCAGAAAATAGGATTTGACATTTCATGCAAATTGTCTCCAATGGAGACATTTTGCATGAAATGTCAAATCCTATTTTCTGGTGAAAATAAAAAAACTATCGTGAATTTTTCATCTGCTGAATTTGCTTACACAGTGGTAAAGGTTTACCAGATATACGAGGGTGAGTCAAAGGCAACCAGCCTAACTTATTTCCGGTTGAGATCCACCTCTTTTTTTTTTGATGTAATTGCCCTCTAGTGTGATGCACTTAGACCAACAGTGTTCAAGTGCCATCGGCCCAGAACTGAAACAGTCAGGGTCCTTTCCATTGACCCACTCCTCAACTGCCGTCACAACTTCTTCATCAGACCAGAAATGAAGTCCACGGATATCCTTTTTCAAGTTTGGGAATAGGAAGAAGTTGCTAGGAGCTAGGTCAGACAAAGAGGCAGGATTTGGTATTAATTCATACCCGTTTCGCTCTACAGCATCCATTGCAACTTTGCAAGTGTGGACTCTCCCATTGCAGCAAAACACCTTTAGAGAGTTTACCTCGGCGTTTTTCACCAATGGCGGTTCTCAGCTGGTCTAACAAGTTTGCATAGTACACTCCAGTTATTGTACTTCTCTTGAGTAAAAAGTCCAACATAATAGTGCCTTTTGCATCCCAAAATACTGTGGCCATCACCTTGCCAGCAGGTGGTTGGCCTCAGGGACCCAGGTCCTACCCACTGATGACTCTGAGCTTTATTCTCTGGCTTATAATAATGAACCCGTCTCATCTACAGTCACCAGACGCAAAAGAAAATCATCTTTTGACCTAAAACGCTTCAACAAGGTGCTGCATACTGATGCTCTGGTTGCCATTTGCTCATTGCTAAGGGATTTGGGGACCCAGTGGGCTGTTAGCTTGTGCATACCTAAACGATCATGTAAGGTTGTTGAAACGCTACCATGTGAAATGTCTAATGCCTGCGCTTTTTCTTCCACCTGAATTCACCTATCAGAGTATACCAGATCCCGAACTTTCTTACACATTTCTTCGTCAGTGGCATCCAGTGGGCGTCCAGACCTGGCTTCATCTTTAAAAGACGTTCTACCGCATTTGAATTCCCCTACCCAGAATTTAACCTGAGCATAAGATGGTGCAGAAGACCCCTAAACTCGCCATGTATTTCCTTGTCTGTTTTACCTTTTAAATACAAGTACCTTATTACAGCACGGTACTCAGCTTTAGATGAAAAGCATGCCTTTGCACCACTAGCCATGTTTGACAGTCAATATCTTATTAAAGAATGAATCTATACGCGTGCAATTCTGTACCAATGTATAAAACATATATTGAAACAAAGCATGAAAATCGTGACCGTCTCGGTCCATTGGAAATGGGATAGGCTGGTTACTTATTGACTCACCCTCATATCTAAGAAAGTGGTGAAGGGATTTTTAGCTCACCTGAGCACGAAGTGCTCATGGTGAGCTATTGTGGTCAGTCAATGTCCGTTGTGCGGCGTCCGGAGGCGGCGTCAACAATTGCTTTAAAAGCCTACGCCTCCTACACCCCTGGGCCAATTGACTCAATACTTGGTAGGAAGCATCAGGGTGACTTGTAGATCAAAAATAGCTAAAATCGTGCCGATCAGAAATCCAAGATGGCCGCCATGGCCGCCATCTTGAAAATCTATTTTTCGCTTCTTCTCCTGAACTGAAAGGCCATTTGACTCCAAACTTGCTAGGAAGCATCAGGGTGACTTGTAGATCAAAAATAGCTAAAATCGTGCCGATCGGAAATCCAAGATGGCCGCCATCTTGAAAATCTATTTTTCGCTTCTTCTCCTGAAACGAAAGGCCAATTGACTCCAAAGTTGCTAGGAACCATCGGGGTGACTTGTAGATCAAAAATAGCTAAAATCGTGCCGATAGGAAATCCAAGATGGCCGCCATGGCGGCCATCTTGAATATCTATTTTTCGCTTCTTCTCCTGAAGTGAAAGGCCAGTTGACTCCAAACTTGCTAGGAAGCATCAGGGTGACTTGTAGATCAAAAATAGCTAAAATTGTGCCGATCGGAAATCCAAGATGGGTGCCATGGCTGCCATCTTAAAAAATTTATTTTTTCACTTCTTCTCCTGAACTGAGAGGCCAATTGACTCCAAACTTGCTAGGAAGCATCAGGGTGACATAGATCAAAAATAGCTAAAATCATGCCGATTGGAAATCCAAGATGGCCACCATCTTGAAAATCAATTTTTCGCTTCTTCTCCTGAACCGAAAGGCCAGTTAACTCCAAACTTGCTAGAAAGCATAGGGGTGACTTTTAGATCAAAAATAGCTAAAATTGTGCCGATCGGAAATCCAAGATGGCAGCCATCTTGAAAATCTATTTTTTGCGTCTTCTCCTAAACTGAAAGGCCAATTGACTCCAAACATGGTAGGAAGCATCAGGGTGACTTAAAGGTCAAAAATAGCTAAAATCGATCCAATCAGAAATCCAAGATGGCCGTTATAACAGCCATCTTGAAAATCTATTTTTTGCTTCTTCTCCTGAACTGAAAGGCCAATTGACTCCAAACTTGCTAGGTAGCATCGGGGTGACCTGTTTAACAATCATCATGAATCTTGCTCAAAATGTTTGTCTTGATGATTTCTAGGTCAAGTTCGAAACTGGGTCACCTGGGGTCAAAAACTAGGTCACCTGGCCAAATCAGCGGAAAACCTTGTTATCACCCTAGCGGTCACATTTTTCAAGCAATCATCATGAATCTTGCTCAAAATGTTTGTCTTGATGATTTTTAGGTCAAGTTTAAAACTGGGTCACTTGAGGTCAAAAACTAGGTCACCTGTCCAAATCAGCTAAAACCTTGTTAACACCCTAGCGGTCAAATTTTTGAAGCAGTCATCATGAATTTTGCTTAAAATGTTTTGTCTTGATTAATTCTAGGTCAAGTTTGAAACTGGGTCACTTGGGGTCAAAAACTAGGTCACCTGGCCAAATCAGTGGAAAACTTTGTTAACTCTCTGGCGGTCACATTTTTTTAAGTAATCATCATGAATCTTGCTCTAAATGTTTGTCGATGCTTTTTAAGTCAGGTTCGAAACTGGGTCACCTGGGGTTAAAAACTAGGTCACCTGGCCAAATCAGCGGAAAACCTTGTTAACACTCTAGTGGTCACATTTTTCAAGCAATCATCATGAATCTTGCTCAAAATGTTTGTCTTGATGATTTTTAGGTCAAGTTCGAAACTGGGTCACAGGGGCTCAAAACTAGGTCACCAGGCCAAATCAGCAGAAAACTGTTAACACTCCAGAGGTCACATTTTTTTAAATAATCATCATAAATATTGCTCAAAATGTTTGTCTTGATGATTTCTAGGTCTAGCTTAAAACTGGGTCACTTGATATCAGAAACTAGGTCACCTGGCCAAATTAAAGGAAAACCTTGTTGATGCTCTAGAGGTCACATTTTTGAAGTGATCATCATGAATCTTGCTCAAAATGTTTGTCTTGATGATTTCAAGGTATTGTATATTTTTCTATCCAGTGACTTTCTTTAGTTTTTCCGTTTAGGTCAGTTTCTCAGTAATTACTGGTCCTACAGAGTGATATTTGGTAAATGTACTTGTGAAGTGTTTGTGTTTAGGTCAGTTTCTCAGTAACTATTGCTCCTACAGCCAGTGATACTTAGAACATGCATACATCTTAGCATGGCCTCTTGAGTGGAGTCATCCATATTTGACCTTGACCTTTATTTCACAGTCCATTAGACATGCTACATTATCTTACTTGTTAATATAATCATTTTGAATTTTGATCAGAATGTTTGCCTTGATGAGTTCTAGATCAGGTTCTCAAAGAGCTATGATGCCCAGATGAGCGTTACAGGGCCATCATGGCCCTCTTGTATAAAAGTTTATGTTTGTTACAAGAATGATATCAGTAACACTTGGCTTAAATGAAGACTCAATGGTAATACATGTATGTGGCCTGCTGTGATGAAATTTGAAAAGTATATTGTCCTTGTAAAGTAGTACATATAATTTGCTTACTCTTAGAATGTACACAGTGATAATTTTGCAGGTCTCATCAGCCACATATCATGAAAATGTGAACACATACAAGGTGAAGTGTGGTGGTAGCTTACAGATGTGGGAAGAAAGTGGTTGGATCCACAAACAAGATCCATATGGGTGGTTCCAGTGGTACTGTAGGTGAGTGGTACACAAACAATGTGGTTTGTTCAAACACAGATTCAGATGAGATGCAGTTTTCAAAAGTACAATAATTCCATCTGATCAGGTCTACACTGTTTGCAATTCCACTATATTAAGAAATAACTGTATATACTGACTTAAAAAACACAACACTGAGATCAGCATATCATATTTCATAAAAAAAAAAATTAATTTGAGCATTGTGCATATCAAATTAAATGCTATTATTTGGCAACAGCTTCACAACATTTGATAAGCCTAGTCTTTCTGGAACATGCTGAAAATGTCATTCAAACAGCACTGGAGTTTGAAAATTTTTGCACAAATATCAATAATTAATATAACCACCATTATTGTCAATAACAGTTTGAAGATGTCATCTCATTGAACCAGTTAAACACCGAATATTTCCTCTTGGGATATTCTGCCACTCTTCTCATAGGGTTAGGCCAAGTTCCTGCATGTTCTGAGGAGGATTCTGCCATACATGCACACTTCGACAAAGCTCATCCCACATCTGCTTGATCGAGTTTAGATCAGGTGAAACTGCTGGGCAGTCCAAAACATTGCTGCCATTTTGAGCAAGAAAATCCTGGGTGAGTCGAGCAGAGTGGAGGAGCATATTTGTGTTGGAAAACCAAGTTCTGATTTTGACATTGACGTGGAGGAGCGGACAGTTTTGACATATTTGCAAAACTAAGACATTGAGTGGTTGTTGCGTTTTTTAAGTCAGTCAGTATTTAGGCACAAATGATAAGGAGTAAAATGTTCAAAATTTTAGGACATTTATGATCTATTTTCTTCACAAAAAAATGATGTGGTATTTGTGTTTATGTGGGGAAATAAGAACTATTAATCTGTGCTTTTGCAGTGAAGTGAAAAAAATCATTTGTCTGGACACTGTATTTTTGTAGTGAAATAAGAAAAATATTTATTTGAACACAGTGCTTTTGTGTTGAAATTAGAAAAAATATTGATCTAACACTGTGTTTTGCAGTGAAATAAGAAAAAAAATCTGAACATTGTGTTTTAGCAGTGAAATAAAAATATTTACCTGAACACTGTGCTTTTGTGGCAGAATAAGAAAAATATCAGAACACTGTGTTTATGCAGTGAAATAAAAAATATTTATCTGAACATCATGCTTTTGTGGTGAAGTAAGATAAATATTTATCTGAACACTGCTTTTGTTGCAAAATAAGAAAAATATCAGAACACTGTGTTTTTGCTGTGGAATAAGAAAAATATTTAAGTGAACACTGGTTTTTTGTGGAGAAATAAGAAAAATATTTATCTGAACACTGTGCTTTTTGTGGCAAAATAAGAAAAATATTTAAGTGAACACTGCTTTTTGTGGCAAAATAAGAAAAATATTTAAGTGAACACTGCTTTTTGTGGCAAAATAAGAAAAATATTTAAGTGAACACTGCTTTTTGTGGCAAAATAAGAAAAAATATTTATTACTGAACACTGTGTTTGTGCAGTGAAATAAAAAAAAAATATTTAACTGAACACTATGTTTTTTGTGGCAAAAGAAGAAAAAATATTTACCTGACCACTGTTTTCACAGTAAAATAAAAACATTTATCTGAACACCTTGGTTTTGTGGTGAAGAAAGAAAAATATTTATCCAGAGAACCCCTTAATTAGAATAAGAATGTGTATTTATCGAAGTTTAACCATCTTACAGTCTTGTTGATAAACAGATAGTACACATACTTTGTTGACTCAGGGCTGTTGAAATACTATGCACAACTTGTCCTGTTTTCCTCAGAATGTGTTAAGAGTTTCGGTTTAGCAGTTCAGTAGGTCATATTCGTAATTCATAGCTCCAGATAAGGCACTTTTTTTTTAGCCAAAAAGTATTGATATTTTTCTTATTTCTCTATGAAAACCTATGCTATGGGTACGCTTTAAAAGCACCTCACCGGGGGCGCTTCTGATGAGTACCCACATGATTTTTTTTGGAAAATAAGAAAAATCCACATATTTTTCTTATCTGGAGCTTTGGAATTACAGAAAAGTTCTGCACTGATCAGAAAATTTGCAAACCACACATAAGAGATACAGTAAAACCTGTGTAAGAGAGCCACCTTCCAGACTGACTTCAAACAGTTGTTGATGTGGAAAAAGTTGTCTGTCTTATAAAGGTACATGTCATGTAATTTTGCTAGCAAAATTACATGACATGTACCTTTATAAGACAGACAACTTTCCACATCAACCACTAAAGTCAATTTCAAAGGTGGCTGTCTTACACAGGTTTTACTGTAGTCCCAGAAAATAGGGCTTGATTGTTCATCCAAGTTTTCTTCCAGCAGGTAGGGTATTTCTTCATCATAATCTGAAATGTTCTGATTTAGTCATCTTTACAAATTAAGTTTCCATTTTCATGGGCAAGTATGATTTTGTTTCAAGACGTTTAAATTTTTCATATTTTCACAGGACTTTTCAGTCAAGCCATTCCAAAGCATTTCATTACTCACAACATAATTTTGCTAAATAAGATTTTCGGTCTTTTTTTAGAAGGAAGATAACTTTTGTAACTTTCTTTTTGCTCTCCATCACACTAAGTCACTCTATTCCTTCCGCTGATTCAAGAAGGCCAGTCGTCAGTTTATGGCAAAAGAATGTTACAAGTACTGGTTAACCGCTTAGAGGTCTAAGCCTGCCCAGCAAAAGTGTGTTTAGGTAAACTGACCGGCTTGACATGACCTTAATTGCATTGACAGCATTGTTAAACTGTAAACCAAACCAAAAGTCTCCCCTGTACGAGTACCTATTACCCTTAAGACAGATCATTAGAAAATAAATTAAACTATCTATGTAACAGGTTCTACCAGGGAAGAAGGTCTGTCGATGATGAGAGACAGATTGGCCGTTGGTTGAGATGTGCTGGAGATACAGGACGATGGAGGAACAATCTCATTTCAAAATGTGTGAAGAGTGGGTGTGGCTATGATAATTATGGAATCTCACCAGTAGTCAGACAAACTTTACAGCACTGGGGATATAAGCTCAATAAGGAGGACTTTGAGGTCTATGCTAAGAAAATGAAAAGAAAAGGCTTAGCATAATAATGTCGGAAAACCTGTAAAGGAGGGGTATTTAATGATAATTCTAAGATAATTTTCTTCAATTCTCTGTTAAAACATATGTTGTGGGTATTCATTAGAAGCATCTTGGTAAGGGCTTCCAGTGAATACCCACAACATATGTTTTAATTGAGAAATAAGAAAAATGTAACAGAATTATCACCAAATAACAAGTCCTATGGGGATACAAGCTCAGTAAAAAAGATTTTGAAGTCTTTGCTAAGGAAATGAAAAGAAAAGGCTTAGCAATGACAGAAAACTTGTTTAGGAGCTTTATGCAAAGAAAACTAAAAGAAAAGGACTAACATAATAATGTCAGAAAACTTAAGGAGTTTTTGTTGATAATTCGGAGATAATGTTATGCAGTTCTCCTTAAAAATGTATGTTGTGGGTACTCATTAGAATTGCCTAGGTGCACTTCTAACAAATACCCACAACATGTTTCTATGAATAGGAAAACGAGTATCTTTGAATAATCACCAAACACTCCTCTTTAAAAAGTCCTTTGAGGATACAAGATCAATAAAAAGGACTTTGAGGCTAGTTTGAGAAAGTTAAAAAGAAAAGGCTTTATAGCATAATGCTGTCAGAAGACTTCTTGAGGAGTTTTATGATAACTCAGAGATATTTTTCTTCATTGCTCCATGAAAACATATGTTTTGGGTACTCATTAGAAGCAGCTCAGTGAAGCATGTCTAATGAGTACCCACAACATATGTTCTTGTAAAGAAATAAGGAGAAAAAATATCCCAGAATTATCATCTAATTTCTCTGGGGATACAAGCTCAATAAAGGCTTTGAGACATATTCTCGGAAAAGGAAAGTTATCTGCCACTGGTACTTAAATCCGTCTGTCCATCATCATATTGAGTTGGTGTTTTGCATGGTTATCTGCCCTTCGTACATTGTATATTTTTATTGTACACAAGTGGTGCTGTAACCATTGCCATGGCAGGGGTATTAATACTTTCATCCCTGAATTTCTGAAGTGGACTCTTCCATTCTTGGTTTTGGACATGTCCATCAATTCGAATAGGGGTTTCAGTCTAAATTCAAAAACAGAATGGCAAAAGTGTAGATCCTCATGAGTTGGCGTATTAGGAGCTGTGTCATCTGGATCTACACTGTTTGCACAGGCATCTGTTTTGGTCTGCCACGCTGAAAAGGTTAGTCTGGTTTACTGATGGCTCTAGTTCTTGTATCTTTCAGTTTTATTTTGAACAATGAAAACCTACTTATCCTAAATATTCATTTACCATAAGTGGTGATTCTTATCCCCCCATCTTCAAAGAAGTTGGAGGGGCATCGTGCTTTTGGGTTGTTCGTCCATCCACATTGTTCTTAGCATACTGTCAAGAACAGTTAGAGATAGGATCATGAAATTTATATATGGAATAAGGCAGAAAAATAAGTTGTTAAAAATGTACACTATGAGCAGAATGGTTAATGTGAACAGGCCTCTGGCCCACTTATTGAACATAACCAGCTCTGCAGTTGCTGTATATATTTGCCTATTCTGTCTCAAAATCTTGGTATTGTCAGGATTCGAGAAGAAAATTGTTATCTTTTAAAATCCATTTTATATGGACACAGAGTTGTCTGACTGAGTGCAAACAACATGCAAGAAAAACATTATCCTCAATTTTCATCAGAATTATCCCTTTATCTAGTTGTCTAGTTATTTTCTGTGCCAATATGTGTATTTGTCAGAAAAAAATGAAACCATTCAGTGCAACTACACTACCTCGTAAAACACTACCTCATATTAGCCAACATGTAATGTTTTTTTTAGAATGCTTATGTTTTCAAACATTTTTATCATGTTATTTTATCATTATAGCTGTATTAATACCAAGTTAATATACAGTTGACTCTCGTTATCTCGAACTCGCTTATCTCGAATAACCGCTTATTTCGAAGTGAAAATCTGGTCTCTGCCTAAACATGAAAATCTAACAACAGGTAAAAAAAATATTGTGGAAAAGAGGAGAAATTGCTCCTAAGGAGCAATTTCTCCTCTTTTCGACAATATTTTAATATATACCTAACTTCAAGAGTCCAATTACATATATATTTGTTAAATGTGGTTGTTTGAATTATTTTTTTCCTCAATTCTGCAAATCTGATATGTGGAGGTACGGATATCTCGAAGTATTTCAGAGAGTCCCTTGGAATTCAAGATAACGAGAGTCCACTGTACCATTTTAATGCAAATGACCCTCATGGGTTGACACATAGTTAAACCTCATCATCATCTGTATTTTGTTTTACCCATAACATTTGCATAAATGTTGTTTATCTACTTTATAGTGACTGAAGGTGACTGTATGCACTTTCTGGGGAGGCAACTTTCAAAATTGATTTTGTCCCCTTTAGAATCAGAAAAGGGTTCTACAGTTGAAGGAAAGAATTTGCTCCCCTTGCCCATTGGCATTTCCATGCTGTTTATGGGTTGATTGTTTACAATCAAGCAGGCCACCTAGTGGCCCACTGTGAAAATATAGGTTTTTGTATAGGTTCTTCTTACTCAAAATATAGGTTCTTTACAGGTTTTTCAATAAAAAATATAGGTTAAAAAAAGGTTCTTCCAAAATCACATAAAGTTTTAAAACTGAAGAAAAAATATTTGATGAATTTTTGCGCCACAATTATTTTGATAAAGTTGTTCTTAATTTTACAAAGTCTGAGCTAGCGAAGCGAGGAAAAAAATTACAATTGCTTGACAGTTTTCATCACTTTTGGGACTAAAAAGTAAAAATAGCAGGGCATTTTGAAGAAAAGTTAGGGTTAAGTCACAAAAAGGTTCAAAAAGTGAAAAATATAGGTTTTTTCATGAAAATACAGGCTTTTTATAGGTTTTATGAACAAAATAAAGGTTTTATAGGTTTGACACAAAATTATAGGTTTTATAGGTTTTGCTAGGAGGCCTGATCAAGTCATAGTATACAAACACCAAAATTCCCATAAGTTAGTTGTCCAGTTGATTATCATTGACCAATGTAATCAAACAGCACGCAAGACAAAATCCAGGCAACCGTTATTTATATCTGCACTATTTTTGTAGCTGTGATGTCAGAGTGCAGTGTAAATGGGGTTATCTGTAAAACCTGGACTGGTATATTAGCAAACAGTGCAGACCCAGATCATACACTGCAGAATGTGGGGTTTGAACAAGGTCTGCACTGTTTGCTTAAATTACAGGGCCTAGTTGTTCAAAGCTGACAATGTCGTAAGTTAGCAATTCGTTAAAATTTACATCGAGTGCTACGCAAATATGCTGAAATTTTTTGCTGAAAAAAATATGAGTAGCTTTTGCAGTGCAAAACCTACTCACATTTTATCAGCAAAAAATATCAGAGTATTGTATATTGAATCCACTAAAACATTTAACGAAATGAACCTTAACGAGCTGTTAAGCTAACGCGCTTTGAACAACTGGGCCCAGGAATTTAAGGGTTAAATTCAGGACCATTTTCTCAGCCAACACATATAGACAATCTACCCACCAGTGCTTTGATTTAAGATAAATTGATACGCCTGCAGACTGAGCTCCTGTTTTTCACAAGGGAGACTGCTTTTGTAACTTTTTGTTTGCTTTCCTGCTTACCGATTCCCTTCTGAAAAGGGATCTACTCTTTTAGAATAGTCCCATTTTCAGAAGGGGACTTACACGTTTTTGACAGATGTCTCCCCTGAAAGTGTTTACATCCCCTAAAACATGGGAATTTCATTGAGTTGATCTCATCAGTGAGCTGATCTCACATTTTTAACTTCCATTGTGTGTGCATGCGTGTGTATATCGGTGCATGCATGTGTGTGTGTGTTAGGTTTTTTTGTTTTTTTTTTGTTTTAATTTTGATATATGGGCAATTATTTGTAATAAAATGTTTCAAGTCAAATTGTTCTTGTTCAGATGAGTATGTCAAGACCAGCTCATGCAGAGTAAAGAAGCAGATATTAACCAGTGAAATGGCAGTCTAGTCACTGGGGCCATTCTTCCATGTTAGTATACACTATTCATTTAAAGTGCAGATGTATGAAAACATCTTTTTCTTTTTGGTGCAGCATGGAGAACCCTGCAAATAAGAACTGTGATGATTTGCTATTTTAAAATCTAATCAACACTATTAAGGTAATAGCAGACAAGAACTCTGATAATTTGGTGTTATATGGCCCATTCAATACTATTAAGGTTAGCATACAAGAACTCTGATAATTTGGTGTTATATGGCCCATTCAATACTATTAAGGTTAGCATACAAGAACTCTGATGATTTGGTGTTATATGGCCCATTCAATACTATTAAGGTTAGCATACAAGAACTCTGACGATTTGGTGTTTTATGGCCCAGTCAATACTATTAAGGTTAGCATACAAGAACTCTGATGATTTGGTGTTTTATGGCCCAGTCAATACCATTAAGGTTAGCATACAAGACCTCTGACGATTAGGTGTTTTATGGCCCAGTAAATACTATACTGAAAGGAAAAAGAAACGCAGGGTTAATTTTATTCCTAAATTTCATTCAAGTTTGAAAAAGTTTGTTAAATATTTTACTAGGATTACAAAATGGTACATGTATGGAACAAAAGTTCCAAATTTCATTGGTTTGTGATCAACAAGTCTCGAGTTATTGAAGTTCATTGGTAGCTACCCCCCAAATCTTGAAATCAAAATCAAACTGAAAATCAATATCGGGTGTGTCCCCCTCTTGCTGCCGTTGCTGCCCCAATTCTCCTTTGGATAGAGTGAACCAAAGCACTGACAGTTCGCATCAGGATGTTATTCCATTCATCTATCAAGGCATTCCTTAGTTGTGCGAGTGTTGCGGGGGGATTTGGGCGCTTCCTAACCCTTCTGTCCAGCTCATCCCACGTGCTCTATTGGGGTCAAATCTGGACTGTACGGTGGCCATGCTAGTGGTGCGATGTTATTGTTTGCCAGGAAATCCTGACAAACTCGGGCAACATGTGGTCGGGCATTGTCCTGCTGCAGAATCAGATTACGTTGTTGCACAAGTGGGACTGCAACAGGACGCAAGATCTCATCCCTATACCTTACTACGGTCATATTGCCCACAACAATAATCAACCGTGATTTTATCCCGTGAGCAATGCCTCCCCAGACCATAACGGAGCCACCCACAAACCGATCCCATTTGACAACACAGGCGTCGGCAAAGCGTTCTCCGCGACCTCGGTACACACGACGTCGACCATCTGCGCAATAGAGAGTGAACCTAGACTTGTCCGTAAAAAGAACTCGTCTCCACTGCCTCATCGGAAATAGCCTGGGCGCATGCGCGGTCAGCCACACCATACGACGCAACCTACATGCCTGGGTCAGAGGCAGACTAATGTATGGACGACGAGCTCGAAGACCAATCTCACGCAATCGACTTCCAACAGTCTTCGGAGAAATTTGTCGATTATGAGTACCTACTGTATTAAGGGCAGTTTCGGTAGCAGTGAGATGATGATTCCGCAAATGTGCCAGACGGATTGTCCTGTCTTGACGTAGCGACGTCACGCGTGGACGCCCAGACCGTGGTCGGTCTGCTAAATGCCCTGTCTCCCTTAAACATCTAACAAGACGCTCAGTTGTTGAGACGTTTACCCCAAAATGATTGGCAATGCTGTTGCCTCTGACCCTGCATCAGCAACGCAATTGTCCTACCCCTCTGAACATCAGTCAATCGTACCATGATTGAAAAAAAGTTCAAAGTAGCGTAAAAATGAAAAGAAAAATCGGTAAAAGAATCGAAGAGCGTTGTGTATCATTGAGGTGTACCAAATGGTGTGTGGAAATCTTGTGCCGAAGGTTTAAACATGCTTGTTTTGCACGAAATTTTGGCTTTCCGTATTGTCCATGCAATGCACTGTGTAGTGCACGGTTGAATGATTTCACACACTGGGTAGATAGCACATCGACCAAAGACTTATATAAAAGTGTATGGCTATAGTAAACACCGTAAAAAATGGTTAAAATAAGAAGGAAAAAACTCTACCCTTCCTTTCAGTATATTTAGGTTAGCATACAAGAACTATGATGATTTGCAGTTTTATGGCCCAGTAAATACTAATAAGGTTAGCATACAAGAACTCTGACGATTTGGTGTTTTATGGCCCAGTAAATACTATTAAGGTTAGCATACAAGAACTCTGATGATTTGGTGTTTTATGGCCCAGTCAATACTATTAAGGTTAGCATACAAGAACTCTGATGATTTGGGGGTGGTCGGGTGGTGCGAAGGTGTCGTGTATCTTATGTCACCGAGGTGTCCAGCTGATATTGGCTTACAGTTGGGCAAGGCCTGCTATCCTTGTAGCAGGTAAGGGTAGGGAGGTGATGTTTTTATTCTGTTTCTTCACTTTCATTCCAGTTCCTCTTTCTTCCCTGTCCCTCTCTTTCATCTCTTCTGCTATCTCTTCTGTCTCTTTTCTCCCTTTCTCTGGGAGACGACACAAAATGACCCACAAGGGTTGACGTGTCGTTAAACCCCAACACAATCAATCAATCTGATGATTTGGTGTTTTATGGCCCAGTCAATACTATTAAGGTTAGCATACAAGAACTCTGACGATTTGGTGTTTTATGGCCGAGTAAATACTATTAAGGTTAGCATACAAGAACTCTGATGATTTGGTGTTTTATGG
The DNA here is from genome assembly GCA_964016985.1 of Anodontia alba. Lineage (NCBI taxonomy): Eukaryota > Metazoa > Mollusca > Bivalvia > Lucinida > Lucinidae > Anodontia > Anodontia alba. The sequence continues at coordinate 41,796,655 of OZ024824.1, read as the reverse complement.
CCCAGTCAATACTATTAAGGTTAGCATACAAGAACTCTGACGATTTGGTGTTTTATGGCCCAGTAAATACTATTAAGGTTAGCATACAAGAACTCTGATGATTTGGTGTTTTATGGCCCAGTCAATACTATTAAGGTTAGCATACAAGAACTCTGACGATTTGGTGTTTTATGGCCCAGTAAATACTATTAAGGTTAGCATACAAGAACTATGATGATTTGGTGTTTTATGGCCCAGTCAATACTATTAAGGTTAGCATACAAGAACTCGGACGATTTGGTGTTTTATGGCCCAGTAAATACTATTAAGGTTAGCATACAAAAACTATGATGATTTGGTGTTTTATGGCCCAGTCAATACTATTAAGGTTAGCATACAAGAACTATGATGATTTGGTTTTTTATGGCCCAGTAAATACAATTAAGGTTAGCATACAAGAACTCTGATGATTTGGTGTTTTATTGCCCAGTATATACTATTAAGGTTAGCATACAAGAACTCTGATGATTTGGTGTTTTATGGCCCAGTCAATACTATTAAGTTAAGCATACAAGAACTCTGATGATTTGGTGTTTTATGGCCCAGTCAATACTATTAAGGTTAGCATACAAGAACTCTGATGATTTGGTGTTTTATGGCCCAGTCAATACTATTAAGGTTAGCATACAAGAACTATGATGATTTGGTGTTTTATGGCCCAGTAAATACTATTAGGGTTAGCATACAAGAACTCTGATGATTTGGTGTTTTATGGCCCAGTCAATACTATTAAGGTTAGCATACAAGAACTATGATGATTTGGTGTTTTATGGCCCAGTAAATACTATTAAGGTTAGCATACAAGAACTATGATGATTTGGTGTTTTATGGCCCATTCAATACTATTAAGGTTAGCATACAAGAACTATGATGATTTGGTGTTTTATGGCCCATTCAATACTATTAAGGTTAGCATACAAGAACTATGATGATTTGGTGTTTTATGGCCCAGTCATCACTATTAAGGTTAGCATACAAGAACTATGATGATTTGGTGTTTTATGGCCCAGTCAACACTATTAAGGTTAGCATACAAGAACTATGATGATTTGGTGTTTTATGGCCCAGTCAACACTATTAAAGTTAGCATACAAGAACTATGATGATTTGGTGTTTTATGGCCCAGTAAATACTATTAAGGTTAGCATACAAGAACTATGATGATTTGGTGTTTTATGGCCCAGTCAACACTATTAAGGTTAGCATACAAGAACTATGATGATTTGGTGTTTTATGGCCCAGTCAATACTATTAAGGTTAGCATACAAGAACTATGATGATTTGGTGTTTTATGGCCCAGTCAACACTATTAAGGTAATAGCATACAAGAACTATGATGATTTGGTGTTTTATGGCCCAGTAAATACTATTAAGGTTAGCATACAAGAACTATGATGATTTGGTGTTTAATGGCCCAGTCAACACTATTAAGGTTAGCATACAAGAACTATGATGATTTGGTGTTTTATGGCCCAGTCAACACTATTAAGGTTAGCATACAAGAACTCTGATGATTTGGTGTTTTATGGCCCAGTCAATACTATTAAGGTTAGCATACAAGAACTCTGATGATTTGGTGTTTTATGGCCCAGTCAATACTATTAAGTAAATAGCATACAAGAACTATGATGATTTGGTGTTTTATGGCCCAGTCAACACTATTAAGGTTAGCATACAAGAACTATGATGATTTGGTGTTTTATGGCCCAGTAAATACTATTAAGGTTAGCATACAAGAACTATGATGATTTGGTGTTTTATGGCCCAGTCAACACTATTAAGGTTAGCATACAAGAACTATGATTTGGTGTTTTATGGCCCAGTCAATACTATTAAGGTTAGCATACAAGAACTATGATGATTTGGTGTTTTATGGCCCAGTCAACACTATTAAGGTAATAGCATACAAGAACTATGATGATTTGGTGTTTTATGGCCCAGTCAATACTATTAAGGTTAGCATATAAGATTATGATGATTTGGTGTTTTATGGCCCAGTCAACACTATTAAGGTAATAGCAGACAAGAACCATGATGATTTGGTGTTTTATGGCCCAGTAAATACTATTAAGGTTAGCATACAAGAACTATGATGATTTGGTGTTTTATGGCCCAGTCAATACTATTAAGGTTAGCATACAAGAACCATGATGATTTGGTGTTTTACGGCCCAGACAACACTGTTAAGGTAATAGCATACAAGAACTATGATGATTTGGTGTCAAGTTGAATCAAGGTTCGATATGCAAGTCAACAATATTTCAGTCATGACAAATTTGAACACCGTCTTTGTAATAACTGATTTATCACCTAAACCTTAAAGTATCTATCACCACCAGCGTAGAACATTTTGATTTTTTATTATTTTTCTGACAAAAATAAGGCTTTACATTTTATGATTCATCTGCTAGGCATGAAATGTCAAGCCTTATTTTCCCAGAAAAAAATAAAAGAAAATATTTCAAAATGTTGCCTGCTATAGTTTTACATGGCAGTTTACATGTTAAGTCTTGAAGCCTAAAATCCCAATAAAAAATCCCATAAAAAAAAAAACTTAAGGTTTCATTTCAATGGGACACAACATGTTTTACTTTTCAAAGATGATTTATGGAAGAATCTGGGCAAAAAAAAAAAAAAATACAGTGTGCAACAAAATATACGAGGCAAAACAGGAGAAAACATACCTTTGAACAGGTGTCCCCAAATGAAGACAAATCATGCTGTGCAGTCTGATCAGAGTCCTGAATGTCTGCATGAAGGAATTTTTCATCCTTGGCTATCCAAAATATGCCCTGTGAGGATTCTGATCAGACTAAGCAAATGCTCAGGCTGATCTGAATCTTTCAAGGCCCCGAGGTTATAAAACTTTTTTCATGTTCAACTCAGCTGAGCATGACATTTGTCGGGCTAATAAATCACAAATTACTGACAATTGTAAATTCTTTCTTGCTAAACATAGCTGAGCATGAAAATTTCTCTGCTAATAAATATGAAAATGCCAACTATTATTTAATAGCAGAGAAAAATTTTCATGCTCAGCTGAGTTGACCATGAAAAAAGTTTTATAATCTCGGGGTCTGGGCGCACATGTCTGCAGGTATGTATGTGGACGTTGCAGCTCATAACATTGAAAAAGATGGACGTAAACAAAGATATACAAAGCCAATATTCTCTCAAGTAATTTTATTTACAATAATAATTTCTTAACTGACATGTTTATTTCCATAAGTAGCATGTGAACTCCAGATAATATATGACTCCTTAACAATGACACAACCTACATAAACACGCACACATACTACTTAATTTAGCTGCGATGTGAGAAAATGTACCTATGGACAGTGTGTGACCAGCTAAGACAGATCAGTCAGCATATCCAGTGACTGATCAGCTTCTTGGCTGGGGGTACTCTGTGGCTCCAAATCTTCTGACTGATAGTGAAGACTTGTCAGATAACGAGTAAGGAGGTTTTGATGATAATTCTGGAATAATTTTCTCCATAAAAGCATATGTTGTGGGTACTCATTAGAAGCGCCTCGGTGAGGCGCTTCTAATGAGTACCCACAACATATGTTTTTATAGAGAAATAAGAAAAATTATCCTTAAATTATCACCAAATACTCCACTAGATAAGAGTGTTGGGTTTGTTGGTTGTGTTGGGAGTTTGACCCACTCAATACTATTAAGGTTAAGTCGAGCGGGTCAGCTTGCCTGACCACACATTTTCCTGGGTAGGCTTAGTCCTTTAAGCAGTTAACCAGTACTTGTGCACTTTCTTGTCGGAAACTGACAACTGCCCTCCTTGAATCAGTGGAAGGGTACAGTGATGGGTGCAGGCCAGTCTTTGCAGGATAAGTTCTCTCACTGCAACTCTGTTACCTTAACTTTCATCCTGCTCCTGATCAGCACATAACAAATATGAGACACTTTTTTCTAATTTCTATAAAAAATATAGGATTTCATACTTCAAGTCAAATGAAATAGCAAACCATCTTTTCAAGACAAAGCAACGAAGAAAAAAAAAGCCTGTTAACATCTAACTCATTTATGCATAGCGCCCAATAAAAGGGATATTGGCAAACAGTGAAAACCCAGATCAGATGCTGCTAAATGCGGCATCTGATCAGTGTCTTCACTGTTTGCATTAAGTACAGGAATTTCTATAATACCTGTATGTGATAATACTAAAATCAAACCTTAAATTGGACCCCTTAAACTGGAAATGGACTTGTCCAAAGAAAAAGCTAGAATATTCCACTAGGCATAAATGGGTTAAGTTGATCCCCAGCAGGATCATGGTTACAGGTCAAGGGTCATCAGGCTTCTCATTATCATAAATATGGAATCCTGGACTCCTATTTGGTTGGCTGGGACTCCTTTTTCTCCGCAATTTGGCAAAATTGCATTGTGGGACTTACTTTTTTGGAGAAAATGGATTTGAGACTCTTACTTAGAACCCTGGTATTGGAGTTTGGCATGGCCTCACATTCATATTGTCATCAACAGCTGGTTGGTTTGTTTGAGTTGGAGTTTTACGGCCCAGTCAACAATGTTAAGGTCATGCTGAGCTGGTCAGTTAATCTACTCACACTTTTCCTGGACAGACTGATTCCTTTAAGCAGTTAACCAGGGCCCAGTTGTTCAAAACTAACAATGTCGTTAGTTAACGATTCGTTAAAATTTTAATCGAGTGATACGCAAATATGCTGTAATTTTTTGCTGAAAAAATGTGAGTAGCTTTTGCAGTGCAAAAGCTACTCACATTTTTTCAGCAAAAAATATCAGAATATTGGATATTGAATCCACTAAAACAATTAACGAAATGACCCTTAACGAGCTCGTTAAGCTAACGACGCTTTGAACAACTGGGCCCAGTACTTATGCACATTCTTTTGCCTGTAACTCAGTCAAGGGACTTGGCATGGAAAAGGTGCAGGCCAGATGACATGAACAGAGAAACCGATACTAGTCTACGTATCCATCTAGATTTTATAGTTGGATTCAGAGATGCAGTTTAACAGTTCAGAAGTTTGAACAATGTGAATGGCTTCATCTGGAGACTTTAACTCTTGTAGACATATTGCATATTGGGACATCTTAATCCCTTACTACAGTGAGAGGAATCCACGTGACCAAATGACTAGGTACATGGAGTTTGTTACTATTTTTAGCTCCGCATACGGTAGGATTTTTTAGAATATCTCAATTCATACCAAATGGAATTTGTTCAAATAAAGTGCATAGTACACAGAAAGTTCTTTCTGGTGGTGTAAACGCTATTCTGCGATCTGGTCTAATCCTCGAGAACATTCGAAGAATGTTTTTGCTGTCAATCTGGGTTACCTAGACAATGTCAATGTATATGAATTTTGACGAAAAACATTCTCCGAAATATTCTCAAGAATCAGACCAGATTGCAGAATAGCGCTTACACTGCAAGAAAGAGCTTGATTTAGCGCGTACCAGGTATAAATCAAAATATTCTAAAAAATCCTATCTGATGTGGGGCTAAAAATAAACTCCATGCACTTAGTCATTTGGTCACGTGGGTTCCCACACTGACTACATTTGTCCTAAATTCTATTAACCCTTGTCATGCCGAATAAATTAAGATGCCACACCAACTTCCAATTTCCAGCCAATCAGATTACTTGATCCAGGTTGTTGATATAAATTCACATACTGAAAGACCAACAGTACATATCCAGATCAGTTGGCTTCTTCAGATACTCCTCTTATCAGAACCTGAAGTCTTTTGGTCCAAAAACAGTCCAGAGCTCTGGTGCATACTAACCTGTGACCATACTTGCTGCGTAAAGTGTGAGACCAGTTTTGACTCGGAGAGACTCATTTTTTAAACAGAGAAAACCATTAAAACATTAAAAGTTAAAAGCTGCCATGTTAAGGAGTCATCACTTCCTGACATCTACACTTCTTATGAAAATAAAACACTGCGGATGAACATGATTGATCATGATTTATCATGAGTGTCCACATGAGTTCCTGAGATAATTTTTCAAAGCTCCTGGCAAGTTATCTTTGAGACAAAAATGTTTATATTGGTCTTTTAACTCCATGTCGGTATACATATTACCAGTTTTCAATGAGATCCCATGACATTTGGGCTCAGTTGTTCAAAGCATAGTTAGCTTTACCAACATTTTCATTTTAATATTTTAACACAAAACTTTTAAAACCACTGATATTTTTGGATGAAAAAATTGCACTTTAGAAGCTCACATTTTTTCATACAAAATATCAGTTATTAAATTTTTGTACTTCAATATTTAACATTATGTTAATTCAGGGACCATTAAGCTATTGACGCTTTGAATAACCGGGCCATGTTGTTTGTTTATTTATTTATTTTTCCTTGAGACTATGAACGGAATTTGTCAATACTGACATACTTCTTCTCTTTTCTTATTTATTCATAAAAGATAAGGAAGCTCAGCAGAATTATATTGCTGAGAATAATCTAATAGTGATAATTCTACAAAGATTCCGTAATACAAATTTCATGGAGAAATTAACTTTTAGCCACCTGGAAAAATTTAGCAGACAACAAATTTTTCATATTTTATTTCTCCCAGAAAACAAGATCTGACATTTCATGCAAATTGTCTAGGAGACAATTTGCATGAAAGGACAAATCTTATTTTCTGGAAGGAAAAGAAGAAAAATATTTCAAAATGCTGAATTTTTTAACCAGCATGCTAAGAATAAAAATCAAGTAAGAGGATTTTTAGAAATCAAACAACACATTTCCAAGGAATACAATGAAATATTTGCCTGAATGCTGTCCTTACCGAGAGCCTTGACATTTTTCAAAAACAAATGAGATTTGAAATTGGCAGAATAAAGCAGTCCTTAAAACACTGAATTCAGAATTAGCAGACAATATTTTACAACACTTTTTATTTTTCCCATATTATATGAATCATCCAAAGGCATCAGTTCATATGGGCTGGAGGCTGACCTTAGAGCATATGCGAACAGCGAAGATGCGGACTAGCCTGCACACCCATGCAGTTTGGTCAGAATCTTTGCTGTTTGCCTACACAAAATATACACAATAAAGGAAGCTTATTGAAAGTACAGGACTAATAGTGAAGATCTTGACCAATGTGTGGCTTTGCAAATTGGTCGGGGGCTTAACAATTCATATACAATGTATGTTCTAATAGCTGAGAGCCGGTGTCCCATATGAAAAGTCAAGCCCCATTTTCTGGGGAAAATAAAATATCAATTGTTTGTTGTCTGCTAATTCTCGTCAGAGTAATAAGTCTGATGATAACAAGAATGAAATTCAGGGAATTTCTCATCCCTTGAAAACCAATAAAGCGAACAACGGAGCAGCACCACAGAAAACATTACATCATTACCAGACTGAAAAATAAACACAGACCGACACAAAATTAAGGATGAATAGATGTGTCATACAACAGTTACACTAAATTTTATGACACTGTAACTCTTTACCATACCTATCCCACAGCACAAGGTAAGGCACTCTTTTTTTTTTTCAACCCAAAATGCCAAAATATTGATATATATTTTTGGTGTCTCTACATGAAAATTTATGTTGTGGGTACTCATTCAAAGTACCTTTGTAAGGCAGTTATAATGAGTACCCACAGCATATGTTTTCGTGGAGAAATAAGAAAAATAGTATCAATGTGGATACCTGTCTTATCCAAAGCAATGTAATCTTAATACATGAGCAACCCATTTGTCTACCGGTGATGTCAGAAAAATTCTGACTGATTAGCAAACAGAGTAGAACCTGACCAAACTGCTCCCTAAAGGAGTAGTTTGATCAGGGTCTACACTGTTCGCTTTGCCTGTCTGGATGTGTATTTAACGTAAAAACAATAAGACTTAGTCAGACCTGGGTTTTCTACTGTTAACATAAGCACAAAGAAGCATAATAGTACCCTTAGGTGAATGGATACACCTGAAAATTGTGAAAGCATTCTTTCAAAGGGAGACCAATTTTACACACAAGACTTTGGTTCCTTAAGTGTTTAAATCCTTTCAAAAAGGGCGGCTATTCTTTAAGGTAGAGGGAACAAATTCTTTCCTGTTCCAACTGTGTGCAAATTCTTTACGAATTCTTTCTTCTAAGAGTAGCTGAAAGTGTATCAGTTCTTCTTGATATAGATTTTTGAAATCAGGAATTAGGTTACATATTGGGGTGCATTGTATAGATGTGTAGAGACCAATACTCCGAAGTCCAGGGCCCAGCTGTTCAAAGCGTCGTTAGCTTAACAAGCTCGTTAAGGGTCATTTCGTTAACTGTTTTAGCAGATTCAATGTACAATTTTCTGAAATTGTTTGCTGAAAAAATGTGAGTAGCTTTTGCACTGCAAAAGCTACTCACATTTTTTCAGCAAAAAATTTCAGCATATTTGCATATCACTCGATGCAAAAAATTTCAGCATATTTGCATATCACTCGATGCAAATTTTAACGAATCGTTAACTAACGACGTCGTTAGCTTTGAACAACTGGGCCCAGATCTGTAGGCCAACACCAAGATCAGAAGTGCTAGCTGATCAAGTTCTGTGCAACAAAGCATGTATTTCCGTAGTGCCCCTCCATAAAAACAGATTTGAGTAAAGGTCCCTAATGAAGTACGGATACATGGTAAGAGAAAAGGCCCTCATTAGGCAATGCAGCTGTCTAATCTGGCCTTGGCCTTTAAACCTGGTCCTGCTGAAACCAGATATGCCCTGCCTTTGCAAACAGTGTAGATCCAGATCAGCTGGCTTTTGATCATTAAGTATGTGAACTTGTATCAACCACACGGATCAAGCAATGTGATTGGCTGAAAATTAGACATGGGCGTAGCATCTTTAGTCAGCATGTCAAGGTTAATCCTTAGTATACTGGATAAAAATCTCAGCAGACGATACTTTGAGATTTTTTTTTTTTTTTTTTTTCCACGAAGTAGGTTTTGAGAGTTCATGCAAATTGTCTCCTTAGGAAACAATTTGCATGAAATTTCAAACCTTACTTTCTGTGAAAAAAAAAAAAAAAAAAAAATCTGGATCTGATCACTGTTCACACTGTTTCCACTGCAGATTATAACAGTGAACCGAGTAGACTGTGATCATACCAACTGAAAGAGCAGGCTGATCTGGGTCTATAGTGGTGATCTGTGTCATAAGACCACTTTCTGCTTGGATGGGCTCTACTGTGTGTGTAGATAAAGAAGCAGATATAACCTTTGGTTGCTTGGTATGGAGTTCACTGCTAAGTCAAACAATTGTCCTGCTGAATAAAGATGCCATGCCCACTTCTAATTTTCAGCCAATCAGATTAATTGATCTGGATTGTTGCTATAAATTCACATACTTAATGGCAAACAGTGCAGATCAAGATCAGTTAGCTTCACAAGCCAACTGATCTAGATCTACACTCTTTGCAAAGGCAGGGTATATCCGGGTTCAGCAGGACAAGAGTTAAGATGTCAAGCCGTTCAGTTTACCGTCCCACACTTTTCCTAGGCAGGTTTAGTCCTCTAAGCAGTTAACCAGTACTTGTGCACATTATTTAGCCAGAAATTGACAACTGCCATTCTTGAATCAGTGGAAGAAAGACCGTAGAAAACATTTCACGATCAATCTTCACAATACAGACTTTATCCATTCTCCTACTTCAAAAGGTTTCTTTCCCAAAATACACAGCTCCAGATAAGGGGATAATCAAGGTGAAAATCATGGTGATAATTCTACCCTAAAAGCACTATTTATAGCAAATTTGCAGATGACATTCTAAATTTTTTTATTATTATTGTTAGAGAAAATAAGGCTTGGCATTTCATGTGAAGCCTTATTTTCTCTGAAAAATTAAAAAATCAAAATATCATCTGCTGCAGTTGTGATGAGCGCTTTAAGGATTAAGAAAAATTTTTTTTAGTTTAAGACAATTTCCGTTATTTTTTCGCACCCAAATATATTGGATAAAATCCCCTCATTGAGGCGATTCTAAACAATGTGCCAATAACATGTAATTAATCGCAAGAACAACTTTAATTTTCCAACTACTCCTCTTATCTGGAGCTTTAATCAATACAGCCTTTCTCAATTTAAAACAACTTTATTCTAGATAAGATGCTTTTTTCAACTTATTTATAAATGGCTTATTTCTCCACGAAAATATATGCTGTGGGTACCCATTAGAAGTGCCTCATCAAGGCACTTCTAATGAGTACCCACAGCATACATTTCCATGAAGAAATGAGAAAATACACATCTGGATACTTCTCCCATCTAGAGGTTCAAAACAAATGAATGATTGTAATAACATAATGTAACTTTTAGAAAGTAATTCAGACTCAATCCTAAAATTTCCATCCTCTGACATAGGTGTATAAATACCATTTGTCTCTGACATTATCTTCAAAACTCATGACTCCAAGTGATGATAAAATGAACTGTCTGTCCCTGTCAGTGTGCACTGATAGGCTGGTTGGGATTGTGATGTAACGTTGGCGGAAGGGACGGCCGTTCTTCCAACTTGTCGTACTCCAGGTAGAACTCTTTCGCTACTTTCCGCCAGTTCTGTGCATCAAAGAAATAGTAGGTTCCTCTCTCGAAAGTGTTCGTTTTCATAATTGGTTCCACGCCAGGTGCCCGAGTGATCCACACTCGCTCCTCTTTATGATACCGCCAATCTCGGTTGTACCTGACAAAGAGACAGAAATTGATGTTTTAGTCTTTTCTAACATCCCTGCAAAAGTATGCAGCAACCAATCTCCCTACAACAGCCATCTTTGGGATGATGATTTGAGTTTTATGATAGTGTTGGGGTTTAACGACACATCAACGCTTGTGGGTCATTTTGTGTTGTCTCCCAGAGAAAGGGAAAAAAAGAGAACAGATAGTAGAGGAGATGAAAGAGAGGGATAGGGAAGAAAGAGGGAAATGAAAGAAAGTGAAGGAACAGCAGAAATAACAACATTCCCCCTCTACCCTTACCTGCTGCAAGGACAGCAGGCCTTGCCCAACTGTAAGCTAATATCAGTTGGGCGCCCTGGTGACAAAAGCTACAGGACACCTTCGCCTCACCCAACCACCCCCGAGTTTTATAGACTTGTTCAATTTTTAGGCATGCTGTGGTACACAGTATGTTTGTCTGGTACAGAGTAAATGTGTCCATGTATTTAATAATACAGCTGACTCGCGTTATCTCGGTCCAAGGGACTGTATGAAATACTTCGAGATATCCCTACCTCGACATATCAGATTTGCAGAATTAAGGGAAAAATGAATCGTACAAGCTTATTTCACAAATAAATATGTAATTTGACTCCAAATTTTTCAGAAGGTCATTTTTTGCTTGGCGCTTTACACAGAAGTAAATTTTTAAACTTTTGTTCTGATTTAATGCAAAAACATTTGTTGTAACTACCTGCCAGACCAATTTTTGGCCATACATTTAATTTTTGGGTAAATATTTGAGAACAAAACACAGAAACAGAAAAGACAAATGGTTTCTGATAAGATATGGTCAATCAGAACAAAATATTTTCATTTGAAAAAAAAACACCAAGCAAAATACATCTTTCCAAGTGAAGTTGAAAGGACAGTAGGATTAAATGTAACAACTTACAATTTAGACTATGTCTAGTACAGAGTATGGAGTGTGTGGTACAGAGTAAATGATTATTACTAAATAGGATTCTGTGTGACAACTTACAATTCGGCAGCAGCTGCTAACTGTAATACATCACCCCCATTCATGTAGAACAGGAAAAATAACAAGTCTTCTCCATACCGGTTCAGTTTGATTGGTGCAAGCTGAAACAAGAGACAAAATGTGACACACTCCTTAAGCACCATTCAAAATTACAGCAGATGACATTCTAAAATATTTTTATTTTGCTAAGAAACTGATATTCACCAGATGAAATTATAATTTTTCACACATGAAAAAAGATATTAACTCTGTAACGGACACTCTGAATTAAACGCATTTTTTTTATTTTTCAGGGAACGTATTTAAATCATCTTATATTTTTTTTTCCTTGGGACCACTGAACCCATTCTGATATATTGGAAAATCGAGTTCAGCTTACACCCGTGCTAGGGGGCATATAGTGCCCTGCAAACTACACTGCTGCATAGGAAATATCTCAATGAAACAGAAACTCTGGTTTTCTTTATTTTATATGTTCAGTGTTTCCAAAGGCAACCTTACCTGACTTCACTTCAGCTGGTGTTAAGTACTGTGTGGCATCTCTGAAAAGTTTCCTCATTGATAAGATGCTTTTTTCAATCCAAAAATAATGATATTTTTCTTATTTGTCCACGAAAACACATGTTGTAAGTACTCATTAGAAGTGCCTCTGCGAGGCACTTCTAATAAGTACCCACAGCATATGTTTTTGTGGAGAGATAAGAAAAATATTTACCTGATACCCACTCTTATCTAGACCTATGATTAAACCCATTCTGATATCTTGGAAAATCGAGTTTTGCTTAAGCTGTTGCAAGGGGTGTAATCAGCCCTGCAAACTACACTGCTCAATATGAAGTCTTCATGGAATTGAGAGTCCAATTTTCTTTATTCTATGTGTTCAGTGTTTACAAAAGAACCGTTTAGATTTTATTTTCAGCTGAATGATAAACATTTGAATAATTTTCTTTTTCCCAGAAAATAGGATGTTTGACATTTCATTTAAATGGCATCCCAAGGAGACAATTTCCGTGAAATGAAAATCCTTTTTTTCTAGGGGAAAAAAATGTAATAAGCAATGCAATTAATCTTTTCATGCTGAATGTGAACTTAGCAGACAGGGATATTTATGAACATTTTTCTTATTTTTCCCAGAAAATACCATATTTACTCTAAATACCTAGACACCTTGAATCCTAACCATATTCATTCTCAAATTTAAAGAAGTCCCTTTTACTACCAGTAGATTTGTCTGAAAAACTGCTGGATGAGTGGCAAATCGAGGGTTGAGCGCAAGACTGTAGTAACTCAAACATATTTTTGCAACCCTTGTTTAGGGGCAACTTTGACCCCTTTGTAAACAATGCAAATTTAGGTGCCATTGCTCATACGAGCAATGGCACCTAAATTTCCATTGTTTACAGAAAGAAATGTTGTAATCTCATAATGCCTTCATGGTGAGGAGATTACCGGTAAGTATTGGGATAAACAACCATCTGACTTCCTACAGTCTTGTGATCAACCCTCGAAACAGTGTAGACCATAACTCTAGATAAGGCACTTTGTTTCAGTCCAAAGTATTGATAGTTATCTTATTACTCCACGAAAACATATGTTGTGAGTACTCATTAGAAGCGCCTCGACGAGGCACTTCTAATGAGTACCCACAACATATGTTTTCGTGGAGAAATAATAAAAATATTAACCTAATATCCACTCTTATCTAGATCTATGGTAGACCCTGATCAGAATGTGGCATCTGATCTGAATCTACAGTGTTTGCTTAGGCCTTTTTATCTTAATACTTAGGGTTTATTATGGTAGAACTCGACATTTCATCTTCAATGTCTCGACTGACAAGAAAGGTCAAGCCCTGTTTTCTAGGGGAACTAACAAAATACTTCAAAATATCACCGGCTAAATTTTAATGCAGCATGCAAAGAGATAACAAAAAAATTACAAATATTTATCATAGCAACAGATAAGGTGCTTTTTTCATCCGAAAAATGCTGATATCTTTCTTATTTCTCCACGAAAACATATGTTGTGGGTACTCATTAGAAGCGCCTCGCTGAGGTGCTTCTAATGAGTACCCACAACATATGTTTTCGTGGAGAAATAAGAAAAAATATTATGTGGATACCCTCTCTTATCTGTAGCTATGATTTATTACAAAATATAACTTACTTTATCCCGAATAAAAATATTTGTTAAATATTCAGCTGGGACGTGGAAATCTGAAAAGTAGAAATATAAATGTAGTTAGTGCGTAAATGTCAATTTCTTATCCTAAACATCACGAAAACACACCAATATAATTTTGACCCCCTTAAACCCCACTTGTATATAGTAAAACTGGGGTTTACAGGGGTATATATTATTTTTCTTATTTCTGCTCAAAAACCTACTCACATTTTTTCCTTGGCAGGCTTTATCCTTTAAGCAATAAACCAGTACTTTGTGCACATGCTTTCGCCAACAAGCAAATTCCATAGGGATTTTAGGTCCCTGCCTTATTTTTATTTGAGCTAATAAAAATGAGTAAGTTAACCAGAGGACCATTGGTCCTGTATCACTTACTTCAGTATTGAAGCAAGAAAAAAATTGAAGCTAAAAATCAAAAAACATCATTTCAAAATTCCAAGAGCACACGTATATCCTCAGACCACAAGCAAAATGACTGTAAAGTTTCAGAAGCATTTGCTTAAAGCTGTGGGAGGAGTTGTGCTCACAAGGTACCTACTACATGTACTATATGCACTTTCATAGTATTGAAGCATGAAAAAAGTCTATGTTAAAAGTTAAAAATGTGGAAAAAGTAAAAAAGAAAAGTAACTTCAAGATTCTGTAAAAAGCATACGCATATCTTCAGACTATGGTTAAAACATCTGTATAGTTTCAGTGTGAATAGTATAAAACTGTAGGAGGAGTTGCACTCACAAGGTACCTACTACATATACACTTTCATAGTATTGAAGCATGAAAAAAACTCTAAGTTAAAAATGTGAAAAATTTAAAAAAAAATTATATCAAGATTCTGTTAAAAGCACATGCATATCTTCAGACCATGATTAAGATACCTGTGAAGTTTCAGAAGGATCGGTATAAAATTGTAGGAGGAGTTGTGCTCACAAGGTCCCCACTACAAACTCAGAACCATGCAAAAAAGTTCAAGTTAAAAATGTAAAAAAAGTGAAAAAAAACTTAAGTTAACTTAAGGATTCTGTAAAAAAGCAAATGCATATCTTCAGACCATGATTAAAACACCTGTAAAGTTCCAAAAGGATCAGTCCAAACCTGTAGGAGGAGTTGCGCTCACAAGGTACCTACTACATATACACTGTCATAGTATTGAAGCATGAAAAAAGTCTAAGTTAAAAATGTGAAAAATTTGAAAAAATTAATTCAAGATTCTGTAAAAAGCATATGCATATCTTCAGACCATGATTAAGATAAATGTGAAGTTTCAGAATCTGAATACTATGTCCCCTCGCTTTTCTTTGAAAAGGCGGGGGACAATAACTGACAACTACCCTTCTTGCATCAGTGAAATAGGGAGAATGACAGAAATTAATATCCCTGCACTTTTCGAAGATATTGTTATACCCCCCGTCCGTCTGGCCATCCATCCTTCCACCCGTCTGTCCATCCGTATGTCCATCTGTAATGTCACACCACTGCTCCTGGACCATTTATGCTAGATTCTCGAAACTTTCACAGATGATAGCCCTATGGATGAGGACTGGAGGAACACATTCAGAATTTTTATGTGACTTCTGGGGGCAGGGCCAAAGGGGTGTGGCCCCAACTGGTCCAAAATTCATTTTGTACAAACAGTCATGTTGCATATCAAATCAAAGGTTATGAAGAGTAGAATACAGTGGTACATAAATTTTGCCCCGGGGGCATGTCTGGGGGGTCACAGGTCAAAAGTAGGATTTGGGGTCCTTTTTTTTTTTTTTATTGTCACTCAACTCCTCTTAGGCTTTTTTAGCTAGAACCTTGAAACTGTCACAGGTAATAGCCCTATGAATGAGGACTGTAGGAACCCATTCGGAATTTTGATGTGATCCCTGGGGCCAGGGCCACGGGGGTGTGGCCCCAAAGGGTCAAAATCCATTTTGTACAAACATAATCATGTTTCATATCAAATCGAAGGTTATGAAGAGTAAAATACAGTGGTGCAAAAATTTTGCCCCGGGGACATGTCTGGGGGTCACTAGAGGTCAAAAAGTAGGATTTTGTGTCCTATTTTTTGTTTGTCACCCAACTCCTCTTAGGCTTTTTTAGCTAGAACCTTGACACTGTCACAGGTAACAGCCCTATGAATGAGGACTGGTGGAATGCATTTGGAATTTTGATGTGCAAGGAGCTATGCGATAGTGCTGGTGTGGGGATATGCGATGGTGCGCCATTGACCTGCTCTAGTTTCTTGATCAATCTCAATGAAAGTTGAGCTGAGCTGGGATTCAAACTTGTAACCCCTGAATTTGCAAGTCAGACAGGCAACCATCTGGGCTTTGGAGCCCAGCCTATGCTCTGAGTATCTTAACATTTACTATAATTACTATAACTTACCAATATCCTGAGGTCTACATGGTAGATCCACCCACGGAGATTGAAATGTGCTATATAAATTTCTGTAAACAAAGAAACATATACTAATGAAGTTACAAACAAGACTCATTCATAAGTTACCATCTATAATCAATTTATGTAAGGGAGATAATAAAATTTTGGCAACTGGGGAGTATGCCCTTTTTGCCAACCTTGTTAACATAATTAATGCTTGGCATGTTGGGTAAAAAAAAAAAAATCAGCAGACCACACTTTGAAATATTTTTCTTATTTTTCTCAGAAAACAGGATATGACATTTCATGCAAAATGTCTCCTTAGTGTGAAATGTCAAATCATATTTTCTGGGAAAAATAAGAAAAATATTGATTTCTCGTCTGCTGAATTTGTCCATTGCATACTAAGTGTTAATACAGATAATATCTTTTGATACACACATTTTAAATTTGATCACCACTTTTAAAATAAGGGTAAACCCCAACAGAAATACATGTTTCAAATTTTGTTTGTTGGTGTCAAGGTTTTATAGCCCTGTCAACCCAATGAGGTCATGTCCAGCGCAGTCAGGTTACCTAACCACACTTTTACTGGGCAGGCTTAGTCCTCTAAGCAGTTAACCAGTATTGTGCACATTCTTTCACCAGAAACTAACAACTGCCCTTCTTGAATCAGCGGAAGGGAAAGAATGACCATAGAAAATATTTCATTATCAATCTCCACAAAAGAGTGTTGCCAACCCAGCGGGGGTCGAACTTTCAACCTCCTGATCATCAGTCAGATGCGCATCCAACTGAACCACCGAGGCTGGCACATTTCAAATACGAATCTGTGTTTGTACATGTATGTATGTATGTGTGTGTGTGCATGTGTGCATGCGTGTGTGTGCGTGCATGTACATTATTGATTTTATGTTCTTTTCAGTTAACAGTCATTGTGATGCTACCTTGATATGACAGGGAACTCATTACTCATTTTTATAGTGTTGCTTCAATGACATACCATATTTACCCAAAATAATTAGACACCTTCTGATGATGATGATGACCTTCGCTCCTTACCACACTGGTCCTAACATTTGAAAAGTCCCTTTTACTACCTGATGTGTCTAACAAGAAAAATGTCTAACTGCATTATGGACGAGTTTTTTAGAAAGTAAGAGTTGTCTCTCTTGCATGTGAAACATCTACTGGTCCTCCTCTTCATCCCTACCAAATATGAATGCAATCCTTTGAAGAATAAAGGTAACACATAACTTGAAAAAAGGTTAACCAAAAGATGAACCTCGGACGATGCCCGACTCCTGCCCGCCTGGGCATCGCTATTTTAAAGGACGGATTTTTTAAAAACCCGTCCAAAAATGGCTGGACAAGTTACAAACAGTGTACATGATCGGATGCAACAGTTTGCAAAGGCCTGTCTGTCTGAATACAGTCAAATTTTAACCCATTGTAGACTGAATAGATTCCCCCACACTATATACTGGAAGAGTCCAATTTCAATTTTAGGTGCATCCGGCTATGAGATTTAGTTATTCCTAGACAAAAATGGCTAAAGTATTTGCAAACAGTGGAGACCCTGATCAGACGCCGCATTTGCGGCGTCTGATCTTGGTCTGCACTGTTTGCCAATTATCCTTTTAGAGGTCTCCGGATTACAATGGGTTAATGGTTCAAACATCTTTGGGACCATGGAAATTTATTCTAGACATGGGTTCAAGCCACTGAGGGTTAATCACATTGACAGATCAGTAGGCAAATGGGGATAATTTAGGGAAGTCTTTTGATCTTCAATGAAATAATAGTATCTTGAGTGTCCTCATTAGAATCACCTCAGCGGTGATTCTAATAATTACACACATCATACATTTTCATTATAAAATAAGAAAATTTCCCTGAAATCTCCCTAAATATTTGTTTCTTGAGCTATCAAAAGAATTTCCTAGGGCACTCAAAAATGAGTTCGAATCAGCCACAGTAAACTAGCCATCAGTATTGGAGTCACTGAAATTTTACAGTACTAAGGGTGAAGATGGTAATTATGTCCTACAGATGTAGCATATTTCACCCAGTCACCTTATTCTGACATCTGGCCAATCAGTTCTAACTTATTTTAGACTGCAGAGTGTCAAGCTAAACAGCACCTACTGTCAAGTTTTCAAGTCACCAACAGAACTCAGTCAAGAAGCAAGTACACAGAAATCAGAGGCTCTACAAACTGTGCTATTAACCCATTTAAGCCGAGTGGACTCTTCTACCTTAACTTTTTGGATTGGTTCATTTCCAGTTTAAGGGGTGTCTGGTCAGTTTTTATTATTACCATGTTTTATTGAAATTCCTGTATTTAATTCAGTGTAGACCTGATCAGATGCCACATTTTGCAGCATCTGATCTGGGTCTACACTGTTTGCTAATGCCCCTTTTGTGGGACGCTAGGTTAATACTGGTCTAATACTGGTCAAAGATGAGGATAATTTTACTTCAACCAGTGTGATAGCTTTCCCTTTTCTCTAAGGTAAGTCTCATGAGTACCCAAAAGGTGTATTTTCAAATACATGTATATGGATACTCACTCATTGCAAGCTATGCAACAGACAAAGTCTATTCTGGGCTTTCACTGTTCATTTATGGCAGGTATGCTTGTCATGCAGTGGGTACATGTAAGTCGTTTAAAGCAGAAAAATATTTGATGATAATTGTGGGATAATTTTTTCCAGATCTACATAAAAACATATGTAGTGGGTACTCATTAGAAGCGACTCAATGAGGTGCTTCTAATGAGATTCAATGAGGTACTTATCAGTACCCATACGATACATTTTTATGGAGAACTGGCAAAATTATCCAAGAATTATTATGAAATACTTCACAACTCATCTTCCATAGAAACTTACTCTGGTGAATTGAGATTCAGGCCTAACGTCGTGAGATCCATTCCAGGTGCTAAGGCTACTAGATTTGGATCCGTTTCTGCAGCTTTTATAAATGTCAACAAACCAACTATTCCAAACTGATCTGCTACCATACCAGGAGGTATGTTTGTTACTCGACCTGAAACAGTCAATTTTCAGGTTTATACAGTGTGAAATTGACTTGTATAAAGTATGAAGGCTAGGCTTAACAAATTTTTTGTTAAATGTTATGCATTTCTTTAACTTGAGACAATTTTAATGAAAAGCTAAATAGTATATTTCAGTGCAAAAATAACAAACTTATGTTAAATCATAAGCTCAATTAAAATGTTAACTGAAGCTCGGTATCTTATCTGTTGATTTTAGTTTTAGCATGACAAGAAATGTTACTAAATTAACAAATTCAACCTACATATAAATACCACATATAGCCCTATATGTGCACAGTCTAGGTTTTCAGATTATCAGGCTACAGTTGTTTTTTTGTTTGTTTGTTTGTTTGTTTGTTTTTTTGCCTCAGTGCGACATATTTGGTGAACAAGGCATGATTCTTTCCACCAAACTTCTGAATTAATTGCATTTTAAAGAAAACCTCTGTACGGCAATGCTAATGAATACTGACAACATATCTTTGCGAAAAAATCAATACACCACGACCTCTTTCTAACACTATTTTTGGGGTCCATAGCATAAACTGTGTTAGTTAATTGATTGTGTTGGGGTTTAACGACACGTCAACCCTTGTGGGTCATTTTGTGTCGTCTCCCAGAGAAAGGGAGAAAAGAGATAGAAGAGATAGTAGAGGAGATGAAAGAGACGATTAGGGAAGAAATAGGAACAGGAATGAAAGTGAAGAAACAGAAGAAATAAAAACATTCCCCCTCTACCCTTACCTGCTACAAGGATAGCAGGCCTTGCCCAACTGTAAGCCAATTTCAGTTGGACGCCCCGGTGACGTAAGATACACGACACCATTGCCACTCCCGACCACCCCCTCTGTGTTAGTTAAACAACCGTGTTATAACCAAACAAAATGTATAGATTATATTGAAAAATGACCATTTATGGTCATTTTTCAATATAATCTATACATTTTTGGGATCCATCTTTAAACCGTGTTATATCCAAAACCGTGTTATAACGAACTGTGTTATAAAGAGGTTGTGGTGTACATTTACCTAGAGACTCTTCATCGACATTATTACGGTAAATGTCCTAAAATTTTATACACCTAAGTTTTGAGTAAACGGCATATGCAAACAGTGCAGACCAAGACCAGACTACTCCTCAAGGAGAGGCTGATCAAGGTCTACACTGTTTGCCATTCCACAAAGTATTTTGGGAAACAACTGCATAATAAACAAGAGTTGTCGCATGACAGTATAGCTCGCCTTTTCGCACCTCGTCTACCTATTTTTTCACACTAACAGGTCAAAGGTATATTTAGTATTTTTATATGATTCTATTCCAAATACAATAAGTTTTGTGAGTCTGAATATAACTCACACATCCCTCCATAAATTTTACTGCAAATTACTGTGTTACATCTGTTTAATGCAAATCTATGTATTATATAGGGCCTCATGAAAGATTAGCTATTACATGTTCTCCATTTGTATGCGCTAAATGTTGTAACCCTCTATAAATAAAGTCTTTACTTACTTACTTACTTACTTACTTACTTACTTACATGGAAAACTGACCTAGATATATTTTGAAACTGACCATCGCATCACATGGAACTAATATTCCAGGTATGAAATTTCTCCATCAAACAGTATTCCAGTTATTATCACTGAACCATGAAATATAGGTCACATTGATTTAGATTTATTTTCATATCAATCATCGGGTCGCATGGAAGTTATAATCCAAGTATGACGTTTCTCCATCCAAAGTCTCTGTGTTATAAGGCAAAAATCACTGAAGTGTGAAATATAGGTCACACTGATATGTTTTTGGTTCAATCAACAGGTCACATGGAATTTATAATCTAGGTATAACATTTTTCCAATAGTCTTCCAGTTATAAGGCAAAATCACTGAACCTTGATATATAAGTCACACTGACCTAGATATAATTCAATATCAATCACGGGTCACATGGAACTCATTCCATGCATGGCATTGCTCCATCAAAAAGTATTAAATAGATAAGGCAAAATCAATGAACCATGAAATATAGCTCACACTGACCTAGTTATTTTGAGGTAAATCATCTGGTCACATGGAACTTATATTCCAGGTATGACATTTATCTGTTAAATAGTCTTTGACAGTTCTCTGTCAGTCTTTGAGTCAGTCTTTGAGTCAAAGGGCAAAATCATTGACCTGTGATATATAGGTCACACTGACCTAGATATATTTTTATGTCAATCATTGGGTCACATGTAACTTATATTCCATCATCCAATAAATTCAAGATATGTCAAAATCATAGGCAGTGAGGCATTTCTAAAGAGTACCAAAACATGTAATCAGTACCCACACTGTAATGTTTTTATGGAGAAATACAAAAAATTTTTTACCTGATACCCGTAATATTTAGACCTATGATTATGTGTTCAAAATTTTAGGACAGTTACGTAGATACTTACCATCGGGATGCGCTTGTATCCCTTTCCGTACAAGACCTGTACTCATTTTTTCACCATTAAATTTACTATCTTTACTTTGCACTTGTTCGTATGATGACCCTGATATTAAGTTGATAGGCTGAAAAGTAAAATGTATGTAGTGACTCGACAAATTTTCACAATTTCTACATGACAAAATAGCTCCAGCCAGAACCAATATTCTAAACCTTGAAATCTGCAGATACCTTTTCTGTTCTTATTTCTCCATGAAAACATACAATGTGGGTACTCATCAGGTGTGTCTCAGTGAGACGCATCTAATGAACACCCACAACATATATTTTCATGGAGGAATGTGAACATGTAACATCAATTTGGAATAATTGCCAAAATCTCATTAAATTTAGACTCCTGGAAACAAAATTATTAAGGCTGGCTAATCAGAGCTGAAAAGATAACTGATTATCAATCCCGCCATTGTGACTGATAATCGATTAGTAATCCCTGGAGATTTGATCATAATTTTACTTATTTGAGCATCATCATCATAGCATAATCGGATTTTTGATTAATGTGCGGGTACAGGGGCAACATCCACACCAGTGGGCCCCCTTCCAGATAGCTGGCTTGCTGCACGCATGGCAGATCTCACACCATGTCTATCATGAGGGTTGATGGCCGAGAGCTTCCACTCTCCGCAATCCCTCTCTGTCAGCTGTTTCCATGTCATCTTGGGCCTCCCAGGCCCACGCTTTCCATCAATCTGTATGTCAAAGGCTGTCTTGACTGCGCCATTGGAGCGTTCCACATGTCCATACCATCGGAGTCTTCTCTCCTTCAGAATGAGGTCCAGATCCTCAATGCCAAGCCGCACAAGTAGCTCATTGGATCTGGTGGTGACAATGTCTTGTGGTCTGACATTGCAGATCTGTCTGATCATTGCCCTGTCATTTCCCTGCAGATGCTGGAGGTTTGGCTTTGTCAATGGCCAAGTCTCGCTGGCATGGAGCATTGCACTCCGCACACAAGAGCTGTACACACGGCCACGTGTTTTGAAAGAGAAGTAGCGTGAAGAGAGAACTGGTAGGACTCTATCATACGTTATACTTTATTGTATGTATTTTGTCAGACAGGCCTGAACAAACAAAGTAGACCCTGATGAGATGCCACAAACGCGGCGTCTCATCAGGGTCTACACTGTTTGCCACTCACCTAGCTATTTCAGACATAACAGTGGGTAGTGAATTGGACTTGTTCGAATTTTAGATAAAGTATGGTAAGGAGTTGAAGTGTCTGAATACTAAGGCAAGATACTGTAAAATAACAAACAGAAATTAAATGATCGATTATTAGCAAATCTGTAATGATAGTCATTTTTGTGGAGTTTATCGATCAATTAATCGATTATCCAATTAATCGTGTCAGCCTTAATAATTATGTGCACTTACTTCAAAATTACAATACTTGTAACTCATAATTTTGTAAAGAGCCACAAAACTGACCCAAAAATGATAAGCTCTTTACCAGCTGGTCTTAGTATAGGACAAAAATCACAGAACAATCACCCGTCCTTATTCTTCAATTTATCTCTTCAAACTTAAACCATACTTGTAACCCAGGCTCATATAAAAGTTTTAGTGACATGGGTACCCCACTGAAGGTAATTTTGTCATTAGTCTACATTGCTGGAAGCCAGGCTCACATGAAAGTTTTAGTGAGCATGGATACACTGAAAGTAATTTTGTTGATAGTTTACATTGTTCAAACACAGTGGCAAACAATGTAGACCCTGAATGTGGCATCTGATCTGGGTTTACTCTGTCTGTCCCAATAATTAGGGTATATAGAGTTATTGGTTGGTTGAGTCGAGATTTTATGGCCCAGTCAACCCATTTAGGTCATGTTGAGCTGATATATATAGTACTGCTGTTGACCCTAGTCCTGCTGAACCCAGACATGCCCTGCCTTTGCAAACAGTGTAGATCCAAATCAGTTGGCATCTGAAGCCTTAGGTGTATTTGTATCAACAACCTGGATCAAGTAATTTGATTGGCTGGAAATTAGAAGTGGGTGAGGCATCTTAATTTATTCAGCATGATAAATTAATATTAACAAACCTGTTTCTTTGTTTGATCACTACTTCCTGATGTTGGTGGGTCTGACACAAATATTGACAACGTACCTGAAGCAAAACATCAAAATAAGAATTATCAGATGGTCAGCACCTGATTATCATTGTCTAGGGTCCGGCTCATTTTGGTCCCGTTTGTGAATTTTTTGTGTTATGATTTCAAATCGCCATTGAGCCTTATGCCTTGTTTCATCACAGTGCTTTTGCCTATGTGTGTTTCACAGTGATGTTTTACAGATGAGGACTATGTATTTTGGAGCTGCAGCAGAATTAAAAGCGAGAAAAACTGGTTTAACCCCTAAACTGCCAATCACAACAACTGTCGTCTGCTTTGTCATCTGCTTGTGATTTTAAAAGTCATTTTTGCAAACAGTGTGGACCCAGATCAGACTGCTCCTCTAGGAGCAGTCTGATCTGGGTCAACACTGTTTGCTTGTATGCAAAAATAGGTTTGAAAAGTTTGCAAGAATATTCAGCAGACGACATAAACAGACGACATTTTCAGATGCAGGTTTTCTTGGCGTTTTAAGGGTTAAAGGCTCCATATTCCTCAAAAAGACATATTATTATCCAAGAAATGTTTAATAAATTTATGTATGGTATTAGATCTAATACAATCATAAAATGTGGCATCTGACAGCCTGTAAAATTTCAGTTAGTCTCTCGTTCTTGAAATGAAATGATTTTTTATCGTATCTCTGAATTAATGTTGGCAACATTAATTTAGAGATACAATAAAAAATCATTTCATTTTTTTATCCAGTTCAAAAAACAAGAGACTAAATGAAATTTTACAGGCTGTCAGATGCCACTTTTTATGATTGTATTAACAGATCTACTTTCTAAACCATTCTTGGATAAAAAATGTCTATTTTTTGAGGAATATGTAGCCTTTAAGGTCTCCATCAGTTTTCCTACCAACCATTCCAAGGCAGTTCCTCTTTTTCAGTTCTTCTTTCTGCACTTGTGTTTTCATATCAGGCATCTGTTTTGTCCTTATTTGTTCCTCATCTCTCCTTCTTTTGGTGCCTCGGGAAAGCTAAGCTTTGTGATTGGGGCATTTCCCGGGTATCTTCACTTTTGTTTATGTAAAGGCAGTATCAAAACCATCAAAAACAGAAAGAAACCCTGATCAAAGTTTGTATCTGTGTAATGTGATCTTGTTCCTTGCTGGCTGCATGCACAGTAACTTACAAACGAAAATTCTACTACAGATACATGTATCATCACAGCTTTTACAGAGGACTTGTTGAGGATGAGTATTTGGTGATAATTCTGGGATAATTTTTCTTATTTCTCCATAAAAACGTATGTGTGGGTACTCATTAGAAGTGCCTCAGTGAGGCACTTCTAATGAGTACCCACAACATATGTTTTTAAGGAGAACTAGAGAAAATTATCCCAGGGTTAAATACGACAAAACCTGCAATGAGACCTGTGTGACCAGTAAAGACTCAGATCGGCCTGTACATCCACCCAGTATGGCAATGATTCTCGTTCATCCCTCTTTAGATAGCCCAGAGGCTGTAGAAGACACAGTGGGATCAGTGAATACTCGGATTAGACTGCATGGATGTGCAGGCTGACCTGAGTCTTTGCTGGTCGCACAAGTCTTACTGCAGACTTTGTCGTGTGCTGGCTCATTTATGTTAACTAGAAATGTCTTTGTAAAACACTATGCCCCACAAATATATGCTCGTCCGTACAAAATGCCAAAGTTGGAAAGGGGCATAACACTGAAGAAATTAATTTGATTTTTTTCAACGCTTAATCAGGTGATCAACTCCTCAGCCCAAATAAGCTTAAGAAGTTTCTAGGCCCTAACTCAAATAGTTATCAAGATATCCTCACTTGCAAGAAAAGCATGATGAATGGCAAATGGATGAACAAACAGACTGACAGACAAATGACCCAAAACCAATATGCCTCTCCAACTTCTTTGGAGTTGGGGGCATAATTAAGCCCATAGCTCAATATAAAAGTGGGTATCGACACAATATTTTCAGTATTTGAAAAAAGTGCCTGAATATCTGGTACTTACTTTGTGCACCAGGAAGGGCGGGGAAATCTTCTTGTTGGATCTGGAACTCGGGAGCTTGATCTTGCACCGGTTTACTCACCATCCCTACTGGAATAACAACACAATGATCACTGCTTTGGACAAGTACAAGAGCCCACATTATACAAAGGTGTTAATCTGATTTTTTCTGAAAACTGTTTGAGCTTTTGCCTTGAAACTTGACATGCTGATAAGGGACGGTATAGGTGTACTTGATGATAATTCTGTAAAAAATTTTTACTTCTCCATATAAACAGTTGTGGGTACTCATTAGAAGCACCTCATCACAGTGCCTCTAATAAGTATCCAGAACGTATGTTTTTATGGAGAACTAGAGAAAATTACCCCAGAATTATCATTATCATCAAATGCTTCTAATCTCCACCCAAACTGTCAGTTATTACTGTTATGTCTAGTGAACTTTAAAGTAACAGAAAACCCTTTCAAATCAGTAGATATCGTCTTGCTGCTATTGATCAAAAATCAGAGTCACTGACATAGAAATTATGTTAACATCTGAATCAAAATTTTACATCCAGTTTCTTATTTGTCAATATTTATGAAGTCTACTCTTGAAAGTCTATGATATTTGGTTAGTATAACTATTGGATGCATACAGTCCAGTAGACATTATCTTGCTGCTACTGTTGACCAAAGGTCAAGGTTACAGAATTGAAATTTCATTAACCCTTGTGTTTAAGTTTTTCATTAACCCTTAACCTGCTGAACCTGGATATACCCTGCCTTTGCAAACAGTGTAGATCCAGATCAGTTGGCTTCTTCAGAAGCCAACTGATCTGGATCTGCATTGTTTGTCATTCAGTATGTGAATTTATATCAACAACCTGGATCAAGTAATCTGATTGGCTGAAATTTGGAAGTGGGCCTGGCATCTTAATTTATTCAGCATGACAAAAGTTAAGTTTCTTTCTCTGCTTGTATCCGGCTAAATCTTAAGTTGGTAATATGTATCCAATATTAATACTGAATGGATACAGATTAGTTAATATCTTGAACAGGTCATGGTCATTGTCACAGAAATTTTGTTAATGTGTTAAAGTATTGCCATTTTTCTTTGCTTTTATTTGTAACAGTCTTCATGTCAAGTTATTTACATGCTATTAGCAATGATACTGGATGGATAGGGAGCATATGTAAGTGTCAATCATCACAGTCTTTCCTTTATCAAATTGAGTCTTTGGTTTAGCTCTTTTGTAAATTCTTTATTTCCAAAGGCAACTTTTTAGATTTTCATTTTAACCCTTGTCATGCTGAATAAATTAAGATGTCAGGCCCATTCCTAATTTTCAGCCAATCAGATTACTTGATCCAGATTGATGATATAATTTCACATACTTAATGGAAAACAGTGCAGATCCAGATCAGTTGGCTTCAGAAGCCCGCTGATCTGGATCTGAACTGTTTGCAAAAGCAGGGTATATTCCAGACCAGCAGGACTAGGGTTAACACATTTTGAGAAAATGACTTTTCAACACTTTCCCCATACAAAAGTACAGAGAAGCAAATTTGAC
Organism: Anodontia alba; assembly: GCA_964016985.1. NCBI lineage: Eukaryota > Metazoa > Mollusca > Bivalvia > Lucinida > Lucinidae > Anodontia > Anodontia alba. The sequence continues at coordinate 41,769,150 of OZ024824.1, read as the reverse complement.
CCTGCTGTAAAAAGCTCAAAGGTCAAATTAGGACATCATTTGAAAAAAAATTCGCTGACCCTGATGCTATATACTTAGATTCAGCCTCAATGCTTTTTTGGTTCATGAGAAGGAGATTTTTAGCCCTGGTCCTGCTGAACCCCTATATGCCCTGCCTTTGCAAACAGTGTAGATCAAGATCAGCTGGTTTCTTCCGAAACCAACTGATCTGGAACTGCACTGTTTGTCATTAAGTATGTGAATTTGAATCAACAACCTGAATCAAGTAATCTGATTTGCTGGAAATTAGACGTGGGCATGGCATCTTAACTTATTCAGCATGGCAAGGGTTAATTAAATGTAATTACAATAAATGGGTGTGGCAGCCATCCTGGTTTATGGACCGTAACCATTTGAACAAATTCTCAATCCCTGTTCAAGACTCTATCTTGGCTGCATCAAGCGAAAAAGTGCAAAATAAGATCATCCTTTGTTTGTGTTGAGGTTTTACGGCCCAGTCAACCCAATGGGGTCATGCTGAGTGTGGTAGATCATCCTGTGCATGCGCAAAGTATCATCCTGGCCTTTGCTCTCCATTCATACATTCTGTAGTATCCAATGATTCTGTTAGCGGACAGTGAAGGCCCTGATCAGACTACACAGCTGTGCAGTCTGATCCAGGCCATCGCTGCCTGCACATGCCTGAAGACATGTTTTCGTACGGTGTGGCTCATATGAATTTTTGGTGAAAAAAAAGTCCTGGGGGTTTCAAAGGGAAGTCTTTCAAAGATGTTAATGGACAGATGCATGAAGGATAGATGAACAATGGACGGCACTGATCACAGTAGTTCATCATGAGCCTCCAGCTCAGGTGAGCTGAAAAAGCATCTATCTTAATCTTTACCACTCTCTCAGCTAATTCAGCAGATGACAAACTGAAATTTTTTTCTTTATTATCCCCAGAAAACAGGACTTGAAATTTCATGCAAACTGTCTCCACTGATGACAATTTGCATGATATGTCAAGACGCGTTTTCTGGGAAAAATAAGAAAAATATTTCAATTTCTCACATGCTGACAATTTTAACCAGAGTGCTTAGTGGTAAGCTATGTTGTTCATTATTTATGCCTGCAACAGCTGTGTAATACCAAATAGAGGAGCTGTTACAAAGTATTTGGTGTTAATTGCGGGATAATTTTTAGTATTTCTCCATAAAACCATACAGTAAAACCTTGATGAACACCGATGGCTTGTTTACTTTGGATGATTCAAACTCGTTTCTGAGTCCCTACGAAATTTTTCCGATAGTTCAAGAAAACAAACATTTAGCGAAATTTTCTTATTTTATCATGAAATTGTATGTTGTGTGTACTCATTAGAATTGCATCATCAAGGCAATTCTAATGAGTACACTCAACAAACCATTATTGTATAGAAGATCAAAAAGAATTTCCTGAATTATCACCATAATTTTTTCTTCCTGACCTGACACCATGACTAACCCTCAGTGGCTCAAACTACCCATGTCTCGAATAAATTTCCATGGTCCCAAAGATGTTCGAGCTATTGAGATTTTACTCTATGTAGTGGGTATGCATTACAAGTACCTTGCTGAGGTGATTCTAATATGTGCCCACAGTATGTTTTTATGGAGAACTAAAGACAATAATTCCAGAATTATCATTAAATCCTCCTTCTTAAAGGGAAAGACCCACTAAATGCAATATATTATATATGCCTTAAAATATCCAGCTTTAGAATACAAGTATGTTGGCACAAATTTGGTCAAAATCAGTTAAGAAATAAGAAAGATATTGTAAATTATATAACTGTGAGCATGGGCACCACCATTTTGAATATTTAATTAGATATTTAATTTTCTAAGTCACAAATAAAAATCACCTGTTGACAGGAGTATGCTGATTATGCCTGCTAGTTATCATTTGTATGCAAACGAACAGATTTACTGGGATATAACAACAAAATATTGTTTCAGAAGTAATTTATTACATTTTTGCATATTTAATTAGGTGGTTACGATGTCCATAACTCACAAAAATGGCTGCTTCCAAGACAGCATTTTCTAAAATTCAAACCTCAATAACTTTTTTATTTGTCAACTGACTTTCATAATTTTTTCACCAAAATGTTCAGCTTGAAAGGCTCTTTATTTTCTAATATGCTTATTATTTGCTACAGTAAAACCTCAATGGCTCGAACGAGATGGGTAGTTTGAGCCATTGAAGGTTAATCATGGCGCTAGGTTAGGAAGCAAATGGTGATAATTTAGGGAAAATCTTTGATCTTCTATACAATAATGGTATGTTGAGTGTACTGATTAGAATTGCCTCAATGAGGCAATTCTAATGAGTACACCTAACATACAATTTCATGACAAAATAAGAAAATTTCCCCCAAATCACAAAATATTTGTCTTCTTGAGCTATCCGAAGAATTTTGTAGTGACTCAAAACAAAGTTCGAATCATCCAAGGTAAATGAGTTATCGGTGTTGAGTCATCGAGGTGTTATTGTATATGTTTCCCTTTAAAAACTCCTCTGGTTAACAGAGGTATGGCTAGACACCTACCATAATTTCTCGTTGCTGACATTGATCCGGACAAAGAATTACCCTGCTGCGGCACTCGGTTACCCAATGATGGAAAGTCGGATAGATCAAAGTTAGGCTGTGATGTTTCTGAACCTATCAAAAGACAAGGGAATGGGTTACGATCTATTTAGATGAAACATGAAGTCTCAATAAAACTGAGACTCAAATTTTCATTCTTAAAAATGTTCTTTGTTTCCAAGGCTCTGTTGTTAAGAAGGAGAATTTTATGATAATTCTGGGATAATTTTCTCCAATTTTCCATAAAAACATGCATTGTGGGTACTCATTAGAAATACCTTGACAAGGTGCTTCTAATGAGTACCCACAACATATGTTTTTATGAAGAAATAAGAAAAATTATCTCAAAATTATCATCAAATATTCCTCCTTAACAAGTTCTCTGTATCCAAGAAAAACTTTTACAGATGTTAACCCTTGTCATGATGAATAAATTAAGATGCCATGCCCACTTCCAATTTTCAGCCATTCAGATTACTTGATCCAGGTTGTTGATATAAATTCACATATTGAATGACAAACAGTGCAGATCCAGATCAGTTGGCTTCTTCAGAAGCCAACTGATCTGGATCTACACTGTTTGCAAAGGCAGGGTATGTCCGGGTTCAGCAGGACAAGGGTTAACTGCTTATTGATGGAAGGGATAGTAAAAAGGCCAAAAACCTATAGTTTAATCAACACTTCTAGAGACTTCCCTGAATTCAACTGTAAACTAGATGGCTGTGACCAGTGTACTATAGGTGCTTTGGTAATAATAAGAAATGCAAATGGTATGAGAGACATATATAACAATTAAATTGCTGGTCAACCAAAAGACCATTTCTGAGAAAGTAGGTCATGAAAGTGACATTTTTTCATGCTCAACACAGCTGAGCATGAAATTTTCTCTGCCAATAAACATGAAAATGCTAACAATAGTTGATATTTTCATATATATTAGCATAGAAATTTTCATGCTCAGCTATGTTTAGCAAGAAAGAATTTGTAATTGTGAGTAATTTGAGATTTATTTGCAGGACAAATTTCATGCTCAGCTGAGTTGAGCATGAAATAAGTCACCTGGCCCCGAGGTTATAAAACTTTTTTCGAGCTCAACTCAGCTGAGCAAGAAATTTTCTCTGCCAATAAACATGAAAATGCTAATAATAGTTGGTATTTTCATATATATTAGCAGAGATTTTCATGCTCAGCTATGTTTAGCAAGAAACAATTGTAATTATAAGTAATTTGAGATTTATTTGCAGAAAAATTTCATGCTCAGCTGACTTGAGCACGAAATAAGTGTTATAAGCTTGGTGCCTGGAGTGGTGATAATCATGCAATAATGAGAGTTGAGAGAAATTCACACTTATGAGAGTGAAGAGTCAAAAAACCTGACCTTGCCCCAAAGTTATAAAACTTTTTCATTCACCTCGGGGCAAGGATTATTTTTGCAAAAGTAGGTCAGTGACCTAGTTTTAAGGCAGGCCATCTAGATAATGGGATGCATACAATAATGAATTTTGACAGAGGGGTGGTAGCCTCCCACAAACGGGGGAGGAGAAACAAATTTTACACCAAAAACCTGTCCTGGAGTCTATTCCCTTAAAAGCAAATCACAAGTGACCAAGTGTGGCTCTGTTTGTTTTGAAGTTTTCTGGCCAGTCAACCCATTAGGGTCATGTTGAGAGTGGTTAGTTTACCTAACCACACTTTTTCCTGGGCAGGCTTAGTCCTCTAAGCGGTTAACTAGCACTTGTGCACATTCTTTCGCCAGAAACTGACAACTGCCCTTCTTGAATCAGTGGAAGGGAGAGAATGACTGTAGAAAATATTTCATAATCAATCTCTACCAAAGACTGTTGCCAGACCCCACAGGGATCGGGCCCCGAGACCTCCTGATCACAGGTAGGACATGCACCGACTGAGCCACCAAGGCAGTTTTCAAGTGTGCAGTCTTGTGGTGGTGGGATGTGTGTGTAGTTATGAATTTGGTCCAAACAAAAATGTATAGATAATATAGAAAAATGACCATAAATGGTCATTTTCTATATAATTTGTACATTTTGTTTGGATAATGGTCATTTTTCTATATAATCTATAAATTTTTGGTTTGGCTACCATAGCTACAGATAAGAGGGGGTATCCACATATTTTTCTTATTTCTCCACCAAAACATACGTTGTGGGTACTCATTAGAAGCACCTCGCCGAGGCACTTCTAATGAGTACCCACAACATATGTTTTCGTGGAGAAATAAAGATATCAGCATTTTTTGGATGAAAAAAGCACCTTATCTGTTGCTATGTGGATACAACACGTTTGGGTTCCACCTTTAAATCGTCATATATCCAAAACCATCTTATTAAGATGTTCCTGTGTACTATTGAGTACTCACAAAGTTGGAGAAATGAGAACAAGTCTGAAATCCTACTTACCTCTCGTGGGTGGAAAAGCAAATGTTGAGGGAAAAGTTGACATAGATGAAGTAGAACTGAAAAGTAAACAGATAAGTCAGTCAGACCATGAGTTGCTTGGCTGGTTGGTTTGGAGTTTAACAACACAGTCAACACTATTAGGGTATGTCGAGCCAGTCAGTTTACCTGACCACACTGTTTCTGGGCAGGCTTAGACCTCTAAGAGGTTAACCAGTACTTGTGCACATTCTTTTGCCAGAAACAGACAACTTCCCTTCTTGAATCAGCGGATGGGGAATAATATTTCATGATCAATCTCCACAAAAGAATCTTGCCAGACATGGCAGAGATCAAGCCTACTGATCATCAGACTACAAGCATCAGACAAAGTCACCAAGGCAGGCAGCAGATCATCAGGGCCCAGTTGTTCAAAGCTAACGATGTCGTTAGTTAACGATTCGTTAAAATTTACATCGAGTGATACGCAAATATGCTGAAATTTTTTGCTGAAAAAATGTGAGTAGCTTTTGCAGTGCAAAAGCTACTCACATTTTTTCAGCAAAAAATTTCAGAAAATTGTATATTGAATCTGCTAAAACAGTTAACGAAATGACCCTTAACGAGCTCATTAAGCTAACGACACTTTGAACAACTGGGCCCAGAAAATTGTTCTGATACCTTTCAACAGCATAAGCCCAGATTAGTCTGCCCCTTGTATTGGCCCAGTTGTTGAAAGCATCGTTAGCTTAACAAGCTAGTTAATTACAAACTCGTTCACTGTTGTAGCTAATTTCAAATTCATTGATAGTTTTGCTGCAAAAGCTACTCACATTTTTTCAGCAAAAATATCTATGTATTTGCCATATTTCAAGATAGAAATTTTAACATCACGTTAGCTAACAACTTCGTTAAATTTTGAACAAGTGGGCCCTGGGCTTTTGTAGTTCAGCTATAATGGCAGAATCTACAGTTTCCATTGAATATTAACCCTTATCCTTTTGTTTGCCTATATTTATGCTGTCAGGGGACAGACCTACTTGAGTGCATGTCAGGGACCTCCAAAAACAAAGCCCATCCCCAGGTTCTAAGTTTTCGGAAAGAGAAGGGACTTTGCTTTAACACAAACCATACTTTGTCCTCATTCAAACTCAATCAGTAAAATTATTCTCCAAAATCACAGAATTCACCATTTTCTGATTTTCAGGGGGGGGGGTGGGGGGGGGGTGTCTCACTCTATCAGATCCAATAGGCTCCTGTGCCAACCACATGGATGCCTGCTAATAAACATGCACAAATGGTAGATAAATCAAGATAATCAAATCCTTCCTGCAATGCCCACAATGTGCACTGAGCTCATATTTTTAAACTTTCTGCTATGAAAGTAAAGACTACTAGGGGCTGGAATTTTTTTTTTTTTTTTTTTTTCAGGATATTTTTGGCATACCCCGTAGCAGGTAAAAGTCTGCATATCTGGTCTGCCTAGAAGTTCCTATTTTCTGGGATAGAATAAAAACAAATATTGAAAGGTGCCAGCTATTATAAAAACAAATGTCATGTTCAGACAGTAAATTAACTTACTCACATTTTTTCTGGGCAAGCTTAGTCCTTGAAGTGGTACAACAATGCTTTGTGTGTATACTTTTATCAGTAACTGACAACTTTTCTTCTTGAATCAGCGGAAGGGGGAGAATGACCATAGAAATAACTTTATGATCAATCACCATGAAAGTCATGTGACCAAACTGAGATTCGAACATGTAACCCCACTGGATTTAGTCAGAATAGCTACCAACTGATCTGAGCTGAAAGTCGTTTTTCTTATGTTGTGGCTGATGCTTTACTGAAAGAATCCAGTAAAATTCTGATATTAAGACCATCTTTGGTACTGCCTAAAAGTGGTCTTATTAGCAAAGCGGTCTAATATTGAATGTAGAACATAGCTCCACATAAGATGCTTTTTTCAACCAAAATGTACTGATATTTTTCTTATTTCTAGGGAATTTCCTCCACAAAAAACATGTTGTTTTCATTAGAAGGGCCTCGCTGAGGAGCTTCTAATGAGCACCCACATTTTTTTTTGTGAAAAAATAAGAAAAATATTATGCAGATTGCAGATATTCTCTCTTATCTGAAGCTATGTAGAATAACAAAAAAAAAAAAAAAAGGTGGTCTTAATAACGGAGTGGTCTTATTTTCAAATGGTCTTAATCGCAGAATTTTACTGTAATATATATTCTTTGTTTACGTACCTCGTTAAGCCAGACCCTATAGGTCTTTTTAGACTAGACATTGCACCTGCCTGGCTTGTCTGTGTGGCATTCAACATTCGATGCTGGCCAATGGCAGATATCACACTTCTGAAAATGAAAATATGAAATACAAGACCTTCTGCCTGTAAAAGAAATCCCGGTGATCAACAGAAATACAGATCAGCCTGCAGAACTTCTCAACATATTCCTTGTATAGAGTTCTAGGGAAAAAATCCTGTATCAGATCACACAACTTCTCAACATACATGTAGATATGGCACAGAGCACTATATCAGCTCACACAACCTCAACATAGTTGTGGTATAGAGCCCTATATCAGCTCACATAACTTCTCAACATAGATATGGCATAGAGCACTATATCAGCTCACCCAACTTCTCAACATAGATATGGCATAGAGCACTATATCAGCTCACCCAACTTCTCAACATAGATGTGGCATAGAGCACTATATCAGCTAACACAACTTCTCAACATAGTTGTGGTATACAGCCCTATATCAGCTCATACAACTTCTCAACATAGATGTGGCATAGAGCACTATATCAGCTCAAAAAACTTCTCAACATAGTTGTGGTATAGAGCCCTATATCAGCTCACGCCACTTCTCAACATAGTTGTGGTATAGAGCCCTATATAAGCTCACACAACTTCTCAACATAGTTGTGGTATAGAGCCCTATATAAGCTCACACAACTTCAACATAGTCGTGGTATAGAGCCCTATATCAGCTCAAACAACTTCAACTTAGTCGTGATATAGAGCCCTTTATCAGCTTACACAACTTCAACATTGTCAAGGTTTAGAGCCCTATATCAGCTCACACAACTTCAACATAGACATGGTATAGAGCCCTAAATCAGCTGACACAACTTCAACATAGTTGTGGTATAGAGCCCTGTATCATCTAACACAGCTTCTCAACTTAGTTGTGTTATAGAGCTCTATATCAGCTCACACAACTTTAACACAGTCGTCATATACAGCCCTATATCAGCTCACACAACTTCAACATAGTCCTGGTATAGAGCCCTATATCAGCTCACACAACTTCAACATAGTTGTGATATAGAGCCCTATATCAGCTCAAACAACTTTGACATACTCATGGTATACAGCCCTATACCAGCTCACACAACTTCAACATAGTCATGGTAAACAGCCCTATACCAGCTCACACAACTTTAACATAGTCATGGTAAACAGTCCTATAACAGCTCACACAACTTCAACATAGTCATGGTAAACAGCCCTATATCAGATCACACAACTTCAACATAGTCATAGAACAGAGCCCTATATCAGCTCACACAACTTCAACAATCATAGTACAGAGACCTTTATCAGCCCACACAACTTCAACATAGTCGTGGTATAGAGCCCTATATCAGCTCACACAACTTCAACATAGTCATAGTACAGAGCCCTACATGTATATCAGCTCACACAACTTCAAAACAGTCGTGGTATAGAGCCCTATATCAGCTCACACAACTCCAACATAGTCGTGGTATAGAGGCCTATATCAGCTCACAAAACTTTAACATAGTCATGGTATGGAGCCCTATATCAGCTCACACAACTTCAAAATAGTCATGGTATAGGGCCCAATATCAGCTCACACAACTTCAACAGTAATGGTATAGAGCCCTGTATCAGTTCACACAACTTCAACATAGTCATAGTATAGAGCCCTATATCAGCTCATGAAAATTCAATATAGTCGTGGTATACAGCCCTAAATCAGCTCACACAAATTCAACATAGTCATAATACAAAGCCCTATATCAGCTCACACAACTTCAACACAGTCGTAGTATAGAGCCCTATATCAGCTCATGCAACTTCAAAGTCGTGGTATAAAGCCTTATATCAGCTCACACGACTTCAACATAGTCATGGTATAGAGCCCTATATCAGCTCACACACTTCAACATATTAGTGGTATAGAGCCCTATATCAGCTCACACAACTTCAACATAGTAGTGGTATAGAGCCCTATATCAGCTCATACAACTTTAAAATAGTTATCATTTAGAGCCCTATATCAGCTCACACAACTTCAACATTTTTCGACTTTTCTTTGACCAAATTCTATTTTTTTCCTGAAAATCTAACAGCCTTTTTCTCACCTTACAGAAGATAAATGATTAATTCTATTTTTAGCACATAAATATATATACGACCCTATTTGTTCAGTTCAAAAGAAAAATGGTTTCAAAAGAAAAATGGTTTAAAGTTTTTCAGTATACGTTTTCTAAAATATAAATTTGTAATAATGCCGAGCAAGTAAAGCAAGCGAGAAGAAAAACAAACAAGTTTTTAATCCCGCAAAATGGATAAAATACCTGCCAAAGCCAAACAGTTTTGGGCCAAATTCGGAAACTCCCTGACTTTCTTGTCATTTAAATTTCCCTGACTATTTTGCAAAATTCCCTGACTTTTCCCTGATCTTGAAGAAAAATAGAATTTCCCTGACTTTTCCCTGACCAGTGGCCACCCTGTGCAGCTTAATCTGCCATTAAAAACAAATGCCCTGGGCCCAGTTGTTCAAAGCATTAACTGTTTTAACAGATTCAATATAAAATATTCTGATATTTTTTGCTGAAAAAATGTGAGTAACTTTTGCACTGCAAAAGCTATTCACATTTTTTCAGCAAAAAATTTCAGCATATTTGCGTATCCCTCGATGTAAATTTTAACGAATTGTTAACTAACGATGTCGTTAGCTTTGAACAACTGGGCCCAGATCTGACAGGCTGATCAACCCAATGGGGTCATGTTGAGCACGGTCAGTTTACCTAACCACACTTTATCCTGGGCAGGCTTAATTCTCAAAGTGGTTGACCAGTACTTGTGCACATTCTTTCGCCAGAAACTGACACCAGCCTTTCTTGAATCAGCAGGAGAGAATGACCATAGAAAATATTTCATGATCAGTCTCCACAAAAGAATGTTGCCAGTTGTATAGACCATAAATGGTCATTTTTTATATAATCTATACATTTTTGTTTGGATACATCACTTATATCCAAAACCGTCCAATAATGAATTGTCTTACAAAAAGGTTCCAGTGTATATGGAGGTGGCTGTTGTTGATAGGTGGTTGTTGGGTGAGGTCCACTACATGTTTATATACTGTAGTAGTACATTACCTGTTTGGTGAGTTGTTTTGCTGTAGGCTGACTGGAAAATTAGGATTGACACTAGTTGGGGTTGGAGCATTGTTTCTCTGAAAGTGGGTTGCTGAGATAGGACCTCGCTGCTGGGGCATCCCAAAATTGTTTAATCCACCTGAAACAAAAATGTGGAACAATCACAGCTCTTGATAAGATGCTTTTTTCAGTCCAAAGTATTGACATTTTTCTTATTTTTCCACAAAAAATATGTTGTGGGTACTCATTAAAGCGCCTCGGCAAGGCACCTATGAGTAACCACAACACATTTTCATGGAGAAATAAGAAAAATATTTTCCTGATACCCATTCTATCTAGACCTATGGAACAATAATAACAACTCAACAGGTTTACACTTAAAGCGCAATTTGATTGGTCAAGAGAAATTTGAAAAGACATTTATACTTCAATAAATCCATTCAGCAGGAATCTGGGAACTATTTTCTTTGCGCCAATTTCTAAAATGAGCAATTTTACATATTTTCAAGTGAACGTAAATAGGGCCTTGTTGGTATTGTAAAAATACATTACACTTTTGTGGATTTTATCTATGTGTAAACACTAGCAAATCACTCACAAACTTAGCATAAAGCTCTTTGGACTTCCTTTAGTTTGCAAGTAATTTGCGGACATTCACACGTTAATAAAATCCACAAAAAATGTAACTCATTCCTGTATTAAATTCCTCAAATAATATTTAACCCTATAATCCTTGATTGTTTGGAGCGGATTTTCAGTTTTTTTAACTTTGGACACATCCATTGTTGCAAATGGGGATGACAGTTAAAATCATAAAAAAAGAATGGCAAACAGCACAGATTATAAGGAGATGACTTTTTATGAGCCAATAAATAATAAATTAGAATCTTCCAATATATAGTGTGGTGGAGTTCATTTGGTCTACAATGGATTCTGAGGAACTCAAATTTCCGAGAAACCAGAATAGGCTCAGTGAACCCAAGACGAATAAAAAACTGCACTTAAAATCCATGAAGACAAATTAGACTGGTTCTTACACTGTTACTACAAACCACCTGCATTGAAACCATATACCTCAGTGTTAGACTGGTTCTCGTCTTATGAGTAGTAAAACCATGTGAAGACATATCAAAACAATTCTTACCTTGTGAGTAGAAATTGCCTGAATTAAAACCTTGTGATGGAGAATTAGGCTGGCCTAACATCTGAAATGAAAACTGTTCATGAATTTACAGGGTTCTTACATTTAGGATTGACCTAAATTCACTGACATTTCCCTGACTTTTCCCTGACATAAATTCACATTTCCCTGACATTATCAGAGCCGGAAATTTTATGAATTTAGCAAGAAAAATACATCAGGACCAAACATCCTAGCTTCATCAGGCTGAAATGCAAAATTCCCTGACATTTTTGCATAATTATATTTTTCACTGACACATCACAGAATTCCCTGACAAATCCCTGCCCTTGAAAAAAAATAAATTTCCCTGACATTTCCCTGACATGTATGAACCCTGGAAAAGCTGTATCACAGCTCATGCCTCCTAGCCCATGATTGAGTGATACCCAAATTTCACATAAATCCAAAAAGCTCCGTGACCCAAAAGGACCAGAAAATATAAACTGATCTGCAAGGTCAGAAAACAAACTTTTGCATGGGTGCACCCAGCAAAGACTCAATTCAACCTGAGCAGTTGCACAGTCTGATCAGCATCTTCATTGGGCGCATTTTGGATACCAAGGATGCAAAGTTCTTCATGCAGAGAACAAAGACTCTGATCAGACTGCCCAAATGCACAGACTGATTTCAATTTTTTGTTGGATGCACAAATCAGAAAGAACATTTTTGTTTCAATTGTTTACAATCTAGTCATAGTATACAAACGTCAAAATTTCCTTTACCCTTGTCCTGCTGATCCTGGATATACCCTGTCTTTGAAATAGTGTAGATCCAGATCAGTTGACTTCTGAGATGCCAACTGATCTGGATCTGCACTGTTTGTCATTCAGCATGTGACTTTATATCAACAGTCTGGGTTAAGTAATCTGATTGGTTGACAAGTAGAAACTGGTGTGGCATCTTAATTTATTATCCCCGCGCTTTTCGTCTGTCTGGCCGTCTGTAATGTCACACCATTGCTCCTAGACCATTTAAGCCAGATTTTCAAAACTTTCACAGAGGATAGCCCTATGGATAAGGACTGGAGGAACACATTCGGAATTTTGATGTAACCCCTTGGGCAGGGCCAGAGGGGTGTGGCCCCAAAGGGTCCAAAATTCATTTTATACAAACATAGCCATGTTGCATATTAAATCGAAGGTTATGAAGAGTAGAATGTAGTGGTGGAAAAATTTTGCCCCGGGGGCATGTCTGGGGGTTACTAGAGGTCAAAAAGTAGGCGTTTAGGTCATTTTTGAGTCTGCTAGCGATAGCTAGCAGGCTCTTTACAATCGCATGGGGTTTTACGAGCGGATTCTCATCACAGCTATTTATGCGTATATTTATACGCGCACTACTTCTTAATCAGACGCAATGCGACACTATTACGGTGAACTGAATGTGAAGCTGCGGAATTTTGTATGGCTTTTTTATTTCGCTAACATAACTGTAACTGAAATTGATTTAGATAATGCAATTTGAAACATAGACTTCAAAATTCGGTGTAGTTATACACGCGCTACTTTTGTCAAGGCGTTAATTCGGCACGGGGTCCTACTAATCACCCAATGGCACCCCACGACATCCCAAGGCACCCCACGGCACTAAATTATTTCATTGTATTTATTAACTGAATGCTGAAATTACACCAGGGTATTAGTTTTATGTATCCAAATTTGTTTTGTGATAGTTTAAGACATTAACCTTACATCAAGCGATTATCTCGGGGCGCCTAAACACCAAGATTCAAGTTGACGCTAAAATATAGCAAAGAGACCAGTGGTGTAAGCTGATAGTCTATCAAAAATAAGTTTTAACTTAAAATTACATTTTATATTCAAGTTCAAACACAAGTCATCAGTGAGTATAAATACTCTGTTTATTTAGATAGAGACAAGTATTACAAAACTTTTACTTGTCGTCTAAAACACATATTTTATGGTATATATACATATATTTTGATGCCATGGGGCGAAAAAATTACGAGAGTTTTAGACATAATATTATAAATCAAACACAAGTCATCATCATCAATATAAATCTCTGTTTATTAAGATGAAGACGAGTATTGCAAAAGTATACTTGTCCATCTATAACATATTTTATGATAAATATCCATATAGTTTGATGCCATGGGCTGTCATGGGGTACAGTGGGGTGCCATGGGGTGATTAGTAGGACCGCTCGCCATCTTTGATGTTGTGCTTAGCAACGGAAGCTGAACGAAAAGAAAGGTATCAATATTTACATAATCAGAATCTACTTATTTGATATTAAATATAACAAGAAATCAGGCACTTAATTCATTCCTTCTACAAGAAATAACTTTATTCACACCTCAGTGACACACGAGTTGTTTTACGACTGCTGGCCCATTTATAGGTTTATGACCCTTCTTTTTTGGACATCTGAAAATCTCTTGAAAAGGGTAGGCATAGCTGGTCGGGCTAATCTGTTGATGCTTAGGTAAAACACTAGCAAATGACAATCAGTTATTCACGCTATTCTGGACTGAACATAGCCATTTCAATTTATTTAATCTGCTCTTGTCTTAATAATAAGTTGATAGAGGAAATTTATAAAATTGTACTAGAATAATCGTGGAGCTACATCAGGTGTTGAATTTGTATGAACTGGAGCATATCTAGAGTTGAACTTTACTAATTCTAGAAATTGGAAATTGCTGCTGGAGATACACTCATTTGGAATAATCAGGTGATAAACTTCATTGGAAAATAAAGAGGTTCATTACTCCAATCACTGCATTGGCCTATATATATGCAGATAAAACGGCTTTTTTGTGAAGAAAGGAACAAAACAGAAGAGAAATAATTGTATTTAGTTTTTCGGTACATGGTTAGATTATATATGTATATCTGTTTTACACAGATGCCTCAGTAAAGACCCGTTCTTATTTATACATTAAAAAAAAGTAGAATGAATTGCCATCTGACTGATTTTGAGAAATTGATAGTGAAAGCATGTAGGCCTAGTACAGAGTGTTCATGTTGGTTGTTTTTCAAGGAATAGTAAATTTTCTCACAAAGCCTTGTCTCTGAATGTAAATTTAATATTGGATGAAGCCACTGGTTGTAAGCAAGTGTGAAAATATGGATATAGAGAAAAATCCAGGTCCATCAGATCTAATAAATCTACAAGAAAATGCATCTGTATTATTGCAAGGAAGTATCCATCAAGGAGATGAGATATTCAGTCCTGATTCAAGAGGGCATCAATGCCTACCATGTTGTTTAGTATTTTTTGTGAAAGCTGTACAGAAAAGGATCTGTACCAACATGTGGAATGTGAACAACATGAATGAAATTCTGTTTGCAGGAGATAAATTATACGAGTATCCTTTCCTTGATTTAGAGACAACACTCGCTATGACTTTCTCATTCAACCCATATGCAGTCTTCGCTTGACGTACATTTGATAGAGTTTTTAAAAAGAGTCTTCTTTTCAGGAAGTACAATGCCCAGATGCTTGATACATGTATATTCCATAGAGCTCCATCTTAAGGTGTAGTATTGGTAGCATTGGAATGCCACGTATCTTCTTTGCATGTATTGTGTTTGCATAGAAGATACACAGCACTCCATCAATACTTTACAAGCTAGCAGACACTTAGGACTATCAGTCCTTTGATTTTTTATTGTCACCCAACTCCTCTTAGGCTTTTTTTAGCTAGAACCTTGAAACTGTCACAGGTAATAGCCCTATGGATGAGGACTAGAGGAACACATTCGGAATTTTGATGTGACCCCTGGGGACAGGGCCAGGAGGGTGTGGCCTCGAAGGGTCAAAAATCCATTTTGTACAAACATAGTCATATTGCATATCAAAGCAAAGGTTATGAAGAGTAGAATACAGTGATGCAAAAATTTTGCCCCAAGGGCATGTCTGGGGGTTACTAGAGGTCAAAAAGTAGGTGTTTAGGTCATTTTTTTTTATTGTCACCAAACTCCTCTTAGGCTTTTTTAGCTAGAACCTTGAAACTGGCACAGGTAATAGCCCTATGGATGAGGACCGGAGGAACACATTCAGAATTTTGATGTGACCCCTGGGGGCAGGGCCAGGGGGGGTGTGGCCCCGATGGGTCAAAATCCATTTTGTACAAACAGAGTCGTGTTGCATATCAAATCAAAGGTTATGAAGAGTAGAATACAGTGATGCAAAAAAATTTGCCCCAAGGGCATGTCTGGGGGTCTCTAGAGGTCAAAAAGTAGGCTTTTGGGTCCTTTTTTTTTATTGTCACCCAACTCCTCTTCGGCTTTTTTAGCCAGAACCTTGAAACTGTCACAGGTAATAGCCCTATGAATGAGGACTGGAGGAACACATTTGGAATGTTGATGTGCAGGGAAATATGGGATGGCGCTGGCGCGGGGATATGTGATGGCGCGCCATCGACTTGCTCTAGTTCAGCATGACAAGGGTTAAGGTAGTTGTCCATGTGATTATCATTGACCAATGTAATCAAACACTGCATCAGATGATATCCAGGTAAGGGTTATTTATAGCTGTGCTATTCTTGTTGCTGTGATATCTGAGTGCTGTTGATAGAGAGTTATCTGTAAAGCCTGGTCTGGGACATTTGGAACATTGGCAAACAGTGCAGACCCAACCAGATCCTGCAGAATGCAGTGTTTGATCAGGGTCTGCACTGTTTGCTTAAATTACAGGAAGTTAAGGGTTAAATTAAACAGTCTTAAGTCTCCGTTTAGGACCATTTTCCCAGCCTACACTCAGAGACGACCCCCATCCACCACTGCCACCAGTGTTGATAGTGCTTTATTTTATATTGTGGTCAATTAGTGATTGACTGTGTTGGGGTTTAATGACATGTCAGCCCTTGTGGATCATTTTGTGTTGTCTCCCAGAGAAAGAGAGAAAAGAGACAGAAGAGATAGTAGAGGAGGTGAAAGAGAGGAATACAGAAGAAAGAGAGGAATACAGAAGAAAGACGGAAATAAAAGAAACAGAAGAAATAACAACATTCCCCCTCTATGCTTACCTGCTGCAAGGACAGCAGGCCTTGCCCAACTGTAAGCCAATATCTTGTTTGTGTTGAGGTTTTACGGCCCAGTCAACCCAATGGGGTCATGTCGAGCGCGGTCAGTTTACTTAGCCACACGTTTACTGGGCAGGCTTAGTCCTCTAAGCGGTTAACCAGTATTGTGCACATTCTTTCGCCAGAAACTGACAACTGCCCTTCTTGAATCAGCAGAAGGGAGAGAATGATCGTAGAAAATATTTCACGATCAATCTCCACGAAAGAATGTTGCCAACCTCGGCGGGGGGTTGAACGTAAGCCTATATCAGTTGGGCGCCCCGATGATAAGCCAATATCAGTTGGGCACCCCGATGACAAAAGCTACAGGACACCTTCGCCTCACCCAACAACCACCAGGTTCAATTATATTAAAGTAAACAAGTTTTAACTCAATACTTCCAGGCATTCAGTATAGATCTTTAGGCCAGTATCTAACACCATTCCAAATATCAACAAAATAAACAGTATTTAACCCATTTTAGTCTGGAGACCCCCAAAAGGATAATTGGCAAACAAAGCAGAACGCGGCATCTGATCAGGGTCTACACCATTTGCATTAAATACAGGAATTTCTATAAAACATAGTAATAATCAAAACTAACCAGACACCCTGCTACTGGAAACAGACGAGTCCAAGGAGTTGTGGTAGAACAGTCCACTGGACATAAATGGTGTCTCTTAAAAAAAAAAAATTACATTAACCTTTACCACTTAAAAGGCAAATTCTGCAGGCGACAATTTGAATATATTTTTCTTGTTCTTTCCCAGAAACATTTCATGCAAACTGTCTCATTAGGAGACAAGTTGCATTAAATGTCAAAACTTATTTTCTTGAAAAAATAAGGAAAATATTTCAAAATGTCGTCTGCTGAAATTTTTTCCCAGCATGCTAAGCGTTAAGTGTAATAGAGCTAGGGATCACTTACATCTTTATCTCTGAATGGATTACCCGAGGGTGGAAAATAACTGCTGGTTTCTGAATCTTCATCCTCCCCGAAAAAGCCACCCTGAAAAGACATCCGCAATAGCATTTAAAAATAATTCGCAGTTACACACATCAAGTTATAGATTCTGTCAAAAAATATGCACGGCACTTGAAAAATAGTCGCAACAATCCATTTTCCATACCATTAACCCATTGTAGACTGAATGGACTCCTCAACATTATATATTGGAAAATTCTAATTTGAATCTGAGGTATATCAGGTTACGTGATTTAGAAAATAGGGGAAAATGGTTGAATTATTTACAAACAGGGGAGACCCTGATCAGACGTTGCATTCTGCGGCATCTGATCTGGGTCTGCACTGTTTACCAGTTACCCTTTTAGGGTTTCCAGACTGCAATGGGTTAAACCTCTTCATACATTATACCTCATCGTCATCATCATTATCATATTGTAAAATAATATTACCTCAGTTGCACATGGAAGGTAAAATGTCCAAAATTGGACTGCTCGAATTTATACAGTACTACACTACAGAATCACCTTTTCACTGATCCATGATTGATTGATTGTGTTGGGGTTTAACGACACGTCAACCCTTGAGGGTCATTTTGTGTCGTCTCCCAGAGAAAGGGAGAAAAGAGATAGAAGAGAGAGTAGAGGAGATGAAAGAGAGGGACAGGGAAGAAAGAGGAACAGGAAAGAAAGTGAAGAAACAGAAGAAATAAAAACATTCCCCCTCTACCCTTACCCACTACAAGGATAGCAAGCCTTGCCCAACTGTAAGCCAATATCAGTTGGACGCCCCAGTGATGTAAGATACACAGCACCTTCGCACCACCCGACCACCCCCTTTTCACTGATCCAAGAAGGGCAGTTGTCAGTTTCTGGCGAGAGAATGTGCACAATACTAGTTAACAGTTCTGTAAACTAAGCCTCCCCAGTATATGTAAATGTGTGGTTAGGTGAGCTGACTGCACTCGACACAACCCTAATGGGTTGACAGGGCCTTAAAACCTCAATACAAAGAAAGTGCCCACAGACATGTGTGTGGATGGCATCTAATACATGATAATGCACCAGCTCATCATTCAGCCATGATAATTGAATATTTGGTGGAGCGTCATCTAAAAACTCTGTCACAACCTCCCTATTGCCTTTATCTTTCTCCCTGTGACTTTTGATTTGAATCCCTGTCAAAGAATACACCACAACCTCTTTATAACACGGTTCGTTATAACAGTTTTGTATATAACACGGTTCAAAGACAGATCCCAAAATTGTATAGATTATATTGAAAAATGGCCATAAATGGACATTTTTCAATATAATCTATACATTTTTGTTTGGATATAACACGGTTGTTTAACTAACACGGTTTATGCTATGGACCCCAACAATAGTGTTATAAAGCGGTTGTGGTGTATATGCTCAATCACTGTTTCAAACCAGATAGGGTGATAGGTAATGCATTTTTCCATTGTATAATCAGCATATCCAAAGAAGTGTTTAAACTTTTCCGATCGGCTAAAACTTCTGGAAAAAGTGCAAGTGAACAGCTTTGTACTTACCATAGTTTTTCTAGTTTTCGGTACTTGAATGTTGAAGTTCTGTGGGGGCATCTGACCCAGGGACTGCTGGCTTGGTTGTCCCTGAGGATTCACAAGAGCAGACATCATCTTCCGAGATCCCGGTGACAATTCCGATGCTGGTTTCCGACCAAGACCAAATCTAAAATAATAAAATAAGAACACTTCAAAAAAGTGTGGTACCATAATACACCTAAAGGACCATCACAACTTTAGACAAAAAGCGTATCCAGTAATTATTTTTCTTATTTTCCCATGAAAACAAATGTTGTGGGTACTCATTGGAAGCACCTCAGTGAGGTGCTTCTATTGAGTACCTACAACAAATGTTTTCATCGAGAAATAAGAAAAATATCAATATTTTTTGGTAAAAAAAAAGCACCTTATCTGGAGCTATGGAATTTTAGAAAACAATTTGGAAAACAGCAAAAACTTTGGTGCAGACTAAACAAATTCTATGTTTTTAAAATTTTCAATAGGTCCTCAATGCAGACACTCGGGGGGAAAAAACTTTTCCGATCATAGCATGGGTTAAGGGTGTATTTACAAGAGCATTTCCGTTATTTTTGCACCAAAATATATCTTGTAGGTACTCAATGAAATTGCATTATCAAAATGAACATACAAGATTTTTTTGTGTAAAAATAACAGTTACATAAATATATATATTCACCAACGGAAAAACGTTTTTTTGCTTTGCGCTTTATTCTAAATGAAAATGTTTTGTTCTGATTGATCATATCTTATAAGAATCTATTTGTTTTTCCTGTTTCTGCATTTTGTTCCAAAATATTTACCATAAAATTAAATTTACAGCCAAAAATTGGTCTGACCTACACAATTTTTATAGAAAAAAGTTTTTTTATTTATTTTTTTTTACCTTGGAAAATATTTTTCACATTTTTCTGTTGATTTGTAATTATTGGTATTTCCCACTGTGAAAATTTCTGAAAATTTGTACAGGTGGAACTGAAGACCGCCATAATATGCAGCTATTTTAATTTCAGAAAAATGAAAATATTCCAATAAAATGAAACCTTTTGTACATAGGTAGTTAAGACAAAAGGTTTTGCATTAAACTGTGGAAAAAGCTTGCAAGTTTACTTCTTCTGTATAGATCACCACTCAAAAAACTGAAGGATGTCAAAAGCAGAGACAGCAAATAGTACTATCACAGTCAGACCTGAGTAAACAGTGTAGACCCAGATCAGATGCAGCATTCTGCAGGATCTGTCACTGTTTGCCACTCGTCATCCAGCAGTTTTTAACCCTAGTCCTGCTGAACACTGACAACTTGCCCTCTCTTTGCAACAGTGTAGATCCAGATCAGTTGGCTTCTTCAGAAGCCAACTTATCTGGATCTACACTATTTGGCATCAAGTATCTGAATTTGTACCAACAACCTGGATCAATTAATTTGATTGGCTGAAAATTGGAAGTGGGCGTGCCATTAAGACACATTAACAGATACAGTCAAACCTGTCCTAAAGGCCACCTGTATTAAGCAATCACCTGCCTTTAAAGGCCATTATTTCAGATCCCATTTAAGGAAAAGAAGTGGAACTCTACCTGTATTAAGTAAGCACCTGTCTTAAGCAACCAGTTTTTGGCTTTCCCATAGGTGCTTACCTAACACAGGTTTGACTGTAGTTAAATGGAACTGTTCAAATTTTCAGACATACCGTATTCGACCTAGTAACTGCACTTACCCCTATAAGCCCACAGCCAAGCAATCTCATAGTCTTCAGATTGCAGTGTGTGTAATATCTACTTTTTTTTATAAAAGCATATGTTGTGGTTACTCATCTGAATTGCCTTGACAAGTCAAGGCAATTCAAATGAGTAATCACAATATACACTTTTGTAAAGAAAATCAGAACACATATCACATAAGCATCATTAAATACGCCCCTCAGGAAATCCTTTGCTTGTATTCTTTTAACCCTTAAACTGCCAATCACAACAATTGTCGTCTGCTGTGTCGTCTGCTTGTGATTTTAAAAGTCATTTTTGCAAAGTGTGGACCCAGACCAGACTGCTCCTTGAGGAGCAGTCTAATCAGGATCCACACTGTTTGCCTGTATGCATAAAAGAGGTTTGAAAAGTTTGCAAGAATATTCAGCAGACGACATAAACAGACGACATTTTCAGATTCAGGTTTTCTTGGCGTTTTAAGGGTTAAACTGTACCCTTATTAGGAAGATATTTTACTACAGTTTTTTCCAATAATTTTGAAAAAACTTAAGCGCACAGTGTGGTAATGAGATCGAATACAGTACATGATAAGGAGTTAAGATGTCATAATATTTAGCGTAAATATGACATCCTAAATTATCACCTCAGCTATCTTGTGTTTTCAGTACTTTGCTTTCAACATCACTTGGAAAGACAATTTTTCTGCTTGGTGCCAGCAGAGCTTCAGATAAGGCACTTTTTTTTTCAACCGAAAATCACTTATATTTTTCTTATTTCTCCACAAAAACATATGTTGTGGTACCCATATGAAGTGCCTTGCTAAGGTATTCTATTGAGTACCCACAACATGTTTTCATGGAAAAATAAGAAAAATATTATGTGGATACCCCCTCTTATCTGGAGGTAAGACAGATTTATTCTAAATGCAAAAAACATATTTGTGAGGGACAATTTCTAATCAGAAACCATTTGCCGTTTCTGTTTCTGTTCCAATATTATTTTATGACCAAAAATTGGTCTGCCCTATGTAATTTCTACTAGGGATGTGCAAAAATACCGGTGCCCCAGTATACTGCAGTATTTCTCTGGTGTGGTACGTACTGTGGTACACTTGCCTGTACAGCTGTATTCCGGATATTCCATTTTTAACAACATTCAATTGTAGAAAACCATAACTCTTGAAAATATTGAAACAGCTGAAGTTGAAACAGCTTTAAATTGTGTGCTTCAGTTATAAACCATTGAATTTCATTTGCAAATGGTAAGCCTCAATGTCTTAGGCAATGGGTGAGGTGAAATAATTATACAAGCAACATTACTTGTTGTAAATACATGTCTGTTTAACAATAAATGTTGATACTTTATGAAAGGATAACAGCGGTTATAGGGCTGTAAATATGCAGTTATAAAATTGATAATAAACAGGAAGATGTTACTAAAGCATTAAATGCTGGAAACTGCTGACTTATGGCCCTACATGTATCTCCAGTTTCCACTCTCCACTGCTGATTTGTCATTTAAAATATAATTTTCTATTACAATAAACAATGTAAATCAATATTTCATTGAAAAATAAAACTCAGCACACATGATTGAGGTGGTTTAAACTTATACACCATCAGATATAAACCAAATGACCACTTCTGCTAGCAATTTCACAATGATCTCTGTAAAATTTAATACTGCTGAGGTATACAGTGGTATGTATTGCGATACTCTGCTAAATACCACAGTATACTGTGCAGGCTTTCAAGTGCCCTTCATTGAAAAAGTAGGGATAAAGTAGGGCTCAAAATTTTGAAAAAGTAGGGCAAAAGTAGGAATTTCATTCATGAAAAGTAGGGAATTGTTCTGAGTGTTTTCAGACTTAGAAAAAAATATAGTAAGCAAAGAAAGTTTTCTCTGAACAATAACACTACATTAACATGGAAAGGAAATACCAAAATAAATATTCCAAAAAAGGAGTTTCAAGTGAAAATATTTTATAAACTTTTATCATGGCAATTTCAGATTAAGTTGATCAGATATTTACATCTCCAAGTGAGCGAGGAAAAAAAATTTACATATTTTTGGTTACTTCAAACATTTTTGGACTAAAAAGTAGGGATAGTAGGGCATTTTCAGAAAATAGTAGGGAAAAGTAGGAGCACCAAAAAAAAAAAAAAGTAGGAAAAAGTAGGACTAATAGGAAAAGTAGGGCCCACTTGAAAGCCTGACTGTGGTACTTTATTTTTGGCGGTACCCAGCCCTAATTTCTACCATGAAAAGAAGAAAAAACAAAAGATAAAATATGTGTTGTTTTTTTCCAGTTATTTTTAATTATGACATTTCACAATAATATTGTGAAATATTTGAATCTGTACAATCATGACAAATATACTTCTGTGTAACACCCAAAAATTGACCCTTTCTGAAAGATGTCGAAAGCACAGTAGGCCTTCACCACTCTCTGGGCAAATTCAGCAAACACAAATCGATAATATTTTTCTTATTTTTTCTAGAAAATAGGCTTTAATATTTCATGCAAATTGTCTCCTTAGGAGACAAGGAGACAATTTGCATGACTAAGGAGACAACTTGCATGAAATGTCAAAGCCCATTATCTGGGAAAAGGACAAAATATAATTCAAAATGAAGTCTTCTGAAATTTTTCCCCAACATGAACCCTAATCCTGCTGAGCCCAGATATGCCCTGCCTTTGTTTGTTTGTTTGTGTTGAGACTTTACAGCCCAGTCAACCCAATGGGGTCATGTCAAGTATGGACAGTTTACCTAACCACACATTTACTGGGCAGACCCAGTACTCTAAGAGGTTAACTAGCATTGTGCACATTCTTTCAACAGAAACTGACAACTGCCCTTCTTGAATCAGGGGAAGACAGAGAATGACCGTAGAAAATATTTCACTATCAATCTCCACAAATGAATGTTGCTGACCCAGCAGGGTTCAAACCTGCAACTTCCTCATCACCAGTCGGACAGACATGCCCGGCCTTTGCAAACAGTATAGCTTCAGATCGGTTGGCTAACTGATCTGAATCTGCACTGTTTGTATTTAAGTACATGAATTTGTATCAACAACCTGGATCAAGTAATTTGATTGGCTGAAAATTAGAAGTGGGTGTGGCATCTTAATTTACTCAGCACGGGTTTAGAAGGATCTGCATGCAGGAATATGTGGTGAATATAATACAGAAGGCTGTCAATGAAAGCAAGGAAATGACCACCAAGTCACCATCATAGCTACAGATAAGACTGGTATCCACATACATGTAATATTTTTCTTACTTCTCCACAAAAACATATGTTGTGGGTACTCATAAGAAGCGCCTCCCTGAGACACTTCTAATGAGTACCACAATATATGTTTTCATGGAGAAATAAGAAAAATATCAGCATTTTTCGGATGAAAAAAAATGTCTTATCTGTTGCTACGGGTCCACTACAATAGCATCAATAGCATCAATACAGTCAATAACAAGACAACAAAGTAGCCCCAGGTAAGTGGGGTTTCCAGATAAATATTTTACTTATTTCTCACAGAAATCTATGCTTTGTCCTTATTAGAAGTACCATCCCCAGAAACCAAACAGCAAGCTGCTCCAAAGACTTTGCTTAGACACCTAGGTACTTAGACAACATTTTTGTCATTTTGAATTCATGTCATCAGTAAGATAATAAGATGATGTTAAATGCTTACTCCACCGTTAGCACCTTGATTCTCTTCTTATTTAAAGCTCATTCCATTTCACAAACTGAACAGAACCAATTAGACAGCTGTATCACAAGTGAAAACAATTGATAAAATTACTTTCAATATTTAAATATTTTGAGTTTTACAGAAAAAGCTTGATTAAGGTCATGTCGAGCTGGCCGGTTAACATACTCACACTTTTTCCTGGGCAGGCTTAATCCTCTAAGCATTTAACCAGTATTTTATGCACATAGTTTTGCCAGTAATTGACAACAGCCTTTCTTGAATCAGCAGGACAGAAGAATGACCGTAGAAATTATTTCACCATCAATCTCAATGAAAGTTATGTGGCTGATCTGGGATTCAAACTTGTGACCCTTGGACCAGAGTTAGACACACAACCGACTACGCTGTGGAGTCTGATCACCTTCAATATACCCCACTAAAACTTCTATGGGAGCCTGTGTTCCAAGGATATAGAAGCGCCCCAGCAAAGCACTTCTAATAAGTACCGTATTCGACCTAATTACCGCACTGTGCGCTTAGGTTTTTTAAACTTACAGGACACACTCATTTGTTGTCAAATATGTATCTATCTACTAAGGATACACTATAAAAAAGATCAGAAAAGGACTTATTTAATGATGACTATGCAATTTTTTCTGACTTTCTTTACAAAGGCATATGTTGTGGGTACTCATTTGAATTGCATCAACTTGTCGATGCAATTCAAATGAGTACCCACAACATATGCCTTTGTAAAGAAGTAAAGAAAAAAGTACACTGGATGTAATCTGAAGACTATGGAATTTCTTGACTGTGCGCTTATAAGGCTATGTGCAGTAATTAGGTCGAATACGGTATGTGTAGTCATAACATGTTTTCATGGAGAAAAAAGAAAATATCACTATAGTCAAATTTCAATGACACGAGCATCATTGGGACCACAGAAATTTATTGTAGACATGGGTACAGTGTACTTCGAGCCATTGAGGGTTACTTGTAGTGCAAGGTCAGGAGGCAAATGATATTAAATGGGGGTAACAGGGATGTCTTTTAAAAGTTAACCAGGTAGTCTTCTCATCATCCCCATTAAGCACACCAAGTTTCAAGGCCTTAGCTTAGTTTTCAATATATCTAGCTGACAAGATATCATTATATTACAAGGTAGGTTTGGTTGTTTTATTCGGGCTTAACTTCGCTTTCAACAATCTTTTAGTCATATCGCAATGATCTGAAGTTTCAGCTTGATTGGATGTAAACTGTAGGAGGATTTAGCCAGAAACAAACAACTAATAGAAATTTTCAAAGGGTATAACTCTGCTAATATTTGGTGGACTGTAACCTTGAAATAATATGCGCTGCTCCACATCATGGTCTAACTACAAATCAAGTTTCAGCTTGATCGGATGTAAACTGTAGGAGGAGAGTTAGCCGGAAACCAAAAGTCTACTGAAATTTTCAAAGGGGCATAACTCTGCTAATATTTGGTGGACTGTAACCTGGAAACAATATGCGCTGCTCCACATCATGGTCTAACTATACATGAAGTTTCAGCTTGATCAGATGTAAAATGTAGGAGGAGTTAACCGGAAATGAAAAAGTTACAGAAATTTTGTAAGGGGCATAACTCTGCAAACATTTGCTGGACTGTAACCCCGAAACAATATGCGCTGCACCATATCATGGACTAACTACATGTATATACCAAGTTTCAGCTTGATAGGATGGAAACTGTAGGAGGAGTTAGTCGGAAACGAAAAAGTTTACGGGCGGACGAACGCCATACCCGGTAATATAATACGTCCCGTTTTCAAACGGGTGTATAATAAAGAGGTATCCATTTAGTTCTAGATCAGAGAAGGTATCTACATACACCGAAACCTCTTTATAACACTATTGCTGGGATCCAAAGCAAAAACTGTTAACTAAACAAAGGCCATTTTCAATAGAGTTTTGTTTGAATACAACAATTTTGGGATCCATATTTAACCCTTAAAATGCCAAGAAAACCTGCAGCTGAGATTGTTGTCATTTATGTCATCTGCAGAATATTCTTGCAAACTTTTCAAACCTTTTTTTTGCATACAGGCAAACAGTGTGGACCCTGATCAGACTGCTCCTAGAGGAGCAGTCTGATCTGGGTCCACACAGTTTGCAAAAATGACTTTTAAAATCACAAGCAGATGACAAAGCAGACGACAAAACTTGTGATTGGCAGTTTAAGGGTTAAAGTGTTTTAACCCTTGTCCTGCTGAACCTGGATATACCCTGCCTTTGCAAACAGTGTAGATCCAGATCAGTTGGCTTCTGAAGAAGAAGAAGCCAACTGATCTGGATCTGCACTGTTTGCCATTCAGTATGTGAATTTCTAGCAACAATCCAGATCAAATAATCTGATTGGCTAAAAAATAGAAATGGGCTTGGCATCTTAATTTATTCAGCAGGACAAGGGTTAAATCCAAGATCATGCTATAATGAGACATCTTATAAAGAGGTTTCAGTATATTTTTTTTTTCTTACTTCTCCATGAAAACATGTGTGGGTACCCATTTGAAGTGCCTCAGTGAGATGCTTCTAATGAGTACCACAACATATGTTTTCGTGGAGAAATAAGAAAAATATCAGTACTTTTCAGCAGAAAAAAGTGCCTTCTATCCATATATAGTGTTTCAGATTGGTGTCGGCCATCTGTCAATGGTGACCAAAAAAAATATCATGTCAGGGGGTTGAAATGACTGGCAATCAAAATAGAAGTGGCTGAGATAACCAACTGTAAGTTCAGTACTGGCTTTTATACAGACAGCCGCTCAGTCTGGTATCCAAATAAATTTTATATGATCCTGTATTTACACTCGCGAATCGGAAACCATATGCACTGCACATGGCTTCTTAGAAAAGGAGAGTAGTTTCTGTCCCTGAAACAGGACAGATTTTTTTTTTTTTGCGGGGAGGGGCGGGGGAGGGATTGTGTGTTAGGTTTCCCTTTTATCATGTTTATCATTTCAGTTTCGTTTAACCCATTGTAGTCGGGAGACCCGTAAAAAGGTACTTGGCAAACAGTGCAGACCCAGATCAGATGCTGCAGAACGCAGATCAGGTCTCCACTGTTTGCAACAGTTTAGCCATTTTTCCCTAGGAATATGTAAATCTCATGGCCGGACATACCTAAAATTGAAATTGGACTCTTCCAATATATAGTGTCACTGTGGGAGAGTCTATTCAGTATACAATGGGTTAAGGAAGTACATGTAAAAATTTTCAGTGAACTTTACGCAATTTGCTTCACAAGGCCACAGCTTTTTTTTTGTTTGTTTGTTTGTGTTGAGGTTTTACGGCCCAGTCAACCCAATGGGATCATGTCGAGCTCAGTCAGTTTACCTAACCACACGTTTACTGGGCAGGCTTAGTCCTCTAAGCGGTTAACTAGTATTGTTCACATTCTTCCGCCAGAAACTGACAACTGCCCTTTTTGAATCAGCGGAAGGAATGACCATAGAAAATATTTCACGATCAATCTCCACGAAAGAATGTTGCCGACCTCGGTGGGGGTTGAACCCGCGACCTCCTGGTCTCCAGTCGGACGGCGCATCCAACTGAGCCACCGAGGCCGGCTCAGTTTTGTTTTATTTTTAGGTTTACTGGAGAGCCTACCCTATGATTTTAGGCCCTCCAAATACATAAAGCTTGTATTTCAATTTTTATTTCATGTCCCTATCCTTCAAATTTAGGGCTGAAATATTGATTTTTTACATGTATTTTTTGGAAAATTATTTTATTTCATTGACCCAAGGTTTTATTTTCATTTTTATTCCTACCTCCCAATAGCAACTTTTTAAGAAATCTGCCATAAACCTAATAATAAAAAAAAAACAGCCTAAAAAAGAGCAGTAGCAGTACACTAATTCAGAAAGGGTTTTTAACCCTTAAAGCACTTTATGATTCTAGGTTGTTTTTTTGTTGTTCTTTTGTTTTTTGTATTTTTTTTTTTTTTTCCTGAGAAAATAAAGCTTGGCATTTCATATGAATTGACTGCTTAGCAGATAATTCACATGAAATGCCAAGCTTTATTTTCTCTGAGAAAATTAGAACTTTGTATGCTTTACTTACATGTATGCTTGGTGCTTTAAGAGTTAAGCATTGCAAGTGGGCATTGAAGTATGATGCTTTAACCCATTGTAGTCGGGAGACCCGTAAAAGGGTACTTGACAAACAGTGCAGACCCAGATCAGACGCCGCAGAATGCGGTGTCTGATCAGGGTCTCCACTGTTTGCAAATAGTTTATTAGCTATTTTGCTCTAGGAATATGTAAATCTCATAGCCTCACCCTCCCTAAATTTGAAATTGGACTCTTCCAATATGCAGTGTGGGAAAGTCTACAATGGGTTAAAGCATGAGTAAAGTACTCATTGTATCAAAATCTTATACAGAGCACTGGAGGACTGACAGACAGACAGACAGGTGCAACAAAAAAAATATGTGCATACCCTTCTTATCTGAAGCTATGAAATAGTCAATAAATACTCCATCTATCTGGGAACCCATAACAATAAATAGAGAAGCTTGCCTCAGGGTCAAAAGCAAAGGGTTGTAAAATGTACAATACTCACTGTGTGTTCCATGACATCTCAGTCATATATTTTCTGTGGTAATAAAATTAAAAACGGTCAAAATCAAAAATGGTCTTAACCTAGCGACATTTGCAAACAGTGTAGACTCAGATCAGAGATACTGAAGAATGATGCGTCCAATCAGGTCTAGACTATTTGTATTAAATATAGAAATTTCTACAAAATATGGTAATAATAGAAACTAACCAGACACCCCTTTTATTGGCAATGGACAGGTCCAAAGATTTAAGGTAGAAGAGTCCACTTGGTATAAACCATAATACACATCATCATTCGACCTTCAACCTTCAAAATGTCGTCAACTAACGAATAACCATACTGCCGACCGTTCTGATGAATGCTTTGAAAGAATACACCTTCGTCGGTTCTCCACTTTGGAGAATGTCAGACGGGAAGGACCTAGTTTGTGTGGAGCTAACCTTCCATAAGGTACTACTGACCAACAGACACAAGAAGAGGGCCGAAAGCAGGAGGCAGCCTGCACCCTCTGCTGGCGAGTGGCCTCGCCAGCCCGCACCAGCCAGACGACCGATGACAACACTGACACCAGCTCGCCGACCAACGCCCTGTATGGAGCAGGAGGTGACACCACCAACGCCGCAGACACTACCAGACACCGCAAGGGACCAGAAGTCAGCTATCATCGAGCCATCACCAGTCATCAAGGAACCTACTACTCCAGACAGCCCGCCAAAGAAGAGATCAAGACTGAACTCTCCTCCAGAGCCGACAAGAGATCCCAGTGAACCACCGGAGGAGATCTGCTACGATATGTTCACCAAGCCATTCCCTCTACATGACAAGTATGACCTTCAAATTTGTTTGATTTGGGCTTAACGTCGCTTTCAACAATCTTTCAGTGATATTGCGACGGTGTGACCTTCAAAAAGTCTTCAATCCAACATTTGGAGAATTCGAGGCCGTGACAGTTAAAGCGCAACGATTCCCTCGTCCAGAAGAAACACTCAACGTGGACCTACCAGTCTTCTTCATGTTTCATATGGAATTCGAAGACTGGTACTTCATCAAGGGACCAACTTCAAAGCTTTACTATGAAGAATACTACATGGCGATCCAGAAGAAGATAGAGACCAGCCCGATGGTCGAGAATGTCATCTTCTGGTACGACTTCTCAGAGGAAGCTTGCAAGGACCCAGAGGGAGCAGAACACAAACTCCGCCAATTGATATCTCTTGAACTGGCGGCACTGGGTGAGGACATTCACTCGGCCCAAGGGTGAGGACACCCAACAAACTCTAGGATGAGGGCACCTGCTCGGCATCTGGGTGAGGACACCCGCCTTGCACCCTTTCCGGCGACGACTGATAGTGGCTAGTGAAAGACTCTTACGACTCGAGCCCTGGTCCTAATGCATTATGCAGTCGAAATTGACACGCATTAGGTACAAGATTAAAGACTCAAACTTTTTTGGCTGACAGTCAAAATTCTGCAACTTACAGACTGGACTACTTCTCTTGCACGAGGACTGGACACGCCCGCATCGTGTCTGGACGTGCACGCACTCCGTGTCTGGACGAAGTGACCTAGTTATAAACTATAACCGTTTCAAGCCAACCCAGTAGTCCAGTAAAACTAATCCAGATTTATCTGGTGCTGCCTCTATGTGACTCAGTTGCCTGGTAGTGTTAAAAAATCTGAACAGAACTGAACTTGGTATAAACAGGTAAGGTGATTCGATACTTTTGGAGATTTTGTATATGCCCCCTAGCAGTGGGTAGCACTGGCTTAAGTGGTCAGTGATTCCAAAGGATATAAAAATATAATGATCCCAAAGGGTATAAAAATAAAATCTGCACTATGATGAAGTACCGAGAGACATTTTACTGCCGCCACACAGCGCATAACACCAGCTGCAGTGAAGTAAAATAAAAATCTAAAAGGAAACAAAGAATGCACAAAAGAATGAAAATCGGAGACATGGTTTTAAGGTTGCTTTGGAAACAAAAAACACATAAAAGAATGAAAATCGGAGACTTGGTTTTATTAAGTCTTCATATACATAATAGTCACATTTTGGGAATATTTTTCACAAAAGCAGGCTTTAAAGAGAGATATAGTTTTTTGTCAAAGACATTTTTTCGAGGGGACAAATGTACTATTTCCCCAAACATTGTGGAACAGTGTGCAAAAAAAGAATGGTAAAACTAAAAACTATCAGAAACAGGACACAATTTTGCGGGGACAATGTCCCAATGAAGCCCAAGTAAGTGGGACATTTTGAAATTTGATGTGCTAAATGGTGCAAAAAGACAGCCAAGGTAGACACTGGGGGTGGTTGTCTTTTGAAGTACAGTAAATATGTAATATGATCATACACTCTAAAAGATTTAGGTAAGAGCGGATATCGAGTAAATATTTTTCTTTAATTCTGCATGAAAACATATGTTGTGGGTACTCATTAGAAGCAACTTGCTTCTAATGAGTACCCAGAACATATGTTTTCATGGAGAAATAAGAAGAATCATGATCCATAATTTTTGGTTAAAAAAATGTGTCTTATGTGGAGCTAGGGGTCCATGGAGTCTGAGTGGCTGTTTTAACCCATTGTAGTCAGAAGACCCCTAAAAGGATTACCGGCAGACAGGTTCACTCGTTATTTACTTGACTCTTTCCAGTAAAATCACATTGTTCGTTTGCAGACAATCTGACCTAGATTTTGACAGGTGCACAGTGCACAATCCACCCCTCCTCATTCCAACATGCCTGATCGTATTCTTTTTTTTTTTCATTTCAAAGATTTCTGACACTGAATTTTCATCAACATGATTGCAAATACACCGTTATATTATAATGTTAACCTTTTCTTTTAAAAGACGACATGCGGTGACAAGCAAAATAGTACCTTATTGCTTATGTGAGATATTAGTCTGGCGTCTCTGCGCATTAAAATATTTATTTCTGTCATCCAAAAGCAATTTCTAAGTCCTGCACAATGTGTCCAGTAAACCTTGTATAGATTCTCACAGGACTGCTCTGATGCACACTGGGCAAAGTATGCAATTCTGGGATGTTCATGTTTCCAGTACAAGTTAAAAAGTTACGTTTTCGCTTGCTCCCACCGCATGCTCATAATGGTGATGTCATGTGAACTTGTGGCTGAAAACCATTCTGTGAGAAAAACGAACTAATTACGATGTAAAATTGCAGAGCCTTTTCTTGTCAGAAATGCATTCGAAACATACACATACATTAAAAATAGACCCAAACTGCCCCAACTATTTTTCTGTGAATTTTAGTAGAAGACCGAAACATCCGCAAGTAAACAAGACCCAGAATTTTTTTCGCGGCATACATGTATATCCATCGCAACACAGTGCAAAGTAAACATTGAAACGATGTTTTGCGGGAAGCTTGACACAGAAGTCCATGATCAGAATGTGACAAATATATTTGCAGTAACATGTAAGAGAGCATTAATTGGTTTTGATTGATAAATGTTTTACTTCACTAACACAAACCCTCAGTGTAAATAACACTCAAGATTAAAAGATAACTGCAGACAGCAACAAACTTTTTGGGTGTGGTGGGGTACTGAATTTAAATGAAAGGCAGTGGAGAAGGGGTGCCACTGTGAGGATTAGTTCAGTATTTCTTGAGAAATGCCCCTGGAATCATTTGCCAAAGAAACTACATGCTAAAAATAATGAATGGGTTCAAGTATTGTTACCACTGAAATAAAAAGCTGAAAAAAAAAAAAAAAAAATGCTAAACTCTTAATAAATTTAAAGTTTGGTGGCCTTCAACATGCAAGTTAAGTAGGTTGGGATTGTCACATCTCTCTGATCATGGAATGTCACTCCCTAATTTCCCATGAGGGAAATGTGACATCTCCCTATTTTTCAGGACCAGCTTCATGCCTGATGCACATATATGTACATGTACATCTGATCATGCGCTCTTAAAATAAGGTCGTGCTTTGACCTTAACCTTTGATCTTGGCACTGGTGGGCGTGACGCAACCCTTCGCAGAGCTATATTTTAATAAGAGATCAATCAGGGTCTGATTCTGATTACGCATAAAAGACTTGATTTAAGAAATAATTTTTCTCTACAGTGAACTATCGTGAATAATGCATGGTGTTGGAGTACTGATTGTGAAGTATTAATTCACAATGTCGGAGCGAATTAATATTCGCATTTGCGCGACAACCCCATGTGTTAGGCGCAATAATTTACAGTAGAGAAAAAATATTTTGATTCTAACATGATACAGAAAGGAAAATCGACACTGTTGCAACGTTTTCCAAAGAACTCTTTTGCAGCGGACTTCGCGAGAAGTAAATGTTTACATGGGACATCACCAAATGTGCCCTTTTGCACGCACTATGTTGAAGATGAGAATTATTTTAGTTTGATTATGCTGATGTTTCCATTAGGCTCAATGGGAAACTTTTAACATCATGTTAAAATACGTTGTATCTCACTGATGTTCAAAAGTTAAATGTGCTTTTGCAGGCGTCTCTGTGTACCTATCTTTGTTCTATTGTGCAGTTGGACTCTCCACTTTTGTAGACTGCATATCACACACTGTTGAGTTCCATTCAGAGAGACCTTTGCATATATAAATACTTTACCATAAATTCACATAGTGGCAGTATTGGGTACCTTTCAAAGCTCACAAGTGTTATACCTTAAGACGTTTAAGTGGGAAACTTATTAATCTTGTAGACAATGAAATCATTATCAGTGGCCAGCACAGTGACAA
Organism: Anodontia alba; assembly: GCA_964016985.1. Taxonomy (NCBI): domain Eukaryota; kingdom Metazoa; phylum Mollusca; class Bivalvia; order Lucinida; family Lucinidae; genus Anodontia; species Anodontia alba. Next base: position 41,735,224 of record OZ024824.1, on the reverse strand, counting down.
TACACCAGCTGCATACAGGCTAATTCAGCTTTAATTTGAGTTTACTTTGTTAGAAACTGTGATGAAGAAGTTTTATGCAAACGTTATCATCCTCTGTCATTGGTCTGATTTTCTGCCGACATTGGCTTTGCCATGCCGTTTTACACCAACTGCTTTTAATCAATAATTTAGGGTTGACATTTAATAAACTAAATGCAAAAAATATCATAGCTGTAGTTAAAGCGCTTTTTTCAATCCAAAAGTAATGACATTTTTCTTATTTCTCCATGAAAACCTATGTTGTGGGTGCTCATTAGAAGCGCCTCGGCGCTTCTAATAAGTACCCACAACATATGTTTTCGTTGAGAAATAAGAACAATATTAACCCGATGCCCACTCCTATCTAGGCTGATGCTTGAAAAATTCAAAATCATGAAGACAAAACATTATAATTTTCATTACTGGTGTATTGTTCAGTTCTGGAACATCTGTTTTCTTGCAGGCAGAACAGTTTTTACTAAAACACTGCTTTGGTAGATTTTTCCTCGTCGGTTTTGGTTAAAACTTGCATTTAACCCATTTATGCTGAGTGGAGTCTTCTACCTCAACACTTTGGACAGGTCCATTAACAATAGAGGGATGTCTAATTGCTTTTGATCATAACCATGTTTTACAGAAATTCATATATTAAATGCAAAGAGTGTAGATCCTGATCAGCGGGCATCTGATCTGGGTCTAAACTGTTTGCACGAGTCCCTTTTATGGGACATTAGGCTTAAATTGGTTAATTTAACTTTGTCAAGAAATTATCATTATCCCAAGAAATGTCAGCTTCAGCAAATAATACAGAAAGTCAGACATAGTAAAATGCAAATATATTAAACTTGTTTCGATTACAGCAGCATGGACCTTTAACTCCTGCACTGGGGATATCCTCCGGAATTGGTCTTTTCTTGATTCTGGTATACAGAGTGTGATAAAAAGGAGAAAAAAAAAAAAAAAGAGTACTCACTGTCCAAACCCTGAGGTCATACTATTGGTCATGTTTGAGCTTGCCATGCTGCTGTTTGCCATATTAGCCATACTGCTGTTCACCAAGTTCGCCATGCTGCTGTTTGCCATACTACTTGACAAGTTAACAGCCATACTGTTCACCATGTTGTTGGTATCCATCGTCCACTTATATCACAAATGCTTCCACTAAAATTAGCTTCCCTTTTTCTGAAGAAAAAGATTAATTTTTACTTAATCCACTTACAAATAGATTGTAACATATCTTCCAAACAGGAGATACCATATTTGACGTATGTATTCAGACAGACATGCCTGAGCAAACAGTGTAGACCTAGACTGGCCATAGTTTGTTTGTGTTGAGGTTTTATGGCTCAGTCAACCCAATGGGGTCATGTCAAGCGCGGTCAATTTACCTAACCACACGTTTACTGGGCAGGCTTAGTCCTCTAGGCGGTTAACCAGTATTGTGCGCATTCTTCCGCCAGAAACTGACAACTGCCCTTCTTGAATCAGCGGAAGGGAGAGAATGACCGTAGAAAATATTTCATGATCAATCTCCACGAAAGAATGTTGCCGACCTCGGCGGGGGGGTTTGAACCCGCGACCTCCTGGTCTCCAGTCGGACGGCGCATCCAACTGAGCCACCGAGGCCAGACTGGCCACAGAATGTGGCATCTCTGCCAGTCATCCAGCAATTTTTAGATACAACATCGGGCAGTAAATTGTACTAGTTCAAATTTTAGAACAAGTATGGTAAGGAGTTAAGGTGGCCAAAAACTTACGGTAAATATAGTAAACAGAAACCTCTTCATGATGGCTCATTTATAGCATGGTTTTTGACATAACACAATATAAAAGTGGACCCAAAAGATGTTGTATCCAAACAAAAATGTATAGATTATGTAGAAAAATGACATGTATGGTAATTTTGCTATGTAATCTATGCATTTTTCATTGCACTAGTTAAGACATTTTTTTTTCAATCTAAAAGTAATGATATTTTTCTTATTTTTCCACAATGAGTACCTACAACATATGTTTTCGTGGAGAAATAAGAAAAATATTTACCAGATATCCTCCCTTATCTAGACCTATGATAATTGCTTTGATACAACACAGTTACTTAAGATAACACAGCATTTGATTTTGAATCCCAATCCCAGAAACAGTTTTATCAAGAAGATTCAGGTTATGGCGTACTACATTTATGTTACATCTATTTATGTACCAAACAAGGGGACATTAGCAATCACAAAATACATGTACAAATGTACAACTACATGTTTTGGACAAGAATTATCTTCTAATTACACCCTTTATAGAAAATTTTGTGATGAAATGTATACTTAATAATGGTATACTTAAGAGAAAAAGATCATTTAAGAACTTTTTGAGGGCAGTACATTAATGATTTTAGTGTTTGCCCGTCATCATTATCCCAATGCTTTAGTGATAAGAATATTGTAAACACCTCTGACCATATAATCATCACACTGTCTCCTTCTAAACCACTGGGTGGATTTATACCAAACTTATTACATGACTTCCCCACGAGGTAAGGATGAGCAAGAGCAACATTATTTTTTCTCTCTACCCCATGTGACCTTTGGGTGGGGTCAAAAGATCACCTGCACTGTAATGAAAGTGTGGGGATTTTGTGATGGTGTGCAATGGACTGCACTATCTAATTATAGTCTGCTTTCAGTCTGGTCTGCATTTGAAGGTCATCAGAATTGATTTGCACAAATTAATGGGCTAGAATAATGCCCTAATCTACTCAGTTCATGGTGTCTAAAATTAAGCTACATGGTTCTGTGACTTGAACAAATGTCAGTTTAGATGCATTTTCAGCTGCAAAAAAGGCTGGCAACATGACCAATTCAAAATCCCTGAATGGACCAAATACTTAGATTTTATCAATTAAGGTGCCATAGCATTGGTAAAACACCAATATAACTAGGTGTATATAGTTTTTCACTCAGTTCTTCATTAAAAGTCAAGAATTCTAGTCTGACTGACACATCTGTAATAGTACATGTACAATGTATGTGCGATAACTGATCTATACTAGGTCCTATACACAGACAAAAATACACCAGCCACTCTACCCAGATAACAGTAAAGAGAAATAATGACGATTTGGTGTTCTCTGTCTCCTTCAGCAGTAACTGTACATGTATTTAAGTCAAGATGACGGAAGGATGATAATAGAACATCAAAAGGTACATGTATATAGTCAATCTGCTCAGGATCCCAATCAGGAGGTTTATAACCACTTGGATATCGAGGTTATGGAGAGTCAGTTTAGGTGGCATTGAAGGTGGGTGTCAGTTGGAATAAGGCCGATATCCAAAATTGGGCAAAGTAATTCAACTTCGAATACAGAACAAAAATACTTTTTCTTCCATTGCAAGGGTGGTCAGATTTTGCCTTGTGGTGACAGACAGGCCTGCACAACTCCAGTTTCTATAAATGATCACAGTGAAGGTTTAACATGCGTTTGGCGGTGTCTGGTTTGGGTCTGTTTGCTCAGGCCCGTCCATCCGAATATGAAGAGTAAGTACGGAAATCCAGCTCCTTCAGAACCCATCCTGGATCCGCCCCTGATTCATAAAAAATGCTGTTCCCCATCCCATTTCCCATGGACCTGACTCATAAAATTAAATTATCAAGGCATATGCAAGTAGCTCCCTTTGAACAGTAAACCAACAATATGCCTTACCACGCACTTAGGAGGGTACAAATAAATATTAGTACTGTTACAAACAATTCTGGGACATTCACATCTCCAGTTTAGATTACAAAAATATAAGTGAAGACAGCCAGAATATGCAAGTCCCTTGGGCCCCATGAAGAAACCTCGTGCTCGTAGCGGTAACGTCAAGTAAATTGTGAAGGGAAAGAGCTTAGGGCGAAAAACAAACTTATGTTCGTTAAATTATAGAGCCTTTTCTCGTCAGAAATGCATACTAAACTGACACTTATTACAAATTTAAAGAACCTAAATTTTGGGACAGATAGGCCTATGCAAACAGTGTAGACCCAGATCAGACACTGCAGAGAACAAGGGAATGAAACTAATTTGGGGGAACAGGGAACATGCAAATTTGGAAATACTTTTAGGACAATACGACCTGTGCGACCAGCCTGCATATTCCCGCAGTCTGATCAGTCTTCCCTGTTCGCATGAGCTTCAATGGCTTCTGGGCGTTTCAAGATCATCCTCCAAATATATGCATTTACTCGGAGTAACTGGTGTGATTTGGGAGAGTCTGCGAAACACCAAGATTCACTAAAATCAATCGGAACAAGTTATTCACTTGATATAAGTTTTGTACAAAAGTTTTATGCAGTTTTTGTTTAAAGTGATGGTTATTTTGTTTTTCATGGGTATTCTGGTGGTGTTCCAGCTCTGAATTAGCAGACTATCAGCAATGTTTTCAAAGACAACACTTCAAAGACAATTTGCAAATTATTTGCAGTTACAATTTAGTAACATTACCTTCCCTTTTCCCATGTTGACATTATATTTCTTAATTAATTAAAGCCAGTTTTGGTGTCTTCAATAGGTGTGTTTTTCACAAGTATTCCTGTATTTTTCATGGGTATTCCGGTAAGTCGTGTGACCGCGTATACCTGATCTGTTTAATGTCACTTTCAACAGCTTTTCAGTCTCATTATAACAGCATAGATCTGCACAAGAGATTCTAAGTGTTCACTTTAAAATGCAACTCTCAAAGACTCCAAACAGCAACAGTATGTCACCTTTAATTATGACTTCAGAATGATAAGACCCACCTCTACCCTATGTGACAAAAATTAATAACATTTTTCTTGAATTCTTGCATACAAACATTTATTTAAAACCTATATAAAATGAGTGACAGAAAATGACACAAAAAGAAAATGAATATACACATAAACAAAAATGCCATCTTCTGATTCAATAATCAAAAATAACTAAGACAAATATTTAAAAATGAAAAAATTCATATATTAATACTCAAAAACATATAAATATTTATTCTTAAATATCAATAAGATAAAAATCAGTAAATTATTTTAATAGTTATTTTTTTGTCAATATACCATCCACATATTTTAGCCTGGCTGTCACCAGCGAACTTTCGCTGGTGACAGCTGGATGTCAATAGTGATTGCCTAATAACAATAATAATAATATTATTATTATTCTCCTAATAACAATAATAACAATAACATTATCATTATTAAAATAATAGTATGATCGTGTTTACCGCGTGTTTTCGTGTCAGCCTTTGGACCAGTACCTAATATTTAAATGACTGATACAAGTTTTACTTTCATTTTTGAAACACAATTGATTTCATAAAAATTAATGGGATTTCTGAAGCAGATTATAATTTGATAGAATAAAATTTATGAAATGAAGAATTGATGCAAAAAAACAGGTTCTGTCAAAATTGAACCACGATACAGTATTTTTGTTGTTCAAACTGTTTCACCACTAAATTTTGCTGTCACCAACTGGGCAACTCTCAAATTATTTTTTGGCATTCAGCTAATTTTTTTAGTCGCCATGCCTGACTGTTAGTATATATCCCTGCTCCAGGGCATAACACCATATGCATTTGATGGTGACATCAATACAGTGGTAGAGGAAGAATGGCATATTTATTTAATAAATAAATCCCTTTTGTTACTTCTGGAGTATGGAATGCCCTGGTCATTGGCAGTGATTAACAAGAAAAAGGCTTAGCTAGAGGATGAATCACCTTAGAATGATGTTTAAAAAAATGAGCAAAAGCGTTATAAACAGCTCTCAGAATGCACCATTTTACACAAATTTCTTAAAAAATTTCTGGGGGAGCATGCTCCCGTACCCACTAGCTTGGCATTGCGCTTTTGTCGCTTGCCAGCCTGGATTGACCCTGCTTCTCATTTAATTTTTTCAAAACTTCATGTTTCCAAAATGGTTAATTATAGTCATTCTGCAAACCGGAATGCACAATGTACACCTACCTAGAATGTCCGAGACAGCAAATGGCAGTATAAAGAGAAAGAACGAAAGAAAGACTTGTCATGAATGTATAATTATTTCTTGTGAGGAAAAGTATCCCAAAGTCTGACATAAGCATAAAATTTGACAATATTTTCCGATTTAGAACATTGAAAATGACTCGAATTTTTCCCCTATAAATGAAAAAACTCTCAGAACAGCGGCGATAATATTTCACACCGTCTGCAAATGTGCAACCAAGAATTGCTTATTTGGGGCGTACATGACAGTAAACTCAGAAAAACTGATATAATATTCGATTTTCTTACTGGCTACATTTTCTTTCTCATGATGAAACTCTTCTTTCACGAAAAAATACAATCAGTCTAGAATGCGCGCCACCTAGCGTTTTTTTTTTAACAAGTATTGGCTTTCGAAATATTACCGTTTTTAAAACCGTATATATATCTAAATCAATTATGAGAACAATACATTGGGTTAAAACATTATCTTCTTATGTGATTTACCATTTACTTTTATGAAAAAAATAAAATTAAAGACTAGAGAGATAAAAAAAAAAGATGCCCAGAAGATTACTTTTCTGTTTTTGTTTTGTTGCTTTTTTTTTTTTTTTTTTTTTTTTGTTTTGTTCTTTTTTTTGTGTGTGTGTGTGCTGTGTGTGTGTGTGTGTGGGGGGGGGGGGGGAAGGGGGGGGGGGGTTACTTTATATGATACGTGTATATAATTTCTTAAATAAAAAGGCTGATGAGATACGAGTCTTTATAAAACTTTACAGGACCAACTTTATGGGTTTCCTGAAAAATTGAATGTTCGATCACTACAGAAACAACCACAGCTTGTCCGAGCCTGCTGCCGTGTGAAAGTGATGAGACCCTCCCAAGGGGTCTATGTACTTTTGTACCTTGAAAATAATCGGTTTATTGCCTTGTTCTCCAAAAGTTTTTGCAGACGTTCCTTGTTCAGGGTTTATAATTTTAACAGGATTGGGATCTCTCTCTCTCTCTCTCTCTCTCTCTCTCTCTCTCTCTCTCTCTCTCTCTCTCTCTCTCTCTCTCTCTCTCTCTCTGTTACTTCACAATGAGCATAGTTTTGTTCTCCAAAAGGTCTTACAGATGTTCCCTTCCAAATTTAGATAATGTTCCCTTGTTCCCTAAACTAACTGTGGCTGTTCCTTATGTTCCCTGGAAGTAAATGGCAATGTTTGTTTGTTCTCCAAAACTCATGACAGGGCCCCAGGGATGATAATCACTCAAGGGACCTAGCTGTTATCAGGATTTCTGTATATGCTCGAAGACACGTTTTCGCATGGCGCGGCCCAGATAAAAAAAAATGAAGAGCCTGAGAGACCTAACCTTGTCTTTAGAATTGTCACCGGGTATAGGTATATAACACACTTGTACTGCCTTGCGGTACATGCCGGCTTTTGTCGCGACGTGGTAGAGTGTAAGACTTTGAATCCAGCAGACCGGGTTCGATCCCTGGTCGGGGAATACTGTTATCTCCATTTTTTTCACCTGTTATATTTGGTCCCCAACGTAAATAACCCACATGTGTGCATAAAACTCCTTGAGTCTCATTTCACGTGATTCACGGACTCCTAGAAATTCAGTGACGAATTTCGAGGAGGAGAATGTCACCGGGTATAGGTACATAACACACTTGTATACTGCCTTGCGGTACAAGTCGGCTTTTATAGCGACGTGGTAGAGTGTAGAACTTTGAGTCCAGCGGACGGGGAATAATGTTATTTCCATTTTTTTCACCTGTTACATAACGAAATAATCTCAATGCTATGTATGGGCCCCAGGGCCAGGGAGATTCCATCCTCCCTGGTTTGAAACAAATCATGGACTGATAAAACATCAAGGGAAAGCATCTAGTCAGGTCTTGAGGGAATGCGCGTTGAACAACTTGTTTACTTTTCTTTTTCGATTTATAAAACAATTTAACCGTTTGTTTGTTTATTTGTTCGGCGAGGACAGTCTTCATATGCAAAAACAATGGTAGAAATAATAAGCACTTTTAAATTAAGATCCATGGGGAGAGCAAATTCTTTCCTTTTTAGATGAGACATTTTTTTTTCACAAGGAATGCAGAACATATTTGACAGAGTTATCTCCCCTTGAAAATATATTCCCTTCACCTTAAGGTATGCATAGTTGGCTTTTTTTTAAATATGAGCCGGGGCACCGAATTGCCTACAATATTGCATATGCGCACGGGGGAAACTAAGATCAGCCTGCGCATTCGCGCAGTCCGATCAAATTCTTCGCAGGACATTCTGTGGGTAGCCAAAGACCCAAAGTGTCTTCAAGTGGACAGCGAAAGTTCTGATCAGTCTGCGATCTAAGTATTCGCTGGGCGCACATGCAGTCTTGTAGGAAATTGTGTGCCGCGGCTCATATAGTGTATGGGTGAATTTCATATGCCCTGATTAGACTGCAAGTTCCACGAACTATTTCTCTTACATTTTTGTAAATGGTAACAGCGATATTACACCACATGTTGCAGCACCAAAGCAACAGTGCACCAATGGCAACAATTGTCACCTTTGGTGCCAAAAATACAGTGGATATGTACAGGGCAAATATTTTGCATAAAGTAGGCCAGAAGTCAGAGTATAGGTCCCCGTCATTGCACATATTCACAGTGACCACCTTTTGATGTGACTGATTTCAACAGATGTACCCAGACGCCAAATTTGGCAGGCCTAGATCATATATATAATACAGTGGATATGGACAGGATAAGTGCTTTATTTAAAGTAGTTCAGAAATCAACGTATAGGTTTTTGTGACTTATTTCGGTATGTGACACATTGTCTTTAAAATATGCAGCCGTATATTACATCTAATTTGGTAAGCATATGCCATACAGTACAGAAGATATGCCACAGAAAAATTTTACATAGTAGATTAGCGATCACCCTATAGGTAAGAATGACTTAGTACGAACATACCTTCGTCGTAGGATGAGGCGTCGGCCAGAGAGGGGTTCTTCAGAAAATAGAATATCATTGTTGAAAAGAAACCTACACTACATCCTTGGGGTTCTCCCTAATTTGATATCATTTTTTACTGCGTCCCTTGCACTAAAGTTTCTTTTCTAAAGTAGGAAAAAAAAAAAACAGTTTTCTTGCAATTCCTTCAACTGTCCGTACATTTGCGAATGTTCACCATTATACATACTTTGTATTTGTGTATGGTGTTTTGCAGCACCAAAGGCAACACTGCACCATTGTCAACAATCGATGCCTGAAAAAAAAGTGATACCAATGGGAACACCTTTTCACTTTTACTACTCCTGTAAAACCTATTGCACCAAAGGCAAGAACGACATCGTGACAAAGAGAGATCGATTCAGTCAGCACTGTTACAGCCTGTTCATCTATTATTTGATCAGGGCCATTAGCTCCTATGCAGATCTGAATGGTTATATCGGAACCCGGACGTTTCGGGCCAGACAAAGTGAAACATGTTTCTAAAGTTCGTTCCTGGACGTTTCGGACCAGACAAAATACTAAATTTTAATGTTGGGATCGGGACGTTTCGCGCTAGCAAACTGAAACTGAATCTTAAATCAGGACCGGTACATTTCGCACCAGACAATTGAAGTGAAACATGGCTCTTAGGTTGGGGCTTGGACGTTTCGGACCTAACAAAGAAACTTGATTTTAAAGTTGAGACTGGGACGTTTCGAGTCAGACAAAGTGAAACATCACTCTTAAGTTGGGACCGAGATATTTCGGACCAAGCAATATGAAACGTTACCCCCACCCCCCCCCCCCCCCCCCACACACACACACACACACAAACACACACCGTGATGTTTACTCCTTAATCTGAGTATGTGAGAATAGGAAGTGACAAAAGTTATTTCCCGTGTTACTAAACGCGCTGCAAGCACTACAACATGCCCTGCCAATGCACTTACATCAAGCAAGTGCCATAACTCTATCAGAAATAAAATCAAAGGGAAGGTGCATTAGTCTTTCCCTAAATATTATCAACATTGATGCATGTACATGTGTTAATTTTAATTATATGTTCATCGTAATTGTTTCCTCGTTTTCGTTTATCACATACAAGTCCGTGAAATGAATACGCCTGTAAACACTAATTTACAAACACTACTTTACATAGAGAGATTATATAGTGAAAAGTGAAGTTTACAAGGGGTGTGCAATTTACGGTTCTTGTGTTTCGCACATCGTATCATGGTGATTTACATTTGCATAAAGTTTCAAGAAAATATCTAGAACAGTTTTCAAGTTACAGACTGGACATAAATATATTACGGAAATCACTATTTTCAAAGTTCGAAGGGCCATAACTCCAAAAGTCGTTTAACCAAAGTTACAGTTCTTGTGTTCTGCACATCGTCTTATGATGGTTTACATTTGTGTGTAAAGGTTTCAATTGACAGAGCGATCACTAGTACATAGAAATGGTTATTTTCAATATCTACTATGTTCAAAGGGCCGCAACTTCAAAAGTAGGTTAACCAGAGTTACGGTTTTTGTGTTCTGCACGTTGCCTAAATGGTGCTTTACATTTGTGTGAAAGTTCATAAAAAGATAGATCAGACACGAGATCATAGTAGAAATGGCTATTTTCAATAACTACTACGTTCAAAGGGCCGCAACTCCAAAAGTAGGGTTAACCAGAGTTACGGTTGTTGTTTTTTTTGTGTGTATGCACGTTGTCTCATGGTGCATTACATTTGTGAGAAATTTGATAATAATATCTCGATCGGTTTTCATCTAAAGGAGCAGACACGAGTATATAGTAGAAATAGCTATGTACAATGTTCAAAGGGCAATAACTCCAAAAGTAGGCAAACCAGAGTTACGGTCATGTGTTTTGCACGTCGTCTCATAGCGCGCTTCACATTTGTGTGAAGTTTCGTGAAAATATGTAGGTCGGTGTCAGAGTTATGGAGCGGAAACGAAGTATGGAAGCGCTTGCGGACGGATGGACACTTTTTGTGGCGGGGCATAAAGCACCGAAAGAAATCAAACTACCAGTGCATCCAGTTTCCTTAAATTTCGGGTTTATCTCATGTCTCGCGAACTACAAATGGCTAGGTTAATGAAACTTGATACATACCAGCATCTACAGCAGAGGCCTTCCCAAGGGTTTGGGAAACAAGGGAACATGCCCATTTATTTTCAGAGAACAACGGGACACTGGCAAATATTTTAAGGGAGCAATGAACAAAGCTAATTTTGAGGAACAGAGAACATGTAGATTTTGAAAATCACTTTTAGGGAGCAAGTGAACATGGCCGTTTATTTCGTTTAATTTCAGGTAACAAGGGAACATAGACCTACGCCTTCTGCACCCCCACCCCAACCCGCGGAAAGAGCCTCATAGGAGAGGAGCTGATTCCATCAGTGACACTTCAGTCTTGACCCACTGGTTTTGTATATTGCATGTTAAGGAAAGTGTGTAAACTTTCAGGGAAGGCAACTTTAAACTAAACAAACAAAACAAAATTTGGGGAACAGTGAACATGTAGATTTTGAAAATCACTTTTTGGGAACAAGTGAATAAGTTATTTTCAGGAAACAAGGGAATAAGGACCTATACCTTCCCCCACCCACCCACCGCACGGAGGGGCCTTACAGGAGAAGAGCTGATTCCATCTGTAACACTTCAGTCTTGACCCACTGGCTTTGTATATTTCGTGTTAAGGAAAATGTATAAACTTTCAGGGGAGGCAACAATGTCAAATTGTGTTTTCTTCCTTCCTGAAAAGGAATCTACCCTTAAAGGAAAGAATTTGCTCCCAAGAGTAGACCCCTTTGAGAAGAGACTTGGTGGGCAGGAACGCGAACAGGAAACCAGTAATAGATTCACACCCCTGAAGGAAGTCACAAAAGAAGTCTCCCGGAAATGGAGACATCTTTCGTTACGATATTTTTCTTACTTTTCCCAGAAAGAGATAATTTGCATGAGACGCCAAAATCTTTATTCTGGAAAAATAAGAAAAATTATTTAAATGTCGTCTGCTGAAATTTTTTCCCTGAGTACCAAGAGTTTAAGTCAAATTTAATAATGTTTATACGTGTGAAGAAAAAAAAACATTTGCAAGTAAAAAAGATATGTGAAGATACCCAGGAAATGCCACAGTCACAAAGCACAGACATCCCGAGGCACCAAAAGAACGAGAGATGAGGAACAAATAATGACATAACAAAACGCCACGTACGAAACCATAGACACACAAAGAAAGAACTGCAACAGAGGTACTACCTTGGAACGGTGAGTTGAAAAAAAAAGAACTCACTAAAACAAAGTTTGTGTCCTCCCGTTTGCTTTCCAAATCACTTCTGACGAGCGGCTTACCCTAAAAGGACAAGCATTTGCTCCCATGGGGAGCAAACTCTTTCCGTTTAGAGTTTCAGACGGGAACAAAACAATTATTTTGACAGTTGCCTCCCCTGAAATTGCCAAGCAAAACAGAAAAAAAAAAAAAAACGAAAAAAATAGGACAGTCAGAACTGTCACTGATGCATACCCTGAGAATTAAGCTAAAGCTGAAACTTTAATGAGACTGACTACACTTTTCCGCCATTTCCGCCACACAACATATATTTTCATGATAAGATATGCAAATTTCCCTATAATCCTTAAATACCTGGAGCTATCGGAAGTCTTTCGTAGGGACTCAAAAACAATTTCGAATCAGCCTCGGTAAACGAGCTATCGGTGTTCGAGTCATTACTGTATTTTCTTTACTCTGGTTTGTGGCATCTCTTCTATTTGTCATGGTTTGCTTGTTTTCCCTCTTGGAGTCATTGGTAAACTGTGCTCAGTGATTGTGGGTCTTCCTGGATACCTTCAACACTATTTTTCTCTCATTACGAAAACACGCCTATTCAAATACATTGAAAATTTTACAACCAAAAAAGGAAAATTTTCAGATAAAAAATTCTGATATTTTTCATATTTCTGCTCAAAACATAGATTGTGGGTACTCGTTAGAACCGCCTCGCCGAGGCAGTTATAACGAGTACCCACTATCTATGTTTTTGAGCAGAAATAAGAAAAAATAATGTATACCCCTATAAGCCCCAGTTTTACAATATAAAAGTGGGGTTTAAGGGGGTCAAAATTATATAGGCATGTTTTCGTGATGCATAAGTGGCTGTCTGAATGTAGGTGTGTTTCTTTGTGCCGCCACATTATTGCTTTATGGTTGTGTCAAACTTTGCGGGCTATTTTGTATCGACTACCAGAGAAGCTTAAGGAGAGAAAATGGGCAGAGGACCCAGTAGATAAATGAAAAATGAGAAATAAAAGCGGGTGATGGTAAAAAGTGAATGACAGCGCAGAAACAGAAGAAATATGAACACGCCCTTCCCCATCACCGCCTGCAGCAAGTACAACAGTCTTGCCACATCTCTACCACCCAAAATTACTGCTTTAACGTATTGATACAATGACGCAATAAACACATTTTACTTCAATGCAGCTGATGTTAAGTGCCATATGGTGGCCGTAACGCGTCTCTCTGTATCACCGTCAGCTCTCAGAATGCTTCATAACGATCTGTAAATTCTGTCACAATTGACAGTCATGGTCTGCAATATAATTTGGCCGCAACGTCAGATAACGTGCCGGCCTCGGTGGCTTAGTTGGATGCGCCGTCCGACTGGAGACCAGGAGGTCGCGGGTTCAACCCCCGCCGAGGTCGGCAACATTCTTTCGTGGAGATTGATCATGAAATATTTTCTACGGTCATTCTCTCCCTTCCGCTGATTCAAGAAGGCCAGTTGTCAGTTTCTGGCGAAAGAATGTGCACACTACTGGTTAACCGCTTAGAGGACTAAGCCTGCCCAGTAAACGTGTGGTTAGGTAAACTGACCGCGCTCGACATGACCCCATTGTGGAACATTGGGTTGACTGGGCCGTAAAACCTCAAACAAACAAACAAACGTCAGATAACGCACTTTTTGACATGTGTTCCCAGCGAAGATTCAGATCAGCCTGCGCATTTGCGCAGTCTGATCAGAATCGTCACTGGGCATATTTTTGGATAACTAAGCATGCAAAGTTTCTTCATGCGGACAACAAAAACTCTGAACAGATTGCGCGCATGCGCAGGCTGATTTGAGTCTTTGTTCGGTGCATATGTCAGAAGGTACGTTTTCTCACGTTGCGGCTTATTTTTTTCCGTTGACACTGACGAAAAAGAAAGTGCTATTGTAGTTAGACCACGCCCAGCTAGCAGTCTTCTTAAATTTATAATGGACCGTTTTCGGCCGACAAAACCCCATATTGACTTTGTGCAGAACTGAGCAAAAAATATCTGGATATCTCTGTAACCTAGAGCAATAATAAAGAGAGAGAGAGAGAGAAGAGAGACAGACAGACAGACAGACAAAGACAAACAGACAAAGACAGACAGATAGACGGCAGACAGAGAGAGAGAGAGAGAGAGAGAGAGAGAGAGAGAGAGAGAGAGAGAGAGAGAGAGAGCGAGAAACAGAGAGAGAAACTCGAAACATAGTGTTTTGGGTTGTTTTGTCAATCCATTAATCCTTTTTTCGAGCCTCGGTACTCAGTTGGCGGTCAAGTGCCCAACCCCTTCCCCAGGTAAGGAAGAAAGGGAAAGATAAAGTATTATATAGAAAAGCAAGCATTTATATAGCTATCATCTTTAATTTAAATATTGTCAACTACTCATAGCAAATAATACAGAAAACTTTCATACATTCACATTACGAAAACACGCCAATTCAAATATATTGAAAATTTTACCACCAAAAACTAAAAATTTTCTAATAAAATTCTGATTATTTTCATATTTCTGCTAAAACATAAATTGTTGGTTCTCGTTAGAACCGCCTCGCCGAGGCGGTTCTAACGAGTACCCACAATCTATGTTTTTGAGAAGAAATAAGAAAAATAATGTATACCCCTGTAAACCCCAGTTTTACTATATAAAAGTGGGTTTTAAAGGGGTCAAAATTATATAGGTATGTTTTTGTGATGAGTGATCAAAAACACAAGAAAATGAAAACAACGTAGGAACGAATTTCATTTTTGCGTATTTTATTCGGGCGTGTATATGCTGGCGAATCATGAGATAACTGTTGTAAGTAGTGTTGCCACTGATGATCGATTATAATCGATCATCAGTCATTTTTGCCTCTTGTGGCTGGTGATCGGAAAGATTTTTTATAGTCGGCTAATCGGAAAATACTATTTTTAGAAATGTATTTTACTCACTTTACTTTCATAGGCAAGTTATATAGAAATGAAATTCAAAGTTGTTCATTTGGGTCATTCTAGATTTGTGATCAATAAAATGAAGACATTTGATAAAATAGCCTCAAATAAGTCAATCCAAAAGTACTGATATTTTTCTTTTTTTCCATGAAAACATATGTTGTGGGTACTCATTAGAAGCGCCTCTATGAAAACATATGTTGTGGGTACTCATTAGAAGGCCTCGTAGAGGCGCTTCTAATGAGTATCCACAACATATGTTTTCATGGAGAAATAAGAAAATTATTATCTGGATACCCCTGCTATTGATCTGGAGCTATGAATAAGTACCTGGAAGAAGGCTTAATTAAGAGTGAATATATCTTCTACAAATCGATTATTAATCGATGATCAGTCGGTTTTACAAAACCGATGATCGACTATGAAATTCTGGCCGATTGCCAACACAATTCCAACACAAAAGTTTATGCTGAAAAGCGAGTTGAATGGCTTATTTTTTTTAAAAAACATAAACACAAAGGAAATAGTATTCCGTTCCATTAGTTTTCAAGACTATCTGATCTTGTCCTTTCAGTAGACAAGCTAGTTATCCTTCGTGAGTCTTTTAATTCTTAGCACTCTGGGTAAAATTTTCAGCAGACGACATTTCGAAATATTTTTCTTATTTTTCCCAGAAAACAGTTGACATTTTATGCAAAGTGTCCCCACTGGAGACAATTTGCATAAAATTTTTAATCCTTTTCTCTGGGAAAAATAGGAAAAACCTCATCAATTTGTTGTCTGCTGACTATGCCAAGAGTGTGGTAAGTTAAACATTGTCCTAGTACTGCAGCCTCACGGATGGCTCACTCAAGCTATAACACCAATGACCAGTTGGCCTTTATTCCACTGTGGGCGGTAAATGGCAGACGACAAATGAATGGTAATGTTATTAAGGGGACTAGAGGCACTCGGAAGACTTTCAGCCATTTCCGCTAAAGGAGACATCTTTTGTTACCTGTTTCTTTACTGCACGCCAGGACTGCGTTCAGTAGTGCGCAGTGACAGCAAATGTGTTTTGCCCTGGATCCCGGTACCTAATGATGAGCACCAACAGGAGCAGGGATCCAGGTCAAAACCTGCACTTCTAAACGCAGCCCAGCTAGGCCACTTGATGATGTTCTCTTTTAAGATAAGAATTTACGCGCACTGAGAGCAATTCTTTCTGTATAGAGCAGACCCCTTTTCAGAAGGGGACAAATATGGGACAAATAAATTTGGACAGAGTTGTCTCCACTGAAAGTGTATCAGTGCCCCTTCAAAGCACTGCTAAGCTCTATTATCAGAAAACAAATCAGAAAACGGCCCTTACCGCATATGGACGCGTCAAGCGAAAGGGGCCTTCGAACAACCGCAAAATGCGCAGATTCAGATCATCCTGCGCATGCGTAAAGTATCATCCAGGACTGCTCTTCATTCGTATATTTTGTGGTATCCGATAATTCTGTTAGCGGACAGTGGAGGCCCTGATCAGACTGCGCGGATGCGCAGGCTGATCTTGGCCTTCGCTTTCCGCATATATCCGAAGATACGTTTTCGCATGACACGGCCCATATGTGCAGAGCGAAGATCCAGATACGCATGCGCATCCGTGCACGCGCAGTCTGATCAGGGCCTTTGTATCGGCCTTAAGAATCAACGGAATATGTGGAATATGAAGATGAATAGAGAAGGCCATGATCAGACTGCGCGGATGCGCAGGCTGATATGGGACTTCGCGATTCGCCCTTTTCTTGCGTTAACATAATATTCAAGTATTCTCTGCTAATTAACGCCCTTAGCAAGATAAGGGCTACTTCAAGTCTCAAGTGACACTGAATTTTTTCTTGAGAGAGTTAGTCCTGTCTTTAATTCTGTTGTATATTCGTAGAATGCTGTAGTCGGTAGTTCTCCTAACATGGTTACAAACTTTGCGAAAGTCTTTGTAGCAGTTCCTATAGTGATTAATTACAGCTAACGATTCCGGGACACGCACCCTATAACAGAAAGCATTATTTACTATTATTATTATTATTATTATTATTATTATTATTATTAATACAACCTTGTCCGGTGACCTGTGATTTCTGGTTTCAATTGTCTACTTGACATAATAGAGCTGGGAAGCATACGGTCACCGGATAAGGTTATATTTTGATCTATATTATAAATATAACCTTGTCCGGTGATCTGTGACTTCCCGGTTTAATTTTCTGTTTACTGTAATACAGCTGGGAACCAGAAGCCTCAGGTCACCGGACAGGGATATATTATTATTATTATTATTATTATTATTATTATTATTATTATTATTATTATTATTGTGGCACGACTGCCATGTTCTCTGTTGAAGCAGTAATAAACATAAACCCAATACAACACAAGCCAACATAGGAGGTGGAGCTATGACTCTCGTTATCTCGACTTCGCTTATCTCAAATAACCGCTTATCTCGAAGTGAAAATCTGGTCCCTGTTTTAACATGGAAATCTTACAACAGGTAACAAAAAATATGGACAAGAGGCCCACGGGCCACGGGTCGCTCACCTGTGTGAAATAGCCACTGCAGATATGCAGATGTTACACAACATTTTTCCAATCCTGTCATCGCAACTAATGAAAAGATCATCATTTAAGCAGTTCTTTATTTTGAAGAAGAAGATATATGGCATGCCAGTCAATTGAGCGTGATCATTTGAACAAACGCTAAATGGCAGCCAGCTTGGATTTACAATCGGCACGATTTTAGCTATTTTTGATCTACGAGTCACCCCAATGCTTCCTACCAAGTTTCGAGTCAACTGGCCTTTCAGTTCAGGAGAAGAGGCGAAAAATAGATTTTCAAGATGGCTGCCATGGCGGCCATCTTGGATATCCGATTGGCACGATTTTAGCTATTTTTGATCTACAAGTCACCCCAATGTCTCCTACGAAGTTTGGAGTCAATTGGCCTTTCGGTGCAGGAGAAGAAGCTAAATATAGATTTTCAAGATGGCGGCCATGGTGGCCATCTGGGATTTCTAAACAGAATGATTTTAGCTATATTTGATCTACAAGTCACCCTGATGCTTCCTACTAAGTTTCGAGTCAAGTGACTTTTGGGTTTAGGAGAAGAAACGAAAAATAGATTTTCAAGATAGCTGCCATGGCAGCTATCTTGGATTTACGATCGGCATGATTTTAGCTATTTTTGATCTAAAAGTCACCCAAATGCTTGCTACCAAGTTTCGAGCCAACTGGTCTTTCGGTTCAGGAGAAGAAGCGAAATATAGATTTTCAAAATGGCCACCATGGCGCCCATCCTGGTTTTACGATCGGCATGATTTTAACTATTTTTGATCTACAAGTCACCCCAATGCTTCCTACCAATTTTAGAGTCAATTGGCCTTTCGGTTCAGGAGAAGAAGCGAAAAATAGATTTTCAAGATGGCTGCCATGGCCGCCATCTTGGATTTCCGATAGGCACGATTTTAGCTATTTTTGATCTATAAGTCACCCCAATGCCTCCTACCAAGTTTGGAGTTAATTGGCTTTTGGGTTTAGGAGTAGAAGCGAAAAATAGATTTTCAAGATGGCGGCCATGGCCGCCATCTTGGATTTCCGATAGGCACGATTTTAGCTATTTTTGATCTATAAGTCACCCCAATGCCTCCTACCAAGTTTGGAGTTAATTGGCTTTTGGGTTTAGGAGTAGAAGCGAAAAATAGATTTTCAAGATGGCGGCCATCTTGGATTTCCGATCGGCACGATTTTATCTATTTTTGATCTGCAAGTCACCCCAATGCTTCCTAGCAAGTTTGGAGTCAACTGGCCTTTCGGTTCAGGAGAAGAAGCAAAAAAATAGATTTTCAAGATGGCCGCCATGGCGGCTTTTGATCTACAAGTCATCCTGATGCTTCCTAGCAAATTTGGAGTCAATTGGCCTTTCGGTTCAGGAGAAGAAGTGAAAAATAGATTTTCAAGATGGCAGCCATAGCGGCCATCTTGGATTTCCAATCGGCATGATTTTAGCTATTTTTGATCTACAAGTCACCCTGATGCTTCCTAGCAAGTTTGGAGTCAACTGGAGTCAACTGGCCTTTCGGTTCAGGAGAAGAAGCGAAAAATAGATTTTCAAGATGGCGGCCATGGCGGCCATCTTGGATTTGCGATCGGCACGATTTTAGCTATTTTTGATCTACAAGTCACCCTGATGCTTCCTAGCAAGTTTGGAGTCAACTGGCCTTTCGGTTCAGGAGAAGAAGCGAAAAATAGATTTTCAAGATGGCGGCCATGGCGGCCATCTTGGATTTGCAATCGGCACGATTTTAGCTATTTTTGATCTACAAGTCACCCTGATGCTTCCTAGCAAGTTTGGAGTCAACTGGCCTTTCGGTTCAGGAGAAGAAGCGAAAAATAGATTTTCAAGATGGCGGCCATCTTGGATTTCCGATCGGCATGATTTTAGCTATTTTTGATCTACAAGTCACCCTGATGGTTCCTAGCAAGTTTGGAGTCAACTGGCCTTTCGGTTCAGGAGAAGAAGCGAAAAATAGATTTTCAAGATGGCGGCCATCTTGGATTTCCGATCGGCATGATTTTAGCTATTTTTGATCTACAAGTCACCCTGATGGTTCCTAGCAAGTTTGGCCATGGCGGCCATCTTGGATTTCCGATCGGAACGATTTTAGCTATTTTTGATCTACAAGTCACCCCGATGCTCTTACCAAGTATCAAGTCAATTGGCACAGGGGTGTAGGAGGAGTAGGCTTTTAAAGCAATTGTTGACGCCGCACGACGGACGACGGACGACGCACGAGGGACGACGGACATTGACTGACCACAATAGCTCACCATGAGCACTTCGTGCTCAGGTGAGCTAAAAAAAAGCCAAAGGAGCAATTTCTCCTCTTTTTCTCAATACAGTATAACCTCAATGGCTCGAACACGTATGGCTCGTTTACCATGGATGATTCCATCTCTTTTTTCAGTCCCTACAAAATTCTTCCAATAGCTCAAGAAAACAAATATTTAATGATTTTTTCTTATTTTATCATGGAATTGTATGTTGTGTGTACTCATTAGAATCGCCTCATCGAGGCGATTCTAATGTGAGTACACACACCATACAATCATTGTGTAGAAAATCGTAAAGACTTCCCTAAATTATCGCTACTTGCTTCCTGTACTGGTGCCATGATTACCCTCAGTGGCTCGAACTACCCCATGTCTCGATCGAATTTCCATGGTCCCAAAGATGTTCGAGCCATTGAAGTTCGACTGTATTTTCAATATATCTCTAACTTCAGGAGTTCTATTACATATTAATTTGTGAAATGTGGTTGTTCGATTTATTTTTTCCTTAATTCTGATATGTTGAGGTACGGATATCTCGAAGTACTTTAGAGAGTCCCTTGGACTTCGAGATAACGACAGTCGACCGTAGTCAAACCCCCCAAAAAATGCGTCTGTTTTTTTTCACATTCTTTAGCACTGTCCAGCTAGCGTTCTAAAGAAACCCAAGTCTACTACTGTCGCATTCTTTAGCATGTGTCCAGCTAGCGTTCTAAAGATACCCGAGTCTACTATTGTCGCATTCTTTAGCACGTGTCCAGCTAGCGTTCTAAAGAAACCCGAGTCTACTATTGTCGTATTCCTTAGAACGTTTCCGGCTAGCGTTCTAAAGAAACCCGAGTCTACTATTATCGCATTATTTAGCATGTGTCCAGCTAGCGTTCTAAAAAAACCAAGTCTACTCTTGTCGTATTCCTTAGCATTTGCCCAGCTAGCGTTCTAAAGAAACCTGGGTCTACTATTGTCGCATTCTTTAGCATGTGTCCAGCTAGCATTCTAAAAAAAAACGAGTCTACTATTGTCGCATTCTTTAGCATGTGTCCAGCTAGCGTTCTAAAAAAAAACGAGGATACTATTGTCGCATTCTTTAGCAAGTGTCCAGCTAGCGTTCTAGAGAAACCCGAGTCTACTATTGTCGTATTCCTTAGACCGTTTCTGACTAGCGTTCTAAAGAAACCCGAGTCTACTATTGTCGCATTCTTCAGCATGTGTTCAGCTAGATCTCTAAAGAAACCCGAGTCTACTACTGTCGTATTCCTTAGAACGCTTCCGGCTAGCGTTCTAGAGAAACCCGAGTCTACTATTGTCGCATTCTTCAGCATGTGTTCAGCTAGAGCTCTAAAGAAACCTAGTGTACTATTGTCGTATTCCTTACAACGTTTCCGGCTAGCGTTCTAGAGAAACCCGAGTCTACTATTGTCGTATTCCTTAGAACGTTTCCGGCTAGCGTTTTAGAGGAACCGGAGTCTACTATTGTTGCATTTTTTAGCACGTGTCCAGCTAGCGTTCTAAAAAAAAAAAACGATCCAACTATTGTCGCGAAATCTGATATTAGGGCCATTGCTTTACGCTCATATGTTCTACACTATTATCCAATTCCTTAGAACGGCTTGCGTTCTAGAGAAACCCGAGTCTACTATTATCGCATTTTTAGCACATGTCCATCTAGCGTTATAAAGAAACCCGAGTTTACTATTGTCGCATTCTTTAGCACGTGTCCTGCTAGCATTCTAAAGAAACCCCAGTCTGCTATTTTCGTAATTCTATTTTCGTAATTAGCACGTTTCCGGCTAGCGTTCTAAAGAAACCCGAGCCTACTATTGTTGCATTCTTTAGCAAGTGTTCCTAGCTAGCGTTCTGGAGTCTTCATTTTGAAATTACAGTCATGTGATAAATATTGAATAACCGTATTCGATCTAATTACCGCACTGTGCGCTTAGGTTTTTTTTTTTTTTTTTAAAGTACTGGGAAAACTTGTGGTAAAATATGTACCTATATACTAAAGGTACACTTTAAAGAAAAAGATCAGCGAAGGACTTATCAAATGATGCTTATGCGAAGATTTTGTGTTTGTGTTTTTTCTGATCTTCTTTATAAAAGCATATGTTGTAGGTACTCATTTGAATTGCATCGACAAGTCGATGCAATTCAAATGGGTACCCACAACGTATGCCTTTATAAAGAAGTAAACAGAAAGTACGCTGGCTGTAATCTGAAGACTATGGAATTGCTTGACTGTGCGCTTATAGGGGTATGTGCGGTAATTAGGTCGAATACGGTATTAATCATCTCAGCCTTGCAGACCATGGGTGACAGATACAATTGCAGATCAACACTGATTGGCGTTTGCTTTGTTTTTTTTTTTTTTTTTTTTTTTTACTTTGTTATGTTTGGAAGGCTCCTGTTTTGAAGAAATGTACTTATGTCCAAATCCAAATTCAACAAGAATTCCGCGGAAGGCGTCATCGCACCTGCTGGCGCAAAAGTCACAGGAGCCACAATTTGAATGTGGTTATTAAATAAGTTTATTTCATTCTCAGCAGTGCTTACTTGGAAAACTGGATTGAAAAAAATGTAGACAAAGTGCCTAGTGGGGCACATATATTCCAGGCCAGTCCCATTCCCTCTAATGGCTATATCTTCAGCACTGACTTTTTGTATCATACAGCCCAATGATAATGGAACGTTGATGTAAAATGTGTAAAAGTCACTGGAGCATGAAATATAGGTCAAGGTCACAGGTCAAGGTACCTGCTAATTCAGTACATCAAGAAACAGAATGCAAGGTATGATGGTTGTAGGCCTTATAGTTGAGTTATCAAACATCAACGTAAAATGTGTCAAATATAGGTCAAGGTCACTGGGTCAAGGTACCTGCCAAGCCAGGGCAATGAGGTGAAGCACTATGCAAGGTTTAGTGGTTGTAGGTCTTATATTTGAGGAGATACCGAACATCAATATAAAATGTGTCAAAGTCACTGGAGTGCACAATATAGGTCAAGGTCACCAGGTCAAGGTACCTGTCGAGTCAGTACATCGAGAAGAAGTGCTATATAAGGTTTGGTGGTTGAAGGCCTTACAGTTGAGGACATATGGAAGGGTGACGTAAGGTGTACAAGTCAATGGAGCGTGAAATATAGGTCAAGGTCACCCAGTCAAGGTACCTGCAGAGTCTGTACACTTAGGAGAAGCACTATGCAAGGTTTGATGGTTGTAGGCCTTATAGTTGAGGAGATATTGAACGTTGACGTAAAATGTGTAAAAGGCACTGGAGCGCAAAATATAGGTCAAGGTCACCGGGTCAAGATACCTGCCAAGTCAGTACATATAGGAGAAGCACTATGCAAGGTTTGGTAGCTAGAGGTCTTACACTTGAGGAGATCTGGAATGTTGATGTAAATTATGTCAAAGTCACTGCAGCCAAAATATAGGTCAAGGTCACCAGGTCAAGATATCTGCTAAGTCAGTACATTGAGGAGAAGCACTTTGCAAGGTTTGATGGCTGTAGGCCTTATAGTTGAGGAGATATCGAACGTCGACGCAAAATATGTCAAAGTCACTGGAGCGCAAAATATAGGTCAAGGTCACCGGGTCAAGGTATCTGCCAAGTCTGTACATCTAGAAGAAGCACTAAGCAAGGTTTGGTAGTTGCACGCCTTATAGTTGAGAAGATCTGGAACGTCAACGTAAATTGTGTCAAAGTCAATGGAGCGCAAAATATAGGTCAAGGTCACTGGGTCAACATATCTGCCAAGTCAGGAGGTCAGGGAGATGTGTCATGCAAGGAATGATGGATGTTGTAGAATTGTAGTTGATTAGAATACTAACTTTGACGTAAATGTCGAACTTCGACATAACAGAACTGTTAAGAGACAGACGGACGGACGAACGGACAGACGAATGGAAAAGCGGGCACCTATGTCGCAAAGTCAGGAGGTCAGGGAGATATTTCATATAAGGTTTGATGGTTGTTTAGTCTTGTAGTTGATTAGAATACTAACTTTGACATAAATGTCGAACTTCGACATAACAGAACTGTTAAGAGACGGACAGACGGACAGACGAACAGACAGACGAATGGAAAAGTGGGCACCTATGTCGCAAAGTTGGGAGGTCAGGGAGGTGTTTCATGCAAGGTTTGATGGTTGTTTAGTCTTGTAGTTGATTAAAATACTAACTTTGACATAAATGTCGAACTTCGACATAAATCTTGACAGACGGACGGACGAATGGACAGACATACGGAAAAGCGGACGCCTATGTTGCAAAGTCAGGAGGTCAGGGAGATGTTTCATGCAAAGTTTGATGGTTGTTTAGTCTTGTATTGATTAGAATACTAACTTTGACATAAATGTCGAACGTCGACATAAATGTTGACAGACGGACGGACGGACTGACGGACTGACGGACGGACGGACGGACAGAAAATCGGACGCCTATATCGCACCCTGCTACAAGCAGGTGCGATAAAAATGGAACAGTCCACCTCAGAAACTAAGGAGGGAATGGCATCAAACTAACAGGTTTCAGATACCTACTGTTATGTTCATAGCTACCGGAAAAAAATCCCTAGCGGCTCAAAAACGAGTTCGAATCAGCCACGGTAAACGAGCCATCGGTGTTCGAGTCATTGAAGTTTTACCGTATACAATCATTCCGTTTGGTACGTACCTGGAAAAGCCCGGTTTAGGCCATAGCTCGTGGGTGGTAACACTCCCTGCATGAACACGTGACGGTACGAAAATATTTTTCTGGCGGGTATATATGGCGTAGGTTCTGTTGAAATATTGCACAATATCTGAGCCGTTGTTTTTCTCCACCCTACCCCAATCTTTTATGTAAAGGTAACTCATAAATGTGAATCCGGCAGCCGTAGGGTTTCTATTCAGCAAGGTACTCTGCAAAATAAAGTTTTAACTCATTTTAGTCTGGAGACCCCTAAAAGGGTAACCGGCAAACAGCACAGACACAGATCAGACGCCGCACAACGCACAGTCTGATCAGGGTCTACACTGTTTGCATTAACTACAGGAATTTCTATAAAAACAGCAATAACAAAAATCAACCAGGCACCCTGTTACTGGAAATAGACTGGACCAAAGAGTTGTGGTAGTAGAGTCCACTCGAGTTAACTCTTTCAAACCCGCAGACAAAACATATACCTTTGCAAACTGTGTAGCTCCAGATGAGCCGTCCCGTCAGGATCTACACTGTTCGCCATTTTGTTACTGATTTTTAACTGAAACCCCGAATTGCAACAATGAACATTTCCAAATTCAAAGACAGAAGAGTCCATTTATGTAACTCATGGGCGAACAAGTTAACCCTCCTCTTGCTGAACAAAGGCATGCCCTGTCTTAGCAAACAGTGTAGATCCAGATCAGTTGGCTTCTGAAGAAGCCAACTGATCTGGATCTGCACTGTTTGTCATTAAATATGTGAATGTCTATCGAAAACCCGGATCAAGTAATCTGATTGGCTGGAAATTGGAAGTGGGCGTGGCTTCTTAATTTATTCCGCAAGGCAAGGGTTAAGAACTGAGCACTAAGTTAGAATTAGCAAAACATTTTACTTCTGGTTGTTATATACTTTTCTGTTTTGTATTTTAGTAAAATCATTACAAAGACAATATTTATTAATAAAGTCATTTTTTAATAACCATTTAAGCCCGGCGGTCCAAATCAGATCTCTTTGCAAACAGTGTAGATCCTGATGAGACGGCCCATCAGGATCTACTCTGTTTGCCATTCTGTTATTGATTTTTGACTGAACCCCTGTTTGCAACAATGAACGTGTCCAAATTCAGAGATGGAAGAGTCCATGTCAGAAACTGGGGAGTGAAAGGTTAATCTACTGTCTCTTTGCTCCTTATCCAAACATCCTGACATAAAACGGCATTCAGCCAAACAGTTTCCGTACATATTAAATTTAACTGCTTTTGTCATATGTGGTCATGGTAAATCACTTGGACGTCAGTTCCCAGTGCGTCTTGCAGCCGCAAAAGACCTTGTCCCAAGGGTGTACCATACCAAATTTAAGCTCTATAGCGTTTATGGTCATTAGCATCCATCTAGGAGACAATTTGCATGACTGAACTATACTATCAAAACCTATTTTCTGAAAAAAAAAAACAAAAAAAAAAAACAGAAACTATTTCAAAGTGTCCTCCACTGAATATGCCCAGAGAGAGATAAATGTTGAAATCAGTGTACCACGTTGCGCGCACTGTGCGCGCGTGTGTGTGTGTGCGCGCGTGTAATCTAAGTTATTATTGATCTCAAACATTCAGGAAGGACCAGACTTAAAGCAAATACGAATTGACCCGGGCGCAGTTTCAATCCTTTTTAAATTGACTGATTAGCAAAACTGGGCATGTCCGTCATTACCTGTAAAATTATCAATATTTTGCAAACATGTTACATGTATTATGATTGACCAGATCAAATGGAACACATACCATCATATCCTTCAGGTTGTCATCTCGCAGAGGAAGCAGGAACTCGTCCAAATCCACCACACTGACAAACGAGTAGCCCCTGAGCCGCTCTTGACAATCGAACACAGTTACTTGCTCGTCTTGCCATGCCTGCACATTTTTGTCCCCCACGTCTCGGTTGTGAGCTGTAGTTAGTGGGAAATAAACTAATATAAAGGCCAGAAAGGTGAACAAACATCTGGACAAACTACAGTAAAACTTCAATGACTCGATCACCGCTGGCTTGTTTACCCTGGCTGGTTCGAACTCGTTTTTGATCCCCTGAGAAATTCTTTCGATAGCTCAAGACAGTAATATTTAGGGATAGTTTAGAGAAGCTTTCCTTAGAGTATATATCACGTAGTATACCATTAATTTAAACTCGAAAAGACAATCCTAAATTGTCCGTATTTGTCTCCTGATCCGGCGCTATGATGAACTCTCAGTGGCTCGAACTATCCATGTCTAGAACAAATTTCACTGGTCCCAAAGATGTTCGAGCCATTGACGTTGGACTGTAGTTTACAATCTGTATTATTAATTCCTCTGTTTGCGCTTATTTATTTATTTATTTTTTTTTCAGGCTTTTCGAGATTACAAAAGATCTACAGTCGAACTTCAATGTCTCAAACATCTTTGGCATCTTGTTTGTTTGTTTGTGTTGAGGTTTTACGGCCCAGTCAACCCAATCGGGTCATGCCGAGCGCGGTCAGTTTACCTAACCACACGTTTACTGGGTAGGCTTAGTCCTCCAAGCGGTTAACCGGTATTGTGCACATTCTTTCGCCAGAAACTGACAACTGCCCTTCTTGAATTAGCGGAAGGGACAGAATGACCGTAGAAAATATTTCTTGATCAATCTCCACGAAAGAATGTTGCCGACCTCGGCGGGGGTTGGCATCTTAGCATTTGTTCGAGACATGGGTAGATCGAGTCACTGAGGGTTAATCATGGCGCCAGGTCTGGAAGCAAATGGCGCCAATTTAGGGAAATATTTTCGATCTTGTATACAATAATGGTATGTTGTGTGTACTCATTAGAATCGCCTCATCGACATACAATTCCATGATAAAATAAGAAACATTCCCTGAATATGTGTTTCCTTGAGCTATCGGAAGAATTTCTATCGGTAGAATTTCGTAGGGACTTAAAAATGAGCTCGAATGAGCCATGATAAACGATCAGTGTTCGAGCTACTGTAGTACCACTGTATATGGCTCGTGGGGGGTGGGGGTGGGGGGGGGAGTAACAGGGGTAATTTTGGTACGGGTGTGTGAGCCGGTATTTCAAAACCTACCCCATTCATATACCTGGCCTTCGAAAAAACGGACCCATTCATATACTTGATCATCCAAAATGTTGACCTATTCATATACTGCCCTTTGACTTTTTGTACCCATTTTTTGCTGGTTATTACACAAATATCACAGTCAATTCATGTACTACCAAGAGGATAAGCAGCCTCGAAAAATCTCTGAGCGAAAAATATGTGTATATACCAGGATGTCAGAAAAATGGGGCCTTTCACACAGGAATCCAGAAAAATCGGACCATTCATATACTTTTTCTTGAAAAAGGGGGCCAATCATATACCTGGCAGCGCTGAAAAAGGGGGCTATTCGGCACGCACATCCGTACTATGCCATATATAGGAAGTTACCCCCGCCCCCCTCCCCCACCCGCCCACGAGGTATATGGACAACGTAAAAATATACGTTATGACATTGGCGATCATCCAAGACTCAAATCAGCCTACGCCTCCGCAAGTCTTGGTTGTCTAGAGCCTTGGTTATCCACAGAGCACACAACGAAGTCATGTCAGACTGCGTGGATGTGCAGACAGATCTGAGTCTTCGCTGGGCAGGTCATCTTTAAAATCTATAAAAATTGCCCTTGGAAACAAAGAACGCATAAAAAAACAAAAATGGAGTCTCGGTTTGACTGAGACTCCCAACACGACAGCAACGCAGCTCACAACAACCGCACACGCATCCACCACTCCTCAACATCGGCTTAAGGGGAACTCGAGCTTCCAAGACGCCAAAAATGGGCTCGATTATTCCAAGGCAACCACATTTCAGGTAGATTCAACAAGAAGTATCTTTAAAAAAGATGATTGCCGAAGGTGAAAAATATTTGGTGCATATAAAAGATTTTTTGATAAATTCTTATCTTAGCCAGCTTAAACATAGCGCATTCAATCATCTAGGTTTAATTTTCGCTAGGTGAATTTCAGTTGCACAGTACGAGACACTTAAAAAGCCACACCGATAATGCTCAGAAGGCCAATATCTTTAATTGCCAATTCCAATCGGTGTTCACCCCAAAGTCCCACCTAACCCTTAAACAGCTTTGTCAGCAGAAAGTCCAAGACCTTCAAGAATAAGGTCCCTACATCCCAGAAAATGTCCCTCCTGAAGCCAGAAATAAGTACACAAGCATAACAGACATTGACATTTCAGTAAACGGCATCATGAAATTGCTGCAAGGCCTAAACCCCGACAAAGCACCGGGGCCTGACCACATCAGACCCCTGTTTCTCCTGAAACTCTGCCGTGAGGTCGCTCCCATCTTGCAAGTCATCTTCTCGAAGTCCCTAATGGAAGGTTTTCTGCCTTCCGACTGGTTAAAGGCTAATGTTTCGCCCATTTTTAAGAAGGGAGACAAACATGCCCGGCCAACTATAGGCCTATCTCGCTTACATGCATTCTGTGTAAGCTACTTGAGCACATAGTGACCTCCAATGTGGTGAAACACTTGAACCAACATAAGATCCTCTACGACCTCCAGCATGGCTTCCGTGCCAGGAGGTCATGTGAAACTCAACTCACTATGTTGATTGAAGAACTTCATCAAAACCTTTCAGATGGCAAACAGACAGACGTCATATTGCTGTATTTCAGCAAAGCATTTGACAAGGTGAACTATGAGAAACTTATTTATAAGCTACATGGCTACGGTGTCCGTGGTAGAACCCTGTCTTGGATCAAGGCTTTTCTTAATGGCAGGTCACAGACTGTGGTACTTGAGGGGGATTGTTCTGAGGAAGTACCAGTAACATCAGGTGTCCCACAGGGATCTGTCCTCGGGCCAATCCTCTTCCCTGTCTACATAAATGACCTTCCTGAAAAGGTTAAGTCCCAGGTAAGACTCTTCGCCGACGACACGGCTGCTTACCTTGCCATTAAAAGCCTGCTGAATCAAAGCAACTACAGGATGACCTCAACACTCTCCAAGAATGGGAACTCGACTGGAATATGGAGTTTAATCCAAGTAAGTGCCAGGTCATTCGAGTAACAAGAGCAAGAACGCCTATCCCAACCCAGTATACCCTACATGGCCAAACACTTGAGGTTGTACCCTCTGCCAGGTACCTGGGTGTGGACATTGCTAGTGACCTGTCCTGGAAGCCCCATATAGCAAGAATTACAAACAGTGCCAACAAATCCCTTGGTTTCGAGTAGAGATCATAATTGAGAGAGCTGCAACCAGTTCGAAGTCTAGTATGAAGTATCTGCATGCTTCTGTTGCCTGTATAAAAGTATTTTGGAACAATTACTCTGCCCTGATTTAATTGTCTCTTAAAATCATCAACTGTATCTACAATCCTGTCAGGGCAGGGGAGATCGTTCCAATCACGGATGACTGCAGGAAGAAAAGAATTATAATACTGACTAGTGCGAGAATGGATTGTTCTAATATTATTTGCGTTACGCAAACTGTAACGTGAAGTGTTCTGGTCAGGCCGAGGAACCAGTGAAGAGAGATAAGAGGGAGCAATGTCGTTATTCAGTTTGTAAAAAAAGGACTAATTTATGCTTTCTTCTCCTTTCATCTAGTGTTTCCCATCCGATATCATTATATAGGTTTTGCACAGAAACTAGTTTAGTTGTTCCAGTAGCTATTCTAGCAGCCTCTAATTGTATTTTTTCTAAATCATGTTTCTCTTGTTGAGTGCAGTTGTCCCAAACTACATCGGCATATTCTAGTATTGGGCGAATAAAAGCAATATAAATTGTTTCTAGGGACTTCCTATCTAAGGTATATTTAAATTTCCTCATGACATTTATTCTCGACCATGCCTTACTCTTAACATATTCTATATGTTTATGCCAGGAGCAGTCTGATGATATGTAAATTCCCAAATGTTTATGAAACTGAACTTCGTTAATTTCTTGATTCGCCATAAAAACCGGAGGATGACCAGGTTTGTTTATTTTGCGAGAGATAATAAGAGATTCATTTTTATTTGGGTTAAATTTCACTAACCAAGACTTTGCCCATTTTGATATTTTGTTAAGATCAGTATTAAGGATTTCAGCAG
The DNA here is from genome assembly GCA_964016985.1 of Anodontia alba. NCBI lineage: Eukaryota > Metazoa > Mollusca > Bivalvia > Lucinida > Lucinidae > Anodontia > Anodontia alba. The sequence goes on along the minus strand of OZ024824.1, from coordinate 41,704,343 downwards.
CAGCATCTGGATTTTCTACAATAATATACAGATTAGTATCATCAGCAAAAAGTCGGATATTCGATCGAATTTCAGTGACAATGTCATTTGTGTATATCAGGAATAAAAGAGGGCCTAAGATGGACCCCTGCGGAACGCCAGCTTTAATATAATTCCAGATAGACTTGACCCCAGATAACACAACACGTTGTTTTCTATTTTCCAGATAGTTGGTGAACCACTGAAGTACATTTTCAGTTATTCCTGCTGCCTTAAGCTTATGAATTAGTCCTCTATGCCATACTCGGTCGAATGCTTTGCTGATATCACAGAAAACTACTCAGATTTCTTTCCCTGAATCAAATGCGTGGCAGAAAGTATCATATAAATATGTTAATTGATTAACAGTAGAGTCGCCTGGTCTAGACTGGAACGATGTAAGGATATTGTTGTCAAGAAAATGATTGTACAGATATTTAAAAACAAGTCTTTCTAAAGCTTTGTCTAAGTTACTCAAAAGTGAAATCGGTCTGTAATTAGAGGGAACTGCCGGATCACCACCTCTGAGTATTGGGCAAACATGACTTTCTTTAAAACAAACAGGTACGGTTCCATGTTGTAAGGACTGGTTAAAAAGAGCACAGACAGGAATAGAAAGCTCATCAGCTAGTGCAGAGAGAATTCGATTACTAATTCCGTCGGGTCCAGAAGCTTTCCCAACAGGGAGGGATTTTAAGATAAGTTTAACCTCATCTGGTGAAAAAACGAGAGAACTTAAACAACGTTCAACCTGATATGGAACAATTTCAGGAAGTACAGCATCATGATCATTCAACAGAGTTTGGTCACGGAAGAAGTCATTAAGAACGTTAGCTTTCTCTTCCTCTTCAACAAATACTAGACCGTCCTTCTCTAATGGAGGACTAGAAGATTGAGAAGAAGGGGAGATAAAAGACTTGAGAAGTGACCACCACTGTTTAGGTGATAAAGAATCAGATTTAAGTTTATCAGATAAAGACTCGTTAAGTGCTTTTTTAGACTCTCGAATCATGGATATAGTTTTATTACGAAGCCGTCTGAAAGTATTCCAGTCATTCATTGAATTAGTTTGTTTTGCCCGACGGTAAGCTCTTTTACGTTTCCTTATATATCTTTTGATTGACGTACTCATCCATGGTGGATCAGACGGTCGTATTGTTACTATCTTATTTGGAATGCAATCTTTTGAAATTTCAAGTATCTTGTCGATTAGTCTCTTAGCATAAACATTTATGTCAGAGTTATGGAGAGCGTTCCAGTCTGTTGACAATGCCATTTCTTTTAGAAGATCATAATCCCCTTGTTCGTATCGCCATATGTGACGTGTAAATGATCTACGTATCGGCTTGCAAAATTTAAATATGCTAAAGATTGGACAGTGGTATCTCAAATCCTGGCCAAGAAAGGGGTCTCCCACACCGTTTAAGATAACATGATTAGGATTACTCACAAGCATCAAGTCGATGAGGGAGGAAGAATGTTCCGTAAAATGTGTTGGTTCATTTATAACCTGAGTTAGAGAAAATTGATAACAAAGATCGTTTATTTTCCTGGCCGATTGAGGGTTATACATGTTAAGATTAAAATCGCCAGTTATTATGATGTCATTTATACCGGTGTCTACAGCAAGGTGGATCGAATCCTCCATTGTTGAATAATAGTTTAAATCTGAATTGGGTGGTTTATAAAATAATCCAAAAAGTACATGTCTATGTTAAAGGACTAGTTCTATCCAGATGCATTCAATTCCTATCGGTTCTAGATCTAATCTGCGTTTATAATAAATAGAATCTTTAACATATATCATTACTCCCCCATGACTATCACTCTGTCGATCTTTCCGTTCCGGCTCCCTATACGACTGTATGAGAAGGGCTTCTTTGGATATGGATGGATTAAGCCAAGTTTCAGAAAAGGCGAGAATGTCAAATTCAAATAGTTCTGAGCTTAGAATATCTATCTTGCGAGTAATACTCTGCACGTTGTAATGAACAATAGATAACTTGTTTTGAAGAGTGGACAAGTTCATAGAAATGTCCGATGCTAAAGACGAATTATTAGCACTGCTAACTGAGATGCCTGTGGGAGGACCCGGATTCTGTTCGATATCTCCGGCCTTAAGAAGAAGTATAAAGATCCAGGCGACCGTAACCAGTAGGAGAATAAATGCTAATCCATGGCGTGTAAACTTACAGTTTTCCGTGTAGAGTTTGCCAGGTACAATGTGTCTAAGGTGATTTTGAAATACAAAATTGTGTTCTTCAAGGTTTTCTTTGATGGTTGATAAAAGAGAGAAAGAATTGTCTACTCTATTCCAGATGTATAACAGAACAAGGATTCGGAACAAAAACGGCACAATATTGATACGATACCTATGTGTGTGTGAGAAGGCGAACAATTCAACTGATTTTATTTTCATGACACTGAAGATATTAAAATCTGAAAAAGAACACATGCCATCACACACAAATAAATATCATTGTACCAAATACAATCAGTACGGCCAAGCCCGTGCACCCTCCACAGACGTTCCGCTCCAGAAGTCCTCAATACGAAAAATAAAGAAGAAAAAGACGTGAGAATAAAGAGAATCAAAATCATGATGACGAATCTTGACAGCTTCAAACTGGCTGTCAGCCAGGAGTACCACCACAGACCATAAATCTAAACACCACTGTTTTTATCCTCACTTTTTCTTGTTTCTACTGTATAATACACTAACACTATGCACTTTCATTCTGTTCTCACTGTCCGCTTTGTTTTTAACTCTTTACTTTTATCGCATGTTGCGGGGAACCCGACACGTAATACTCAGTTGAGGGTGTTGTCGTATGAAGAGATAGGTTTGTAAGGTGTTTTATATAACCGCTTTTTGTTTTGTTAATAAATACATTATATAATGTAACTCGGTTTGAAAAAAAAACATACGTGATATGATATAAAAATGGGTTATAACCACATTTAAATAAATGGTTATCAGAATTTTTAATATAGAATTGTATCGTATATATTGGACTTCATATTCCACTGCAAATCTAATCAAATAATCCAGATTATATTAGTTTGTTCTTAAGTACTCTGTTACAGTACTAGTCAGTGCGTATCTGCCTCTAGACTGGTTCCAGTCGTTTTTGTTTTATATCTATTTCTCTCTTTCTCTACATTATTTTTTTTATCATGATCCTCTTTAATCCAACTTCAAGTTGCCTATGGCTGAACAAAAACCTTTCTTTCTAGCCAAGGGACTGAAGTAAACAAAAATTCTATAAGCTATACAAGTGTTGTCCCCTCAAAAAAAAAAAAAAAAAAAAAAAAAAAAAAAGAAAGAAAAGAAAAGAAAAAAAAAAAGAAAAATAAAGAAAGGGTCTGGGGCCAGACTAATCTGCCTCATTTAAAGTATTATTAAGTATTTTGTCACTGACATTGTTGAACCGAAAAATTCGTTACAGCAAAATAAGCGGCACTCATAATTTTGAAAAGGATATAACTCTAAGGAAAATACTTTGACATGAAAACATAATCCTCACTTCACTATAAGAGCTTCTATTAGACCTTTCACCCCGGAATTTCTGAAGTGGATTTTTCTGTCCTTGAATTTGGACATGTTTATTGATTCAAGCAGTGGCTTTAGTCTAAATTCTAAAACAGAATGGAAAACAGTGAAGACCCTGATGAGACGGCTCGTTACGAGCCATCTCATCTGAATCTACACTGTTTGAATAAGCATTTGTTTTGGTCTGCCAGGCAGAAAGGATTAAAAGACGAAATTTGCTTCTAGGCGGTATGTTGACTCCTTCTGGGAGCAAATTCTTTCTTTAAGAATAATCTCTAGTCTTGAAAAGTTTCAAACAATAGGGAGGCAGATTTCTTTCTGCAAAACTTGTTTTCAGATCAGCCAATAAGGCCGCACAATCTGATATTAGGGCCATTGCTTTACGCTGATATATTCTACACTATTATCCAATGGTTTTGTCAGCGGGAAGCTAAGACTTTGATCAGACTGTCCATAAAACTCAGCTCAAATATATAAAATAAAGAGTCTGTGTGGCCGAGTGGTTAGCGCTCCCGACTTAACATCACAAGGTCCTGCGTTCGAATCGCGCTGAAGGCAGAATTCAGCTCTTGGCTGTACGGAGCACAGAGTCTTTCATTATCGTCCTTCATTACGAAAACACGCCTATTCAAATATATAGAAAATTTCACCTCCAAAAACTAAAACTATTTAGATACGAAAACGCTGATATTTTTTACATTTCTGCTCAAAACATAGATTGTGGGTACTCGTTAGAACCGCCTTGGCAAGGCGGTTCTAACGAGTACCCACAATCTATGTTTTTGAGTAGAAATAAGAAAAATAAATGTATAACCCTGTAAACCCCAGTTTTACTATAGAAAAGTGGGGTTTAAGGGGGTCAAAATTATATAGGCATGTTTTCGTGATGTTGCATCGTCTTGATATGACTTAAAAATGTTGAACGGGATGTCAAACACCAAATTATCACCATCACCATCAAATAAGAAAGTATGAAAAAAAAAGCAAACAGTTGACCAGCGAGTATTAAGCAAGCTGAAACAGTGCGATGTCCGTAGGAGCGCTAAAGTTAACAAGCCGAAACAGTATCATGTCTTTCGGAGCGCTGTATTGGTCTCCCAAAAGCAAAGAACAAGGCGAAACAGCGTAATGTATTCCGGTGCAATGAATTTGTCTCTCAAAAGCAATAATTAAGCCAAAACAGTGTGAAGTCTTTTGGAGCACTGAATTTGCCTCCCAAAAGTATTGAATAAGCTGAAACAGTGTGATTTCTTTTGGAGCGCTGAATTTGTCTCCTAAAAGCAATTAATTGACAAGCCGAACAGTGTGATGTCTTTTTGAGCGCTAAATCGGCCTCCCTAAAGCAATTAACAAGCCTAAACAGCGTGATGTCTTTTGGAAGCGCTGAATTTGGCTCCCAAAAGCAATGAACAAGCCGAAACAGTATGATGTCTTCCGGAGTCCTGAATTTGTCTCCTAAAAGCAATTAACAAGCCAAACAGTGTAATGTCTTTTGGAGCGCTAAATTGGCCTTCCTAAAGCAATGAACAAGCCTATACAGCGTGATGTCTTTTGGAAGCGCTGAATATGTCTCCTAAAGCTATAAATAACCCGAAACAGGACGGTGTATTTGCAATAAGCACGCCGAACAAGTGCTATGTCCTTCGGAGCAGTGAATTTGTCTCCTGAAAGTAATGAGCTAGCCGAAACTATGTGATGTCCTTTGGGGCGCTGAATTTGTCTTCCAAAATCAATGGGCAAACTGAAACAGTGTGATGTCTTTCGAAGCGCTTAATTTGTCTCCCAAAAGCAATAAACAAGCCAAAATAGTGTGTTGTCTTTTGGAACGCTGAATTTGTCTCCCAAAAGCAATTAACAAGTCGAAACAGTGCGATGTCTTTCGAAGCGCTGAATTTGTCTCCAAAAATCAATCAGCAAGCCGCAACAGTGTGATGTCTTATAGATACTGAAATTGTCTCCCAAAAGCAATGAACACGTCGCAAATATGCGACGTCTCTCGAAGCGCTAAATTTGTCTCCCAAAAGCACTAAGAAAGCCGAAACGTTGATATCTTTTGGAACGCTTAATTTGTGTCTCAAAATCAATGAATAAACCAACAAAATGCGATGTCTTTCGAAGCGCTGAATTTGTCTCCCCAAAAATATAAGCAAGCCAAAACAGCGTGATGTCTGTTGGAGCGCTTAATTTGTCCCCCAAAAGCAATAAACAAGCAGAAACGGGTCGATTTCTTTAGAAGCGGTCGCACTGTTTCGGCTTGTTTATTGCTTTTGGGAGACTAATTCAAACTCTTTTGATTTGACGTCTGCTATTGTTGTACACGAAAGATACAGTAAAATATACTAACCTGACACTTTCCAAGGGAAATCGAATTCCCGAGTCTCCATGAAACCTAGATCCTGGTAGTAAGCGAGTATTTTCCTAGTCACGTCTGGTATATTGTAAGTAAACATAACAATTTTACTTACTTTCATCTCCCTATAATACTCAATCCAGTCAATCAGAAGATTCGTGCTAATGTTTCCATAGACAATTTTGGCACATAAAGCAACTGAATCTTGGGGTTGCTTGACAGGAAAATATGGCACTTGAAATCTAGAGCGCTCTTTAGAACACCGCTGAACGTAAAATTCTACTGCAACACCTTTCAAATGTTGGCTGTCTCCGCCAAAGGGGCAGCGATACTGCAGCGCCCTCAGGTGTGTACTTGTCTTGTAGTATGTCTTATTAGCAAGGGCGCTGGTTAGTCTTCCGTTGTCCCAGTAATAGCAACATTTAAAGCGTGTTTTCTTGTGTTTATAAGCTTCCCAACCATTGACAACCATCTTGTTCCACCCACTTTTAGCCGTCGTATTGGCAGAAATTATTGATATCATATATACGTCACCATGAGTGTTTATTCGGAAAAATGGAGCCTGGGCCTTCTCTGATCTTGATATAACCACCGCATGATTCGTGATTGCAACTTCTTTAGATGTTATGTTTTTTGAAGTCAAAGAGCTGATATCGTGTGTCTTGTACCGTGTCGTAATATTGATCTGAAACTGAACAAGCAAACATTTGCGGAATCTCTGAGAATTATGTGAATGGACAAAATAAGGCCTGAGAGAGACAGACAGACAGACAGACAGACAGAGACAGAGACAGGCAGGCAGGCAGGCAGGCGGACAGATAGACAGACAGACAGACAGACAGAGCATTTTGCAGTCTCAACAATATTCAAGGTACACAACACTCCAAAAAGTTACAAAATCGTCCAGATTTTATTGTCTATGCCCATGGGCGTAGACAATTGTAGAGTTTGATATTGGCCCGGAAGCAATTTATTAAAGGTCATGGACTGGTCCGATGCTATTTCCATGGACTTGATATTGCTCCGGAAGCAATTTATTAAAGGTTGAGGACTGGTCCAATGCTGTTTCCATTGGCTGCTCACCTGTCTTTTAACTAAGAATTAGCTTTCATAAAACAAGCTTGGTCTTCATTTAACACACATTGTGCGCAATGCGAAGGCCATTTTTTCTTTCTTTTTTTTTTTTGTGAAAGCTAATGCTCGTTATAAATTATGGGCACTTAACATTTATATAGTAAGTGTTTGACTATACTGAGTATACTCTTTAGAGTAAACAGTCTGTTTGTTCCCTGTTTGTATAAAGGAGTTTTATTTGCAATTTAATAATATTGGAAAGCCGTATGAGATGCATATTTGATCAAGTTTTTACTAAGCATACGGTCAGGGTCACGTGGACGACGTTGTAACTTAAAAGATAGACACGAGATTGTGTCAATATGCTTTGTGAGTAAACTGTAGGTTGAACTGTTGTAATGAATAGTTCGTCAACCAAGCGCCAATCACAAATGCAGCAGACGACATTTGAAAACATATTATTATTATTATTATTATTATTATTATTATTATTATTATTATTGAAGGAAAATAAGCTTTGATATGTCCAGGGAATCGTCTGCCAAGCAGACTATTCACATAGAATTTCAAGACTTATTTTCTCTAAAAAAAAATAATAATAATAAACAATTTAGAATGTTTTCTGCTATAAATTTTGCTGGCGCCTTAGGGATTAATAATGGTAGAACTCTCCGAGCTACAGTGGTTTCACAAACAAAGGAAACCGAAAAAAAAAACTGAAATATTTTCACTTGAAATGAATACTGACTGAATCAGGTCCATCAGCGCATCTGTGCTATTTTACCAAACTAGCAAATAGTTTATGTTGAGAGTCCAAAGTAGTCGTTAGTTTGACTTCACTACACCTTCCAAAAGACCATTAAAGCACCTGTCCCAGCAGGCACACAGCGTTTAACGTTGTGTGCCCGCTGGGTGTGCTACTTCAGCAAAATCAGCAAAAGTTTATGTTTAGAGTCCAAAGAAGTCTGTATGCTTGACTACCCCACCCGAACCCTATCCCCACTCCAAATATAGCCTACATGGAAGCAACAGCAATCTATTGCACATTACGAAAACACGCCTATTCAAATGTATAGAAAATTTCACCTCCAAAAACTGAAAATTTTCAGATAAGAAACTCTGATATTTTTCATAGTTCTGCACAAAACATAGATTGTGGGTACTCCTTAGAACCGCCTCGTCGAGGCGGTTCTAACGAGTACCCACAATCTATGTTTTTGAGCAGAAATAAGAAAAATAATGCATACCCCTGTAAACCCCAGTTTTACTGTATAACAGTGGGGTTTAAGGGGGTCAAATTATACAGGCATGGTTTCGTGATGGTGGACTTTGAAGGAAGAAAAAAAGAAGACAAACGTATCAATAATGAATTATGAAAAAAAAATTCATGACATAGCTAAAACAAGACCAAAAGTGGTACCACACGCTAATGACTTTATTGCCCTTACCTACATGCTAGCATGAGAGTACATCATAAGGAGGTGATTATAAGATTATGAGATCCCAGCAGGGGGTGGTAAAGAGGCCTTCTGCAGGGTAATAACTATTTTAGAGGGGATATTACCCATAGCTCCAGAACAGGTGCTTTTTCAACTAAAGAATGCCCATATTTTTTCTTATTTCACCATGAAATCATATGTCGTGGGTATTCATTAGAAGCAACTCACCGAAGCGCTTCTGATAAGTACCCGCAACATATGTTTTCATGGAGAATGAGAAAAATATGTGAATACGCTTCTTATCTGGGGCTTTGATATGACCTATGGATAAAAAAAATCACCAGTACTAAATTTCTCCATTGGTCCTCTACCTGTCTGTTGGATGTTGCCTGTATACTAGATTTTGTTGCACCCAGTCTCTTATCAATGATAAGACTAATGACCAAAACAATATCACTTGTCATGCTGAATAAATGCCACTCCCATTTCTAATTTTCAGCCAATCAGATTACTTGATCCAGATTGTTGATATACATTCACATACTTAATGACAAACAGTGCAGATCCAGATCAGTTGGCTTCTTAGTTAGAAGCCAACTGATCTGGATCTACACTGTTTGCTAAGACAGGGCATGTGTGTTCAGCAAGAGAAAGGATATCTTATTTTTATGTCTTTATAGTCATAAAAACAATGTATGACTCAGTTATTAGTCTAATCACTGATAAGAGACTTGGTACAATAAAAAGCCTAGTATACTGCCAATACATGATAAACAGGGAGAGACCCAACGGGGGAATTAAGTACTGGTTTATTGATCTAATCGATAGGTAATATCTCATCAAAAGTATTTATAGACCTCAGAAGGCCCCTTTACTACCTCCTGCTGGGATATCTAATTACCTCATAATGACACGCCTTTGATGTCTCTTACATAGGGCCTAGGTAGGGCACTACGAAAACACGCCTATTCAAATATATTCAAAATTTTACAACTAAAGAAGGAAAATGTTTAGATAAAAAATTCTGAAATTTTTCATATTTCTGCTCGAAACATAGATTGTGTGTACCCGTTAGAACCGCCTCGGCGAGGCGATTACCCACAATCTATGTTTTTGAGCAAAAATAAGAACAATAATGCATACCCCTGTAAACCCCAGTTTTACTATATAAAAGTGGGGTTTAAGGGGGTCAAAATAATATAGGCGTGTTTTCGTGATGGGCAATAAAATTCGTGGGTGGAACATGCACCACTTTTGGTCTCATGTTAGCTATGTCTTTAAATATATAGCATGGGGAAGAAGTTTTCTTTGCAAATCTTCTTGCCTAGGCAATATCTTAAGGAGAAACGGCTTCACTTTCAGGTGAGATAATTTTGTCTAAATTAATTTTGTCCCCTGAAAGGGGTTCTGCTCTAAATGGAAAGAATTTGCTCCTATGCGGAGTTAATTCTTTCCATTTAGAGCTGGCTGACCCCTTAGGAGAATAAATTCTTTCCTTTTAGAGTAGACCCCTTTTCAGAACCGACTGATGTGCAAGAAAGCAACCAGGAAATCATAAAAGTTGTCACCCTTTTGTAAAATGGCTGAAAATATAAACTACAGTAAAATTTTGCCATACAGACCACTTTTGGGACTGTCTAAAAGTGGTCTTATTATCGGGGTGATCTTAACCCATTGTAGACTGAATGAACAAACCCTCACTCTTGATTAGAAGATTCTAATTTTGATTTTAGGTATGACAGGCTATGTGATTTAGATATTCTGAGAGAAAAATGGTTGAACTATTTGCAAACAGTGGAGACCCTGATCAGACGCCGCGTTCTGCGGCGTCTGATCTGGGTCTACACTGTTTGCCAATTTCCAGACTACAATGGGTTAATATTGAATTGAATTGAATACGGTAAATGTTCTAAAATCTCGACACTTTATTCCATACTTTTTTGGCCAAAATTTTGGCCACAAATTTGCTTTTATGCAGTTATCTCTTAAAATACTTAGTAGAATGGCAAAATGTGTAAATTAGCTTTTATGCAGTTATCTCTTAAAATACTTAGTGGAATGGCAAACAGTGTAGGCCCTGATCAGACTACTCTACACTGTTTGCATATTCCGTTTTGTCAGAAACCTTGGTGTACGAAATTTAGGAAAAACCGTAATAAGAAAGAACTATTTGGGACTGACAATAGCTGATCTTATTGTGGAGTGGTCTTAATTTCGAGTGGTCTTAACCATTGTCCTGCTGAACCCGGATATACTCTGCCTTTGCAAACAGTGTAGATCCAGATCAGTTGGCTTCTAAGAAGCCAACTGATCTGGATTTGCACTGTTTGCCATTCAGTATATGAATTTATATAAACAATCTGGATCAAGTAATCTGATTGGCTAAAAATTCGAAAAAGGCGTGGCATCTTGATTTATTCAACAGGACAAGGGTTAATTTTACTGTAGTATTATCGACCCTGTTAACTCGATGTATCGGAAGTGATTACTGTCTTTACTCTAAGTATTCCGACACAATAACTCCTTACCATACCTGACCTAAACTTTGAACAAGTCAATTTCACCACCTGTTGATGAGGCTGAAAATCTGCTGAATGAGTGACAATCAGTCTGGGTCTGCACTGTTTGTCGTGATAGGCCTGTTTGCCCGAATACTTAGGGTAGATATGGAAAGTGACGCTGTTGAAATATAATTGAATATAATATAATAATTAATAATAAATAATTAGCAATAGCAATCCAACGTACTGTGCTGGAAAGACGTAATTTACGGAACCCCAAAATTTATTCGCTTGGCGTTTTATTCTAAATGAAAACGAAAAAAAAAATGTGATACCAGAAACCATTTGTCGTCTCTGTTTCTGTGCTTTCTTTTCACACATTTACCATACAAAACATTACTGCCAAAAATGAAATGGGTCTAACCCATGCAATTTCTATAGTAAATCGAATGTTTGATACTAAAAAATAATCAGAAAATATTTTTTGCTATCCTTCATTGACTTTAATTAGAAATGTTTCATAACAATAATGTGGAACGTGTAGAAAAAAAACCTGCAACCAAACTACCTACCTTATAGAAATTGCAGCCATTTTTAATATAGGGAGCAAACATGGTTTTTCATGCATTGACATTCGCCAGGTCCCGTGTGAGGTGTTGAAAACCGAGGCCGGAGGCCGCGGTTTTCAACACCTCCTAAGAGACCTGGCGAATGTTAATGCATTGAAAAACCATGTTCGATCGCTATTTTTGCATAAAAACTGAAAACATTTGCTACATTTTGTGCTATTTCTTGCACTATTTTGTTTCGCCTTTTCACCGATGTCTCGCGAACGCAATTTCTACGGACTGTGCTCGTTCTAGGGCCAGGCAGTACTCATCTCGTGACGGCAGAAAACCTGTGGCCCCGGTACGATCATACTGAAAGTCGCGTAGCCGTGCATTAACAGCGCATGAATTGCCTTGTTAATACACGGCTTGTCGCCGGTTAATGCACGGCTGTTAATAACGTGCGACACTGCTTTTTATGCAATAATATAAGAACAAACGGTTTTGCATTGCATCATGACAAAAGTTTGCATATTTACTACTTCAGAGTAAAGCGCCATGCAAATAAATAAATAAATAAATAACAAAAATAAAATAATAATAATAAAAAGACTGAAACATGTCAAAAGCAGACTAGTAAGTTGATTAGCAGATCATTCCCCTGAATCTTACCCGCTGGACACTATGAAGCAGTTCCTGTTGTATTAGAATGGCAATAGTACACAAGAACCCTAAACACAAGACATATTGGCGAATTCTTAAGGAAGAATCCATGGTCTTCCGATGGTCTCCAAACATCCGCCTTGTAAACGAAACACACTCTGGTTATTTGGAGATGATCTGAAACGAAACCGGTTGCCAAGTGTGAATAAGTCTGATCAGACTATGAGACGAACCGTTAGCAGATGACAAATAAATGATATTTTCTTATTTTTACAACAAAATAGGATTTGACATTTCATGCAAATTGTCTCCTAAGGACTGTCTCCTATTTTCGTGAAAGAAAAGAAAAATCTTTTAAAACGTCGTTTGCTGAAATTGTTGCCCAATATGCTCTGAGTTAAACACATATATAATCGAACTTCAATGGCTCGAACATCTTTGGGACCATGGAAATCTATTTGAGATATGGTTAGTTCGAGCCACTGAGGGTTAATCATGGCGCTAGGTCGGGAAGCAGATGGCGATATTTTTTTGGAAATCTTTTCGATCTTCTACACAATAATAGTATGCTGAGTGTACTCATTAAAATCGTCTCTATGAGACGATTCAAATGAGTACACACAACATATAATTTCATGATAAAATAAGAAAAAAATTCTTAAATATTTGTTTGCTTGAGCTGTTGGAAGAATTTCTTAAGGACTCAAAAAGGAGTTCGAATTAGCCATGCTAAACGAGCCAGTCGGTGTTCGAGTTACTGAGGTTCGACTGTATTTATATTCTAAGCGGACTTACAGAAAAAAAACCTACAGTTAACTATTGGGACGTAATGTTGTTTATACTTCAGTGAATACATTAACTCACACGACATTACTTGATCATTAATTATAAGTGACGTCAAAATAAATAAAGGATATTTACTCTTTTGCTGTGAATAACATTATTATTTTCATCGAGTGTAATGAAATTTGATTGTTTTCATTACACGAGATGAAAATTTTTATGGTATTCACTGAAAAAGAGTAAATTTTCTTTTTTATTTTACTGTTAACACGCCAATGCGCGCTTCTGATGTCACCAAACAAAACATGAACGCCATGGCGTCGACGTTCAGTGCTTTTAAACATGTGAAGCGCTGGAGAGACAAAAACAAACAAACAAACAAAAATCGGCAAATCAAAATAATCTTGTTACCAAATTATTCCTTACATTCTAACTAAGAAAATGCTTATACCAACACTGTAGTTTTGTTCAGAAACAGAGAAGTTAGAGGAGTTCAAATAACCGAAGCGGGATCGGCATCTGTTAGTGAAACAATGAAGATAACCGAAGCAATCCAAAATGAGGACTGAAAATAACATCGACTTGTTATTTTTCACTAGTGAAAATATCATATTCTTTCACATGTGAAAATATTTTTATTCATTTCGAATACACATTGATTTCACCGCTTGCAATAAACTAAACCATAGTTCTCTCCAATATGACTGGACGATAGCGACGTTATGACGTCAATGACGCTGTTCCAAAGTTAATAGGAAAACTGAGTGCAGTTGTTTCTTTTTTTTTTTTTTTTTTTTTTTTTTTTTTTTTCAATTTCAGCCCTCCAATCATATTTTTTGTCAAATGATGGATAGGAAATACCCATCAATCGACAGACAACATCGGGGCCATAACTGGATCAAATGGCTGGAGCTTTAGACAAGAGTCCATGAAAATATATATTGTGGTGCTCATTTGAAGCGCCTCGCCGAGGCGCTTCTAGTGAATACCACAACATATATTTTCGAAGAAAAATTAGACAAAAAACAACACTTTTTTTTTTCTTCTTCTTTTTTTTTTTTTTTTTTTTTTTTTGAAGCTATAAATGTCGCTTTAATCTTTACAATACGCATTGATCAAGATCATCGACAAGTTGACGTCATTTTCCTTCCGGACCGGTTGCATGCAATGTCATACTCTGTTTTCCAGGAAAATTAGAAAAATATTTCAAAATACCACCCGCTGCTTGCTATTTAAGTGAACCAGGTTAATATAAGGAATGAACGAATCTGCGGTGCAAATATCCACTAAAAGGAAAACCGATGTATTTTCAGGGGAGTCAAGATTATTTTGTCTCCCTTTTTTGTAAAGGGGTCTAATCTAAATGGAAAGAATTTGCTCCCAAGGGGAGCATATTCTTTCCATTTAGAGTAGACTTGTCTTTGGAAGGGACTTAGTGTGCAGTAAACCATACATGACGACACAAAAGTTGTCTCCCTTGAAAAACTGACGGGACTGCCACCAAGTGTACCCACTGTCCCGTTAATAGCTGCGAGGCCGAAATGAACCATGATCAAATGCAGACCAAAACGAACCAGTGCATTAACACAGTCTGATCAAGGTGTATGTTGTTTTTGCTGACATTGTGCATGGACCCATAAGCTGTCATCACACAGGATTATTGCATAAAAAGCAGTGTCACACGTTATTAACAGCCGTGCATTAACCGGCGAAAAACCGAGTATTAACAAGGCAATTCACGCGCTGTTAATGCACGGCTACGCAACTTTCAGTATGCTCGTACCGGGGCCACATATTTTCTGCCGTCACGAAATGAGTACTGCCCGGCGGCCCTAGAACGAGCATAGTCCGTGGAAATTACGTTAGCGAGACATCGGTGAAAAGGCGAAACAAAATAGTGCAAGAAATAACGCGAAATGTAGCAAATGTTGTCAGTTTTTATGCAATAATAGCGATCGAACATGGTTTTTCAATGCATTCGCCAGGTCCCTTGGGAGGTGTTGAAAACCCCGGCCTTCATGAAAAACCATGTTTGGATCCCTATATTGACTCTGTTCGGACTGTGCAGCAATGCAGATTGTTCTGGGTCCACGTTGTTCACATCTATGACTGTGTGAAAAAGAATGAACTTGTATTATATTTAGAAAGCGAAACGTAAAGGGGGAACCGGGGAAAATGAGACGATTGCAGTTTCCTGATCCCAATTAACTTGTTTGTCGCAAGATTCATCATTCATTCATTCATTCATTTAAAACCGCAATCACTGACTCACTGCAATCTTCCAAGGAAGTTTCACCCTATTTCCTTTGGTTTTTAAGTTCGATTAACTTTTCGTTTAATATATTTTTTTCATATTTTCTTTAATCCTTAGTGGTAGGAGGCAGCGGAGGAAGCAGCTGGTCATTGGTATTGGCGTTAATGTGAATTTAATTTTCTTAAGTAACTTTGATCGCCTTTGTACAGATGAAACTGCGCTAAAATAGTCAAGATAGTTAAAAGTTCATAATAGTTATATGTTCATATTATACTTTTGTGTAAACTGATGGAAACGTAAAAAAAGTTCCATTTTCACCTATTATGTCTCTTATATAACTCATACTCTTATCATACCATCTTTGATAAAAAAAAAAAAAACAGTCTCGTTGTTTATTTTAATATTCTTATTATCCCATGAGGTTACTGATAATAAATCTTCAGTTGTAAGAACATCAATATGTTTATTTAGTTTAACATAGGCCTCGAGAACATCGTTCCAAAATGCAGTTGTGTTATTACTTTATACTTCGTTTATAAATTTTATTCCACGTTTCAATAATACATTCGATTCTCGTTATCTCGAAGTCCAAGGGACTCTCTGAAACACTTCGAGATATCCGTACCTCGACATATCAGATTTGCGGAACTTAGGAAAACAATTAATCGAACAACCGCCTTTAACAGAATGAACATGTAATTTGACTCCTAAGTTAGAAGCAATTTCTCCTCTTTTCCACAATGTTTTGTTGCCTGTTGGTAGGTCGCTGTATTAAAACAGGGACCAGATTATCACTTCGAGATAAGCGAGGTCGAGATAACGAGAGTCGACTGTATATAGTAGTGTATTTGGATTCAAAAAGTGTCTTATATTTAGAATTATTCACAATTAATCTGCGTATCCAAGTCTCTTTTGGAGCGTTTATATAATTTACCAAATTGATCATCTTTAGACTACCTTTTTCGTAATCTTGCATAACTACTTCCCTTTTTTACTCATTGCCAAATAAAATTGAAGATTTTTTTATATAGGTTCTTAATAGCATCTGGGGAAGGGTTTGGCAGTGCAATGAACAAATGGTTAAGTTTGGATATTATCAATGTTTTTAAAATTGTAATATATAAAGACATATTAGTTTTGTTCCGATTCCATTGGCGTTAGCTTCGGCGTCGCCTTACTTTCTATATTACTAGAATATGTTTAAAAGTTAACATTTTGCACTCTGGATAAAATTTTCAGCAGACGACATTTTGAAATATTTTTTCTTATTTTTCCCAGAAAATAGGATATGACATTTCATGCAAATTGTCTCATAAGGAGACAATTGGCATGAAATGTCAAATCCTGTTTTACTGGGAAAAAATAAGAAAAATATCATCAATTTGTCGTCTGCTGAAAATGCCCACAGAGTGGTAAAGGTTTGAAAAGGTTTTGGTGACTTTGACCTCATTTTCAAGGTAAGAATATATCAAAGTACATCACATTTACGTTGTGATGGTGGAGGAGGGGTAGGGGGAATCAGTACCTATATTACTAATATTGTTGTTGTTGTTATTATTATTATAAGTAGTAGTAGTAGTACTATTACTACTATGATTTATCTATCTATTTATTTATTTATGCGTCTATTTAATTTATTTATTTATTTATTTATTTATTGAAATCTAATTCTACGTTTCCAGGACTGATTTCAGATTTAGAAATACGTAGAGCAATAAGAGCCATTTTCAAAACAAAACTAAAAATATATATATATATATATATATATATATATATATATATATATATATATATATATATATATATATATATATATATATATATATATATATATATATATATATATATATATATATATATATATATATATTACGGAAGCGTAAAACCGCATGCATATTTATTTTTCATATCTTTGTTCTTGAGAGCTTTATTTTTGTGAAAGATATTTAACGTAAGTTTGTTGTTTTTTTTTTAGACGAATTTTACTTTTCTTATGTCGTGACATTTATATAAAATTTAAAGATGAAAAAAACACTCCAGAATTAGAACTATTAGACGTATACGTCAAACCGCATGCCTATATTTATAATAAATTTCTTCATTTTTCGTTTTCATGTTCGGTTTATATTTGTCTATAGCCTTTATTTGCATGTTATGTTTTTTTTTTTTTTTGTTAATTATAGAATTTAAATACCTTCTTTGAATTTATATTTTCGAAACAACTGTATTTTACCTGATTTAAATGGGTAAGATAACTTTTGACAATATTAAAAAACATAGTATTTCCTCATTACGTGTTTTGAAAAAAAAAAAAATCTTAATAAATCATAGCGTAAAATTTATATGTTGTTTTTTTTCAGTGAAGATTTAAGAGTTTTGGTTCAGATGTGTTTTCTTTTTAATTTTCAAATAATATATAAATACGAAATAAGGAAAATATAATTCGTCTGAAAAACATACGTTAAATATCTTTCACAAAAATAAAGCTCTCAAGAATAAAGATATGAAAAATAAATATGCATGCGGTTTTACGCTTCCGTAATATATATATAAATATATATATATATAATAGTCTTACCCAAAAGAATAGTTAATACACGATTCCTGTATATTATCCAAAGTATACGTGCGTCTTATTTATCGAACGAAATCTGAGCATTGCTGTACTTTGCCGTCCTTTGCGGCGTGACACGGGAACTCGTCACGTGACAAATGCAAATACAAAGAAAAGTCATAGCCTGCGCAATAATGCAATCCAACTCCTTCCCCTCCTTCTCTTAGGAGACAATTTGCATTAAATGTCATGCTCTATTTTCTAGAAAAAAATATATGTATATATAAAAAAGGCTCTTTTATTGTCGTATGCTGCAATTTTTGTCCAGAGGAGTAAAGGTTCATATTTGGGCTGGCGACAAGAAAAACTAGCTTAATACATACACGACCAATCTGGACGTCTGCACAGTCTGGTGAGGAAATCAGTCGTTTACTTCTTAGAATGAACATTATGATAAGGATCCTGACCAGTAGCCAGGAAGTTAACCACCCCACACCCCACCCCCACACACGCCCGAGTTCAGTTGCACGTGCTGTTCTGGGTTTTCGCTGTATACTTAAGTTAAGGTACGTTTTCTTGGCAACCGATCCATTTCTTTCCTGCCATATGAATATCAATATCAATGCTTAGCACTCTGGGTAAAAGTTTCAGCAGACGAGATATTGAAATAGTTTTCTTATTTTTTTTTTTTTTTTTTTTTTTCTCCAGAAAACAGGTTTTTACATTTCTCCAGAAAACAGATTTTTACATTTCATGCAAATTTTCTCCATTGGAGACAACTTGCATAAACGTCAAATCCTGTTTTCTGGGGAAAATAGAAAATTATCATCAATTTGTCGTCTGCTGAATTTGCCCTCAGCGTGGTAAGGGCTAAATTTCAGTGATGAAAAATGACCCAAGGCGGTGATACAGCAATGCTGAAGATATACAAGGGCTAATTGGGCGTGGCAATGAAAATATTACAAATCGATAATGATTGTATTGGATAAACACGTTGTTGTTTTTGTTGCTGTTGGGGAGACAATTGCCGAGGGCAATTGCACATGTACATGTAAGGAACAGGGTACCTTTTATAGCGGTGAGGACTGGAACCAGCAGCCAAGAGCTATACAGTTGACTCTCGTTATCTCGAACTCGCTTATCTCGAATAACCGCTTATCTCGAAGTGAAAATCTTGTCCCTGCCTAAACATGAAAATCTAACAATAAGTAAAAAATATTGTGGAAAAGAGGAGAAATTGCTCCTAGGAGCAATTTCTCCTCTTTTCCACAATATTTTCTATATATCTCTAACGTCCAATTACATATCTCGAAGTGTTTCAGAGAGTCCCTTGGAATTCGAGATAACGAGAATCGACTGTATTTGATAAAGTAGAACCCTTCTTTTTTATGGTATTTTGTCAGTCTAACGATTTAGGTTAGGTTAGTTCGTCTGTCATTACTGACAATGACCAATCCTAATCAAATGAGTGAAGTGTTATATTGTTTGTATGACTGATGAGACCAATATTAGCTCTAAACTGCCTGTTGCAGACAGAACATGAGAGGTCTGAGGATAAAAGCTCTGTTGGTGATGCCGGTGAGCATGTTTCTCCTCGGCTTCGCTGATTCTTTTTTTTTGCTTCGTATTCACCGGCACCCCTTTTTGTGAGGCCTCGCCGATTTGCTCGATCTTGTGCAAAACTGTTTGTTTGTTGAAGTCTTTAAGGGAGGGTTTGAGGGTGTCCTTGTATCGCTTCTTCTAACCACCATGGGAACGGTTTCCCACGTAGTTCTCCATAGAGGATTTTCTAACGATAATCTTTAATGAGGCCCTCCCAGGGTTTTGGGGAACAGGGGAATAAGGCCATTTATTTCAGGGGAACAAGGGAACAAAAGTCTAAAACTAAAGGGAACAGGGGAACAAAGGCGATATTGGGGAACATAGAAAATCAAGATTTTGATTTGGTGACAAGGGAAAATGCCGATTTTTTTCAGGCGAACAAGGGAACAGGTACCCCCACCCCCGTGGGAGGGCCTCTTTAATTTAAGATCAAATTTGTAAGTCAAGGAATATTGTGAGGGTAGGAATTTAGCTAAATGTTATAATGGAAGACTAGGGAAAAGTGATTAGGCTCCTGGTCCCTGAAATATTAGCTGATACTTGCATCATGGTCCTGGTCCCAACTTTCTCGACTGTTATTGGGTCGATTGTGAACAATCGAACCTAAGTATACACACACAAAGTTTTCCTTAAGGTTGTTGTCCACGTGATTATCATTGACCAATGAAACCGCGCGTTTGTACGAAATCCAGGTAACGTTTATTTATAGCCGCGCTATTCTTGTCGCTGTGACATCAGAGTGCCGTATAAAGAGTGTTATCTGTAAAACATGGACTGGGGCATTGGCAAACAGTGCAGACACAGATCAGACGCCGCAGAACGCGGCGTCTGATCAGGGTCTACACTGTTTGCTTAAATTACGGGAAGCTAAGGGTTAAATGAAACAATCTTAAGTTCCCGTTCAGGGCCATTTTCTCAGCTTACACTCGACCCCACCAGTGCTGTCAGTGCTTTCATCTTGGTTTATAAGTTAAGGGGTAGTGGATATACTGACAGGAGAAATGACTCTGTCAAAATGATTTTGCTTCCCTTTTGAAAAGGGATCTATTCTAAAAGGAAGGTTTGCTCCCACGGGCAGCACTTTTTTTGGATCCATTTTCAAAAGGAGTTTGGTGTATAAGGAACCAAACCTGGAGCCGCAGTTATCTCCTTTTAAACATGGGGGAATACGGATCTGCCAGGTGTATTCTGTTTGAGTTTGAGCCTGGTGTATTCTGTATGAGTTCTTGTTTAACGACATGTCAACCCTTGTGGGTCATTTTTGTACCGTCTCCCAGAGAAAGGGACAAAAGGAATAGAAGAAGTCATATGAGAAAAGGGGAAAAAAGGCCATAAGGAAAAAAAGCGAATGGCAGCGCAAGAACAGGAGAAGTCCCAACAAGCCCCTTCCCCCACCAGTTGCAAGTATAGAATGTGGGGGAAGGGGGCTTGTTAGTATTTCGTTTGATCCTACTCTGCACATGTGTTTAGTCTCTGTAATATTTTTGTGCACTCATTGACTCTGGTTGATTTTATTTTATGTACTTTTATTTACATGTACCAATTAGCACAGGAACGGATCCATGACGATTCAGAAGGGTTCTATTTGATCAAATTACCGTACTTACTCTACGTATTCGGAAAGACAGGTTTAACCAGATAGTGAAGACCCAGATCAGACACCGCGTTCTGTGTCTACACTATTTGCCACTCATCCAGCAATTTTACACACATCCATAGGTAGTAAAATTGACTTGTTGAAGAGAAGTATAAGGTAAAGAATAAGGGATGTGAATATTTTGGGTAAATACGGTGTCCCATTTGAGGCAAAGGGGATTGACGTTCTACGGAACCTCCGAACCACCTCTGTATCCGCCACTGAAGCAACTCATGGGTCGCTGGTCGACTGGATAAATCATGGAACTAACGAACGTCCAGTAACCGAAAGTGAGGTCGGCCATTTCACTGTATGTTGATGTGTCCATTTTCACTATATGTTGATATGTCCATTTCACTATTTGTTGATATGCCCATTTCACTATATGTTGATGTGTCCATTTTCACTATATGTGTCCATTTTCACTATATGTTGATGTGTCCATTTCACTATATGTTGATATGTCCATTTAATTATATATTGATGTGTCATTTCGCTATATATTGATGTGTCCATTATACTGTATGTTGATGTGTCCATTTTAACTATATGCTGATGTGTCCATTTTCGCTATATGTTGATGTGTCCATTTCACTATGTTGATGATTCCATTTTCACTATATGTAAATGCGTCCATTTCTCTATATGTTGATGCGTCCATTTAACTATATGTTTATGTGTCCAATTCACTATATGTGTTGTGTCCATTTTTACTACATGTTAATGTGTCCATTTTTACTATATGTTGATATGTCCATTTCACTATATGTCGACATGTCCTATTTCACAATAAGTTGATGTGTCCATTTCAATATATGTTGATGTGTCCATTTCAATATATGTTGATGTCCGTTTTCACTATATGTTGATGTGTCCATTTCATTTTATATTGATGCGTTCATTTCACTATATGTTGATGTGTCCATTTCACTATATGTCGGTGTGTCCATTTCACTATATGTTGATGTGTTCTTTTCACTATATGTTGATGTGTTCATTTCACTATATGTTGATGTGTCAATTTCAATATATGTTGATGTGCAATTTTACTATATGCTGATGTGCCCATTTCACTATATGTTGATGTGTCCATTTCACTATATGTTGATGTGTCTAATATTAATGTTGACCTATGGTGTATAATATTAATGCTGACATAGGGCGTGTAATATTATTGTTGACCTATAGCGTATACGTTGATGTGTCCATTTGACTGTATAGGTCAACGTTAATATTGTACGCCATAGGTCAGCATTAATATTACACGCCATATGTCAGCATTAATATTATACGGCATAGGTCAACATTAATATTGTATGCCATAGGTCAACATTAATATTACACGCCATATGTCAACATTAATATTACACGCCATATGTCAACATTAATATCATACGCCATAGGTCAACATTAATATTGTACGCCATAGGTCAATATTAATATTACACGCCATAGGTCAACATTAATATTACACGCCATAGGTCAACATCGATATTACACGCCATATGTCAACATTAATATTATACGCCATAGGTCAACATTAATATTGTACGCCATAGGTCAACATTAATATTACACGCCATATGTCAACATTAATATTACACGCCATATGTCAACATTGATATTATACGCCATATGTCAACATTAATATTATACGCCATATGTCAACATTAATATTATACGCCATAGGTCAACATTAATATTGAATGCCATAGGTCAACATTAATATTATACGCTATAGGTCAACATTAACATTATACGCCATATGTCAACATTAATATTATACGCCATAGGTCAACATTAATATTATACGCTATAGGTCAACATTAATATTACACGCCATATGTCAACATTAATATTATACGCCATAGGTCAACATTAATATTATACACCATAGGTCAATATTAATATTACACGCCATATGTCAACATTAATATTATACGCCATAGGTCAACATTAATATTGTATGTCATAGGTCAACATTAATATTACACGCCATATGTCAATATTAATATTACATGCCATATTTCAACATTAATATTATACGCCATAGGTCAACATTAATATTGTATGCCATAGGTCAACATTAATATTACACGCCATATGTAAACATTAATATTACACGCCATATGTCAGCATTAATATTATACGTACATTAACATACCCGACTCATAACTCTCCTTTCAACATTTCGGAAAGTCGTTTTTTTTTTTTTTTTTTTTTTTTTTTTTGTTTTTTTTTTTTTGCTTTTTTTTTTATCAAATTTTCTGAAATGTTCACAATATTATCATGAAACATCAATAATTAAAAGTCAGCAAAGCAGAGAAAACATATTTTCTTAAACAAGAGGACCATGATGGTCCTATATCGCTGACCTGAGCAAACAGATTTACATACTTACTATTGAAGTTTCACCCAAGTTCACTGCTTTAAGATTTTTGTATAAATTTTCTGTTCAAGAGTGACATGATGGTCCTATCAAATGGAGTAGCAATGATGTATATGGCAAGCAGAGCCTCATTTTTTAATCTGATCTTTAAATTTTCTATAAAGATATATAGGGAAAATAAGCACCGCCCCATGGGAGCCACGTTTTTTTGTTTTTTTTTTTGTTTTTTGTTTTTTGTTTTTTTTGACGCATCATGATAGCTTGAATAAACTTGGTAGTTTAGAAACAGTTCTAATAAATTATATTCAAATTAGTCCAGTGGTTTCTGACAAGAAGAGTTTTAAAATTTGCTATATAGATATATTGGAAAAATAACCTCCGCCCCTGTCGGCCAAGCTTTTTGATGAATCATAATGGCTTGAACAATCTTGGTAGAGGATTACCAAAAAACATTTCTGCAAAATTATATTTAAATTGGTCCAGTGGTTTCTGACAAGAAGATTTTTAAAGTTTTATATATAAATATATAGGGGAAATAAGCCCAAACCCCTGGCGGCCATGTTGTTTTAACAAATAATCATGGCTTGAACAATCTTTGTAGAGGGTCTTCAAAGGAACATTTCTGATGTATTATATTGAAATCGGTCCAGTGGTTTCTGACAAGAAGATTTTTAAAGATTTTTACATAGATACATGGGGAAAATAAGCCCGCATCTTGACGGCCGTGTTTTCTGACGAATCATGACAGCATGAACAATATTGGTAGAGGGTCACCAAAGGAACATTTCAGCCAAGTAATATTGAAATCTGTTTTTGAAGAATTATGACGGCTTGTACAGTCTTGATAGAGGGTTACCAAGGAAACATTTCTGCCAAGCTATTTTGAAATTGGTCCAGTAGTTTCTGACAAGAAGATTTTTAAAGTTTGCTATATAGATATATAGGGAAAAGCCCTCTAGTGGCCATGTTTCTTGAAGAATCAATACGGCTTGAACAAACTTGGTAGAGGGTCACCAAGGAAACATTTCTGCAAAGTTATATTGAGATCGGTCTGGTGGTTTCTAACAAGAAGTTTGTAAAGTTTTCTACATAGATATATAGGGAAAATAAGACCCGCCCCCTGGCGGCCATGTTTTTTTTTTTTTTTTTTTTTTTTTTTTTTTTTTGTTGTTTTTTTTTTTTGACGAATCATGACGGCTTGAACAATCTTGGTAGAGGATCACCAAAGGAACATTCCGCCAAATTATATCGAAACTTGTCCGGTGGTTTCTGACAAAAAGTTTTTTAAAGATTTTTTTCTTTTGGTTGCCATGGCAACCAGAATCCTGCACGGATTCCAAATTTTTAACAATTTTCAGTCTGTATCACCCTAGAATCAATTCTGTGAAATTTGGTTAAAACTGACTTAGGAGGAGTTGTTTAAAGAAATTGTGATCGGACTGACGGACGCACAGACGGATGACGACGGCGAGACGGAAGTTAATGATCACAATAGCTCACCTTGAACCTTCGGCTCAGGTGAGCAAAAAAAAAATTCGAAAAAAAAAAAAAAAAAAAAAAAAAAAAAAAAACATTTCTATAGAAACTGCATAGGTCAAACCAATTTTTGGTTGTAATTTTAATTTTAGGGGGAATATTTTAGAACGACACACAGAAACAGAAAATACAAATGGTTTCTGACAAGATGTGGTCAACTAGAACAAAATATTTTCATTCAAAATAAAACATCAAGCAAAAACGTCTTTCCGAGTTATGTCGAAAGGACAGTAGTTCTGGGTAAAAAGCTGGGCCCAGTTGTTCAAAGCATCGTTAGCTTAACGAGCTCGTTAAGGGTCATTTCGTTAACTGTTTTAGCAGATTCAATATGCAATTTTCTGAAATTTTTTGCTGAAAAAAAGTGAGTAGCTTTTGCACTGCAAAAGCTACTCATATTTTTTCAGCAAAAAATTTCAGAATATTTGCGTATCACTCGATGTAAATTTTAACGAATCGTTAACTAACGACGTCGTTAGCTTTGAACAACTGGGCCCTGGTGGCCCTATCTATAGTGCAGAGTTTTACCCTTTTTACAGCATATAAAGGTTTTCAAGACTGACTGAAAAAGCGTACTACTAGACTGACTTTAACATTCTATTACATGTATATTTTCTTTTTCTATGATCTAACCGGGACCCGAGGTTATAAAACTTTTTTCATGGTCAACTCAGCTGAGCATGAACTTTGTCTTGCTAATAAATCTAAGTTATTAACAATTGCAAATTCTTTCTTGCTAAACATAGCTGAGCATGGAAATTTCTCCACTAATAAATATGAAAATGCCAACTAATGTTATACATACTCGTATACATAGCTCCAGTTCAATAAGAGCGGTATTCAGATAATACTTTTCTTACTTCATGAAAATATATGTTAGGATACTCATAAGAAGCGTCTCGCCGAGGGCCGAGAGGCTTCAAATGAGTACCAAGAGCATATGTTTTCATGGAGAAATAACAAAAATGTCGGTACTTTTTGGTTTTAAAAAGTGTCTTATTTCAGGCTATTGAATCACTTTTCTTTATTGACCACAAATCTAAAGTGACTCAAATAGACAGCTTAGTATTTCATTTTTTACAACTTGCCTTTTAAAATAAAAAGTGAGAAAACATGTTTCTAAAAACAGATTATCCGATAAGTCGACAATAAAATTTCTTTCCGATCATCAATCACAAGAAGCAAAAGTGACTGATGATCATCGGCGGCAACACTTGTCTACGCCCATGGGCGTAGATAATAACGGCAGCCTATCAGAATTTATCAACATATAGTGAAATGGACATATATTGAAATGGAACTATCAACATATAGTGAAATGGACACATCAACATTAATTTATCTATGCCTACTACAGTCGACTCTCGTTATCTCGAATTCCAAGGGACTCTCTTAAATACATCGAGATATCCGTACTTCGACATATCAGATTTCAGAATTGAGGAAAAAATAATTCGAACAACCACATTTAACAAATGTATATGTAATTGGGCTCTTAAAATTTGGAGATATATTGAAAATATTGTGGAAAAGAGGAGAAATTGCTCCTCTTTTCCACAATGTTTTGTTACCAGTTGTTAGATTTTCATGTTTGAGCAGGGACCAAATTTTCACTTCGAGATAAGCGGTTATTCGAGATAAGCGAGGTCGAGATAACGAGAGTCAATTTATCTTAATGGTTTGCCACTGCTCCGGAAGCACTTTATGAAAGGTCATGGACTGGTCCTATGATGTTTTCCATGGACTGCTCAACGTTATTATAACCAAGTATTAGCTTTCACAAAAAAAACTTGGTCTACGCTTGGCACACAATGTGTGCCAAGCGTAGACCAAGCTTTTTGTGAAAGCTAATACTTGTGTAACATATAGTTGGAATGGAGGTATCCGAATATTTAGGGTAAATGTGGTATTCCGTAGTCGTGATATTTCGTAATTCTGAATTAACTTAACCCTTAAAGTGCCAAGCAAAATTGCAACAGACAACATTCTATTCCTTTTTTTTTTTTTTTTTTTTTTGAGAAAAGAAGACGACATTTCATGTGAACAGTTCACATGGTTCACTCGGCAAACAGTTCACAGTCCCTCTGAAAAAAAAAATGAAACATGAAGCTTCGTCTGATGCAGTTGTGACTGGCACTTTAAGGTTTAACACGAATGAGTTCATGTCCCTTGTGGGCGATTGGTTGATGAAGGGAGGCTCGAACAAGATAATCTGTCTGAATCATTCGGTTAAGCCTAACTTAAAAAAGTAAAGACCTTTTGATTTTCTAATCCTCCATTACAATACAAAAAGTAATTAAATCAGATCGCTCTGAATATTTTAGAGCTAAGCATATTTACATAAATTCATGAATGGATTTGTTATATCTCGTCGGGTTAAAATTTTACCCAGAACGCTAAGCGTTAATACAATAGGTCTTGCAGATTGAATCCTTATATGATTGTATAAACATTAAACCGACCAAAGCTTAATTTTCAGTTGTTGTTTTTTTTTTGTTTTTTGTTTTTTTGTTTTTGTTTTTTTGTTTTTTGTTGTTGTTTTTTCACAGAATTTCCATTTCTTCTTTATGTATTTTATCACTGCTTTACACAACCATTTTCATTCATTCATTCATTCATTCATTCATTCATTCATTCATTCATTCATTCATTCATTCATTCATTCGTTCGTTCTTTCTGTCTGTTCACTGCCACGCCTTCTGATAACAAAAAGGGGCCCACTGGCCCCGACTGGCTGCACATTTGCAGAGGTCACTGAATATTTGAGCCGACATACGAAAAAAGGGACCTTATGGTTTTCCGGTTTGTGGATCTTCAAATGCGCATGCGTAGTCTCCTATAGGGGATACAGACATGTGTTTTTGCCTGTAGCTTCCTTAAGGTTTCTCCTACATGTCTGCGAACAGCAAAGGCTCAGGCAAGCCTGCGCTTATGCACAGGTTTGCCTGAGCCTTTGCTGGTCGCCTATATGATAAGTACCCTTTGGAACCTTCTCCCATAAATTTGGTACCTTCTCTCATATTTTTGGAGTTGAGGTGTCTGAATACGGTGGACACAGTACGTTTTTTATGGCTATATGGGCATACTTCTATG
Source organism: Anodontia alba (assembly GCA_964016985.1). NCBI lineage: Eukaryota > Metazoa > Mollusca > Bivalvia > Lucinida > Lucinidae > Anodontia > Anodontia alba. The sequence continues at coordinate 41,676,353 of OZ024824.1, read as the reverse complement.
TTTTATATTTACATCTGTAATGTAACTATAATCCACTGTTATTTAACATACTGTTTGTCGAAGTAAAGCAAACACTTTTCGACAGTAAATAAAATTTCCATTCTATTCTATTCCAGTATGAAGAATTGTCCTCTTGGATTACGTATGTGAGCGGGCTGAGACTGTCTTTCAGTGGGTGGATAGGACTGAGCCACTTAATCTGTACCACTCTCTTAGCTAATTCTGCAGCCGACAATTTGATCATGTTTTTTTTAAAAACAAAAACAAAAAAAAACAACAGAAAACAGGATATGACATTTTATGCAAATTGTTTCCATTGGAGACAATTTGCATAAAATGTCAAAAACCTATTTTCTAGGAAAATAAGAAAAATATTTCAGTATGTCGTCTGCTGAAAATTTTACCAATAGTGGATCGCAATAAAGCAGGTGAGTGCAGAGTGTCGTTGAGAGAGTTCTTGACTTGAGATCGAAAGGTACCGAGTTCGAGACTCAACCTGGCGCCCGAACTTCGAGCTTGAACGGGTCCTTTTATCCACATTGCTCCACTGAGGGTGGATCTTTAACCCTTTCATCCCTGTATCCCTGAAGTGGACTTTTCCGTCTTTGAAATTCGATATGCCAAGTGTTGCTAACAGGGAGGTCAATCAAAAACTCGGAAAAAGATGGCAAACAGTGTAGATCCTGATGAGACGGCTCGTCTCATCTGGATCTACACTGTTTGCCAAGGCTTACTATTTGGTCTACAGGGCTGAAAGAGTTAGGCCAAAGTGCTGCTTTTACAGTCAATGAAAAAATAATAAATACAGGCAACTCTTGCTATCTCGTACTTCGTGGGACCGGAACGTTTGGTTTGAGATAATAGTAGTTTGAGATAAGAGGAGGGGAATGTTAAGGAAGATAGAGTAAGCTAACCAAATGCAGTAAAATTCCACTGTTAAGACCACCATTGGGAATAAAAGCGGCCTTATTTTTAGTGGGGCGGTCTTAATTAAAGACTCCATATTCCTCAAAAATAGACATTTTATTATCCAACAAAAGGTTTAATTAATTGATATATGGTATTAATACAATCATAAAATGTGGCACTTGACAGCCTGTAAAATTTAAGTTAATCTCTCGTTCTTGAAATGAAAGATTTTCTATCGTATCTCTGAATTAATGTTGGCAATATTAATTCAGAGATATGATAAAAAGTCATTTCATTTTTGATCCAGTTCAAAAACGAAAGACTGACTGAAGTTTTACAGGCTGTCAGATGCCACATTTTTATGATCATATTAATACTATATATCAATTTATTAAACCTATCTTGGATAAAAAAAAAATGTCTATTTTTGAGAAATGGAGCCTTTGATATTGAACCATTTTATAATGAGAAAAAAAAAAGAAAAAGAAACATTTGGGAGTGGAAATAGCTGCTCTTAGTAACGGTGTGGTCTTAATTTCGAGAAGTCTAAAGGAATGGAGCCTTTAATATTGAACAATTTTATAATGAGAATAAAAAAAAAAAAGAAAAAGAAACATTTGGGACTGGAAATAGCTGCTCTTAGTAACGGTGTGGTCTTAATTTCGAGAAGTCTAAAGGAATGGAGCCTTTAATTTTGAACAATTTTATAATGAGAATAAAAAAAAAAAAAATTTGGGACTGGAAATAGCTGCTCTTAGTAACGGTGTGTCTTAATTTCGAGAAGTCTAAAGGAATGGAGCCTTTAATATTGAACAATTTTATAATGAGAATAAAAAAAAAAAAAACATTTGGGACTGGAAATAGCTGCTCTTAGTAACGGTGTGGTCTTAATTTCGAGAAGTCTAAAGGAATGGAGCCTTTAATATTGAACAATTTTATAATGAGAATAAAACAAAAAAAAAACAAAAAAAAAAAACATTTGGGACTGGAAATAGCTGCTCTTAGTAACGGTGTGGTCTTAATTTCGAGAAGTCTAAACAGCGGAATCTTACTGCATTATCCTGTATTGTAATAATTTGACTTAAACTGTATATTTTTACTTATCAGTTTTTGAGATAATGAAAATCAACTGTAAATAAAATTTACATAATAATAGTAGTTCGAGTTATCAGTGTTTGAGATAAGGAAATAATGCGGTATAAAGCTTGTTTTAACGTACCCGATTTTCATGCACGCGTATTAATCCAGAGTCCAGTTTAATTCTCTTCCAATGTCCGGTTAAAGTCAATTCAGTTTAATATTTGGTTAAGACAAAATCAATCCCACACTGTTTACTTTTTTTAACGCTTGGCACGCTGGGTAAACTTTCCAGCAGACGACATATTAAAAGAAATTCTTATTTTTCCCAGAAAACAGGATTTGACATTTCATGCAAATTGTCTCTAATGGAGACAATTTGTCTGAAATGTCAGTACCTGTTTTCTGGGAAAAATAAGAAAAATATCATCAATTTGTCGTCTGCTGAATTAGCCCAAAGAGTAGCAAAGGTTAATCCAGTACCCTTGTTGAAATCAAAGTGAATAATATTTGAATCACGACATGTATAAACGGGGTTTGGTTAGCTTGCAACAGTGTATGTCCCGATCACCCTGCGCCAAAAACGTGTCGTCTCATCTGGATCTTTTCATCCTTTGCGCTTCGGTAATTCAGAGATTAAAGGGTTGATATCAGAAATAGACTTGACATGTGAATTGTTTGCCTGGTAGACGATTCACATGAGATGTGAAGTCTTATTTCTGTTGAAAAGTAAAAACAAAATACTCTAAAATGAGGTCTGCTGCAAATTTTGAATGGCGTTTAAACTTAAAGGCTCCATATTCCTCAAAAATAGACATTTTTTATCCAAGAATGGTTAAATAAATTGATATATGGGATTAATACGATCATAAAATCTGGCATCTGACAGCCTGTAAAATTTCAGTTAGTATTGCGTTTTTGAACTGTGTCAAAAATGAAAAGACCTTTTATCGTAGCTCTGAATTAATGTTGGCAACATCAATTCAGAGATACGATAAAAAATCTTTTCATTTTTGATCCAGTTCAATGACGCGAGACTAACTACGCTGTCAGATGCCACATCTTATGATCGTATTAATACCATATATCAATTTATGAAACCTTTCTTGGATAATAAAATGTCTATTTTTGAGGAATATGGAGCCTTTGACCACTATCTCTGCGCTAATTCAGCAGAATTTAGCAGAAAATATGCTTTGGCATTTCATGTTAGGGGACAAATTGCACGGAATGCCATAGCCTATCGTCGACGATTTGCATGAAAAATTAGGAAACAATTTGCATGAAACGCCAAGGCCTATTTTCTGGGAAAAAATATTTTTAAAAAAATGTTTCGTCTACTAATTTTTTACCCAGCCTGCTAAGCGTCTACGGTTAATTCCAGAAGTCCAAGATATCGAACAGAGTAGTAGCGAAATCGAAAGACTGCCACCGTTTCTAACGTATACAAGTTTTGTACTGACCAATGGGGGAGGTCATGAATTTTTATCGAAGATTCGATCTATTGATGATGTCTGAACTGGTGTAAATATGCAATTTCTTTGAGCGTATGCAAAAGTCAGTTACTGGCCTCAACATCACTGTCATCACTTCTGAAGGCCACGTGGCTTTACGAGACACCGTTTATTTTTCTGAGAAGCGGTCGGGAGGTCGAGTGGCTAGCGCCTCTAACTTTGGATCACGAGCTTCCGGGTTCGAATCCCGCTGGAGACGGAATTCAGCTCCTGACTCATGCTTCATTGTACAGAGCCTTTGACTATCACCCTTTCGTCGTCTCGATGTAACTTATACGATGTTGAAAGGGACGTAAAACACCAAACCATTCTCATCATTCTCTTTTTTGACTTTTCAATACACGTTATTGTGTCTTGTACATGTATGATGGACGGGTAAATGGTTTTATGGATATCATCACGAAAACATACCTATATAATTTTGACCCCCTTTTATATAGTAAAACTGGGGTTTACAGGGGTGTACATTATTTTTCTCATTTCTGCTCAAAAACATAGATTGTGGGTACTCGTTAGAATCGCCTCGTCGAGGCGGTTCTAACGAGCACCCACTATGTTTTGAGCAGAAATATGAAAAATATCAGATTTTTTTTATTTGAAAACTTTCAGTTTTTGGTGGTGAAATTTTCGATATATTTGAATAGGCGTGTTTCCATAATGTTATCAGATGTTTCGATAAGGTAATGTAGACGTGGTTACAGCAGATCCACAACGAATGAGGAAAACGTCAATACTTTTTCTTTTTTTTTTTTTTTTTTTTAAGTTTTTTATGGCTAAAAGAAACGCAATTTACATAGATGTGTAGTTGGTTTAAACAATATTTTATTGTTTCAATTACATGAAAATTAGTTTCACAACATTAATGTGTCAGGATCAGACGGTAAGCTTAAAGCTTATACATGTCATTTCCTGAATCATACAACATGAACAAAACATATGTGAATGGTAGATATTGTTATATATAATGAGAGAGAGAGAGAGAGAGAGAGATAGGGAGAGAGGGAGAGAGAGAGAGAGAACATTTGCAATTTCAACAATACTAGGTACAGAACACTTAGTAATATGTTTTTGATATGGTAAGATATTAAAATCAAATTTGTTATTACTGATTATAGACAGTCTCAGTGTGAGGACTTCAACTATAGCAAGTTCTTACCACATATCTCTGAGCAACATATACATCGTGCGCATAACATTATTACATTTTACTTTGAAAAGAGACAGTGCCAATGTTCTATGTAAAAAAAAAAAAAAAAAAGAAAAAAAAAGAGGAACAAAAAAAAGAAGGGAAGAAAGGATGTTGACCGATCCCAGTTTGTGCTACTCAACGGGTGTTATTATAATAGATAATTTTACAAGAAGCTGGGACTTATAATTGTAGCATGTGATATTATGAGCTATTGTACGAACCGTTTGGATTTGATAATAAAGTCTTGTACTTTTAAGAAAAGGAGCTCGTTATCATTATCTGGTGCATTTTCTTTTCCAAATAATAAGTCATGAACATTGTGTGTTGGTAATAGATCAGATAGGTATCTGTTCCTGACATCTGCATACTTAGGGCATGTGTAGAAAAAATGGAATGCACTTTCGAATCCACCACAAGAACACGACGGATTAGGCACGATGTTTTTACGGAAGAGATCCGAGTTGAGTGAGCTGCGAAGTCTGCCCTGAAGTATTTGTCCTATTCTAGATCCAGCATTAAAATATTTGGGTGGCGCCCTTAGATCCCTATTTAGTCTGTATTTGAAGGAGGAAACTGTGCTGGCTTCTTTGGCATTATCTGGAAGGTCGTTCCACGCTCTTATGGTAGAAGGAAGAAAAGAGTTGAAGAAAAGGTTTGTATGTGCATGAATAGACCTGATATCATTTGCGTTTCTGAGACTGTAAGTTGTACGTTCTTGTACAAGAGGCGGTAAGAGATTACTTTAGTAATCTGGGACCAGGCTATTAACAATTTTATAAAAAATAACTAATTTGTGTTTCTGTCGTCTGTCATGAAGTGATTCCCACCCTAGGTCTGCTAGCATTTTTTCAATGCTGCAGAGTTTTGTTGCACCTGATACGATTCTGGAGGCTTCATTATGAATGGATTCTAACTGCCTTTTGCAGTCGTTTGAACAATTGTCCCATACAGAGTCGCTATATTCTAATAAGGGCCGAACGTATGCTGTGTATAACTTTTCAAGAGCTAGCCTACTAATTTTAAATTTAAGCGCTCGTATAATATTTAATCTCTTCCAAGCAGTATCAGTAATATTATTTATATGCTCGGACCAAGTACATGAGCTAGAAAAAGTAATACCTAGATGTTTGTGGGTATAGGCTTCTTTTAGTGCAATACTATTCATTTCAAGTGGCGGATGAAGTTGAGGTTGCAGCTTTCTAGTTATAAGAAGGGAGGTTGTCTTTGCAGGATTAAAGTCAACTAACCAGTCAGCTGCCCATTTACTTATAGTATCTAAATCAGTATTCAGAAGATGAGCGGCAGTTACTGGGTTATCGACAACAATATATAAGCTAGTGTCATCAGCAAATAAACGTATAGAAGAAGTAATACCATTAACAATGTCGTTTATATAAATGAGAAAAAGTAAGGGACCGAGGATAGATCCTTGCGGAACCCCAGCTAGGACAGAAGCCCAGTCTGAGGTTACACCATTTAAAACAACTCGCTGTCTCCTGTCAGAGAGGTAACTTTTGAACCACTTTAGAAGATCTCCAGAAATCCCAATATGCGAGAGTTTATGTAAAAGTCCATTGTGCCAGACTCTGTCAAAGGCTTTGCTTATATCACAAAAAACAACTCTGACTTCTTTTCCACTGTCAACCACTTCAATGAAAGTATGGTAAGTATGTAATAACTGGTAAGTAGTAGAATCACCTGCAACAAAACCAGACTGGAAAGGAGTCAAAAGATTATATTCAACTATGTAGTTATAAAGGTGTTTGTGCACACAACGTTCCATAGTTTTTCCTATAGGGCTAAGGAGGGAGATGGGTCTGTAATTTTGGGGAAGAGACTTATCTTCCTTCTTGTGAATTGGTGTAACATTAGCTTCTTTCCAGGAAGATTGGAAATAACCTTGACTCAGTGATCTGTTAAAAACAGTGGAGAGAGGGTTCGAAAGAACAGAAGCGCCTTCCTTAAGAAGGCGAGGACTCAAGAGGTCTGGACCGCATGCTTTACTCACATCCAGTTTAGAAAGAACATCAAAAACGTCTTGATGTGTTATAACAAATGAGGATAGAATGGTATGTTGGGGTCGAGGTAGAGGTGGAACGTTTTTGTCGTCGTCTGCAACTTTAGCTTGCGATGAAAAGTAATTATTTAGCATATTGGCTTTATCAATGTCACTTTCGGCGTGTTCGTTATTATATATCAAATTGGGAACGTTTGTTGAGTTACGACATGTTTTGAGAACTTGTTTAGATGTCTTCCAAAACAATTTCGAGTTTGAACTTGCGCTAGATAGCAGACCTTCAAGTTTATCAAAATACTCCTTTTTTGATTTTCTTATTTCATTTACTACTCTGTTTCGAAGTGTTTTGTATTTTTCCAAAAGAAACATATTAGAAGTTTTCTTATATTTTTTAAAGGTGCGTTTTCTTTTTCTGATAAGGCGTTTTATATGACCCGTTATCCATGGATTCTCATTTGGCCTGATGGTAACTATTTTGTTAGGTATAGATTCTTGACTTGCTTGCATAATGCAGTCAGCTATACATAAAACGTTGTCATCAATATTTGAGTTTGATTCAATCTTGTTTTGGAGATCATAATTAGTTAGCTGTTCTCGATATTTATTAAAATCAGCAAGTGGGTAATTCCATACCCGTCTTTTATAGAATAGATGTGTAGTTTGCTACTGGTTTCTACATATGCCCAAAGACGGACACGTATGTCAAGCGACTAACTAGGAAATACGCTTAACTAGGAAAATGTGGCGACTGTGTCCTACATAGAATCGCTCTTATCTTGGAAAACTGAGGTTTGCGCTTACAATGGAAAAGAGCTTTCTACAATCAGCCTCGCTTTTCATGAACATTTTTTTTTTGTCAAACTGCGCGTACGCATACACGTCATATGCAGGTTTATTCTTTCATCTGTCTTAACTTGAAAGCTTAGGATTTATTTATTTATAATAATAATAATACGACACGCTAATAATGTTCAAAATTAGCAGTATATACAGTGGCACCTTTACTAATGGTCACCTCTCAATAACAGCCACATCCATAAAAATAGCCACTTGTATGATAGTCTAAAGTGTAAACTTTCTATATATTAAACCTCTCTACAATAGCCACCTCCCTGCAACAGATACTCTTTCGAAAAGCTATTTTGCCAAAGCATAAGAACCAACTTTTCAGATATATATTACGAGGAACTTGCTGAGTAACGTATTTACCCTAACTACTCTGACGCTTTAACCATCTACCATATTTATCCTAAAATTTTAACTAGCACATTTGGCTAACTACCGTTTAATTTAGCAAATTTTGGCGGGTTTTATGAGTGGACCTTTTGGCGGATTATCGATTTCCGAAAAAAAAAAGTCCGTGACTTCTAACGTAGCCCTTTGTGTCTTATGTATGCGAGTTCTACACGGTGATTTGCAAGTCATATACCGGTCGATTTTTTTTTCAACTGTTTTCCACATTGCATTGTTCCTTGTGTGTGAGTGAATACAAATTTGGACGCAGGTTACAATCATTCCTCAAATTAAGGTCGACCTTATCTTTCTTTGTTTGTGTTGAGGTTTTACGGCCCAGTCAACCCCACTGGGTCATGTCGAGCGCAGTCAGTTTACCTAACCACACTTTTACTGGGCAGGCTTAGTCCTCTAAGCGGTTAACCAGTATTGTGCACATTCTTTCGCCAGAAACTGACAACTGCCCTTCTTGAATCAGCCAAAGAGAGAGAACGACCTTATCTTTGAGGGCTGTGAATTGTTTGCACAGCCTATTTTATCTTTTCACATAAAAGCTACATTTCAACGATGAAACATATTAGTATATTTAGACATCGACTACTGAGCAAACAAGAAACTATACATTTTATTTGACTTTAAATACCTCAAAATTCAAGACTTTAAGTAATTATAAGGAACGATTGTAAACCTAGGCCCAGTCCTATCGTTGTTTAATTACGCAATAAAACAGATTTTGAGTTATGTTTAATAGTAGTTTTTTTCTTTTTTTGTAAAGCCGTCAACCAATTACCAATTACATGTATATCCCCAATGTTTGACAATTACTGTCAAGGTATCTTTGTTTTTATTCAGTTCGCTCTGTTGAGTCGTCTTATGGCTAGATCGTATCTTTCTTTCTTCAGGTACTAAACAAGTGCTAAAGAAGTAAATAAGGCGTAGACAACATACACTTTTTTGATCATGGGTAATGCCTTTGACGAATTGTACTAGCGATGTGTATTGGGAATATAATTTCTGTCAGTTTGTTCAACCAATTTGTTTTCTTCTCTTGCGCTCTTTACTCTCTTTGATCTTTATTGGTGTTCTTTATTTATTTTTTTTTTAACTTCGCGTTTATTTTTTTTTTTTTTTTTTTTTGTTGTTGTTGTTTTTTGGGTTTTTTTTGTGTGTTTGTTTTTTTTTTTCTTAATCGCCCATGACGTCAAAATAAAATGACCGTCGTATATAAGTGTTTTACAGTACTTTTGTGTCTAAATTACACTAACGGAATGGCTCCCATCACGAAAACGTGCCTATATAATTTTGACCCCCTTAAACCCCACTTTTATTTAGTAAAACTGGGGTTTACAGGGGTATACATTATTTTTCTTATTTCTGCTTAAAACATAGATTGTGGGTACTCGTTAGAACCTATGTTTTGAGCAGACATATGAAAAATATCAGAATTTTTATCTTAAAATTTTCATTTTTTTGGTGGTAAAATTTTCAGTGTATTTGAATAGGCTTGTTTTCGTAATGCGAATACTTAGGGTAAATATGCTAGTCTGCGATCAAACGAGTATTTAAAGGAACTTGATATGGTGAAGATAAAAGACCCGGTTCATCTATGTATTAAACCATCATCTTTATCTCAATCAAAATGATGTACAAAACTGATTAAAAATAGAACTGCTTATCAGTTAAATGTCACATAGATCATCACCAAAGACTCTAAATTTTTGCAGTTGTTTTTATCCCCTGTGTCATTATATACATTTTCATTCTATACTAGTACAGTAGGTTGTTATGGAACGCCATGGCTGTCTTATATAGCGCAAATACCTTGCATATTGTGACAATTTGTTACGTTATGTGGTTTGTCCCTTTATATGAGTTTGATGTTTTATTGGGGGTTTGGTATAACGTCATGAGACTATATTGTTATGCTATGGGAATTGGTCATTACGTCTTGTGCATTTATCATTACGCTATGTGTGTTTGTTATTTGCTTATAATGGTTAAATATTACGTTAATTTTAATTTGTTCATTACGTTTTGTGCATTTCCTAATACCTTCTGTGGACATTTAATTTCGTTCTGTCACTATGGCTGGCTGATGCCGTATATTTTGGACCAATAAATTAGGTCCGAACGTATATGTAGGAAAGGTACGTTTACGTCATGTAACAACTCTTTACGTTATATGAGTTTGTCATTACGGTAAGTGAGTTTGTAATTACGTTGTGAGTTTGATATTACGTTCTATGAGTTTGTCATTACGTTATGTAAGTTTGTCATTACGTTATGCGAGTTTGTCATCACATTATGTAAGTTTTTCATTACGTTACGCGAATATGATATTTCTTTGTGTGAGTTTGTCAATACGTTATGTGACTTTGTCATTATGTCATGTCATAAACCGTAAGTGGTGGAAACTAACGAGATTTCCCGACTTATATAAAGGTGCTTTATAATCGCCGGTACTTAATACCCATTATTACCGTTTGTGTTGGCGAACGAGGGTCGTCTATTTCTCTTTCTCTCTCTGTCCCTCTTTCTCTCTCTCTATTAGATTTTCCAGTGGATATTCGTTTCTAAAAATAGATTTTTCATGCGACATCGCCTTCTAAAATTAGACAATGGAACTGCGCTACGTAACAACTTGCTGGATCTCATTCTGTTGTTTGTTCTTTATTGAATTATGAGAACCAGTCTTGTAGTGCGACCCAATTCTAGAGCAAAAGCAAAACAGGAGCTTGAAGTTATTATTTTTATCATATAAATGCCTATACGATTTTTTTGAAAATCATATAGGGTTACTAAGAAAAGGAAAAAATATAACTTCATGCTTCTTTGAACAGTAATGAGGGACGAAACCGCAGCAGGCGGAAACTTTGCGGAAAATATCATGAAGAAGAATTCGATAAAGTAAACGTTTTGCATCGTAATCCATGAAGATTTTCAAACAGTGATGAAAAAGAGAAACCCAAAACACTAGGAGGGTCACAGACGTTGCAGTTCGTGCGTTTAGATCGTATTTAAAGAAGAAACAAATAAAAAAAAAAGTGATTTTGAGAGCTTGTCATCAGTACAGTTGGGCGGATTTTGAGTAAATTTGAGTTTGAAATTTGTCATTAGATTAGAAAAATATATCATGTTCCTTTTATATGCTGTATTCAAGTAGTTGTGTCAGTCAGTCTGTTCGTCATTCAGTAGAGTTATTAAAAATAAAACAACTGTTGACTATTGAGTCACTGGACAAGATGTGATGTCGAACCACAGAAAACCAATGTTGACCTCGGCTTCGCCTCGGTCAATATTGATATCCTCTGGTCGACATCACATCATGTCTTGTGACACAATAGTCTATAATTGTATAATGTTTACCTCAACAGAATGCATCAATTGTTTGGTTACATGACTACTTTTAGCTGTGCCTAAAGCGATGATGAACAGTCCTTGACCTTAGCCAGGCTATTTATTATATGAATATTTTAACTGTCTGGCAGCAGTGACAAAAGTGTTGACCGGTCCTTGACCCTAGCCAGGCTATTTTAACAAGCAGCAGCTAATGTTAGCAAACATCAGCATTTGTAAAAACCTGTTACAGCCAGTTTCAGCCAGTTAGAAAAGTCATTTAACAAAACAAATTGTCACATAACGTATGTAGCAACGTATGTAGTACTTTTATCCCGGTACAACGCTTATCCAGACAACAGTAGCGATTAACCAAGAACAAATACAGCGTACTGTCCCGGAAATCTCTGTTTTCTTTTGAAAGTTTTACGATAGTCTATGCAACTAATCGTGGTCTGTGCGACTAAACGTTTGCTTGTATGTAATTATCTGTATTGTATACTGTCATTACTGTCCCAGTACCGTCCTACCGATATGACACAGTCCACTACTGTCCAACTATCAGTCCTACTGATACGACACAGGTCACTACTGTCCCAGGACCAGTCCTACTGATATGAAAGTGTCCACTGCCCTAGTACCAGTCCTACTGATATAATACAGTCCACCTGCCCCAGTACCAGTCCTACGGATGCGACACAGTCCACTAGTGCCCAGTATCAGTTCTACAGATACCCTACAGTCAACTACCGTCCAAGTATCAGTCCCACTGATATGATACAGTCCAATACTGTCACAGTTCCAGTTCTATTGATAAGGTAAAGTCCACTATTGTCCCAGTACCAGTCCTACTGATGTGACACAGTCCACTATTGTCTCAGTCTAATATGATACAGTCAACCACTCTTCCATTACCAGTCCTATTGATACAACACACTCCACTACTGTCCTACTGATACGACATAGTCCACTACTGTCCCAGTACCCGTCCTACTTATATGATACATTCCAGTACTGGCCCAGTGTCAGTCCTACTAACACGCTACAGTCCACAACTTCCCTAGTACCAGCTATACTGATACGATATAGCACATAACTGCCATAATACCAGTCCTATATATACGATACAGTACCTTACTGACCCAGTCCCGGCCCTATTGACACGACACTGTATACAACTGTCCCATTACCATTCCTATTGATACGACGCAGTCCACAATTGTCCCAGTACCAGTCCTACTGATATGATACAGTCCACCACTGCCCAGTACAATCCTACTGAAACGACACAGTCCGCTACTGTCCCGGTACCCGCCGTACTGATACGATAGTCCCATACTGTCCCAGTACCAGTCCTACTGAAACCCTACAGTCCACTACTGCCACAGTACCAGTCCTGTTGATATAACACAGTCCACTACTGCCCCGGTATCAGTCCTAGTGATACCCTACAGTCCACTACTGCCCCAGTACTAGTTATATTGATACAACACAGTCCACTACTGCCCCGGTACGAGTACTTCTGATACCCTACAGTCTACTACAGTGCCAGTACCAGTCCTACTGATATAATGCTGTAAACTACTGTCCCAGTATCAGTCCTGATATGATACAGTCCACTACTGCCCCAGTCTAGTCCTTCTTATAACCTACAGTCCATTCTGTCCCAGTATCAGTCCTTCTGATACTCTACAGTCCACTACTGCGTCAGTACCAGTCATTTTGATAAGCTTTAGTTCATTACTGTCCCAGTACCAGTCCTACTGAGACGACACAGTCCACTTCGGCCCCAGTCTCAGTACTACTGATACGATTCGGTACGATACTGCCCCAGTACCAGTTCACCTGATACCCTAGAGTCCACCAATGTCACAATACCAGTCCTATTGATATGATATAGTCCACTGCTGCCCCGGTACCAGTCCTATTTATATGATGCATTCCACCTCTGCCGCAGTTCCTGTACTACAGATACCCTACAGATCACTACTGTCCACTACTGTCCCAGCATCAGTCCTACTGATATGGTACAGTCCACTTCTGCCACAGTACCAGTCCTACTGATACGACACAGTCCACTACTGCCCCATTTCCAGTTCTACTGATACCACACAGTCCACTATTGGCTTAGTACCAGTCCTACTAATGAGATAAAATCAATCATTGCCCAAGTACCGGTCCTACTGATACATCACACTCCACTACTGTCCAAGTATCAGTCCTGCTGATACGACATAGTCCACTACTCTCCCAGTTCCATCTTACTGATACCGATCACTAATACGCCAGTACCTGTCCTACTTATATGATACATATCACTACTGCCCCAGTTCCAGTCCTACTGATATGCTACAGTCCACTACTGCTCCAGTACCAGTCCTATTGATATAACACACTTCTGCCCCAGTACCAGTCCCACATATACGACACAGTACATTAATGCCCAAGTGCCACTCCTTTGATACGATACAGTCCACTACTGTCCTTGTACCAGTCCTACTGAAACCCTACAGTCCACTACTGCCCCAGTACCAGTCCTTAATACCCTACAGTCCACTACTGCCCTAGTACCAGACCTCACGGTACGACATAGTGCACCACTGCCCCAGTACTAATCCTACTTATACGCTACTGTACACTAACGCCCCAGTACCAGTCTTATTGATATATCACAGGTTACTACTTCCCTAGTAACAGTCCTGCTGATACCCTACAGACCAATACTGTCCCAGGTCCAGTCCTACTTATATGATACAGTACACTACTGCCCCAGTGCCAGTCCTTTTGATACGTCACAGTCCGCTGCTGCCACATTACCAGTCCTACTGATACCCTACAGTCCACTACTGCCTCACTGCCAGTTCTATTGATATGACACAGTATACTACTGCCCCATTACCACTCCTACGTATACGCTACAGTCCACAACTGCCCCAGTACCAGCCCTATTGATAGGACATAGTACATTACTACCCAAATATCAGGCCTACATATACGATACAGTACATTACTTACCCAGTACCAGTCTTATTGACACGAAACAGTTCACTACTATCCCATGACCAGTCATACTGATACGACATAGTCCAAAACTATCCCAGTAGCTGCCTTACTGATATGATACAGTCCACTTCTGCCCAGTACAGTCTTACTGATACGACACAGTCCACTATTGTCCCAGTACCAGTCATACTGCCTTAATATTAGTTCTACTGATACGACAGACTCCAGTACTGTCCCAGTACAAGTTCTGCTAATATGATACCGTCCACCCATGCCCAGCACTGTCCTATTGATACGACAAAGTCCATTAATGTCCTAGTGCCAGTCCTACTGACACGATAGAGTACACTACTTCCCCAGTACCAGACCTATTGATTCGATGCAGTCCACAACGGCCACAGTGCCAATCCCACTGAAACCCTACAGTCCAAGTACCAGTCCTTTTGATACCTTACAGTCCACTCCCCCAGAATCAGTCCTATTGATACTGGGCAGTCCACTACTGCCCCAGTACCAATCCTATTTATACCTTACAGTACATTAATGCCCCAGTATCAGTCTACTTGATACATCACAGTCCATTACTGCCCTAGTACCAGTCCTGCTGATATCTATACAGTCTACCTGTGCCATTCCTATTGATACGACACAGTACACTACTGGCCCAGTTCCAGTCTTACTAATATGCTACAGTACACTACTGCCCCAGAGCAGTATTGATACCATACAGCCCACTACCGCCCCAGCACCTGTCCTACTGATACGGCACAGGCCACTACTTTCCCAAACCCAGTCCTACTTATAGGCTACAGTACAATACAGCCCAAGTACCAGTCCTACTAATACCCTAGTCCACCACTGTCTCAGTACAAGACCTATTGATACGACACAGTTCAATAGTGCTTCAGTACCTGTCCTACTAATATCCTGCAGTTCACCACTGTCTCTGTACCAGAGCTATCGATATGTAAATGTCCACTTCCGATATACTACTGTACACAACTGCCCATTATCACTCCTACTGATATGCTACAGTACACTACTAACCCAGTATAAGTCCTACTGATACGACACAGTCTACTTCTGCCCCAGTACCAACCTTACTGATAAGATACAGTTCATTACTGTCCCAATACCAACCCTACTGATAAGACATAGTCGAATTCTGTAAAAGTTCAAACCCTTCTGATACGATACAGTCCACCACTGCCCTTGTGCCAGTCTTACTGATACGCTACCGTACATTTTCCCCAGTTCCAGTCCTACTGATGCTCTTCAGTCCAATACAGTCCCGGTACCAATCATTCTGATACCCTACAGTCCACTACTGTCCCAGTACCAACCCTACTGCTACGATACACTGCAACAGTACCAATCCTACTGATACGATAGCAGTCCACCAATGCCCCAAAACCAGTCTTGCTGATACCATACAGTCCACTACTGTCCCAGTAACAAACCTAGTGATACGCTACGGTCCAGCACTGTCCCAGTACCAGTCCTACTGATACAGTTCAATACTGCCCCTGTACCAGTACTTCTGATGATACAGTCCGCTACTGCCCTCATACAAGTACTACTGATAGAGGGACTTGTACTGGGTCTGATGTGGGCTGCAGAGTATACGGATGACTGTTACTGGGTCTGTGGTGGACTGTAACGTATACGGAGGACTGGTACTGGGTCTGTGGTGGACTGTAGTATACGGAGGACTGGTACTGGTTCTATAATGGACTGTAGAGTATACGGAGGACTGAGTCTGTAGAGGTATGGAGAGTATATGGAGGACTGGTACGTGTCTGTACTGGACTGTAGAGTATAATGAGGACTGGTACTGGGTATGTAGTGGACTGATGATTGTACGGAGGGCTAGTACTGGGTCTGTAGTGGACTGTAGATTACAGCGAGGACCGGCACTGGGTCTGTAGGGGACTGTAGAGTATACAGAGGACTAAAAATGGTTCTGTAGTGGACAGTAGAGTATACGGAGGGCTGGTCCTGGGTCTGCTGTGGACTGTAGAGTATATGGAGGCTGGTACCGGATCTGTGCTGGACTGCAGAGTATAGGGAGGATTGGTTCTGGATCTGAAGTGGACTGTATGTTATACGGGGAGCTGATACTGTGCTTATCGTGGACTGTAGAGTATATGGAGGACTGATATTGGATCTGTGCTGGACTGCAGAGTATACGAACGACTAGTACTGGGTCTGTTGTGGACTGTAGAGTATATTGCTGGCTTGTAGTGAGTCTGTGCTGGACTGTAGAGTATACGGATTGGTCTATTATGGACTGTAGAGTATAATGAGGACTGGTACTGGGTATGTAGTGGACTAATGATTGTACGGAGGGCTAGTACTGGGTCTGTAGTGGACTGTAGATTATAGCGAGGACCGGCACTGGGTCTATAGGGGACGGTAGAGTATACAGAGGACTGAAAATGGTTCTGTAGTGGACAGTAGAGTATACGGAGGGCTGGTCCTGGGTCTGCTGTGGACTGAAGAGTATATGGACACTGGTACTGGATCTGTGCTGGACTGCAGAGTATAGGGAGGTTTGGTTCTGGATCTGAAGTGGACTGTATGTTATACGGGGAACTGATACTGTGCTTATCGTGGACTGTAGAGTATATGGAGGACTGATACTGGATCTGTGCTGGACTGCAGAGTATACGAACGACTAGTACTGGGTCTGTTGTGGACTGTAGAGTACATTGCTGGCTTGTAGTGGGTCTGTGCTGGACTGCAGAGTATACGATGGACTGGTACTGGAGCTGAAGTGGACATTACATTATACGAAGGACTGGTACTGGATTTGTAGTGGACTGTAGAGAATACGGAGGACTGGCACTGGGTCCTTAGTTGACTGTAAATTATAGGGAGGACTGAAACTGAGTCTGAAGAGGACTGTAGAGTATACGGAGGACTGGAACTGGTTCTGTGGTGGTCTGTAGAGAATACGGAGGAATGACACTGGGTCTGTAATGGACATGAGATTATAGGGCGGACTGTAACTGGGTCTGTAGAGGACTGTAGAGTAGAGGGAGGACTGGTACTGGGTCTGTAGCGGACTAGAGAATATGTAGGACCCGTACAGGCTCTGTAGTGGACTGTAGAGTATATGGAGGACAAGTACTGGGTCTCTAGTGGACTGCAGAGTATACCGAGGAATTGTACTGGGTCTGTAGTGGACTGTATAGTATACTGAGGACTGGTACTGGGTCTGCGGTGGACTGTAAAGTATACGGAGGAGTGGTACTGGGTCTGTGGTGGACTGTATTTACGGAGGACCGTTACTGGGTACGTAGTGGACTGTAGCGTATACGGAGAACTGGTACTGTGTCTGTTGTGGACTGTATATACAGAGGGCTGGTGCTGGGTCTGTAGTAGACTGTAGAGTATACGGAGAACTGGTAGTGGATTTGTATCAAGGAATTTAATTCTTACCAGTAATGCAGCCTTTTACGCTTTTTAAGCCACAATCTTCAATATTTACTCTATCTCGTATTTAATTTTTTTAAAATGCTGACCTGACCACAGCGCTAAGCAAAAGAGGGCCACATGGTAGACTAACCATAAAAGTCTTTAACTAAATGTGCTTACCATCTTAAAAGAAATAAATACATAGGTAAATTGCTTGACATTTCGTGTGATTTATCTGAAATGTCAAACCTTATTTACTCTGAAAAATAATGGTAAAAGATATAAGAAAAAGGTGTCTGTTGCAGTTGTGATTAGCGCTTTAATAGTTATATTTAATAATGTAGCCTAAACTAACCCATTTCCCCTCATTATCAGCTGGTGGTACATATTCAGACCAAACGGCTCCTATAGATTAGTTTGAGCAGGTTCTATATTATACTGGGTAACAGTGTCGCTGACAGGTATTCGTATACTTTGTCACTGACCGGTATTCGGGTATGTACTCCAGATGACAGGCTGCTATACCTGGGTACAGTGTAGCTTACAGAGCTTATTATACTTTGTCGCTGACCGATATTCTGGTCCATGTGAGAGGCTGCTATACTCTAATTTACAGACTGATACCTTGGGGTACAGTGTAGCTGACAGGTCTTTGTATACTTTGTCTCCGACTAATATCCCGGTATACACTTTAGGTGATAGGCCGCTATACCCTGGGTTACTGACTGATATACCGGTGTACAGTGTAGCTTACAGGTCTTGGTTTACTCTGTCGCTGACCAATATTCCGGTATACTCTCCATGTGACAGATCACTATACCCCGGGTTACTGACTGATACACCGAGTAACAGTGTAGCTGACAGGTCTTTGTATACTTTGTCTCCGACTGATATTCCGGTATATACTTTATGTGACAGGCCACTATACCTGGGTTACTGACTGATATACCGGTGTACAGTGTAGCTTACAGGTCTTGGTTTACTCTGTCGCTGACCAATATTCCGGTATACTCTCCATGTGACAGATCACTATACCCCGGGTTACTGACTGATACACCGAGTAACAGTGTAGCTGGCAGGTCTTTGTATACTTTGTGGCTTATTCAGGTATATTTATAACTGTCGACTATCAACAAACGATCAATCTCGACCCTATTGAGTAGAACATAATGTACTTTGTATGCTGCGCATCGTGTTTGAAAATCATTCAATCAATCAGTCCATCAATCAACCAATCAGTGGTATGAAGTTTTCTAATTCCATGTCAGATTGTGTGTTTATTTTTAAGTTTTCGATTGCTGTTTTGTCAACAAAAATGCCAGTCACTGGCTTATAGTGTAACTCTCTGCTTAATATATAGAGTTTATTCATTCTCCTATTTTAAATATGGGATTTATAAACTTCGGGAGGTAAAAAAAATCCGATAAAGAAACGAGTGCGAAGCACGAGTTTCTTTATCGGATTTTTTTTTTACCTCCCGAGGTTTATAAATCCCATATTTAAAATAGGAGAAATAAATAAACTGTATATTACATGCATTTCGCCGCAATAGAGTACACCATTTTTGTGGCAAGTCTAGTCTGCCAGTTTGTTTACGCAGTCATTTCTATTTTGGGTCGGCGTAGTAATACACTGACATTGACAGTTCGAAGCAGTGAACACTCGGGCGCCATTTTGAAAAAAAACTAAACGAATCGAGAGATTGAAAAATGATAAAATATTCCCATTTAAATGGATATTTATGTGTTTCTGTGCTCAGATAGGATTAATTTCTATGCTTGTGACCTGATTCAACGAAAAAAGCATATGGATTTAAACATTTTCAGCCGGTAAGTAAGGATTTGAGATCATCCCACGGGTCAAAATCTAGGCCGTTCATATGTTACAAAAAAAAAAAGTAGTTCCGGTTAAAGAGATTTATTTCCCCGGCTAAGAGGAAATATTTCTTCTTAGAAAACAAGGAAAATACCAGTTTTATGTCTGGTAGAAATCATGGTATTTCTTGGTTATGCATGTAATATATAGAGGATATTTACTCTTTGGCTGTGAATACCATAAATATTGTCATCGAGTGTAATGAAAACATCAGTATTTTCGCGATGGCGAAGCACGAGTGGAAATTTGAATGTTTTCATTACACGAGATGAAAATTTTTATGGTATTCATTGAAAAAGAGTAAACTTTCTTTTTATTTTATTGTTTACACGCCAATGAGTGTTTCTGATGTCATAACTAACGTCACCAAACAAAACATGAACGTCATGGCGTCGACGCTCAGTGCTTAACATGTAAAACGCTGGAGAAACAAAACCAGAAAGTTTCGGCAAATCAAAATAATTTTGATACCAACATGTTCCTTACATTCTAACTAAGAAAATGCATACTTGCACTTGATAGTTTATTTCAGAAACAAAGAAGTTAGAGGTGTTCAAAAATCTGAATTGGAGGTAACATCCACTTCTGAAACAATGAAGAAAACCGAAGTCTTCCAAAGCGAGGAGTGAAAATATAAATCGTATCAGTCACTAGTGAAATGATACGATATTAATTCACTAGTGATTGATACCACTTTTATTTTCACCAGATATACACTGATTTCATCGCTAACAATAAAATAAATGAAAGTCTGTTTATTGAGGGTAAAGTTTACTGAAACTTATATCGGGGATTTAAATATTTATTCTATTATCTCAAAGAGTGAAAATATAGACTTTCCAAAGAATTCTAAACGGCGGGTATAAATTGAGTAATGTTGATATTTAGTCATCAGCAACAATAATCTTGCATTTGTTTCTCCCGGGGCTCCTGGTGATTATTGCAAGGATAAAAGTAAGAAAATAAACCCACTGCTCGGTAGTATTTTATTCCTATCTAAACTATTTGCTTAAAAGTATTCCCAATGTTGATTTTAATGTAAAATCTTGATAATAATTAATCTTTAGTCCAACAAAAAGCGGTCATCATAACACTATCAGTATTGTTTGTTTGTTTGTTTGTTTTTGTTTGTTTTTTTTCTAATTTCGTTTCAACCGGATGTCATGTTGCGCGCAAGGCATTATGGTCTACTGGAATAAAGCGAGTAGGCTGTGTGGTAATTATCCACGATATCTGTTTTAATGAAATCTCGCGAGTATTCGAGCGATATTTCGGAATCAGGTGGGTGCGATGTATGTGTATGTGTGTGTGTGGGGGGGGAGGGGGTGGGGAGGTGGTGTAGGGGGTTACTACTCTAAGAAAAAGAATGCAAACATCTCTGTGGGTAAATTTGTTATTCGGCATATGAAATTACTCTCTATTGTTAATAAAGCTTCCAAAAGCTGGCAATGAATGTTGCTGAGATTTATTTATTTTCTTTCTTTCTTTCATATCGTCTTTTTTTGTTATGTTTACAAATCACTAGTTAATCTCCTGTGCCGGCAGTGAAAACAGAATCTCAAGTTCAGTGGTGCGTACATTCTTTGATACTAAATTGTATTTATTTCTGTGTTTATTTATTTATATGCGCTTCGTTCTTGGTCTCTTTGAATGTTTGCAAATCATAATGAGTTAATCTATAGCCGAATCATCATAACACGAGCCACGATATCTGTTCTAATGAAATCTCGCGAGAATTCGAGCGATATTTCGAAGTCAGGTGGGTGCGGTGTATGTGTGTGTGGGTGAGTGGGGGAGGGGGGCGTGGTGAAATTAGAATCTTCACCGGTCCGTGTATTCTTTGATATAGGAATTAATTGTATCAAAATAAAATAGTTTATTCAAAAGGGTTAATATTTATTGCCGCTTATTTTGGCAAAGGGTTTAGATGTAGCCTTAATCGCTACGCAAAATTATTAACTGTCGCTGTGCAAACGGAAATTTCTAATTATGTGTAATTTGGTTTTCATTTTTTTAAAGATTGAAATATTTTATTTTGAATGGAGAACTTCGACCTTTTTAACAATATAAACATTTAAAATATGTTTGAACATTTCTCAAATTCTGTAAATATAAAATGAAGATTCCTTTATGTGTCATACTACCGAATCTTATTCCTGCCGTAATTTATGACAAAATTTGAACCTGCAAAATTCATTTATATAGGCTACTCATCTTTAACATGTAGGCCCAGATCAGTCTGCGCATGTGCACAGTCTGACCGCAGAAAAGAGTATTACCATATGAGCCGGGCACAGTATTTCCAACAAGAGTGTATGTGCGCCAAATGAAGAATCGGATCAGCCTGCGCATCCGCGCAGTCTGATCAGTCTTCACAGAGCGCTCTGTGGGTAGTCAAGGATCCAAAGCGGCTTTAAGCGGACAGCGAAGACTCTGATCAGATTGCGCTGATGCGCTGGACACACAGGCAATGTTGTAAGAAATGTGTTTGGCTCATGGGCCCCGCCAAGCGAAAAAGTGCATTCGAGCATGCACAAAATGTGCGGATTGACACCATCCAGCGCATGCGCAGAGTATTATCCAGGCCTTTGCTCTCCATTCATACATTTTGTTGTATCCAAAGATTCTGTTAGCGGACAGGGAAGACCCTGATCAGACTGCGCGGATGCGCAGGCTGATCTGGGTCTTCGCTGCCCGCATATGCCCGAAAACACGTTTTTGCATGGCAAAGCTCATTTCTAAAATAGTATCTAAAATAAAGTGTATAGACTAGATGTAGCTACATTTAATCTATGGTGGTTATTTTACATACAAAAACAAAAAAAAAACACGATATTTTCTGTTCTTCCATCTGACTATGCCGATACACGGGCCGATCTGGACCTGCCCTGTTCACATATACGCCTGAGAACACATTTTCGCATGGCCTATGTGTCAGGCTAACAGGAGTGAACCTGGCTACATCTGCATGTAGTCTGTGCTGTGAACCATCTATTGTAGATATTATTTACTAACAATTATATTTTCTTTTCTCCCACCAGACTGTGCGGAGACAGTGTCGTCTTTACATATACGCCGGTTTGGAATACGCATCCTGCGTATGGGATCAATATCGACAAACTCGAAATGTCCAACGGCGTGCACATCACGAAAACATACCTATATAATTTTGACCCCCTTAAACCCCACTTTTATATAGTAAAACTTGGGTTTACAGGGGTATCCATTACTTTTCTTATTTCTGCTTAAAAATATAGATTGTAAGTACCCGTTAGAGCCGCCTTGGCGAGGCGGTTCTAACGACTACCCACAATCTATGTTTTGAGCAGACATATGAAAAATATAACTTTTATCTGAAAACTTTTAGGTTTTTGATGGTGAAATTTTCAATATATTTGAATAGGCGTGTTTTCGTAATGAGCCCGCTGCGTAAATGGAGATAACGACAGAATTAATAGTGTCACAGCCATGCTGAATGACCTTGGATGGGAGACACTTCACCAGCAAAGACAGCAGGCCAAGGTCGTGATGCTCTGCCGCATTGTACAGGGACTGGTTGCTGTCTCACCTACGCCATTTCTGATTCCGGCCGCAGTGACAGGAACGATCAACAGTCAACACCCACATGTATTAATTCATCCCCACTACCATGAGGATACGGAACAGGTTGCCACAGCAGCGCCCAGCATAGAGGCCTCCAAGCTGCTGCTCCAGATGTCGACCATGTAGACACCAGTCCGTCTTTAACCTGTAAATCTATTGTTTTTATCCTGCATCACAATTCCTTCTCGGACGTCACATGCATACAAGTGTTCGAAAATACCCGGATACCCGAGGGTTGAACTTTAATGGAAAGAGAAGAAGAGAAGAAGACGGATCGTCGCCTGGCCAGTATGTGTCTAAGTGCATTTCCTCTGTGAATTTTGTATTGTTGTTATTACTTAACAAATGAGCCGTGACATGAGAAATGGTGTCTTCCGGGTAAATTCAAACAGTAGCGATTCACATCAGCCAGCGGAGATATATAGTCTGAACAGGATCTTTGCTATACTTCGTTATGTTCTACAATACCCAATGATTCTATAAGCGGACAGTGAAGGTCCTGATCAGACTGCGCGGATGCGCAGGCTGATCTGGACCTTTGCTGTCCGCATATGCCCGAATACACGTTTCCGCATGACCCGAACCAAATAACAATATTTTCTTTCCTCTCTTGTTTCTATTTCCATTTGTATATTGAATTTCAGAACAATAGAAGGTGGACAGAAACGCGTTTGTACAAATATGCATAGCCCAAGGATTTATTTAGCATATTCACAGGCGTAATATCTATATCTGACCCGCATCACAAGACAATAGCCCTTGTGCCATATGCGAACAGAGAAGGCCGAGATCAGCCTGCGCATCCGCGCGGTCCGATCAGGGCCTTCTCTGTCCGTCTATAAACAGTAATACCTGTGTTAAACAAGCATCTATGGGTAAGTAAAAATATAAAATTTGACTGCTTAAGACAGGTATTGGCTTTATAAAGGTACATTTCCATATCTTGATCTTTAATTGGATCTGAAATAGTGGCCTTTTAAGACAGGTGATTGCTTAATATAGGTGGCCTTAAAGTCAGGTTCGACCATATTCTACAGTAGCTAGTGATACTTTACGCAAGCAAAGGCCCTGATCAGACTGCTCGAATGCGCAGGCTGATCTGGGCCTTCGTTGCTTGCATATGCTATAAGTGCCTTTTTCCTCATCGTATGGCATTATTAATGGATTTAACGGGCTGACGAAAATCAAAACAAAATTAAGGTGTCTGGTCGATAATGCGAACATCCGGGCCAAAATAACATTTTTTCGCAGTCTTTGTTTGGCCTACGCTCCTCGCTTACTGATGCAGGAGAAAAATGTTGGGACTGCAAATACCCTTATATACTAGTGTATGGCAGGTTAGGCCAAACACTATGAGACATAATAGGACACCTCATATATACCCTTATCTGACAGGTGGGAAGGCCAAAATAAACACAAGCCTTTGGCCAGTCTTGTCTGGACCTTCGCTCTTCCCTTAACGCTTATCACTCTGTGTAAATATTTCAGAATACGACATATTGAAATGTTTTCTTATTTTTCATGGAAAATAAGCTTTGTCATTTCATGCAAATTGTCTCCTAAAGAGACAATTTGCATGAAATGTCAAAGCCTTTCATCTGGAAAGAGTGTTTGTTAGGGCCTTCCCACTTTAGCCTAAGAATATAGTATCTTCAGACGCTGCGTATGGTGGCCTTTCATTTTATTAAACCGCCTACCGAAAAAAGGACACAAGCACATTAGAGAGGTTAAGATAGTGAAACCTTAAATTTTAACCTGCTGAATAACAGCAAATAAAAGTCAATTCAACAGACCACATAAAAGGTTTTGCAAACCGTGTGCATGTAGATCCAGATGAGACGGATCATACGAGCCGTCTCATCAGGATTGACACTGTTCGACATTTTCTATTTTGTCAATACTCTGCCGTTTTGTTTTTGACTTTTATTTACGCGACATCCCCTGCTGAGATAATGGATGCATCCAATTTCAAAGGCGGAAGAGTCCACTTCAGAAACTCAGGGATGAATGCATGGGTTAAAGAAATATTTTTCTTATACAGTTAAATTCCGCTATTAAGACCATCTTTGGTACTGCCTAAAAGTGGTCTTAATTGCGGGGCGGTCTTAATATTGAATGTAAAAGATAGCTGTAGATAAAGGCGCTTTTGCAACTAAAAAGTACTGATATTTTTCTTATTTCTCCACAAAAAAAAATAGGTTGTGGTACTCATTAGAAGCGCCTTAGCGAGGCGCTTCTAACGAGTACCCACAACATATTTTTTGTGGAGAAATAAGAAAACAATATTATCCCTTTTATCTAGAGCCATGTATAACAAAGAAACCCCATTTGGGACTGGCAAAACTGGTCTTTATAGCGGGGTGGTCTTATTTTCGAGTGGTCTTAGATAGTGGAATTTTACCGTATTTTTTTTTTTTTTTTTTTTTTTTTTCAGAAATAAGGTCTGACATTTTATTAAAATTGTTTCTGAACAATCTGAATGAAATTTCAAATTTTATTTTCGGTGCAAAATAAGAAATGAAGCCGCATATTTTCATCTTATGATTAAGCCCAGAGTGTTAAAGGTTAAAATATGTATGAGACTGAATATGTAATGTTTTATACTTTGAGTCATGTTTGATCTAAACAGGTCTTTTGGTGTTGGGGTGGAGAGAATGGGGCGAGGCTTTTTAATAAAAACATATATATTAAATAACTAATCACAAAAAATATGTGATTTAGTCATTATATTTTACCAGTCTCTAGGCTGATTCGGCAGATGCACACTCATGATATTTTTTCTTATTTTTCCCAGAAAATAGACATTGATTTTTCATGTAAATAGTCTCTTGAAGAGACAATCTGCATGACTTGTAAAAGCCTGTTTTCTGGGAAAAAATAAGAAAACTATTTCAAATTGTCATCTGCTGAAATTTTTACCCAGCATCCAGAGCGTTAATAAATCATTAATAAAAATGATTTTGGAGTCAACTGAAAAGAACTCCAAGCTTTCAAAACTATTTTATTTATATGATTTTCCAGTGTTACACTACATAAAACAGCTATTTACAAACGACCCCAGGTGGTGGAAGAAATGTGTCGTCATTAAGCTTGCCCTCCTGGAAAGACAGGAAAATGTTCTCTTCGCCATTGACAATCATCCTGTTGCAAACAAAACGTGCGTATGAATAACATATTTAAAAACACAGAGTTGCTTTAAAACATCTCAAAACAGCTGGAAAAGTAAACCAAAATCGCATCTTTCGTGGCAAAACATTGACTTCCGCAATATTGCTTTCCCTTCTGATTTTTAACGGAAATGAACAAAAACAAAAACAGAACGCAAGTACACAATTGTGAGGCATTTTGAAGACTGTTTACTAGAAGCTGGGTCATGGAAAATCAAAGCACTGATAGCACTGGTGGGTGGATTGTCTCTGAGTGTAGGCTGGGAAAATGGTCCTGAAGGGAACTTAAGACAGTTTCTTTTAACCCTTAACTTCATGTAATTAAAGCAAACAGTACAGATCCTGATCAGACACCTCAGAATGTGGCGTCTGATCTGGGTCTGCACTGTTTGCCTGGTTTTTACAGATAACGCTCTTTAGACGGCACTCGACTGACGTCACAGGGACAAAAATAGCGCGGCTATAAATAACCGTTACCTGGATTTTATACAAACCGCGCGGTTTGATTTTATTGGTCAGTGATAATCACATGCTAGCATTTTAAGTATGGAATTATTCGTCTTTATAACCCTTTCGATCCCGTAGGCCGAGACAGCTTCTTTTGCAAACAGTGTAGATCCAGATGATCCAGATGAGACGTCTCATCTGAATCCGCACTGTTTGCCTTTCTGGTTTTGATTCACGGCTAGCATTACTATTTGTAACAATGGACATATCCAAATTCGAAGATGGAATAGTCTACTGAGAAACTCAGGAGTGAAAGCGATAGTATACAGTATCGGTGTGTAAAAGGGCATCAATGGCTATGACCTCCCTGGTTATGCGAATGTCCGCGCTGTCCTCGGATCTCCTCTCACAGAAGACCATTCTTTCTCGGTTTGACTGATATATATATATTACTTAGATCTGGACTTACTTTATTATAGCCAGTTTAAGACATATTTTATTGCAAAATTATTAGCAATTATCTACTTGGTCGACTTACTTGTACGGTAGCCCATTAGAGACATGGAAGAGATAATCCAGCGTGAACAGGAAGAACTCCGATCGCCAGTGGTGGTAGCTGGTAATATTGTCATGGCCCTCCGTAACATATTCTATGTCCGGGAACAGTGGACTGTTGGGAAACTTGTTGTCTATGGAACTGTAAGGCGAGAAATGATATTTACAGGACACCAGATAACACAGGACTCCTGATAATACAGGATTCCAGATAACACAGGACTCCTGATAACACAGGACTCCTGACATCACAGGGCCCCTGATAACACAGGACTTAAAATAACACAGGAGTTCAGATAACACATGACTCTTGATAACTTAGAACTCAAGATGACACAGGACTCCAGATAACACAGGACTTCTGATAACACAGGACTTATGATGACTCTTGATAACACAGAACTCAAGATGACACAGGACTCCAGATAACACAGGACTCTAGATAACACTGATAACACCGGATTTCAAATAAACAATGAGACAGTCAAATGAATTCTATTAGTAACGCTTGGCTTTCCCGGAAAAATACAAAACATGTGATTTTGAAACATGTCTTCTAGTTCTTTCTTTTTTCCAGAAAATAGGATTTGACACACACACACACGCATGCACACAAACACGCGCGCGCGAGCGATACAATTTTCTGGGAAAGATAAGAAAAATGTATATTGATTCTGCCCAGAGAGTGCTATGCTTTAAAATTGCTGAAAACCAAAAGTACAATCAGATGCACCTTTTTCTTTACTTCTTCGCAAGGTGCTTCTAATGAGTACCCCCAACATATGTTGTTTTTTTTTTTTTTTTTGTTTTTTTTGTTTGTTTGTTGTTGTTTTTTTTTTTTTTTTTTTTTTTTTTTTTTTGTTTGTTTTTTTTTTTTTGTTTGTTTTTTTTCGTGAAGAAATCAGAGAAATATCAATATTTTGGTTAAAACTTTGCCTTATCTAGAAGTATGCCTAAGAAATTTACATTTAACATGGATGTATTAGTGACTAAGAAAATATACAACTTATTTCAAGAAAATATTCGACGTTTTTGCATTATTTTAACCTTTACCACTTAAGGGCAAATTCAGCAGACGACAAATTTATGATAATTTTCTTATTTTTCCCTGAAAACATTTTTGACATTTCATGCAAATTGTCTCCTCTCCTGTGGAGATAATTTGCAAGAAATGTCAAATTCTGTTGTATGGGGAAAAAGGGAGATAAATTGCATTAAAGGTCAAATTCGGTTTTCTCGGAAAAATAAGCAAAATATTTCTCAATGCCGTCTGCTGAAAGTTTTACCCAGAATGCTAAGCGTTATGGTAATTTGATACACCTGGTAGATTTCCGCCGTTTTTAACAAGAGCGACTACTTCTGTGACTTCTAGACTGGCTCCGGTCTCCAGTGATTAACTTTTTCCTTATATGTTTAATAAATCACTAAAATAAAACCAAAATAATATCATGACTAAAAAGGCTGGTCGCTGGTGACCAGCCTTTATATTCATGATATTTTTTTTTTATTTTTTTTTTTATTTTTTTTTTTTTTTTTTTTTTGTTATTTTATTTTAGTGGCTTATCAAACAGATTTATGAGAAAATATTTAGTCACTGGAGACTGGAGCCAGTCTACTGTGACTTCCTGTTTGAACCTCATTGAGAGCAAATACCTTCCTTTTAAAGTATACACCTTTTTCAGAAGGGACAAAAGCAATTTTGTCAGAGTTACTCTGCTAGTGTATCCATTCTTCCTAACGTTTAGCACTCTGGGTAAAAAAATCACCAGACGACAAATTGAAATATTCTTTTTGATTTTTTCCCAGAAAACAAAATGTGACATTTCAAGCAAATTGTCTACAATGAAAAACAGGATTTGACATCTCAGGCAAATTGTCCCAAATGGAGACAATTTGCATGAAATGTCCTATCCTGTTTTCTAGGAGAAAAAAAAAGAAAAATATCATCAATTTGTCGTCTGCTGGATTAGCCCAGAAAGTGGTAAAGGTTAAATTGTCTGCACATGATTTGCACGCTGCGTACAAATTTCAGCAGACGACAATTTGAGATATTTTTCTTACTTCTCCAAGACACAGAATTTGACATTTCAAGCAAATGGTCTCCAATGGAGACAACTGGAGACAATGTGCATGAAATGTCAAATCATATTTTCTGGGGAAAAAATAAGAAAAATGTCATGAACTTGTCCTCTTCTGATTTAGCCCAGAGATAAAGGTTAAAGAATTTAATAAAAATAAAGCATATTTCAAACTAATAAATTTTACAGGTAAAACTGTCTTACCTGATAGAACATGACCTGTATGGTGGGTCGGTGTCCGGAAACAAACTCAACATACGGTTCTGGTCATAATGGTAGATGAAGATGTAAAGCGGGGGACCATACTGTGCGCATGCGTACTCAAAATCTTCCACTTCACTCAGATAATACTGAAACACTTCGGCAGTACTCTCATTTAATCCTAAAAATGCCAGTAACAGGAAATGTCAACTTAATCTTCTCATAACTACTAATAAAAATTTTCATAACGTTTATAAGTCTGTAATGTATATATACATATTGGCCCAACAAAAGACTCAAATCAATCTAATCAGTCTTCGTTGTCCGCATAAGCTCTAAGACCGGCGGTGTTATGGCGGGGGACGCGAACATGCAATCTAAACTGCTGTCATATGGTGAGTGTCAATAAAAACGAATCTTCGACTTTTTTTTTTGGTTTCCAAGGAAACCTTCAAGGATTTTATTTGACCACTGCAGCTGGTATTAAATGAGCCGCGCCATGCGAAAACGTGTCTTTGGGCATATGCGGACAGCGAAGGCCCAGATCAGCCTGCGCATCCGCGCAGTCTGATCAGGGCCTTCGCTGTCCGCAAACAGAATCATTGGATAGTGGAATATTTCAATGGAGAGCAAATGCCCGGATGAGACTTTGCCCATGTGCAGGATGATGTGAATCCGCACATTTTGCGCATGCTCGAATGCACTTTTACTCTTGACGCGGCCCTAATGCTGTGTGGCGGCCGTAAAAAGTCGCTCTGTACTTCATTATAGTGCAATTTATTATCATTATTATTATTAATATTATTATTATTATTTTCCATCTGAACCCATTCTGGTATCGTAAAAAATTGTTTCCTTAACACATTTATTCCGAGTGGACTCTCCTACTTCAGCTCTTTGGACAAGTCCATTTCCAGTAGACGGGATCTGCTCACTTTTCATTATTACCATATTTTATAGAAATTAATGTTTTTAATGCAAACAGTGTAGACCCTGGTCGGACGCCGCGTTTTGTGGCGTCTGATCTGGGTCTACACTGTTTGGCAATGTCCCTTTTATGGGACGCTAGGCATAAATGGGTTAAGCTGGTGCTAGTGGGGGGGGGGGGTGGGGGTGGGGGCGTAGGCAGCCGTGCAAACTACATTGCTGTCATATGACAATAAAATTCATTCTTTTTATGCTCCGCCACCAAAAAAGTGGCGGGGTATTATGTTATACGCTCTGATTTTTTGAGTGTCCGTCCGTCCGTCCGTCAGCGTCCCAACCATTCGTCTGCCCGCAACTCCTCCTACAGTTTTAGGCCAATCCTTTTCAAACTTTACAGGCTCTTTTAGGATGGTCTGAAGATATGCACTTTGTTTTTTCAGAATCCTGAAATTATTTTTTATCACACTTTTTTGCATTTTTAACTTAGACTTTTTTCGAGCCCTAATACTATAGAAATGTACAGGGAGTATGTACCTTCTGCCCGCAACTCCTCCTACAGTTTTAGGCCAATCCTTTTCAAACTTTACAGGTGCTTTTAGGATGGTCTGAAGATATGCATATTGTTTTTTCAGAATCCTGAAATTATTTTTTATCACATTTTTTGCTTTTTTAACTCAGACTTTTTTCGAGCCCTAATACTACGGAAATGTATAGGGAGTATGTACCTTATACGCGCAATTCCTCCTACAGTTTTAGTCTAATCTTTTTGAAACTTTACAGGCGCTTTTAGGATGGTCTGAAGATATGCATATTGTTTTTTCAGAATCCTGAAATTATTTTTTATTACATTTTTTTTTCATTTTTAACTTAGACTGTTTTCGAGCCCTAATACTACAGAAATGTATAGGGAGTATGTACCTTGTACGCGCAACTCCTCCTACATTTTCAGGCCGATCCTTTTCAAACTTTACACACGCTTTTAGGATGGTCTGAAGATATTGTTTTTTTCAGAATCCTGAAATTATTTTTTATCACATTTTTTGCTTTTTTAACTCAGACTTTTTTCGAGCCCTAATACTACGGAAATGTATAGGGAGTATGTACCTTATACGCGCAATTCCTCCTACAGTTTTAGTCTAATCTTTTTGAAACTTTACAGGCGCTTTTAGGATGGTCTGAAGATATGCATATTGTTTTTTCAGAATCCTGAAATTATTTTTTATTACATTTTTTTTTCATTTTTAACTTAGACTGTTTTCGAGCCCTAATACTACAGAAATGTATAGGGAGTATGTACCTTGTACGCGCAACTCCTCCTACATTTTCAGGCCGATCCTTTTCAAACTTTACACACGCTTTTAGGATGGTCTGAAGATATTGTTTTTTTCAGAATCCTGAAATTATTTTTTATCACTTTTTATTGCATTTTTAACTTAGACTTTTTTTTTTTTTTTTTTTTTTAGTTATAAAATAACTGTTTATTGCTTCTCTTCATGTTTAAATTAGATTGTTTTCAGCCCTTATACTACAGAAGTGCATAGGGAATATGTCCCTGTGTGGCGGGGCATGGTGCATGGCTTGCAGTTTTATTTATGTATGCTTTGTTTACAAGAGCAACCTTTACAGATTTATTTCGTTTCACTCAAGCTGGTGTTATGTGCCTAAAGCCCCCGTTCTTCATAATAGTGCAATTTTTATTTTCCTTGGAGTCATCGAGGCTATCCTGCTACAGTCGAACTTCAACGGCTCGAACATCTTTGAGACCATGGAACTTTGTTCGCAATATGGGTAGCTAAAACCACTGAGGATTAACCATAACGCCAGGTCAGGAAGCAAATGGCGGTAATTTAGGTATATCTTTTCGATCTTCTACACAATAATTGTATGTTGAGTGTACTCATTAAAATCGCCTCGACAAGGCACTTTTAATGAATATGTATAACGTACAATTTCATGATAAAATGAGAAAATTTCCCTAAATATTTGTTCTCATGAGCTATTGGAAGAATTTCGTAGGGATTCAAAAAACGACTTCGAATTAGCCATGGTAAACGAGCCATTGGTATTCGAGCTATCGAGTTTCGACTGTAGTGCAGCTTTTATTTTCCTTGGGCTCATCGAACCCATCCAGGTATCTCGAGTCCTGCTTTAGCCGGTACTGTGCGCGGTGGGGGGGACGTATTCAGCCCTGAATCACATTGCTGTCATATGAAAAGTCTCAATAAAGTCCGATTGTGTTCTTTTATGTGCTTTGTGATTTGACTTCACTGCAGTTGGTGTTAAGTGCCTTGTAGCGGCCGAAAAAAATCTACCCGTACTACATCATAGTGCAGTTTTTATTTTCCTTGCGATTATTGAGCGAATTCCGGTGTCTTGAAAAATCGCATTTCGCTCAAGCGTAGGCAGCCCTGCGAGGCTGTGGTCACGTTGCTGTCACGAGAGACTCCGTTTTTTGTTCTTTAATGTGTTCTTTGTTTCCGAAGGCAATCTTTCTCCCCGTACTTTACTATAGTGTGGTTTGTTAGTGTACATATGTCACACATACGAATGTGTAACAAATGTGTTACATACGCGTACAGTTGTACGCATACGTAACAAACTGTTACCACTGTACGCATATGTAACACATGGCAATGTTAATGTGTTACGTTTGCGTACAACCGTACGCATATGTAACATATTCGTATGATATGTACGAATCATACACACATGTAACACCTGTTCATTACATGAAGTAGAGATCATTATTTCAGGAACAATTACTGTGACCTATTCTAAGGTTGCAATTTTTTATTTGTAAAAGGGCCCTACTTACAAAATTAATGTTTTGGTTTCTATATATGTAGAACAAGCTTTTATGTTTACTGTAATATGTAACGTGTATTATCATAAAAACTTCTAATCGTTCGTGTTTGTTATCTGTATCTTAACCATTGTTAGTTTATATATAAAATATATTTGTATGCGAAGATATTGCAACCACTTGATATGCATGAACTATTCATAGCTAGAAAAAAAAAAACAAAAAAAAGCGTCTACGTTGCAAATAACCTATAACTGAAACGTCCAGTTAAAAATCAGTTTTGAAGTATGGCAACGTTCTCACCCACCCCGCCCCGGGAGGATATAATAGGACCCTCCTGCGAATTGCAGCCGAAGCATTAAAGGATCGGTGTCCGTGTTAGATGTGAACCCAGCAGGCATACAACGTTAAAATGACGTCCTGTCAACGTCGATGCGACGTGATCGCATCGACGTTGATACGACATCATTTTGATGTTGTGTGCCTGCTGGGAAAGTTGTTACTGGTACACTTTAACCGACATTATCTTTTTTCTTCTGATAATCGAACTCTGATATACATGTAAGCGTACATACGCTCATTCATGAGCCGCGTCATAGAAAAAAAAACAAAAAAAAAACAGATTTAGTAACATGAGAGCAGTGTAGACCCTGATTAGCCGTCATATTGCTGTTATAACATCTGATCAGGCTTTACACCATTTAGAGTGATATGGGACAAAATGAGTGGCAAACAGTGTAGATCCTGATCAGTCGACACATCCGGTCTTCACAATCCATCTGTATCGAGTTTTCTTTACGATTTTATAAGACGTGAAGATTTCGTATTGTTTGCGCTAATGTTAAATTCGACATGTGACACTTCTACATATATGTAACTGTTACGTATGCATACATGCAGTTGTACTCATATGTAACACACCTGTTACTTTATTCATATGTGTGACATATGCACACTCACAGTGGTTCATATTTTGGTTGTTTGTGATCACTGAGCCTATTCCGGGATTTCTGAAAATTTATAAGAGGGTTACTCATTAGACCTAATCGACCGAGATTAGCTGGTCTGGTCCAGAAAACCTGACACCCAGCGGGCAAATGACGTCTATATGACGTGAATCAACGTCTCAACGATGCATGCCCGTTGGGTAAAGCCTCTTGAGTTTCATGTGTTCATCACTCACAAGGGTCATTCCTTCTTGAAGCTATAGATTTTATTAAGTTAAATATGGTATCTAATAAGTGAATTTCTCCTACCTTTGGGAATACCATAACTATCTAGCCGCATATGTCGCTTTTCTGTATCTACATACCAACCCGCCTTGATCAGTTCTCGCGTTGTCCACACGTTCACGCAAGACTGGAATTGAAAAATATATACAGTTGACTCCCGTTATCTCGACCTCGCTTATCTCGAATAACCGCTTATCTCGAAGTCAAAATCTGGTCCCTGCCTAAACATGAAAATCTAATAACAGGTAACAAAATATCGTGGAAAAGTGGAAAAATTGCTCCTAAGGAGCAATTTCTCCCCATTTCCACAATATTTTTAATATACCTCTAACTTCAAGAGTCCAATTACGTATACATTTGTTAATGTGGTTGTTCTATTTATTTTTTCCTCAATTCTGCAAATCTGGTATGTCGAGGTACTGATATCTCGAAGTATTTTAGACAGTCCCTTGGAATTCGAGATAACGAGAGTCGACTGTACTAGTCAAAAGTTCTAATCTCCATAAACGGTATTTGACGCTTTCTATTAAAATAAAAGTAGCTGATATACTTTTAAGATTTTTCATCGAATAAATCATCAGGATAGCAATTCTCAAAAGAACAGGCGGGAACTGGAATGGCCGAATTGTTCTTGCGTTTCGGACTGACTAAGTTTCCACGAGGTGAATGGAAAATTAAAAAATCCAAAATTTTGAAACTTCATTGTCATTTTTTTTTTTTTTTTTTTTTTTTTTTTTTTGCTTTGCACTTCGACAGAGCTGCGGTTTTTTCATGTTTTTATTGTTAGTGATGAAGTTTCAACCGTGGCTATTTATTTTTTGGAATTGAAATTCATAGAATAAGGATTGCGCATGCGCATTTAATGCTTTTTAAATTTTGCTAGAAAACTGCGTTTTAATCTGAAAATTACCTTAATCTTTGCCAACTCATCATATTAGAATGTCTAGAAAATTATTTTTGACCAAGTTTATTTCAATCCATTCACATTTAATAGGATTTACCAAGAAAACAAAAGTGGTTAGATGATTTTCCCAGTATGGTATGTAAAACGGAGCCTCTACCTCGACACCAACATACCATTCTATCCTCATTTGTTATAACACATCAAGACGTTTTTGATGTTCTTTCTAAACTGGATATGAGTAAAGCATGCGGTCCAGACCTCTTGAGTCCTCGCCTTCTTAAGGAAGGCACTTCTGTTCTTTCGAACTCTCTCTCCACTGTTTTTAACAGATCACTGAACCAAGGTTATTTCCCATCTTCCTGGAAAGAAGCTAATGTTACACCAATTCACAAGAAGGAAGATAAGTCTCTTCCCCAAAATTACAGACCCATCTCCCTCCTTAGCCCTATAGGAATAACTATGGAACGTTGTGTGCACAAACACCTTTATAACTACATAGTTGAATATAATCTTTTGACTCCTTTCCAGTCTGGTTTTGTTGCAGGTGATTCTACTACTTAACAGTTATTACATACTTACCATACTTTCATTGAAGCGGTTGACAGTGGAAAAGAGTAGTTTTTTGTGATATAAGCAAAGCCTTTGACAGAGTCTGGCACAAAGGACTTTTACATAAACTCTCTCATATTGGGATTTCTGGAGATCTTCTACAGTGGTTCAAAAGTTACCTCTCTGACAGGAGACAGCGAGTTGTTTTAAATGGTGTAACCTCAGACTGGGCTTCTGTCCTAGCTGGGGTTCCGCAAGGATCTATCCTCGGTCCCTTACTTTTTCTCATTTATATAAACGACATTGTTAATGGTATTACTTCTTCTATACATTTATTTGCTGATGACACTAGCTTATATATTGTTGTCGATAACCCAGTAACTGCCGCTCATCTTCTGAATACTGATTTAGATACTATAAGTAAATGGGCAGCTGACTGGTTAGTTGACTTTAATCCTGCAAAGACAACCTCCCTTCTTATAACTAGAAAGCTGCAACCTCAACTTCATCCGCCACTTGAAATGAATAGTATTACACTAAAAGAAGCCTCTACCCACAAACATCTAGGTATTACTTTTTCTAGCTCATGTACTTGGTCCGAGCATGTAAATAATATTACTGATGCTGCTTGGAAGAGATTAAATATTATACGAGCGCTTAGATTTAAAATTAATAGGCTAGCTCTTGAAAAGTTATACACAGCATACGTTCGGCCCTTATTAGAATATAGCGACTCTGTATGGGACAATTGTTCAAACGACTGCGAAAGGCAGTTAGAATCCATTCATAATGAAGCCGCCAGAATCGTATCAGGTGCAAAAAAAACTCTGCAGCATTGAAAAAATGCTAGCAGACCTAGGGTGGGAATCACTTCACGACAGACGACAGAAACACAAATTAGTTATTTTTTATAAAATTG
Source organism: Anodontia alba (assembly GCA_964016985.1). Taxonomy (NCBI): domain Eukaryota; kingdom Metazoa; phylum Mollusca; class Bivalvia; order Lucinida; family Lucinidae; genus Anodontia; species Anodontia alba. Next base: position 41,639,395 of record OZ024824.1, on the reverse strand, counting down.
TTAATAGCCTGGTCCCAGATTACCTAAGTGATCTCTTACCGCCTCTTGTACAAGAACGTACAACTTACAGTCTCAGAAACGCAAATGATATCCGGTCTATTCATGCAAACAAACCTTTTCTTCAACTCTTTTCTTCCTTCTACCATCAGAGCGTGGAACGACCTTCCAGATAATGTCAAAGAAGCCAGCACAGTTTCCTCCTTCAAATACAGACTAAATAGGGATCTAAGGGCGCCACCCAAATATTTTAATGCTGGATCTAGAATAGGACAGATACTTCAGGGCAGACTTCGCATGGAATGCAGCTCACTCAACTCGGATCTCTTCCGCAAAAACATCGTGCCTAGTCCGTCGTGTTCTTGTGGTGGATTCGAAAGTGCATTACATTTTTTCTACACATGCCCTTAGTATGCAGATGTCAGGAACAGATACCTATCTGATCTATTATCAACACACAATGTTCATGACTTATTATTTGGAAAAGAAAATGCACCAGATAATGATAACGAGCTCCTTTTCTTAAAAGTACAAGACTTTATTATCAAATCCAAACGGTTCGTGCAATAGCTCATAATATCCCATGCTACAATTATAAATCCCAGCTTCTTGTAAAATTATCTATTATAATAACACCCGTTGAGTAGCACAAACTGGGATCGGTCAAATATCACATGCTACAATTATAAGTCCCAGCTTCTAGTAAAATTATCTATTATAATAACACCCGTTGAGTAGCACAAACTGGGATCGGTCAAATATCACATGCTACAATTATAAGTCCCAGCTTCTAGTAAAATTATCTATTATAATAACACCCGTTGAGTAGCACAAACTGGGATCGGTCAACATCCTTTCTTCCCTTCTTTTTTTTTTGTCCCTCTTTTTTTTCTTTTTTTTTTTTTTTTTTTACATAGAACATTGGCACTGTCTCTTTTCAAAGTAAAATGTCATAATGTTATGCGCACGATGTATATGTTGCTCAGAGATATGTGGTAAGAACTTGCTATAGTTGCAGTCCTCACACTGAGACTGTCTATAATCAGTAATAACAAATTTGATTTTAATATCTTACCATATCAAAAACATATTACTGTTTTGTACCTAGTATTGTTGAAATTGCAAATGTTCTCTCTCTCTCTCCCTCTTTCTCTCTCTCTCTTTCTCTCATTATATATAACAATATCTACCATTCACATATGTTTTGTTCATGTTGTATGATTCAGGAAATGACATGTATAAGCTTTAAGCTTACCGTCTGATCCTGACACATTAATGTTGTGAAACAAATTTTCATGTAATTGAAACAATAAAATATTGTTTAAACCAACGGAGCCGGGGCACAGCATTTCCTACGAGATAGCATGTGCGCTCAGTGACGACTCAGATCAGTCTGAGCCTGATCATAGTTTTCAGTCTGCCTGTAGACGCTTTGGATCCTTGGTTACCCACCGATAGCCCTGCGAAGATTGATCAGACGGCGGAGATGTGCAGATGATATTAGTATTAGCTCTAGATAAGGCGCTTTTTTTTCTACCAAAAAAGTCTTTATTTCCTTATTTCTCGACAAAAACATATGTTGTGGGTACTCATTAGAAGCGCCTCGCCGAGGCGCTTCTAATGAGTACCCACAACATATGTTTCTTTCGAGAAATAAGAAAACTATTAACCTTATATCTACTCTTATCTAGACCTAATGGTATTCGCTGGGTACACATGCACTAATGTGGGAAACCCTAAGACTGATCAGAATCTTCACTGGACGCATTTCGGATAGCAAAGGATGCAGAGATTCTTCTTTGCGCACCTCGGGAAGGCTGTGCAGATAACAAAGACTCTGATTATAATGCGTGGATGTGCAGGCTGACTTAAGTCTTCGTTAGGCGCACATGTCAACTGGAACGTTTTCTCACCCCCCTTTGCCTATATCAGATGGGCTTTTTTGCCCATGTGAGAAATTCTATCTCACATGACCACGCTGGTCCTTGTTTGTTTGTGTTGAGGGTTTACGGCCCAGTCAACCCAATGGGGTCATGTCGAGCGCGGTCAGTTTACCTAATCACTAGTTTACTGGGCAGGCTTAGTCCTCTAAGCGGTTAACCAGTATTGTGCACATTCTTTCGCCAGAAACTGACAACTACCCTTCTTGAATCAGCGGAAGGGAGAGAATGACCGTAGAAAATATTTCACGATCAATCTCCACGAAAGAATGTTGCCGACCTCGGTGGGGGTTGAACACGCGACCTCCTGGTCTCCAGTCGGACGGCGCATCCAACTCAGCCACCGAGGCCGGCTCCGCTGGTCTTGGAACAATCCGCTTAAAGGTGGGAGAAAAAGAATCCATTATGTGCCTGTCCATGCAGGATAGGGAAATCTCAACCTCGGGGTAGAAATTTCAACCAGGGACTCGGCAATCCTCGTCCCTGGTTGTAATTCCTTCCCCTCGGGTGAGATTTGCATAGCCTGCATAGACACTCATGATGAATTCTTATATTCTCACATTGCGGCTCAACCACTATATAGCGTAAGACCAGGCCCCGAGGTTATAAAACTTTTTTTCATGCTCAACTCAGCTGAGCATGAAATTCTCTGCTAATAAATTTATTATTAGCAGAGAAACTTTCATGCTCAGTGATGTTTTGCAAGAAAGAATTTGCAATTGGTAGGAATTTGAGATTTATTAGCAGGACAAATTTCATGCTCAGCTGAGTTGAGCATGAAAAAAGTTTTATAACTTCGGGACCTATTTGACCATTATGTTATCCAACCTTATATGTTTCCGGCCATGTTGGGTAAGGTGGTATGGCACTGCATAATCCATGTAACGAAATAATAAACAATGTATACAGTGTACATCTATTCCGCATCGTTTCAATCCATAATGCAATGAAAACTTATTTATCACTCATGATTTGAGCCGATTCAAGCGAAAAAGTGTCTTCGAACACTCCGTAATATGAAACTTTCAATGTGCTTGCTCAGCCACTTAGTGCCAGGGGTCGGGCTTTTTTGTGGAGGATTTTCACTTATAAACAATGCTTGTATGAGCGAACAGCGAAGGTTCTGGCGAGACTGCGCATGCGCAGTCTCGCCTGAACCTTCGCTGTTCGCATAGGTTGTTTTTTCGCTTCACGCAGTCCATTTGATATTATTACCAGTGTATCAATTATCTACGTATCTACATGTTAAAGTCCTAAATACCGGACATCTTTATACTTTACCGTAAAAATCCTAAAAAACTAAACTAATCCAAAAGTTCAAGACAAGCTGATAATTGAGGATAGCCTGTTATTTTAGGCTAAAACACATACCATCTAAGTACTGATAGGACTAGCATAGCCACTGTGAGTCCATGGCTACCCACACGGTCAGACAGACAGCAGACAGACAGGTATATGTTTAACGCTGCCGGGCACCAGAGGCACACAGGGGCAGCGCCAGAAAAATCTGGGCCCAGTTGTTCAAAGCGTCGTTAACGAGCTCGTTAAGGATCATTTCGTTAACTGTTTTAGCGGATTCAATATACAATATTCTGATATTTTTGCTGAAAAAATGTGAAAAGCTACTCACATTTTTTCAGCAAAAAATTTCAACGTATTTGCGTATCACTCGATGTAAATTTTAACGAATCGTTAACTAACGACATCGTTAGCTTTGAACAACTGGGCCCTGGATTAGTTTTGCCTGGACCATGGTTTGAAACGATCTGCGCATAATTTATGCGCTGGGAAATCTCGGCTAGACCGGAAGCAAGGGCCCTGGTCCGTTTCAGAATTCAGAGCAGCCAGTCATATTAAGAGCGTCAATACGTATTATTAATGCTCGATCGTGCCATCAGTTCGGTAGAGCTTGCAAAAGGATAACAAAAAGCACCAACCTTGGTTCCGGCCTAGGGTTCTTCCTCTTCGTACACCAGCAACAAGCAGACAGTTTTCTTTCTAGAGGAACAATGGCTCTTCTTAAGGTAATCCAGCCATCAATTTTCACGTGGAGACTCGGTTGTTTGGTTATTCGTTAGTTATCACCCTGCTCTACTGGGCCTTAGCTGTTCGATTCAGGGTCTTACAATGTTTCGAAGCGTACATGTAGTCTCCAGTGTACCGACCCGCTGGACGACAACGATCCCATGGCTGACTGGGCGGTGTTTGTCCAAATGATGACTTTGATCGCAATCTTAAAGATCTCATTGCCATCGGTACGAGATGTCACCATCCGAGATTTCGATGTGGTCCCATTATGTATTGTTTTGGGCTCCTTTTTATCTGAAACTATCAATCCATTTGAATAACTGAGTCTCAACGACAGAAAAAGTACCTTTGGGCATGCGCGCCAGATATGACTGCGCGGATCATCACTGGGTACATTTTGGACAGCCAAGCATGCAAAGTTTCCTCATGCAGACAAACGTATACTCTGGTCGGACTGCGCGGACGCACAGGCTAATTTAAGTCTTTGTTGGGCGCACGTGTGAGAAGGTACATTTTCTCACGTATCGGCTCATTTAGTGACGTAGGTGCGGGCTGAATAGTAAACAATGCGATTCATGATCAACCTGCTCTTTTTTTTAAATTTATTTTGGTGGACACTATTATCTCACGCGTCTGTTAGAATTTTTACGGTAAACAAGGATATAACGACCACTTATTACAGAGGGCTAATTGTAATCAACTTACTTGAGCCACAACATACCTTCAGACGTGCGCCCGGCGAAGATTCAGATTAGCTGCGCATTCGCACAGTCTAATCAGAATCTTTCCTGTGCGCATTTTGGATAGCCAGATATGCAACGTTTCTTCATGCGGACAACGAAGACTCTGATCAGACTGTGCGGAAGCGCAGGCTGATTTGAGTCTTCGTTGGGCGCATATGTCAGGATGTGCAGTTTTTATGCTGCGGCTCATTATCTGTTAGCGCAGCTGATAGAGATATCAATGCATCAGCTGATAACTTGGGTTACTAAACAGACGGCTCACGCTGACGATTCACATGAAATGTTGAGTCTTATTTTCTCTGAAATAAAACATGAAAGTGTCGTACATTAGCTTTAGTTGTGATCAGCCCTTTAGGGGTTCATGGAATACAGATCATATGAAATACAAAGAAACGTTCTGTTTAAACTCTTCTGAAAAAAAAAAACGAAAAAAAAAAAAAACACATGGCTGAAGACCCCCGACGATGAAATTGTATGTTGTGTGTACTCATTAGAATCTTCTCATCGTGGCGATTCTAATGAGTACACATAACACCATTATTGGATAGAAGATCGAAAAGACTTCGCTAAATTACCGCCATTTGCTTCCTGACCTGGCACAATCATTAACCCTCAGTGGCTCGAACTACCCATATCTCGAACAATTTTCCATGGTCCCAAATATCAGTGTGGGGAATCACGTGACCAAATGACTAGGTACACGGAGTTTGTTACTATTTTTAGCTCCGCATAAGGTAAGATTTTTTGGAATAACTCTATTCATACCAAATGGAATTTGTTCAAATAAAGCGCAGAGTACGCGGAAAATCAAGCTCTTTCTGGTGGTGTAAGCGCTAATCTGTGATCTGGTCTAATTCTCGAGAACATTCGAACAATGATTTTGCTGTCAATCTGGGCTACCGGGACAAAGTACACGAATTTTGACGAAACAAATTCACCGAATGTTCTTGAGAATCAGACCAGATTGCAGAATAGCGCGTACACCACCAGAAAGAGCTTGATTTTCTGCGTACTCTGCGCTTTAATTGAACAAATTCCATCGGGTATAAAGCGCCAGTCACAACTAGGGGCGGATTCAGAGTGGATGCGGGGGTTCAACTAAACCCCGCTTCGACTCAAAATTTCATTTTCATGGGAAATTTTGGATAGATTTGATAAAATTTGGGACACCGTATTTACCCTATCTATTCATACCCCTCACTCTTACCTTTGTTTTTCTCTTCAACAAGTTAATTTTACTCCCCATGAATGTGTGTAAAACTGCTGGATGAGTGGCAAACAGTGTAGACCCTGATCAGACGCCGCGTTGATAAAATCGAATCCCCACAATACACAACAGCAGCAAGAAACTACTTCTACGATATGTATCATTTTTCGGAGGGGAGGGGGGTGGACAATATATATTTGTGTGTGTGGGGGGGGGGGGGGGGAGGGTCCCGAGGTTTCTGGTTCCCAGCTGTATTAGTCAAATAGAAAACTGAAACCAGAAGTCACAGGCCACTCGTATACCTATATTTGAAAGGAAGTGAAACTCATCCATTGCATGATTAAATGAAAACAATACACTTCAAAACTACTTCATTTAAATCATTTTTATCGAAGACTATCTTTCAGCTGTGTCCGGTATAACATCAACTATACTTTGGGACAAAGGTTCTACACGGGTTTTAAAATCTCGATTTAACCCATCATTCAAGTTTCACTATATTCAGCTCTAATTACTTTGTTATTCAAAGGGGGTAGGGAGTGCTCAGGAAAGATGTAATATGGTGAATCGTCTGCCAAGCAATTAGGCAGGCCATCAATTAAGCCTTAAAGCGCCAACCAAAATTTGAAGTAGACGACATTCTATTTTTTCTTCAGAGGCCGACATTTAGTATGAATCGTTTGTCAAGCAATTGTAATAGATTTTCAATTTACTCTGAAACCGCCTTGCAAAACTTGTGGTCCAGCCAGCCGACATTCTATTATTTTATTTTTCATCAATAATAAGTCTTGACATCTTCTGTGAATTGTCTGATGAAATGTCAGGACATTATTTGATAATAAGAGTTGTCAGAAGACAACGCAACTCGCCGGAAAGGGCTGATCGGATAAGAAAGCAATCTTTAAACATTAAAGATTAAACTTATATGGCAGAGTATGACCTGACTTTTGATGTCTGAAGAATGTCAAACTGAAGGATGGGGTATATGCCACTGAAACATCTTCCCTTAGGTTGGTGTGGACACAATATGAAAGCTATATCTTACGTGCCGAATCCCTTAGGTTGGTGTGAACGAAATATGAAAGCTATATCTTATATACTTCAGCAGTCATGCACACTTTTCCAAACTTAAACACAGCTGAAAATGACAAAGTATGACCTGACCTTGAACTAGGCAGAAGGTCAAAGTGAGGAAGGGGTGTGTACTATTGAAAGGCCTTACCATAAGGTACGTGTGGGCCAAATATTAAAGCGGCATCTTGAATACTTCAGCAGTTATAAACACTTTTCAAAACTTAAACGCAGAACTCAAACATGACAAAGTATGACCTGACCTTGACCTAGGCAAAAGCTCAAACTGAGGAAGGGGTATGTGCTATTAATAGGACTAATCCTAACTTTGGCGTGGGCTAAATATTAAAGCGGTAGCTTGAATACTTCAGCAGATACAAAACTTAAACGCAGAACTCTAACATGAGTTTAACTGACAAACTATGACCTGACCTTGACTTAGGCAGAAGGTCAAACTGAGAAAGGGGTGTGGGCTATTGAAAAGTTTTATCCAAATATTAAAGCGGTATCTTGAATATTTCAGCAGTTACAAACGTTTTTCAAATCTTAAACGCAGAACTCCATCATGGGTTAAAATGACAAAGTATGACCTGACCTTGACCCAGGTAGAAGGTCAAACTGAAGAAAGGGGTGTTTGCTATTGAAATGTCTTGCCATTACGTTGGTGTGGGCCAAATATTAAAGGGGCATCTTGAATACTTCAGTGGTTATGAACACTTTTCAAAACTTAAACGCAGAACTCAAACATAGGTTTAAATGACAAAGTATGACCTGACCTTGACCTAGGCAGAATGTCAAACTGAAGAAAGGGGTGTTTGCTATTGAAATGTCTTACCATTATGTTGGTGTGGGCCAAATATTAAAGGGGCAGCTTGAATACTTCAGTGGTTATGAACACTTTTCAAAACTTAAACGCAGAACTCAAACATAGGCTTAAATGACAAAGTATGACCTGACCTTGACCCAGGCAGAAGGTCAAACTGAAGAAAGGGGTGTTTGCTATTGAAATGTCTTACCATTACGTTGGTGTGGGCCAAATATTAAAGGGGCATCTTGAATACTTCAGTGGTTATGAACACTTTTCAAAACTTAAACGCAGAACTCAAACATAGGTTTAAATGACAAAGTATGACCTGACCTTGACCCAGGCAGAAGGTCAAACTGAAGAAAAGGGTGTTTGCTATTGAAATGTCTTACCATTACGTTGGTGTGGGCCAAATATTAAAGGGGCATCTTGAATACTTCAGTGGTTATGAACACTTTTCAAAACTTGTGTAGATTTCTACAGTAAGATATTTAATTTACTGTTTCAACACAACATGGACGAATTGGAATTATAAGAAATGATTTTTTTTCCTGTCCTTTAAAATAGCGATGTCCGGGCGCGCGGGCGGGCAGGCGGGTGGGTAGGTGGGCCGGCGTCGTCCGAGGTTTACCTTTTGGTTAACTCGAGGTTTACCTTTTGGTTAACCTAAGTTATATGTTACCTTTATTTTTCAATAGATTGCTTTCATATTTGGAAGAGATGAAGAGGAGGATCAGTAGATGTTTCACATGTAAGAGAGACAACACTTACGTCGTTATTTAAAAAAAAAAAAAAAAAAAAAAAAAAAAAATCATAATGCCGTTAGGCGTTTTCCTTGGGTTTAATTCTGTGTGGATTTCATCGAAGTGTAAACACATTCGAATCACTCACAACTTCATTTTTTTTTTTTTTTTTTTTTTTTTTTTTTTTTTGACTTTGTGAGTTATTAACCGACATTTACACATCGATAAAATCCATACACTTATGAAATTCATTACTATAATAGTCACTAAAATAGTCGACTCTCGTTATCTCGAAATCCAAGGCTCTCTGAAATACTTCGAGATATCCGTACCTCAACATATCAGATTTTCTGAATTGAGGAAAAAATAAATCGAACAACCACATTTCACAAATGAATATGTAATTTGACTACTGTTAGAGATATATTGAAAATACTGTTGAAAAGAGGAGAAATTGCTCCTTAGCTCCTCTTTTTCACATTTTATCTGTTGTCAGATTTTCATGTTAAAACAGGGACCAGATTTTCTCTTCGAGATTAGGGTTATTCAAGATAAGCGATGTCGATATAACGAGAGTTGACTGTAGGAGATTGCCACAAAGTAGTCAAAGTCGCCACGGCAAGGGCAGATAACTTAAGAGTCAAGAGGACAAGGGTTTGTCTTTCTTGTTTGCGACATATCGTTTCATCAATAAAGTTTCATGAAAATATACCAGAGATTAAATGAGTTGCAGTCCGGACGCGAAGTGTAACGGAACAACGAACTATCGGAATCTTACTATTACCAATGTCCCGCTTCCTTAGCGGCGGGGCGTGGATGAAAATAAAGTAGATCAAATATATCATACCAATCGAATTAAAGACAACTGTTAACCTATAAATTGGAGATTGAAATAAATTAAAATTCGTGGATCGGTTGAATCATACAGAACCTTTGTCCTTTAGTATATATCAACTTTTAGAGAGCGTCTATCAGACTTGGCTATCAAAAGTGTCATGGAGTTTAGACAAAAGAAGTGTTTATGTTTTTGCTTAGTGATTCAGTTGTTAGTTCCTGTCAGAGGTCCAAGCCCTGTCAGTATGGAGCAGCAATATGCCAAGATGCAGGTGAGGAATAAGCAGTGCTGTCCCGATTATCGGTTATAAATCGCGTTTGCCTCTTGAGACTGACGATCGGCTTAAAACTTCCAACTCAAATCATTACGAAAACAAGCCTATTCAAATATATAGAAAATTCACCTCCCAAAACTGAAAAATTTCAGATAAAAAAAACTCTGATGTTTTTCATAGTTCTGCTCAAAACATAGATTGTGGGTACTCGTTAGAACCGCCTTGCTGAGGCGGTTCTAACGAGTACCCACAATCTATGTTTTTGAGCAGAAATAAGAAAAATAAAGTATACCAGTTTTACGATATAAAAGTGGGGTTTAAGGGGGTCAATATTATATAGGCATGTTTTCCTGATGTAAAACAACACTTTGGGAAATCAGAAGAGTGGATGTTATAGGAAGGTGGCTGTTGTTGAGAGACAGTATCTTAGATAAGGTTTTAAGCAATTTGGTGTTTTTGTCATATTTAATCTACCTAGTTCTCATTGAATTGGGCATCAGTATTTTCTTTTGGGTAATTTTTTTTTTTTTTTTTTTTTTTTTTTTTTTTTTTTTTTTTTTAATGGCGGCAAGAATTGCTGATATTTGGTGGTTACTCCATAAATTTAATTTGAAATGCTTTTTTCAGAAATTTTGATTGAGTAAATACCCCAAAAAGTAATTTATCTATGGTACCGTGAGAGGTGACTGTCCGTGGAGTTTACATTGTAGCCGTATTGGGCACAGAGGCCTGGTTCCGAGGTTATAAAACTTTTTTTTCATAAGTTTGTCCTGCTAGTAAATCGTGGATTGCTCTAAGCCTTCCCTGTTCACGTAAAGCCCCTTTTTGCCTGACCCAGCTTAAATGTCGAACACAGCCCTGACCAAACAGCGCAGGTGTCCAGGGCCAGGAGGGGATCAAAATTTATGAGGAATTGGGATGGATAGGGTCGATCGGATAAAAAAATACTGTATTCGGACATACGGGCCTGCGGAAGTACTGTAGACCATTTAGAAGAAGTAGAAGGTGGAGTTAGATCAGGGTCTACACTGTCTGCCATTCATTCAGCAATTTTAGACAAATCCATAGGTAGTAAAACGGACTGGTTCAAATTTAAGAAGTACATGAACATGACAAGGTATCACATCCTGAATTTCAGATGAAAATGAAGTTTTGAATCAGAGTGTCCGACTTACCCAAGCAACCGCTTGGTCTCACTGTGCTGACATAAAATAGAATAGAATATTTTACCATTGACATGAAATATATAATATAAACATTAAACAGAATAAACATGAGAAAACAATCAATAGATCTACTACCTTAATTCTAACGCCTCATGAATAAATTTACCAATAAGTTTTGTATCCACAGCACTACTGGGGTTCATCAATTCATTAAATAATTTAAAACTTTCATTAGTATTAGCTTTCAGAACTGATATCTTTAAATTTAGTTTATTAAACAATGTAATACGCAAATTTGTATATTTTTTACAAATAGGAAAAAATGCTCACCACCTTCCTGATTGCACTGCACACAAATTCGTTGCTCACGTGGAATTCTTGGTCTGAAGTAGCAGCCACGTTTAATTAATAAATCATGAGCACTAATTCTAACTTTTGTAAGTTCTTTTGTTAACGATTTTAGGGGGCCTGAAGGATAAATAGAGTTACACACAGAAACTGTCATATATTTTTGAATATGTATGCAGTTTATTGTCATTTATTTGACGTTTAAATAGTTATTTAAATTTATTTCTTCATATGTGTCTTAATACTTCTTAGAAATATGTGATACATCCCGGCAAACCAAGTTAGTCTCACTGACATTCAGATTACGCATAGACATTATTTTTTATTTTTTTCAGGAAATCCATACAGAACTTATTCTTCGAGGAACTGAACACGAACACCTGAATTCTAAACTTGATGCTATCCTAGATGAAATACACAAAGCAACACAAGTACAAGACACCGACGACATAAAAACTAAACTGGCCGAGCTGGAAGCTACCCTTGCAAATGTAATGAGAACACAACATACCTTAACAGGTGATACTGGTAAACTTTCTAATAGAGTTACGAGGGCAGAGGAAAAAATTCGTGGGTCAAATACAGATTATGTTGGTATATCTTACACCAGGTGGGGAAGGACGGTTTGTCCCGGCAATGGTTCGGATGTGCTTTATTCTGGATATGCAGCGGGCGCTTATTACACACACACAGGTGCCTCTCCGAGTATGTTGTGTTTACCTGAAGATCCAGTATGGGGTAAATACGATGACAGTTTGAACGGAGTCGGGGAATATGTCTATGGTGTCGAGTATCAGGACGAAGATATGAGAGGCACAACACTTTGGGGACGAAACATGCTCGATCAGGACGCACCCTGTGTCGTGTGTGAGGTGAAAGGCAGAGCAAGGCGGATAATGATTCCTGGCAGAACAACCTGTTATCCTGGGTGGACAAAGGAATACTGGGGCTATTTGATGTCAGGGCATTATGGGCACAAAACCCAACGTGATTATCACTGTGTGGATTCTGATCCAGAAGCTATTGCAGGCGGATTTAGAAACGACAACGGATATCTGTTGTATTTTGTTGAAGTTAGGTGTGGTGCGCTGAAATGTCCACCTTACGTTCAAGGGCGAGAATTACCATGTGTTGTGTGTACCAAGTAATACATGAACCTGGTGGAAATATCCTGAAACTGTGGAAAGTTACAATCGTAACTGTTACCACTCTCTGGTCTAATTCAGCAGACGACAAATTTGTAATATTTTTTCTTATTTTCCCCCGAAAACATGCTTTGACATTTTATGCAAACTGTCTCCATGCGAGACAATTTGCATAAATGTCAAACCTGTTTTCTGGGGAAAATATGCAAAAAATATTTCAAAATGTCATCTGCTGAAAATTTTACCCAGCATGCTACGATTTAGTTTGGACTTGGTGTACAGGAAAGAAACAAAAGAAATGTTGTTTCCCTTTCAAATAAAAAAAATGGAAAATCAACCAATTGTTACTAGTTACCTATCGCGAAAGACACAGATGGTAAAATCAGCAAAATTTTCAGAAACCAGGACTTGGCATTCCTAAGGACATAATTCGCACGGTCTCAAACTTTCCTTTCAATAACAAAATTGTCGACTCTCGTTATCTCGAATTCCAAGGGACTCTCTGAAACACTTCGAAATATCCGTACCTCGAAATATCAGAGTTGCAGAAGTGAGGAAAACAATAAATCGAACAACCACTTTTAACAAGTGAATATGTAATTTGCCTCCTAAGAGATATATTGAAAATATTGTGGAAAAGAGAAGAAATTGCTCCTCAGGAGCAATTTCTCCTCTTTTCCACAATATTTTGTTGCCTTTTGGTAGATCGCTGTATTAAAACAGGGACCAGATTTTCACTTCGAGATAAGCGGTTATTCGAGATAAGCGAGGTCGAGCTAACGAGAGTCAACTGTATAAAGGACTTTGTTGGAAGTTTATGTGTACTACAATGTGAAACAAGCAGCAGATTGAGTTGTCATCCTTATTTAACTTAGTTAGATAAAACAATCAGTGAAGTGAAAGTAACTTTGAAGACTTCATTTAGGCCGGACGCTAGCGTGGAAACAAGTACACAAACGAACGGACAAAGGGACAAACTAACAAACGGACGGAAGCTTACACAGCTAAGTCGACCATGCCAACGCACGTGCGTATATACACACTAGAAAAAGACCCGCGCAAGCGCGGGTATGACATTAATATTAAATCCATCGGACAGATTTCAACCTGAAAAAAGAAAGTTCCAAGGTTTATATTTTTTTTATTTTATTCAGGCTTAACGTCGCTTTCAACAATCTTTCAGTCATATCGCGACGGTGTCTGGACGTGATAGGGAGCTCAATGCTCACTTTAAGAGTGCTGCCTCACTAACATATCACACCTCAGACACACGATGTGACATTCCATCCGGTCACAATATACTGACACCGGATCGACCAGTTCCGCTTTCTCGATGCTGAGCGCAAACGAAAGAGCAGCTAATACCATTTTTAACGACTTTGGTATGACTCGGCCGGGGATCGAACCAACAACCTCCCGGACGCAAACCGGACGCTCTAGTAACTGAGCCACTGCGCCAGTAGGTTCGAAGGTAATCGGCCTGCTGTTTTGAACGGTTTTTACCATAACTGAGCCAGCGCATGACAAAACCAACAAAATGACAGGGCTTCTAGGGAAGAATCAGATCAACATGGGTATCCGCCCAGTCTGATCAGTCTTCGCTGTGCACTCAGTGGGTTGCTAAGGAGCTAAGGTTTCTATGTGTAGACAGTGAAAACTGATCAAACTGGGCAGATGCCCAGGCTGATCTGTGCGCTGGGTGCACCTGTCATTTTGTTGATTTTTCCATGTGAAAAGGTATGGCAATAAGTTTTAATCCATCGGACAGATTTCAATATGAAAAAAGAAAGTTTTCTTATTTTTTTATTATTATTATTTTATTCAGACTTAATTTCGCTTTCAACAATCTTTCAGTCATACCGCGACGGTGTCTAGATGTAACAAGGAGCTCAGTGTTCACTTTAAGAGTGCTGCCTCACTAACATATCACACTTCAGACACATGACATGGCATTCCACCCAGTCACATTATACTGCCACCGGACCGACCAGTTCCGCTTTCTCAATGATGAGCGCAAACGAAAGAGCGGTTAATACCATTTCTAAAGTCTTTAGTATGACTCGGCCGGGGGTCGAGCCCACAACCTCCCGGATGCTCTAGTAACTGAGCCACTGCGCCAGTAGGTTCGAAGGTAATCGGCATGCTGATTTAAACGGGTTTTACCATAATTTTCGCCATCATTTTGTTGATTTTTCCATGTGAAAAGGACCAGAATCAGATCAACATGGGTATCCGCCCAGTCTGATCAGTCTCCGCTGTGCAGTCAGTGGGTTGCTAAGAAGCTAAGGTTTCTACGTGTAGACAGTGAAAACTGATCAGACTGGGCAGATGCCCAGGCTGATCTGAGTCTGCGTCGGGTGCACACGTCATTTTCTTATTTGTTGGCGGCTCATATATGCAGTGTTGCTGCTAGGACCAATGTGATGGGGCCATTTGTTGCCCCATAATCATTGTTAAAGGGCTATCACCTATTTAAAGGGATTCTATTACCTTAAATATTAGCAACACGACTTAATGTTTAGGCCACTACACCACAGCGGACAGTATTAAGAACTGACCAAAATGAAAATACTTAGTGGCTAGATTTTTCAATGCAGTTTAAAATAAGTGAATCACCTTCCCCTCCCCCTCCCACCTCCCCACACACAGTTTGCAATAAGTGAATCACCTCTCCCGTCGCCCCCCTCTCCCCCACCCCTCACACACACAAACACACACACACACACAAAGAATGTTCTTAATTCCGTGTGTCATTACGTTTTAATTTTATGTACATTGTTCTTTCTTTCGATTCACAGCTTCGTTGTTTACAGACATCAGAAGGCATAAGCTGCTCACCATCACGTGATATATTTATAGGAGGAAAAATTCGAGAAAGATATTCAGCTACTTTGGGAGAATTTGAAATAAAAAATTATTTTCTTTAAATTAATAAATTAGAAAAAGCGAACAAACTTCCATAAATCTCAAATCGAAATTATAAATGAGGGCAATATGCTGACGAATTAGTGTTGAAACCCCACTTGTAATCTTTACCTTTATCTCGGGTTAATTTTACAATCTATTTATATATCGGAAGATTTCAGTTTCGATTTCAGGTATGCCAGGCAATGTGACTTTATGACAGATATTGAGAAAAATAGCTACAAACTATTTGCAAACAGTGGAGACAGTGATCAGATGCCGTGATCTGTGGCATCTGATATGGGTCTATACTGTTTTCCAATTACCCTTTTTGGGGTTCTCCTAACTAAAATAGTTTAAAACTTGTCAGCTAATAATAAATTTCAGCAGGTGAGGAATTAATTGTACCCGGACTTTACCCTTAGCATGCTGGGCATTTCTGCAGACCACATCTGGAATAAGTCTTCTTATTTTTCCCGGGAAACAGGGTTTGGCATTTAATGCAAATTGTCTCCTATAAACAATACAATCAATAAATAAACAAAGTAAATAATTCACATAAAATAAATCAGACATAAAATTAAAACAAAAAATAAAAATAAAAATAAATGTTGAATTATGGTCACTATGAGGTAACGCTAGGGTCAAAAAGTAGGAATATTAGCGAGACTAACACTAATGTATTAGTGCTACTAATATTATTATAATAGTCAAACTAATATTATTTCTAATCACACTTATAATATGTTATTCTGATTAATATTCATTATAAGTGGGTCTGAAAATAATATAAGTGCGACTAAACATGATATTAGTCCCACTAATATTATTTCTAGTTGCACTAATAGTATTGATTTTAATCGGGCTTATACAAATATATTTTAGTGGGACTGGTATTACTAGTAATTCTAGTGGGACTGAACTAATAGCAGTCACACTAATATTATTTCTAGTCCTACTAATAAGTGCGTCCAACGGGAACTGCGAAGCAGTTCTCCGAACCGCGCAGCGTTCGGCGTGCACACGCACTACTATAGACCGATGTGATCAGTGATGTGTGTGACCAAAAATGTACTGGTCCAACAAACGCTTGGGTGGTTCGGTGCTTATGCTGAAAAACAATGAGCGTTCCGTGATTTGGCAGAGACTATTGACACGGCGGCCGTGCCGAAAATAGCAACATAACAGCCAAAACGCCAAGTATTCCAATTGCAAGGGGTTAAATCACGAGACTTAAGATGTCAGCCTACAAATTATGCGACCGCAGCCATTTCGAATTTTGTCTCCACTTCGAATTTTATTTCTATCAATTCTCCTTCTTTTTACAAGCTAAGCATGATTCGATTTGTGCATAAGGTACACTTTGATGTAGATTTTTAGATAACACATAGCCTTTACGCTCTTTTCACGTGATAATCTAAAAAAAACTTCGACACAATAATGTGTTTGTTTGACCGGTTTGTAAATTGTTGTTATTTTTATGTGTTTTTTTTTTCTGCTTTTCATAATGTGTAAACATGCTTAAAAAAACAAGACCAAAAAGAAACAAAACAAAAAACACACAAACGGTCAAAAATCTTATGAAAAATCCTTAAGCAGTAAAATGGATTTCAGGTAAGCGAACGATAGTATATTGTCGTTGCACCTATCATCGGCATACACTAGTTTTCTGCATTCGGAAAGCATCGCCCCCGCCTATCGGGGCACACGAAATAGAAATAGATGGGCTGCCGGAAGCCTCCATGGCAGAGCTGCTAGTAACTAAATAGGACCCGAATTCATTGATCGGGTCGGGTAAAAGTCCCACAAATTCGGAGGCAATGTCTCTGAACTACTGAAATATTGTTGAATTGGACGTTGTATCGGATTTCATGCATTGTATTCAGAAGTCAAGCGCGGTCTGAAATCAAATTCAGTTAGACCTGGCCAACCCATTTATGAAGCATGTGATGTTAATTTGGACGCACGGATATAGGTAGCACCTATTAAATTCATATTATTCACTTAGTGGAACTGATAATAATTTTAGTTGGACTGAAACAATGTTAGTGCCCCTATAAAGTTTAGTCCCAACCAAAATTCCCCGACTTTTGACAATCTCTTTTGACCCTTTCGGTACACCATAAGCCTCTCCTTATCAATAGAAACTGTCAGAACTGTCTACACATACAATTTCACAGTATATTGACAATGATGAATCAGTGGACCTTGACCAACCAATGCAAGGCTATCGACTTGCCGATACATCTACACTTTCCAACACTTTAATCCATACTTCTTGGCCTAAATTTTACTTTGTATGCAGTTGTTTCATAGTGGAATAGCAAATTGATAACTAATGGTAAACGAAGATCTGTAGATGCTGATCAGGTTGTATGACCCCCTGTTCCCGGTTCATGAAGTGTGGAGACTCACTGATCCTGACAGCTTCTTTGACTTGTTTACCACCAGTAACCAGTCTAGTAGTAAGCAGACCAAGTCCCATGACAGCACGAGGTCAAGGTCAATGTCACAGTCTAATGAGAACCGAAACTGTCACAGTTAGCAGAATTCTTTTTTTGGATATGATCAAAAAGAATTCTTTGGGTTAATGTGATATTCTATCCTGGTAAACCTATTCAGTGAATATGGAAACGTAGGACAGCAAACCAAAACTGTCTTCTAATTCTGAGCAGGATATATTTAATTCTCTTGGAATAATATGAGGTGTAGATTTATTCCATTAGAATTTCAACTCATCCAGCTTACACTAATTTATTGAAATATTTAAGCACTCTAACACCAATACTGATGCCAATGTCGAACAGTGGCTAGCTCTTTCAATACTTTCAGGAGAGCTAGACTCAGCCATTTTAAAGTATTTTACTTATTATCAGCCTCAAAATAAAGTAAGGTCATCACACTGCAATTCAAATGAGATGGCTATACTGCGTGACATATTTATACATTCTAAGTTGTTTCGTTGTTGTTGGTGTATTTCAGAGTACATAAAGCTTGGCTTAGCAGACAATTCACATGAAATGCCAAGCTTTATTTTCTCTGAAAAAAAAAAAGAATTCTGTAGGCAACACGTATGCTTTGTGCTTTAAGAGTTAAGCATTGCAAATGGGCATTTAAGCATTAGGCTTTAAAGCAGGATGTAAAATACTCATAGTACCAAAATCTTATCTAGAGCACTGTGCAGGTACTCTTGTGGGTTCTCTCTGGAATTGCCTCACCAAGACAAATCAAATAAGTGCCCACACAAAATGTTTTGGGGCAAAAATAAATACTCGTATAAGCTGCAGCGTCTCTCACATGTGAGCTCAGTATAGATTCAGATCAGCCTGCAGATTTGTACAGTCTGGTCAGATCAGCCTGCGTATTTGCACAGTCTGGCCCCAAGGTTATAAGACTTTTTTCATACTCAACTCAGATGAGCATTAAATTTTCTCTGCTAATAAATATGAAAATAGCAATAGTAGTTGGCATTTTCATATTTATTAGCAGAGAAATGTTCATGCTCAGCTGTTTTGAGCAAGAAAGAATTTGCAGTCATTAGTAATTTAAGATTTATTAGCAGGACAAACTTCATGCACAGCTGAGCTGAGCACAGAAAAAAGTTATCTAACCACGGGGCCTGACCTGTTTGAATTGGGAGTCAACGCTGTTAAGGTCATGTTGTGCTGGTCAGTTAACCTACTAGCTTCCACATATTCCTGAGCAGACTCACCTCTGAGCGGTTAACCAGTACTTGTGCACATACTTTCGCCAGTAACTGACAACTTCCCTTTTTGAATCAGCAGAAGGGGGAGAATGACCGTAGAAATTATTTCAAGATCTATGTCCACGGAAATTATTTGGCCGAGCTGGGATTCAAACTTGTGACCCCTAGATCTGTAGTCAGAGGCGCTACTGACTGCACTATGGAGCCTAGATGTAGTCTGATCTGAATCTTCCCTGGGTCCATTTTGGATAGTCAAGGATTGGATTGCAAAGCATCTTCACGCGGACAATGAATACTCCGATGATCAGACTGACGGGAGGCAAAGACTGATCAGAATCTTCACTGGGCACATTTTGGATAGTTAGAATTGCAAAGTATCTTCTCGCGGACACTGAAGACTCCGATGATCAGACTGCCTGGGTGCAAAGAAAGATAAGAATCTTCACTGGGCACATTTAGGATAGTTAGAATTGCAAATTTAAGTATCTTCACGCGAACGTGAAGACTCCGATGATCAGACTGCCTGGATGCAAAGGCAGATCAGAATCTTCACTGAGCGCATTTAGGATACGAGGGTCGTGCAAAAAGTTCTGTCACTAATAGGCTTACTTAGTTTTATCCCAGGTATATTTTAAAATGCTTCACTGCACTTGAATGGTGTGTTGAAAAGCTAACGATACC
The DNA here is from genome assembly GCA_964016985.1 of Anodontia alba. NCBI lineage: Eukaryota > Metazoa > Mollusca > Bivalvia > Lucinida > Lucinidae > Anodontia > Anodontia alba. Next base: position 41,619,802 of record OZ024824.1, on the reverse strand, counting down.
CGTTCATTTCGTGCAAATTGCTTTCCAACTGGCCGAGTTATTTCAAATTGAAATAGATGCAGTCATATACACTTACCAATTGTTACATTGGAACATGGACTAGAAGACTGAAATTTGTAGCTATATTAAATGCCGCATTAGGCATTAATATAGATTTAAAGCAGATATTTAATGAATTGTGTGGTATATATGGACCTCAGACCATTTCAATGCGCACAGTTTTTAGGTGGGTTAAAGCTTTTAAAGCTGGGAAATTTTCTGTTGAAGATGATACCCGTCCTGGAAGACCTAAAACCTCTGTTACCAAGGCTAACATCGCTGCTGTAAAGATTGTGGTCGAACATGGTGCGCGATTGTCTGTCAAAGATATTGCTAGTTGTACTGGCATATCAGAAGGCAGTGTGCAAACAATTCTGAAAAAGTGTTTGGACCTGAGAAAGGTTTGCGATAGATGGGTACCTCATACGCTCACTGAGGAGCAAAAGACATAACGCCTTAACTGTGCCCGGGAACTTTTGAAAACATACAAAGGCTGTTATAGTCGGGTTATTTCTAACAGGTGATGAAACCTAGGTGCACATGTTTGAGCCACAAAGAAGGGCTGATAATAAGCAATGGAAGCGAAAAGATCAAAAACGCCTATGTATTGCCAAGAGAACCATAAGTTCGAAAAAGATGTTGTATGCAATTTTCTTTAATTCAAGTGGGCCAGTCGTTCAAGTGCCTTGTCCATCTGGTCATACAGTCACTGGCCGATTCTACAAAAAAATCTGTACTGAAGAAAGTGAAAGAATTTTACAATAAGAAACGATGTAGCAAAGGATGGTCAGGATCCACCTTTAACATGATAACGCCTCCTCTCATAAGTGTGAGGTTGTTAAGTCTTTTATGGCTTCTGAAAAGGTGAAAGTTTTAAACCATCCACCCTATTCACCTGACCTGAGTACCTGTGACTTCTTTTTATTTCCAAGGCTTAAGAAAAATGCTTTCTGGAAGTAAGTATATGTCTAGAAGTTTTCTTGGCAGCGCTATTTATCAGTGTCTCCAACAGATACCAAAAGAAGACTATTTATCTGCTTTTGGCGACTGGGTAAAAATGTTACAAAAATGTGTTTCAGTAAAGGGGGAATACTTTGAAGGTTTGTAATAAAAATATGTTTGATAAAACGTAGCACTGAAGTAATCCGAACCCAGTGACAAAACTTTTTGCAGGACCCTCGTAGCTAGAATTGCAAATTTAAGTATCTTCACGCGGACAATGAAGACTCCGATGATCAGACTGCCTGGATGCAAAGACTGATCAGAATCTTCACTTGGCACATTTAGGATAGTTAGAATTGCAAAGTATCTTCACGCGGACAATGAGGACTTCGATGATCAGACTGCCTGGATGCAGGGGCAGATCAGAATCTTCACTGGGCACATTTTGGATAGCTAGAATTTCAAAGTATCTTCTCGCGGACAACGAAGACTCCGATAATCAGACTGCCTGGAGGCAAAGACTGATCAGAATCTTCACTGGGCACATTTTGGACAGTTAGAATTGCAAAGTATCATCACGCGGACAATGAGCACTCCGATGATCAGATTGTCTGGATGCACAGGCAGATCAGAATCTTCACTGGGCGCATTTAGGATAGCTATAATTGCAAATTTAAGTATCTTCACGCAGACAATGAAGACTCCGATAATCAGACTGCCTTGAGGCAAAGACTGATCATAATCTTCACTTGGCACATTTAGGATAGTTAGAATTGCAAAGTATCTTCACGCGGACAATGAGGACTCCGATGATCAGACTGCCTGGAGGCAAAGACTGATCAGAATCTTTACTGGGCACATTTAGGATACCTAGAATTGCAAAGTATCATCACGCGAACAATAAATACTCCGATGATCAGACTGCTTGGATGCACAGGCAGATCAGAATCCTCACTGGGCACATTATGAATAGCCAAGGATTCCAAAGTATCTTCATGCGGACAATGAAGACTCCGATGATCAGACTGCCTGGAGGCAAAGACTGATCAAAATCTTCACTGGGCACATTTAGGATAGCCAAGGATTGCAAAGTATCTTTTCGCGGACAATGAAGACTGCGTGGATGTACAGGCTGATTTGAATCTTCATTGGACACACGTCAGAAAGTTCGTTTTCTCATATTGCGGCTAATATGCATTTGGACAGGCAGGCCTGAGCTAACAGTGTCGACCCAGATCATATGTCAGATTAATGGTATCTGATCTAGGTCTACACTGTTTGCCACTCTTCCAGCAGTATTTAGATATATCAACAGGTAGTAAAATGGACGTTCAAATTTTAGGAGAAATATCATCTGGTCAAGGTATGTACTCATCCATATTATTAGGATACTAAGGTTGTCAAATGGACTACGGCCAAAACAACACTGTTAAGGTCATGTTGTGTCAGAAATAGTTTTTAAGTCGAGGTTCAGACTCTATGATGGTCTTGGTCGGAACTTTTAATGTCTGTTTCTCGGCTCACTGGGGTTCAACTGGTGGTTTTCTTTTGCTCCACTATTCCAGTGGTGTTGTTTGACAACCCAGGGATCTCCAAATGTCTCAACACGTTGTTTCTTTCGAGTCCTTATCTTGGATTCATTACAGGCTTTATCTCTGATTTAACTGTTGCCCGTAATGATTCGTGGACGAGTTAGAAGACCTCCACAGCGACCAAACAATATATGTTTTTACCACTATGGAAGCTGAGGGCGAGGGTTGGGATACCGTAAAGCTAGCTTAAGCCCTCCAGTAATTCATTACTGACCGTTCCAAGGCGGTACTTTCGTTGTGGTACTTTTTATACCCCGCCACACAATAATATGGTTGGACGTCCGTGTGTCTGTCCGTCCGTCCGTTTCCGGATGATAACTTGAGTAAACATCAATGGATTTTCACCAAACTTGTTAAGTGCATTGATATTGTGGAGATCTGGTTTGGGATTGCTAAAAAAACAAATTTCGTCAAATTTTTACGGAGTTATCTGCCCGAGACACGCCCATATTTTCGTTTGCGGACGATAACTTTAGTAAATAACAAGGGATTTTAACCAAACTTGCTATATATATTGACATTAAGGAGATCTGGTTTGGAATTGCTAATGGGCATATTTCGTCAAATTTTTACGCAGTTATCTGCCCGAGACACGCCCATATTTTCGTTTCCAGACGATAACTTGAGTAAATAACAGAGGGATTTTAACCAAACTTGATATATGCATTGACATTAAGGAGATCTGTTTTGGAATTGCTAATGGGCAAATTTCGTCAAATTTTTACGGAGTTATCTGCCCGAGACACGCCCACATTTTTGTTTCTGGATGATAACTTGAGTAAATAACAAGGCCTTTTAACCAAACTTGCTATATGCATTGACATTATCAAGATCTGGTTTAGGATTTTTATCTGTCTATTGATATTATCAAGATCTGGTTTAGGATTGTTATCTGTCCCTCCGTCATTTTCTTTCCAGACATTTTTGTAAAGATAACTTTAATACATAAACAAGTAATTGCTATGACGGGGTATTATGCTTGCGGTGCTTTTATTGTTAATTGTTATGTAGTGTTTCACTTTCTAATGTTTTTCTTTTAACAATTATGCAAGTTGATTACATATTCAGTTAAGTGTAGGTAACAGAGTTTCCGCCTTTTTGGGAAAGAGTTGCCAACTCTGCTTGCCATCTGTTCATTTTGTGGCTGCTCTATTGTATTTGTCTGTCTTTCCCTTTGGTGTTGGGGGCTTGATGTGGATCTGATTGTATCAGTTCCTGAGTTCTCTTATTTACTTTGGTCAAATTTTAGGATTAAGTATGGTAAGAAGTTAAGGGGTCCAAATAAGTGTTGTCCCGATGATCGATCATAATCAATCATCAGTCACTTTTGCCTCCTGTGACTAATGATCTGAAAGAATTATCATAGTCGAATAATCGGAACATTTTATTTTTAGGAACATATTTTTTCTCACTTTTTATTTTAATAGGCAATTTGATAAAGTTAGATACTAAGCTCATGGGGGTCGAAAAAAAAAAGGTGGTTACGCATTAGAGCTGTGTTTTATTATTATTATTATAGATCTTATGCGTAACCATCCATTTTCGACCCTTTCCGTGGCGATTACTCGACAATGCTGCATTGACAACCAAAATATTCATAACACAAAAAACATATGTATTCTATCATGTATGCGTGATGCTATGCTGAACTTCTAGCGAAGCGCAAAATTAAATAAAGGACAATAAACACCACGAATTTCCATGTGTTTTCAATGGCTTTTCGTACACCTTCGTAAAATAATTCAGCCAATATGCGTGAAGTAGGTGTTCTGAGATTTACTCCACTGACGCCGATATCAATGGGCTGTTGAATGCAATTCCCCGTTGTTTTTTTTTTTTTTTTTTTGTTTTTTTGTTGTTGTTGTTGTTGTTTTTTCTACTCATGTAAGATCCTCTATGTATCAAACCAATACTCTAATAGGGAACTTGATAAAAAAAAATTGAACTGAGTCCAACTGACTACCAGCTGATGTGTCGCAGTACAATGAAGCTCGCTTGCCATGTATATTTTGTACTGTGCCATTTTTGTTACATGGAACCAATATTCTACATATAATGTTCATCCATTGAATAAAGTTCAAAGTACAAGGCAAAATCACTGAACTGCAAAACATCGGCCAAACTGACTTACATGTACTGAGATCAATTTTGGTGTAACATGGAGCCAATATCCCAGGTATGATGTTCATCCATTGAACAGTCAGTATTTGGTAATAGAAACCTTGTGATTGCTATCTCCAACATATTTTCAGATATATCGATGATACGTGTACTTGATAGAATTATACACGAGTCACCTACAAGAACCACAACTCTAGGTGCTGCTTTTTTAGTTATCTCCCTTGACAGTATTTGGTAATAGAAACCTTGTAATCGCCGTAACTCCAACAACCTTTAAGATATATTGATAATACAAGGTAGGATTGTACACGAGGTTGAGAAAGTAAGTCACATAGAAGAACCGCAAGTCTGGATGCTGCAGGTTTTAGTTAACTCCCCTGACAGTATTTGGCAATAGAAACCTTGCGATTAAAAATCACAGTTGAATTCGAAACTTGATTTTGGAGTTACTTTTTGGCAACTTATTTTTAATTAGGCCCACTGGTTTGTTCTTCTTTCCTGTTAGAAATATGAAACAATGTCTAAATATAAATGAACTGAACAGATAGAATCAATAACTGGATAAGCTATCTTGCAAATATTGACCAGAATTATGCATTTTGTAATTCATGGCTAAAATGTGTTCTCTAGTGTAACCTCATTTTAGCTACATTTTTAACAGATTAAGCTCACTACTTTGTCTTTATTTGTTTTTAGACACAATAGTTGTGCCTTTGAAAATAACATGTACATAATGAATCCTCAAATGGATGGAATAATAGATGGAAAATAGCCAGAAATGTACACATTTAACGATCTAGAGTAGAGGATTATCGAGATAAATATTTTTAAAATTATTTATACACAAAAACTGTTATTATTAGAAGGTCATTGATAGGGCACCTTTAATGAATATCCACAACATATATTTCTTAAGAGAAATAAAAAACATGTCAGTTATTTTTACTGGAAAAAAAAATGTGTTATCTAACTGATAATAAATAATAACTTGTTTACGTTTATTGGACAGTGAAATGGCCGATTCTTATGATTTTTTTTTTTTTTTTTTTTTTTCAGAAAAATAAAGCAGCTTTCTATCGTCAAAAGTTTATTTTCAGATGAGATTCTCATAGACTGATCATTTAAATGTCATAACCACAGATATTAATACATACTTTATCTATCAACTAGCTAAAACTAGGCGTTAAAATGGTCACCATAAAGCCGACTGTGCATGACTGCTGATATCGGAAATATATCATTGAAATAAGTGTATTTATCTAGGGAAAAGCAGTCAGATTGCTGCCTAAAGCTGTGTTTTTAAAAACAAGATAAAATTTAAGAGTGAAAATTAACCAGAAGGAACTATTTGTCCAGGTAAAATTTGGTTTGAATCAATTTGTATCGATGGAACCGGAAATGGTTTGTGCCAACCATAATTATTGGACACGTGGCATAACATTGTAATCACGTGGTCAATAGCCGGGATGAAAACAATAATATTGTAGCAGTCTATAGAAAATCGAAAAGACATCCCCCTAAATTATTCTCATTTGGCTCTTAACCTGGCGCTATGATTAACCTTCAATGGCTCGAACTACACGTGTCTGGAGCAAATTTCTATGGTCCCAAACATGTTCGAGCCACTGAAGACTATAAGTTGTAAGTAATACCTGTTTGAAGCCGTGATGCAAATGGAGAGATTTACCTGGTTTGAACGCGGATTTTGCTTTTAAAAAAACAGACCGTGCTAGTTTACATAACATTATGTGTGATTACGTTAACGCCTGGAATAAGCATTTTATTGACAATAACATCATTGTATACAACGTACTGAATGCGTGAAGTTTTATGATTTTTCGAGCGGTCACGTGTTCAAATAACATCCCCAGAACCTAGTAAATGTTAGTGTATGAATCGTGTGATCTCTATTCAAATAACAGAATCCGGTACATTTGTTCAGTTAGCTCAATGGGTTAATCCTTATCCTGGTGCATTGGTCTTTAATACAACCCCCGCCACCCACCCCCTTCAAAAAACCTAGAATTAAGGATGAGCATTCTTTCTAGAGCTCCTGAGATGACATCAAACAGGACTACCCCTTGAATATGTAAATAATCGCGAACAGGGTTAAGATCAGACGGTGCTGAATAAAAATGTTTCCCATAAAATTTGACACCGGACAACAACGAAAGTTTACCTTTTTTCAAATCAAATATGGGTACCAAATTTTCGTTTAGGCACAAGATAAAATATTGTGACTTTATCGATATAAATTGACATAGTCTTTTAACGTGGCAACAATCTTATACTTAAAGTAGCAGAAGACATTCTAAAATTGAATATTTTTGTAGTTTGTTGTTTTTGTTTGTTTTTTGTTGTTTTTTTTTTTTTTTTTTGTTTTTTTTTTTTGTTTGTTTTTTTTTGTTTTGTTTTTTTTTGTTTGTTTTTTTTGTTTTTGTTGTTTTTTTTTTTTTTTTTTTTTTTTTTTTTTGTTTGTTTGTTTGTTTTTTTGTTTTTGTTTTTTTTTTTGTTTTTTTTTTGTTTTCTGGTGTTGTTGTTTTTTTTGTGTGTTTTTTTGTTTGTTTGTTTTTTGCGGGGTTTTTTTGTTTGTTTGTTTTTTTTTTTTTTTTTTTTTTTTTTTTTTTTTTGTTTTTTGTTTTTCTTTTCAGATAATATGCGTCTCGACTTTTCATGTAAATCGATTCACATGAAATACCGGGCCTGATATACTCTGGAAAAAAAAACAAAACAAAACAAAAGAACATATCAAAGTGTCGTCAGCTTTAGTTGTGATCAGCTCTTCAAGGATTCATGGAATACAGATCATATAAATTACAAAGAAACTTTCAGTTTACACGCTTCGAAAAAAAAACATGGCTGAAGACCACATACAGTTAACCACCGACGATTCACCTACCATGGCTGTTTCGAACACGGTTTTGAGTCCCCAGGAAATTCTGAAGAAAAAAATATATATTTAGGGATATTTTAGGGAAATTTTCTATTATCTCTTGAAAATGTATGTTGTATATACTCATTAGTCGCTTCATCGAGGCAATTCTAATGACTATACTCAACATACCATTATCTTACAGAAGTTCGAAAAGACATCCCTAAATTATTCCCATTTGCTTCCTTATCTGGCGCTATCATTAACCCCCGGTGGCTCGAACTACCCATGTCTAGAACAAATTTCCATGGTACCAAAGATTATCGAGCCATTGAAGTTCGACTTTTATAGCAAAGAAAAGACCAGTGTTTTCATCCCCGAATTCCTGTCAGAATCCTCACTGTCCACTACATTCTTTGTACCGGTTTTATTTTAAATATTCGGACAACACAACTCCTTACCGTACTTGTCCTAAAATGTAAACGCTATTATACTACTCGCCGATGTGTCTAAAACTGCTGAATGCGTGGAAAACAGGACAGACCCTGATAAGACGCCGCAGAATGCGTCTGATCTGTTGTCTAGCTTGTTTAGGCGGACAGATAAGACCATGACCGGACCGCGATCAGCACAATTTATCACTCCACAAAAAATTACTATTTCTGACGTTTGACCCTAGCGGTACACCATGCATTTTGCTTTCAAGTTACGAGGACGAGATGAATAGGGGAATTCTATGTCAAGAGTTTTGTTTGCTGTTTTTACTTTGAACTGTATGCCACGAAAGAGTGTTTCCGGACAGGATATTTTTACGAAGTATTAAACGGAACATGTGTAAGAATGAAGAAATGTGAACCCTTAAAGCGCCAGTCACAGCAGCAGTAAAAGACATTCTAATCTTTTCTTTTTAATTTTTCTGGAAACACACAAAAAAAACAAGGCCTGGCATTTCATGTAAATATTTGAACGGCGCTTTTGAAAGGTTAAAAGGGTTAAGTGAACGCCATCCACTGAATGGTGCTTTAAGGGTTTAGTGAAAGCAAACCTCTTCAAAACTACTTCATTTAAACCATTTTGCAGTTGTTTCCGGTAGAGCAGCAACTATTCTTTAGGACAAAAGTTCTACATGGGTTTTTATTACTTTTAATTTAATCTTTAATATCATTAAAGTTTCACTTTCTCTAACTCTAATAACTTTCCGTCATTCAAAGGGGAGTGCTCAGGAAAAGACCTTAACGCCAAATATAATATGGTGAATCGTCTGCCAAGCAAATGTATAAGCAGATCTTCAACTGACCTTTAAAGCGCCAATCAAAATGTGTAGCCATTCCATTTTTTCTTCAGAGAAGATAGTTTGACATTTCATATGAATCATTTGTTAAGCAACTGTAATAGATTTTCAATTTACTCTCAAAGCGCCAAGCAAAATTTGTAGCATAGCCAGCCGGCATTCTATTTTGCTTTATTTTTCGTCGATAAGAAGTCTTGACATTTCATGTGAATCGTCTGATGAAATGTCAGGACTTATTTTCTTTGATAAAAAATCGAAGGGTCGCCTGCCACAGTTCCGATTGGCGCTTTAAGGGTTATATCTGATATAAAAAAAAAAAAAAAGAACAGCTCCTTATGTTATCGAAGTCAAGAGGAATCTGAAACGGATTTTAAACTTCGATAAATCCTTTGAGCAGGTATTCTTCAAATATTTTATTATTTTATTTGCGTAGATTTCTACAGTAAGATTTTTAAATTTCTTTTTTCAGCATAGACTATAAGAACTGATCTGTGTGTGTGTGTGTGTGTGTGTGGATTTCATTGATGTGTAAATACTTTTGAATCATTAATAACTTCAGGTTGTTTTCAGTTTGTGAGTTATTAGCCGACATTTACACATCGATAAAATCCAGATTTATGAAATTCATTCCGAAATTCATTCACTAAAATACAGTCGACTCTCGTTATCTCGAAATCCAAGGCTCTGTGAAATATTTCGAGATATCCGTACCTAGACATATCAGATTTGCTGAACTGAGGAAAAAGTAAATCTAACAACCACATTTCACAAATAATTGTGATTTGACTCCTGTTAGAGGTATATTGAAAATAGTGTGGAAATCCGTAGCAGCAATTTCTGCTCTTTTCCACAATATTTTGTTACTTGTTGTTAGATTTCCATATTGAAACAGTGACCAGATTTTCATTTCGAGATGAGCGGTTATTCAAGATAAGCGAAGTCGAGATAACGAGAGTTGACTATAGGAGATTGCCACAAAGTAGCCAAAGTCTCTGCGGCAAGGGTAGATAACTTAAAGAGTCAAGAGGGCAAGAGTTGTCTTTCATCGCTTCATCAAGTTAAATATGTGTGTAAAGTTTCATGAAAATATTCCAGAGGTTTAATGAGATACAGCCCGCACACGAAGTGTAACGGAACAACGGACTATCGGAACTCTGCTATTACCAATGTCCCGCTCCGCTGGCGGCGGGGCGGGGTGCAAATAAAGAAGGATCAAATATTACATGCTAATCGAATTTGAGACGACTGTAGACCTATAAACTGAAAACTGGAATAAATTAAAATTCGTGGATGGGTTTAATCATACAGAACTTTTGTCCTTAAGTATATATAATCTTTTAGAGAGCGTCTGTCAAACTGATTAGGCTATCAAAAGTGCCATGGATTTTATACAGAAATGTTTATCATTTTGTTTAGTGTTTCAGTTGCTAGATCCTGTCAGAGGTCCAAGCCCTACCAACACGGAGCAGCAATGAGCCAAGATTCAGGTGAGATATAAAGATGCTCCCCCGATGACCGATTATAAGTCGCGTTTGCCTCTTGTGATTGAGGATCGGCTTTAAAACTCTAACTCAAACAAATAAAACAACACTTTAGAAACTCAAAAGAGTGGCTGTTATAGGGATATGGCTGTTGTTGGTGGCCAATACCTTAGATAAGGTTTAAAGCAATTGTGTATCTTTGTCATTTTACCCACCCATTTCTTATTGAATCAGGTATTAGGATTTTCCTTTTGGGAAACCTTTTTTGTTAATGGAGGCAAGAATTGCTGATACTGGGTGGTTACCGCATAAATAAATTTAATTTGAATTGCTTTTTCAGAATTTGGATTGGGTAAATATCCCAAAAATAAAGTGTTTAAAAGTAAAACATATTTTAACAACAATACTTAACCTGTAGATAATCTGCTATTCTATTCTGTATTTCAATCCAGAAGGTCCTTTTAAGAGACACCTGTGTGACGTCACTCTTCCCGCTCTTTTGATCACGTGACAGTTTCTTTGAAGAATAAAAAACATATTACTGAGCTACGCGGGGGTAGAGGTGGGATTCTTTTATCTTTAGGTTAAGGATTGCTTGTTAAAATATGTTCTACTTTTAATAACTTCATTTTAACTGCACAATACATTAACCTATAGATAATGTGCAAGAATTTGCAGATTAGGAGGGAGGAGCTCTCTTAGTTCTAACACAAAAGATATATTGAATCCCTAGCTTCTGGATTAAGGCTCGGGAAACTCTTAGGAATAAGATACATTCATGATAAAGATTCTTAAGAATGATCTAAATTCCTAACATATACGCAAGATAATAATTACCTTCATACATGTAACATAGGCTTTGGAGGCTATCAGTCTTCTCTAGGCGACAAAGGCTCTATTTTCCTGCCCCCCGACGCCCCACCGCCCCCCCCCCACCACCCACATACACACCCCACCACCCTTTTTTGGGTAACAACAATTGGGCCCAAAGTGTGAAGATAAGCTGCTTGTTGAGACATGTTCCTCAGGTAGAATTTAGCGAAAGTAGAATATTGATTCCATACTGCTGTTTTGAGTATTTCACTGAGCGGAACGTTATCAAAGAATGCCCAAGAAGAAGATAGCGCCCTAACTTTGTGAGCTTTGAATTTTAGGAAAGAAATGACTCTACGGGTGAGTTTCCTATAGGCAAGTTTAATAGTATAAGATACCCATCTCGACACCGAAGCCTTAGAGATATCTTGATTGCCTTTAATGGGTAAAAATAATCTAGTCCTGTTCTGGCGATAAGAACTAGTCATTTTGATAAAACTTTAATGCTCTTATCGGGCATAAAAGTCTGTCCAAATGTTCCCTTGAACATGTTCGAGCTAAAGAAGGGATAACTATAGGATCTGGGCAAATGGACGAAAGCTGGTTCTTTGCCAAAAACCCAGTTTGTACTATCAATGATACGGAACCATCAGATTACTGAACCTTAAATGATTTGGATCCATTGGTAAAGCATGAATTTCGCTACATCTTTTAGCAGTGGCAAGAGCTAATAGAAACGCCGTCTAAATCGTAACGTGAAGTTTAGATGCCTTATGTAAAGTTTCAAATGGAGAGTTTTGTAGGGAAACTAAGACCCAAGATATATCCCATTTTGGTGTAAGAGATCTTTGTACTGGACGCTGCAATTCAAAAGATCTAAAAAATTCAGACAAGACTAGGTTAGATCCGATTCTATTACCAGTCTTGAATTTTAGAGTATTTGAGATCATAGCTCTATAAGCTTGTTGAGATATGTCCCTTAGGTAGAATTTAAGGAAAGTAGAAGATTGATACCGGAACTTTATCAAAGAATGCCCAAGAAGAAGATAGCGCCCTAACTTCGTGAGCGTTGATTTTTAGGAAAGAAATGTCTCTACGGGTGAGTTTCTTATAGGCAAGTTTAATAGTATAAGATACCCATCTCGATACCCAGGTCTTAGAGATATCTTGTCTGCCATAAATTGGTAAAAATAATCTAGTCCTGTTCTGGCGATAAGAACTAGTCATTTTGATAAAACTTTAATGCTCTTATCGGGCATAAAAGTCTGTCCAAGTGTTCCCTTTAACATGTTCGAGCTAAAGAAGGGATAACTATAGGATCTGGACAAATGGACGAAAGCTGGTTTTTTTGCCAAAAACCCAGTTTGTACTATCACTGATACGGAACCATCAGGTTGATTGAACCTTAAATGATTTGGATCCATTGCTAAAGCATGAATTTTACTACATCTTTTAGCAGTGGCAAGAGCTAATAGAAAGGCCGTCTTAATCGTAACATGAAGTTTTGATGACTTATGTAAAGGTTCAAATGGAGATTTTTGTAGGGAAACTAAGACCCAAGATAAATCTCATTTTGGTGTAAGAGATCTTTGTACTTTTCAAAGATCTAATTAATTCAGACAAGACTGGGTTAGATCCGATTCTATTACCAGTCTTGAATTTGAGAGTATTTGAGATCATAGCTCTATAGCTTTTGATGGTACTTATTTGAAACTTTTTCTCAGAGGAAAGGTAAATAATGAAGTGGCTATCACCGTAAGAGGGACCGAGACCGGATTAACCTTCTTTCTATGGCACCAGTTGGAGTATACAACTTATTTGAATAATACACTTTCTGAGTAGATGTTCGTCTTGATTTTGAGACAAAGTCTGCAACGCTTTGCGAAAACTTCTTATCTCTAATTGATTTTTTGATAACCCCCAAGCGTGGAGAGCGAGTAATGGGAGATTTGGATGTTGAAACTTTCCTTTTGCTTGTGTCAGTAGTTTTGGAAAGAGCGTAAGACGAATTGGAGCTGATGCTAATAGTTGTAACACCTCTGAATACCACGGACGTTGGAGCCACAGAGGAGCAATAAAAACTATTCTGCACTGAGATTGTCGAATCTTGGCTAGTACAGATAGTGTCATAATTGTCGGTGGGAATGCATATGCATGACGACAATTCCAGTCCATTGACAATGCGTCCGTCGCTAAGGCATGATTGTCCGGAACTGGCGATACATACAATGGGAGTTTGTAATTGAATCGTTTCGCAAACAAATCCACATTGGGGTAATTGAGCATTTGGAAGATGGAGTTCGCTACCGATTGATCCAAAGCCCATTCTGTTTTGAGAGATCTGTCCAATCTCGAAAGACGGTCTGCCAAAATGTTGAATTTGCCTGGGATATGACGAACTCTGATCACGATATCGTATTCCAGGCACCAATGGAGGATTTTCCATACCTTTACGTATAGGTTGGGAGTATGTGTTCCTCCTTGTTTGTTGATATAAGAGACCACTGTTGTATTGTCGGTCGAGATCATACCACAAGTGTGGTGAATGTATTTTATGGCTTTCTTCAGAGCTAAACGAATGGCCATCATTTCCAGAATATTGATATGGAGCTGGGATTGGTCTTCCGACCAGCGACCATGAAAGGATAGTCTCATCAGTTCGAGATGAGCTCCCGATCCAAAATGACTGGCATCCGTGAAAAGGAATGTACTGGGTTCCGGAGGATAAATGTACGTTCCCGAGGCGAAGCGATTAATGTTCCATCCACTATTTCAAATGGAATGTTGTTGATCGGAACGTAATGATCGATTGGAAGAATATGAGGTCTCCAGACAGATAAAAGACACATTTGAAGCGAACGTAAGTGTAGTCTGCCTAGGAGAACGAAGAAGCTGCTGCACTGAGTTTGCCCAAAAGAGAAAGGAAAGTTCGTGCCGTGTCTGAGAAAGAACAGATTGATAGTCAGAAGTAGAGAATCGACTCGGTCTTGTGGTACCCTGACTATATTCTGCTGTGACAGAAATTCCATCCTATAAACGTGAATTTCTGGGCTGGTATCAAATCTGACTTCTTTAGATTTGGAATGAAACCTAGACTTTGAACAGTTTGGAGGCAATATTTGGCGTGAGATATTAGTCGGTTGCGAATTAGATCTCTTATAAGCCAATTGTCTAGGTAAGGAAATACCGGATGACGCGTTGTCGCAGCTGCGATGCTATAATGTCCATCAGTTTGGTAAGAAAAACACGGAGCATTCCGTAACTCGTAACCTGAGTTTTCCAACAGTAATTTTGAGGTGGCTATTGCGGCGTCGCGTATAGCCTGAAACAACTCAGTGGCCAGAATGGTTGACATTGCTACTGAATGTCTAATGGATTTGGCCACAGCCTCCAAGAGTGTAGACAGAGCTGCGACTGACATAGATTCTTGTTGGAGGCATAAATAGGCTGCAGAAGAGAACAAATCCGCGTGCGAATTGATCGCCACTAATTTGCGAGCTCTCTTTGCCCAGAATTCTAGATTTTTCACTGGGACGGAACATCTTCCCCTAGTAGAAATGATCAAAAGCGAGGCGTTAGGTTCTAGTAGAGGGAAGATTCTCTGTGGGAAAATACTGGTTCTGGCTTTTGTAGAAATTGGTCGGCGCCAAAGACGAAACCAAATGCTGAGGGCATAGCCAATCTTTAGTTAAAGTTTCAGAGTCTATCTTGCCCTGTATGAATTTGGTGGTACTTTCTACCAATTTAGACTGCGGGAGCGTCAATAAGGAGAAGCACTGTTCTCCATCAAGTGCTCTACTCCTGAAAGTGGCTTTGTAGGAGTATTTCCTCTGTCGGTCTAGGACATATCTCCTGAGGAAGCATTCTAAAAACCTCATTAATAGCCCTGTCAAAGGGCCAGGTTTCCGAATCTGATTCAGAACCTGAGTCCTTTGGTTGTTGCACCACATTATCCGAATGTATAACCTTTGTCTGATCAATAGTCATGACAGGTTGCAGAGTACTTGGAACTTCTGCAACCTGTAGAGATAATCTTGTTCTTTTATAACTTCCATAATCGTGGATGTAACGATCTGAAAAGGAAGAAGACGACTTTGAACGTCTCCTTCTTCTCTTGTGTGAATGTCTTGACCTCTAAGATCTTTTGTTTCTCTTGTGAGAAGCTGAAGAGGATCTAGAAGAGGAGGACGAAGATGACGATCTGTGTCTTCTCCTCTTCTTTGTCTTTTAGGCAAATCTCTTCTACTGCGCCTAGGAGATGTGTGCCTATCATCTGATACCAAAGTATTACTCGGCGGAGCTATAATTATGCTTGGGTCAGACATCTGACTAAAGTCTGGTTCTAGAGGCAGTAACTCTGAGTTTTTCAGGTAGAGGAGTTCTGAGGATCACTCGGGAATAACTGCTCAGAACAGAACTCCTATGTGTTTTATTTGATACCGGGTAATCATTATCAGTCGACTGACGTGTGATAACCGTTGCCTGGTGAATTGACTGGTGCCTGGTGACTGGTTGACGGGTGACTGGTGCCTGGTGATTAAATGCCCGGTGCCTGGTAATCACTAAATGACCGGCGACTGGTTGACCAGTGCCTGGTTGACCAGTGAAAAACTGCCCGGTGCTTGGTTTACCGGTGACTGGTTGATTGATGCCTGGTTGACCATTGGCTGGCTGACCGGTGACTGGTTGACCGGTGACTGGTGATCAGTGATGGTGGATTTAGACTTTTGGAACATTCAGCATCCAATGTTGCCACCGTGATGGGTCTAACCTCTGGAAGTATAGTCCTGAGGGGTGGTGCTCCAATCATTAGAATTCCCATCAGACGGATCTGAATTGACAGCCAGTCTTTTCTTCTTGTTCTGTTTTTTCCTTGTCATCACTGATTTTCTTGCAGCATACGTTCGACGTTTGTCTGCAAGAATCCAGGTTTCTTCAGACCGAGTACTACACAAACAGCAAGTCGATAACCTGGAACAAGAAGAACATTTTAAACAATTATGGTGATTATCCCACCGCGCATTTATATGTCCACAATCGCCGTGAACGGACTTCATGAAAAGTCGCGAAAATTCATGACATGGACAAGCGATCAATAACAACAAGAAATCAAAAAATAACGATTTACACAAAATAATAACATCATGAGTGGAAGGAATGATAGAGGAACATACGAAAGTAAGGATTAATATATTTAACCAGAGAAAAGAAAGAAAATAAAGATTTCTTTCACCCGGTGAAAAAATCCTTTGTTTACTTTCTTGTCCACAGAAAAGAAACCGACACGTGATCAAAAGAGCGGGAAGAGTGACGTCACACAGGTATTTCTTAAAGGGACCTTCTGGATTAAGACTCTTTGGGATGACTGAACCGTCGTTTTTCTTCTGTGGAAGGTTTGAAATATAGAATAGAATAGCACATTATCTATAGGTTAATGTATTGTGCAGTTAAAAGTAATTTATTTATCTAAGGTACTGTGAGAGATGACCGTCCACGGAGTTTTGCACTGTAGCCGTATCGTGCACAGAGGCCTAGTCCCGAGGTTATAAAACTTGCTCAACTCAGCTGAGCATGAAACTTGTCCTGATAATACATCTCAAATTACTAACAATTGCAAATTCTTTCTTACTAAACATAGCTGACCATGAAAATTTCTCTGCTAATAAACATCAACATGCCAACCATTTTTTCATATTCATTAGCAGGGAAATTTTCATACTCACCTGAGCTGAGCATGAAAACAAATGTGACCTCGGGGCCAGAGCGTATCTGTGTTTCAATTTGAGTAAATTAATTTGGCAGTGGATTCTAGACTATGTTTTCTTCAGCATAAGTGATCACCTAATCATTCGGTTTGGACTTTAACGGCCCAGTGAACACTATTAAGGTCATGTCGAGCCGGTCAGTTAACCTACTCGCACTTTTTCCTGAGCAGACTAAGTCATCTAAGCCGTTATCCAGCACTTGTGCACATATTTTCGCCTGTAACTGACAACTGCCCTTTTTGAATCAGTGGAAGTGGAAGAATGGCAGAAGAAATGATTTCATGATCAATCTCCAAGAGAGTTATGTTGCCGACCTGAGATTCGATCTGGGATCTGCAGTCAGACGCGCTAACAACTGCGCCACGAAGTCTGGTAAATCAAACTATGGAAGTATGGACTACTCTAAGCCTTCCCTGTTCACGTAAAGCCCCTTTTTGGATGACACAGCTTAAGTATTAAACACAGCCGTGACCAAACCCCGCAGGTGTCCAGGCAGATCCAGGAGGGTGTGGGGGCTCAACATTTACAGATGGAGTGGGTGGGGTCGATCTGATCAAAACATACCGTATTCGGACAGACAGGCCTGTGAAAGTAGTGTAGACACAGATAAGACGTCACAGAACACGGAGTCAGATCGAGGTCTACACTATTAGTTATTCATCCAGGAATGTTAGACACATCCATAATTAGTAAAATCGATTTGTTCGAATTTTAGTAGTATACTAATATGATAGTTAAGGTGTGCGTATACGTCGTATCCAAAATTTATCTTATAATCCAAAATTTCAGATGAAAATGAAATTTTGAGTCAAAGAGTGTCCGACTGACCCCAGACCCCTCTCAAATTCCATCTGCATGATCCACCTCTTGGTCTCACTGAGCTGATTTTTTTTCCAGGAAATCCATACAGAACTGAGTCTAAGAGGAACTGAACACGAACACCTGGATTCTAAACTCGATGCTATGCTAGATGAAATACACAAAGCAACACAAGGACAAGTCAACGACGACATAAAAACGAAACTGGCCGAGTTGGAAGCTACCCTAGCAAATGTAATGAGAATACAACGTACCTTAACAAGCGATACTGGTAAACTTACTGATAGAGTAACAAGGACGGAATACAGATCATAGCGGTACATTTTACACGAGGTGGGGAAAGACGGTTTGTCCCGGCAATGGTTCGGATGTGCTTTACTCTGGATACGCAGCGGGCGCTTATTACACACACACAGGTGCCTCTCCGAGTTTGTTATGTTTACCTGAAGATCCAGTATGGAGTAAATACGATGACAGTTTGAGTGAATATGGACAACATGTCTATGGCGTAGAGTATCAGGACAAAGCAAGAGGCATATCATTTTGGGGACGAAACATGAACGATCAAGACGCACCCTGTGTAGTGTGTGAGGTGAAAGGCAGAGCAAGACGGATAATGATTCCTGGCAGAACAACCTGTTATCCTGGTTGGACAAAGGAATACTGGGGCTATCTGATGTCAAGTCATTATGAGTACACAGGCCAAGGTGATTATCACTGTGTGGATTCTGATCCAGAAGCTATTGCAGGCGGACATGAAAACCACAACGGATATCTGTTGTATTTTCTTGAAGTTAGGTGTGGTGCGTTGAAATGTCCACCTTACGTTAAAGGGCGAGAATTACCATGTGTTGTTTGTACAAAGTAATACATGAACTTGGTGGACATATCCTGAAACTAAGAGAAGTTACCAGCTTAATCTTTACTGCTCTCTGGGCTAATTCAGCAGACGACAAATGGTGATATTTTTCTTATTTTGTCCCAGAGAACAGGCTTTGACATTTTTTATGTGAATTGTTGGAGACAATTTGCATGAAATGTCAAAACCAGTTTTCTGGGAGAAAATATGCAAAATATTTCAAAATGTCATCTGCTGCAATTTTACCCAGCATGCTAAGAGTTATATGAAATGGATATTTTCTACTTTCAAGGGATGCAACTCTATGAGACGGTTGGGACTTGCTGTACACGAAAGCAAACTGTCTCCCTCGTAAATATAAAAAAATGGAAACTCCACCAACTGTAACTAGTTCCCTATAGCGAAAGACATAGGTGGTAAAATCAGCTTTTAGTTTTCAGAAAAAGACTTGGAATTCCTAAGGACATAATTCGCATGAAATCTCAACTTTCCTTTCAATAACAAAATATATATATAAAAAGAAAAATATTGTTGAAGTTTATGTGCGCTAAAATGTGAAAACAAGCACCAGAAGATTTAAAGTTGTCATCTTTATTTAGCTCAGTGAGATAAAACAATCAGTGAAGTGAAACTAACTGTAAAGTTTAACAGTTTGTAGATATCATTTAGGGTGGACGCTAGAGTGGAAACAAGTACACAGACGAACGGACAAATGGACAAACAAACAAATGGACGGAAGCTTACACATCTAAGTCGACCATGATAATGCAGGGGTGACAAAAAAGTTTAACCGATTTTAGACTGACACTCACGCACCCACCCTCCCCCCGCCCCCCTCACGCGCTACATATTGGAAGATTTCAGTTTCAGTTTTAGGTATGTCAGGCAATGTGACTTAGATAATGGCTGAGAAAAATAGCTACAAACTATTTGCAAACAGTGGAGACAGTGATCAGATGCCGTGATCTGTGGCATCTGATGTGGGTCTATACTGTTTTCCAATTACCCTTTTTTGGGTTCTCCAAACTTAAATAGTTTAAAACTTGTCAGCTAATAGTAAATTACAGCAGGTTAGGGGTTAACTGTACCAGAACTTTACCCTTAGCATGCTGGGTAATAATTTCTGCAGACCACATCTGGAATTAGTCTTCTTATTCTTCCCGGGAAACAGGGTCTGGCATTTAATGCCAATTGTCTCCTATAAACAATATAATAAACAAAGTAAATAATTCACATAAAATAAATCAGACATAATATTAAAACAAAAAATAAAAATAAAAATAAATATTGAATTATGGTCACTTTGGGGTACCGCTAGGGTCAAAAAGAAGGAATATTAGCGAGACTAACACTAATGTATTAGTGCTACTAATATTATTAAAATAGTCAAACTAATATTATTTCTAATCACACTAATAATATGTTTAGTCCGATTAATATTTATTATAAGTGGGTCTGAAAATAATATAATTGCGATTAAACATAATATTAGTCCCACTAATATTATTTCTAGTTGCACTAATAGTATTGATTTTAATCGGACTAATAAAAATATATTTTAGTAGGACTAGTATTAATTCTAGTGTGACTGAGCTAATAGCAGTCACACTAATATTAATTTTTAAGTCCTACTAATATTCATTTTAGTGTAACTAATAATAATTTTAGTTGGACTGAAACAATGTTAGTGCCTTTAATTTTCAGTCCTAACCAAAATTCCCCGACTTTTGACAATCTCTTTTGGCCCTGTCGGTACATCATAAGCCTCTCCTTATCAATAGAAACTGACAGGACTGTCTACACATACAGATTCATAGTATATTGACAATGATGAATCAGTTGGTCTTGACCAACCAATGCAAGGCTATCCGCCTGCTGATACATCTACACTTTCTAACACTTTATTACATACTTATTTGGCCTAAATTTTGCTTTTTATGCAGCTGTTTCTTAGTGGAATAGCAAACTGATTACTAATGGTAAACGAAGATCTGTAGATGCTGATCAGACCTCCTAGTCCCGGTTCATGAAGTGTGGAGACTCACTGATCCTGACAGCTTCTTTGACTTGTATACCACCAGTAATCAGTCTAGTAGTCAGAAGACCAAGTCCCATGAAAACACGAGGTCAAGGTCAATGTCACAGTCTAATGAGAACCGAAACTGTCACAGTAAGCAAAAATTCTTTTTTGGATATGATCAAAAGAATTCTTTGAGTTAATGTGATATTCTATCCTGGTAAACCTATTCAGTGAATATGGAAACGAAGGACAGCACAACAAAACTGTCTTCTAATTCTGAGCAGGATATATTTAATTCTCTTGGAATAATATGAGGTGTAGATTTATTCCATTAGAATTTCAACTCATCCAGCTTACACTAATTTATTAAAATATTAAAGGACTCTAACACAAATACTGATGCCAATGTCAAACAGTGGCTAGCTCTTTCAATACTTTCAGGGGAGCTAGACTCAGCCATTTTAAAGTATTTTACTTATTATCAGCCTCAAAACAAAGTAAGGTGATCACACTGCAATTCAAATGAGATGGCTATACCGCGTGACATATTTATACATTCTAAGTTGTTTCGTTGTTGTTGGTGTTTTTCAGAGAAAATGAAGTTTGCATTTCATGTGAATTGTCTGTTTAGCAGACAATTCACATGTGAATTGTCTGTTTAGCAAACAAATCACATGAAATTCCAAGCTTTATTTTCTATGAAAAAAAAAAGAATTTTGTATGCAACACGTATGCTTGGAGCTTTAAGAGTTAAGCATTGCAAATGGGCATTTAAGTATTAAGCTTTAAAGCAGGATGTAGAATACTTACTCATTGTACCAAAATCTTATCTAGAGCACTGTGTAGGTACTCGTGGTGGTTCTCCCTGGAATTGCCTCACCAAGACAAGTCAAACAAGTGCCCACACAAAATGTTTTGTTTTTGGGCAAAACTATATATGAACTGCAGCGTCAGAAAACGTACCTTCTGACATGTGAGCCCAGTAAAGATTCAGATCAGCCTACTTATTTTTACAGTCTGATCAGGTCAGCCTTCGTATTTGCGCATATATAACCTCGGGGCCTGATCTGTTTGAAATGGAATTTTTACGGCCCAGTCAACACTGTTAAGGTCATGTTGAGCTGGTCAGTTAACCTACTCACACATTTTCCTGAGTAGACTTACCTCTGAGCGGTTAACCAGTACTGCTCTTCTTGAATCAGCAGAAAGAGGAGAATGACCATAGAAATTATTTCACGATCAATCTCCACGTACATTATTTGGCCGACCTGGGATTCAGACTTGTGACCCCTAGTTCTGCAGTCAGAGGCACTACTGAAGCTATGAAGCCTAGCTGTAGTCTGATCAGAATCTTCACTGGGCCCATTTTGGATAGCCAAGGATTGGATTGCAAAGTATTTTCACGCGGACAATGAAGACTCCGATTATCAGACTGCCTGGGTGCAAAGGCTGATCGATCAGAATCTTCACTGGGCGCATTTTGGATAGTTAGAATTGCAAAGTATCTTCTCGCGGACAATAAAGACTCCGATGATCAGACTGCCTGGATGCACGGGCAGATCAGAATCTTCACTGAGCACATTTACGATAGCCAAGGATTGGATTGCAAAGTATTTTCACGCGGACAATGAAGACCGATTATCAGACTGCCTGGGTGCAAAGGCTGATCGAACAGAATCTTCACTGGGCGCATTTTGGATAGTTAGAATTGCAAAGTATCTTCTTGCGGACAATGAAGACTCCGATGATCAGACTGCCTGGATGCACGGGCAGATCAGAATCTTCACTGGGCACATTTACGATAGCCAAGGATTGGATTGCAAAGTATTTTCACGCGGACAATGAAGACTCCGATTATCAGACTGCCTGGGTGCAAAGGCTGATCGAACAGAATCTTCACTGGGCGCATTTTGGATAGTTAGAATTGCAAAGTATCTTCTCGCGGACAACGAAGACTGCGATGATCCGACTCCCTGGATGCACGGGCAGATCAGAATCTTCACTGGGCACATTTAGGACAGCCAAGGATTCCAAAGTATCTTCACGCGGACAATGAAGACTCCGATGATCAGACTGCCTGGAGGCAAAGACTGATCAGAATCTTCACTGGGCACATTTTGGATAGCCAAGGATTGCAAAGTATCTTTTCGCGGACAATGTACAGGCTGATTTGAATCTTCATTGGACACACGTCAGAAGGTTCGTTTTCTCATATTGCGGCTAATATGCATTTGGACAGGCAGGCCTGAGCTAACAGTGTCGACCCAGATCATATGTCATATTAATGGTATCTGATCTAGGTCTACACTGTTTGCCACTCTTCCAGCAGTATTTAGATATATCAACAGGTAGTAAAATGGACGTTCAAATTTTAGGAGTATTTTGAGACATCTGGTCAAGATCTATACTGTTTGCGACTCATCCATATTACTAGTCAAATGGACTACGGCCAAGACAACACTGTTAAGGTCATTTTACGTCAGAAATAGTTTTTAAGTCGGGGTTCAGACTCCATGACGGCCCCGATTTAAAAAACTATTCGTTAGATGGTCTTGGCCGGAACTTTAAATGTCTGTTTCTCGGCTCACCGGGTTCAACTGGTGGTTTTTATTTAGCTCCAGTATTCCAGTTATGTTGTTTGACAAACCAGGGATCTCCAAATGTCTCAACACGTTGTTTCTGTTGAGTCCTCATCTTTGCTTCATTATAGGCTTTATTTCTGATTTATCTGTTGCCCGTAATGATTCATGGATGAGTTAGAAGACCTCCACATGGACCGAACAGATATATGTTTTACCACTATGTAAGCTGAGGGCGGAGTTGGGTTCCCGTAAAGCTAGCTTAAGCCCTCCAGTAATTCATTACTGACCGTTTCAAGGCGGTACTTTCATTATGGTACTTTTTGTTAATTGTAATGTAGTGTTTCATTGTCTAATGTTTTTCTTTTAACAATTATGCAAGTTGATTATATATTCAGTTAAGTTTAGTTAACAGAGTTCCAATCTTTTTGGGAAAGAGTTGCCAACTCTGCTTGCCATCTATTCATTTTGTGGCTGCTTTATTGAATTTGTCTGTCTTTCCCTTTGGTGTTGGGGGCTTGATCTGGATCTGATTGTATCAGTTCCTGAGTTGTCTTATTTACTTTGGTCAAATTTTAGGATTAAGTATGGTAAGAAGTTACGGGGTTCAAATAAGTGTTGTCCCGATGATCGATTATAATCAATCATCAGTCACTTTTGCCTCCTGTGACTGATGATCTGAAAAAAAATTATCATAGTCGAATAATCGGAAAATTCTATTTTTAGGAACAATTTTTTTCTCACTTTTTTATTTTAATAGGCAAATTGATAAAATTAGATACTAAGCTCATTAGGGTCGAAAAACAGGGTGATTACGCATTAGAGCTGTGTATTATTATTATTATTATTATTATTATTATTATTATAGATCTAATGCGTAACCACCCATTTTCGACCTTTCCCGTCGCGATTACTCGACAATGCTGCATTGACAACCAAAATAACACACACAAATAACCATATGTATCTATCGTGTATGCGTGATGTTATGCTGAACTTCTAGCAAAGCGCAAAATTAAATAAAGGACAATAAACACCACGAATTTCCATGTGTTTTCAATGGCTTTCGGTACACCTTCAGCACGCCAATTCAGCCAATAAGCGTGAAGTAGATGTCCTGAGATTTCCTCCACAGACGCCGATATCAATGGGCTGTTGAATCTTTTTGAGTCATCGAATTCCAAACCAGATGTCGCTCTAATTGTTTCACGTTCTTAACCGATGGTTACGCATTCTTTTCAGACATGGTTAATGTAGTAATATACATATAACCAAGTAATATTTATCATATGACGTCGATATTCAGTGGATAACGTCATGTCACCCGTTATGAAACACTTGGTTACTGGCGCCTAACATCATCATGCCATCCGTGACAACGTTCTGTTTTTTCGTTGGAAAATGATTCAACTTCTACGGCCATAAAATACAATTTTAAAAGTCATACGATAAACAGAATCTTACATTCGTGGTCATTTCATATGAAATTTACGAAACTCGCTAAAGTTTTGTTTCATTAATTTCAAATGAAATGGCCATTCATGTAAGATCCTCTATGTATCAAACCAATACTCTAATAGGGAACTTAATAAAAAAAATTGAACTGAGTCCAACTGACTACCAGCTGATGTGTCACAGCACAGTGAAGCTCGCCTGCCATGTATATTTTGTACTGTGCCATTTTTGTTACATGGATCCAATATCCTACATATAGTGTTCATTGAATAAAGTTCAACGTACAAGGCGAAATCACTGAACTGCAAAACATCGGCCAAACTGACTTACATATACTGAGATCAATTTTGGTGTAACATGGAGCCAATATCCCAAGTATGGTGTTCATCCATTGAATAGTCAGTATTTGGTAATAGAAACCTTGTGATTGCTATCTCCAACACATTTCCAGATATATCGATGATACATGTACTTGATAGAATTATACACGAGTCACCTACAAGAACCACAACTCTAGGTGCTGCTTTTTTTAGTTATCTCCCCTGACAATATTTGGTAATAGAAACCTTGTAATCGCCGTAACTCCAACACCCTTTGAGATATATTGATAATACATGGTAGGATTATACACCAGGTTGAGAAAGTAAGTCACATGCAAGAACCGCAACTCTGGATGCTGCAGTTTTTAGTTAACTCCCCTGACAGTATTTGGCAATAGAAACCTTGCGATCACTATAACCGGGACAGGCAAAAATTACAGATGAATTCGAAACTTGATTTTGGAGTTACTTTTGGGCAACTTGTTTTTAATTAGACCCACTGGTTTGTTGTTCTTTCCTGTTAGAAATATAAAACAATGACTAACGATAAATGAACTGAACACATAGAATCCATAACTGGATGAGCTATCTTGCAAATATTGGCCAGAATTATGCATTTTATAATTCATGGCTAAAATGTGTTCCCTGGTGTAACCTCATTTTAGCTACATTTTTAACAGATTAAGCTCACTACTTTGTCTTTTTTTGTTTTTAGACACAACATATTTGCCTTTTTAAAATAACATGTACATAATGAATCCTCAAATGGATGGAATAATAGATGGAAACTGGCCAGAATTGTGTACACTATGATTTAACGCTCCAGATTAGAGGATTATCCAGAAAAATATTTTTAAAATCAGCTCTACACAAAATCTACGTTATTATTAGAAGGTCAGTGATAGGGCATCTTTAATGAATATCCACAAGATATATTTCTTAGGAGAAATAAGAAACATGTCAGTAATTTTTACTTGAAACAAACAATGTGTTATCTAATTGATAATAAATAATAACTTTTTTACGTTTATTGGATAGTGAAATGGCCGATTTTTTTTTTCAGAAAAATAAAGGAGCTGTCTGTCGTCAAAAGTTTATTTTCAGATGAGATTCTCATAGACTGATCATTTAAATGTCATAACCACAGATATAAACACATACTTTATCTATCAACTAGCTAAAACTAGGCATTAAATTGGTCACCATAAAGCCGACTGTGCATGACTGCTGATATCGGAAATATATCATTGAAATATGTGTATTTATCTAGGGAAAAGCAGTCAAATTCCTTCTTAAAACTGTCTTTTTAAACACAAGATAAAATTTAAGAGTGAATATTAACCAAAAGGAACTAACTGTCCAGGTAAAATTTGGTTTGAATCCATCTGTAATCGATGGAACCGGAAATGGTTTGTGCCAACCATAATTATTGGTCACGTGGCATAACATTGTAATCACGTGGTCAATATCCGGGATGAAAACAATAATATATATAGAAAATCGAAAAGACATCCCTAAATTATCCTCATTTGGTTCTTAACCTGGCGCTATGATTAACCTTCAGTGGCTCGAACTACACGTGTCTGGAACAAATTTCTATGGTCCCAAACATGTTCGAGCCATTGAAGACTATAAGTTATAAGTGACACCTGTTTAAAGCCGTGATGCAAATGGGGAGATTTACCTGGTTTGAACGCGGATTTTGTTTTTAAAAAACGGACCGTGCTAAGTTTACATAACGTTATGTGTGATTACGTTAACGCCTCGAATAAGCATTTTGTTGATAATAACATCATTGTATACAACGTACTAAAGGCGTGAAGTTTTGTGATTTTTCGAGCGGTCACATGTTCAAATAACTTCCGGTAAATGTTAATGTATGGAAAAAAAATCGCGTGATCTCTAATACCAGAATCCGGTACATTTGTTGAGTTAGCTCAGTGTCAATGTGTTAATCCTTATCCTGCTGCATTTGTCTTGAATACAAACGAAGATTTGTGTTAAAGCAACCCCTCCACTTCCACCTCCCCACCCCCCGCCCCACCCCGCCTTTCAAAAAAACTAGAACTAAGGATGAGCATTCTGTCTAGAGCTCCTGAGATGACATCAAACAGGACTACCCCTTGAATATGTAAATAATCGCGAACAGGGTTAAAAATCAGACGGTGCTGAATAAAAATGTTTCCCATCAAATTTGGCACCGGACATCAACGAAAGTTTACCTTTTTTCAAATCAAATATGGGTATCAGATTTTCATTTAGGCACAAGACAAAATATTGGGACTTTATTGATATAAAATGACATAGTCTTTTAATCTTAAGTTTAACGTAGCAGAAGACATTCTAAAATTGAATATTTTGTAGTTTGTTGTTTTTGTTTGTTTGTATTTTTTTTTTTTTTTTTCAGATAATATGAGTCTCGACTTTTCATGTAAGTCGTCTAGCAGACGATTCACATGAAATACCGAGCCTGATAGTCTCTGAAAAAAAAAGAAAACAAAACAAAAGAACAAATCGAAGTGTCCTCAGCTTTAGTTATGACCAGCTCTTCAAGGATTCATGGAATACAGATCATATAAATTACAAAGAAACTTTCAGTTTACACGCTTCCAAAAAATCATGACTGAATACCACATACAGTAAACCACCGACGATTCGCCTACCCTGGCTGATTCGAATACGTTTTTGAGTCCCCAGGAAATTCTGAAGAAAAATAACAAGAACAAATATTTAGGGATATTTTAGGGAAATTTTCTATTATCTCTTGAAAATGTATGTTGTGTGTACTCATTAATCGCTTCACCGAGGCAATCCTAATGACTACACTCAACATACCATTATTTTTTCAGAAGTTCGAAAAGACATCCCTAAATTAATCCCATTTGCTTCCTGATCTTGCGCTATCATTAGCCCCCGGTGGCTCGAACTACCCATGTCCAAACTAATTTCCAGGGTCCCAAAGATTATCGAGCCATTGAAGTTCGACTTTTATAACAAAGAAAAGACCAGTGTTTTCTTCCCCGAATTCCTGTCAGGATCCTCACTGTCTACTACATTCTTTGTACCGATTTTATCTTAAATATTCGGATACCTCAACTCCTTATCGTACTTGTCCTAAAATGTGAATGCTATTATACTACTCGCCGATGTGTCTAAAACTGCTGGATGCGTGGAAACAGGACAGACCCTGATCAGACGCCGCAGAATGCGTCTGATCCGGGTCTTAACTATTTATCCGAGTACTTAGCTTGTCTAGCTTGTTTAGGCGGACAGATAAGACCCTGACCGGACCGCGATCAGCACAATTTATCACGCTACATGTGAAAAACATTACTATTTCTGACGTTTGACCCTAGCGGTACACCATGCATTTTGCTTTCAAGTTACGAGTAGTGAGATGAATAGGGGAATTCTATGTCAAGAGGTTTGTTTGTTGTTTTTACTTTGAACTGTATGCCACGAAAGAGTGTTTCCGGACAGGATATTTTTCCGAAGTATTAAACGGAACATGTGTAAGAATGAAGAAATATGAACCCTTAAAGCGCCAGTCACAGCAGCAGTAAAAGACATTCTAATCTTTTCTTTTTAATTTTTCTGGAAACACAAAAAAACAAAAAAATAAAATAAAACAAGGCCTGGCATTTCATGTAAATATTTGAACGGCGCTTTTGAAAGGTTAAAAGGGTTAAGTGAACGCCATCCATTGAATGGTGCTTTAAGGGTTTAGTGAAAGCAAACCTCTTCAAAACTACTTCATTTAAACCATTTTGCAGTTGTGTCCGGTAGAACAGCAACTATTCTTTAGGACAAAAGTTCTACATAGGTTTTATAACTTTTAATTTAATCTTTAATATCATTAAAGTTTCACTTTATCTAACTCTAATAACTTTCCGTCATTCAAAGGGGAGTGTTCAAAAAAAGACCTTAACGCCAAATATAATATGGTGAATCGTCTGCCAAGCAAATGTATAAGCAGATCTTCAACTGACCTTTAAAGCGCCAATCAAAATGTGTAGCCATTCTATTTTTTCTTCAGACAAGATAGTTTGACATTTCATATGAATCATTTGTCAAGCAATTGTAATAGATTTTCAATTTACTCTCAAAGCGCCAAGCCAAATTTGTAGCCTAGCCAGCCGGCATTCTATTTTGTTTTATTTTTCGTCTATAAGAAGTCTTGAAATTTCATGTGAATTGTCTGATGAAATGTCAGGACTTATTTTCTTTGATAAAAGATCGAAGGGTCGCCTGCCACAGTTCCGATTGGCGCTTTAAGGGTTATATCTGATATATATATATATATATATATATATATATATATATATATATATATATATATATATATATATATATATATATATATATATATATATATATATATAAAAGAACAGCTCCTTATGTTATCGAAGTCAAGAGGAATCTGAAACGGGTTTTAAACTTCGATAAATCCTTTGAGCAGGTATTCTTCAAATATTTTATTATTTTATTTGCGTAGATTTCTACAGTAAAATTTCTTTTTTTTTCAGCATAGACTATCAGAACTGATTTGTGTGTGTGTGTGTGTGTGTGTGTGTGTGTGTGTGTGTGTGTGTGTGTGTGTTTCATCGAATCATTAATAACAGGTTGTTTTCAGTTTGTGAGTTATTAGCCGACGTTTACACATCGATAAAATCCAGATTTATGAAATTCATTCACTAAAATACAGTCGACTCCCGTTATCTCGAAATCCAAGGCTCTCTGAAATATTTCGAGATATCCGTACCTAGACATATCAGATTTGCTGAACTGAGGAAAAAATACTCGAACAACCACATTTCACAAATAATTGTGATTTGACTCCTGTTAGAGGTATATTGAAAATAGTGTGGAAATCCGTAGCAGCAATTTCTGCTCTTTTCCACAATATTTTGTTACTTGTTGTTAGATTTCCATATTGAAACAGTGACCAGATTTTCATTTCGAGATAAGCGGTTATTCAAGATAAGCGAAGTCGAGATAACGAGAGTTGACTATAGGAGATTGCCACAAAGTAGACAAAGTCTCTGCGGCAAGAGTAGATAACTTAAAGAGTCAAGAGGGCAAGAGTTGTCTTTCATCGCTTCATCAAGTTAAATATGTGTGTAAAGTTTCATGAAAATATTCCAGAGGTTTAATGAGTTACAGCCCGCACACGAAGTGTAACGGAACAACGGACTATCGGAAGTCTACTATTACCAATGTCCCGCTTCGCTGGCGACGGGGCGGGTGCAAATAAAGAAGGATCAAATATTACATGCTAATCGAATTTGAGACGACTGTAGACCTATAAACTGAAAACTGGAATAAATTAGAATTCGTGAATTGATTTAAATCATACAGAACGTTTGTCCTTCAGTATATATAAACTTTTAGAGAGCGTCTGTCAAACTAGGCTATCAAAAGTGCCATGGATTTTATACAGAAATGTTTATCATTTTGTTTAGTGTTTCAGTCGCTAGATCCTGTCAGAGCTTCAAGCCCTACCAACACGGAGCAGCAATGTGCCAAGATTCAGGTGAGATATAAAAGATGCTGTCCCGATGTCCGATTATAAGTCGCGTTTGCCTCTTGTGATTGAGGATCGGCTTTAAAACTCCAACTCAAACAAATAAAACAACACTTTAGGAAATCAGAAGAGAGGCTGTTATAGGGATATGGCTGTTGTTGAGTGGCCAATACCTTAGATAAGGTTTAAAGCAATTGTGTATCTTTGTCATTTTACCCACCCATTTCTTATTGAATCAGGTATCAGGATTTTCCTTTCGGGAAACCTTTTTTTGTTAATGGACGCAAGAATTGCTGATACTGTGTGGGTACCCCATAAATTTAATTTGAATTGCTTTTTCAGAAATTTGGATTGGGTAAATATCCCAAAAATAAAGTTTTTAAAAGTAAACTATATTTTAACAAGCAATGCTTAACCTGTAGATAATCTGCTATTCTATTCTGTATTTCAATCCAGAAGGTTCCTTTAAGACACCTGTGTGACGTCACTTCCCGCTCTTTTGATCACGTGACAGTTTCTTTGAAGAATAAAAAACCATATTACTGAGCTACGCGGGGGAAGAGGTGGGATTTTTTTATCTTTAGGTTAAGGATTGATTGTTAAAATATGTTTTACTTTTAATAACTTCATTTTAACTGCACAATACATTAACCTATAGATAATGTGCTAGAATTTGCAGATTAGGAGGGAGGAGCTCTCTTAGTTCTAACACAAAAGATATATTGAATCCATAGCTTCTGGATTAAGGCTCAGGAAACTCTAAGGAATAAGATACCTTCATGATAAAGATATCTTAAGAATGATCTATATTCCTAACATATACGCAAGATAATAATTACCTTCATACATGTAACATAGGCTTTGGAGGCTATCAGTCTTCTCTAGGCGACAAAGGTTCTATTTTCCTGCCCCCCCCCCTCCCCCCCGCCCCCTCCCCTTCCGACCCCACCCACACCACCACTTTTTCGGTAACAACAATTGGGCCCAAAGTGTGAAGATAAGCTGCTTGTTGAGGCATGTCCCTCAGGTAGAATTTAGCGAAAGTAGAAGATTGATTCCATACTGCTGCTTTGAGTATTTCACTGAGCGGAACTTGAACAAAGAATGCCCAAGAAGAAGATAGCGCCTTAACTTCGTGAGCGTTGAATTTTAGGAAAGAAATGTCTCTACGGGTGAAGCTGGTTCTTTGCCCAAAACCCAGTTTGTACTATCAATGATACGGAACCATCAGACTGATGGAACCTTAAATGTTTGGATCCATTGCTAAAGCAAGAATTTCGCTACATCTTTTAGCAGTTGTAAGAGCTAATAGAAAGGTCGTCTTAATCGTAACGCGAAGTTTAGATGCTTTATGTAAAGGTTCAAATGGAGATTTTTATAGGGAAACTAAGACCCAAGATACATCCCATTTTGGTGTAAGAGATCTTTGTACTGGACGTTGCAATTCAAAAGATCTAATTAATTCAGACAAGACTGGGTTAGATCCGATTCTATTACCAGTATTGAATTTGAGAGTATTTGAGATCATAGCTCTATAAGCTTGTTGAGATATGTCCCTCAGGTAGAATTTAAGGAAAGTAGAAGATTGATACTGGAACTTTATCAAAGAATGCCCAAGAAGAAGATAGCGCCCTAACTTCGTGATCGTTGATTTCTAGGAAAGAAATGTCTCTACGGGTGAGTTTCTTATAGGCAAGTTTAATAGTATAAGAAACCCATCTCGATACCCAGGTCTTAGAGATATTTTGACTGCCTTAAATTGGTAAAAATAATCTAGTCCTGTTCTGGCGATAAGAACTAGTCATTTTGATAAAACTTTAATGCTCTTATCGGGCATAAAAGTCTGACCAAATGTTCCCTTTAACATGTTCGAGCTAAAGAAGGGAAAACTATAGGGTCTTGGCAAATGGACGGAAGCTGGATTTTTGCCAAAAACCCAGTTTGTACTATCAATGATACGGAACCATCAGACTGATTGAACCTTAAATGATTTGGATCCATTGCTAAAGCATGAATTTCACTACATCTTTTAGCAGTGGCAAGAGCTAATAGAAAGGCCGTCTTAATCGTAACATGAAGTTTAGATGACTTATGTAACGGTTCAAATGGAGATTTTTGTAGGGAAACTAAGACCCAACATAAATCTCATTTTGGTGTAAGAGATCTTTGTACTTTTCAAAGATCTAATTAATTCAGACAAGACTGGGTTAGATCCGATTCTATTACCAGTCTTGAATTTGAGAGTATTTGAGATCATAGCTCTATAGCCTTTGATGGTACTTATTTGATACATTTTCTCAGAGGAAAGGTAAATAAGGAAGTGGCTATCACCGTAAGAGGGGCCGAGACCGGATTAACCTTCTTTCTATGGCACCAGTTGGAGTATACAATCTAATTTGAATCATAGACTTTCTGTGTAGATGTTCGTCTTGATTTTGAGATAAAGTCTGCAACGCTTTGCGAAAACTTCTTATCTCTAATTGATTCTTTGATAACTCCCAAGCGTGAAGAGCGAGTAATGGGATATTTGGATGTTGGAACTTTCCTTTTGCTTGTGTCAGTAGTTTTGGAAAGAGCGTAAGACGAATTGGAGCTGATACTAATAGTTGTAACACCTCTGAAAACCACGGACGTTGGGCCACAGAGAAGCAATAAGAACTATTCTGCACTGAGATTGCCGAATCTTGGCTAGTACAGATAGTATCAGAATTGTCGATGGGAATGCATATGCATGACGACAATTCCAGTCCATTGACAATGCGTCCGTCGCTAAGGCATGATTATCCGGAACTGGCGATACATACAATGGGGTTTTGTTTATTGAATCGTTTCGCAAACAAATTCACATTGGGGTAATTGAGCATTTGGAAGATGGAGTTCGCTACCGATTGATCCAAAGCCCATTCTGTTTTGAGAGATATGTCCAATCTCGAAAGACGGTCTGCCAAAATGTTCAATTTGCCTGGGATATGACGAACTCTGATCACGATATCGTATTCCAGGCACCAATGGAGGATTTTCCGTACCTTTACGTATAGGTTGGGAGTATGTGTTCCTCCTTGTTTGTTGATATAAGAGACCACTGTTGTATTGTCGGTCAAGATCATAACACAAGAGTGGTGAATGTATTTTATGGCTTTCTTCAGAGCGAAACGAATGACCATCATTTCCAGAATATTGATATGGAGCTGGGATTGGTCTTCCGACAAGCGACCATGAAAGGATAGTCTCATCAGTTCGTGATGAGCTCCCCATCAGTTTGGTAAGAAAAACAACAGTAATGACTGGCATCCGTGAAAAGGAATGTACTGGGTTCCAGAGGATAACTGGACGTTCCCGAGGCGAAGCGATTGGTGTTCCATCCACTATTTCAAATGGAATGTTGTTGATCGGAACGTAATGATCGATTGGAAGAATATGAGGTCTCCAGACAGATAAAAGATACATTTGAAGCGGACGTAAGTGTAGTCCGCCTAGGAGAACGAAGAAGCTGCTGCACTGAGTTTGCTCAAAAGAGAAAGGAAAGTTCGTGCTGTAACTTGTGTCTGAGAAAGAACAGATTGATAGTCAGAAGTAGAGAATCGACTCGGTCTTGTGGTACCCTGACTATATTCTGCTGTGTCAGAAATTCCATCTTATAAACGTGAATTTCTGGGCTGGTATCAAATCTGACTTCTTTAGATTTGGAATGAAACCTAGACTTTGAACAGTTTGGAGGCAATATCTGGCGTGAGATGTTAGTCGGTTGCGAATTAGATCTCTTATAAGCCAATCGTCTAGGTAAGGAAATACCGGATGGCGCGTTGACGCAGGTGCGATGCTATAACGTCCATCAGTTTGGTAAGAAAAACACGGAGCATATTCCGTAACTCGTAACCGGAGTTTTCCAACAGTAATTATGAGGTGGCTATTGCGGCGTCGCGTTTAGTCTGACACAACTCAGTGGCCAGAATGGTTGACATTGCTACTGAATGTCTAATGGCTTTGGCCACAGCCTCCAAGAGTCTAGACAGAGCTGCGATTGACATAGATTCTTGTTGGAGGCATAAATAGGCTGCAGAAGAGAACAAATCCGCGTGCGAATTGATCGCCACTAATTTGCGAGCTCTCTTTGCCCAGATTTCTAGATTTTTCACTGGGACGGAACATCTGCCCTTAGTAGAAATGATCAAAAGCGAGGCGTCAGGTTCTAGTAGAGGGAAGATTCTCTGTGGGAAAATACTGGTTCTGGCTTTTGTAGAAATTGGTCGGCGCCAAAGACGAAACCAAATGCTGAGGGCATAGCCAATCTTTAGTTAAAGCTTCAGAGTCTATCTTGCTCTGTATGAATATGATGGTACTTTCTACCAATTTAGACTGCGGGAGCGTCAAGAAGGAGAAGCACAGTTCTCCATCAAGTGCTCTATTCCTGAAAGTGGCTTTGTAGGAGTATTTTCTTCTGTCGGTCTAGGACTTATCTCCTATGGAAGCAGTCTAAAAACCTCATTAATAGCCCTGTCAACGGACCAGGTTTCTGAATCTGATTCAGAACCTGAGTCCTTTGGTTGTTGCACCACATTATCCGAATGTATAACTGGTGTCTGATCAATAGTCATGACAGGTTGCAGAGTACTCGGAACTTCTGCAACCTGTAGAGATAATCTTGTTCTTTTATAACTTCCATAATCGTGGATGTAACGATCTGAAAAGGAAGAAGACGACTTCGACCGTCTTCTTCTTCTCTTGTGTCAATGTCTTGACCTTTTAGATCTTTTGTTACTCTTGTGAGAAGCTGAAGAGGATCCAGAAGAGGAGGACGAAGATGACGATCTGTGTCTTCTCCTCTTCTTTGTCTTATGTTTATTTTTAGGCAAATCTCTTCTACTGCGCCTAGGAGATGTGTGCCTATTATCTGGTACCAAAGTATTACTCGGCGGAGCTATAATTATGCTTGGGTCAGACAATCTGACTAAAGTCTGGCTCTAGAGGCAGTAACTGAGTTTTTCAGGTAGAGGAGTTCTGAGGATCACTCGGGAATAACTGCTCAGAACAGAACTCCTATGTGTTTTATTTGATATCGGGGAATCATTATCAGTCGACTGACGTGTGATAACCGTTGCCTGGTGAATTGACTGGTGCCTGACGACTGGTTGACCAGTGACTGGTGCCTGGTGATTAAATGCCCGGTGCCTGGTAATCACTAAATGACCAGCGACTGGTTGACCGCTGCCTGGTTGACCAGTGAAAAACTGCCTGGTGCCTGGATGACCGGTGACTGGTTGACTGATGCCTGGTTGACCAGTGACTGGTTGACCGGTGACTGGTGATCAGTGACGGTGGACAGACTTTTGGAACATTCAGCATCCAATAAGTTGCCACCGTGATGGGTCTAACCCCTGGAAGTATAGCCCTGAGGGGTGGTGCTCCCATCATTAGAATTGTCATCAGACGGATCAGAATTGACAGCCAGTCTTTTCTTCTTGTTGTGTCTCTTCCTTGTCATCACTGATTTTCTTGCAGCATACGTTCGACGTGTCTGCAAGAATCCAGGTTTCTTCAGACCAAGTACTACACATACAGCAAGTCGATAACCTGGAACAAGAAGAACATTTTAAACAATTATGGTGACTATCCCACCGCGCATTTATATGTCCACAATCGCCGTGAACGGTCTTCATGAAAAGTCGTAAAAATCATGACATGGACAAGCGATCAATAACAACAAGAAATCAAAAAACAACGATTTACACAAAATAATAAATCATGTGGAAGGAATGATAGAGGAACATACGAAAGTAAGGATTATTTAATAGATTTAACCAGTGAAAAGAAAGAAAATAAATATTTCTTTCACCCGGTGAAAAATCCTTTGTTTACTTTCTTGTCCACAGAAAAGAAACCGACACGTGATCAAAAGAGCGGGAAGAGTGACGTCACGCAGGTATCTCTTAAAGGGACCTTCTGGATTAAGACTCTTTGGGATGACTGAACCGTCGTTTTTTTCTGTGGAAGGTTTGAAATACAGAATAGAATAGCACATTATCTATAGGTTAATGTATTGTGCAGTTAAAAGTAATTTATTCATCTAAGGTACTATGACAGATGACCGTCCACGGAGTTTTGCACTGTAGCCGTATTGTGCACAGAGGCCTAGTCCCGAGGTAATAAAACTTGCTCAACTCAGCTGAGCATGAAACTTGTCCTGATAATACATCTCAAATTACTAACAATTTCAAATTTTTTTCTTGCTAAACATAGCTGAGCATGAAAATTTCTCTGCTAATAAATATGAAAATGCCAATCATTTTTTCGTATTCATTTGCAGAGAAATTTTCATACTCACATGAGCTGAGCATGAAAAAAAAATGACCTCGGGGCCTGAGCGTATCTGTGTTTCAATTTGAGTAAATTAATTTGGCAGTGGTTTCTAGACTATGTTTTCTTCAGCATAAGTGATCACCAAATCATTCGGTTTGGACTTTAACAGCCCAGTGAACACTATTAAGGTCATGTCGAGCCGGTCAGTTAACCTACTCGCACTTTTTCCTGAGCAGAGTAAGTCATCTAAGCCGTTATCCAGCACTTGTGCACATACTTTCGCCTGTAACTGACAACTGCCCTTTTTGAATCAGTGGAAGTGGGAGATTGGCAGAAGAAATGATTTCATGATCATTCTCCAAGAGAGTTATGTTGCCGACCTGAGATTCTAACAACTGTGCCACGAAGCCTGGTAAATCACACTATGGAAGTATGGACTGCTCGATTTATGACCATGCGTGCTGGGTCTAAGCCTTCCCTGTTCACGTAAGCCCCTTTTTGAATGACACAGCTTAAGTATTAAACACAGCCGTGACCAAACACCGCAGGTGTCCAGGGTAGATCCAGGAGGGGGTGGGGGCTAAAAATTTACAGATGGAGTGGGTGGGGTCGATCTGATCACAACATACCGTATTCGGACAGATAGGCCTGTGGAAGTAGTATAGACACAGATAAGACGTCACAGAACACGGAGTCAGATCGAGGTCTACACTATTAGCTATTCATCCAGGAATGTTAGACACATTCATAATTAGTAGAATCGATTTGTTCAAAGTTTAGTAGTATATTAATATGATAGTTAAGGTGTGCGTATACGCGGTATCCAAAATTTATCTTACTATCCAAAATTTCAGATGAAAATGAAATTTTGAGTCAAAGAGTGTCCGACTGACCCCAGACCCCTCTCAAATTCCATCTGCATGATCCACCTCTTGGTCTCATTGAGCTGATTTGTTTTTCCAGGAAATCCATACAGAACTGAGTCTAAGAGGAACTGAACACGAACACCTGGATTCTAAACTCGATGCTATTCTAGATGAAATACACAAAGCAACACAAGTACAAGACAAAGACGACATAAAAACGAAACTGGCCGAGTTGGAAGCTACCCTAGCAAATGTAATGAGAATACAACGTACCTTAACAAGCGATACTGGTAAACTTACTGATAGAGTTACAAGGGCGGAAGAAGAAATTCGTGGGTCAAATACAGATCATAGAGGTACATCTTACACGAGGTGGGGAAAGACGGTTTGTCCCGGCAATGGTTCGGATGTGCTTTACTCTGGATACGCAGCGGGCGGTTATTACACACATACAGGTGCCTCTCCGAGTATGTTATGTTTACCTGAAGATCCAGTATGGAGTAAATACGATGACAGTTTGAATGCATATGGACAACATGTCTATGGCGTAGAGTATCAGGACAAAGCAAGAGGTATATCATTTTGGGGACGAAACATGTACGATCAAGACGCACCCTGTGTAGTGTGTGAGGTGAAAGGCAGAGCAAGACGGATAATGATTCCTGGCAGAACAACTTGTTATCCTGGGTGGACAAAGGAATACTGGGGCTATCTGATGTCAAGTCATTACGAGTACACAGGCCAAGGTGATTATCACTGTGTGGATTCTGATCCAGAAGCTATTGAAGGGGGACATGAAAACCACAACGGATATCTGTTGTATTTTGTTGAAGTTAGGTGCGGTGCACTGAAATGTCCACCTTACGTTAAAGGGCGAGAATTACCATGTGTTGTTTGTACAAAGTAATACATGAACTTGGTGGACATATCCTGAAACTAAGAGAAGTTACCAGCTTAACCTTTACTGCTCTCTGGGCTAATTCAGCAGACGACAAATGGTGATATTTTTCTTATTTTGTCCCGGAGAACAGGCTTTGACATTTTATGTGAATTGTTGGAGACAATTTGCATAAAATGTCAAAACCAGTTTTCTGGGGAAAATATGCAAAATATTTCAAAATGTCACCTGCTACAATTTTACCCAGCATGCTAAGAGTTATATGAAATGCATATTTTCTACTTTCAAGGGATGCAACTCTATGAGACGGTTGGGACTTGCTGTAAACGAAAGCAAACTGTCTCCCTCGTAAATATAAAAAAATGGAAACTCCACCAACTGTAACTAGTCCCCTATAGCGAAAGACACAGGGGGTAAAATATCAGCTTTTAGTTTTCAGAAAACGACTTGGCATTCCTAAGGACATAATTCGCATGAAATCTCAACATTCCTTTCAATAACAAAATAAATATATATATATAAAAAACATTGTTGAAGTTTATGTGCACTAAAATGTGAAAACAAGCAGAAGATTTAAAGTTGTCATCCTTATTTAGCTCAGTGAGATAAAACAATCAGTGAAGTGAAACTAACTGTAAAGTTTAACAGTTTGCAGTTATCATTTAGGGTGGACGCTAGAGTGGAACAAGTACACGGACGAACGGAAAAATGGACAAACAAACAAATGGACGGAAGCTTACACATCTAAGTCGACCATGTTTATGCAGGTGTGACAAAAAAGTTTAACTGATTTTAGACTCCCCCGCCCCGCGCCCCCGCCCCCCTCACGCGCTATATATTGGAAGATTTCAGTTTCAATTTTAGGTATGTCAGGCAATGTGACTTAGATAACGGCTGAGAAAAATAGCTACAAACTATTTGCAAACAGTGGAGACAGTGATCAGATGCCGTGATCTGTGGCATCTGATGTGGGTCTATGCTGTTTTCCAATTACCCTTTTTTGGGTTCTCCAAACTAAAATAGTTTAAAACGTGTCAGCTAATAGTAAATTACAGCAGGTAAGGAGTTAACTGTACCCGGATTTAACCATTTACATACTGGGTAGTAATTTCTGCAGACCACATCTGGAATAAGTCTTCTTATTTTTCCCGGAACAGGGTTTGGCATTTAATGCAAATTGTCTCCTATAAACAATATAATCAACAAATAAACAAAGTAAATAATTCACATAAAATAAATCAGACATAAAATTAAAACAAAAATAAAAATAAATATTGAAATATGGTCACTATGGGGTACCGCTAGGGTCAAAAAGTAGGAATATTAGCGAGACTAACACTAATGTATTAGTGCTACTAATATTATTAAAATAGTCAAACTAATATTATTTCTAATCACACTAATATGTTTAGTCTGATTAATATTCATTATAAGTGGGTCTGAAAATAATACAAGTGGGACTAAACATAATATTAGTCCCACCTATATTATTTCTAGCTGCACTAATAGTATTGATTGTCATCGGACTAATAAAAATATATTTTAGTAAGACTAGTATTACTTCTAGTGTGACTGAGCTAATAGCAGTCACACTAATATTAATTTTGAAGTCCTACTAATATTCATTTTGGTGGAAATAATAACAATTTTAGTTGGACTGAAACAATGTTGGTGCCTATAATTTTTAGTCCCAACCAAAATTCCCCGACTTTTGACAATCTCTTTTGACCCTATCGTTACACCATAAGCCTCTCCTTATCAATAGAAACTGACAGGACTGTCTACACATATAGATTCACAGTATATTGACAATGATGAATCAGTGGGCCTTGACCAACCAATGCAAGGCTATCCGCCTGCTGATACATCTACACTTTCCAACACTTTATTACATACTTCTTGGCCTAAATTTTGCTTTTTATGCAGCTGTTTCTTAGTGGAATAGCAAACTGATTACTAATGGTAAACGAAGATCTGTAGATGCCGATCTGACCCCCTAGTCCCGGTGGAGACTCACTGATCCTGACAGCTTCTTTGACTTGTTTACCACCAGTAACCAGTCTAGTAGTAAGCAGACCAAGTCCCATGACAGCACGAGGTCAAGGTCAATGTCACAGTCTAATGAGAGCCGAAACTGTCACAGTAAGCAAAAATTCTATTTTGGATATGATCAAAAGAATTCTTTGAGTTAATATGATATTCTATCCTGGTAAACCTATTCAGCGAATATGGAAACGAA
Organism: Anodontia alba; assembly: GCA_964016985.1. Classification (NCBI taxonomy): domain Eukaryota; kingdom Metazoa; phylum Mollusca; class Bivalvia; order Lucinida; family Lucinidae; genus Anodontia; species Anodontia alba. Next base: position 41,579,010 of record OZ024824.1, on the reverse strand, counting down.
GCACAGCAAAACAAAACTGTCTTCTAATTCTGAGCAGGATATATTTAATTCTCTTGGACTAATATGAGGTGTAGATTTATTCCATCAGAATTTCAACTCATCCAGCTTATACTAATTTATTAAAATATTAAAGGACTCTAACACAAATACTGATGCCAGTGTCAAACAGTGGCTAGCTCTTTCAATACTTTCAGGGGAGCTAGACTCAGCCATTTTAAAGTATTTGACTTATTATCAGCCTCAAAACAAAGTAAGGTGATCACACTGCAATTCAAATGAGATGGCTATACTGCTTGACATATTTATACATTCTAAGTTGTTCCGTTGTTGTCGGTGTTTTTCAGAGAAAATAAAGCTTGGCATTTCATGTGAATTGTCTGTTTAGCAGACAATTCACGTGTGAATTGTGTTTAGCAAACAAATCACATGAAATGCCAAGCTTTATTTTCTATGAAAAAAAAAGAATTATGTATGCAACACGTATGCTTGGAGCTTTAAGAGTTAAGCATTGCAAATGGGCATTTAAGTATTAAGCTTTAAAGCAGGATGTAAAATACTCATTGTCCCAAAATCTTATCTAGAGTACTGCGTAGGTACTCGTGGTGGTTCTCCCTGGAATTGCCTCACCAAGACAAGTCAAACAAGTGCCCACACAAAATGTTTTTAGGCAAAAATATATATGAACTGCAGCGTCAGAAAACGTACTTTCTGACATGTGAGCCCAGTAAAGATTCAGATCAGCCTACTTATTTTTACAGTCTGATCAGGTCAGCCTTCGTATTTGCGCATATATAACCTCGGGGCCTGATCTGTTTGAAATGGGATTTTTACGGTCCAGTCAACACTGTTAAGGTCATGTTGAGCTGGTCAGTTAACCTACTCACACATTTTCCTGAGCAGACTTACCTCTGAGCGGTTAACCAGTACTTGTGCACATACTTTTGCCAGTAACTGACAGCTGCCCTTCTTGAATCAGCAGAAGGAGGAGAATGACCATAGAAATTATTTCACGATCAATCTCCACGTACATTATTTGGCCGAGCTGGGATTCAAACTTGTGACCCCTAGATCTGCAGTCAGAGGCGCTACTGACTGCACTATGAAGCCTAACTGTAGTCTGATCAGAATCTTCATTGGGCCCATTTTGGATAGCCAAGGATTGGATTGCAAAGTATTTTCACGCGGACAATGAAGACTCCGATTATCAGACTGCCTGGGTGCAAAGGCTGATCGAGCAGAATCTTCACTGGACGCATTTTGGATAGTTAGAATTGCACAGTATCTTCTCGCGGAGAATGAAGACTCCGATGATCAGACTGCCTGGATGCACGTGCAGATCAGAATCTTCACTGGGCACATTCAGGATAGTAAGAATTGCAAAGTATCTTCTCGCGGACAATGAAGACTCCGATGATCAGACTGTCTGGATGCATGGGCAGATCAGAATCTTCAGTGGGCACATTTAGGGTAGTTAGAATTGCAAAGTATCTTCTCGCGGAGAATGAAGACTCCGATGATCAGACTGCCTGGATGCATGGGCAGATCAGAATCTTCACTGGGCACATTTTGGATAGCCAAGGATTGCTAAGTATCCTCTCGCGGACAATGAAGACTCCGATGATCAGACTGTCTAGATGCATGGGCAGATCAGAATCTTCACTGGGCACATTTTGGATAGCCAAGGATTGCTAAGTATCCTCTCGCGGAGAATGAAGACTCCGATGATCAGACTGCCTGGATGCACGGGCAGATCAGAATCTTCACTGGGCACATTTAGGACAGCAAAGGATTGCAAAGTATCTTCTCGCGGACAATGAAGACTCCGATGATCAGACTGTCTGGATGCATGGGCAGATCAGAATCTTCACTGGGCACATTTAGGACAGCAAAGGATTGCAAAGTATCTTCTCGCGGACAATGAAGACTGCGTGGATGTACAGGCTGATTTGAATCTTCATTGGACACACGTCATAAGGTACGTTTTCTCAAATTGCGGCTAATATGCATTTAGACAGACAGGCCTGAGCAAACAGTCGACCCAGATTATATGCCATATTTTATGGTATATTGTGGTACGTCTACACTGTTTGCCACTCTTCCAGCAGTGTTTAGATACATCAACAGGTAAAATGGACGTTCAAATTTTAGGAGTATTTTGAGACATCTGGTCAAGATCTATACTGTTTGCCACTCATCCATATTACTAGTCAAATGGACTACGGCCAAGACAACACTGTTCAGGTCATGTTACGTCAGAAATAGTTTTTAAGTCGGGGTTCAGACTCTGTGATGGCCCCGATTTAAAAACTATTCGTTAGATGGTCTTGGCCGGAACTTTTAATGTCAGTTTCTCGGCTCACCGGGTTCAACTGGTGGTTTTTATTTAGCTCCAGTATTCCAGTTATGTTGTTTGACAAACCAGGGATCTCCAAATGTCTCAACACGTTGTTTCTGTTGAGTCCTCATCTTTGCTTCATTATAGGCTTTATTTCTGATTTATCTGTTGCCCGTAATGATTCATGGATGAGTTAGAAGACCTCCACATGGACCGAACAGATATATGTTTTACCACTATGTAAGCTGAGGGCGGAGTTGGGTTCCCGTAAAGCTAGCTTAAGCCCTCCAGTAATTCATTACTGACCGTTCCAAGGCGGTACTTTCATTGTGGTACTTTTTGTTAATTGTAATGTAGTGTTTCACTGTCTAATGTTTTTCTTTTAACAATTATGCAAGTTGATTATATATTCAGTTAAGTTTAGTTAACAGAGTTCCCATCTTTTTGGGAAAGAGTTGCCAACTCTGCTTGCCATCTATTCATTTTGTGGCTGCTTTATTGAATTTGTCTGTCTTTCCCTTTGGTGTTGGGGGCTTGATCTGGATCTGATTGTATCAGTTCCTGAGTTCTCTAATTTACTTTGGTGAAATTTTGGGATTAAGTATGGTAAGAAGTTAAGGGGTCCAAATAAGTGTTGTCCCGATGATCGATTATAATCAACCATCAGTCATTTTTGCCTCCTGTGACTGATGATCTGAAAGAATTATCATAGTCGAATAATCGGAAAATTCTATTCTTAGGAACAATTTTTTTCTAACTTTTTTTATTTTGATAGGCAAATTGATAAAATTAGATACTAAGCTCATGAAGGTCGAAAAAAAGGGTGGTTACGCATTAGAGCTGTTTTATTATTTTTATAGATCTAATGCGTAACCACCAATTTTCGACCCTTTCCGTGGCGATTACTCAACAATGCTGCATTGACAACCAAAATATCCATAACACAAATAACCATAGGTGTCTATCGTGTATGCGTGATGCTATGCTGAACTTCTAGCAAAGCGCAAAATTAAATAAAGGACAATAAACACCACGAATTTCCATGTGTTTTCAATGGCTTTCGGTACACCTTCAGCATGCGAAAAATAATTCAGCCAATATGTGTGTTCTGAGATTTACTCCACATACGCCGATATCAATGGGCTGTTGAATGTAATTCCCAACCCCCCCCCCCCCTTTTTTTTGGTTTTAGTGTGTGTGTGTGTGTGTGTGTTTGTGTGTGTGTGTGTGTGTGTGTTTTGTTGTTGTTGTGTTTTTTTTTTTGTTTTTTTTTTTGTTTGTTTTAATTTTTTTTAATATTTTCCTCAAAACATTTTTATCGCTCATGAAACACAGGAAATGCAAAGTTTGTTTACTTTCTTTGAGTCATCGAATTCCAAACCAGATGTCGCTCTAATTGTTTCATGCTCTTAACCGATGGTTACGCATTCTTTTCAGACATGGTTAATGCAGTAATATACATATAACCAAATAATATTTATCATATGACGTCGCTATTCAGTGGATTTCGACATGTCATAAAAAATATATGACCACCCGTTATGAAACACTAGCGCCTAACATCATCATGCCATCCGTGACAACGTTCTGTTTTCTGCTGGAAAATGGTTCAACTTCTACGGCCATAAAATACAATTTTAAGTCATACGATAAGCAGAATCTCACATTCGTAGTCATTTCATATGAAATTTATGGAACCCGCTGAAGGTTTGTTTCATTAATTTCAAATGAAATTGTCACTCATGTAAAATTCTCTATGTATCAAACCAATACTCTCATAGGGAACTTGACTAAAAAAAATTTGAACGGAGTCCAACTGACTACCAGCTGATGTGTCGCAGCACAGTGAAGCTCGCCTGCCATGTATATTTTGTACTGTGCCATTTTTGTTACATGGAACCAATATCCTACATATAATGTTCATCCACTGAATAAAGTTCAAAGTACAAGGCAAAATTACTGAACTGCAAAACATCGGCCAAACTGACATATATATACTGAGATCAATTTTGGTGTAACATGGAGCCAATATCCCAAGTATGATGTTCATCCAATGAATAGTCAGTATTTGGTAATAGAAACCTTGTGATTGCTATCTCCAACACATTTTCAGATATATCGATGTTACATGTACTTGATAGAATTATACACGAGTCACCTACATGATTTTTTTTATTTGGGTTTTACGGCCCTTTCAAGAATATTTCACTTATATCGAGCCGATCGTTCATCGAAGGTGGGCGAAAACCGGAGAACCCGGAGAAAAACCACCTGACCATCCGTAAGCAGAACTTGGCTTTCCCACATATGACCCGAGCGAGGCTCGAACCACAGCGGTGAGAAACCTAATGAACACAACTTTAGGTGCTGCTTTTTAGTTATCTCCCCTTACAGTATTTGGTAACAGAAACCTTGTAATCGCCGTAACTCCAACACCCTTTGAGATATATTGATAATACATGGTAGGATTGTACACGAGGTTAAGAAGATAAGTCATACTGAAGAACTGAAACTCTGGATGCTGCAGTTTTTAGTTAACTTCCCTGACGGTATCTGGCAATAGAAACCTTGCGACACTATAACCGGGATAGGCAAAAATTAGTTGAATTCGAAACTTGATTTTGGAGTTACTTTTGGGCAACTTGTTTTTAATTAGGTCCACTGGTTTGTTCTTCTTTCCTGTTAGAAATATAAAACAATGACTAAATACAAATGAACTGAACAGATAGAATCCATAACTGGATGAGCTATCTAGCAAATATTGACCAGAATTATGCATTTTGTAATTCATCTCTAACATGTGTTCTCTGGTGTAACCTCAGTTTAGCTACATTTTTAACAGATTAAGCTCACTACTTTGTCTTTATTTGTTTTTAGACACAATATATTTGCCTTTTAAAATAACATGTACATAATGATTTTTTTTTTTTTTTTTTTTTTTTTCAGAAAAATAAAGCAGCTATCTTTCGTCAAAAGTTTATTTTCAGATGAGATTCTCACAGACTGATCATTTAAATATCATAACCACAGATATAAACACATATTTTACCTATCAACTAGCTAAAACTAGGCGTTAAAATGGTCACCATAAAGCCGACTGTGCATGACTGCTGATACCGAAAATATATCATTGAAATATGTGTATTTATCTAGGGAAAAGCAGTCAAATTCCTTCTTAAAACTGTCTTTTTAAATCAAGATACAATTTAAGAGTGAATATTAACCAAAAGGAACTATTTGTCCAGGTAAAATTTGGTTTGACTCAATTTGTATCGATGGAACCGGAAATGGTTTGTGCCAACCATAATTATTGGTCACGTGGCATAACATTGTAATCACGTGGTCAATAACTGGGATGAAAACAATAATATTGTAGCAGTCTATAGAAAATCGAAAAGACATCCCTAAATTATCCCCATTTGGCTCTTAACCTGGCGCTATGATTTACTTTCAATGGCTCGAACTACACGTGTCTGGAACAAATTTCTATGATCCCAAACATGTTCAAGCCATTGAAGACTATAAGTTGTAAGTGATACCTGTTTGAAGCCGTGATGCAAATGGGGAGATTTACCTGGGCTGAACGCGGACTTTGCTTTTAAAAAAAAACGGACCGTGCTAAAGTTTCATAACATTATGTGTGACTACGTTGACGCCTGGAATAAGCATTTTATTGACAATAACATCATTGTATACAACTTTCTAAACGCGTGAAGTTTTGTGGTTTTTCGAGCGGTCACGTGTTCAAATAACTTCCTCGGGACCCGGTAAATGTTCATGTATGAAAAAAAAATCGCGAATGACATGTCTTTAAACGTGGCAACAATCTAATACTTATCGTAGCATACGACATTCTAAAATTGAATTTTTTTTTTTTTTTTTTTTTTTTCAGATAATATGAGTCTCGACTTTTCGTGTAAATCGTCTAGCAGACGATTCACATGAAATACCGAGCCTTATATTCTCTGAAAACAAAACAAAAGAACATATCAAAGTGTTGTCAGTTATAGTTGTGATCAGCTCTTCAAGGATTCATACAGATCAAATAAATTACAAAGAAACTTTCAGTTTACACGCTTCCAAAAAAAAAAAAAAAAAAAAAAGAAAAAGAAAAAACATGGCTGAAGACCACATACTGTAAACCACCGTGGCTAATTCGAACACGTTTTTGAGTCCCCAGGAAATTCTGAAGAAAAAAAAAACAATTAGCGATTCTAATGACTACACTCAACATACCATCATCTTACAGAAGTTCGAGAAGACATCCCTAAATAATTCCCATTTGCTTCCTGATATGACGCTATCATTAACTCCCAGTGACTCGAACTACCCATGTCCAGAACTAATTTCCATGGTCCCAAAGATTATCGAGCCATTGAAGTTCGACTTTTATAGCAAAGAAAAGACTAGTGTTTTCATCCCTGAATTCCTGTCAGGATCCTCACATGTCCACTACATTCTTTGTACCGATTTTATCTTAAATATTCGGACAAGACTACTCCTTACCATACTTGTCCTAAAATGTGAACGCTATTATACTACTCGCGATGTGTCTAAAACTGCTGGATGCGTGGAAAACAGGACAGACCCTGATCAGACGCCGCAGAATGCGTCTGATCCGGGTCTTAACTATTTATCCGAGTACTTAGCTTGTCTAGCTTGTTTAGGCGGACAGATAAGACCCTGACCGGACCACGATCAGCACAATTTATCACTACATGTGAAAAACATTACTATTTCTGACGTTTGACCCTAGCGGTACACCATGCATTTTGCTTTCAAGTTACGAGTAGTGAGATGAATAGGGGAATTCTATGTCAAGAGGTTTGTTTGTTGTTTTTACTTTGAACTGTATGCCACGAAAGAGTGTTTCCGGACAGGATATTTTTCAGAAGTATTAAATGGAACATGTGTAAGAATGAAGAAATGTGAACCCTTAAAGCGCCAGTCACAGCAGCAGCAAAAGACATTCTAATCTTTTCTCTTTAATTTTTCTGGAAACACACAAAAAAAAAAAATAAATAAATAAATAAAACAAGGCCTGGCATTTCATGTAAATATTTGAACGACGCTTTTGAAAGGTTAAAAGGGTTAAGTGAACGCCATCCATTGAATGGTGCTTTAAGGGTTTAGTAAAAGCAAACCTCTTCAAAACTACTTCATCTAAACCATTTTGCAGTTGTGTCGGTAGAACAGCAACTATTCTTTAGGACAAAAGTTCTACACGAGTTTTATAACTTTAAATTTAATCTTTAATATCATTATCTAACTCAAATTACTTTCCCTCATTCAAGGGGGAGTGCTCAGGAAAAGACCTTAATGCCAAATATAATACTTAAAGCGCCAATCAAAATGTGTAGCCATTCTATTTTTTTCTTCAGAGAAGATAGTTTGACATTTCATATGAATCATTTGTCAAGCAATTGTAATTGATTTTCAATTTACTCTAAAAGCGCCAAGCAAAATTTGTAGCCTAGCCAGCCCGCATTCTGTTTTGTTTTATTTTTCGTCAGAACTTATTTTCTTTTATAAAAAATCGAAGCGTTGCGATTGGCGCTTTAAGGGTTATATCTGATAAAAAAAAAAAAAAAAAAAAAAAGAATAGCTCCTTATGTTATCGAAGTCAAGTGGAATCTGAAACGGGTTTTAAACTTCGATAAATCCTTTGCATCACGAAAACATGCCTATATATTTTTGACCCCCTTAAACCCCATTTTATATAGTAAAACTGGGGTTTACAGGGGTATACATTATTTTTCTTATATTTGCTCAAAACATAGATTGTGGGTGCTCGTTAGAACCGCCTCGCCGAGGCGGTTCTAACGAGTACCCACAATCTATGTTTTGAGCAAAAGTATGAACAATATCAGAGTTTTTTATCTGAAAATTTTCAATTTTTTGGAGGTGAAAGTTTCTATATATTTGAATAGGCGTGTTTTCGTAATGAGCAAGAATTCTTCAACTATATTATTATTTTATTTGCGTAGATTTCTACGGTAAGATTATTAATTTACTTTTTCAGCATAGACAATTAGAATTACAAGAACTGAATTTCTTTCTTTTTTTTTTTTTTTTTTTTTTTTTTTCTTTTTTTTTTCTGTGTGGATTTCATCGATGTGTAAACACTTTCGAATCATTAACAACTTCAGGCTTTTTTTTTTCAGTTTGTGAGTTATTAGCCGACGTTTACACGTCGATAAAAATCCCGATTTATGAAATTCATTCCTATAATTCACTAAAATGCAGTAGACTCTCGTTATCTCGAAATCCAAGGCTCTCTGAAATATTTCGAGATATCCGTACCTCGACATATCAGGTTTGCTGAACTGAGGAAAAAAATAAATGGAACAACCGCATTTCACAAATAATTGTAATTTGACTCCTGTTAGTGTGGAAATCCGTAGCAGCAATTTCTCCTCTTTTCCACAATATTTTGTTACCTGTTGTTAGATTTCCATATTAAAACTGGGACCAGATTTTCATTTCGAGATAAGCGATTATTCAAGATAAGCGAAGTCGAGATAACGAGAGTCGACTGTAGGAAATTGCCACAAAGTAGCCAAAGTCTCCGCGGCAAGGGCAGATAACTTAAAGAGTCAAGCGGGCAAGGGTTGTCTTTCATCGCTTCATCAAGTTACGTATGTGTGTAAAGTTTCATGAAAATATTCCAGAGATTTAATGACTTACAGCCCGGACACGAAGTGCAACGGAACAACGGACTATCGGAACTCTACTATTACCAATGTCCCGCTTCGCTAGCGGCGGGGCGGGGTGCAAATAAATAAGGATCAACTATTACATGCTAATCGAATTTGAGACAACTGTAGACCTATAAACTGAAAATTGGAATAAATTAAAATTCTTGGATAGGTTTAATCATACAGAACTTTTGTCCTTAAGTATATATAAACTTTTAGAAAGCGTCTGTCAAACTAGGCTATCAAAAGTGCCATGGAATTTATACAGAAATGTTTATCGTTTTGTTTAGTGTTTCAGTTGCTAGATCCTGTCAGAGGTCCAAGCCCTACCAGCACGGAGCAGCAACATGCCAATATTCAGGTGAGATATAAGAAGTGCTGTCCCGATGATGATCGAGTATAAGTCGCTTTTGCCTCTTGAGACTGACGATCGGCTTAAAAACTCCCAACTCAAATAAAACAACACTTTGGGAAATCAGAAGAGTGGCTGTTATAGGGAGGTGGCTGTTGTTGAGAGACAGTATCCCAGTAAGCATTCTTTATAAATCTATAGCGGGCCGTTATCGGCCCATCAGGGTAGCTGACGGGCCGATAACGGCCCGCTGTAGATTTATAAAGAATGCTAACTGGGATCTTAGATAAGGTTTTTAGCAATTGTGTGGTTTTGCCATTTTTACCCTCCTATTTCTCATTGAAATGGGTATCAGGATTTGTCTTTTGGGTACTCTGCTTTGTTAATGCGGGCTAGAATTGCTGATATTGGGTGGTTACCCCATAAATTTAATTTGAATTGCTTTTTCGGAAATTTTAATTGGGTAAATACCCCAAAAAGTAACTTATCTATGGTACCGTGAGAGGTTACCGTTCATGGAGTTTCCACCGTAGCCGTATCGTGCTCAGAGGCTTGGCCCTGAGGTTATAAAACGTTTGTCATGCTTAACTCAGCAGAGCATGAAATTTGTCCTGCTAAAAAATCTCAGTTACTAACAATAAGTCAATTGCAAATTCTTTCTTGCTAAACATAGCTGAGCATGAAAATTTCTCTGCTAATACATATGAAAATATCAACTATTGTTGGCATTTTTATATCTATTAGAGGAGAAAAGTTCTTGCTCAGCTCTGTTGAGCATGAAAAAAGTTTTATAACCTCGGGGCTTGAGCGTAACTTTGAATAAAGCTGTTTCAATTTGAGAAAATGTTTTCGGCAGTGGATTCTAGATTATCTTTTCTTCAGCATATGTGATCACCTGATCATTTGGGTTGGAGTTTTACCAGTCAACATTATTAAGGTCATGTCGAGCCGGTCATTTAACCTACTCGCACTCTCTCCTGAGCAGAGTCCTCTTAGAGGTTAACCAGTCCTTGCGTACATACTTTCGCCAGTAACTGACAACTGCCCTTCTTGAATCAGTGGAAGCGGGAGAATGACCGAGGAAATGATTTCATAATCAATCTTCACGAAAGTTATGTGGCCGACCTTGGATTTGAACTGGGATCTGCAGTCAGACGCGCTACCGACTGCGCCACGGAACCTGGCAAATCAAACTAGAGAAGTATTATGGATTGCTCTAGGCCTTCCCAGTTTTCATGTAGCCCCTTTTTGCATGACACAGCTTAAGTACTGACCAAACAGCGCAGGTGTCCAGGGCGGATTCAGGAGGGATGGTGGGGCGAGTCGGGCGGCGGAGGGTGTGTGGGGGGGGGGGCGGCTCAAAATTTACGATATGGGGTATGTGAGGTCGATCTGATAAAAAAAATACCGTATTCGGACAGACAGGTCTGCAGAAGTAGTGTAGACACAGATAAGACGCCACAGAACAGTCAGATCAGGGTCTACACTGTTTGCCATTCACCCAGCAATTTTAGACACATTCATAGATAGTAAAACAGACTTGTTCAAATTCTAGTGATAGTTAAGGCAAATTTATCCTATCCAAAATTTCAGATGAAAATGAAGTTTTGAGTCAAAGGTGTCCGACTGACACAAGCCCCCTTCCAAAGTACATCTGGATCCAGGAGCGGATCCAGAAGAATTTCTGAGGGGTGGGGGTTCGATTTAATCATATTACCCTACTTACTCTATGTATTCGGACAGACAGGCCTGATCAAAGAGTGTAGATCCAGATCAGACGCCGCACAATACGGCATCTGATCAGGGTCTACACAGTTTGCCACTCACCCAGCAATTTTACGCACATTCACAGGTATAAAAACGGACTTATTGAAGAGAAGTATAAAGAAAAGTGTACCAAATTTATCAAATTTATAAAACATTACCCGAGAAAATTAAATTTGAACCCCGGAACCCCTCTGAATCTGTCCCTGGGATCCACTTCTTTGTCTCACCGTGCTGAAATAGATTTGTTTTTTTTTTTTTTTTGTTTTGTTTTTTTTGGGTTTTTTTTTTTTTTTTTTTTTTTTTTTTTTTGTTTTGTTTTTTTCTTTCAGGAAATCCATACAGAACTGAGTCTAAGAGGAACTGAACACGAACACCTGGATTCTAAACTCGATGCTATTCTAAATGAAATACACAAAGCAACACAAGTTCAAGACAAGGACGACATAAAAAAGAAACTGGCCGAGTTGGAAGCTACCCTAGCAAATGTAATGAGAATACAACGTACCTTAACAAGTGATACTGGTAAACTTACTGATAGAGTTACAAGGACGGAAGAAGAAATTCGTGGGTCATGTACAGATCATAGAGGTACATCTTACACGAGGTGGGGAAAGACGGTTTGTCCCGGCAATGGTTCGGATGTGCTTTACTCCGGATACGCAGCGGGCGGTTATTACACACACACAGGTGCCTCTCCGAGTATGTTATGTTTACCTGAAGATCCAGTATGGGGTAAATACGATGACACTTTAAATGCATATGGACAACATATCTTTGGCGTAGAATATCAGGACGAAGCAAGAGGCACATCATTTTGGGGGCGAAACATGTACGAGCAAGACGCACCCTGTGTAGTGTGTGAGGTGAAAGGCAGAGCAAGACGGATAATGATTCCTGGCAGAACAACTTGTTATCCTGGGTGGACAAAAGAATACTGGGGCTATCTGATGTCAGGGCATTATTGGCACAAAGCCCAACGTGATTATCACTGTGTGGATTCTGATCCAGAAGCTATTGCAGGGGGACATGAAAACCACGACGGATACCTGTTGTATTTTGTTGATGTTAGATGTGGTGCATTGAAATGTCCACCTTACGTTGCAGGGCGAGAATTGCCATGTGCTGTGTGTACAAAGTGATAAATGAACCTGGTGGACATATCCTGAAATTAAAGACAGTTACCAGCTTAACCGTTACTGCTCTCTGGGCTAATTCAGCAGGCGACAAATGGTGATATTTTTCTTAATTTTCCCAGAGAACAGGCTTTGACATTTTATACGAATTGTTGGAGACAATTTGCATGATTTTTTTTTTAGGTTTTACGGCCCAGTCAACCCAATGGGGTAATGTCGAACGCGGTCAGTTTACAGTTTACCTAACCACACATTTACTGGGCAGGCTTAGTCCTCTAAGCGGTTAACCAGTATTGTGCACATTCTTTTGTCAGAATGTCAAAACCAGTTTTCTGGGGAAAATATGCAAAATATTTCAAAATGTCATCTGCTGCAATTTTACTCAGCATGCTAAGAGTTATATGAAACTTTCAAGGGATGCAACTCTATGACACTGTTTTGACTTGGTGTATACAAAAGCAAACTGTCTCCCTTGTAAATATAAAAAAAATGGAAAATCTACCAACTGTAACTAGATCCCTATAGCGAAACAAGAGGCCCACGGGCCACAGGTCGCTCACCTGAGTGTTATAGCCACTGCAGATATGCAGATGTTATGCAACAATTTTCCAATCCTGTAATCGCAACTAATGAAACGATCATCATTTAAGCAGTTCTTAATTTTGAAGAAGAATATTATTCATGGCATGACAGTCAATGGAGCGTGATCATTTGAACAAACTCTCAATCACATTTCAACAGTAGGATCAATGTGAAATTTGGAGGCAATTGGTTAAGTGGTTTCTGAAGAATCATGAGTTTATACATGTAAACAGCTCAGTGGCAGGGAAATATAATATACATAAACAAGATGGCAGCCATTACGAAAACATGCCTATTCAAATATACTGAAAATTTTACCAACAAAAAAATGAAAATTTACAGATAAAAATTCTGATTATTTTTCATATTTCTACTCAAAACATAGATTGTGGGTACTCGTTAGAACCGCCTAGCCAAGCGAGTACCCACAATCTATGTTTTTGAGCAGAAATAAGAAAAATAATGTATACCCCTGTAAACCCCAGTTTTACTATATATAAGTGGGGTTTGAGGGGGTCAAAATTATATAGGCATGTTTTCGTGATGCATCTTGGATTCCTAATCAGAATGATTTTAGCTACTGTTGATCTACAAGTCACCTCGATACTTCTAATGAACTTTGAGTCAATTGCCCTTTCGGTTCAGAAGAAAAAGTTCAAAACTTTTCAAGATGGCCACCATAGCCACAATTTGGGATTTTCTATCGCACAATCTGAGCTATTTTTGATCTGCAAGTCACCCCGATGCTTCCTACCAAGTTTCGAGTCAAATGGCCTTCAGTTAAGAAGAAGAAAGGAAAAATAGGTTTTCAAGATGGCCGCCATCTTGGATTTCCGATCAGAACGATTTTAGCTATTTTCATATCTACAAGTCACCCCAATCCTTCCTACCAATTTTCAAATCAACTGGCCCTTTGGTTCAAGAAAATAATCGAAAAAAAGAGTTTCAAGATGGCCGCCATGACGGCCATCTTGGATTTCTGATCCAAACAATTTAAGCTATTTTAGATCTACAAGTCAACCGAATGCTTCCTACCAAGTTTCAAGTCAAATGGCCTTTCAGTTCAGGAGAAGAAGCAAAAAATAGATTTTCAAGATGGCTGTCATGGCTGTCATGGTGGCCATCTTGGATTTCTGATAGGGATGATTTTAGCTATTTTGGATCTACAGGTCACCCTGATGCTTCCTACCTAGTTTAAAGTCAATAAGCCTCTCGGTTCAGGAGAAGAAGAGATTAAATTTTTTTTCCCATACAAATGCAAAGGGAAGCAAACTTGACCTTGCCGTAAAAAGGTCAAATGTCAATGTACGACCATTATTTTAGCAACTTTGGTAGATCCCCTGTCCCCGATGACTTAAGCAAAGATTCAGACCCAAGGCATCCTCAGTTCTGGAGGAGAAGATTTTCAAAGGTTTTTACCATATATGGGCATGGCGGCCATCTTGGTCAACCAACTGCGACCATCTTAGCAATCTTTCATTCCCCCTACCTAAGGAGGCTCCATATGAAATTTGAGCAAAACTGCCCCAGAGGCTCCAGAGGAGAAATCGTTTGAAATTCTGAATATTTTTCCCATACAAATGCATAAGGAAGTAAAATTGACCTCACCGTAAAAAGGTCAAGTCAATGTACGATCATTATTTTAGCAACTTTGGTAGACCTCCTGTTTCCGATGATATATGTAAAGATTCAGTCACAAGGCATCCTCAGTTTTGGAGAACAAGATTTTTGAAGATTTTTCCCATACAAATGAAAAGGGAAGCACACTTGACCTTGCCGTAAAAAGGACATATGTCAATATACGATATTTATTTTAGCAATTTTGGCAGATCTCCCATCTCCGATGACTTATGCAAAGATTCAGCCCCAAGGCATCCTTGGTTCTGGAAAAGAAGAATTATAAAGGTTTTTACCATATATGGGCATGGCGGCCATCTTGGTCAACAAACCCCAACCATTTTAGCAATCTTTCATTCCCCCAACCTAAGGAGGCTCCATATAAAATTTGAGCAAAATTGGCCCGGAGGCTCCAGAGGAGAAGTCATTTGAAATTCTGAACATTTTTCCCATACAAATGCATCAGGAAGCAAAATTGACCTTACCGTAAAAAGGTCAAATGTCAATGTACGACCATTATTTTAGCAACTTTGGTAGATCTCCTGTTTCCGATGATATATGTATAGCAACTTTGGTAGATCTCCTGTTTCCGATGATATATGTAAAGGTTCAGCCATCAGGCATCCTTGGTTTTGGAGAAGAAGATTTTTAAAGGCTTTTCTTGACCTTGCCGTAAAAAGGTCAAATATCAATATACGCCCTTTGTTTTAGCAATTTTGGTAGATCTCCCATCCCCGATGACTTATGCCAAGATTCAGCCCCAAGGCATCCTCGGTTCTGGAGAAGAAGATTTTGAAAGGTTTTTACCATATATGAGCATGGCGGCCATCTTGGTCAATGGACCGCGACCATTTTAGCAATTTTTCGTTCCCCGAACCTAAGGAGGCTCCATATGAAATTTGAGCAAAATTGGCTCAGAGGCTTCAGAGGAGAAGTCGTTTGAAAATGTTGACGGACGGACGCATGCACGGACGGACGCACGGACAAAAAGTGATCACAATAGCTCATCCTGAGCATAGCTCAGGTGAGCTAAAAACAGGTCGTAAAATCAGCTTTTAGTTTTCAGAAAACCAGGAGTCGGCATTCCTAAGAACAAAATTCGCATAAAATTTCAAACTTTCCTTTCAATAACAAAATATAAAAAAAAACATTGTTGAAGTTTATGACTCGGACCTAATAATACCCTGTATATTGGGTCCAAGTTTATGAGTACTAAAATGTGAAAACAAGCACCAGAAGATTTAAAGTTGTCATCCTTATTTAGCTCAGTGAGATAAAACAATCAGTGAAGTGAAAGTAACTGTAAAATTTAAGTTTGTAGATATCATTTAGGGTGGACGCTAGAGTGGAAATAAGTACACGGACGAACGGACAAAGGGACGAACAAACAAACGGACGGAAGCTTACACACCTAAGTCGACCCTGCTGATGCAGGTGTGACAAAAAAGTTTAACCTCCTCCCACCCACCGCCACTCATGGGATATATACGGGAAGATTTCAGTTTCAATTTTAGGTATGTCAGGCAATGTGACTTAGATAATGGCTGAGAAAAACAGCTACAAACTATTTGCAAACAGTGGAGACAGTAATCAGATGCCGTGATATGTGGCACCTGATGTGGGTCTACACTGTTTTCCAATTATCCTTATTTTGGGTTCTCCAAACTAAAATAGTTTAAAACTTGTCAGCTAATAGTAAATTTCAGTAGATGAGGAGTTAACTGTACCCGGACTTTACCCTTAGCATGCTGGGTAATAATTTCTGCAGACCACATCTGGTATTAATCTTCTTATTTTTCCCGTGAAACAGGGTTTGGTATTTAATGCAAATTGTCTCCTATAAACAATACAATCAACAAATAAACAAAGTAAATAATTCACATAAAATAAATCAGACATAAAATTAAAACAAAAAATAAAAATAAATGTTGAATTATGATCACAGTGAGGTAACGCTAGGGTCAAAAAGTAGGAATATTAGAGAGACTAACACTAATGTATTAGTGCTACTAATATTATTACAATAGTCAACTAATATTATTTCTAATCACACTAATATGTTTAGTCCGATTAATATTCATTGTAAGTGGGTCTGAAAATAATATAAGTGTGACTAAACATAATATTAGTCCCACTAATATTATTTCTAGTTGCACTAACAGTATTGATTTTAATCGGAATAATAAAAATATATTTTAGTGGGACTAGTATTAATTCTAGTGAGACTGAACTAATAGCAGTCACACTAATATTATTTTTAGTCCTACTAATATTCATTTTAGTGGAATAATAATAATTTTAGTCGACTGAAACAATGTTGGTGCCTCTATAATTTTTAGTCCTAACCAAAATTCCCCGACTTTTGACAATCTCTTTTGACCCTGTCAGTACACCATAAGCATTTCCTTATCAATAGAAACTGAGAGGACTGTCTACACGTACAGATTCACAGTATATTGACAATGATGAATCAGTGGACCTTGACCAACCAATGCAAGGCTATTGACTTGCTGATACAGCTACGCTTTCCAACACTTTAATCCATACATCTCGGCCTAAATTTTACTTTGTATGCAGCTGTTTCTTAGTGGAATAGCAAATTGATAACTAATGGTAAACGAAGATCTGAAGATGCTGATCAGGTTGTATGACCCGCTAGTCCCGGTTCATGAAGTGTGGAGACTCACTGATCCTGACAGCTTCTTTGACTTGTTTACCACCAGTAACCAGTCTAGTAGTAAGCAGACCAAGTCCCATGACAGCACGAGGTCAAGGTCAATGTCACAGTCTAATGAGAACCGAAACTGTCACAGTAAGCAAAAACTCTTTTTTAGATATGATCAAAAAGAATTCTTTGAGTTAATGTGATATTCTATCCTGGTAAACCTATTCAGTGAATATGGAAACGAAGGACAACAAAACAAAACTGTCTTCTAATTCTGAGCAGGATATATTTAATTATCTTGGAATAATCTGAGGTGTAGATTTATTCCATTAGAATTTCAACTCATCCAGCTTATACTAATTTATTAAAGTATTAAAGGACTCTAACACCAATACTGATGCCAATGTCCAACAGTGGCTAGCTCTTTCAATACTTTCAGGGGAGCTAGACTCAGCCATTTTAAAGTATTTTACAGTCTCAAAACAAAGTAAGGTGATCACACTGCAATTCAAATGAGATGGCTATACTGCGTGACATATTTATACATTCTAAGTTGTTTCGTTGTTGGTGTTTTTCAGAGAAAATAAAGCTTGGCATTTCATTTGAATTATCTGCTCAAATTGTCTGCTTAGTAGACAATTCACATGAAATGCCAAGCTTTACTTTCTCTGAAAAAAAAAGAATTTTGTATGCAATACGTATGCTTGGTGCTTTAAGAGTTAAGCATTGCAAATGGGCATTTAAGTATTAAGCTTTAAAGCAGGATGTAAAATACTGTACCAAAATCTTATCTAGAGCACTGTGTAGGTACTCTTGTGGGTTCTCTCTGAAATTGCCTCACCAAGAGAAATCAAACATGTACCCACACAAAATGTTTTGGGGCAAAAATAACATGAGCTGCAATCAGAAAACATACCTTCTAATGTGTATGCCCAGTGGATTCAGATAAGCCTGCTTTTTTGTACAGTCTGATCAATTTGTTTGTTTGTGTTGAGGTTTTACGGCCCAGTCAACCAAAAGGGGTTATGTCAAGCGCGGTCAGTTTACCTAACCACACTTTTTACTGGGCAGGCTTAGTCCTCCATGCACTTAGCCAGTATTGTGCACATTCTTTTGCCAGAAACTGACAACTGCCCTTCTTGAATCAGCGGAAGGGAGAGAATGACCGTAGAAAATATTTCATGATCAATATCCACGAAAGAATGTTGCCGATCTCGGCGGGGGTGGAACCTGCTACCTCCTGGTCTCCAGTCAGATGCCCATCCGAGCCGCCAAGGCAGGCACAGTCTGATCAGGTCAGCCTATTTGCACAGTCTGGCCCCAAGGCTATAAAACATTTTTCATGCTCAACTCAGCTGAGCCTGAAATTTTCTCTGCTAATAAATATGAAAATGCCAACATAGTTGGCATTTTCATATTTATTGGCAGAGAAATTTCCATGCTCAGCTACTTTTAGCAAGAAAGAATTTGCAATCATTAGTAATTTGAGATTTATTAGGACAAATTTCATGCTCAGCTGAGCTGAGCACGAAAAAAAACTTTTAACCTCAGGGCCTGATCTGTTTGAGTTGGGAGTTTTACGGCACAGTCAACAGTCAAGATCATGTTTAGCCAGTCAAAAATCTACTCGTACATTTTCCTGAGCAGGCTTACCTCTGAGCAGTTAACCAGTACTTGTGCACATACTTTCGCCAGTAACTGACATCTTCCCTTCTTCAATCAGCAGAACTGGGAGAATGATCAATCTCCATGAAATTATTTGGCCAGTAACTGACAACTTCCCTTCTTCAATCAGCAGAACTGGAAGAATTATCAATCT
The DNA here is from genome assembly GCA_964016985.1 of Anodontia alba. Lineage (NCBI taxonomy): Eukaryota > Metazoa > Mollusca > Bivalvia > Lucinida > Lucinidae > Anodontia > Anodontia alba. Next base: position 41,560,042 of record OZ024824.1, on the reverse strand, counting down.
CCATGAAATTATTTGGCCAGTAACTGACAACTTCCCTTCTTCAATCAGCAGAACTGGTAGAATGATCAATCTCCATGAAATTATTTCGCCAGTAACTGACATCTTCCCTTCTTCAATCAGCAGAACAGAGAGAATGATCAATCTCCATGAAATTATTTGGCCAGTAACTGACATCTTCCCTTCTTCAATCAGCAGAACGGGGAGAATGATCAATCTCCATGAAATTATTTGGCCAGTAGCTGACAACTTCTTCAATCAGCAGAACTGGGAGAATGATCAATCTCCACGAAATTATTTGGCCAGTAACTGACAACTTCCCTTCTTCAATCAGCTGAACTGGGAGAATGATCAATCTCCATGAAATTATTTGGCCAGTAACTGACATCTTCCCTTCTTCAATCAGCAGAACAGGGAGAATGATCAATCTCCATGAAATTATTTGACCAGTAACTGACAACTTCTTCAATCAGCAGAACTGGGAGAATGATCAATCTCCATGAAATTTTTTGGCCAGTAACTGACAACTTCCCTTCTTCAATCAGCAGAACTGGTAGAATGATCAATCTCCATGAAATTATTTGGCCAGTAACTGACAACTTCCCTTCTTCAATCAGCAGAACTGGGAGAATGATCAATCTCCATGAAATTATTTGGCCAGTAACTGACAACTTCCCTTCTTCAATCAGCAGAACTGGTAGAATGATCACTCTCCATGAAATTATTTGGCCAGTAACTGACAACTTCCCTTCTTCAATCAGCAGAACTGGGAGAATGATCAATCTCCATGAAATTATTTGGCCAGTAACTGACAACTTCCCTTCTTCAATCAGCAGAACTGGTAGAATGATCACTCTCCATGAAATTATTTGGCCAGTAACTGACAACTTCCCTTCTTCAATCAGCAGAACTGGGAGAATGATCAATGTCCATGAAATTATTTGGCCGAGCTGGGATTCAAACTTGTGACCCCTGGATCTGCAATTAGAGGCACTACTGACTGCACTATGTAGCCTAGCTATAGTCTGATCAGCATCTCACTGGGTGCATTTTGGATAGCCAAGGATTGCAAAGTATCTTCATGTGGATAATGGAGTCTGATGATCAGACTGCGTGGATGCACAGACTGATTTGAATCTTCAGTGGGCACATATCAGAAGATACGTTTTCTCATACTGCGGCTAATATGTATTTGGACCGACAGGCCTAAGCAAACAGTGTAGACCCAGATCTGATGCTGTATTTGATGTAGGTATGCACTGTTTGCCACTCTTCAAGCAGTGTTTAGACACATTACGAGGCGGTAAAATGGATTTGTTCAAATTTTAGGAGAAAATTTTTTGAGAAATATTGTATTTTATGGTATCTGGTCAAGGTCTACACTGTTTGCCAACTAAGGTAGTCAAATGGACTTGATCAAATTTGAGGATTAAGTCTGATAAGAAGTTAAGGGGTCCAAATTAGAGTTGTCTAATTATAATTACAGTCAAACCTCAATAGCTCGAACATCTTTGGGACCATGGAAAACTGTTCGAGACATGGGTAGTTCGAGCCACTGAGGGTTAATCACGATTCCAGGACGGGAAGCAAATAGTGATAATGTAGGGAAATCTTTCCCATTTTCTACACAATAAATGTATGTTGAGTGTACTCATTAGAATTGCCTCAATGAGGCAATTTTAATGAGTACATACAACATACAATTTCATGATAATGGATGGATATTTTGTTTATAGACGCTCAACCCTAAAAGGGCATATAGCGTCTAATAAGATGTATATTATATGATTATTTTATTTAATGAGAAATTAAAAATATCTAGGATTGATGAGTTCATTTTAAAAAGATAAAGTATCAATGATTTTATGTTATTAAAATACAGATCATATTTTATTAAAAAGTCCGATCTCTTTCAGAAAATCGAGTATTTTTTGAGTTGGCATATTAAAAAGTTCCTTTATATTTTTTACATTAAAATACTTTGTGCGAATATAATTAAATTCAGCACAAGTGACAAGAAAATGTTTGACCGTAAAAGGTTCGTTACAAGGAATGCAGAATGGAGCTTGTTCATTGTTTAAAATATAAGAATGAGTAATTCTAGTGTGTCCAAGTCTACATCTCGTGATTTTTGTTTGTTCTTTTCTGCTGAGATTAGAGAATGTGCATTTGCAGTTAAAATTTGGTTTGATTTCATTTAATTTATTATAAGTTTGTGTTTCCCAAACAGACTGACATTTGTTGTTGATGTATTGACAGACGTTTGATTTAAAGTCGGAGTGAGGAATTTTGAAATTGGTTATTACTAAGGATAATGCAGATTTGGCTTCTGAATCTGCTAATTCATTTCCACGAATATTAACGTGGCTTGGAAGCCAACAAAATACAATTTCTTTTGAAGCGGAAAGATAAAAATATTTTTTAAGAATTTGCTGAATTAATGGGTTTCTATGGTGTAAATCTTTAAGAGATTTTAATACAGAAAGAGAATCTGAATAAATGATAAACTGTTTTTCAGACTGATCTCTGATATGGTAAAGTGCAATATCAATTGCCTTGGCTTCGGCGGTAAAAATGGAGCTATTATCAGGTAATCTGATACTGTCAGTAAAATTTGGACTAATAACAGAACAAGCAACTTTCTCATCTTGTTTCGAACCATCTGTATAAATTGACAGGTAATGTTTATAATTTGATTTGATTTCTAAAAATTCATTCTTAAAAATATGCGACTCGACTTCTGTTTTTTTATTTTTATGAAGGTCTAAAATAATCTTTGGAGGGTTTAACGTCCATGGCTCTTTTGATGGAAAAGAAAAATGCTGAACATTTTTAATATTGATATTGGCCTCTTCAAGTAACGGTTGTATTCTCAGGCCAAGGGGTTTAATAGCTGTTGGTTTATTATTGTAAAATCTTTCATATTTAGGGTTAAAAACACAATCATGAGCTGAATTACGTGGATTGGCGGCTAATTTAGTAACATATTGAAGAGACAATTTCTCTCTTCTTATATACAATGATGGTTCATTTGATTCAGCGTATAAACTTTCGACGGGGGAAGTACGAAAAGCCCCTAGAGCCAGACGTAAACCTTGGTGATGAATAGTATCCAAAGATTTCAAATAAGATTTTCTAGCGGATCCATAAACTATGGATCCATAATCCAATTTAGATCTAATTAAAGATCTATAGAGATTTAAAAGAACAGTACGATCTCCTCCCCTTCATGATAAATAAGAAAATTTCCTTAAATATTTGTTTTTTTTGAACTATCAGAAGAATTTCGTAGGGACTCAAAAACGAGTTCGACTTAGCCATGGTAAACGAGCCATCGGTGTTCGAGCTATTGAAGTTCAACTATATAATCAATTATCAGTCACTTTTTGCCTCCTGTGACTGATAAAGAATTATCATAGTCAAATAATTGGAAAATTCTGTTTTAGGAACATAATTTTTCTCACTTTTTTATTTTAATATGCAAATTGTAAAAATGAGAAACTAAGCTCAATATGCTGTCTAGTTTAGGTTTGTGGTGAATAAAGGTGAAAAATTTTATAAAAATACCCCGAAATTATTATGGCTCAATATAAGGCACTTTTTTCAACCAAAAAGTAATATTTTTTTTTTTTATTTCTCCTGGAGAAGATATGTTGTGGGTACTCATTAGAAGCGTCTCTGTGCATACCTTAATATACCCTTTCTCATGGAGAAACAAGAATTATGTGGATACTCCTCTTATCTGGAGCTACAAATAAAAACCTGGGCCCAGTTGTTCAAAGCTAACGATGTCCTTAGTTAAGGATTCGTTAAAATTTACATCAAGTGATATGCAAATATGCTGAAATTTTTTGCTGAAAAAATGTGAGTAGCTTTTGCAGTGCAAAAGCTACTCACATTTTTTCAGCAAAAAATATCAGGATATTGTATATTGAATCTGCTAAAACAGTTAACGAAATGACCCTTAACGAGCTCGTTAAGCTAAGGACGCTTTGAACAACTGGGCCCTGGAAGAGTCGTAAAACAAGAATATATTTTATACAAGTCAACAAATTAGTTTTTGCAAAACCAATGATCGACAATGAAATTCTGGCCGATTCCCAACACTTGTCCCAAATATTTCAGATAAATATGGTACCAAAAAAAAAAGCATTTTCACCTCGGTAATCAACTTTGCTAAACCCTATTTTCAGGAAAAAAGAAAAAAAAAAAGACGTGCCCTGCTCTTTGCTCATAGCAACAGATAGGGCACTTTTTTCATCAAAAAAATGCTGATATTTTTCTTATTTCTCCATGAAAACATATGTTGTGGGTACTCATTACTAATGAGTACCCACAGCATATGTGTGTGGAGAAATAAAAAAAAGCATTATGTGGATACCCCCTCTTATCTTTGCTCTTTGCCCATATGGCAACAACTATTTTCCAAATGCTCAATCTGACCTGTTATACATTTTGACCCTTAGCCCCACCCCAGAGCATGACCCAGAGGCAACGCTAGCACAGAGTTGAAGGTTTAGGACTGGGTAAATAACATGCCAAATTTTAACTCGGTAGGTCAGGACTTAAAAATGTAAAAAAAAAAGAATTCTGGCGGAAGGCATCATCGCACCTACTGGGGCAAAAGTCACAGGAGCCACAATCAGAACATGGTTATTAAATAAGTTTATTTCATTCTTAGCATTGCTTAGTTCAAAAACTGGGTTGAAAAAAATATAGGCAGTGCCTAGTGGGGCATATATATTCCAGGCCAGTGCCATTCCCTCTAATGGCTATATCTTTAGCACTGACTTTTCGTATTATACAGCCCAATGATAACGGAATGACGACGTAAAATGTGTAAAAGTCACTGGAGCGTGAAATATAGGTCAAGGTCACGGGTCAAGGTACCTGAGATCAGTACATCAAGGAGAAGACATATGGAAGGGCGACATAAAAGGTGTAAAAGTCAATGGAGAGCAAAATATAGGTCAAGGTCACCCAGTCAAGGTACCTGCAGAGTCCGTACACTGAGGAGAAGCATTATGCAAGGTTTGATGGTTGTTGGCCTTACAGTTGAGGAGATATTGAACGTCGACGTAAAATGTGTAAAATGCACTGGAACGCAAAATATAGGTCAAGGTCACCGGGTCAAGATACCTGCCAAGTCAGTACATCTAGGAGAAGCACTATGCCAGGTTTGGTGTCTAGAGGTCTTACACTTGAAGAGATCTGGAATGTTGACGTAAATTATGTCAAAGTCAACGTTGACATAAATTGTCAGTCACTGCAGCCAAAATATAGGTCATGTTCACCAGGTCAAGGTATCTGCCAAGTCAGTACATTGAGAAGAAGCACTCTGCAAGGTTTGATGGTTGTAGGCCTTATAATTGAGGAGATATCAAACATCGACGCAAAAAGTGTCAAAGTCACTGGAGCGCAAAATATAGGTCAAGGACACTGGGTCAAGGTACCTGCCGAGTCAGTACATCTAGGAGAAGCACTATGCAAGGCTTGGTAGTTGTACGCCTTATAGTTGAGAAGATCTGGAATGTCAACGTAAATTATGTCTAAGTCAATGGAGAGCAAAATATAGGTCAAGGTCAATGGGTCAATGTACCTGCCAAGTCAGGAGGTCAGGGAGATGTGTCATGCAAGGTATGATGGTTGTTGTAGAATTGTAGTTGATTAGAATACTAACTCTGACGTAAATGTCGAACTTCGACATAACAGAACTGTTAAAACTGACAGACGGATGGACGAACTGACAGACGAATGGAAAAGCAGGCACCTATGTCGCAAAGTTAGGAGGTCAGGGAGATGTTTCATGCAAGGTTTGATGGTTGTTTAGTCTTGTTCATGTAGTTGATCAGAATACTAACTTTGACATAAATGTCGAACTTCGACATAACAGAACTGTTAACATACGGACAGACAGACGGACGGACGAACGAACGGACAGACAACTGGAAAAGTGGACGCCTATGTCGCAAAATCAGGAGGTCGGGGAGCAGTTTCATGCAAGGTTTGATGGTTGTTTAGTCTTGTAGTTGATTAGAATAGTAACTTTGACATAAATGTCGAACGTCGACATAAATGTTGACAGACGGATGGAAGGACAAGCCGACGCCTATATCGTACCCTGCTACAAGCTTTTTATTTGAGAAGATCTGAAACGTCAATGTAAATTATGTCAAAGTCAATGGAGCGCAAAATATAGGTCAAGGTAACTTGGTCAATGTACCTGCCAAGTCAGGAGGTCAGGGAGATGTGTCATGCAAGGTATGACAGCTGTTGTAGAATTGTAGTTGATTAGAATACTATCTTTGACGTAAATGTCGAATTCGACATAACAGAACTGTTAAAACAGAGGGATGGATGAACGGACAGATGAATGGAAAAGCAGGCACCTATGTCGCAAAGTTAGGAGGTCAGGGAGATGTTTCATGCAAGGTCTTGTTAGTCTTGAACATGTAGTTGAAAAGAATACTAACTTTGACATAAATGTCGAACTTTGACATAACAGAACTGTTAACAGATGGACAGACAGACGGACAAACAGACAGACAATTAGAAACGCTAGCACCTGTGTCGCAAAGTCAGGAGGTCAGGGAGATGTTTCAGGCAAGGTTTGATGGTTGTTTAGTCTTGTAGTTGATTAGAATACTAACTTTGACATAAATGTCGAACTTCGACATAAATGTTAACAGACAGACGGACAAACGGACAGACCAACAGAAAAGCGGACGCCTATGTCCCCAAAGTCAGAAGGTCGGGGAGAAGTTTCATGCAAGGTTTGATGGTTGTTTAGTCTTGTAGTTGATTAGAATACTTACTTTGACATAAATGTCGAACGTCGACATAAATGTTAACGGACGGACGGACTGAAAAGCCGACGCCTATATCATACCCTGCTACAAGCAGGTGCGATAAAAAATAAATAAAAAACGAAAAAATAAGAGCTGCTGCAGGACAGCATAGCTTGCCTGAATGTGCTTTTCAATAAAATGAAACAAATTCTGCAGAAGTCAACCTCACTCCTGCATAGAGAAAGTCATGTGTATAAAACATACGGAAGTAAATAACCTTCTTCAAACCTCAGTTCATACTGATCCATAATTGTGAAGTATGATGTTTATACATGACATACTCTTCAAAACAGAAGGGAAAAATCACTGGACCATGAAATATAGGCCACCATGACCTACATTTATTTTGAAGCCAAACTTCCTTCACTGACTCATAATCAGAGAGTATGATGTTTATACACCAACTATTCTTCCAAGATTAAAGGTAAATGGTAAAATAAATGGACTGCGAAATATTGGTCACCATGTTCTATATTTAATTTTCAGGTCAATCTTCTGGCCCTACTGACTCATAATCAGAAAGGATGGTGTTTAAACATGAAATAATTTTCGAGATATAAGGCAAAATCACCAGACTGTGAAATATAGGGCACTGTGACCTACATTCATTTTAAGGTCATACTGATTCATAATCTGAGAGTACAATGTTTATACACCAAATATTCTTCAGGACACAAAGTTCAATTGCTGGACTGTGAAATATAGCTAACTTTGACCTATATTAGTTTGAGGTCAAATGTCAGATGATACTAAAGGAAAATCTGAAAGTATGGTGATTACATATGAAATACTTTTTAAGATATAAGGCCAAATCACTTGACTGTGAACTATAGGTCACTGAAACCTACTTTAGTTTTAGGTCTAGTTAGTAAATGGACTGCGAAATATTGGTCACCATGTTCTATATTTAATCTTCAGGTCAAACTTCTGGCCCTACTGACTCATAATCAGAAGGGATGGTGTTACATGAAATTATTTTTGAGATGTAAGGCAAAATCACCAGACTGTGAAATATAGGGCACTGTGACCTACATTCATTTTCAGGTCATACTGATTCATAATCTGAAAGTACAATGTTTATACACCAAATATTCTTCAGGACACAAGGTACAATTGCCGGACTGAAATATAGCTAACTTTGACCTATATTAGTTTGAGGTCAAATGTCAGATGATACTAAAGGAAAATCTTAAAGTATGGTGTTTACATATGAAATACTTTTTAAGATATAAGGCCAAATCACTTGACTGTGAATTATAGGTCATTGAAACCTACTTTAGTTTTAGGTCAAACTTCCAGTCATACCGACTCATTAATGGAAAGTATGGTGTTTATACATGAAATTCTCCTCAAGATAAACAGTAAAATCACTGAAACATGAAATATATGTCCATGTGACCTATTTTGTATTTAGGTCAACTTAAGGTCATCATGACTCATAATCCTAAGTATGATGTTTATACATTAAATACTTGTCAATATATAAGGCAAAATCACTGGAGCAAGAAATGTAGATCACTGTGACCTACATTTATTTTGGTGTCACACTGGGTCACATTGACTCAAAATTCATCAGTATAATGTTTATACATCAAATACTCTTCAAGATATACGGTAAAATTACTGGACTGTGAAGTGTATGTCACTGTGACCTACATTTATTTTGAGGTCAAGCTTCAGGTCATACTGACTCATAATATATAATGTTAATATATCAAGTATTCTTAAAGATATAAGGCAAAATTACTGGAATGTGAAAAGTTGGTCACTGGGGCCTGCATTTATTTTGAGGTCCAACTTCGAGTCATACTGACTCATAATCCAAAGTATGTTTATAAATCAAATACTATTCAAGATATGCAAGATCAGTGGACCATGAAATATAGGTCACTATAACCTACATTTATTTTGAGGACGAACTTCAGGTCATACCGACTCATAATCAGAAAATATGGCATTTAAACATGCAATAATCTTCAAGAGATAAGACAAAATAACTGGACAGTGAAAACTCTTCAAGATAATGGGCAAAATTATTGGACCGTGAAATATTGGTCATACTGACCATCACTTCATGACCTACAAAGCAATGTTACAAGGTTGACCAATGTCTGATCAAGTATCTGTCTTAGCTGTTTTCATAATAGAAAAGCAGAAGAAAAACAAGAGCTGGGCAAGCGGGGCATTAAACCCCCGTGGCAAATAATAAGATGTAGCTCATAAACTGGCTCCTGTATAATTCAGTGCTCCGGATATAAACTGTAAGTGGAATTAAAAAAATCAAAAAAAAATTTAAAAAATTTTCAATGGGGCATAGCTCTGCTGACATTTGGTGAACTGTAACCTAAGGGTCCAAGCTGGCTCAGAAATTTAGGGAGAAGTGACTTCTCCCACCTGGGAAAATAGGGAGAAGTTTGCTGCGTCTAGGGAGAAGTGCTTTCAGACGGAGGACACACGACAGAAGCATGGCTATATTATAAGCTCATATGAGCTTTTGGCTGATTTATTTTTCCTATACTTCAATATCAGACCAAACAATAACAAAACAAAACAAGAGGCCCACGGGCCACGGTTCGCTCACCTGAGTGACATAGCCACTGCAGACATGCAGATGTTATGCAACATTTTTCCAATCCTATCATCGCAACTAATGAAAATATCATCATTTGAGCAGTTCTTAGTTTTGGAGAAGAATATATGGGCCTGACAGTCAATGGAGCATGATCATTTAAATAAACTATCAATCACATTTCAACAGAAAGATCAATGTGAAATTTGGTGGAAATTGGCTAAGTGGTTTCTGAAAAATCATGATTTTATACATGTAAACAGCACAGTGGCAGGGAAATATTATAAATATAAACCAGATGACGGCCATCTTAGATTTCCAATCAGAACAATTTTAACTACTGTTGATCTACACGTCACTTCGATACTTTCAATATAAATGTATATGGCCCACACAAATAGGGAAGCAAATCTGACCTTGGAGGCTAAAAGGTCAAATGTCAACATAGAACCATCATTTGAGCAATTTTGGTAGATCTCCTGTCCCCCGTAATTTGTGCAAAGATTAGGACCCAGGGCTTATTTGGTTATGGAGAAGAAGATTTTTAAAGGTTTTACCATATATGGGCATGGAAGCCATTTTGATCAATGGACCATACCCATTTTAGCAATCTTTCATTCTCCTGCCCACGGAGGCTCAGCATGAAATTTGAGCAACATTGGCCCAGAGGCTTCAGAGGAAAAGGCATTTGAAATTATCAACATTTTTTCCATACAAATGTATGGGGCCCATACAAATGCATACAGAAGCAAACTTGACCTCGCCGTAAAAAGGTTAAATGTCAATGTATGACAATTATTTTAGCAACTTTGGTAGACCGCCCGTTCCAGATGATATATGCAAAGATTCAGCCACAAGCCATCCTCGGTTTTGGAGAATAAGATTTTTAAATGTTTTTTCCCATGCAAATGCATAAGGAAGCTAAGTTGACCTTGCCGTAAAAAGGTCAAATGTCAATGTATGACCATTATTTTAGCAACTTTGGTAGACCCCCTGTCCCCGATGATTTATGCAAACATTCAGCCCCAAAGCATCCTTGGTTCTAGAGAAGAAGATTTATAAAGGTTTTTACCATATATGGGCATGGCGCCTTTCTTGGTCAACCAACCGTGACCATTTTAGCAATCTTTTGTTCCCCCTAACTAAGGAGGCTCCATATGAAATTTGAGCAAAATTGGCCCAGAGGCTCCAGAGGAGAAGTTGTTTGAAATTCTTAACATTTTTCCGATACAAATGCATAAGGAAGCAAAATTGACCTTAACGTAAAAAGGTCAAATGTCAATGTACGACCATTATTTTAGCAATTTTGGTAGCCCTCCTGTTCCCGAAGATATATGCAAAGATTCAGCCAAAAGGCATGTTCGTTTTTGGAGAAGAAGAGTTTTGAAGGTTTTTCCCATACAAATGCATAGGGAAGCAAACTTGGCCTTGACGTAAAAAGGTCAAACGTCAACGTACCACAATTCTTTTAGCAATGTTGGTAGACCTCCCGTCCCCGATGATTCCTGCAAAGGTTCAGCCCCAAGGCGTTCTCGGTTCCGGAGGAGAAGATTTTTAAAGGTTTTTACCATATATGGGCGTGGCGGCCATCTTGGTCAACGGACCACGACCATTTTAGTAATTTTTCGTTCCCCCACCCTAAGAAGGCTCCATATGAAATTGGAGCAAAATTGGCCCAGAGGCTCCAGAGGAGAAGTTGTTTGAAATTCTGAACATTTGCCCCATACAAATGCATAAGGAAGCAAAATTGACCTTACCGTAAAAAGGTCAAATGTCAATGTATGACCATTATTTTAGCAATTTTGGTAGCTCTCCTGTTCCTGAAGATATATGCAAAGATTCAGCCATAAGGCATGCTCGGTTTTGGAGAAGATTTTTAAAGGTTTTTCCCATACAAATGCATAGGGAAGCAAACTTGACCTTGCCGTAAAAAGGTCAAACGTCAACGTATGACAATTCTTTTAGCAATTTTGGTAGACCTCTCGTCCCCGATGATTCCTGCAAAGGTTCAGCCCCAAGGCATTCTTAGTTCTGGAGTAGAAGATTTGTAAAGGTTTTTACCATATATGGGCGTGGCGGCCAGCTTGGTCAATGGACCGCAACCATTTTAGCAATTTTTCGTTCCCCCACCCTAAGGAGGCTCCATATGAAATTTGAGCAAAATTGGCTCAGCGGTTTCAGAGGAGAAGTCGTTTGAAAATGTTAACGGATGGACACACGGACGAACGGGCGTACGGACGGACGGACGACGGACGAAAAGTGATCACAAATGCTCATCCTGAGCAGAGCTCAGGTGAACTAAAAAAAAAAAAAAGCTTTGTTTTATACTGATTTTATTTTTTTGTTCTTCAAGGGAGGCAACTCAGAAGAGTATTAAAAAAAATCCAAAAAGAGTTATGTTTATAAATTTTGATATTAGTCAAGCTTCTTACTTCTACATGTATATCATTTTATAAACATATTTATAAAGATTTAATAATGGCAACATTTCTGTGCAAATCTAATAAAAGAAGATGGAAAAAAAAATAAATAACTTGCCCATATGGCCATAACTTTAGATATTTGCAAAAAATATACCTATTATAAAATAAAATTTGCACACTACTACTTCTAAACAATATGCTGCAAAAAGTTTACAAAAATTTTCAAAGGGTCAAAACTCTGCCAATATTTGGTGCACTGTAATTTCGAAATAATATGCGCTGCTCCACATCATCGTGTAACTATTTATGAAGTTTCAGCCCGGAAACCAAAAATTGATAGAAATTTTCAAAGGGGTATAACTCTGCTAATATTTGGTGGACTGTGGCCTTGAAACAATATGCGCTACTTCATATCATGGTCTAACTACATATCAAGTTTCAGCTTGATCGGATGTAAACTGTAGGAGCAGCTAGCTGGAAACAAGTTTACAGAAAATTTCAAAGGGATATAACTCTGCTAATATTTGGTGGACTGTAACCTTGAAATAATGTGCGCTGCTCCACATCAAGGTCTAACTATAAATAAAGTTTCAGCTTGATAGGATGTAAAATTTAGAAGGAGTTAACCGGAAATGAAAACTTTACAGAAATTTTCAAAAGGGCATAACTCTGCAAACATTTGGTGGACTGTCACCCCGAAACAATATGAGCTGCTCCACATCATGGTCTAACTATATAATAATACCAAGTTTCAGCTTGATCAGATGTAAACTGTAGGAGGAGTTAGCCGGAAATGAAACAGTTTACGGACAGACGCCAGACCCCATAACATAATACGTCTTATTTTTCAAACAGGTGTATAAAAACACTTTTTATAGGTGTCCTAGGTTTTGACCTGTAATACATTCAAACCCCTAGCCCCACCCCTGGGCACAACCAAGGCGCAGCTTAGCACAGTTTGTTTGTGTTGAGGTTTTACGGCCCAGTCAACCCAATGGCGTCATGTCGAGCGTGGTCAGTTTACCTAACCACACGTTTACTGGGCAGGCTTAGTCCTCTAAGCGGTTAACCAGTATTGTGCACATTCTTTCGCCAGAATCTTGAATCAGTGGAAGGGAGAGAATGACTGTAGAAAATATTTCTTGATCAATCTCCACGAAAGAATGTTGCTGACCTCTGGGGGGGTGGGGTTTGAACCCGCGACCTCCTGGTCTCCAGTCGGACGGCGCATCCAAATGAGCCACCGAGGCTGGCGCAGAGATTAAGGTTTAGGTCTGGTTAAGTAGCATACCAAATGTCAACTTCCTTGCTAAAAGTTACCCAAGTTATGACCTCCAAGAGAGCCAAGAACGTAAACTTGTATGTAAACTTGAATGTAATTAATGTAAACTTAACATTTATATACATTTTGACACCTAATCCCACCCTAGGGCATGACAGAGATAAAGGTTTAGGTCTGGATAAGTAGCATAGCAAATTTAAGGTAATTACGGTATTTATGATACAGCTTTCAAAATGAGCTGCAACCTCAGAAAACGTACCTTCGGACATAAGCCCCCAGCGAAGTCAGATCAGCCTTCCTATTTATAGTCTGATCAGAATCTTCACCAAGCATATTTTGGATAACCAAGGATTTAGAAGTTTCTTCATCAGCTCAATGAAGAAGACTAATCAGACTGTACTGATGCTGTGCATCTGCACAGTCTGATTGGAGTCTTTGTTAGGCACAGGTCAGACGAAGATAAGTTTTCTAATGTTGTGACTCAAATGTTTTTCTTACAGTCTGTTATGAAAACTGAATCAGCTGAACGTCTCAATTTGTCCAGGGCCCAGTTGTTCAAAACTAACGATGTCGTTAGTTAACGATTCGATAAAATTTTAATCGAGTGATACGCAAACATGCTGAAATTTTTTGCTGAAAAAATGTGAGTAGCTTTTGCAGTGCAAAAGCTACTCACATGTTGTCAGCAAAAAATATCAGAATATTGTATATTGAATCCCCTAAAACAGTTAACCAAATGACCCTTAACGAGCTCGTTAAGCTAACGACGCTTTGAACAACTGGGCCCTCTCAAACCAGGTTTGTTCACCTTTACATCATGAAGACATTTCAACATGCATCTAACATTCCTACACATAGTTTTTTTGTTGTTTTTTTTTTTTGCTTTTTTTTTTGTTGTTGTTGTTGTTGTCTTTCTTTCTTCTTTCTTGGGGGGGGGGGGAGTGGTTCGATGTCTTGTATATGTTCAAAGGCACATTTGCTCAAACATGTATTGCCACTTATCTAGTATTTAACCTTTACCTCTCTCTGGCACAATTCCGCAGATGACGATCTGGGCCCAGTTGTTCAAAGCTAACGATGTCGTTAGTTAACGATTGGTTAAAATTTAAATCGAGTGATACGCGAATATGCTGAAATTTTTTGCTGAAAAAAATGTGAGTAGCTTTTGCAGTGCATAAGCTACTCACATTTTTTCAGCAAAAAATATCAGAATATTGTATACTGAATCCGCTAAAACAGTTAACGAAATGACCCTTAACGAGCTCGTTAAGCTAACGACGCTTTGAACAACTGGGCCCTGATAGCTGGCCCTGGTGGCTCAGTTGGATGCACCGTCCGACTGGAGACCAGGAGGTCGCAGGTTCAACCCCCGTAGAGGTCGGCAACATTCTTTTGTGATTGATCATGAAATATTTTCAACGGTCATTCTCTCCTATCCGCTGATTCATGAAGGGGAGTTGTCAGTTTCTGGCCAAAGAATGTGCACAATACTGGTTAACTGCTTAGAGGACTAAGCCTGCCCAGTAAACGTGTTGTTAGGTAAACTGACTGCGCTCTACATACTCCCATTGGGTTGACTGGGCCGTAAAACCTCAACAAAAACAAAGACAATCTGATATTTTTCTAAGAAAATAGTCTTTGACATTTCATGCCAGTTGGCACTAAAAGTTACAGCTTGCAAGAAATGTCAAACCCCGAAATTTTATGTCAAGTATTAAGGGGACAGGATACACATGGTGTATTTTATCAGTCAGAAAACTTCAGTGACTTCTTTTCTGATTCCCTGCATCCAAGTCTCCTATCCAGAAGGGAGGCAAACAATCAATTTTGACAAGAGTTGCCTCCCTTGAAAGCCTATTCATTCCCCTTAACCCCTGTCCTGCTGAACCCAGATATCCCCTGCCTTTGCAAATAGTGTAGATCCAGATCAGTTGGCTTCTGAAGAAGCCAACTGATCTGGGTCTGCACTGTTTGCCATTCAATATTTGAATAAATGTATCAACAACCTGGATCAAGAAATCTGATTGGCTGAAAATTAGACGTGGGTGTGGCATCTTAATTTATGCAGCATGACAAGGGTTAATCCTATCACCACAAAAGATCAGGAACCAAGGTTATAAAACTTTTTTCATGCTCATCACAGCTGAGCATGAAATTTGTCCTGCTAATAAATCTCAAATTACTAGCAATTGCAAATTTTTTCTTCCTTAACATAGCTGAGCATGAAATTTTCTCCTCTGCTGGCATTTTCATTTTTATTAGCAGAGAAAATTTCATGCTCATGTTAGTTGAGCATACAAAAAGTTTTATAACCTTGAGGCCAGGAACCCTTGTGGTTTTTTATTTTCCCCGCAAAGATTCAGTCACCTTGCGGAGAGGAAATTCTTCGCCTCTTTTTCACCGACGAACGCTGTGTATGAGGCCATGTCTCCATTCTTATTGTCTTGGATTCCAGTTCCCCATCAAATTCAGTCACATCTGTGAGTGAATCTGTAGAAAAATGCTGTCTGTTTTGCTGGGAAATCAAACGCTGACCATGAATTCTGGAACCAGCGATATTACTACTTACATCTACCGTTTGATTTTCAAGAAAATTTTGTCCTGACTTTGAGGGCCTACAAATAAACCTGCTATCTCTGAATTTATTTCCTCTACTCATGTCTGTACTATGTTCATTAAATTCAGTATCAGCATGGCTGTCCTTATTTCTAGCTATATGAGAACTACCATTAGCAGGCATGGTAATTCTCTTTCTTGGTCCACCTTTCTCAGATTCACTTCTGACAGTGTTTCCTGGTGCGGATAGCTTATCAAGCCTGGTCAGCTTTTTCATTCCATCACCACCCTTTCTGAAATGCTGAGCAGTTGTGTCAACTTGACTCTCTGAACTGGACAGTTGTTCAAAACCATTCAGATGTTTCTTATCACTATCAGTTCTACCATGATTACTCATCTCGATTTCAGCTGGTGTTTCTGAAGAAGACAAAAACAAGTACAGTCAAACCTCGATGACTCAAACACGGATGGCTTGTTTAACCCTTAAACTGCCAATCACAACAACTGCCTTCTGCTTTGTCATCTGCTTGTGATTTTAAGAGTCATTTTTGCAAACAGTGTGAACCCAGATCAGACTGCTCCTTTAGGAAAAGTTCTTATTTCATCATGAAATTACATGTTGTGTCTACTCATTAGAATCTCCTCACAATTCAGTACACTCAACATACAATCATTCTATAGAAGATCAAAAAGACTTCTCTAAATTATCATAATTTGCCTCCTGATCATAATTAACCCTAAGTGGCTCGAACTGATCCATGTCTCAAATAAATTTCCATGGTCCCAAATATGTTCGAGCCACCGAGATTTTACTGTATACATAACTCCAGACAAGGAACTTCTTCAGTTGAAAAGTAATGATATTTTTCTTATTTATCCCTCAGAACAATGTGGTAGGAACTCATTTGAAGCACCTCAGTGAGGCACTTCTAATGAGTACCACAACATATGGTTCTGGAAAGAAGTTAAGACACAACATGGCTCTTCTGATGAGTATCCACAATATGTTTTCAGGAAGAAGTATGAAAAATATTATGCAAATATCCCATCTTATTTGGAGCTAAAGCATACTGCAGATATGAGGTTATCTTCATGCAAATCATCTGCATTGACTGTTGTCTGTTGCAAATCTTTTTCATTTTTCCCAGAAAATTGGGTTTGACATTTTGTGCAAACTGTCTCCTGAGTTGGTCTTCTGAGCATAAATCAATTATCAAAGGTGTTTAACGCTTAGCACTTTGGATAAAATTTTCAGCAGACAACATTGTGAAATATTTTCCTATTTGTTTCGAGAAAACAGGATTAGACATTTAATGAAAACTGTCTCTAATGGAGATAATTTCCATGAAATATCAAAGCCTGTTTTCTCAGAAAATTAAGAACAAGAGGACCATGGTACCTTAACACTCATCTGCGCTGAAAAGTAGGTCAAGGTCACACAGTGTTTACAACATTCAATAATCTGGAGGACATAACTCTTAACATATACATGCCCCCCCTCATCTACAAGTTTAATGAAGAGGCAATTAAAACCGAAGGAGCTATGCAGCAAACAGGGTTAATTATAGGCATCTTTAGCAATCAAGGGACATAACTCTATCAGATTGTGTAGGTTGTGAAGGGTTATAACATTTTTAATGTTTGGTGTACTGTAACCTCAAAAGAATGCAAGCTGCTCTACCTCATGGTCTTACTATCCAATAACTTTCAGCTTGATAGATGAAAACTATTAGGAGCTGGCCGGAAATGAAGTCGATTGTGAACTATCTTTAAGGGTAATAACTCTATCAAAATTTGGTGCACTGTAACCTTGAACTAATCCAATGAAAACTGTAGCAGTTAATCGGAAATGAAGTCATAGCTGAATAACTTTTAAAGAGTAATGACTCCTCCAAAATTTGGTGTACTGTAACCTCAAAACAATATGTGCTTTAACATTTCATTGTTTAACTGTCCACCAAAGTTCCTCAACCTCAATCAAAGACAACTGTAGGAAGAGTTATCTGGTAACCAAGTCATGTCTGAAAAATCATAAAGAAATAGTGAGTACTCTACCAAAATTTGGCGCACTGTAACCTCGAAATAATAAGCACTGAACCACCTCATAGTCTAACTGTCCACCAAGTTTCCACCCGATTTGATGAAAACTGTAGGAGTTTGCCAGAAATGAAGTCATATCTGAACAATCTTTACAGAGTAATGACTCTATTAAAATTTGGTGTACATTAACCTCAAAATAATATGCCCTGTACCATCTCATATCTAATTGTCTTCCAAGTTTCTATCTCACTTGATGAAAATTAAGAAGGTATCTGGAAACAAAGTCATGCCTGAAACATCAAGTGATCTCATATCTTTGATGCACTTTAACCTCAGAACAATATGCGCTGTATCACCTCATAGTCTATCTGTCCACCAAGTTTCAACCCAATTTTATATGTAAGGTTCAGGAAGATCTGATCAAAACTGAAGAAGTTATGTTAATAATAAGGCTGAAAATAGGCTTTTTTTAGCAATGAAGGGGATTTAACTCTAAAATATATAATTTGACCTGGACAGTTTTCACATTCATCAAAGGCTTCATCCATGTCCACCTTACCCGCAACTTTCTGATCAAATCAACACTGAACGAGTTATGCTGATGATAAAGTCAAATAAAGTTGTTTTTTTCAACAATAAAGGGGACATGACTCTTAAGCCAAATTTACCCACCTGGCCAGGTTTCAAACTCATCCAAGATTCCATATATGTCCGGACATAACTCTAAGATCAATGATCCTAGTGGGCCAGGTTTCAAATTCATCCAAGACTCCATACATAGCCAACTTATCTGCAAGTTTCAGGAAGATCTGATAAAAACTGAACTAGTTACGCTGATGACAAAGTCAAACAGAGGGTTTTTCAGCAATCATATGGTCATAACTTTAAGATTAATGATCTGACCTGACCAGTTTTTGAACTCATCCGAGATTTCATCCATGTCCCCCTTATCTGCCAGATTCCGGAAGATCAAATCAAAACTGTTCAAGTTATGCTGATGACAAAGTCATCCAAGGCTTTATCCATGTCCACCTTATCCGCAACTTTCAGGATGATCCGATCAACACTGAACGAGTTATGCTGATGATAAAGTCAAATATAGTTGTTGTTTTTTTCAACAATCAAGGGGACATGACTCTTAAGACAAATTTACCAATCTGGCCAGGTTTCAAACTTATCCAAGACTCCATACATGTCCGGCCATAACTCTAAGAGTAAGATCAATGATCCTAGTGGGCCAGGTTTCAAACTCATCCAAGAATTCATTCATGCCCACCTTAAGTTTCAGAAAGATCTGATCAAAACTGGACAAGTTATGCTGATGACAAAGTCAAACAGAGGCTTTTTCAGCAATCAAGGGGGCGTTCCTCTAAGATTAATGATTTGATCTGGCCAGTTTTTTCACTTGTCTGTGATTTCATCATTGTCCACCTTATCTGTAAATTTCAGGAAGATCAAAATTGAAATCAAAATTGAACAAATTATGTTGATGACAAAGTCAAAGAAAAAAGTCAAACAGAGGCTTTTTCAGAATCAAGGGGATGATTTATGATCCAATCTGGCCAGTTTTCAAACTCATCTGAGATTTTACCCATGTTCACCTTTTCTGCAAGCTTCAGGAAGATCCAATCAAAACTGAACATATTACGCTGATGACAAAGTCAAGCAGAAGCTTTTTCCGCAGTCAAGGAAACATAACTCAAGATTAATTATCCGATCTGTCCAGTTTTTGAACTCGTTCGAGACTTCATCTTGCAAGTTTCAGGAACATCTGATCAGTTTGGTGTTATGGTGATGACAAGCAGTTTAAGTCTACGGGACCTTGTGGTTGCCATAGCAACCAAGGTTTTCATTGAATTTCCATGAAAAGCTTATGTCATGAACAGGGCTAGAGAAACTGACAATTGCCAATAGGTCCAGTCATTTTTGGCTGCATTTCCAGAGTTTGCTGAGTCATTTTCAGCCACATTTAACAAGTCTGCCGAGCGGAGACCTTGGTATTTTCCGTAACCATTGTTAAAGAATTTCCATATTGCAATTTCTAAACGCAGATGCTGCTGTATTTTTTACACAAGCAAATTCCATAGGGAATTTATGTCCCCCGCCTTATTTTTATTTCAGCTGTTAAAAATAAGTAAGTTAACCAGAGGACCATTGGTCCTGTATCACTTACCTAAGTATTGAAGCAGGAAAAAAATTGAAGCTAAAAATGTGGAAAAAATAATAAAAAAAAAAAACTCAAAAAACATAATTTCAAGATTCCAAGAGCACACCTATATCCTCAGACCACAAGCAAAATGCCTGTAAAGTTTCAGAAGCATTTGCTTAAAGCTGTGAGAGGAGTTGTGCTCACAAGATACCTTCTACTGTATGCACTTTCATAGTATTGAAGCATGAAAAAAATCTCTGTTAAAAGTTAAAAATGTGAAAAAAAGTAACTTCAAGATTCTGTAAAAAGCATATGCCTATCTTCAGACTATGGTTAAAACATCTGTATAGTTTTAGTGGGAATGGTATAAAACTGTAGGAGAGTTGCACTCACAAGGTACCTACTACATATACACTTTCATAGTATTGAAGCATGAAAAAAAGTCTAAGTTAAAAATGTGAAAAAAGTGAAAAAAATAATTTAAGGATTCTGTAAAAATCACATGCACATCTTCAGACCATGATGAAGACACCTGTAAAATTTCAGGAGGATTGGTTAAAAAATTGGGGGAGGAGTTGCGCTCACAAGGTACCTACTATAAACTCGGAACCATGCACCACACACCACGCACCACGGAAAGCCAAATACTATGTCCCCTCGCTTTTCTTCGAAAAGGCGGGGACAATAACCAATGACATACAAACATTGCTTACACTTGCTGAACTTACATGTGCATAAGTATCACGATTATAAACAGCAATATAGCTCAATTTAATGTACTTTCACTTTCACAACAACCAAGCACTCAGTCGGTGAAGAGCGCAAAAGGGAAACAACCAGAATCTCTTCACATGTGGCAATTCACATTTACTTGTTAGCATTGTGCTGTTGCTTGCCACTACTTTTTTTTTCTTTCTTTCTATATACTAGTAAAAAAATTTAGTTTCATCCTAGTGCCTCAGCAGGTTGAGCATGTTAAAATTACAATTAAGGTGAATAAGCGCTTAAACAGATTCTTTTAACCCTTAAAGCGCCAAGAAAATCTGCATCTGAAAATGTCGTCTGTTTATCTCGTCTGCTGAATATTCTTGCAAACTTTTCAAACCTATTTTTGCATACAGGCAAACAGTGTGGACCCAGATCAGAAAGGAGCAGTCTGATCTGGGTCCACACTGTTTGCAAAAATGACTTATAAAATCACAAGCAGATGACAAAGCAGACGACAATAGTTGTGATTGGCGCTTTAAGAGTTAAAATTAAATAAACATTAAATAAAATAAAATTTAATTAACAATCGTGAGAAAAACATTTTTTGTTGTTGTAAGGTATGAAGCTCTGTCCCTTTTATTCTTACTGTAATAACCCCAAGTGTTGGGACAGACAGGCTTGAGCAAACGGTGTGACCCAGATCAGACACTGCAAAACACGAGGCTTCTGATCTGCATCTACACTGTCTATCACTCTTCCAGCAATATAAAAGATGTTGTAAAACAGACTTGTTCAAATTTTAGGACCAGGATGGTAAGGCGTTAAGGTGTCCCTATACGGGCATATGGCCTATCATCCTGTAAGCTCCCCTGGAGCTTTCAGCCCAGGTAAGCTAAATATATCACCAATTTGTAGTCTGCTGAATCAGCCAACAGAGGTAAAACTGTAGCATACAAAATTCTGTTGTTTTTTTTTTTGTTTGTTTTTGTTTTTTGTTTGTTTTTGTGTGTGTGTGTGTGTGTGTGTGTGTGTGTGTGTGTGTGTGTGTGTGTGTGTTGTTGTTTTTTGAGAAAATAATGGCATTTCATGTGAATTGTCTGCAAGCAGGCAATTCACATCAAATGCCAAGCCTCATTTACCATAGCCTCATATCAAGGGAGTATTCAGCAGCCATTTTTGGGTTGAATGTGACCAAAATTTCCTTTTAGGAGATTTTTTGTCCACAAAATTATCTCTGACTAATGAAATCAAGACCCAGATCCGATGGGGCAGAATGTGGCATCTGATCAGTATGCACTGTTTGCTTAAATTACAGGAAGTTAAGGGTTAAATGAAACAGTCTTAAGTCTCTATTCAGGACCTTTTTTCGGCGTACACTAAGAGACAATCGACCACCAGTGCTGTCAGTGCTTTAATTTTAATTTTTGCACCAAACATCATCTTTGGAACTACCTCTGTAATGCAATTTCAAATCTTTGGAGCTACCTCTGTGATGCAATTTTATTGCGTACCCATAAGATACATTTCAGTACAAAAAGGAAAACCCAAGAAACTGGCCAAATGGATGTGTTGCAACTGCTGGTGGTGTTCAAGAAATGGAGAAAACACACTTGTAAGACAAAAAATTGTTCAGCCAAGCAATGAAATGATTTTAGGTCACAGTCAGTAACAGTCAATAGTAGTGGGCAGGGTGCATCATGGCAGATGGGTGTATAAAGTTTAATGGGTATATGAAGCCTTGGTGTTTGAGAAACGGAGCTTAACGCACAGACTTTAACATTGCTGACATGGACAATGACAATGCCAATGCCACCGCCGGAAAGTGATCTTAATGTCGCAACAAAAATCTAAAATTATCACCTTCATTATCACCATATCTGGATTTTGCTACCTACCACTACAGTAAGAAAATCTGCTTGATATATTTTCAGTTGAGGAGACACTTTCTGTATCCTTGTTATCAGATTCTCTCTCCTCCGACTCCTTAACTTTGTTTCTTCCACCAGTTTCCAGTCTTTCCTCTACAGTGAACGAGTGATGACCTTCAAGGGCAGTGATTCGTTCATTCATTGAAATCAACAAATACTTGATCTGAATAAAAGAATTAAAATCTATGAAAACACAGCACGGGTTAAGCGGGGGTATCCACATAAATATTTTTCTTATTTTTCAACAGAGGAGGCGCTTCTAATAAGTATCCACAACATACGTTCCAATGGAGAAATAAGAAAAATATAAAGATACATGTACTTGGGTTAAAGCTCCTAATCTTAAACTATGATACAAGAGGCATCAAGCAAAATAGCAGCTGTACAATTCAAAACTAGCCTGCACATCCACACTGATACAAGAGGGCCATGATGGCCCTGTAACGCTCATCTGAGCAACATAGCACTTTGAGAACCTATCTAGAACTGATCAAGGCAAACATTCTGACCAAAGTTCAAAATGATTATATTAACAAGTAAGACAATGTAGCATGTCTAATGGACTGTGAAATAAAGGTCAAGGTCAAATATGGATGACTGCACTCAAGAGGCCATGCTAAGATGTATGCATGTACTAAGTATCACTGACTGTAGGAGCAATAGTTACTAAGAACTGACCTAAACACAAACACTTCACAAGTACCAAATATCACTCTGTAGGACCAATAATTACTGAGAAACTGACCTAAAAGGAAAAAACTTAAGAAAGTCACTGGACAGAAAAATATACATCACCTTGAAATCATCAAGACAAACATTTTTAGCAAGATCATGATGATCACTTCAAAAATGTGACCTCTAGAGCATCAACAATGTTTTACTTTGATTTGGGTAGGTGAACTAGTTTGTGATATTAGGTGACCCAGTTTTAAACTAGACCTAGAAATCATCAAGACAAACATTTTGAGCAATATTTATGATGATTATTTCAAAAATGTGACCTCTGGAGTGTTAACAGTTTTCTGCTGATTTGGCCTGGTGACCTAGTTTTTGACCCCATGTGACCAAGTTTCGGACTTGACCTAGAAATCATCAAGACAAACATTTTGAGCAAGATTCATGATGATTCCTTCAAAAATGTGACCACTAGAGTGTTAACAAGGTTTTCTGCTGATTTGGCCAGGTGACCTAGTTTTTGACCCCAAGTGACCCAGTTTTGAACTTGACCTAGAACTCATCAAGACAAACATTTTGAGCAAGATTCATGATGATTGCTTGAAAAATGTGACCGCTAGAGCGATAAGATTTTACGCTGATTTGGCCAGGTGACCTAGTTTTTGACCCCAGGTGTTCCAGTTTCGAACTTGACCTAGAAATCATCAAGACAAACATTTTGAGCAAGATTCATGATGATTGCTTGAAAACTGTGACCGCCAGAGTGTCAACAAAGTTTTCTGCTGATTTGGCCCAGTGACCTAATTTTTGACTCCAAGTGACCCAGTTTCAAACCTGACCTAGAAATCATCAAGACAAACATTTTGAGCAAGATTCATGATGATTGCTTCAAAAAAGTGACTGCTAGAGTGTTAACAAGGTTTTCTGCTGATTTGGCCTGGTGACCTAGTTTTTGACCCCAAGTGACCCAGTTTTAAACCTGACCTAGACTTAATAGAGGCGAACATTTTGAGCAATTTTCATCAAGATTGGGTCAAAACTATGACCTCTAGAGTGTTAACAAGTTTTTCCTTTGATTTGACCTGGTGACCTAGTTTTGACCCCGAGTAACCCCGTATCGAACCTGACCTAGATTTCATAGAGGCAAACATTCTGAGCAAGTTTCATCAATATTGGGTCAAAACTGTGACCTCTAGAGTGTTAACAAACAAATTGTTGACGACGAACGACGGACAGAGGGTGATGACAATAGCTCACCCTGAGCTTTTGCTCAGGTGAGCTAATAAAAACTTTCAGACAGGAAAAAGTCTACCTAGAGTTATGCACCAAAAAGTCATAAAAATTTACTACATATGGACAGAATGCTCTAACTCCATGACAACATAGCTCCAGATAAGATTATATAAGCCACCTCATGATAAAACCTACAAAATGGCATGTGTGCCCGGGGAACACTCAGACCAGCCTGGACATCCACCCAGTCTGGTCAGAGTCTTTACTCTGTGCTCAATGGGTAGCTGAGAGCCCAAGTTTTCTGCATGCAACAGCAAAGACTCTGACTGGGTGGATGCCCAGGCTGATCCAAGTCTTCGCTGGGTCCACATGCCATTTTGCTGGTCTTACGACATGAAAGTCACAAAAAAGGAATGAAGCATGGCTGAAAAAATTTCCCGCCTGTTGTGGGATGTGAACCCGGTCTGTCCAGACTAGCCCCATCTTATGACATGAAAGTCGCAACAAAGGAATGAAGCATAGCTGAAAAAATTTCCCGCCTGTCGTGGACTTCGAACCCAGTCTGTCTGGATAAAAATCCAATACCCTAACCACTGAGCCAAAGAGTCCACTCCCTGATGCAGTTGTCAGAGATTGAATGTATACCTACAAGCTATGCGTAATCTGCCAAGGTAGATAATCGAAGGTAGGAGTGCTAGGTCGTAACACTCCCCCTTTTCAAGGAAGTTATCATTTATGTTGATGTGAAGCCATTTTTTCTGCGAGTAAAGTCCTATCCAGGACTAGCCCCCATCTAACAACATGAAAGTCTCAACAAAGGAATGAAGCGTAGTTGAAAAAATTATCTGCCTGTCATGGGATTCGAACCCAGTCTGTCCAGATAAAAATCGAATGCTCTAACCACTAAGCCAAAAAGTCAACTCCCTGACGCAGTTGTCAGAGATTGAATGTATACCTACAAGCTATGCATAATCTGCCAAGGCAGATAATTGAAAGACGGAGAGTGAGGCCATAACACTGGTTTTGTCATGAGGTGGCTCATATGGATATTTTTCTTATTTCTCCACAAAAATATATGCTGTGGGTATTCATTAGAAGTGTCTCTCTGAGGCACTTGGAATGAGTACCCATCTGCATGGGGCTTCTAATGTGTACCCACATTTTCAGATATAACAAGTTATCGTCCGGAAATGAAAATACGGGCATGTCTCGGGCATATAACTCTGTCAAAATTTGACGAAATTTGCCTATTACTAATCTCAAACCAGATCTTCACAATATCAATGCACAAACCAAGTTTGGCAAAAATCCATTGATGTTTACTAAAGTTATTATCTGGAAACAAAAATATGGGCGTGTCTCGGGCAGATAACGCTGTCAAAATTTGGCGAAATCTGCCCATTAGCAATCCCAAACCAGATCTCCACAATATCAATGCACATATTAAGTTTGGTGAAAATCCATTGATGTTTACTCAAGTTATCATCTGGAAACGAAATACGGACAGACGGACATTTGTTGGTTACTACAGTGTTAATTTTTCGGCTCAAAATACCCAACAAGATGCCTAAATACCAACAAGTGCCTCAAATTTATTGGGTATTTACTTTGGACACTTACAGAATAAATGGCAAGTACCCAATTCATGTCTACCCAATAAATGCCCATTCGTGGACTCGGACGGACGTACGACTGATCATCATGAAAACACGCCTATACAGTTTTGACCCACTTAAACCCCACTTTTATACAGTAAAACTGGGGTTTACAGGGGTATATATTAATTTTCTTATTTCTGCTCAAAAATATAGATTGTGGGTACTCATTAGAACTGCCTCGGCGAGGCAGTTCTAACGAGTACCCACAATCTATATTTTGAGCAGAAATATGAAAACTACCAGAATTTTTCATCTGAAAGTTTTCATTTTTTGGTGGTTAAATTCTATTATATTTGAATAGGCTTGTTTTCGTAATGTGGACGGACGGACACACAGACATCCAACGTGAAACCATAATATCCCGCCACTTTCATGTGGCGGGTATAATAAGAAAAATCATTTTCTGAATACTCCTCTTATACGATATGGAGCTTTTGTGTCAAGATGAATAGTTCAGCCATTTTATGCAGAAAGGAGGAATCTTATGCACACTGTGAAGGTCAAGATCTACCAGTGCATTCATGCAGTCCAATCAGGACCGTCACTGTCCAACAGCTACAGATAAGAGACCCAATTTAACTTAAATATTTTCTGGCTATCTCTCTCATCTAGAAGTATGACATCCACTTTTAGAATCACTGAATATAAAAGAATTTGTTTGTTTGTCTGACTGTTTATTTTGGGTTTTTTTTTTTTTTTGACACTTTCAACAATCTTTCAGTCATTATTGTGATGGTGTCTGGATGTGACAGGGAGCTCACTGCTCACTTTTAGAGTGCCGCCTCACAGAAATATGAAGCCCCAGGCACAAGACATAAACTTGTCCTGCTAATAAATCTCAAATTACAAAGAATTGCAAATTCTTTCTTGCTAAATATAGCTGAGCATGAAAATTTCTTTGCTAATAAATATGAAAATGCCAAATATTGTTGGCATTTTCATATTTATAGCAGGGAAAATTTCAGGCTCAGCCGAGATGAGCATGAAAAAAGTTTTATAACCTCGGGGCCAGGGACTTCCCTGCTCACATGACCAAAAAAGCCCTTTTTCTTTATGTTGGAACCCATTTTGCTTTCCCTTAATATATGCTAATGCCTGGTATCTCAATTAAATTATATGAAGATAACTCTACTGTTATCTAACTAGACAAAGTGACCAGTGGGGCACATATACACCCGACCAGCACTACCGCCACTTTTTAAAGAGCACAAAGTATGTAGCTTTGACTCTGGAGATGGCAGTTGTATGCTATATGTCATAACATTGAAAGAATTCGATCACACATTATGTGAAGCCCTTGACCTCAAAGGTCAGGAACAGTGCAGGGATTGAGCTAATTAAAACTTTAGCCCTATAACTATCACCATAGACCAGTTAAATCAATCAATCTTTATAATATAAGCAAAAATGACATTTGTATGAAAAGTCTGTTACCTTGACTTAAAAGTCATACCCCAGCTTGGGGATGGTGCCGAGAAAAACTTTAGAGCTATATATACCATCATGCTTAATATTAATGAAACCAATGAAAGGGTCTTCATAATATAGCTATATAAATTTTAATGAAAATTTTAACGTGACCTGCCTACTCAATGTCCTCTACAAATCGGTAAAGTATCACAAAAAGATCTTTAAGAATTTTTTGAGTTATTGCCCACACAAGATTTAAATAACCAAGGGAGAAAACTGCAGAATGGAGTCAGAGTGTCATTCTTGAATGCGATATGCCTACTCAATGTCCTATATATACTGGTGAAGTATTATGAAAATATCTTAACATGTTTTAAAGTTATGGTTCGCACAAAATTTTTACGATTTCAAAGACAAGGGGATATAACTCATGGACCAAGTCAATTAGAGTTGTCTTTCTTGTACCCGACACCCCTAAAATGCCTTCGACAACCTGACAGAGTTTCATGAAAATAGCTCAAAGGGTACTTAGGAGTTATGGGGTGCACAATAATGCGTTTATAGACAGATAGATGGATGGATGGACGGATGGATTCCATGCTGATAGCCATATCCCCTAAACCTATCAGTAGGAGGATAACGAAATTCAACAAAAGCTCTTGATGGTATAGCTATATAAACTTAGATGCAATTTTTTTTACTTTTATATGAAATTTCTAAGTCTGTGACCTTGACCTCAAGGTCATACCCTGGGTTGAGGTTCACGCTGAGTAAAACTCTAGACCTATATCTACCAACAAATGTAAAATATAAATGAAATTCCTCAAAGGGTCTTGATTGTATAGCTATATAAACATAAACACAAAAATTTTGACTTTTTTATGAAAATTCTAAGTCCGTGACCTTGATCCCAAGGTTATCCCCCGGGGTAGGATTGGTGCTGATAAAAACTTAAACCCTATATCTCCCATCAGGCCAAATATGAATGAAATCTATCATAGGGCCTTCATAATATAAGGTCTTATAAACTTTAACGTAAAAACTTTGACCCTAAGACAAAAATAAAGTATGAACGAATAAAGCTTCAACGGATGGACAGAGGAACAGATTCCTTGCTGATAGCTATATCTGCTCAACCTTTCAGTTAGGGGATAATGAAATTTAACAAAAGGTCTTGATGACATGGCTATATAAACTTAAATGCAAATTTTTTTACTTTTATATGAAAATTCTAAGTTTGTGATCTTGAATTCAGTCACACCCGGGTTGGGAATCATGCTGAGTATGACTCTAGGCCAATATCTACCAACATGTCAAATATAAATGAAATTCCTCAAGGGTTTTGATGATACAGCTATATAAAGTTAAACACAAAAAACTTTGACTTTTTTATGAAAATTCTAAGTCCGTGACCTTAACCCCAAGGTCACCCCCGGGGTGGGGATGGTGCTGATAAAAACTTTAGAACTATATCTACCATCATGCCAAATATGAATGAAATCCATCAAAGGGTCTTCAAAATATGAGGTCTTATAAACTTTAACGCAAAAACTTTGACCCTGTGACAGAAAGGCAAACGAATGAACATACGTACGAACGAACGGAAAAGCGAAAACATTATACCCCCACATACTTCGTATGTCGGGGGTATAACCACATACTTCGTATGTCGGGGGTATAACAACACGTTTAAGCCCCTCTTGGTAGTTTCTTCTACTGAGCGTTCCAAGGCAGTCCTTCTGTTGTAGTTCTTCTTTAGTTTGTGTGTCAGTGGTTTCCAATGTGCATTTGCTGTGTAGCACAGTAAACACCTTTGCCAGTTATTTTATCTTTTATATCTGTTCCCACATGGTATGAGGATTTGGCACAATAAACAAATTAGCCAGACATCTTACTTTTGATATCTGTCCATACATAGCCTTAAGGTTTGGCACTGTAAACATATTAACCAGTATCCTTTGATATCTGATCCACATGGCTTTACGGTGTAGCACAGTGAACACCTTAGCCTGTTATCTTACCTCTGATATCGACATTTGTCCCCACATAGCATTAGGGTTTAGCACAGTGACCACCTTAGCTTTAATATCAATATCTGTCCCTACATAACATTAGGGTGTAGCACAGTAACCATCTTAGCAAGTTATATTAGCCATGATATCTGTCCCCACATAGCATAAGGATGTATCACAGTAACCACCTTTGCCAGTTATCTAACCTTTGATACTTGTCCCCACATAGCATTAGGGTGTTGCAAAATGAACATGATAGCCAGTCATCTTACCTTTGATATCTGTCCCCACATAGCATAAGTGTGTAGCACAGTGACCACATTAGCCAGTTATCTTACCTTTGATATCTGTCCCCACATAGCATTTGGGTGTAGCACAGTGACCACCTTAGCCAGTTATCTTACCTTTGATATCTGTCCCCACATAGCATTTGGGTGTAGCACAGTGACCACCTTAGCCAGTTATCTTACCTTTGATATCTGTCCCCACATAGCATTTGGGTGTAGCACAGTGACCACCTTAGCCAGTTATCTTACCTTTGATATCTGTCCCCACATAGCATTAGAGACTGTAGTACAGTGACCACCTTAGCCAGTTATCTTACCTTTGATATCTGTCACCACATAGCATTAGAGACTGTAGTACAGTGACCACCTTAGCCAGTTATCTTAACTTTGACATCTGTCCCCACATAGCATTAGAGACTGTAGTACATTGACCACCTTAGCCAGTTATCTTAACTTTGACATCTGTCCCCACATAGCATTAAGGTTTGGCACAGTAACAGGTTAGCTAGTTAGCCGACTTGAAATCTGTACACACGACCTTATGGTTTGGCAGAGCAATCAAATTAGTCAGTTATCCAACCTTTGTTATATGTCACCACAATGGTCTTAGGGTTTGGCAAATTTTAACACCATAGCCTGTTAGATTACCTCTGGCATCTGTCCGATCCTTAGGGTTTGGCTGAATAAACATGTTAGCCTATTATCTTACCTTTGGTATTAATTCCCACACTGCCTAAGGATTTGGCAGTCAATATGTTAGCCAGATCCCTTTATGTTACCTTTTGATATCTGCTTTCCACCCCAGTGCCTTACAGTTTGGCACAGTAAACATGTTAGCAAGTTATCTTACTTTTGATATCCGTCCCCACATGGCCTTAGGGTTTAGCACAGTAAAAATATGTCAGTTATTTTACCTCTGATTTCTATCCCCACATTGCCTTAGGGTTTGACACAGTAAACATGCTAGTCAGTTATCTTATCTTTGATATCAGATTCTGTCCTTACATTGCCTTAAGGCCTCGCACAGTTAACATGCTAGTCATTTATCTTACCTTTGGTATCTGTCCCCACATGCCTTGGGGTTTGGCACAGTAAATATGCTAGTCAATTATCTAACCTTTGATATCTGTCCCCACATGGCCTTAGGGTTTGGCACAGTAAACATACTAGTCAGTTATCTTACCTTTGATATCAGATTCATTCCCAACATAGCCTTAGGGTTTGGCATGTCACGGCTTGGCCAAGATAAAGGGGTCATTTTGTTCTTTCATGTGTTATACATCAATCTCTAAGTTATAAAAAAGCATATATTGCTGGCTGTGACTTTTCTGATTTCTTTGGACACAAACCTTTCAGGCGATATATAGTTTTATATACTTTAAATTAATTAGTTTCAAGTCACAGGCTTGGAAAGCTTCATAAATTGCAGTTTTTTGCGTGTTATATCGTTGCAAAATAAAAAGGCTGTTCTTTATACTGCTATATAGTAAGAAATTTATACAAACTATGACAATAATTTAAGATCATCTAATTAAGCCAACTTTACAGGTAATACTACTTTTTACGGCTTAACAATCGACAAATATTTTAATGTTTTACGACCAAATATGTGAAGGTACAGGTATGTTATACTTTTTCCATTTTCCATGTATATGTGGAAATGCCACCATTCAGTATTAAATAGAAATAATTTCAAGAGAAAAATATGCAATTTCATGTATTTGGACATGTTTTAACTCAGATCTTCTAAAACTTTTTTACTGAAAATCTTTTCAATAATGAAAAAAATCAATTGAAAAATGTCAATATTTTGTACAGTCCGTAGCCCCAAAATTTAAGGTGGTGTATTCTGCTGATAATCACATGTATCAAAAAAAAAGTGTTGTTCTCTTTTATTGCATGGTGTGCAGGCCTGATGACTGACAAGAGATTTTCCTTACAGCAAATAAGAAGGAAATTCTACATGCAAAAATATGTTGTCCGTAGCCCCGTACAGTCCGTAGCCCCTACAATTTTTTATTTTTAAGAACTTAACAAAGTAAGCAGTCTCTTATATTTTTCAGTTTTAATATTGTTACATGCACAGTATAACACAAAGTGGCTGTGTTGAAGAATTTTAAACACTGATCAGAAGGAATATTGAAAAGTCAATACACAAATGATACTGCACTCTGAGCATAAATCTGATTGTGGCTCACAAAATGATGTACTCAAATAGAACTGATGTCAACAAATTGTATGTAAAACATTGTTAAAGATCCTCTTGTAATAATATAAAAGAACTTAAAGAATAATTAAATGATTTGATAGTTTAACTTATGATAAATGAAAATACCTAGAGGGACTACGGACTGTACATAAATAATGCATTATTTATATGCTGACTAACCATGCTCATATTTTCAGCTCATGTGGATCATAACTAAAATATTTTGTTTGACTTTGACAGACCTCCGTACAAGGATGCTCTGAGACATACATTGGCATGTCTGGGCTGCTTTCCAACCTGCGTGCAGAATTTTGCATGTCTGTTGTTGACGAAGAAAAAATAAATAGAGTATAGCATAAAATAAGTTGACAACATAACAATACATTTACTTTCTTATTACATTGAATATATATATGTGCTTTCAAAAGTCCTCAGAAATTTTCATTACCTAAGAATGTATTATTTAAGCATTTAATTTTGTTTGGATATCAATTCATGTGTAAACACATGCCTTATATCTACTCAGGCATAGGGTAGCGGAGCCTTAGGTTTTTCTCCTTTACAGACTGGGCCTAAATTGTGTTAAGGATTTAAAATTATCTTTATTAGGACAACCACTATTTGCCAAGTAGAATTGTGTACTGCATGTTATAAGTACAAGCATGCTTTCAGCACTAATTATTTAAGCATTTATTTTTTTTAATATCATTACATACGTAAATACATATTTACAGAGATTGTAGTGACGTGGAGTCCTAGGTATTTCTCCTTTACAGACTTGGTCTAAGCTCTTATGACTTAAAATTATTAGGAAAACACTGTTTACTAAGTAGAATTGTGTACTGCACATTATAAGTATTAACATGCTTTCAGGACTAATTATTTCCATTGAATACAATATTGTATATCAGTAACGTAAATAACAATTTAATACTTAATGTTGTAATTATACATTTTACCCATTATGGTAATGTAGAAATTTGTGGTACCACAAGTGTACCACTACAAATGCTAGTGTTGTGCTGATGATCGATTATAATTGATAACTAGTGTTGATTCTACTAACTGATTGTGTTTAGTGATAAAAGATTATAATTAAAAATATGTACATCTAATCTTTTTTGAAGTTTCAGTTCAAATTTTGCAACTTTGATGCAAAATATATGCTAGTTCAAACTATTCGTCTTAAGTATATCAGAAATGCAAAACAATAGTTTTCTGCAACAACTGGAAACCATACAGCGCAACTTAGAAATTTCAGTGACTTCAAAAATGAATATGTCTGAGCCTGTTGTGATACAGGTATTGGAACTCAAATCATGCATGTAAATGACAAAGTATGTAGATTTTTTATGGACGGTCTGTAGCCCCAGTTATATCATTAGCTATGTTTAAAAAAAAAGTGTTTTTGTTGCTTTGTTGGACCTTAGTTTGAGTTAAGAGTTGAAGAAAATGGTTTCTTGTTTGTTAAATTGATAAAAGTTTGGCACCAGAGTGAATTATTTTATTTTCTAGTTATTTTTGAACCGTTTAAATAGTTTTGAAGACTTTGAATGTCATGTTTTATAACTGACATAATAGTAAAGTTCCTTTTATTTCTGTTTTACATTTAACAATGCTTGAATGATGGAAACATTGAACAGTAATTGCCACTTGATGATAAATATTATTTGATCTTCTGGCTTTTAATACATGTACATGTAGTAAGTTTAAAGTGTACAGTCCGTAGTCCAGGCCACACAGATTATCATTTACATTGAAATGTTGTTCTTGCTTCCCTGATTTTGTGAAGATTACTAATAGGTCTTCAAGATAACATAATAATTCCAGTTATAAGTTCATTCAACGTTGATTGTATTGTTTGCCTAGTAATTTTTGTTGAGCTGAATTTAAAGAATGTTCACTCTTGTTGTGTTTTTTTGAGTAAATTTAGATAAAAGAAAAAAAAATAATTTCACATAGTTTAATGTGCATCAGTTACTGTGAAGCATATACCAGTTTGAAAAATGTACATGGCAGCCAGATATCAACTTAGAATTTAGGTTTAAATAAGACTTTGAATGTATTATGTAAATGTACAGTCCGTAGGCCTTTTCAGGGTAAGTTGTAATGCATCAGTACAAACAATAACAACAAACAGTATTAAGTATTGATCTTTTGTATGCATAGAGAGATATCTGTAGATATTGTCTGCATCATATTAGCAATTCAAACACTTATTTTGTAAGGTTCTTTTTAAATCACAAAGTAGTGTTTATTTTGAAAAATACACTACTCGGTGTTTCTCTGTCAAAAAATCAATTGACCTGAAAGGAAGAAATATTTTATGTTATAAATGATAAAGAAGTATTACATACATTTTGAAAAAACTTATTCAGAAAGCTGAAAATTGTGCTTTTGAATATAAATTACCTATGTTATGCTTCACTATGTACAGTCCGTAGGCCACACTGAGTAGTTGCATATGAATTACTGTAACTTTTTAACTACTGTACATATACAAATAGAAAAAACTTTAGGAGAATCTCTGTGGGGGTTTGTACAAAGAAATTTTAAATATGGCAATATGTTAGTATGAAGTTAAAAAAAATGACTTTCTTGCAACATCAGGTGTACCCTTTATCTTGGCCAAGCCGCACAGTTAACATGCTAGTTAGTTATCTTACCTTTGATATCCGTCCCCACATGGCCTTAGGGTTTGGCACAGTTAACATGCTAGTCAATTATCTTACCTTTGGTATCTGCCCCCACATGGCCTTAGGGTTTGACACAGTAAACATACTAGTCAGTTATCTTACCTTTGTATCAGATTCTGTCCCTACATAGCCTTAGGGTTTGGCACAGTTAACATGCTAGTCAGTTATCTTACCTTTGATATCTGTCCCCACATGGCCTTAGGATTTGGTACAGTAAACATACTAGTCAGTTATCTTACCTTTGATATCAGATTCATTCCCAACACAGCCTTTGGGTTTGGCAAAGTTAATATGCTAGTCAGTTATCTTACCTTGATATTTGTCCCTACATTGCCTTAGGGTTTGGCACAGTAAACATGCTAGTCAGTTATCATACCTCTGATTTCTATCCCCACATTTGCTTTGGGTTTGACACAGTAAACATACTAGTCAGTTATCTTACCTTTGAAATCAAATACTGTCCCTTCATAGCCTTAGGGTTTGGCACAGTTAACATGCTTGTCAGTTATCTTACCTTTGAAATCAAATTCTGTCCCTACATAGCCTTAGGGTTTGGCACAGTTAACATGCTTGTCAGTTGTCTTATCTTTGGTATCTGTCCCCACACCCTGCCTTAGGTTTGACACAGTAAACATGCTAGTCAATTACCTTTGGTATCAGATTCTGTCCCTACATAGCCTTAGGGTTTATTACAGTTTTGTTTGTTTGTGTTGAGGTTTTACAGCCCAGTCAACCCAATGGGGTCATTTCGAGCGTGGTCAGTTTACCTAACCACACATTTACTGGGCAGGCTTAGTCCTCTAAGCGGTTAACCAGTATTGTGCACATTCTTTCGCCAGAAACTGACAACTGCCCTTCTTGAATCAGCGGAAGGGAGAGAATGACCGTAGAAAATATTTCATGATCAATCTCCACGAAAGAATGTTGCCGATCTCGGCGGGGGTTGAACCCGCGACCTACTGGTCTCCAGTCGGACGGCGCATCCAACTGAGCCACCGAGGCCGTTTATTACAGTTAACATGCTGGTCAGTTATCTTACCTTTGATATCTGTCCCCACATGGCCTTAGGGTTTGGCACAGAAAACATGTTGGCCAGCTCATCACTGCAGCACTGCTCTGAACTACCCAGTTTGTAGCTGAAAAAAGGAAGTACTGTTGAACCTCCATGAATGTACACTTCTCAATAAAAGCCACCTAACTAAAACAGCCACTTTTCTTATTCCCTAAAGTGCTTTTTCCTACCTATTGAACTTCTTGTCAACCATAGTTCCAGATTAGGTATCTTTTTCCAATAAAAAAAAAAGTGCTGTTATTTTTCTTATTCCTCCACAAAAAGGTTCTGTGTACTTATTAGAAGTGCCTCATTGAGACACTTCTAATGAGTACCCACAACATATGTTTTTGTGGAGAAATAAGAAAACTATTATGTGGATACCCCTCTTATCTGGAGCTAAGACACCAGATATTTCCCTACAGCAGCCAGGTTCCTAGAAGACAGTTCCCTACAACAGCCAGTTACCTACAAAAGCCATTTCCTACAACAGACCCTTCCCTACAAAAGCCAGTTCCCTACAACAGACAGTTCCCTACAACAGCCATTTCCCTACAATAGACAGTCCCTACAACAGCCAGTTCCCTAAACAGAGAGTTCTCTAGCACAGTTCCCTACAACAGCCAGTTCCCTACAACAGCCAGTTCCCTACAACAGCCAGTTCCCTACAACAGACAGTTCCTTACGACAGTTCCCTACAACGGCCAGTTCCCTACAATAGTCAGTTCCCTACAATAGACAGTCCCTATAACAGCCAGTTCCCTACAACAGAGTGTTCTCTAGTACAGTTCCCTACAACAGCCAGTTCCCTACAATAGACAGTTCCCTACAACAGCCAGTTCCCAAAAACAGACAGTTCCCTACAATAGCCCGTTCCCTACAACAGACAGTCCCTACAACAGCCAGTTCCCTACAACAGAGTGTTCTCTAGCACAGTTCCCTACAACAGCCAGTTCCCTACAACAGACACTTGCCTACAACAGCCAGTTCCCTACAACAGACACTTCTCTAGCACAGTTCCTTCTACAGACAGTTCCCTACAACAGTCAGTTACCTACAACTGCCAGTTCCCTACAATAGACAGTTCCCTACAACAGCTACTTCACTACAAGAGAGAAGTCTCTAGCACAGTTCCCTACAACAACCAGTTCCCTACTACAGACAGTTCCATACAACAGACAGTTCCCTACACAGCCAGTTCCCAACAACAGACAGTTCCCTACAACAGCCAGTTAGAGTTCTCTAGCACAGTTCCCTACACAGACAGGTTCCTACAACAGAGGGTTCCCTACAACAGCCAGTTTCCTACAACAGCCAGTTCCCTACAACAGCCAGTTCCCTTCAACAGACAAATTTCTAGCAAAGTTTCCTACAACAGCTAGGTTCCTACAACATAGAGTTCTCTAGCACAGTTCCTACAACAGCCATTTCCCTACAACAGAGATTTCTCTAGCACGGTTCCCAGTACAGTCCTAGTACAGTGAACCCTCTTTACAAAGACAGCATTTGTTGCTATTAAAATGAATTTGCTGATGTAAAGAATCCTTAATGAGCAGATTGATATGTTAGAAAGGTATTGTTTTGTTCCTACTTCCTCACAGAACATGTTTTGGATATTTGCTAGAATCGCCTCCCCAAGATGATTCTAACAAATATCCAAACATATGTTTCTTTAAAGTATTAAAAACAATATTCTTGTATAATTTGTGACTAATTGTTACCTCTTAAGCGAAGTTTTCATGACAGTCATATTGTCATTATAACAAATTTTGTCGTCGTATCAAGTGTCTGTATAAAAAAGGGTTGTCTGTATTTATATGGGCATGGCAGCCATCTTGATTAACAAAGCATGACCATTTGAATGAACTATCAGTACCCACTTGAAAGAAAGCTCCACAGGAAATCAGGTGAAAACTGGCCTGTTTTTTGAAATTATTTGACAGTGCTCCCACTAGCCCTATACAGAGGGATGGCCTTCTTGCCCTTTCCTGCCGCCCCTTTCACCTTTTAAAACTGTCCTCAGCCTTATTTCAACTCCAAACATCAAACCCTACATTTTGATGAAAATTTCATGAAAACTGGACCAAAATTAAAAACGGGGGCCATGATGGCCCTATATCCCTCACCTGAGTATCACAGCACTCAAGAAGAATATGACTTAATCAGAGGAACATTTCTGCTGAATTATTTTGAAATCAGGCCATAGTCCTAGGAGATGTTTAAAAGTTTTTCTATTTTTAGCTCTGGTGGCAGAGCAGAACCATTTTAGCAATTTTGGTAAAGGGGTACAATGTATAAGAGGAACATTTCTGTGAAATTATTTTGAAATCTGGCCCTTGGCCTAGAAGGAGATGTTGTTTAAAGATTTTCTTTTTTTTTTTTTGCTCTGGATACCATTTTGTTTAGCGGAAAGGCACCATTTTAGAAATTTTGGTAGAGGGTCACTCAAGAAACATTCCTGTAAAATTAATTCAAAATCCATTGGCCGGTTTAGGAGGAGATGTCTTTTGAAGTAAATTGTTGACAGATGCATGACAGTCTATGTCCTTTTTTTCTATTTTTAGCTCTGGTGGCCATTTTGTTAAGCCAAAAGGAACTATCTTAGCAATTTTGGTCAAGGAACATGAGGAACATTTCTGTGAAACTATTTTGAAATCCGGTCATAGGCCTAAGAGGAGATGTTGATTAAAGGTTTTTCTATTGTTAGCTCTGGCGGCCATTTGTTCAGCGGAGCAGAACCATTTGAGTAATTTTGGTAAAGGGGCATTAGAGGAATATTTCTGTAAAATTATTTTGAAATCAGGCCATTAGCCTGAGAGGAGATGTCCTTTAAAAGTTTTTTTTTCTTTTTAGGTCTGGCAACCATTTTGTTCAGCAGAGCGGAACCATTTTAGCAATTTTGGTAGAGGGTCACTCAAGAAACATTCCTGTAAAATTATTTCAAAATCCATTGACCCATTTAGGAGGAGATGTCTGTTAAGTAGATTGTTGATAGATGCATGACAGTCTACGCCCTTTTTCTGTTTTTAGCTCTGGTGGCCATTTTGTTCAGCCAAACGGAACCATTTTAGCAATTTTGGTAAAGGGTCATAAGAGGAACATTTCTATGAAATTATTTTGAAATCCGTTCACAGGCCTAAGAGGAGATGTCATTTAAAGGTTTTTCTATTTTTAGTTCTGATGGCCATTTTGTTTAGCAGAGTGGAACTATTTTAGCAATTTTGGTAAAGGGGCATTAGAGGAACATTTCTGTGAAATTATTTTGAAATCGGGCCACTGGCATGGGAGATGTCGTTTAAAGGTTTTTCTATTTTTAGCTCTGGTGGCCATTTTGTTTAGCGGAGCGGAACCATTTTAGAAATTTAGGTAGAGGGTCACTCAAGGAACATTCCTGTAAAATTATTTCAAAATCCGTTGACCAGTTTAGGAGAAGATGTCTCTTAAGTAAATTGTTGACAGACGCATGACAGTCCTCGCCCTTTTTCTAATTTTAGCTCTGGCGGCCATTTTGTTCAGTGGAGCCAAACCATTTTAGCAATTTTGGTAAAGGGGCATTAAAGGAACATTTCAGTAATATTTTGAAATCGGGCCTTTGGCCTAGAAGATGTTGTTTAAAAGGGTTTTTCTATTTTTAGCTCTGGTGGCCATTTTGTTCAATGGAGCGGAACCATTTTAGCAATTTTGGCTAAAGGGGCATGAGAGGACCATTTCTGTGAAATTATTTTGAAATCGGCCATTGGCCTGGGAGGAGATGTCGTTTAAAGGTTTTTTCTATTTTTAGCTCTGGCGGCCCTTTTGTTCAGCAGAGCCAAACCATTTTAGCAATTTTGGTAAAGGGGCATTAGAGGAACATTTCAGTTACATTATTTTGAAATCGGGCCTTGGCCTAGAAGAAGATGTCGTTTAAAAGGGTTTTTTCTATTTTTAGCTCTGATGGCCATTTTGTTTAGCAGAGCGGAACCATTTTAGCAATTTTGGTAAAGGGGCATGAGAGGAACATTTCTGTGAAATTATTTTGAAATCGGCCATTGGCCTGGGAGGAGATGTGGTTTAAAGGTTTCTTCTATTTTTAGCTCTGGCGGCCATTTTTGTTTAGCGGAGAAGAACCATTTTAGCAATTTTGGTAAAGGGGCATGAGTGGAACATTTCTGTGAAATTATTTTGAAATTGGGCCATTGGCCTGGGAGGAGATGTCATTTAAAGGTTTTTCTATTTTTAGCTCTGATAGCCATCTTGTTTAGCAGAGTGGAACCATTTAGGCAATTTTGGTAGAGGGTCATCTAAGGAACATTCCTGTGAAATTATTTCAAAATCCATTCAGTGCCCTAGGAGGAGATGTCGTTTAAAGGTTTTTCTTTTTTTAGCTCTGGTGGCCATTTTGTTTAGTGGAGCAGAACCATTTAGGCAATTTTGGTAGAGGGTCACCCAAGGAACATTCCTGTAAAATTATTTTAAAATCCATTCACCGGCTTAGCAGGAGATATCTTTTAAGTAAATTGTTTACAGACGGACGACGCACGACGGATGACAGACGAAGACCGGTCAGAAAAGCTCACCTTGAGCCTTTGGCTCAGGTGAGCTAAAAAACTAGAGCTGGTGTTTGTAAAACACTGTGCCCCCAACTGCCTGACTCTAACACTGCTTGACTCCAACATTGATTGCCCATGACGGTAATAACAGTACAAATGTACGAGATTTCAGTGTTATTCTATTACAAGAATTCCGCGGAAGGCGTCATCGCACCTGCTGGCGCAAAAGTCACAGGAGCCACAATCAGAATGTGGTTATTAAATAAGTTTATTTCATTCTTAGCAGTGCTTACTTGGAAAACTGGGTTGAAAAAAATGTAGACAAAGTGCCAAGTGGGGCACATATATTCCAGGCCAGTCCCATTCCCTCTAATGGCTATATCTTCAGCACTGACTTTTCGTATCATACAGCCCAATGATAATGGAACATTGACGTAAAATGTGTAAAAGTCACTGGAGCATGAAATTTAGGTCAAGGTCACGGGTCAAGGTACCTGCTAATTCAGTACATCAAGGAGAAGCACAATGCAAGGTATGGTGGTTGTAGGCCTTATAGTTGAGGAGTTATCAAACATCAACGTAAAATTTGTCAAATATAGGTCAAGGTCACTGGGTCAAGGTACCTGCCAAGCCAGTGCAATGAGGTGAAGCACTATGCAAGGTTTAGTGGCTGTAGGTCTTATATTTGAGGAGATACCGAACATCAATATAAAATGTGTCAAAGTCACTGGAGTGCACAATATAGGTCAAGGTCACCAGGTCAAGGTACCTGTCGAGTCAGTACATCGAGAAGAAGTGCTATATAAGGTTTGGTGGTTGAAGGCCTTACAGTTGAGGACATATGGAAGGGTGACGTACACGGTGTAAATGTCAATGGAGCGTGAAATATAGGTCAAGGTCACCCAGTCAAGGTACCTGCAGAGTCTGTACATTGAGGAGAAGCACTATGCAAGGTTTGATGGTTGTAGGCCTTATAGTTGAGAAGATATTGAACGTTGACATAAAATGTGTAAAATGCACCGGAGCGCAAAATATAGGTCAAGGTCACCGGGTCAAGATACCTGCCAAGTCAGTACATATTGGAGAAGCACTATGCAAGGTTCGGTAGCTAGAGGTCTTACACTTGAGGAGATCTGGAACGTTGACGTAAATTATGTTAAAGTCACTGCAGCCAAAATATAGGTCAAGGTCACCAGGTCAAGGTATCTGCTAAGTCAGTACATTGAGGAGAAGCACTTTGCAAGGTTTGATGGTTGTAGGCCTTATAGTTGAGGAGATATTGAATGTCGACGCAAAATATGTCAAAGTCACTGGAGCGCAAAATATAGGTCAAGGTCACCAGGTCAAGGTACCTGCCAAGTCTGTACCTCTAGGAGAAGCACTATGCAAGGTTTGGTAGTTGTATGCCTTATAGTTGAGAAGATCTGGAACGTCAACATAAATTGTGTCAAAGTCAATGGAGCGCAAAATATAGGTCAAGGTCACTGGGTCAACATATCTGCCAAGTCAGGAGGTCAGGGAGATGTGTCATGCAAGGTATGATGGTTGTTGTAGAATTGTAGTTGATTAGAATACTAACTTTGACGTAAATGTCGAACTTCGACATAACAGAACTGTTAAGAGACAGACGGACGGACGAACGGACAGACGAATGGAAAAGCGGGCACCTATGTCGCAAAGTCAGGACGTCAGGGAGATATTTCATACAAGGTTTGATGGTTGTTTAGTCTTGTAGTTGATTAGAATACTAACTTTGACATTAATGTCGAACTTCGACATAACAGAACTGTTAAGAGATGGACGGACGGACAGACAGACGAACAGACAGACAAATGGAAAAGTGGGCACCTATGTCGCAAAGTCAGGAGGTCAGGGAGATGTTTCATGCAAGGTTTGATGGTTGTTTAGTCTTGTAGTTGATTAAAATACTAACTTTGACATAAATGTCGAACGTCGACATAAATGTTGACAGACGGACGGACGAATGGACAGACAAACGGAAAAGCGGACGCCTATGTTGCAAAGTCAGGAGGTCAGGGAGATGTTTCATGCAAGGTTTGATGGTTGTTTAGTCTTGTAGTTGATTAGAATACTAACTTTGACATAAATGTCGAACGTCGACATAAATGTTGACAGACGGACGGACGGACGGACTGACGGACGGACGGACGGACGGAAAATCGGACGCCTATATCGCACCCTGCTACTAGCAGGTGCGATAAAAAGGGAAATAACTCTAAAATGGATGATAATTCGGATAAACTTATGCTATACACAATAAAGTAATAACATTAAATGGCCAGAAATTGCAAAGGGTCATAACTCCAACAACATTTCATTTAATTGGTTCAAAATCGAATCAGGTGATCTCCTCCTCAGTCCCAATCAGTATACCAAATATCAAGGCTCTAGCTCAAATACTTTTTGAGATATCTTGCTAACGAGATTTCAATGTTATTTTATTAAAAGGGAAATAACTCTAAAATGGGAGATAACTCGGCTAAGAAAAAAATACAATCCACCTATTTTTTCATGAGGAATCCATATATGAAATTTCAAAACATTAGCATACATGATTCTAAACTTATGCTATGCAAAATAAAGCAACAACATTAAATGGCCAGAAATTGCAAAGGGCCATAACTCCAAAAACATTTCATTTAATTGGTTGAAAATTTAATCAGGTGATCTCCTCAGTCCTAATCAGTATACCAAATATCAAGGCTCTAGCTCAAATGCTTTTTGAGATATCTTGCTATCAAGATTTCAATGTTATTTTATTAAAAGTGAAGGAACTCTGAAATGAGAGATAATTCAGATAAGAAAAGCAAATACGGGTCACCTAATTATTCATGAGGAATCCATATACAAAATTACAAAACATCAGCATACATGGTTCTAAAGTTATGCTATGCACAAGAAAGCGTGACAAAGGAAAGAATGATCAAACAAACAAACGAACGGACAAGCCAGAAGCAATATGCTTCTTCCAATATGCTTCTTTCAAAGTTGGGGACATAAAAAGTTCAATATTTACCTTTTATACCACTCCCTTGGCTAATTCAGCAGAAGACAAATCGATGAT
The DNA here is from genome assembly GCA_964016985.1 of Anodontia alba. Lineage (NCBI taxonomy): Eukaryota > Metazoa > Mollusca > Bivalvia > Lucinida > Lucinidae > Anodontia > Anodontia alba. The sequence goes on along the minus strand of OZ024824.1, from coordinate 41,516,697 downwards.
TTTTTTTTATTATTTTTCCCAGCAAACAGGATTTGACATTGCATGCAAATTGTCTCCACTGGAGACAATTTGCATGACATGTCAAAACCTGTTTTCTGGATAAAATAAGAAAAGCATTTCGGTGTCGTCTGCTGAAAATTTTACCCAGAGTGCTAAGTATTAAAAGTCAGTTTGATGGGTACTCTAGTTTGAGGCATTTCTTGTGCAATGGGATTACAGTGGAACCTCGATAATTCAAAGTCCAAGGGACCAAACAGTTTTGTTTGAATTATTGAGACTGAATAATTGAGGGTTAAAATGCATACATATATTAAAGTCGGGACTTCAAAATGATTTTGAATTATTGAGAATTTTGAATTATTGGGAGTTTGAATTATTGAGATTCTACTGTATATTTAAGTTTGTACTTGATACTAAGCACATCACATGACACATGGTGCCCTCATTCTTGTATGACGGTGCAAAAAGTGCCCTACCTAGCACCCATCTGCCCTCAATTCCCAGCTGGAGCACTGTTTAACAATATCATCATTTGATTCAAGTATTAACCCAAGGGGCTGGGCAGATAACACCTATGGAATAATATTTTGGCTGTAACCTTTTCACATAAACATAGCTGACTCTGATGGTGACTTCAAGGTTACAGGTAGGAGTCAGGGTGGAATGAAATAAAACTTTGGATCTTATGTAAGCCAGTTATAAACTAAATTCATTTGGTTTAGAAATATGAACTGGATTGAGCTCATCTAGAGAGGACTTGTTAAGGAGGAGTATTTGATGACAACTCTGGGATAAATTTCTCCAGTTCTCAATAAAAACCTACATTGTGGGTACTCATCAGAAGCACTTGGTGCATGAGGTGCTTCTAATGAGAACCTACAGTGTAGGTTTTTATGGAGAAATAAGAAAAAATATCCAATAATTACCATCAAATACTCCTCTTTAACACTTAAAACGCCAAGAAAACCTGCATCTGAAAATGTCGTCTGTTTATGTAGTCTGCTGAATATTCTTGCAAACTTTTCAAACCTATTTTTGCATACAGGCAAACAGTGTGGACCCAGATCAGACTGGTCCTAAAGCAGCAGTCTGATCTGGGTCCACACTGTTTGCAGAAATGACTTTTAAAATCACAAGCAGATGACAAAGTAGACGACAATTGTTGTTATTGGCAGTTTAAGGGTTAACAAGTCCTCTGGGATAAAACTTTAGCATTTTCACATACAAATTTCTAGTTGTGCGCCCTTGACTTCATGATGTCTCTTCACGATGCAGCTCTATAAACATTTTTATGACATACCTATTTAACTTCTCAGCATCAAGATTAAAGTGTCCTCTCAAACTGTCTATGACTGGAGATGAAGCAACATACTTCTTTCCCAGTGTCTCATTACACTGAAGACAATACAGAATATGATAGGTACTGAAACATAAATATAGTATATTATAGGCACTGAAACATCAATACAGTAAATGATAGATATTGAAACATAAATATATATATAGTATATGATAGGTACTGAAACATATAGTATATGATAGGTACTGAAACATAAATATAGTATATGATAGGTACTGAAACATAAATATAGTATATTACAGGCACTGAAACACGAATACAGTAAATGATAGGTATTGAAACATAAATATAGTATATGATAGGTACTGAAACATAGTATATGATAGGTACTGAAACATGAATACAGTATATGATAGGTACTGAAACATAAATCTAGTACATGATAGGTACTGAAACATATAGTATATGATAGGTACTGAAACATGAATACAGTATATGATAGGTACTGAAACATAAATCTAGTATATGATACAGGGCTCGGAAAAACCGGAAAAATAGCCGGTCTGGACCGAAATTAAGAATTCTGGACCGATTTCAAACACCCCAAAATGCTAATAAATCGGTCCAACAGGTTTGTGCCTTGAACCCCATTTTTCCCAAACCAACCAATTTTCACGAATCAATGATGTCTAAAAAATCACAAACGGTCAAGTCTTCCCAAACTGACAACGTCCGCGCACCTTTTAAATGCGATATTATGGTAGTTAAAAGGCTCTAAACGGTCATTTGACATGTATATTGGAGAGACAGCTGAATAATGTCAACCTACCCGCAGCACAAATTAATTACGTCATAATCCAAACATTGTCAAAAAATTAACACTTCACTGACCTTTGTGCGGTAAACAAGCGATTAACACGAATCATCAGTAACGGTAGTCTGATAATTAATCCGTTTGTGTGACACGTGTGAATACACTGAGACTGCAAAACATCCAGGTGCAGTCGGCGTGTCCAAAAGATCAAAGGTCGCTTTCCTGAGAGTGATAAAAGAATGCACCGCTTGAACGCACCCGTTTTCTTCCTCTTCTTTTTTGTTTTGATCAAGACCGTTTGTCGGTCCCAGATTCGATAAATGAATTCCCAAACCGTGTACGTCCTGATCAGATGTTGCATACAACGGCATCTGATCTGGGTATTAATGATTGCTTCTTTTTTTTTTTTTTGTTGTTGATTGCCGTAACACGCGAGTATAATTCAAGGTAGATTTCACGGTAAAAATAAGTAATGCACCACTTGCGCTAGACAAGATTGGTCAGTGCTTAAAATTTGAGCAGTCTGATCAAATCTTGAAACAATGAAAACTGCAAAACCGCCCGTGGCGCAGGCCTTTTTTATCAGACCTAATTAGGTCCATGAAAGTCGTTTCATTCCGTCTCTCCTGTTTCCCGCCGTCTTCGCGCTTATACAAGACGAGAATCAGTTGTTTATAGTTTAGGAAAACCCTGCGGAGGTGGAAATAACAACAAAACCGTTTTGTTTTTTTTCTTTTTACATACCTGACTGTATTTATTGATGACGCCAGCTTTGATCATGCTCGTTATACCCGGACTTCCGTCATATAACGGAGTTGAGGTGTATTATTTAAAAGGAGTTATATGACTGCCAATTGTCATTAGTTTTCGTGACAGGTGATATATACATACTTTTTTTTTTTTTTTGGAAATGGGCTCATTGATGACGTCATCGTCATCGGCTGGACCGATTCAGATTTCAAAATTTCCAGAGCCCTGATATGATAGGTACTGAAACATAAAGTATATGACAGGTACTAAAACATAAACATAGTATATGATAAGTACTGAAAAATATAGTATATGATACATGTAGGTACTGAAACATGAATACAATAAATGCTAGGTACTGAAACATATATATATATAGTATATGATAGGTACTGAAACATGAAAACAGTATATAATAGATACTGAAACATAAATACAAAATTAATAAAACATGTTTTTGTGGAGAAATAAGAGAACTATTTATTAGTATGCCTCTTTTATCTGCAGCAACCCATTTATGCCAATTGAACTTTTCTACCTTAACTCTTTAGACAGGTCCATTTCCTTTATAAGGGGTGTCTGGTAAGTTTTTTATTATTATCATGTTTGGTAGAAACTTCTGAACATAATGCAAACAGTGTAGACCCTTATCAGATGATGCCTTCTGTGGCAAGTGATCTGGTTCTACACCGTTTGCCTTTTATAGGACACTAGGCTTAAATAGGTTAAGGTCTTTTTTTTTCTCATATTGCATTACAACAGTAGCATCATATGGGCCGTGTCAAGAGAAAAAGTATCTTTGCTCTCCATTCACACAGGGCTTGATAAGATGCTTTTTTGAATTCAAAAGTATTGATATTTTTCTTATTTCTCCACAAAAACATATGTTATGGGTACTCATTAGAAGCACCTCGGCGAGGTGCTTCTAATGAGTAGCCACGACATATGTTTTTGTGGAAAAATAAGAAAAATATTTACCCGATAACCCTCTTACCAAGTCCAAGGCCATTCATACATTCATTAGTAACCAATGATTCTGTTAGCGGATAGTGAAGGCCCTGATCAAACTGTGCAGATGTACAGGCTGACCTGGGATTTCGCTGTCCGCATATGCCCGAAGAATGCTTTTGCATGGCTTGGCCCATATTAGCACTGCTTCAGGGAGACACATAAACCCCAGTGTTATGCCTAGGCAGTGCCATTGGGTCATTCTCGCAATTTTCACAGCAATGTCCCACTAGAAATAAACTGCCGCGGGGCTTTGGGGTGTGCCCTGAAATAAAAATTGGTAAGTTATTATATTCAGTCCATTTCAGTCCATCAGTTTCTTTTAGAGGAGTAATGATTCACCGAAAGTACAGTTCACCGAGGTACGAAGCTGGCGGTTCGGTTCACGGTCCGTTTTTTGGTAATTTCGGTTCGGTTCGGTTCACCCAAAAAAAATTCTTCGAATGACAAAATTAAGAACAAAAATAGCAGAGAAACTGCTTAAATGTTGTTTTTATGTTGAATCCTACTTAATTTTGCTTTATTGATACATTAATTATCGATGTAAGCGTCTTCTTTCGCCTTACGACAACTACCGTATTCCGTTCGGCTAAAAAGCACTCGCAACAATAGACTGTTCGGCCCATAAAAATATCTCAATTTTCGTGAAAGAAATATTGTTTTAATGATTAAATCTTTCATAACATGGTTCTATATTAGCTTATTAACAGATTTCGAATGAAATAAAAAAAAGTCAGACATCTAAAAAATATTAAGTTTACAGTTATTTTTACGGCGCCGAACGCTCCTGTCATGAATGCATTAAGGCCGAATCCATAACCTTGACCTTCGAAATTTTTGTCACAGCTGATCGTGGCTAACTCAAGCGAAAGAGCGGAGAAAATGAGCATGTTTAGGGGCCAAAAAGACAGAGAACCGAACTTGGTTGACCCGCCAGCTTCTTTTAAGTCGCCAGTACTTTTGGATTTGTTCAAATTACGTCCGACAAAGGAGTCCGAGAAACTGATAAAACCAAAAGTATTTGCAAAATTTGCAAAGGGTCAGTGTCGTACAGTAGTGGTAATACCTCTAATATGTCGACTTATCTGAAAAGGAAACACCCAGAAATAACCCTTCAAAAACCAGAGTCAAAACCCAAGAATCTAATAGCTGAACAAGCTTATAGTATGGCCAGGCTGTGTGTGTGTCAGTCTGTCTGTCTGATTAAAAGTATCGTGATACGTATCGTATCGTGAGGTAAGTATCACGATACGTATCGTATCATAAGGTAGGTGTATCGTTACACCCCTAGTTTCTTTACCAATGATTCGGACAATAATAAGGCTGGTAATTAAAATGGGACTAAAACAAGTGTGGTTCACTGTAAACCCCATTAAATTTTCCGAAAATTACTGCATTACTAGTCATAAACTGTCATGTTAACCAGTGTGAGGCATGAAAATGGCAAAGAGGCAACTGCTAGTCATGTAGTTTGTGGCTCTTACCACCAAATAAGACTTCTGAGGCAGCAGAGAGTGTTTTCGCGGCTGCATCTTCACCATCAAAAAATGCACAATCAGCTATTCAACCTGTTCAAGCGGTTGGACTACCATTGAAAAAGAAATCAGAAACAAAGATAAGCTGTATCAAAAACCTTTTGTGCGTTAACAGCCTGTGTCCCCCAGAATTTCTAAATGTCCCCTAGAAAAGAAGGGAAGGGGGCCACATGTATCCCTTAAAATTTTAGACAGTCACCTAGGTACAACACTGGAACCTATCAAGCCCTGTTGTACAAAACAAAAATACTTTTGTAAACAATGTACATCCAGATGAGACTGCTCATCATGAGCACATAGCAACAGATAAGGCACTTTTTTCATCCGAAAACTGCTGATATCTTTCTTATTTCTCAATAAAAACATATGTTGTGGGTACTCATTAGAAGCGTCTCGCCGAGGCGCTTCTAATGAGTACCCACAACATATGTTTTCGTCGAGAAATAAGAAAAATATTATGTGGATACCCCCTCTTATCTGTAGCTATGTGAGCAGTCTCATCATGATCTACACTGTTTACCATTCTGTTGCCTATCTTTGTTTGAAACAATGGGAGTGCCTAAATTCAAAGATGGAAGAGTCCACTTCAGAAATGCAGGGGTGCCAGGGATGACGCCATAACATATTTTTGTGAATAAATAAGGATATTATTCTTGTGAATACTGCATTTGTTTGAAATTATGGTTAATGTCCTAAAATTTCGAACACTTTATTCCATACTATTTTGTCCTAAATTTTGCACTTTTTTGTGCAGTTGTCTCTTAAAATACTAAATGGAATGGCAGACAATGTAGACCCTGATCTGGAGCAGTCTGATCTGGGTCTGCACTGTTTGCACATGCCATTTAATCAGCAAGTTTGGTGTACAAAATTTTTGGGCATTTACTGAATCTGTAAATGGAAAGAAGCTGTATATTACCTCCCTTGGTCTCTTCCACTTGAGGCCATGCAAATCTCTGTTTTCACACCAACTTTGCTGGAAACATCTGAAAGAGCAAATAATTAAACAAGCTCTAGATAAGAAGGTTATCATAACAAATATTTTTGTTTATCTACGTAAACATTATGAGAACTAAATAGAAGTGCATTGAGGCACTTTTAAGGAGTACCTACAATGTACCAGCATTCCCATTTACCCTTTTTTGAGGGTTATTTTTGACATCAAAGGATACATTGTACTCCAAAAATCAAAAATAGCCATCAGAAGAGATGGCAAATCCCCCAACCAAACCGCCATTTCTAAATTTAGTGTTTTCAATCGATTAAAATTGAAACATTTAAAATGTGTAATTTGATTAACTTTTTAAGCAGGATTAGATTTTGAAATTAGTTTTGAGCTACATTCTGTTTTATATTTGAGGATTTTTGGTGTGGGTTTCTAGTCTGACTTTACACTATTATTCTATTCTAAATATGCTATTCTTTTATGTACATATAATGCAGTTCTCTGGATTTGTTTTGTGAAAGCATTTTGTAAACAAGCCAACCATACCGCCGCCATTTTGAACCCAAAGTTATGTGACTTCAGTTAATTAAAATTTCGGGGGGAAATTATCATGTGGTTGTCATGTGATATTGCAAATTTTAGCCATTTTCCAAACATATATATATAAGTACGGATGCCTTAGATTTAACATTTTCATGAACAAATAAGTTAGTCTTAGGTGTAAAAGTCGATTTAAAAGATATAAGTGTAAATGTCATTAAGGTGTAGTAGGAGGAGAAATAGACCTGTAAAGAAAATATTCCCGTCGAGTGCCCCGACTGGGGATCGAACCAGGTACCCCTGGATCTGTAATCGAGCGTCATAACCACCAGGATAAAAGGTCCGGACCGCTTAGACTGGTCATTTATGCGCCCTATATATTTACATACATATTGATTAAGTGTACTTCGCTTTGCCGCGCTACTACACTTCTCCATCCTACAATCTCCGACCCATCAATACCCGGACTGGTAACTATAGTGCTAAATACCTATTTTATCGATATGATGATGTCGTGGCTATGGTTTTACCAGTTACCGGGTTTCGTCTGGAATGTGCGAAAATCAATCGAGTAGAAAGTGATAATTATCCGCAATAAACTGTGAACAAAACATCACTTATCATTCAAATTAAATACTATGAAATTATTTTGTTTTTTAATCATATTTGTTGAATATTGATCACACATATTACAAATTTCGATGGAGTTTCCAAACACTGATTTGTGAATGAAGCTATTCGTCGAAGAAAAAATGGCGACCATTGTTGAATAGTACTAGCATTAGCAGAGCCTTTTAATGCTTTTTTTTCGCTAAAATCAACTATAAACCCAACTTATTCAGAATAAACTAGCTTTGTTTTATTGCTTTATCAGCATATTATTTTCATAATAACCGTAATAGAAATTTGAAAAGTCGACTGTGCAAATGTCGATTCTCTCGAATTTGACCCACATTTTCTAAAACGAGTATGTGCAAAATTCGGCGATTATCTATGTAAAAAGGAATCAATTGAATAAAATGTTATTAATATATAAAGGACTAAAAATAAATGTGTTTAATACTAGTTTAATTTGGGTGGAGTTTTGCAAAATATAGATTCTGAAGTGATGTAAGCATCACCAGCACCCGCGACATGATAATTAACGGAAACGGACAGTAACAAGTCCGGGTATTGATGGGTCCGAGCTACAATGAAACATTTGTATCAAATGTTTTCTACTATTCCCAGGCTCTTTTGTGACTCCGTTGCCATTGCATCGCCTTTGGGCTCCGATGGTAGTCATCCTGGCACCAGGCACCAAATGCAGTAGGAGGAGAAATAGACCTGTAAAGAAAATATTCCCGTCGAGTGCCCCGACCGGGGATCGAACCAGGTACCCCTGGATCTGTAATCGAGCGTCATAACCATGAGGCTAAAAGGTCCGGGCCAGTTAGACTGGTCATTTATGCGCCCTATATATTTACATACATATTGATTAAGCGTACTTCGCTTTGCCGCGCTACTACAAAGGACTTAGTTATCACTTTGGTCAAAATATTTCTTTATATATATGTAAACTGGGGATTCTGGGTCAAAAATTTTTTAACGGCCGTTTTTTAATTCCCCAGGGACTACAGAGGTGATTCTGCGGTAAAAATTTTTTAACGGCCGTTTTTTAATTTCCCAGGGGGCTACAGAGGGGATTTGTTGGCTAAAAAAATTAATCTATATTTATATTTGTCCTGGAAGCCTGAGGATTGTTTTTTTATATTTACCATAATATTTTTTACTTATATTTAAGAAAAGTCACATATATAGTAAAACAAAAAAATGGCCGAGATTCAAGAAATCACAGATGCTGAATTCGACAAACTACTTGAAGAGCAAACACCACAATACAAAAAATGGAGTGACCTAGAAATTGGAAAAATATATATAGTCAAAGATACAGGTGTGGTGACTACTCAAAAAGGGGAATCAATGGTTCTAAGTAGAGCGCAAAAATCGCCAAGTCTACCTCTTTTTTCAGCTACTTTTTTTTTCTTTTTTTGTACCTTTTTCCCACAGCCTCTGTGTGCAACTATAGTAGTCTAAAAAAATTATTTTAAACAAATGTTGCTCAAAGGTCAAACAACGATAAAAAAATTATGGAACAAATTTCAGCGACATTCACACAAATGGGGCTACGCTCCAGCAAATCTGTAGCAACACATATTCTCCTAGAAAACGCCTACGAGAGCAATCTTGTACCGGATATATCCAATGTAGACTATCTTGCAGACAACAACGGTCCTACTTCTCTGCAAAAACTAGAAGGTCTACCAACATTTGTAGACGATCTCTATGTGTTTGGGTATTTGGATGACAAAGAGGTTGTGGTTTCTAGAGGAAGAACACTCTGTACATCTGGGGAAGGGGGATCTGCACAAATAGTAGTATCTAGAATCTTGTGTGCTGTACGTGATCTTGTAGATGGGAAACACATACCTACAGCAATCATACAAACAATATCCGCTAGAGCAGAGGTAGAATCAAGCATCGTACGGTCTACAATAGCAAGAATAGAGAAAGAAACAGGTTGGCGTGCAAAAAAGAATTGGCAACAGCAACACACAAATGGTGTACGTGCCTTGTTTGTTGCAAAAATGGATGTATCTGAAATAGACATACAAGAACTACACAAGATACTCCCTGTACTAGAAGAAAGGCTCCAAGCACAAGGATATGGTATCTATTCTATAGACTATACAAGAGATTTCTCTGGCACACTAGATAGAAAAAAACTAGTAGAATATCTGACACACAAACAAAAATACAGAAAAGAAGGGTCATATACAAAAACAATTCTAGAAGAAGCACCTCCCACTATACTAGACAACACAGATAGTGTTGGAACCCACGTTTGTACATGGATAGAAACATACGATGGATACACAATGCACACAAAAGTGTACAACAAAATAGTTTCCAACTTTGAAGCAGGTGAAGTGGAAGAACATTTTGGTGGTCACCTTGCAGACTATGTAGACTGTTCAAACGAGAGACTACGAAAAACATTCTTGCATCCAGATGTGCAATCTAGAGGCTGCACCAGAGTAGAAGTATCTTTGTATGCATGTACAGATAGGACACCAGAAACAGCAGACCGCCTTGTAGAGTATACACTGAAAACGGTTTCTCCAAGAGGCACACATCTATTCGTAGAACAGCCAGCAAAGAGACACTGGGAGAATTTTGCAAAACACTTGGATAGATGTTTTGTTCTGGCAGACCGGCCAAACTCTACAATCTTTGTTTGTTGGTATGCACACACTAGAACAGGCAGATTGGCAGGTGTCCGTATTTCTCCAACAAAGTATACAGTAGATTGTGACAAGAGATGGAATAGGGCAATTCTTTGGGCAATGGGGGATTTTGGATTCCGTAACTGTCCAATATTCCATACAGAGATACTGTCACTGGAAACTGATATACAACTGTCCAACCTACAGTGCTACACAAAGGATTCCAAGACAATACTCTGTGCAAGTAGAAGACCAACACAACTACATCCCAACGCAGAAGATCCAAGCAAACTTCTTCCACCAACACCCACTGTAGAGTGGGAATGGAGAAAAAAAGAAATGTCATGCAATAGGTGTAGATTTGCCCACCTATTCTCTGCAAGAAGTACCAGAAATAGCAGCCAAAAGAAATATATCTCTGCTTTCCACAAAACAGCGTGGAGAGAAATTGGTATATCTGCTTGAAGAACAATCTGCAGAAGAGTGGAAACGCAGGACATGGGAAAAACTAGAGAAGTACCAAAAAGAACATGTACAGAATATAGAACAATGCAAACAAGAACTTGTAGATATACACAAATATATAGTGCAAAACCGCATAGATTTGTATAGGTCATACGAGGTACAAAGGATTGTAATCCTTACACTAGGTAGGACAACAACAACAAACATATCTACACTAGCTGGGAAAGATGTTTGGAGTGTACTTGGATATAGGTTTCCAAAAGACAAAAAGTATTGTAGAGTGGTTGTTGCAAAGAAAGAAGGTGGTGTATCAACATCTATATGGGCAAACAATGGGCTACGGAAAGTCCTACTAGCAACCACAGACTCTGTAGAGAAGGAGGTAGACACATACAAACGAGAGACATATTGGTTCCCACGGGAGTACTACAAAAGATTTTGTCCCATTGAAATACGGAAAGATACATGGGGGCAAGACCAAGACAGCAACTGGCACATCAGCGAAGAAGGTACTAGAATTGGCCTAGACATACGTGTGCAGTCACAAAGAAAGTTTGTACCAGCAGGGCAAGAAAAAGAAATAGCATGGTATCCTATAGATATAGTGCAAGCGCCTGATCCTGCAGAACTACCATCTCTCAGACAACTGGGCCTGGAAAAGGAACAAGAGAAAAATCAAGCAGAGACATTGGAAACCCTGCACAAAACAATTCCACCCCAAAAAGATTGGAAGAAAGCCATAGATCTTGCACCAGGACAATAAAAAAAAAATGACAAAAACAAGCCTTTCACCGGAGGATGTAGAACAAATAATACAATTCAAGGGAAAGTTGTCTGCAGCAGAGGTGATGAGAAGATACAATATTGGTTGGGAGAGACTACAAAAATTGTGGAATGGTGCAACTCAAGAATCTATCACACGTGTTGTGCCTACCACAAAACAAGATCTTGCAAATCAAAGAGAACTACAAAAAGAAACAGAGCAAATGTTACAAATGCATACCCCACAAAGAGAACTTGTGGTGGAAGATTTCTTTGCAAGACTGGGAAAAATGGAGGCAAAGTTGGAGGTGCTAGCAGCACAGATGGAGGGACAAACAACACAGATGGAGATACAAACAGAAACAATGCAGAACATGCTAGATTCCCTTGATCCACAGTGTGAGGAAGCACTGCAAGAGATAGAAAAGAGTGTACAGGAGGACACATGGTTTGAAAGGACACTTGCGTATTGTGCTGCCACTGGTTTTGCTGTGTGGATGATTGCATTGTGTAAGAACAAGAAGGTGCCGGGCAATACTCCAACACCTGTTCCAACACCTGTGCCAACACCTGCCCCAAAAGTGACTACACCATCCCCAAAAGTTGGATGGATAAAAAAATCAAAGACTCCAGACCCCCCATGTAATATTGTAGCGCCCTATGTTGCAGCCTGTGCAACAATGTAGAACAATCTATCTTTATTTTTTTGTGGTGTTGTTTTTTCTATGCCACCTTTGCAGACAGTTGGTTGTAGAATATTCTGTAGTGCCCCTATGCGCTCTACTTCTTTTTCTAGGAAGTGCCCATGTGTAGGAATCTCTGTATCTGTAGTAGGCTCCCCATTTTCATCTATTGGGAGGAGAAACAATATTGCCTTTGTATTTCCACGGAAAACAGTAGTAGCATATCTCCTGCATAGATATTGTCCTGGTGCAAGATCTATGGCTTTCTTCCAATCTTTTTGGGGTGGAATTGTTTTGTGCAGGGTTTCCGATGTCTGCTTGATTTTTCTCTTGTTCCTTTTCCAGGCCCAGTTGTCTGAGAGATGGTAGTTCTGCAGGATCAGGCGCTTGCACTATATCTATAGGATACCATGCTATTTCTTTTTCTTGCCCTGCTGGTACAAACTTTCTTTGTGACTGCACACGTATGTCTAGGCCAATTCTAGTACCTTCTTCGCTGATGTGCCAGTCGCTGTCTTGGTCTTGCCCCCATGTATCTTTCCTTATTTCAATGGGACAAAATCTTTTGTAGTACTCCCGTGGGAACCAATATGTCTCTCGTTTGTATGTGTCTACCTCCTTCTCTACAGAGTCTGTGGTTGCTAGTAGGACTTTCCGTAGCCCATTGTTTGCCCATATAGATGTTGATACACCACCTTCTTTCTTTGCAACAACCACTCTACAATACTTTTTGTCTTTTGGAAACCTATATCCAAGTACACTCCAAACATCTTTCCCAGCTAGTGTAGATATGTTTGTTGTTGTTGTCCTACCTAGTGTAAGGATTACAATCCTTTGTACCTCGTATGACCTATACAAATCTATGCGGTTTTGCACTATATATTTGTGTATATCTACAAGTTCTTGTTTGCATTGTTCTATATTCTGTACATGTTCTTTTTGGTATTTCTCTAGTTTTTCCCATGTCCTGCGTTTCCACTCTTCTGCAGATTGTTCTTCAAGCAGATATACCAATTTCTCTCCACGCTGTTTTGTGGAAAGCAGAGATATATTTCTTTTGGCTGCTATTTCTGGTACTTCTTGCAGAGAATAGGTGGGCAAATCTACACCTATTGCATGACATTTCTTTTTTCTCCATTCCCACTCTACAGTGGGTGTTGGTGGAAGAAGTTTGCTTGGATCTTCTGCGTTGGGATGTAGTTGTGTTGGTCTTCTACTTGCACAGAGTATTGTCTTGGAATCCTTTGTGTAGCACTGTAGGTTGGACAGTTGTATATCAGTTTCCAGTGACAGTATCTCTGTATGGAATATTGGACAGTTGCGGAATCCAAAATCCCCCATTGCCCAAAGAATTGCCCTATTCCATCTCTTGTCACAATCTACTGTATACTTTGTTGGAGAAATACGGACACCTGCCAATCTGCCTGTTCTAGTGTGTGCATACCAACAAACAAAGATTGTAGTTTGGCCGGTCTGCCAGAACAAAACATCTATCCAAGTGTTTGCAAAATTCTCCCAGTGTCTCTTTGCTGGCTGTTCTACGAATAGATGTGTGCCTCTTGGAGAAACCGTTTTCAGTGTATACTCTACAAGGCGGTCTGCTGTTTCTGGTGTCCTATCTGTACATGCATACAAAGATACTTCTACTCTGGTGCAGCCTCTAGATTGCACATCTGGATGCAAGAATGTTTTTCGTAGTCTCTCGTTTGAACAGTCTACATAGTCTGCAAGGTGACCACCAAAATGTTCTTGCACTTCACCTGCTTCAAAGTTGGAAACTATTTTGTTGTACACTTTTGTGCGCATTGTGTATCCATCGTATGTTTCTATCCATGTACAAACGTGGGTTCCAACACTATCTGTGTTGTCTAGTATAGTGGGAGGTGCTTCTTCTAGAATTGTTTTTGTATATGACCCTTCTTTTCTGTATTTTTGTTTGTGTGTCAGATATTCTACTAGTTTTTTCTATCTAGAGTGCCAGAGAAATCTCTTGTATAGTCTATAGAATAGATACCATATCCTTGTGCTTGGAGCCTTTCTTCTAGTACAGGGAGTATCTTGTGTAGTTCTTGTATGTCTATTTCAGATACATCCATTTTTGCAACAAACAAGGCACGTACACCATTTGTGTGTTGTTGTTGCCAATTCTTTTTTGCACGCCAACCTGTTTCTTTCTCTATTCTTGCTATTGTAGACCATACGATGCTTGATTCTACCTCTGCTCTAGGGGATATTGTTTGTATGATTGCTGTAGGTATGTGTTTCCCATCTACAAGATCACATACAGCACAACAAGATTCTAGATACTACTATTTGTGCAGATCCCCCTTCCCCAGATGTACAGAGTGTTCTTCCTCTAGAAACCACAACCTCTTTGTCATCCAAATACCCAAACACATAGAGATTGTCTACAAATGCTGGTAGACCTTCTAGTTTTTGCAGAGAAGTAGGACCGTTGTTGTCTGCAAGATAGTCTACATTGGATATATCCGGTACAAGATTGCTCTCGTAGGCGTTTTCTAGGAGAATATGTGTTGCTACAGATTTGCTGGAGCGTAGCCCCATTTGTGTGAATGTCGCTGAACTTTGTTCCATAATTTTTTTATCGTTGTTTGACCTTTGAGCAACATTTGTTTAAAATAATTTTTTTAGACTACTATAGTTGCACACAGAGGCTGTGGGAAAAAGGTACAAAAAAAGAAAAAAAAGTAGCTGAAAAAAGAGGTAGACTTGGCGATTTTTGTGCTCTACTTAAAAAAATTTTACCGCAGAATTGCCTCTGTAGTCCCTGGGGAATTAAAAAACGGCCGTTAAAAAATTTTTGACCCAGAATCCCCAGTTTACATATATTCTTTTCTAAGCGTAAATCACAAAACAACAGTGTATTTCTGAAAACGAACCTTGCCCACTAAAGCGTGACTATGTATCTTAAACATCCAGCAGGTAGGTGGCGCTGCTATTTATTTTCATGGAGAAAACTGTTTAGGTGATGCTGAATTTAACGCGAAAATACATGGTTTAAAATGTCATTTCTTGATATGGGGGTCTGAAAGTCGATAAGTGATGGTTTCTACAGCGCCTATTTTGGGGGATAAGGTTATAACTTGTATTGCTGGCAGCAACCTTTAGACCTGACCTCAAGTATCTCTGATACATACATGCCAATGCTATGGTCCTCATCACTTTATCCGCGGAAACCCATGACAATGAGTCGCCCACAATCGTGTTACACTGAGAACACTGAAATACCAACGGAGTTGTTTCTGAAAGCGCACTCTGATCAAGTTTTGACAGAGATACACCTGAATCGTCTGGCTGATCAGCTTCTGACATGTTGCAGTTTGTTTACATTTTACAAATTTTCATTTTCGCGGGAACTTTTGACTGGTTGTCGAGTTCTGGCGGTCGGGTATGAAAGCCACGGCCGAGCTGCCGAGCCGAGCCGAAAAAGCCGAGCCTGATATAGTGTTTTCTTTAATTTGTTCAAACAAGTTCAAGATACTTATTTCTTTCAATTTCATATTATCAAATACGCAAAATGTTGTATTCACAATTAAAATTTGTATAATTACTTGCTTGTTTATGACGTAATATCCAATTTTCCATTCAACAGGGGTATGAAAGCCACGGCCGCGCAAGATATATATTTTGGCCATTTTGTGAACAAATGGCGATATTTTATAATCTGAGTATTGGTCAGAGTCTGCAAAAAGATATTCAAAATAACATTGAATCATTATAACATGCAGAAACTGTTAATGTTTCCAATAATTCTTCTTTTTCATCCGAATAACGAGGATCGGTAGGATCTAAATATAGAACAGGGAAAACTAAATGAAACGGAAAGCAAGAGCATTAAAAGGGCTTAAACTTAACAATTACATCTAATACCAGTATGATGGCCGGCATTATTGTGAAAAAAATATCAAATTTGTTATAGATGTGGAGTCACAAATGATTTTATTATTAGATCACTTAAGCCTTTAGGCCCTTTCAACCGTTTCGGCTATTTTCGTTTAGTTTATGTCTATTTCTATTTTTAGCTTCTGCCGATCGTCGTTATTTCGAGGAAAACGGAGAAAAGTGGGATATATAAACAGTTTCTGTATGTTATAATGATTCAAATTTATTTCAAATATCTTTTTACAACCTCTGTCAAATGCTCAGATTATAAAACATCGTCATTTGTTCACAAACTGGCCAAAACATATCCCTTTCGCGGCCGTGGCTTTCATACCCCTGTTGAATGGAAAACTGGATATAAAATCATAAATAAGCAAGTAATTATACAAATTTTAATTATGAGTACAGCATTTTACATATATAGTAATATAAGATTAAAAGAAATAAGTATCATGGACGCGTTTGAACAAATACAAGAAAACACTATAGCAGGCTCGGCTTTTTCGGCTCGGCTCGGCAGCTCGGGCTCACACTAATGTCCGGGATGTTCGGGATGTAATGTCCAGGATGTATGGGGTAGTGGTGTGTTGCACTCAATATCTCTGCTGGTAGTGGTCAGAATTTAATAAAGTTGGTATCATTGGAAAATTTAAGCTCCATTCTAAATGATAATTAAAAAATATTTTTCAATTGTTATCCCCTTAAAGCCGATTTTGGACTTTGAAATGTCCGGGATGTTCCAGATACTATGTCCGGGATGTATGGGTAGTGGTGCATTGTCCTTAATATCTCAACTAATAATTAACAGAATTTAATGAAATATTGTATGATTTGAACTTTAACGCTCTATTCTAAAAGAAAATTAAAACAACATTTTTATTTTATACCCTCTTGCAGTCCGTTTTTTGACTTTAAAATGTCCGGGATGTCTATTTCGGGCTTTAAAATGTACGGAATGATCCCAGGTGTTAAGTGGGATTGACATTTTTCTTTAATAACATTCGTAAATGTAGTCGTTTATGTATCAACATTAACTTGTAACTACAGACTAATAAAAATGTTAAATTTGTAAAACAAAATTTGAACATATATGATGATTTCAAGCGTTTGGTATATGTCCGGGATCATTCAGGATCACCATCATGTTGCAGAAGTAAAACAAAAAAAGTAATATAATATGCTATATGGTATGTTCAATTAGAAGAATTGGATATTTATTTATTTATTTATTTATTTATTCTCTAAAACATAGATTGTGGGTACGAGTAGTTTTTTTTTTTTTTTTTTTTTTTTTTTTTTTTTTTTTCTTGAGTGTGAGGAAAGTCTCAAAAACTGCACCCAAAAAAGTAAATAAAGTTTTCAGAATTGTTTTTTTTTTTTTTTTTTTTTTTTCCTTCTAATTTCTGCTCAAAGCATAGATTGTGGATATTTTACCCAAAATCTTGGTTTTAGAGCATAGATGTTGTATTTTTGTTTGTTTATACAGGTTAGGCTGAGTAATTTTAAGGGTCATTAACTTAATGACGGTGTTTAACGACTTGTGAAGCTTTAACGACTTGTTTGCTAATGGCATTAACTCTTAATTAATTGGACGCTTGCCGCAATCGAGTTATGTGTTGATTGATGCGTTTAACTGATGCTCATTCCAAATAATCTTATCGATAAACATGATAAATATATTTACAATGTTCGATTTTCTTCTAAAATGTGGTCTTGATACAAGGGCAGGTATACGTGAAGATAAATAATTCAATAGGTAATCGAGTTATATCCCTTCTATAGTAAAACCATTAACCATTGTTCATAGATCAATAAATGCAGTCATTATGCACCAAGTAAAAACGTGTATGGGAACAACTTGCCGCTGATCAGTTTTATCCGTGGCAAATTTTTTATTATTATGTCGAGTTTTCCGAATTTTCACCGTTTCCGTAGTCCGTCCATACGTCTTTCCGTCCATCATTTTGTACAAATAACAACATTGACAGTGTTGCAACTTGTGGGTCTCTCTCTCTCTCTCTCTCTCTCTCTCTCTCTCTCTCTCATGGGAATTCCAAGCTACGTAATATTCAGTAAGCAGTCATTGATTTATATATGTATAAAATCCAAATCCAACAAAAAACACTCTGGAACATTAAATTTCTATTTTACAACAACCACAATTCTGCAATTGAAGGGGTTAATTCAGTTGTCGCAAATTTATAAAAATGACGCATCTAAGGCATTGGTCAAAATTCCGCGCGTTCAACAACAGCCGAATTCTTATGATTGCGGGCTTTTTGCAAAAGCGAATGTGGTAGAATTTTGTTTTTCTCCTGATTCTTTTAATCCCAGAATAATATACGACGTATCGAAAATGAGACAGCATTTGATTGAATGTTTGGAAAATGGAAAAATGTCAGCGTTTCCCAAGGAAAAAGAAAAGAGCAGAGGTAAACTTAATTCATTCACTTGCAAAAGCATAAAAATTCCAGTCTGGTGCTATTGCAGAATGCCCGAATGTATTGATGACATGATTTACTGTGATAATCGTAAGTGCAAGACTTGGTTTCATAGAAAATGTGTAGGTTTGGGTTCCACAGCAAACGAGTGGCGATGTCCCTCTTGTGAACAGCAGCATGTGTAATACATGTACAAGTAGCAGCATCTATTTCAGATTGTTTCTGTTATCTTTTCGCAACATATTTACAAGTTTTATTTGCTGATTTTAGTATTTGATTTTTTTAGTTTGATTTTTTATATATATATAAAACGCTAAGTATTATACTCTAACCTGTAGACTACAGTAACTGAACCCGTCTGGATGTCTTAAATATCTCGTTTTTTAATTTGAAACCCCATAAAGTAACGTTTTTTTCACTTTAAAACCAGTTTGTGTTTATTAAAAAGGAGTAATTGGTACCATTTTTATGAATTACGACAAGCAAAAGTCAAGATGTTAAAGATACAATACCGTTCCAATACATCCCACCAGCGCTTGCGGATCATCCCGGACATTTCGACGTCAACAACGGACTGCAAGAGGGTAAAAAATAAAAAATGTTTTTATAACTTTTTTTTATATTAGAGCTTTAAAACTGAAATGATACATATTTCATTACATTCTGGTTATTATTAGTTGAGATATTAAAGGCAATACACCACTCCCCATACATCCCGTACATTGCATCTGGAACATCCCACCAGCGCTCGCGGATCATCCCGGACATTTCGACGTCAAAAACGGACTGCAAGAGGGTGAAAAATAAATAATGATTTTTAATTTTCTTTTAGATTAGAGCTTTAAAATTGAAATGATACATATTTCATTAAATTCTGTTAATTATTAATTGAGATATTATAGACAATGCACCACTACCCATACATCCCGGACATTGCATCCAGAACATCCCGGACATTTCAAAGTCCAAAATCGGCTTTAAAAGATAAAAATTGGAAAATATTTTTTATTTATCATTGAGAATGGGGCTTTAGTTTTCCAATGATACCAAGTTTATTAAATTCTGACCACTACCAGCAGAGATACTGAGTGCAACGCACCACTACCCCATACATCCCGGACATTACATCCCGAACATCCCGGACATTAGTGTGCACCGGCAGCTCGGCCGTGGCTTTCATACCCGACCTTCTGTTGCTGACCGGTTGACTGGTTCCCTCACCCTATTGCTCAATACTTCGTTGCCTCGTTCGCCAGGCGACTATTTAAAATAGACGCCTGGTGCGAAATTTGCAAAGCAGTCTATTGTTAGTAGCGAAATTCCCTCGGCTGGCGTAAAGCGCTCACCCTATAACTCAATACTTCGTTGCCGCGTTCGCCAGGCGACTATTTAAAATAGACGCCTGGTGCGAAATTTGCAAAGCAGTCTATTGTTAGTAGCGAAATTCCCACGGCTGGCGTAAAGCGTTTTATATTTAACTCAGTACTAACCGCCTTGAAAATAAGCAGATGCATGTTGACAGATATTTGTACAAATAAAACACAGCAGAATACTGCTGTCAGATTAACAGAATCTACAAAAAATATTTTAGATCTACTTTAGATCTACTTGCTATTTCGGTGTTGCTTAACATGCATAAAGATGCTAATGTACGTATTTACTTATTCGAATTCATCGAGGAATTCATATTTGTTCTAGAGTTTTAACTATTTAAGAGGTCACAGAAAAAAAAAGCTGTATCATTGTCCTAAGATCTCCTAAAGATTCACATTCCCTTATATAATTCACAATTTATTTATCAATTAATGCAGTATGTATGTATTTGCAGTACCACTTCTAAACATTTCTGTAAAACATGACTTGAAGGGCAAAATACGTCAATTATATCTGTTTGTTTATTTTATATATGTTACTGATCTCCCTCGAGTCATGTCTGTAGTGCGGAATATTTATAGATGAGGTATTTTCTGTGTAGTGTTTACCCTCCTGTATTGTAAGGATACTGATATACCGTAACCAGTCTACCAGACAGAAAAGTGTCTGATAAATCGGAAACTAACGCTTGACGCTGCTATCGAGCTGCGCAAGGAACTGGACTAAATACTTCGCATCTATTCTAATAGAACACAGGAAACCAGTTAAGCTGACTGGACGGGGTTCCCCTAATTAGGGTGCATACTAATCTACGGTATTTCCGGTATCCATGTCCCTGTATTCATAGAGGTTTATGTGTTTGACACAGCATAACATCAAAAGTAGTTGGCAGATTGTAATAATTTAAACACCAAATTAACGACAATAATCAAATCTACATAATAATGATATCTGATTAAAAAAATATTTGTTTCTGAAGTTGCAAGATGTTGTCAAAGTCCCGGTATCGAGATTCACATGTCCTGGTATCCATAGGGGCATGCGTCTTTGACAGGGCATATATGTAACATCAAAACTGCGTGATCGATTTTAATAGATTAAACATCTTATAAAAGGCAATACCATAATCTATGAAATAAAATATAAATTTGTAAAAATATATCAGTTGCTGATGTTGTGGCATTCTGTCAATGTCCCGGTATCGAGTTTCACGTGTCCCGGTATTCATTGCGGTCTTCGTGTGTGACATGGCATAGTATCAATATTACTTAATTGATTTTAATAAATTAAACATCTGATTAAAGGCAATGCTCCAATCTATAAAATAACTATAAATATATATATAAAAAAAAATGACGGTTGTTGATGTTGTAGCATTATGTCAAAGTCCCGGTATCGGGATCCACATGTCCCGGTATTCATTGAGGACTCTGTGTTTGACAAAGCATAATATCCGAAGTACTTAATTGACTTTAGTAAATTAAACACTCGATTAAAAGTATCATTCCAATCCATAAAATGAATATAATTCACAAAAAGAAATATGTTGCCGATGTTGCAGTATGATGTCAAAGCGTAACATCAAATGGTTTCTGATAAGATATGATTTGACTGATTTTTAAAGATTATAATACCAGAGAAAAAAACATGTATTTTAAAAAATCGTTTGGGTACTGATGCTGCAGGATGATGCTAAAATCCCGGCATTGCGATAAGCCCGCCCTGGTATGAAAACTGGGTGTACACACACACACACACACACACACACACACACACACACACACACACAACAGTACTGCACACTACTCCAAGCTATAATAATTGCAGTATATTTTTGCCCAAGCAGTATTTACCGTATTTATCCTAAATATTCTGTCGCTTCAACTCCTTACAATACCTTTTCTAAAATTTAAAAAAATGCTGGATTAGTGGAAAACAGCTCGGACCTAATAATACCCGGACTTGTTACTAACGGAACTGCAAAATATGTTGTCGTGGCTTGATTTTAGTGCTATTTTACAGCACTATGGTCATTAAAATGGTTTTGGATAACTACCGAAGTTGTAATAAATTGATTTTAATAGGTTTGGTTGAAAAATGTTAAGTCACAATTAATAAAAAAAAAGTAATACCATCATTTTTGGTGAATTTCTGATGATTTTCTGCTAAAAGTGCCGAAAATAGCAAAAATGGGTACCTAGGTTTCTTGTTGATGTTTGCAGTCTCATAGGTAATATATTGAACTATTGCTTTTTGAAAACAAATCTCAGATATTTGAAGAAATAAATAAAATATGAGCATTTAAACTTCACCATACAAAATTATGACAACTCAGCCACGACAACATATTTCCAATAAAATACAATACCTGTACCGTAGTTACTAGTCCAGTGTATATTGGGTCCAAGAAAACAGTGTACACGCTGATGAGACGCTTGATTCTGCAGTTTCATCTGGATCTACACGGTTTGAACACACTTGTCTGTCCGTCCGAATACATACAGTAGATACACTAAAAATGCTGGATTACTGGAAAACGCGGTAGACGCTGATGAGACGCCGCGATTCACCCGACACTACACCCACTAGTTTTTTAAGTATTATACGAAAATCAATTCCACTAATTATTTAGGTGACTGCAGGAAACGCACTGCCATGTTGTACAATATGCCCCCACCCCCTCCCCACCCCCTTTGGTAGCGGGGACATAATTACGAATATTGTCAGAAACAACTATCGTTGATAGCACTGTCTAATCACAACGTGATGTTGTCAGCAGATGACCCGGCAAAGGAGCTCGTCCTAAATCATGTAAGGCGCTACCAAGAACAAACAATGCTAAATATGGGTTCCAGACCATCGCAAGCAAACAACAGTGTGGAAACTGCTGCATAGCCTTCTTAATGGGCATGGTGGGCGAAGCTTGCTTACCAAGTAATGCTTACTATCCGCGGACGCCTGATTACACCCTTTGTTCTGGGGTCCATGTCTGTTGGTCTGAACATTCTGATTCGTCATTCGTTTATGGATTTATGATTTTGAATTACGGCTTTGGTACCATGACCGCAACTACTTTTAAAGTTCTTTCAGTGAACAATATAAGTAAAAGTACATCCTATTATAATGCTGCTCAAGACTGGAATCAATCTCGCTGAATCTGATTTAAATGCATTATTTGAGTTGAAAAGTAGTCTAAAATGGTTAACTGTTATGATTAACTGTGATTCATAAATAGTTGTGACAGTTTGTTCTAGTCCCAATCTACCAAAATCTTGATCTTATCTTTTGTATTTAACAGGGCCCCATTGGAAATAAGTTTTTCAACTTTATGGGCTATCCTGGGTGTATACATGGTCTTAATGTCTTAAATTCCAAAATTACTTTTAATTTCAAATAATGTATTTATTTGTCTTAATTTTGCGTTACATATTGAATTATCTTAAAGTGCTGTGGTATTAATTGTATTGATATTTGATGTTTTAAGTGATATGATATGTATATGCACGAATAAATCTTCCTTATTTCCCGCGAGTAAAAAAGAAATGTCCTGCTTACGGAAAACTATGTCACAATTGTCAGAAAAATGGGTAGTTTCATTCGACGGGATCGCGCGGAAAAGACGGGATCAAAAAACGGAACCAAAGTTTGATCTCCCAGGAAAAGCCTTTATCCTTGATGGAATTAAATAGTTTTTGGCAGGCTTATTAGTTATAGAGTCTTCTTTCAAATGCATATCCTGATTTTCAAATATTTCCCGTTATTAAGGAAATATTGTTAATTGAATAGGCCCATGTCGGCCGGAGAAAAGATGCGACTAAATTTTCGCACAAATGACCATGTCCTAAATTTCTGCGAGTACCGCCAAAATAAAGAATTACAAGTAGTTTGTATGGTAGATGCTAACCAAAATCATTCTAGGAAATAAATTGATAGAAGTATCTAGTCATCCTCAGTCAGATTGAAAAATATCCCAAGAGCGGATCGAATATTTTTTAATATTTACCCGCAACTGTATGGACGTTGGCGGCGAAATATTCCTTTGAAGGTTATTTACCCAGCAGACACACAGCAGACACACAATGTTGAAACAACGTCGATTCAACGTTGAATTGACGTTGTTTCAACGTTGTTCTGGGTTGATCCTCGGAAAATATATATCAAAATGAAAGGGCTATGCTGATGAAATTTATATTTTTATTGACAATCTTTATTACACACATGTGTAGTAAAAAAATGATTATCAAATATGTACATCAAACTAAAACAATTAACAAAAACTCAAAAAGAGCTAATGCGAAAACGGCCTTTATTTCTATGAAGTCATAATGCAATTTTTTTTTTTTTTTTTTTTTTTTTTTTTTTGCATATTTAACATAACTTCACAGGAAAAAACAAACAAACAAAAAAAATGGTATCAGAAAACGACATTGGACAAATTTGGACAAATATATTTAGATCTAAATTTTTTGTCCTCATACCTGTATCACTCACTCTCTGGGCAAAGCCAGCAGACAACTTGATATTTTTCACTGAAAATAGGCTTTGACACTTCATGCAAATTGTCTTTTAAGGAGACAACTTGCATGAAATCTCAAAGCCTATTTTCTGAGAAAAAATAAAAATAAAATACATGTATTATAAAATGTTGTCTGCTGAAATTTTTACCCAGCATGCTGAGTGTTACATATGAGAGAGAGTGAATATTCAGAAGAAAATTCTTATGTGCCAACTAGTGAGAACCGGTTGAACCTAAAGTGAATGGAGACAATTGTTACATTTTCCACCAATTTTGACAAGAAAGACAAATTTCTCTTGTCAAAGCCTATTTTCTGTGAAAAACATCAAGTTTTCTACTGACTCTGCACAGAGAGTGATAAACGTTTGAGGACCACGAATTTAAATATATTTGTCCATTGCCGTCTTCTGATACCATTGATTTTTTTTCTGTGAAGTTATGTTAAATATGCATAAAAGCTTTTTCTATATTTTATGTTTTGTTTCGATAAAATTTAAAAAATGTCTTCGCATTAGTTCTTTTTGAAGTTTTTTATTATTATTGTTTTAGTTTGAGGTATATTATTTGTTAATCATATTTTCTATCCATGTGTGTAATAAAAATTGTCAATAAAAATATAAATTATATCAGTATAACTTCCGTTTCATTTTAATATATATATTTTCCGAGGCACAGCTTTAAAACAACGTCGATTCAACGTTGAATCGACGTTGTTCAGCCAACGTTGTGTGTCTGCCGGGTAAATAATCTTCAAATGAATATTTCGCCTCCAACGTCCATACAGTTGCAGTTAAATATCCAAACTTGAGATCCGCTTGGGATATTTTTCATCTGATTGAATATAACTGGATACTTTAAGTTTTCCCAGTTCCCTTAGATTGTGGCCAAGTAAACAGTAAACCATTTTGATTGAATTACTACACTGTTTTCCATTAATCCAGCATTTTTAGACACAACTTCGGGTAGTAAATTGTTCATGTTCAAATTTTAGAAAAGGTATGTAAGGAGTTGAAGCGACAAAGTGTTTAGGGTAAATACGGTAAATATTGCTTGGGCAAAAATAAACTGCAATTATTATAGCTTGGAGTACTGCGGAGTACTCTGTGTGTGTGTGTGTGTGTGTGTGTGTGTCATGCCATACCGTCTCTACCCAGTTTTCATACTAGGGCGGGCTTATCACAATACTAGGATTTTAGCATAATCCTGCAACATCAGTACCCAAACTATTTTATAAAATACCTGTATTTTTTACTTAACTTGTTTTTTTTTTTCTGGTTTATAATTTTTAAAAATCAGTCAAATCATATCTTATCAGAAACTTGGACCCAATATTATTAGGTCCGAGTCAGAAAACATTTGATTTGATGTTACGCTGGGCTGTGCTGTGCCTGACAAACAATATCGGGACTTTGACATCATACTGCAACATCAGCATCATATATACATATATTCATTTTATGGATTGGAATGATACTTTTAATCGGTTGTTTAATTTACTAATATCAATCAAGTGCTTTGGATATTATGCTTTATCAAACACAGAGTCCTCATTGAATACCGGGACATATGTAGATCCCGGTACCGGGACTTTGACATAATGCTACAACATCAGCAACTCACATTTTTTATATGTTTATAATTATTTTATAGATTGGAGCATTTTCTTTAATCGGATGTTTAATTTATTAAAATTAATTGTAATTTTGATATTATGTCAAGTCACACACGGAGACCGCAATGAATACCGGGACATGTGAACCTCGATACCGGGACTTTGACAGAATGCCACAACATCAGCAACTGGCATATTTTTCAAATTTATATTTTTGTCATAGATTGGAGTATTGCCTTTTATAGGGTGTTGAATTTATTAAAATCGATCGCGTAGTTTTGATGTTATGCCATGTCAAAGACGTATGCCCCTATGGATACCGGTACAAGTGAATCTCGATACCGGGACTTTGACAACATCTTGTAACATCAGCAACAATTTTTTTTTTTTTTTTTTCAAATATCATTATTTTGTAGATTAGATTATTGCCGTTAATTTGGTGTTTAACTTATTAAAATCTGCCAAGTACTTTTGATGTTGTGCTGTGTCAAACATATAAACCTCTATGAATACCGGGACATGGATACCGGGAATACCGTAGATTAGTATGCACCCCGACTTGGGCCTATTAAATCGGCAAACTTTCCTTTATAACGGGAAATATTTGAAAAATCTGGACATGCATTTTGAAGAAGACTCTATAAATAACATGTCTGCCAAAATTTATTTAATTCCATGAAGAATAAAGGCTTTTGCTGGGCTATCAAACTTTGGGAAACCCCCTCTCATACTCTTTCCCCGCTCGCGGAATCGGGACCCAGGGTTAAGTTGGCTAGCTGTAAAAGTGCTTTAAACCCCCCCCCCCCCCCCCCCCCACCACCACCACCACCCTCGGTGGTTAACTCTACTGACTGTTCTAAGGCAGTGGTCCCGGTGTTGTCTTACTCTTTGTTGCTTTGTGGTTTATTCTACGTGACGATTTGTTTTATGTCTTACCTTGTGTTATTTTGTTCTTGTGTTCTTTCAGTCCTTTTAGCATTGCGATTACCTCGCTTGGGGGAAGAAAGAGCTAATCTTAGTGCGTTCGATTTGTACTTGTTTGGTTTTGTTGGTTTCCTCTTCCTCTTGGTATCTGGGAAGGGTGCAGTTTGTGATTGTGGCACTCCCTGGACTTTTCTCTTATCTTTTTTTTTCTTAACCCTTATCCTGCTGAATAATTTAAGAAGCCACACCAATTTCTAATTTGCAGCCAATCAGATTACTTGATCAAGGTTGTTGATATAGATTCACATACTTTATGGCAAACGGTGCAGACCCAGATCAGTTGATTTTTCAGAAGCCAACTGATCTGGATCTACACTGTTTGCAAAGGCAGGATATATCCGGGTTTAGCAGGACAAGGGTTAAATTAATGCACAGAAAAGTTCCATCCATTCCAGTCTATTCATCAATTCTATTCTATTCCAAGGAAATGAGCCGGATTATTCTTGATAATCTGAAAGCTTGTCAGAATAAAGCAACCAACGGATATAGATTTACTTTCGGTTTGCGAACTGGAGGTGAACACAAAAACAAGTCTGACATTTGGGCTTTACTTATCTTAAACGCCACACTATGCTATACTCATCTAGAATTGTTCATTCACATAGACTGCTGAGGATATTTATATATTGCAATTCCAAAAAAAGTCCTCTTTTCACAACATATTCGCAAAGAAACCACTTGATAAATTTGATTGATCAGAACTGTTGTAAGTTCTCCTACATGCCTTCATTGCACAATGACGACAGGTTGTTAAAACAACGTTGCTCATTAAGTAACTTACTTCAGACAAGATCAAAATCCAACAAATCAAAATCCAGGAAAACTAAATCAGTAAGTATGCTTTAAGTAGAGTATTCAGTCAGCTCGTAATCAAGTCAGTTCGTACAAGGGCTCTGGAAACTGACATGCGGTGAAGCATTTTTCCATCTGAGGCTTTTACAGATTTTGGGTTTCAGTAATTTCAGAGATTGATGGTAGTTTTTTTTAAGAGCATCTGTAGTCTCTTCAAAAGTCCTTCACAGCATCATTAAAGAATGAATTTCAGTATATAAAAAAAATATATGTAAATCAGTAATAAATAATAAAAATAATCAGCAAAATATGTTTGTGACACTTATTTATACTCATTTCTTGTCACTTTGTGACACTTATCAATGGGACCCAAATTTTGTTAATAGTCAGTTCTGACAACTTCTGGGAAGAAAAAGAAAAAAAATTGGTCAGAGTGATTTCTGCTGAAAGTAACATATCGTTATATGTTACTTTTCCTAGATCATATTCTCTGCTGTAGAACTCACTTCATTCGCGATGTACTTCGCGCGTCGCGAGCATTGCTCGCTATTATTATTTCTCTTTTGATTCTAAATGCAGGAGACAATATTGGCAATGATCAGCATGATGACTAAAGCAAATGCATGATAAAAATAGCATATTCCAATGCTGACACTGTTGGACAAGAAGATAAGGTAACCTTGTCACAAATGCGAACATCAGTCCGTTCACTTACAAGTCTAATATGTTCAACAGCCTGTGTATTTTCGCAGCTGATCTGAGCTTGCATAATTCGAATGTGCAATAAGGTTATCAGCTGGTGTTCTTTGATCCCTATATTATTTCTGTCACCAAGATCATGAACATGCGCATTGGTTATTTGTTGTTTTTTTTAACAACTAGCGATGACAAGCAACATGGTACCTTATCACTTTTGTGAAACATCAAGCTGCTCATCAAAATGATTTTTCCAGTCTGCCAGATACAATTTCTAAGCCCCAAAGAATTTGTTCAGAAACCATGTAAAGTTTGTCATTGAAATGCACAGGTGCGCCAGTATAGTTCAGGGCTGTTTGCAGAATTATGCAAGAAGTTTTATTCTCATTTGTTCCCGCTTGACCTTAACAGTAACATCAGAGATAAGGTGGTGGGAACCCTCTTTATGACAAAAATAATCTTATCATGTTGGGCTCATGTTATTTAGACAGTATTGTGCTTGTACTATCAACAGGTTGCCACTCATCTCTTCAAATCATAGCTCTAGATAAGTAAAACATGTAGATGACCCTTATGTATCTTATTGTCCATTCTTATTGAAAATAATCTGATAACTGATATGTTTATTTGATGGGCCAGTGGGTACCTGACATTCCCCAGATAATCTGATCTTTCCTTCTCCTTTACTCAATACACAAAGCGTGTTATTGGATGCTTTATTCGAAAGGATATCAGAAAGCCAAAAAAGGTACTGTATTCAATTGAAAATAAGGTACTAGTTGCAATTCTTTTTGTTTGGAAATGGCAATTATGGACTAAATTTTAGATGTCCTTTTGAAATCAAGTTTGGTCCAGCTCACAAAACATTCTGTTTCAGACTGAAAACCCAGCGATTTCTTGAGCCCTAGTTCATACCCACAGGTACTTGGCATGTTGTTTTGTCAAAAGTGTACAAGACTTGAAGTACAAAATATATCCAAGATCAAAGTGACCCAAAAATCAGCATTTTTAGAAATTTTCCCCACCTTTTGGACAAAGAGCTAGACAAGGTAAAATTCTAATGGAAAAAAAAAAAATTGGTCATCTTCATAAAGCTTTTTCAGCAGAAAAATTCTGCTGAAGTGTGGCATTTCTGGCATTTACATTTCATCTGCAGTCAGCTGTGAAAATGTACTACATGATTGTATTTGGTTCTTGATGTCATTGTTGAAGTACACTGGAAAACTGGAATGCAGTTACAACAACAACATACATTATACTCACGGTGCCTAAACATATGGGATGCTATTTGTTCCAAATAAGATTGCTTGATGCTATTTGTGCCAGATGACGATGCTATCCATGCCAAAGGAGAAGTAAATAGAGGGGTACACCCAGATCTGCATGGATAGACAACCTCAGTCTGGGTAGGTAGAGTAGATGTTTAGTCGACGGAACATTTGGATGTTTGGTCAAGCATTTTCTGCCAATAAAATGTTGTTGAAATGGTCCCTTTGAAACATCAGCAGAACCAAAATGCTTGCGAGTCTTCTGTGGCATGGTTACTTTCCAGTTGAATTAGAGCAAATGAATGCATTTACAATCTTTCGAGGTGTTTTTCTTTGTAGAAGTCAAGACTAATAATATATTCAAACAATGTTACTCCATATGTCCCTTAGATGTTATTTAAAAGAGTAAGAAGGACCTAGCCAGTTAATTTTCAGTAGCGACGGATGCTATTTGTTCCACGAATAAGAGCCAACATGTGGCACATGATATAGTTTGTGAAAAAAGCAACAGATGCTATTTGGGGCATTCTCATTTTTTGTGAAAAGAGCGTCGGATGCTTTTTTGTGGGGGCATTCTCATTCCGTGCTCGTAAGCATTGTGCGGTGCCTAGATTTACTGGAATGATTATGAAACACCAGAACGACCATAGAAATATGAAGAAGAAAATACCATCTGGTAGTGTTGATGGTTGGGGAAGGAGTATAAAGGGTTTTGAGTGCATCTGTTCTCTGGTTTCATAAATAAGAAGGTAAAATAAAATTATTAAAAAGTTTGTGATACATGGTAGACTTGTGTGACCCGTTATTAACTAGACTGCTATACAGACTTCTATTTGACTTCTTGTCTTGTCACAAGTTACAAAAACAGACGTGTGCAGTGGAACAGTCTAGTTATTAACTGATCGAAAGTAATTGACTTCAATTAATTAACAGCTCTACCCAGTAAGTTTTCTACATAAATCTATATTGGGCCAGGGTACCTGATGGGCCAATAATGGCACGATACAAATTTGTGTATAGAATGCTACCTGGGCTCACACAGATTCGTGTGATGTGCTACTTGATCAATTCCGGATAATTAGGTAGTAACTTGGTGGAATGTGATTTTGATGTTGTTCACTGTAGAGGTGAAAGCAATTCACAATTTTGAAATAAAATACCATAACACACTTTACATCCTATTTTCTCCAAGTCAAATTTTCTGGGATAATAAGAAAACAAGTTTGTCGTCTGCTGAAAAAGTACCTTGTGGACTTAAACTAAATTCACCATTTTCAGTATTATGAATGACATACATAGATCTATTCACAATTAAGTTCTCTTACATATCCCCAAATAATGGTGTTATTTTTGTTGTTTTCTCAGAAAAAAGAATTTGACATTTCATGCAAATTGGAGACAGTTTGCATAAACTGTCAAGTACTTTTTTCTAGGAAAACTTTTATTTCTTCTTGAAATATTTCAGCAGTATGAAAACTTAATGTGTTTAACCTTGATCAACTCAGTGGAAGAGCTCTCGAGACTAATTTTACAAGATGCATTCACATCCTCTTTCCAAAACAAATCTTTTAAATTCGCACCCCACCCCCCATTTCAAAAGCCTACATACTTGTCTTTGGGTACGGTACCATATCCGGAGACCCAGCAGCACCGTACCTGGAGACAGTCCGTGTAGGATTCTCACTCTCTCTGGGTATGGCAGTTTAGAAATTGCCTTCCATTACGAAAACACGCCTGTTCAAATATACTGAGAATTTTACCACCAAAAAATGAAAATTTTCAGATAAAAAATTCTGATATTTTTCTTATTTCTGTTCAAAACATGGATTGCGGGTACTCATTAGAACTGCCTCGACGATGCTTTTGAGTAGAAATAAGAAAATTAATGTATACTCCTGTAAACCCCAATTTTACTATATAAAAGTGGGGTTTAAGGGGGTCGAAATTATATAGGTAGGTTTTCATGATGTAATATTTTAAGTTGTATATATAAAAATTTTAAAGTTATATTCCTTATTTGTCTTTGGTTTACAGAAGCACTACTATATTCCTCGTAATTATAATTTTAATAATAAAAATTGATTATAACTGAATGATCTTATAACCACATTATTCTCATTGTGGAATTCGTTACATATAATTCCCATCTAAGGGATTTTTGACAAAAAATGGTGGCCCTTGGGTAGGAAATTAGACAACAGATTTTCAAAATTGTTTTACCCACTCCCCACATCAGCCCAACCCTCCCCCACCCCCCCCCCACCCCCCACCTCACATGGACTGGCTCATTAAATAAAATTTACAATCTGTGTACATGCCTGCTGAGTCTGTGACAAGTCTGATTAGCCATACATTAGTGAATATCATTACAATGTATCTGTTTTACCCTGACGTTACTTTAGTAATTCAGTGTAGTTTCTTTTTTAATTTTATTTATTTTCTTCGAATTTTAGAAGAAAGCAGCTATACTGATGTTCAATCTACAATTTAACAATTTGTAGGACAGAAAGAACCTATTTCATGCTCAATTAAAAAAAAACGTGTACCAGTGGCACAAATTTTATGAGGTCACACGTATTGGCACATAATTTATCTGCTGCCATGCACAAATAGCATGCAGTCCCAATATTGATCTTGTAAAACATGGTTTTATTTATATCCTTAGACAAAAAATCCACCGCTGACAGTATTTTGGCAAAGATATTTATCAACTTATTTCTTTCTGTAATTTAAACTTAAAAAATAACCCCTCCAATGACTATAAATATGTAACTAAAGCACCAAATACCATCACTCGAAGCTGAGTCCATTTGCTTTTATCTTTTATTCATACTTAGAAGATACATTCTACCGGCATACATAGAACTGTTTTAAAAAGTTTTGATATGCTTTTGTTCCGTAAAGACAGAGATCTAACTGTTAAATGAAATAAAGGAATAACAAACCTTCTACAACAAGAGCATCCTTACCAGATTTTCTCCTTTGGCATGGATGGCATCGTGCTCTGGCACAAATAGCATCAAGTAACCACATTTGGAACAAATAGCATCCCATATGGTTAGACACCATGATACTGCATATAAGATTTCTGCATACTGTGACAACAAAACCTGGAAGTAATCAAGGCTATGCTTTCTGACAGCTGATGTTCTTTTAACCTTTATCACTCTCTGGGCATTTTCAGCAGACGACAGATTGATGATATTTTTCTTATTTTTCCCAGAAAACAGGATATGACATTTCATGCAAATTGTCTCCTAAGGAGACAATTTGCATGAAATGTCATATCCTGTTTTCTGGGAAAAATAAGAAAAAATATTTCAAAATGTTTTCTGCTGAAAATTTTACCAAGAGTGCTAAGCGTTAAACAATGTGGGTGCTATTTGCTATAAAATGTCAAGTCCTAAGTTTTAACAGGGCTCAAGCGAAAAGCAAACAGTGTTAATCCTTAAAGCGCCAGTCACAACTATTGTCGTCTGCTTTGTCTTCTGCCGGTTACTTTGAAAGTCATTTCTGCAAACAGTGTGGACCCAGATCAGACAGGAGCAGTCTGATCAGGGTCCACACTGTTTGCCTGTAAGCAAAAATAGTTTGAAAAGTCTGCAAGAATATTCAGCAGACGACATAAACAGACGACATTTTCAGATGCAGTTTTTCTTGGCGCTTTAAGGGTTAAATTGAAAGATATATAGTAGCTAATTGAGGCATGTCCTTTACACTTGATGTTTTGCAGCTTTTATGAGATAAATCTTGAAGAATTCATATCTTTTATAGAATTGCTGCAGCCACAAAGTTGACCAACTAAAGACAACCCAGCATATTTTTCAATGTAGGTCACAGTGGGGTGGGTTTTGGCTATTTTTTGTTTCACTGGACTCTTGCAAGACTGTAGTTGAAATGTAAATGCCAGAAATGCCACACTTTGGCAGAGTTTTTCTGCTGTAAAAGCCCATCTTTTAGCTCGCCTGATCCGAAGGCTCAGGATGAGTGATTGTGATTACTTGCCGTCCGTTGTCCATCATCGTCCATCCGTCCACTCCTTTGAACAACTTCTCCTCTGAAACCCCTGGGCCAATTTTCTTCACGTAGAACCTGCTGTTAAGGGGAGTGTGAGGGGGTGTTGAAAATCTGTTCAAATGGTCAAGGTCCATTAATCAAGATAGCCGCCATGCCTATATCTGGGAAAAACACTTAAAAACCTTCTTCTTCAGAACCAAGAAAACTTTGGATCTTAGTATACAGCATTAAGGACTCAAGGTCTACCAAGTTTATTGAACTGATGAACGTAAGTTGACCTTTGACCTTTTTACGGCAAGGTCATCCCTATACATTTATATGGGGAAAATGGTGAAAAGTCTTTATCTCAAAATGTGTTAAAGACTAATGGCTGAAGTTACAATGTGATTTAATTGGTAAAACGTTAAGTTACAATCAAAATTTTGTCCTCTGGGGGTTATCTGCCTTTGTCTCTTGACTATATACATGTACAAAGTTGTGTAATTTTTAGCTCACCTGGATGAAGTCCAGGAAGAGCTATTGCACCACTCCTGGCGTCGGCGTTGGCGTCCACATTTATGTTTAAAGTTTATAAGAGCTTATATTTTCCAGACTATTTGATAGATTTAGTTAATATTTGGTATGATGTCCTGGATATGACGTAAAACTGCATCCAGCTGTGACACTCAACATGAGTGTGGGAATGTGAGGCTGCCCTCTATCATAGTTGCCTCCCCACCTTAGGGTTACGAGGCTGCCACAACCTGGGTGGCAGAGCTAGGCAGCAATCATCTACAGACCGATGGCTTGGTGTTCTAGCTATTGTGGTTTGGCGGACGATCCTTTCTTTATAAGGACAACGGCAAAGCACACTGCCCGAGATGCGAGAACGGCGTGCATGCTCAGATGCCGTAAAAGAACTGAGTGGGGATGTCAGCTAGGACAGGCCATTCCGTAAAAACAGTTGTTCCAAAATCTTGCATGGCAAACACAAGAATAGAATTAGAGTTAGGCGGTGCCAACAGACATCAAAGTTCTGTTGGTAACATCTCCGGCTTGGCCTCCTGTCAGGTGTGGGAGGCAGGGTCGGGCCATTGTGGCAAATCAAGCAAGCACCTGAGGAAATTCAGGGTGGGAACACTCAATATGAACACCCTGAGAGGAAGAGTTTGCGAGGTAGTGGAAACACTATCCCGCAGGAAAGTGGATGTCTGCTGCATTCAAGAGACCAGATACCATGGTGGCAACTGCCGCACAAACAAGGGCAAGGACACCAGGTACAAGCTCTACCGATCAGGAAACGACATAGGCACTGCTGGTGTAGGAGTGTTTGTGGCAGAAGAGTGGATAGAGAAAGTTTTTGAGGTTCAGAGAGTCTCTGACAGAATCATCTTAGTGAAACTCATAGTCGGCCAGCGTGTGGTTACCTTCCTGTCTGTGTATGCCCCACAGAGTGGTCTAAGTGATGAGGTTAAGGACCTGTTCTTTGATCAGCTGCGTGCTGTGACTGCCAGGATCCCAGCATCAGAATTTCTGATCCCATGTGGAGATTGGAACGGCCATGTAGGCCATGCAGGCACTGGATACAGGGAAGTGCATGGTGGGATGGGGTATGGCAGGCCGGAACCAGATGTTGAGGGTGAGAGAATCCTAGAGTATGCCCTAGCATTTGACCTGCTTCTTGGGAACACATGTTTCAAGAAACATGACAGCCATCTCATCACATACAAGTCGGGAAAGATAGCCACGCAGATACACTTCATCCTTTTCCGTAGGACAATGCGCAAACTTGTCACAGATGTAAAAGTGATCCCTGGGGAGGAAGTAGCTCTGCAACATCAGCTTCTTGTATGCGACATGAGGATTGATGTGCCACCAAAATCCAAGTGCAAGTTCACCCCTTGCCCACTGGTGTGGATGTTGCCCCTGTACCTGCACGTTAATCAAAAATCCGATTATGATGATGATATGATGATAGATATAGTTCCAAAGTTTTATTCAGCAATACCACAGCCCATGCCTATGACCTCAAGGTCAAGGTCACAGACTTAAAAGTTTCATATTAAAGTTTTTCAAGGTCAGCTCAAGGTCATTGACTTTAATTGTAAAGTTTTTTAAGAGCTCATATTTTCCAAACTATATTATGGATTTTGTTCATATTTGGTATGATGATAGATACAGTTCCAAAGTTTTATTTAGCAATATCCTGCCCATGCCTATGACGTCAAGGTCACAGACTTAAAAGTTTTATATTAAAGTTTTTTAAGAGCTCATATTTTCCAAGCCATATGACGGATTTTGTTCATATTTGACATGATGATAGGTACAGGTCCAAAGTTTTATTGAGCAGTACTCACTGCCCTTGCCCATGGCCTCAAGGTCAAAGTTAAGAACTTAGAAATTTTATATTAAAGTGTTTTAAGAGTTCATATTTTCCAAACCATATGATAGATTTGGTTCATATTTGGAATGATAATAGATGCAGGTCCAAAGTTTTATTCATCATCACCCCACCCATGCCTATGACCTCAAGGTCAAGGTCACAGACTTAGAAATTTTATAATTGATCCCTGCAGATAATGTAAAATTCATGATAACAAATGACCAAACCATAGCGCAAGAAATCCTATCAAGAACTAAAATGCCATAACATTTCCTCTTACCGTAATGAATCTAAGTATTGGGACAGATAGGCCTAAGCAAACAGTGCAGACCCAGATCAGACTGGTCCTAAAGAGCACCCTGACACTCCAGTATCAATAGGTAGTAGTGGCCATCTTGAAATTCTTCAAATGACATCCCCTCCCAAACCCAAAGTCCGATTGAGCTGAAGCTTGATGGGAGGCATCACAGTGACACACAGAGATTCAAAATTGCTAAAATCCTTCCATTCCGATTTCCAAGATGGCCACCAGGGCGGCCATCTTGAAATTCTTATATCAACATCTCCTCCTAGACCCTAAGTCTGATTGAGCTGAAACTTGATGGGAGGCATCACAGTTACACAGAGATTCAAAATTGCTTAAATCGTTCCGTTCCGATATCCAAGATGGCTGCCAGGACGGCAATCTTGAATTTCTTCAAACGACATCTCCTCCTAAACCCTAAGTCTGATTGAGCTGAAACTTGATGGGAGGCATCACAGTGACACAAGAGATTCAAAATTGCTAAAATCGTTCCATTCTGATATCCAAGATGGTCGTCACAGTGGCCGTCTTGAAATTCTTCAGACGACGTCTCCTCTCAACCCTAAGCCCGTTTGAGCTGAAACTTGATGGGAGGCATCACAGTGACACAGAGATTCAAAATTGTTAAAATTGTTCCGTTCTGATATCTAAGATGGCCACCAGGACGGCCGTCTTGAAATTCTTCAAACGACATCTCCTACACCCTAAGTACGATTGAGCTGAAACTTGATGGGAGGCATCACAGTAACACAGAAATTCAAAATTGCTAAAATCGTTCCACTCCGATATCCACAACGGCCATCTTGACATCTTCAAACGTCAGGTTGAGCCGAAATAATGGGAGGTATCGGGGTGAAATGGAGATTCAGAATTGCTGAATCATTCAGTTCCAGTATCCAAGATGACGGCCATGGTGGCAATCTTGAAACTCCAAACAACATCAGATTCTGAATTGCTAAAGGTCTGATAGCCAAGGTGGCCACCATGGTACAATCTAACATATCATGATCAGCCTAATCCAGGTGAGCGATTTCGGGCCCACTTGGGCCTCCAGTTTTTTAGCTCACCTGAGCATGAAGTGCTCATGGTGAGCTGTTGTGGTCAGTCAATGTCCGTCATCCGTCGTGCTTCGTCCGTCGTGCGGCGTCAACAATGGCTTTAAAAGCCTATTCCTCCTACACCCCTAGGCCAATTCACTTGATACTTGGTAGGAAGCATCGGGGTGACTTGTAGATCAAAAATATCTAAAATTGTTCCGATCGGAAATCCAAGATGGCCGCCATCTTGAAAATCTATTTTTTGCTTCTTCTCCTGAACCAAAAGGCCAATTGACTCCAAACTTGCTAGGAAGCATCAGGGTGACTTGTAGATCAAAAATAGCTAAAATCGTGCCGATCGGAAATCCAAGGTGGCCGCCATGGCCGCCATCTTGAAAATCTATTTTTCGCTTCTTCTCCTGAACCGAAAGGCCAATTGACTCCAAACTTGCTAGGAAGCATCAGGGTGACTTGTAGATCAAAAATAGCTAAAATAGTGCCGATCGTAAATCCAAGATGGCCGCCATGGTAGCCATCTTGAAAATCTTTTTTTCGCCTCTTCTCCTGAACCGAAAGGCAAATTGACTCCAAACTTGCTAGGAAGCGTCAGGATGACTTATAGATAAAAAAAAGCTAAAATCGTGCCGATCGTAAATCCAAGATGACCGCCATGGCAGCCATCTTGAAAATCTATTTTTCGCTTCTTCTCCTGAACCGAAAGGCCAATTGACTCGAAACTTGCTAGGAAGCATCAGGGTGACTTGTAGATCAAAAATAGCTACAATTGTGCCAATCGGAAATCCAAGATGGCCGCCATGGCCGCCATCTTGAAAATTTATTTTTCGCTTCTACTCCTAAACCCAAAAGCCAATTGACTCCAAACTTGGTAGGAAGCATTTGGGTGACTTGTAGATCAAATATAGCTAAAATCGTTCTGATCCGAAAGGCCAGTTGACTCGAAACTTGGTAGGAAGCATTTGGGTGATTTGTAGATCAAAAATAGCTAAAATCATGCCGATCGTAAATCCAAGGTGGCCGCCATGGCGGCAATCTTGAAAATCTATTTTTCACTTCTTCTCCTAAACCCAAATGTCACTTGACTCGAAACTTAATAGGAAGCATCAGGGTGACTTGTAGACCAAATATAGCTAAAATTGTT
This sequence comes from Anodontia alba, assembly GCA_964016985.1. Lineage (NCBI taxonomy): Eukaryota > Metazoa > Mollusca > Bivalvia > Lucinida > Lucinidae > Anodontia > Anodontia alba. Next base: position 41,478,163 of record OZ024824.1, on the reverse strand, counting down.
CTGATCCCAAATCCCAGATGGCCACCATGGCCGCCATCTTGAAAATCTATATTTAGCTCCTTCTCCTGCACCAAAAGGCCAATTGACTCCAAACTTCGTAGGAGACATTGGGGTGACTTGTAGATCAAAAGTAGCTAAAATCGTGCCAATCGGATATCCAAGATGGCCGCCATGGCAGCCATCTTGAAAATCTATTTTTCGCTTCTTCTCCTGAACCGAAAGGCCAGTTGACTCGAAACTTGGTAGGAAGCATTGGGGTGACTCGTAGATCAAAAATAGCTAAAATCGTGCCGATCGTAAATCCAAGCTGGCTGCCATTTAGAGTTTGTTCAAATGATCACGCTCAGTTGACTGGCATGCCATATATATTCTTCTTCAAAATTAAGAACTGCTTAAATGATGATCTTTTCATTAGTTGCGATGACAGGATTGGAAAAATGTTGCATAACATCTGCATATCTGCAGTGGCTATGTCACTCAGGTGAGCGACCTGTGGCCCGTGGGCCTCTTGTTTTTTTATTTCATTTATTTATTAATTTTTTTGTTTTGTTTTGTTGTGTTTTGATTTGTGACACATGTGTGCTGGAGAGTGGGTGGCCACCCATCTGTCAATGGAAAATTACATAATACTCGTACAGTTTATTTTCCCCAAGTTAACCCTAGTCTTGCTGAACACGGATATGTCCTGCCCTTGCAAACACTCCAGAGGTCACATTTTTTAAGTGATCAGCATTAATCTTGCTCAAAATGTTTGTCCTGATTATTTCTAGGTCAGGTTTAAAACTGGGTCACTTGGGATCAAAAACTAGGTCACCAGGCCAAATCAGTGGAAACCTTGTTAACACTCTAGAAGTCACATTTTTTAAGTAATCATCATGAATCTTCCTCAAAATATTGTTTTGATGATTAGTAGGTCAAGTTTGAAAGTGGATCACGGGGTCAAAAACTAGGTCACCAGACTAAATCATAGGAAAACCTTGTTTACACTCTAGAGGTCTCATTTTTGTCATAGTGAATCTTGCTCAATTTTTGTCTTGATGAGTTCTAGGTCAAGTTCAAAACTGGGTCATTTGGGGTCAAAAACTAGGTCACTGAGTCAAAAAAGGAAATCCTTGTTAAGACCCTAGAGGTCACGTTTTTGAAGTTATCATCATGAATCTTTCTCAAAATGTTTGTCTTGATGTTTTTAGGTTGACTTAGAACTGGGTCTTGGGGTCAAAAACTAGGTCACTGAGCCAAATCAAAAGAAAATTATGTTAACACCTCAGAGGTCACATTTTTGGAGTGATCATCGTGAAAATCTTGCTCAGAATGTTTGTCGATGATTTATAGGTCAAGTTCAGAACTAGGTCACTTGGGTCAAAAACTAGGTCACCAGGCCAAATTAAAGGAAAACCTTGTTAACACTCTCGAGGTCACATTTTTGAAGTGATCATCATGAATCTTGCTCAAAATGTTTGTCTTGATGATTTCTTGGTGACGTATATTTCACTGTCCAGTGACTTTCTTAAGTTTTTCCATTTAGGTCAGTTTCTCAGTAATTATTGGTCCTACAGAGTGATATTTGGTACTTGTGAAGTGTTTGTGTTTAGGTCAGTTTCTCAGTAACTGTTGCTCCTACAGCCAGTGATAGTACATGCATACATCTTAGCATGGCCTCTTGAGTGCAGTCATCTATATTTGACCTTGACCTCTATTTCACAGTCCATTAGACATGCTACATTGTCTTACTTGTTAATATAAGCATTTTGAATTTTGATCAGAATGTTTGCCTTGATCAGTTCTAGGTCAGGTTCTCAAAGTGCTATGATACTCAGGTGAGCGTTACAGGGTCATCATGGCCCTCTTGTTTAATTTTTCAGAGAAAATTAGGCTTGGCATTTCATGTACATTGTCTGGTGATGCATGGTAATACTCTTTTGACATGGTAATTCTCATTTGACAGGGTTACACTCCTTTGATATTGTAATACTCTTTTGACATGGTACTACTCCTTTGACAGGGTAACACTTCTTTGACATGGTATTACTCCTTTGAAAGGATAACACTCCTTTGACATGTTAATACTCTTTTGACAGGGTAACACTCTTTTGACATGGTAATACTCCTTTGACAGGGTAACACTCCTTTGACATGGTTATACTCTTTTGACATAGTAAAACTCCTTTGACATGGTAATAATCTTTTGACAGGGTAATACTCCTTTGACGTGGTAATACTCCTTTAAAATGGTAACACTCCTTTGACATTGCAATACTTCTATGACAGGGTAATAATCCTTTGACATGGTAATACTCTTTTGATATGGTAAAACTCCTTTGACATGATAATAATCTTTTGACATGGTAATACTCCTTTAACATGGTAATACTCCTTTGACATGGTAATTCTCTTTTGACATGGTAATACTTCTTTGACAGGGTAAAATTCCTTTGACATGGTAATACTCTTACATGGTAATACTCCTTTGACATTGTAATACTCCTACATGGTAATACTTCTGTGACATGGTAATACTCCTTTGACGTGGTAATACTCCTTTGACATGGTAATACTCCTACATGATAATACACCACAACCTCTTTATAACATTATTGCTGGGATCCAAAGCCAAAACAGTGATAGCTAAACAACCGTGTTGTATTCAAACAAAAATGCATAATCATGGTCATTTTTCTATATAATCAATACATTTTTGTTTTTGTTTTTGGGGTCCGTCTTTAACCCTTTTCTTGCTGAGCACGACATACCCTGTCCTAGCAAACAGTGTAGATCCAGATCAGTTGGCTTCTGAAGAAGCCAACTGATCCGGATCTGCACTGTTTGCCATCAAGTATGTGAACTTATAGCAACAATTCAGATAAAGCACTCTGATTGGCTGAAAATTAGAAGTGGGCATGGCATCTTAATTTATTCAGCATGAGAAGGGTTAAACCATCTTATATCCAAAACTGTGCTATAATCCAACATGTTATACTCCTTTGACATGGCTCTTTTTTGTGCAGGACTCAGACAGCGAATCTGAGAGTGAGAGTGAGTTTGAAGAAGAAGATCTTGAATCAGATTTAGACTATGATGCCCCAGTTGCCAGCAGGGAAATGGTTATTAATACAATCAGGGCCGATGGTGTTGTGGCCAAAGGTCTGAACCTCTCCAAACAGTAAGTGGTTTTGTAATGCACTGCCATGTTGCTGTTAGGTACCATAGCTGCAGAAAGTGATATTGTATTACATTTGAACCGGAGCTTTGCATTCCCTACAATTTTGCATGTGCGCCCAACCTGCACATCCTCACAGTCTGATCAGAGTCTTTGCTGGGCACTGTGTAGGTAAGCTTGGGGTATCTTGCCCCCACCTCCATAAAACCTTGCAGACACAGTTCAGAAAGATATGTTATCACTTTTAATAGAATTTCCCATTGCACTGATCATTAGAAAAATTCCAATATTTACTATTACCTACCTTTCTTTAGACAGGAAGGGGGGTGGGGGTGGGGGTGGGGGGGGGGGGTACTGTGGCTTAGGCAGCTTGAACCTGGGCTCTTTATGGGAAGGGGTTGGAGCCAAAATACTGTGGCCTGAGCAAAAAAAAAAAAAACCCTTGCAGGCACAGTTTAGAAATATATTTTATGACTTTTGATAGAATTTCCCATGGAACAGGTCATTAGAATACATCCAATAGCTACTATTACCTAAGTTTCTGTTATAAGGATTTTTATTTAAAGTGATAGAATAGTATTCTGAACTGATTCTGTCAGATTTCTTTGGTGTGGGGCAAGCTGCCCAGGCCAGGGTATCCTCACCCCCCGGGTTGGGCTGGAGGGTGGGCCAAGCTGCCTAGGCAACAGTATCTTACCCCAACTCCTTCCCATTCAGAGAAAAATAGGTAATGGTAGATATGATCAATATTCTAATGACTGTTTTTAAGAGAAAAGTATCTTTTAAAAGTAATAAACTAAATAAGGGGAGCTATTGTCATACCCTCCGCATCCAGCGTAGGCATCAGCATCCACATTTGATAAAAGTTTACCTTCTAGTTTTATTTGTTCTGTTTCACAGGTTTATTCTCAAAACAACTCAACAAGATGGAAAAACATATTCTTTCTTACTAATTTCCCCTATTTTGTTGCTTAAAATTTACTTTTTAAGAAATTAATAATTGCAGCTGTATTATCTCTCTTGGTTAACCCTTGTCCTGCTGAACCCGGATATACCCAGTCTTTGCAAATAGTGTAGATCCAGATCAGTTGGCTTCTGAAGAAGCCAACTGATCTGGATCTGTACTGTTTGCCATTCAGTATCTAAATTTGTATCAACAACCTGGATCAAGTAATCTGATTGGCTGAAAATTAGAAGTGGGCATGGCATCTTAATTTATTCAGCAGGACAAGGGTTATGGTTTATATGCAAGCTCTAAAGTCATTTGTGTTACCCTTGGTTAAGCTCTCAAGTTATACAAATTTTGTCTGGACAATTTCTCATTAACTATTGGATTGTTCTGAAATTTTGGGATATGAAGTTTTGCAAAGGGTCCCCTAGGGTGCCCCGTAGGGGGAGAGGGGTGGGGATTCCCCACCCACCATCGGAATCTGATCAAATCTCCACCCTTAAAGCATGTATATTCTTGTTCCTTATGGTACGACACATCCAATATCATGGACCGAGAGTCAACTAAGGGTCTCCCTGGGGCATGCCCCACCCCCCTTCAAGGTCACACTTAGCGGTCAAAGGTAAAAAATGTTGTATTCACATTGTCTATCTCACAACACTCATTTCTGTGTCCCATGTCATATAGTGGGGGCATCCATGTCCTATGGACACAATTCTAGTTTGGAATTGAGTCTACCAGGTTTTCTAAGGTAGATGTAAGCTTCAAAAGGCCACAATACCTGGGCCCCTATTTCCTCCCATCCAGCCAAAGATATATTTTGGCACATAAAATATCAGGGCCCGGTTGTTCAAAGCGTCATTAGCTTAACAAGCTCGTTAAGGGTCATTTCGTTAACTGTTTTAGCAGATTCAGTATACAATATTCTGATATTTTTTGCTGAAAAAATGTGAGTAGCTTTTGCATTCACATTTTTTCAGCAAAAAATTTCAGCATATATCACTTGATGTAAATTTTAACGAATCGTTAAATAACAATGTCGTTAGCTTTGAACAACTGGGCCCAGTTTACTATGTTTCTGCTTTAAAGGATTTTTATTTAAAGTGATTAAAATATTATTATGAACTGTCAAATTCCTGTGGTGAAGGGGCAAGCAGCCCAGGCCAGGGTATCTTCACCCTAAGGGGCAAGCTGCCCAGGCCATGGTATCTTGCCCTCCACCCCACCCCTTCCCATTCGGAGAAGAAAAGGTAATGGTAGATATTATGAATATTCTAATGACTGTTCAATAGGAAAAAAAGAATTTTTTTTTTTTTGGAATGGAGTCTTCTAGATTTTCTGGCAAAGATGTGAGCTTCTAAGGCCACTATATCTGGCCCTTACCCAAACAAAAAAAATCAGGGGAATGCATCACTTTAACAATCAGCTACATGTGTTTCATTAATGTTTTATTTGCGACAAATTTCACATGCAAATGAGCTAACAAATCAGAAATGCAGCAGTAATGCAACACTGTAACAAATCAGTAATGCAACATGGAAATATGACACAAATACAACACTGTAACAAATCACTAATGCAACACAGCAACACAGTAACTATACATTAATGCATCACCTTTAACCCTTAGCCTGCTAGAAAAAAAATGAATCAAGCCTGTAAGAGGGAGTACCTCTACTCGAGAAGTCATTACTCCCTTAATTTTGCCTCGAATTACATGGAATTTTACATACAGTTTGCCTATCGTAGGTGGCCATTTTACCAGAGAAGGGATGGTCATGTGACTAGAAAGTCATGTGACAGTCACGTGTAAACTGGGAACTGTTTAAGACACTTAAAAAAAAAAAAACGTTACAAGAGACCAGCATCTACTGTGTACTATTGCGAATGAAACAAGTGACATACAAAGATTCTACTGTTATTCCTACTTCTTCCTCGCTGGAAATGATTCAGGTGTTATGGGCTTTTTTTCCAGAAAATTGTGATCAATCTGTTGAAGTGAGTGCTGAAATTAATGGCAGCTTGAAATTTGGTATTCTCAGTCTTTATTAGTGGTGGTAAAATCCAGCACCTGTCTAGCTAATGAAAAGTGGCGTTTTTGTATGAAAGTAGGCTCACTCTGTATGAGAACACTTGCTCTGAATGGTTGCATGTGGTATATAGTAAGTATGACAGGCTTTACAGTTGGCAGACCCTTCCAGCGCAACAAAAGTCGCGCTTAGCAGCCTAAAGGTTAACAAATCACAAATACAACACTGCAGCATGGCATTAATATGACCCTAGTCTAACTATGTCAACAAAAGTTTGCCAATCTATAAATAGTTCAAAATTGAATATAATGGCTGTCTCACATCTCATAGAAATTTGACTTAAAATATAATACACTGATGATAGCTGAGTATGATCAAATTAGAAATATCCACAAATGGGAAATGACAAATGTAAGGCATCACATAAATTAGTCGGTTAAAAATCAATATCACTTCATAATTAATAAAATCCAATTGATGATAAGGAGCTTAACCCTTGTCCTGCTGAACCCGGATATACCCTGTCTTTACAAACAGTGTAGATCCAGATCAGTTGGCTTCTGAAGAAGCCAACTGATCTGGATCTGCACTGTTGGCCATTAAGTATGTGAATTTGTATAAACAACCTGGATCAAGTGATTTGATTGGCTGAAAATTAGAAGTAGGCGTGGAATCTTAATTTATTCAGCAGGACAAGGGTTAATTCAATTCACACAGCATAATGTGTCTTTTAGTCCCAAACAACCCTTGAACAGGGCACATCAGTTGTAAATGAGTGATGTAATTTAGAAAGGAACTGTTTTGGCTCTATTGTTTTTTTAAGATGGGTGGGGAATAGTATACAACTTTATAACATTAATTTTCAAATTAAATCTTGGCATATGTGTAGTCATATGGCTAGGACAAATATGTTAACATATCATACACATATAATTGTTTCTTACTGAATCTTATAAGAAAGAAATTTATCCTTCAAACAACTAAAAATCACAAATTTTATAGAGTTTATTTGGTTGTTTTGATCGATTACGGAGAAATAATTCACTAGTGTTCTAAGGCTTGTGCGTAAAAAACAAGTGAGCAAAGCGAACACGTTTTTTACAAGCAAACCTTAGAAACACGAGTGAATTATTCCTCCGTAATCAATCAAAACAACCAAATAAACTGTTTATTACATTTTCATCCATGTTTTACCTTTGAATTTTTACATTCAGCCGTTATGATTTCCTACCAAAATAGTTCCAGTCAGTGCATGAATTTCAAGAGGCATGGTTGAGTTTGAAAATCAGTCGCCATCTTGTTTTCACTTTAATGCAAAAATTATCCTGTGCTTGAAATACAGACACAAAAATGTCACGAAAGTTGAACTGGATTATCAAGAAAATCATACTTTATATTTGTGTTGCAGGTCTTACCTCAGAAACGCCAACTGGACGTGAAAATTGCAGTCTGATTTCCATGATTTTATCAAATTTTCCGCGAAGCGTCAACTATTCTTATTACCAACTACGTCAGTAACGTCGCCTAGCAATTATGACGTCAAAACGTTCGAAACGAAATAATTCACTCAGATTATAATTCACTGATAAAACTCAGTAAATCACTGCTGAAAATGTAATAAAAAGAAATAAACAATCACTCCTTGCAATTGCTTTCATTTATTTCCCTCCAAATTTGTAAGGTCAGGAAGTGAGTCACTTGTTCACTGAGCATGTGCAGGCTAATAATACAGTAATGCAACACTAAAATTTAAATTTTCAGGAAATGAATCACATGTTATCACTTGTGACCAGATTCTAACAAAATATTAATGCAACACAGATTAAAGCCATGCTGTTGAAATCACAATTATAAGTATATACATGTACTGAAATGCAGCAACATGGAAGAAATAAATTAAGTGAATGCCAAAGCATGCTCGTAACACATTTGACTTCTGTTCTTGATTTTCTATAATGGATAAGCTTTAAGTATGAATACTTTTTAAGCCAGGAAACCTAGAAATGAGAAAGAAACTAACCATTTTAATCAATTTCAGGTCAAGTTGATGCCCAATTCTGGAATTTTAAACACAAAGCAACAAGTACTTATTACACAATTCTGAAATCCAGAGAAAAAGGAAACTCACTGGATTTAGTTGTTGTTTTTTTTTTTTGTTTTTTTTTATATGTATCCCATTATTTGTTATGTCTAGTCGATTTCAGTTAAGTTCACAAATAAAGACTGATTTTAAAAAGAAACTGAAAAAAAAAGTTTCAGTTTAATTTCAAGTAGTCCAACATTAGAAAAATCCTACAAATTTGCTGGTAAGTCAACAAAACAGTCCTGCCGCACAGTGCGAAAAGTTAAAGACCAACAAAACATTAATTCTACACTGTACAAAAACTTCTGAGTTAAATGAATCTGAAATAATGCATTGATTCAAAAAGAAAGTTAAATTCAACATTAATGCAACACCTTCAAAAAGTTAAAGTGAAATGATACAGTAATGCTACATTGTGATGTATTTATGTTGCATTAGTATCACGTTTAGCCCTAAGACCTCATACACTTTAATAAATCACTATTTTGTGTTGTATTTATGTTGCATTGATGGTGCATTCATGATTTACTAAGAATTATTTTTGTTTGGGTAGTGTCCTCATATCCAGCAAAAGATGCATATGTGCATATGAAATTGGTTTTCCCATGTTTCTTTTGAAAGAATTTCTATTCAAAAAGAATAAAATCTTCCTGAATTAAGTTCTGTCAGGTTTTATGGGTAGGGGGCAAGCTGCCCAGGCAACGGTATCTTCATCCCCTTTGGCAAGCTGCCCAAGGTATCCACTACCACTGGGCAAGCTGCCTAGAGGCAGCCTCCCCCCAGGAGGGCAAACTGCCCATGGGGCAAGATAAACTGGTACGCCATCTCATTTTATTTCAAGGTTTTTTTTTACTTTAAGTTATAGAGCTTAACTAATGCAACTGTTTTTGAAAGAAGGAGCACCAAGTTGTCAGTAGTATTAGAAATCAGATTATAATTAACTGGCATCTCTCATACATAATATTATCATGTACATGTGTTAGGATCTTAACCCTTGTCCTGCTGAATAAATTAAGATGCCACACCCACTTCTAATTTTCAGCCAATCAGATTGCTTGATCCGGATTGTTGTTATAAATTCACATACTTAATGGCAAACAGTGCAGATTCAGATCAGTTGGCTTCTGAAGAAGCCAACTGATCTGGATCTACACTGATTGCAAAGGCAGGGTATATCCGGGTTCAGCAGGACAAGGGTTAATTATCTACTATAACATGGTTGGTAATGCCTTGTTCGGAGCAGACAGCTCTGCAAATGAAATGTTATGGGGAACTTCCGTGTCACTTGCAGCACCAAAGTTATAGATAGTAAACAATCAACAAAAAATGACATGGAGAGGTACGTTTAAAATATCTTCATCTATTCTGTTCTTTTATGGGTATAATGAGGAAAAAAAAAAAAAAGAGAATGCTATTCGACGGTTGTGTAATTTAACTGACGTCCCAAGCATGGATGGGTTTGTAAATGTCACTGCTGTTTTCTTTGAAAATATTTGTCCCAGAGTGAGTCAAACTATGCAACTTCATGAACTGTGAAAAAGATCACTAGATTTCCCCATAAACAAACAGGGCCCAGTTTTTCAAAGCGTGGTTAGCTTAACAAGCTCGTTAAGAGTCATTTCGTTAACTGTTTTAGCAGATTCAATATACAATATTCTGATATTTTTTGCTGAAAAAATGTGATTAGCTTTTGCACTGCAAAAGCTATGCACATTTTTTCAGCATAAAATTTCAGCATATTTGCGTATCACTCGAAGTAAATTTTAACGAATTGTTAACTAACGATGTCTTTTGCTTTGAACAACAGGGCCCAGTTTTGTAGACTTTGGTGGTTACATTGACATGTTTTGTTTATAAAAATCCATACTCATTTATCCATATCAGTATTCTGAACAAAAGCACATGAAACCAAATGTAAAGGGATGTGGCTTCCGTTTATGTAGTGAGGCTCCATTTATGAAGTGTGGCTCTGAAGTTGTGAATGAACTTGTGGCAAGTACTACCATCAGATTTGCTTTATCATACAATAAAGCTGTAATTATTACTTTTATTTTCAAATCATTACCATTATTTTATAATTATTGCTGTAATTTCTGTTATTATATACTATCTAAACAGCGAACAATATAGGGATCAAACATGGTTTTGCATGTATTAACATTCTCCAGGGACCTGGTGAATGTTAAGGCATTGAAAAACCATGTTTGATCGCTATTATTGCATAAAACTGAAAACATTTGCTACATTTCATGTTATTTCTTGAACTATTTTATCTCGCCTTTTCACCAATGTCTCACGGACACAATTTCCATGGATTATGCTTGTTCTAGGGCTGGGCAGTACACATCTCATAACAGCAGCAAATATGTGGCCCCGGTACGATCGTATTGAAAGTTGTGTAGCCGTGCATTAACAGCGGGTGAATTGCCTTGTTAATACACGGCTTTTTGCTGGTTAATGCATGGCTGTTAGTAACGTGCGACACTGCTTTTTATGCAATATTAAAGGCACAAACAATATAATAGGTGTACATCCCAAGAGTGCAGGATTGGCAATAAGACTGTTCGTAAAAATTAACTTCCCCCAAATGATGAAAATAGTTTCTGCCTTTGCTTTTTGTACGTTGCTTTTATTGCCTTACTGTCACAGGTAGCCTAGCTACTAGGCCAATATATAAGTATGTTTGTCACTTTTTGTTTACTTATTATTATTTGTTTTTTCATTTACATTCTACTTTTTGATTCAATGTTTAGCTAGTCTATGGGTGAACTTTTCTTCCGTGGTTGTCTCTGAAATATATTGGCCTAGTCAAAAGCGGAATTGCTCCTGTAGCTTTTATTGGGTGGTAATGAGCTGTGGCTAATTTAAAGATGGCCAGATTACAAGCCTCAACATCAGTTTGTTTATATAACTGCACATTAATGGTTTAAAAACCATGTACTCTAAGATAACAAGAACCCATTGATAAATTGGAGGTGTGTAACATGTGGTCAGATATTTTAACAGCAGAGTGAAAGCAATGTGTGTATTCATTTTGTGTTCTTGAATCTAGTATGTTTTCTTTTTTTCTTTTTTTTCTGGGTGAATATAAGAACATAGTTGTTTCATCTTTAATCAACAAATGTACTTTTCAACTTTGTGTGTTGCAGTACTTGCATCTTGAGAAGAGACATGTGCTAGACCATTTAGGGTTTGCTTTGATTGCAGAGCAACAGATAAGGTGTGTATTTGATAATAACAGATAATTTTCTTCACTTTCCCATAAAAAAACATATGTTGTGGGTACCATAAGAATTGCCTCAAGAGGCAATTCGAATAAATAGACACATTATTTTTTTATCATGATAACACACCTATGTTATTTTGACACCCTCATACCCAACTTTTGTAAAGTGCACTTGGGTTTTCTGGGGTATACATTATTTCTGCTTTAAAACACAGATTGTGAGTACTCGTTAGAACCGCCTCAATCCCACAATCTATATTTTGGGCAGAAATGAGTAAAATATTACATTTTTCATTTAAGCAGATGTACTGGTCTTTTCGGCTGTTTTGCCACTGAAAGTGAAAGAATATCAGTTTGTTTAATGCGCATAATTAAGAAATAGGCTTCATTGTTGACTATGTTAAAAAGATTACATATTAGATACATGTGCAATATCTTACATGGATGATCTCTGCTGCATACGACAAATACACTGATCTGATGGTAGCCTGATCCGAGTTTTCGCCAACAAGCATACAGGAATCACCTGGCCTCAGTCCATATAAAGTCAAATTATTCAATTATCTTTAAGGTAAATTTCATTATTTATAGCACTCTCCACAAGGGGAAGACTCTGATCAGCATGTGCTATTGCACAGTCTTATCAGAATCTTCATCTGTTTAAAATAGAACCATTGGGTCCCCAGCCATCCACAGAACACACAGCAAAGACTCCGATCAGACTGCACGGATGCACAGGCCAATTTGAGTCTATGGTGGGAGCACATGTATCTACTGCAGAATAAATGGTAAGAATTTAAGGCATTATGAAGCTATTTCATTATGTTGACACTCCTATGCAATCAAAGAAATTGTTACAGGTGTAAAAATGAAAATGTTATATAAAGATAAAAATGTGTGATCAGTTGTTTTTTTCTTATTTCTGCACAAGAAATGGATTGTGGAACTTGTTAGATCAGCCATTCATTGACATGCCTATGCAACAAATAATTTGTACAGCTGTAAAATGTCTATTTTAGGTAAATTTGTAATCTTTGTAAGATAAATTGTGGGTACTCATTAGAACCGCCTCAATGAGGCAGTTCTAACAAGAATCCACCACCTATGATTTATAGCAGAAATAAGAGAATAATGTTTTCTATAAAACCTTACAAAAACAATATAATGGAATTTTTAATGACCGCAAAAATGAAAACTTTCAGATAAAAAAAATATTTTAGTTAATAGAAGTCTTATTTCTGCCCACAACATAGCTAGTGGGATGGAGGCGGTTCTTATGAGTACTCACAATCTATGCTTTAGAGCAGAAATAAAAAGAAATAATGTATTTCCCTGAAAACCCGAATTGTACTATAAAAAAGCAGGGTTTGAGGGTGTCAAAATAACATAGGCGTGTTATCATGGTGAAAAAAATGACATATAGCGTGTGTATTCATTAGAATCATCTCACGAAAGTGAAGAAGGTTATCTATTATTTCAAATGCACTCCTTATCTGTTGCTGCTCTGCAATCAACCTAAACAATTTTTTTACAGGTGTAAGAATGAAAATTTTTGATCTTTTATTCTTATTTCTGCGCAAAAAGGGTTGTCAGACCCGTTAGATCAGCCATTCATTGACATGCCTATGCAACAAATAATTTGTACAGCTGTAAAATGTCTATTTTATGTGAAATTTGTAATCTTTGTTTTATTACAGCACAAAATATAAATTGTGGGTACTCATTAGAACTGCCTCATTGAGGCAGTTCTAACAAGAATCCACTAACTTGGGATTCCATCAAAGCTGCCAATGGCAATATTACAATGCATGTACACTTTCGCTTTTTCTCTAAATATTGAAAGAGGAATGGTCCCATTTCAAAAACTAAACTCTTGCCACTTCCAGTAGGGGAACAAAAGAGTACATCTTTGCCTTTCATATACTGTTCTATAACAATGCATAAGCTTAGTATATCCATATTGTATTGCTTTTTCAAGATCCATGATTCACTGTGTAACTGGCCTGGTCAAACTGGCACATAGTGTTGCAAAATCTCTTCAAGAATTCAGGAAGTAATTATAACATCAACTAGATGGTATCAATTACCTGTTTAAACAATAGCTCATAAACCTTAAATACCAATCACTGCTGCACTGTTAGGAGGCTGGCATTAATTTATAGTCCCCTCAGATATCTGAGGGTCTTCATTTCGCTTTTTACAAGGCTTAGAAATCCAGACCATATTATCTATAGACTAGCCACAGAGCTCAATAAGCCAAAAACTAGATATGTATATTTCTAAGCCTTGGGCAAGGCTATGTCACAGGTAAATATGAAATCTCCTCAGTTGTTTGATCAGAGACCATGGCTTTTCATCACTTGGTTACTCACCACTGAACCACAGTGCAAGAAGCAAATGCAAAATACACCACAACCTCTTTATAACACTGTTTTTGGATCCATAGCATAAACCGTGTTAGTTAAACAGCCGTGTTTTATCCAAACAAAAATGTATAGATTATATTGAAAAATGACCATTTATGGTTATTTTTCAATATAATCTATACATTTTTGGGATCCATCTTTGAACCGTGTTATATACAAAACCATGTTATAACAAATCGTGTTATAAAGAGGTTGTGGTGTACATGTAAAAAGGCCATTTTATTTTGGCAGCTTCCCTGGTGTTCTTCAAATTTCATCTTACCTATTTGTACAGGATTGACCCTGCTTGAAATCATGGAAGCAGTCAAGAAAAATAGAAAAAAAATTAATTTAATTAAAACAAAAACTCCCATCTCCTGAACATTAATTGGAGACGGCACTGGGATTGCTACATACTATAACTTAGCATTCTACATGTGAGAGTATCTGTAGAGACCTTAAACATTGTTTAATGGTTGCGATGTGTGGATTGACATTTCTGTCATGCCCACAAGGATTGCTGAGGGATGTCGAACAGTTATCTAGAGTGAAGGAATTTCCATTTAGTGCCTCACAACCATTATGCTTTTCCTAGAGTACTCTTACTTCACCAGTTTCATTTTAGGATTGAATTTGTTATCTCATCACATATACACTGCAATAACTACCTTTTTTGATCATAAAGAATGTTCGGCTAGGTATTAAGACGTTGGTGTCGAAATGATGTGCGAAAAATGACACCAACATAAATAAAAAATAGTGACGTTAAAATTGTTAGTCTTATGACATGAATGATATTTTCTAGCCCCAATCGGGAATACTGAAATTCTGGTTTTGTATGACAAGCTACTAGGGTTGTGTGAATGTTACTAGTAACTATTGACATAAATGTTCATCAGTTTCAAATTAAAAGTTTTGTTTCATTGATTCTATACCCATACTGGGCTCATATATGAAGATCCCTTTGCCTCGAATCATTCATACGAGAGAATTTGTATGCCTTTTCTTCTTTTTTAGCATGTCTCACTCTTTCTGGTATGTCAGAGAAATGCTGCCTGAAACATTAGAAAAATACAGCATAATACAACTGACGGGAAACTTAGGAGGCAGAAGCCAGGGCCCAGTTGTTCAAAGCATCGTTAGCTTAACGAGCTTGTTAAGGGTCATTTCGTTAACTGTTTTAGTGAATTCAATACACAATATTCTGATATTTTTTGCTGAAAAAATGTGAGTAGCTTTTGCAGTACTCACATTTTTTCAGCAAAAAATTTCAGCATATTTGCATATCACTCGATGTAAATTTTAACGAATCGTTAACTAACAATGTCGTTAACTTTGAACAACTGGACCCAGATGTGTAAATGATGGATCATTAGGGTTTAACATCCCTTCAACAGTATTATGGTCATTTGGAGACATTGGATGGGTAAACATGAAAGTCTCAGTGCAATGAAGCGCTGTTTAGGTTCAGGAAGAATCTTGCCTTCAGCAGGATTCAAACACGCGTGACCCAGTGATCCGAAGTCAGGAGCACTAACCACTTGGCCACGCTAACACTTCTAG
This sequence comes from Anodontia alba, assembly GCA_964016985.1. Lineage (NCBI taxonomy): Eukaryota > Metazoa > Mollusca > Bivalvia > Lucinida > Lucinidae > Anodontia > Anodontia alba. Next base: position 41,462,750 of record OZ024824.1, on the reverse strand, counting down.
ATTTATATATAAAAAAGATGTAAAAATATATAGACTATAATGTTTAAAATCAGAGTTGATACCTTTGAATAGAAACAGTTGGTGTGCTATTTTTCACAAATTAACCCATTGTAGACTGTATGAACTCCCCCACACTATATACTGGAAAATTCTAATTTTGATTTAGGTATGTCAGGCTATGTAATGTAGATATTCCTTGAGAAAAATGGTTGAACTATTTGCAAACATATGAGACCCTGATCAGACGTCGCAGAACGTGGTGTCTCATCTGGGTCTGGACTACAATGGGTTAAATATCAAATATGTTGGCTAGAAAACAAACATGAGAAGTTCATTGCTGATCTTGTGATATATATGAACCACAACATGACAAAACCAGCAAAATGACATCAATCCCGGAAGACAAGGTTTTGCGTGACCTTGCCAAAATGTAATAATTAGGCCCTTTAAATGTTATAACCTGTTACTACTAATGTTAGAATACCACTGGATGAAACCCTGAAGAGGTGTTGGGGTAAAAGTGTCATAAAGTTGAAGACTGATATTGTCATCAGTCTCAAAAGACCTTTCAGAGTTGTTGAATGTTTTGTTGTTTTTTTTTATCAGATAACCAAGTTTTGTTTTAAGATGTTCAGTAAGAGCTGTCAAAATAACGAATGGCTTTTTATCCTAGCTGAGGATGAATGCAAAACTGCTTAATGACGTATGTCATTGTCGTTACTAGGAATATATCTAAACACATAGACCAAGTCACATGGTGATCATCTGGCAATTAATCTTAACCCTTCTCTTGCTGAACATGACATGCCCTGTCTTAGCAAACATTGTAGATACAGATCAGTTGGCTTCTGAAGAACTGATCTGGATCTGCACTGTTTGTCATTAAATATGTGAATTTATATCAAAAACCCGGATCAAGTAATCTGATTGGCTGGAAATTAGAAGTGGGCATGGCATCTTAATTTATTCAGCAAGGCAAGGGTTAAAATATGGTACAAGTATTTGCCATACATACTAAGTGTCCAGATGAAATTGTGTACACAACTTCAGAGCCGCACTCTAAAAATGGAACTGCACAACATAAACGGAGCCATGGCTCATTTGCGTAGATCTCGGGTTGTTCCATTCAGAAAACTGATCTAGACAACTAGGAAAGGAATAGTATCAACCAAAAACTTTAATATCATCACCTAGGTCTAAAAAGCTTGTCTGTTAAATTTTATGTGAAATTCTGGTGATCTTTCTTGCAGCTTATGCAGCTGCACAATTATACTGGACTCAGGACAAATATTTCTAAAGAAAACTCAGTTACATCCTCATATGCCTCTGTGCATGTATTGCAAGTTAAATGGTTCATTCTCCTTTGTTTCATTCCTTTTTATACGCCCGTTTGAAAAACGGGACGTATTATGTTACGGGGTATGGCGTCCGTCTGTAAACTTTTTCGTTTCCGGCTAACTCCTTCTACAGTTTACATCCGATCAAGCTGAAACTTGGTATATAGTTAGACCATGATGTGGCGCAGCACATATTATCTCGGGGTTACAGTCCACCAAATGTTTGCAGAGTTATGCCCCTTAGAAAATTTCTGTAAACTTTTCATTTCTGGTTAACTCCTACATTTTACATCCGATCAAGCTGAAACTTCATATATAGTTAGACCATGATGTGGAGCAGCGCATATTATTTCGAGGTTATAGTCCACCAAATACTAGCAGAGTTATGCCCCTTTGAAAATTTCAATAGACTTTTCGTTTCCGGCTAACTTTTCCTACAGTTTACATCCGATCAAGCTGAAACTTGGTATATATTCAGACCATGATGTGGCACAGTGCATATTGTTTCGGGGTTACAGTCCACCAAATGTTTGCAGAGTTATGCCCCTTAGAAAATTTCTGTAAACTTTTCATTTCAGGTTAACTCCTCCTACATTTTACATCCGATCAAGCTGAAACTTCATGTATAGTTAGACCATGATGTGGAGCAGTGCATATTGTTTCGAGGTTACAGTCCACCAAATATTAGCAGAGTTATGCCTCTTTGAAAATTTCAGTAGACTTTTCGTTTCTGGCTAACTCCTCCTACAGTTTACATCCAATCAAGCTGAAACTTCATGTATAGTTAGACCATGATGTGGAGCAGCGCATATTGTTTCGAGGTTACAGTCCACCAAATATTAGCAGAGATATACTTCTTTGAAAATTTCGATTAATTTTTAGTTTATGGCTATATCCTCCTACAGTTTACATCCAATCAAGCTGAAACTTCATGTACAGTTAGACCATGATGTGGAGCAGCGCGTATTGTTTCAAGGTTACAGTCCACCAAATATTAGCAGAGTTAAACCCCTTCGAAAATGTCTATTAATTTTTTGTTTCCGGCTAAATCATCCTACAGTTTACATCCGATCAAGCTGAAACTTGATTTGTAGAAAGACCATGATGTGGAGCAGCGCATATTGTTTCGAGGTTACAGTCCACCAAACATTAGCAGAGTTAAACCCCTTTGACAATTTCTATTAATTTTTTGTTTCCGGCTAAATCCTCCTACAGTTTACATCCGATCAAGCTGAAACTTCATAAATACTTACATGATGATGTGGAGCAGCACAGATTATTTTTAGGTTACAGTGCACCAAATATTTGCAGATTTATGCCCCTTTGAAAGTTTTTGTAAACTTTTCACAGCATATTGTTTAGAGGTAATAGTGTGCCAAAGGCTTATATGAGCTTATAATATAGCCATGCTTCTGTGGTGTGTCCTCCGTCAGAAAGCACTTCTCCCTGGAAGCAGCAAACATCTCCCTTAATTTCTTGGCCAGCTTGGACCCTTAGCTTACAGTTCACTAAATATCAGCAGAGATTATGCCCCAATGAATTTTTTTTAAATTTTTTTTTTTGTAATTCCACTTACAGTTTATATCCAGAGCACTGAATTATACAGGAGCCAGTTAATGTGCTGCTTCTTATTACTTGCCACGGGCGTATAATTCGCCGCTTGGCGGAGCTCTTGTTTTTTCATTCAGCTCATCAAAGAGCAGATAAAATTCATAACAACAATGTACCTACCTCTCTGTGTTGATTTTGTACCATCTACAACTTTGGAGCCGCATGTGACGTGGAAGTTCCCCATAGCATTTCTTTTGCAGAGCTGCCAGCTTCAAATATGGTGATTACCACCGTTATAAAGTATTGTACAGTCAAACCTGGTTTAAAGGTCGTCTGTATTAACCTTAGTCCTGCTGAATCTGGATTTGTCCTGCCTTTGCAAACAGTGTAGATCCTGATCAATTGGCTTCTTAGGGAACCAACTGATCTGGATCTGCACTGTTTGCCATTAAGTGTGTGAATTTATATCAACAGTCTGGACCAAGTAATCTGATTGGCTGAAAATTAGAAGTGGTCATGGCTTCTTAATTTATTCAACATGACAAGGGTTAAGCAAGCATCTCAAGTAACAGCTTTTTGGCTTTCCTTTACATGCTTGCAAAACACAGGTTTGACTGTAGAATGCTTTATTATCTCCACCCTTTTTTTTAGCTCACCTGAGCCTTTGGCTCACTGGTGAGCTTATAGTATGACTAGCCTCTGTTGTCATCATCTGTAGTCTGTCATCTGTAGACTGTAGTCTGTGGTCTGTCAACATTTTCAAACATCTTCTCCTCTGAAACCACTGGGCCTATTGAAGTCAAATTTCATGTGGAGCATCCTTGGGATGGGGGAACGAAAGTTTGTTTGCGGGGTCCAGGTCACATGACCAAGATGGCCACCGTGCCCATATAAGGTAAAAACCCTTCAAAAATCTTCTTCCGAACCAGTCGGCTGATTGTCGTGAAACTTGGTGTGTAGCATTGAGGACTCAAGCCAATCATAGTTTGTTAAAATGATGACACCTGGATGACCTTGACATATTTTAAGCAAAGGACAAATTTGTTCGCTTAGACTTTTGTATGGGAAAAAGTCAAAACCTTGTATTTTTCAGAAACTATTCCAGCTTGTGGTCTGAACTTTGGTAAATGCAGTGAGCTAAATGAGTAAATGAAACTACATGAGTATTCAAGATCAAAGTCGTTCCTTGACCTTGGCACAAGGTCATTCAGATATGAAAATTAAAACTTGTTTTTCTCAGAAACTACAGGGCCATTTGTGACCAAATTTCATATAAAGTTTTTAGGAACAAGAAAATGAAAGTTGATTAATATGAGTTTGGTTACATGACCAGTATAGCTGCCATGCCCATATAAGGTCTAAACCCTTTAAAAATCTTCTTCTTAGGAGCCAGTGGGCTGATTATCATGAGACTTGGTATGTAGAATTTGGGACTCAAGCCAATCATAGAGTATACAAATGATGACCCCTGGATGGCCTTGACTTATTTTAGGCCAAGGTCAACTTTGGTCGCATTGGCTTTTATATGGGGAAAAGGCAAAACTGTGTATTTTTCAGAAACTATTCCAGCTTGTGATCTGAAAATTTGTAGATGCAGGTAGCTAAATAAGTAAATGAAACTACATGAGTATTCAAGGTCAAGGTCATTTCTTGACCTTGGCCCAAGGTCATTCAGATATGTTTTTCTCAGAAACCACTGGGCCATTTGTAACCAAATTTCATAGGAAAGCTTTTAGGAACAAGGAAATGAAAATTAATTAATTAATATGAGTTTGGTCGCAAAACAAATATGGCAGCCATGCCCATATATGGTAAAAACATTTAAAAAAAAAACCTTCTTCTCCAGAACCAAAGGACTTATTGCCTTGAAACTTGGTATGTAGTATTGGGGTCTCGGGGCCCATCATAGTTTATTCAAATGATTACTGGTTTGACCTTCACACAATTAACGTCAAAGTCAAATTTGGTCACAAATAATTTTGTATGCGAAAAAGTGGAAATTGTTAACTTTTTGGAAACTATTGTTGCCCGTGAACTTTAATTTTGTACTTGCAATCAACTAAATGAGTAAATGAAGCTAAATGAATATCAGAGGTCAAGGTCACTCAGATGTCAATATTAAAACTTAATATTCATTAAAAACTGCTGGCAGATTGAAGTCAAATTTAATATGAAGCTTTTATGGGTTGGAAACTTGGAAGAAATGAAATTTTATTCAACTGGTCCAAGTCACATATCCAAGATGGCCGCCATGACCATATATGGTAAATAATCTTCAAAAATCTTTTTCTCTGGAACCAGTGGGATAATGGCCTTGAAACTATGAATGTAGCATTGGGATCTATGGCCCATTGTAATTTGTTCAAATGATGAGTCTGGGTTGACCTTAACCCATTTAACACCAAGATCAAATACTGTCACTTGTGATACCTGCAAATGACGACAAGGAAAGCATGTTCTGTCACCAAATTTTTTCTTGCCTGCCATGGAGATTGAACCCAGGACCTCTAGCACCAGAGTTCAGTGCACTAACTACTCAGCACTCACATGAGTGGTTTAGGATCATTGGTCCTCTGGTTAAAAAAAGCTATGGGATATTGGGAATGCCTCAGTCTGTCCGTCAGACCGACCGACCGTCCATGTGTCCGACTGGCCATCCATCCGTCAATCTGTCCGTCACACTATCTCCTCATAAACCTCTGGGCGGAATTCTGCCAAACCTGCTACATCACTTTCCCACATGGTAAGGGTGTGCAAGAGCAACATTATTTTTTTGTACATCCGTCTGTGCATCCATCATTTGTCTATTTGTTTGTCACGCTATCTCCTCCCAAACCACTGGGTGGAATTCAACCAAACTTGCTACATCACTTCCCCTCATGGCTAGGGTGTGCAAGACCAACATTATATTTCTGTGCATCCATCCGTCTGTGCATCCTGCTGTCACACTATCTCCTAATCCACTGGGCGGAATTCTAACTAACTTTCTACATCACTTCCCCTTATGGTAAGGGTGTGTGGGAGCAAAATTATTTTTCCGTGCATCCATCCTTCCATGTGTCCATTGTCTGTCCATCTGTCTGTCACACTATCTCCTCCTAAACCACTGGGTGGAATTCAATCAAACTTGCTACATCACTTCCCCTCATGGTAAAAGTGTGCAAGAACATTAGTTTTCTGTGCGTCCGTCCTTCCATGTGTTCATCTTCCATCCATCTGTCTGTCACGCTTTCTTCTCCTAAACCACTGGGCCAAATTTAACCAAACTTGCTACATGGCCTCCCCTCATGGTAAGAGTGTTCAAGAGCAAGTCCATCAGTCAGTCATGCTATTAGCAACATTAGCAACGAGCGTGGGAATTTGCGATGGCCCTCCATCAACTGCACATTCTAATTTCAAATGTAATTATCCTAAATGTTCAGGCAAAAGCATCTGAGTAAATACTGTAGGGCCAGGGTCCAGTTGTTTAAAGCATGCTTAGCTTAACAAGCTCGTTAAGGGTCATTTCATAACTGAGCGGATTCAATATACAATATTCTGATATTTTTTGCTGAAAAAATGTGAGTACATTTTTTTCAGCAAAAAATTTCAGCATATTTGCGTATTACTCTATGTAAATTTTAACGAATCGTTAACTAACGACATTGTTAGTTTTGAACAACTGGGCCCAGATCAGAAGGTCTGTTCAGGATATCATGGCTCCAGATAAGGTGCTTTTTTTTTATTTTTTCTTTTCAACCAAAAAATACTGATATTTTTCTTATTTCTGCATGAAAACGTATGTTGTGGGTACTTATTAGAAGCGCCTTAGTGAGGCGCTCCTAATGATTACCCACAACATACGTTTTCATGCAAAAATAACTAGATTACCCAGTTGATGGGGCAACATCCCCACACTTGGTGCTAATGTTGCAAATAGCGTGATGGACTGGAAACATAATGTTGCTCTCACACACCCTTACCACATGGGAAAGTCGTGTAGCGTTTGGTTAAGTTCTGCCCATTGGTTTAGGAGGAGATAGCATGACAGACGGATGGACAGAGGAGTTCATAATATCCCCAATGTGGATACACCCTCTTATCTGGAACTTTGGGTATACACTGTTCATCATCTTTTAACCCACTGTAGACTAAATAGACTCTCCCACAATATATATTGGAAGTCCAATCTCAGTTTTAGATATTCCTAGACAAAAATGCCTAAACTATTGGCAAACAATAGAGACCCTGATCAGACACCGCATTCTGCGGTGTCTGATCTGTGTCTGCACTGTTTGCCAATTATCCTTTCAGGGGTCTTCAGACTACAATGGGTTAATTAAATCACTCTGTTGACACTTTAACCGTTAAAGCTCCTTGTAAACTTGCAGCAGATGACATTCTTATTTCATTTAATTTTGCAGAGAAAATAAGAATTGACTTTACTTGTGAATCTTGTGCCTGCCAGACAATTCACATGAAATGTCAAGTCTTTTCTCTTAAAAGAATCTAGACTGCCATCAGCTACAATTTTGCATGATGCTTATAGGGTTAGGTAAATCGTAATAACAGTATATGGGAAATTTTTCTGCACTGGCTGCTTAGGCAATGATAGTTATATCATTAAAAGCATTCACCGTGAAGAAAGTGAAAGACCCTGATCAAACTGGGAAGATGTCCATGCTAATCTGAGTTTTGGCTGGACTCAAAGACAAAATTATTGGTTTAGAAAATGAGATAAAATATGTGCTTATTGGTGCTTATTTATTTGTTTATTTATTTATTTATTTATTATACTTTCTTGTTAATTGGTGCCTGATGCAATCATGCTGAATATGTTTGTAATTTAAATGTGCTAAAAAGCAATTTCTATTATAATTGTGATACCAATTTCTAGTCATACTGATGTGATATATAGCACAGCATGCTTTGAGACATATGGGAGGCTTGTATAGAGGGGTACCAGTATCAGTATCCCGTATCCCTGGAGGTAAATGGGCAAATATCCCATATGGCATAAAAAAAAAATTAAAAAATAGCTGTGTTCCCACTAACATGCTGAAAAAAACATTTGTTCTATAGGTAGGAGAACTTTTTTTATTTTTTTTATTTTTTCTCCAGAAAAGAACAGGGTCGGGCCTGTAATTTTCTGAAAATACAGGTATTTTGTTGAAGGTCGGTGTCTTACTTTTTTATTTAAAAAATAGAAAAGTCGGGTGTTTGTAACAGGGTCAGTCGGGTTAGTGGAGACACAGCTATTTTTTTTTTTAAAGCCTATCCCTATAAATCAATAGGCAAATATCCCCATAATTGATTTTCCTAAATATCCCATTTCCCTTAAAGTAAACAAAAATATTCCTGGAATTACCAGCATAAAATAGACAGAAAAAGATCAATAAATGTGTCAAGGTAGAAATTCTATCCGATAAAAATGTCTGGATTGAAATAACTTGTCTTGCCTTGTATATATAGATTCTCTTCCATAATGGGAGCACCTTTGTGACTTTGAACTCTAGATTTTTCGCTTTTTCTCACTATTCTGATTTTTTTTTTTTTTTTTTTCAAAAATTCAGTATCCCTGAAATTAATCATAGTATCCCATATTGGGAAGTAAAGTAACTATTATTCCATATCCCTGGAAATAAAAAGGCAAATACCGTATTCGACCTAATTCCGCACATACCCCTATAAGCACAAAGTCAGGCAATTCCATAGTCTTCAGAATACAGCCAGTGTACTTTTTGTCTACTTCTTTATACAGGCATATTTTGTGGGTACGCATTTGAATTGCATCAGCTTGTAGATGCAATTCAAATGAGTACCCACAATATATGCTTTTATAAAGAAAATCAGAAAAAACTCACACACACACACACAAACACACACACACACACACACACACATCGCTTAAATACCATTAAATAAGTCATTTTCTGATCTTATATTTTACTAAAAGTTTTCCCAGTAATTTTGAGAAACATAAGCGCACAGTGTGGTAATTAGGTCAAATACGGTATACCATATCCCAATAACCCCTCTTCAAGCCTCGTATGGGAATGGTAAAGGTCCAGATTAGCCAGTAAAGCCATTTGAGCCAGTACAGGACAAAACCCGTACAATGAGACCTGTGTGACCAGCAAAGACTCAGATCAGCCTGTACATCCACCCAGTATGGTAAGGGCTCTTGTTCATTCCTCTTTGGAAAGCCCTAAGGCTGTAGGAGGCACGTATGCAATCAGCAAAGACTCTGATCAGAGTGGATGCACAGACTGATCTGAATCTTCACAGGTCGCATGTCTTATAGGTTTTGTGCTGTGCTGGCTCATATTTTATCGAGAATTTTGCCATATTTTATTGTCTTATACAATACCCAGAAATTCTGATAGGACTGCACAGATGCACAGACTGATCCAAAGCTTTGCTATCCATGTTTGTTCACATTATTCACATGGCTCGATAGGCCTTATTCAGAAAATACTTGAAACCTGTGCATCTAGAATTTTGAAACTTCATGCATTTGGTGACCTTCAGGCAACTAAAAAATGTTGAAAATTTGAACTTGATATTTTAAGTGGTTCCAGAGTTATGGACATCAAAAACTACATAAAAATGTATAGAACATGTAATAAAATGCTGTAAATGTATCTAGAGAGGGGGGGGGAGTGGGTGTGTGTATTTTGGGAGGGGGTGGGTGGTGGGTGGTGGGGTACAAATGAGCAATTTTCTCATTCTTTATTGCCGTACTGGGATACTGTATAAAATTATGCATAAAATTATTATTTTTAATCCAAATGCTATGATATTAGGCAGACTTGTGCCTGGGTAGTAGGTCCAGATGTAAAAATACTTTATTAGAATTGCAATTTTGGGTTTGGTTATGAAAATATAAACGTTTCTCTCTCAAATGCCAATATTTGGAATTGTCCAATTTTTAAAAAAAAATCCCTAGCTTCCAAACCCAGTAAGATAATTAATTAAAATTTTCAGATTTTTCTAGTCTTATCAATTACTATCAAGTGATAGAAGACTGAAAGCTCTGATTCTAATTGTTTTATAATTCACATTTTCCTGAGCAGGATTATTATATTTAATTGTCTAGGAAACAAGAACTGCATGTTAATTGTAACTGATTTATGTTACACGGTCTGTCTGTTAACAACATGATTTAATACGGTAAAAGTTTTAAGGCTGTTAAGAATGTGACTTTCAGTTGTTTCTAGTAGATTTATTCTTGACTTTTTCAAATCTTCACCAGAATGGTATGAAAACTCAAGCATAGAGAACTTATAATCAAAACAGAAGGATTAATTGGGCTGTGTTTTTGTTAAAGCTATCTCTGTTTATCTACACATAGGCCTTATTTTTATACCCTGCCACACGATAGTGGCGGGATATTATGGTTTTACATTGATTGTCCATGTGTCCATCCAGTCATCAGTTTGTGATATGTCATTTTTTTTTGTTTTTTGTTTCCAGACAATAACTTGAGTAAATATCCATGGATTTTCACCAAACTTGGTATGTGCATTGATATTATGGAGATCTGGTTTGGGGTGGCTAATGTGCAAAGGGGCTCTTACACGGTATAGAAAATTTACATTGGTTTCTGCCCACGCTTGGAATTGGATGAAATTCTGCACAATGGTTGCCTAGGGTATACCACTGATGATTATGAGGCATTGGCTTTTAAATGTAGTTCCATTGTAAATTTATGGTGTTTTGTACGCGGCCACTACCAAATCAGGGGGTGCCCTAATATTAACCTTCGTACAGTAAACAGGATTTCATTTTTCAGATGCTGGAATGTTTTATTGATTAAGGCCATCATTAGTACATGTTTTGATACTATGGATGGCTTCATGTACTTAGCAATAGTGTTGGAGCAATAACATAAGTTGAACGGTAGCCCCATATTTCAGCTGCAGGTTATGTATTCATCCAGATATTATCTGCAATTTTACCATGTTCCGATTCTTGTCAAGACACCATTTCAGCAAAAAAAATTTCCATATGTATTAGGAATAAACACATGAAATTTCATAAAAATTGAAGACCGGTAACATATTGTTTGAACAGCCTGAATACATATAGTCCTGTCGGCAAAATATGAAATTACCCAATACTCATGTATAAGTAGTAGTTACGTGTAAAGTCAACTTATCAATAGCTTTCAATTTGGATTACCATGATATAGTATGATTTGTATAAGAAGTTGATACCATAATTGTACATATTCATTGATAACCAGTTGACTGAATTACACCTTGTTGAACACCATGTCCAAAAAAAAAAAAAAAAAAAACTTTTCGTTTACATGATCTGGACCATGCAGACACTAAGTCCAAGTTCTCTGTATCTGTATATTGTCAAAACCACAGCAGAAGATTTCACAGCTGGTACAAAACACACAAGAAGACACTCAATATTGGAAAAAAAAAACACTACAGCTTAAATACAATCAGTAATGAACAACCAAAATCTGTGTCACATGGTAGGTAAGATCTATGCACTTGCTGACCAAATACTTTAGTACTCTTTCTAAAATGAAAGAATAACTTTTCAGAAATATGATCAGCGAAGAACAACAAAGTAAGAGCAGTTGGTATTAAGAAGAAGGAAATTATATTCAGCTAAAATATTCAATGGAAGAAAACATTTAAGTATAAGAACTAGAACAAAACTTGAATACTAAAAGCCTCCTTTCGAAACGTATTACAACACAAAAAAACAGAGACACGGTGAAAATAGAATTAATTAAATACCATAGAACTGCCAGCAACCAAATGAATGAAAACTGTTCAAAAACTCTTCAATACATCCTTTCGATTCACATTAAAACCACACAAGTTAGCTGTTTTAAATTCCTGTGTTAATTAACATATGGTGGAGTTTCAAACTAGTATGGAAGTCCTTAAGCAAATGACTTAAAATATGAATGTCATACAACCTTTGGAAAATCTTAAAGCTTTAACATGAAGAACTACAGAACACCAATTTGTTGTTTAAGTCAAACTATGTGCACTAGAATAGAACTTATGCAGAACAGAAACAATTTCATATATGCTTACTGTAAGGAAGAAAGGATAGATCTGCTTTTCTGATAGCAAAAGTAAAGACCACATAAATAGTAGTTATTCTGTGCTGCTGTCATCAAAGATAACTGGTGAAACAAAGAAAAAAACTCCAGTGTCAGTGTCAATTCGATCGCAGGAAATGCCGATTGAAGTGACACATTTGAACATGTTTACAGGACAAGAAATCCAGTGTTCATAATTTCAAAATACAATATAGGCTTGCAAGCAAGCTATAGATATATCAGAAGTTAAGTCTATAGGTATTATTTTCTTTTTAAGCGTTCTTAGTTTGGTTCGAGTTCACCAGTCCAGAAACAAATCTCCAAAAATCCTAAAATCTGTTGATGGGGATGCAAATCCTTCTTCAAAACAAATAAACAAGCAACAACTACTTGCAATAGTACATTTGCACATCTTCTTAATATGACAATGGAGATTCTGGATCTCCCTGTTTTATGCCTATTTTTGTAATGGTGAGAATGGATACCCCTATTTTACACCTATTTTAGTTTTATGCCTTTTGGGAAGTAATTATACAAAATGCTCAATGATTTGCTGACATGAATTAAAACGTAAGATTTTGTTAAGCCTAATTTGTTAATTAGAATTTCTTTTAATTTGTTATGCTGTCTACATTTGTAATAGTTGGTTAGTCTGAGTCCATATAAATAGAAGGAAAGTAACAGAAAGTCATGAAAATTTAATGGGTAGCTCAAGATATATTCATTCTGAGTTGTCTAAACTCTCGTTGATTTGTTAAATGTTAGAAGTGTTTGATAACACTGCCTTTCTCTACTATTTTTTATCAATATAACAAAATAGTCAATTTTGTAAAAATCGACCTATATCCATTCAAGGCCTAAAATGACAATGTTACCGGTTTTGATTTTTTATGAAATTTAGCACAGCTATAGAGGATATATGTAGCAAATTTTGCTGGTAGTATGAAATCTTGACAAAGACTATAACATATTAATTTTGAAAGTTTAATTTTGATATTTTTTTCATTTTTTGGTAAAAAATTCAGATTTTTTATAATCAATTTATCAGAAAATGTTAACTTTAATTAAAAATAAATGTTTTGTGGTACCAATAGAATTACTATGGTGTTCACCATTCAGCACAGCGCAAAAATCTTAAAACTAAATTAAACTTAAGATGTATGACATACTTATTTGGAGACGGGTATCAGCTCATGGGGGGAGTGAGTCAAGGTTGCGTCCTGAGTCCAACTTTTTATTATATAATTTAATAAGCACATTTTCATAGGTTGCATATACCTAGTTATTATTATACAAAGTTTCAGAAAAATCCATGTGTGGGCAGAAATGAAACATGCCCTTTCATTAATTTTTAACAGTTATCTGCCAGCCACACAACAGTATTTTCATTTTTGGATGATAACTTTTAAACGGATTTTCACCAAACTTGGTATGTGCAGTGATATTATGGAGATAAGGTTTGCAACTGCCAATGTGCAAATTTCATCAATTTTTAACAGAGTTATCTGCTTGCCATACTATAGTGGCAGGTATTATTCTTTCACATTTTTTTATTTCTATATTTGCCAGTGATGCTGAACAACTTTTCTACCAAAGTAAGTTTCTCATGAATGGTAAGACACTACTGAAGAAAGGAACTAAGGTAAGAATTCAAATTGCTAAGCATGCTGGGTAAAAAATTCAGCAGACAACACTTTAAAGTATTTTTTCTTGTTAATTCCTTACAATATTTCAACATGTGTTTCTTATTTTTTCCAGAAAATAAAATTTGTCATGAAATTTCAAATTCTATTCACTGAGAAAAATAAGAAAAATGTTTCAGAATATGTCTGCTGAAGTTTTTACCCAGCATTCTAAGGGGACTGAATACACTTGGTACATTTTCCACCGTTTTTTTTTTGCAAGAGTTGCCACAAATGTATCACTTCCCTTTAATTTGCTTAAATTCTTTGCAAAAACTGCCAGTGGTTGTTTCCGTCAGGGCTTGTAGCTCAAATGACTAAATAATTTCTTCTTGACTGCTTTATTTTCTTTTTCTTAAGTGGGTGAACAGAAAAGGTCTTTTGACCACTTTCAGAGCATAGGGTTTAGTTTCAGATAAAGGGGATGTCCACATAATATTTTTCTTATTTCTCCATGAAAACATATGTTGTGGGTACTCATTAGAAGTGCCTCAATGAGATGCTTCTAATGAGTACCCACAACAGATGTTTTTGTGGAGAAGTAAGAAAAATATCAGTACTTTTTGGCTGAAAAAAGTACCTTATCTGGAGCTAGGATAGAGCCAGATTTGTCATCATTATAACCTAATAGTCCTGACCTAATATGACTTTTAGTCATAGTTGCAAACTAGATTTAAATAGTGTAGATCCAGATCAGTTGGCTTCTTCAGAAGCCAACTGGTCTGGATCTCCACTGTTTGACACTCAGTATGTGAATTTGTATCAACAACCTGGACTGATTAATCTGATTGACAGAAAATTAGAAGTGGGAGTGGCATCTTAATTTATTCAGTATGACAAGGATTAAAGGTGATATGTTCTCCCATAATATATAGTGAAAACAGGGGTAAATAGGAATCTACATTATAAGGAGGATTTTCAGGGCCCAGTTGTTCAAAGCTAACGACGTTGTTAGTTAACGATTCGTTAAAATTTACATCGAGTGATACGCAAATATGCTGAAATTTTTTGCTGAAAAAATGTGAGTAGCTTTTGCAGTGCAAAAGCTACTCACATTTTTTCAGCAAAAAATATCAGAATATTGTTTATTGAATCTGCTAAAACAGTTAATGAAATGACCCTTAACGAGCTCGTTAAGCTAACGATGCTTTGAACAACTGGGCCCAGATTTTTTGCAGCTTTTAAACCAACTTTTCAGTTTGTTTGTTAGTACTAACAACCTTTTTCACTGCATAAACATGTCTTAATGTGCCTGTTGATCAAAATCTTCCTCATTTCTCCTATTATATGGTGAAAGTACCATGACTTACATATCTCTAGATAAGAGGGTTTTCAAGAGAAACAGTTTTCTAACTTCTCCACAAAAAGGTATGTTGTGGGTACTCATTAGAAGTGCCTCAGATAGGCACTTCTAATGAGTACCCACAACATTATGTTTTAATTAAAATTCAATGACTCGAACATCTTTGGGATCATGGAATCAGGGAAATTTGTTCTAGACATGGATAGTTGAGCCACTGATGGTTAATCCCACCCCTAGATCAGGAGGCAAATGGGGATAATTTAGGAATGTCTTTTCTATCTTCTATAAAATAGTGGTATGTTGAGTGCACTCATTAGAATTGCCTTGGTGGGGTGATTTTAATGAGTACACACAACATACATTTTCATGATAAAATACGACTTTCCATAAAATATCCCTAAATAACTGTCTTCTTGAGCTGTAGAAAAAAGTTCCTAGGGGCTCAAAAACGAGTTCAAATCAGGCATGGTAAACAACCCAATGGGTGTTCAAGTGTAAACTCTGATTAGATGTAGTGTTTTATGGATTCTGATCCAAGTCAACACTGTTTGCTCAGGCCTTTCTTTCCGAATACTTGGGGTAAATATGGTATAGCTATCTTGGATTAGACTGGCATTCTGTTTCAGCTTGCTTCTGGTGATATTTTAGTTATAACAGTGCACTAGCCAGAATGGAATTATTTTTATGCATGCCTGGAAAAAAGCTTGAAAAATACACGCTAATATTATTTCCAAAGTACGGGCTACTCTTAAAGGAAAGAATTTCCTCCCTCTGGAAGCAAATTCTTTTCTTTAAGAGTAGCTAGCCCCTAGTTTGGGATTAATTCTTTCCTTTAACCCTTAAAGCGCCAAGAAAAACAGCATCTGAAAATGTCGTCTGTTTATGTCATCTGCTGAATATTCTTGCAGACTTTTCAAACCAATTTTTGCATACAGGCAAACAGTGTGGACCCAGATCAGACTGCTCCTTTAGGAGCAGTCTGATCTGGGTCCACACTGTTTGCAGAAGTGACTTTTAAAGTAACCAGCAGAAGACAAAGCAGACGACAATAGTTGTGATTGGCGCTTTAAGGGTTAAGAGCAGCTGGTATGGTAAAGAGGCAAAATATTTTATGTTAGTGATGTCTTTATTGCAAATATTTTTCTTCAAGACAGCTAAAATGAGACCAAAAGTGGTACCACTCACTAAAGGTGTGTTATAAAGAGGTGATTATGAAATCCCAGTAGGGGGTGGTAAAGATGCCTTCCGAGTGTAATAAATATTTTGGAGGAATATTACCTATGGATCAGATAAATAAACTACTACTACCTTCCCCAATTGGGTCTCTACCCATAGCTACAGATATGAGGGGGTATCCACATAATATTTTTCTTATTTCTCGACAAAAACATATGTTGTGGGTACTCATTAGAAGTGCCTCGGCGAGGCACTTCTGATGAGTACCCACATCATCGTTTTCATTGAGAAATAAGAAAGATATCAGCAGTTTTCGGATGAAAAAAAAAATGCCTTATCTGTTGCTATGTCTTCCTGTCTGTTGTCTTTTGACAGTATGCAGTCAAATTTCAATGCCTTGAACATCTTTGGGGCCATGGAAACTTGTTTGAGGCTTGGGTAGTTCGAGCCACTGAGGGTAAATCATGGTGCCAGGTCAGGAAGCAAATGGCGGTAATTTAGAGAAATATTTTCGATCTTCCGTATAAAAATGGTATGTTGAGTGTACTCATTAGAAACATCTCCTTGAGGTGATTCATATGAGTACACTCAACATACAATATCATGATAAAAAAAAGAAAATTTCCTAAAATTTTTGTTTTCTAGAGCTAGCGGAAGAATTTCGTAGGGACTCAAAAACTGGTTCGAATCAGCCATAGTAAACAAGCAATCAGTGTTCGAGCTATTGAGGTTCGACTGTTCTAGGTTTTATTATGCTCAATCTCTTATCAGTGATAAGACTAATTACCCAGAAACATCTTATTTTTATATCTTTAATTACATAGCAACAGATAAGGCATTTTTTTCATCCGAAAACTGCTGATATCTTTCTTATTTCTCAATGAAAACATATGTTGTGGGTACTCATAAGAAGTGCCTCGCTGAGGCACTTCTAATGAGTACCCACAATGTATGTTTTTGTCGAGAAATAAGAAAAATATTATGTGGATACCCCCTCTTATCTGTAGCTATGTAAAAATTAAAGACATAAGATGTGTGTTGGTCATTAGAATCTGTTCCATAGGTAATATCCCCTCAAAAATATTTATTATCCCTCAGAAGGCCTCTTTACCAACACCTGCTGGGATATCATATTATATTCATGCTTTTAATCTCTTTTGCATAGGGCCTAGGTAGGGGCAGTAAGATCATAAGTAAGTGGTACCACTTTAGGTCTCATTAGCTCGCCTGTACAAAAGTACAGGAAGAGCTATTGCACTACCCCCAGCATCGGCATTGGCATCGGTGTTAGCGTTGGCGTTTGGGGCGTTGGTATTAAAAAAAATGTTAACTTTTTACTTCAAAATTTTTAAGACCTCATATTTTCTAAATCCTCTGATAGATTTAGTTTATATTTGGTATAATTATAAATGTTGGTCCAAAGTTTTATTGCGCCCTATCCATACCCTGCTCATGACTCACGGACAGAAATTTTATGTTAAAGTTTTGCTTCAAAGATTTTAAGATCTCTAATTTCTAAATCCTTGCATGGATTTACTGTATATTTTGTATGATAATAGATATTGGTCCAAAAGTTTATTTGGCACTACCCACACCCCTGCTTATGACTTTTTGGTCAAGGTAATGGACTTAGAAATTTATGTTAAAGTTTTGTGATAAAGTTTTTTTAAGATCTCTTAATTTTTAAATCCTTGTATGGATTTACTTTATATTTGGCATGATTATAGGTAGTGATCCAAAATTTTATTTGGCACTATCCCCGGGGACCCCTGCTTATGATCTGGAGGTCAAGGTCACGGACTTAGAAATTTTATGATAAAGTTTCACCGCAAAGTTCTTAAGATCTTTTATTTACTCAGCTGCTTTTCAAATCATACTATTTATATTTGGTATACAGATAGCAGGTATGGAAGATGTTAATCCAAAATTATATCCAGTACCATGTCTTCCTCCCTCCCTCCACACCGCCTCCCCCTTCCCCCCTCCACACACACACACACACACACACACACACACACACACACACACACACACACACACACACACACACACACACACACACACACACACACACACACACACACATAAAACCATGTTCAGGATTTTAAGGCCTTAATCTTAACCCTAGTCCTGCTGAACCCAGATATGCCCTACCTTTGCAAACAGTGTAGATCCAGATCAGTTGGCTTCTGAAGAAGCCAACTGATTGGATCTACTCTGTTTGTCATTAAGTATGTGAATTTGTATCAACAATCTGGACCAAACAGTCTGATTGGCTGACAATTAGAAAGTGGGCGTGGCATCATAATTTATTCAGCAGGACAAGGGTTAATTTTTTATTTGTTTGATAAGCACAAGTTCAGGCAAGCTATCCTGTATAGCGACAGGTCTTGTTTTAGCAATATCTTTAAGTATTTTACACACATGAGTAATGTGCGTAATGAGTGCTACATCCATAGCTACAGATAAGAGGGGGTATCCTCATAATATTTTTCTTATTTCTCGACGAAAACATATGTTTTGGGTACTCATTAGATGCACCTCGGTGAGACACTTCTAATGAGTACCACATCATATGTTTTCATTGAGAAATAAGAAAGATATCAGCAGTTTTCGGATGAAAAAAAAATGCCTTATCTGTTGCTATGTGTAACATCTATGCATTATGATTGATTAAACTGACACTCTGTTTCAGCTTGGTCCAGGCGACATTATAGATGTTGTAGTTGGTCGTACTGGTGACAAACTCTCAGTAAAACGTGTAAAAGTAATCCAGGTGATGGGTGAAACAAGAAAAGGCAATGAAGTTGTGCGTATAAGGATTTGGCGGATGCCCTTTGAAGTAGATAAACCCGAAAAATATCACCATGATGAGTAAATAGACTGTGACATGACCAGAATATTGACAAAATGAATTTTATAAGCACAGACAATAATTCTATATTTCCAAGCAAAATATATAAATAGTAGTAGAGTCGAACCTCAGTGACTTAAACATCATTGCAACCATGGAAATATGTTCTAGATTTGGGTAGTTTGAACCACAAAGGGTTAATCATAGTGCAAAGTTAGTAGAAAATGGTAATAATATATGGATGTCTTTTTGATTTTCTATATAATAATGGTATGTTGAGTGTGCTCATTAGAATCATCTCAATGAGGCAATCCTAATGAGTACACACAACACATTGGAGACCAGGAGGTCGCGGGTTCAACCACCACCGAGGTTGGCTACATTCTTTCGTGGAGATTGATCATGAAATATTTTCTACGGTCATTCTCTCCCTTCCGCTGATTCAAGAAGGGCAGTTGTCAGTTTCTGGCGAAAGAATGTGCACAATACTGGTTAACCGCTTAGAGGACTAAGCCTGCCCAGTAAACGTGTGGTTAGGTAAACTGACCACGCTCGACATGACCCTTTGGGTTGACTGGGCCGTAAAACCTCAACACAAACAAACAAACACACAACATACAATTTCAATATTGAATAAGAAAATTACCTGAAATATTTGTTTTCTGAAGCTTTCGGAAGAATTTCATAGGGACTCAAAATCCTGTTCGAATTAGCCGTGGTAAATGAGCCATCAGTGTTGGGAGCTATTGAGCTATACCGCATTTCACATAAATAATGCACATACCCCTATAAAACACGGTTAACCCTTAAAGCGCCAATCACAACTATTGTCATCTGCTTTGTCTTCTGCTGGTTACTTTAAAAGTCACTTCTGCAAACAGTGTCGACCCAGATCAGGAGCAGTCTGATCTGGGTCCACACTGTTTGCCTGTATGCAAAAATAAGTTTGAAAAGTCTGCAAGAATATTCAGCAGACGACATAAACAGACGACATTTTCAGATGCAGTTTTTCTTGGCGCTTTAAGGGTTAAAAATTTTCTGGAGTCTTCAGAGTACCCCCCCACCTGCCAAGTACTTTTTATCGCACCTGCTTGTAGCAGGGTGCGATATAGGTGTCCGATTTTCCGTCCGTCCGTCCGTCCGTCCGTCTGTCAACATTTATGTCGACGTTCGACATTTATGTCAAAGTTAGTATTCTAATCAACTACAAGACTAAACAACCATCAAACTTTGCATGAAACATCTCCCTGACCTCCTGACTTTGCAACATAGGCGTCCGCTTTTCCGTATGTCTGTCCATTCGTCCGTCCGCCTGTCAACATTTATGTCGAAGTTCGACATTTATGTCGAAGTTCGACATTTATGTCAATGTTAGTATTTTAATCAACTACAAGACTAAACAACCATCAAACCTTGCACGAAAAACATCTCCCTGACCTCCCGACTTTGCGACATAGGTGCCCACTTTTCCATTCATCTGTCTGTCCGTCTGTCCGTCTGTTAACAGTTCTGTTATGTCAAAGTTCGACATTTATGTCAAAGTTAGTATTCTAATCAACTACAAGACTAAACAACCATCAAACCTTGTATGAAATATCTCCCTGACCTCCTGACTTTGCGACATAGGTGCCCGCTTTTCCATTCGTCTGTCTGTTCGTCCGTCCGTCTGTCTCTTAACAGTTCTGTTATGTCGAAGTTCGACATTTACGTCAAAGTTAGTATTCTAATCAACTACAATTCTGCAGCAACCATCATACCTTGCATGACACATCTCCCTGACCTCCTGACTTGGCAGATATGTTGACCCAGTGACCTTGACCTATATTTTGCGCTCCATTGACTTTGACACAATTTACCTTGACGTTCCAGATCTTCTCAACTATAAGGCGTACAACAACCAAACCTTGCATAGTGCTTCTCCTAGATGTACTGACTTGGCAGGTACCTTGATCCAGTGACCTTGACCTATATTTTGCGCTCCAGTGACTTTGACATATTTTGCGTCGATGTTCGATATCTCCTCAACTGTAAGGCCTACAACCATCAAACCTTGCAAAGTGCTTCTCCTCAATGTACTGACTCGGCAGATACCTTGACCTGGTGACCTTGACCTATATTTTGGCTGCAGTGACTTTGACATAATTTACGTCAACGTTCCAGATCTCCTCAAGTGTAAGACCTCTAGCCACCAAACCTTGCATAGTGCTTCTCCTATATGTACTGACTTGGCAGGTATCTTGACCCGGTGACCTTGACCTATATTTTGCGCTCCAATGCCTTTTACACATTTTACGTCAACGTTCAATATCTCCTCAACTATAAGGCCTACAACCATCAAACCTTGCATAGTGCTTCTCCTCAATGTACGGACTCTGTAGGTACCTTGACTGGGTGATCTTGACCTATATTTCACGCTCCATTGACTTTTACACCTTTTACGTCACCCGTCCATATGTCCTCAACTGTAAGGCCTTCAACCACCAAACCTTATATAGCACTTCTTCTCGATGTACTGACTCGACAGGTACCTTGTACTGGTGACCTTGACCTATATTGTGCACTCCAGTGACTTTGACACATTTTATATTGATGTTCGGTATCTCCTCAAATATAAGACCTACAACCACTAAACCTTGCATAGTGCTTCACCTCATTGCATTGGCTTGACAGGTACCTTGACCCGGTGACCTTGACCTATATTTGACACATTTTATGTTGATGTTTGATAACTCCTCAACTATAAGGCCTACAACCACCATACCTTGCATTGTGCTTCTCCTTGATGTACTGAATTAGCAGGTACCTTGACCTGTGACCTTGACCTATATTTCATGCTCCAGTGACTTTTACACATTTTACGTCAACGTTCCATTATCATTGGGCTGTATGATACGAAAAGTCAGTGCTGAAGATATAGCCATTAGACAATTTTTTCAACCCAGTTTTCCAAGTAAGCACTGCTAAGAATGAAGTAAACTTATTTAATAACCACATTCTGATTGTAGCTCCTTTGACTTTTGCGCCAGCAGGTGCGATGACGCCTTCCGCGGAATTCTTGTATCAAGTTTTATATAAAAGAAAAAAAAAAACGAAAAAAACATACATTGTGGGTAATGAGAATGGCCTTGACAAGTCAAGACAATTCTAATGAGTAGCCACAACATATACTTTTATAAAGAAAATTGGAAAATAATATCCCATAAAACTATTAAATTACCCCTTCAAGACATCCACTGTGGCTCTTTCTTTTAAGCGTGCCCTTTTTAGATGAATATTTTACTGCAAGATTTTTCTACTAATTTTGAAAAACCTATGTGTACCGGTACACAGTGCAATGATTAGGTCAAATTTGTTAGGTATTTTCATGTATTACCCTTTTTACGATAAATATCCAGACACCTTAACCCCTTTACCCATGTCATGCTGAATAAATTAAGATGCCCACTTCAAATTTTCAGCCAATCAGATTACTAGATTGAAGTTGTTGATATAAATTCACATATTACATATCTGAAGCCATTTTTAGTAATTTCTGTAGGAAGTATAATTCCCAGAAAGAAATATTCCTTTAGAACACTATAACACTGCATGTTGAGACTAGATGATGTAATATCACAGAACTTATTGACGTCATTTGAAAGAGCATAAAACAGAATCTGAAGAAAAAAAAAATTATGAATGTAATATATAAGTTAATGGTCAAAGAAATAAGACAAAAAAACAGCTTTTTTAATGTTTCGACTTCACGTCTTCTTCAGAACTAAACTCAATATTGAAAAACAATAAACGTCATGTCCGTTTGTGAAAACATAACGCCATGTTACGCGGCAAATAACTTTACCAGATCATTCAAACCCGAGTATATGAAAAGAGCCGATCAGACTGCATGGATGCGCAGGCTGGTCTGTGCCTATCTCGCTCGCAAAAGGCATAAAGAAGGCTTTTTCATGATTTTTCCACAGCAAAATGTGACAAAATGGATCAAAATCAATTGATAAATAGGTAAGTTAATACACACTGAGTTTAAAATAAGGAAATATTTCCCTCGAGACTTGCAAATCTTATAAACAAACTCGTGCTATGCACTGGTTTGTTTATAGGATTTGCAAATCTCTCAGGAAATATTTCCTGTATTTTAAACTCGGGATACATTCACCTCTATATACTGAATAAAAACAGTGCATTATCCAAATCAGTTGGCTTCTTCAGAAGCCAACTGATCTGGATCTACACTGTTTGCAAAGGCAGGGTATATCGGGGTTCAGCAGGATCAGGGTTAAATAATATTTTTCTAAATTTGGAGCACGTTCATTTCATAATTTGTTGACGTGTCTGAAAACTGCTGGATAAGTAGCAAACAGTGTAGACGCTGATCAGATGCTGCATAACAGGTAGCATCTGATCTGGGTCTATGCTGTTTGCTCAGACTTATCTAACTGAATGCATAGGTTGAATATGATAAATTGTACCGTCCCAGGAGTTCTTGGACATGTATTGGCTATAGGGTGATACAAGATGTGATTTGAAAATACCGTATTCAGCCTAATTACTGCACTGTGTACTTAGGTTTTTCAAAATTACTGGGAAAATATCTAGTAAAGTATCCACCTAATAAGGGTCCACTTTAAGAAAGACAGCAGAGAACTTTGTGAGGAACATATTTAATGATGCTTATGCAATATTTTTTCTGATTTTCTGTATAAATACATATGTTGTGGGTACTTGTTTGAATTGCCAAAACAATTCAATGAGTACACACAAGCAATTCAGTGAGTACACGTTATATTCTTGACTTGCCAAGGCAATTCAAATGAGTATACACAACATATGCTTGACTTGTCAAGGCAATTCAAATGAGTACACACAATATATGATACTCATCAAGGCAATTCAAATGAGTACACACATCATATGCTTTTATTAAGAAGTAGATAAAAGTACACAGGCTGTAATCTGAAGACTTAGAAACTGCTTGACTGTGCGCTTTTAGGATATGTGCAGTAATTAGGTTGAATATGATAGTGATGTCATTTTTGCTTCAATTGTTTACAATTGAGCAGTAGTATATCAAATGCCAAAATTTCTTTAGGGTAGTTGTCCATGTGATTATTAGCTCACCTGAGCCAAAGACTCACTAGTGAGCTTATAGTATGACTAGCCTCTGTTGTCATCGCCTGTAGTCTGTCAACATTTTCAGACATCTTCTCCTCTGAAACCACTGGGCCGATTGAAGTCAAGTTTCATGTGTAGCATCCATGGGATGGGGGAACAAAAGGTTTTAGCAGGGTCCAGGTCACACGACCAAGATGGACGCCATGCCCATATAAAGTAAAAACCCTTCAAAAATCTTCTTCTCCGGAGCAAGTAGGCGGATTGTCATGAAACTTGGTATGTAGCATTGGGGACTCAAGACAATCATAGTTTATTCAAATGATGACACTTGGTTGGCCTTGACCTGTTTTAGGCCAAGGTCAAATTTGTTCCACAGACTTTTGTATTGGAAAAAGTCAAAACCTTGCATTTTTCAGAAACTATTGCAGCTTGTGGTCTGAAAATTGGTAGATACAGTGAGCTAAATGAGCAAATAAAACTACATGAGTATTCAAGGTCAAGGTCTTGGCCAAAGGTCATTCAGATATGAAAATTAAAGCTTGTTTTTTCTCAAAAACAACTGAGCCATTTGTAACCAAATTTCATATGAGAATTTTTAGGAACAGGAAAATGAAAATTTATTTATATGAGTTTGGTCACCTGACCAATATGGCTGCCATGCACATATAAGGTAAAAACCCTTCAAAAATCTTCTTCTCTAGAACCAGTAGGCCAATTGTCATGAAACTTGGTATGTAGCATTTGGGACTGGAGCCAATTATAGTTTGTTCAAATGATGGCACTTGGGTGGCCTCGATCTATTTTAGCCAAGGTCAAATTTGTTCACAGACTTTTGTATTAGAAAAAGTCAAAACCTTGTATTTTTTAGAAACTACTGCAGCCTGTGGTCTGAAAATTGGTAGATGCAATGAGCTAAATTGGTAGATGCAATGAGCTAAATGAGTAAGAAATTTAACCTTGTTATTCTCAGAAACTACTGGGACATTTGTAACCAAATTTCATATGAAAATTTTTTATGAACAAGAAAACGAAATTATTTAATATGAGTTTAGTCACATGCCCAAATAAGGTCAAAACCCTGTAAAAATCTTCTTCTAAGGAACTGGTGGGCTGATTATCATGAACTTGGTATGTAGCATTGGGGATTCAAGCCAATCATAGTTTATTCAAATGATGACCCCTAAATGGCCTTGGTCTATTTTAGGCCAAGGTCAAATTTAGATACATAGGCTTTCGTATTGGGAATAAGTCAAAACTGTGTATTTTTCAGAAACTATTCCAGCCTGTGATCTGAAAATTTGTAGTTCCAAGTAGCTAGATAAGTAAATGAAACTATATGAGTATTCAAAGTCAAGGTTATTCCTTGACCTTGGCCCAAGGTCATTCAGATATGAAAATTAAAACTTGTTTTTTTTTTTCAGAAACCACTAGGCCATTTTTAACCAAATTTCATAGGAAAGCTTTTAGGAACAAGGAAATGAAAATAAATAAATATGAGTTTGGTCACATGACAAGTATGGCTGCCATGCCAGTATGTGGTAAAATCATTGAAAAAATCTTCTTCTCTGGAACCAATGGACTGATTGCCTTGAAACTTGGTATGTAGTATTGGGGTTGTGGGGCCCATCGTAGTTTATTCAGATGATGACTGGCTTGTCCTTGACCCAGTTTACATTAATGTCAAATTTGGTTGCATATGCTTTTGTTTGGGAAAAAGTGGAAACTATTGCTGCCTGTAAACTTTAATTTTGTATTTGCAATCAACTATACATGTATATGAGTAAATGAAGCTACATGAGTATTAAAGGTCAAGGTCACTCTTCAACCTTAGCACAGAATTTAACATAATCAGCAAATAAACTCATGGTACAGACCCCTGGGTTCATGATCCTAAGGAGGGACATAAGGCCCCATAACATGAGCCTGGCTTCCAGTAAGCATATCAACGACCCATGGGACAGTCTTCTATAATGACCTTCAAATTCATTTAAAAAAACACTTAGCACTCAGGTGAGCGGTGTAGGACCATTGGTCCTCTGGTTTTAAACTTTGCTCAAATGTTTGCCATACCAAGATGATTATCAGGGCCCAGTTGTTCAAAGCATCGTTAGCTTAACAAGCTTGTTAAGGGTCATTTCGTTAACTGTTTTAGCAGATTCAATACACAATATTCTGATATTTTTTGCTGAAAAAATGTGAGTAGCTTTTGCACTGCAAAAGCTACTCACATTTTTTCAGCAAAAAATTTCAGCATATTTGCGTTTCACTCGATATAAATTTTAACGAATCGTTAACTAACGATATCGTTAGCTTTGAACAACTGGTCCTGAACTCATAAATCAATCCTGTCAAATGAAAGTCAAGATCACACTTCAAGGACAAAGTTCAAAGGGCAATATTTCGTGTCCACTCTATAACTTTAATATAGGGATCAAACATGGTTTTTCATGTGTTGACATTCGCCAGGTCCCGAGGGAGGTGTTGAAAACCGAGGCCGGAGGCCGCGGTTTTCAACACCTCCCTAGGGACCTGGCGAATGTTAATGCATTGAAAAACCATGTTTGATCGCTATTATTGCATAAAAACTGAAAACATTTGCAACATTTTGCGTTATTTCTTGTACTATTTTGTTTTGCCTTTTCACTGATGTCTCGCGAATGCAATTTCCACAGACTATGCTCGTTCTAGGGCCAGACACTACACATCTCGTGATGGCAGCAATTCTGTGGCCCCAGTATAGGCATATTGAAAGTTGCGTAGCTGTGCATTAACAGTGCGTGAATTGCCTTGTTAATACACAACTTTTTGCCGGTTAATGCACAGCTGTAAATAACGTACGGCACTGCTTTTTATGCAATAATTAAGTACAAGTTTTCTTCATGGAACTTTGTACAAATATAAGGCATGACCAGACAATGTGCAGAGAAAATGAGACCATAATCCTACTTCCAGTTCTCACGTAATTATGCTCTTTTGTTTATTTTAATCAATATTTTATGTCTGCTCTGTAACTTCAGATCTGTTTAAGTTTCCTTTATGAACCTTTGTACAAATATAAAGCATGATCAGACGATGTGCAGAGAAAATGAACCATAACCTACTTTCAGCTTTGATGTATTTATGCCCCTTTGTTTATTTCATATAGAGAGGTTGCATCAGCTCTATAACTTTAAAACCTTCCAAGATTTCTATATGAAACTTTGTACAAATATAAGGCAGGATCAGATGATGTGCAGAGAAAAAGAACCATACCTCTACTTTCTGTTCTGCTGTAATTATGCCCATTTGTTTATTTCATATTGTGAGATTGTGTCCCGCTTTATACTTTAAAACCATTTAAGATTTCTTGATAAAGTTTGTTTTCAAACATAAGTCATGATCAGAGGATGTGCAAACCGGCACAGTGGCTCAGTGGTAGAGCGTCCGCTTTGTGACCGGGAGGTTGCGGGTTCGATCCCCGGCCGGGTCATACCAAAGACTTTAAAAATGGTACTAGCTGCTCTTTCGCTTGGCGCTCAGCATTAAGAAAGTAGAGCTAGAACTGGTCAGCTCAGTGTCAGTATAATGTGACTGGGTGGAATATCATGTCAAAGTGTCTGGGGCGTGATATTTCAGTGAGGCAGCACTCTAAAAGAGAGCATTGAGCTCCCTGCCACATCCAGACACCGTCGCGATATGACTGAAAAAGGTTGAAAGCGACGTTAAGCCCAAATCAAACAAACAAACAAACAGAGGATGTGCAGAGAAAAAGAACCATAACCCTACTTTCAGTTTTGATGAAATTATGCCCCTTTGTTTATTTCAGGCAGTATTCCGTGTTGGCTTTATAACTTTAAAACTGTTTAGGAATTTTTCATGAAATTTTCCGCATGATATCGATGTGAAGAGAAAAGAAACCATAACCGTACTTTCAGTTCTGACATAATAATGCCCCATTGTCTATTTAATATAGTGAGGTTGTATCCCCATTTCCTCACCCTTTAAGATTTCTTTATGAAACTTTGTACAAATACATTAGAGAATGACCAGAGAAATGGAACATTAATCTTTCTTCCAGTTTTTATGTAATTATGCCCCTTTGTATATACATGTATTTGATATAGTGAAATCTGTTCACTCCATATCTCCTTCACAAGGATTGCCCTTGACCTTTGTCCAGAGTCATGGGAAGGGTGAAGTTACAATTCTTTACCAAAAAGCACTGAAGCTATTGATATTCTTCCTGAATTTTTTGTGACCATTTACTTACTAAGCACAAAACCAAGTTAGCGGACTTAATTGTCAGAGGCATCAGGCTTTATTTTGCTTGGATTCCAAGGGAATCTATACAGGACCATTATGGTTCTCTTGTTTGCTAATATAATGCAAATATTCCAGTTACTGACAAACCATTATTCAATGTATTGTATCATCTACTACCAAAATCCCTTATGGGTGTATATGCCCCACGCAGTGGAGCTCTTTTATTTATCTAAAGCTATGCTTAGGAATATTCATTTTACATAGGTGTGTTTACATAATAACATGCAAAATGTGCTGATCAAGATCAGGTTATGAGTTCTTGCAGCTTGATTATGATATTTTGCTAAGCAATTTATGGGCATTATAGAATATAAATAATATACCGTAATAACCCCAGGTATTGGGACAGATAGGCCTTTGCAAACAGCGTAGACCCAGATCAGATGCTGCATTCTGCAGCATCTGATCTGGGTCTACACAGTTTGCCATACATAAAGCAATATTAACAGAAACATTAACAGGTAGTAGAATGGACTATTTCAAATATTAGGACAAGTATGGTAGTAGATAAGGTGTCCTCATACTTAGGGTTAATACACTAATGGTAGATGTATGGTTAGATAGTATGGCTGCCCTTGCCGGTCAGGGTCTGTGTGGTTCACGGATACAGCATGATAAAGTACCTTTCTTACTCACATAGTTACAGATAAGAGGGGGTATCCACATAATATTTTTCTTATTTCTCGTCGAATACATATGTTGTGGGTACTCATTAGAAGTGCCTCACAGTGCTTCTAATGAGTACCCACAACATATGTTTTTATTGAGAAATAAGAAAGATATCAGCATTTTTCGGATGAAAAAAGCACCCTATCTGTTGCTATGTACTCATACTGTGCAACCTTTCTACAGCAGCCAGCTTTGGGATGCCATAGGGGTGGTTGGGTGTGGCCAAGGTGTTGGGTATCTTACGTCACCAGGGCATCCAACTGATATTGGCTTACAGTTATGCAAGGCCTGCTAAGGGTAGAGGAGGAATGTTTTTATTTCTTCTGTTTCTTCACTCTCATTCCTGTTCCTCTCTCTTCCCTGTCCCTCTCTTTCATCTCTTCTACTCTTCTATCTCTTTTCTCCCCTACCCTGGGAGATGACACAAAATGACCCAAAAGGGTTGACCTGTCGTTAAACCCCAACACAATGAAAAATTTGGGATGCCATAATGTTTGGTGAGTGCTGTAATGATCTGTGTTGATTTTGTTTAAAACTATAAATTCTTTATAACATTTTATTTGAAAGTAATGCTTTTTGTACTGGGTAAAAAATTCGGCATTTTGAAAACTTTCTAATTTTTGCCAGAAATAGATGCAAATTGTCTCCTTAGTTTTTCTTGTTTATTTTGCCAGAAAATATCAAATCCTATTTTCTGGCAGAAATAAGAAAAATATTGTCAATTTCTCATCTGCTGTATTTGTCCATAGCGTGCTAAGTGATAACTGCTCTGTGTCCATTGTTTAAATTTTGGAAAAGGTACAAGCTATATAAAAAGCCTTGTGTGCAGCTTCAACCCTGTCCAAGAAATCAACAATCCCAACTTATATATTCAAATGTGGGGTAAAAAAGACAGGTCAATTTGCTCTAGCTATATAGTACTTATTACAAAATAGTAAGGTCCCAAAGAATAAGCATTGTTATGATTACCTATTTAATGGTTTTAACACTTTGCATGCTGGGCAAAAATATCAGCAGACAACATTTTGAAGTTATTTTTCATATTTTCCTTGAAAATAAGATTTGACATTTATGCAATTTATTTCCATAGGACATATCTCCATAGCATGGTTACACTTTGCACTCTGAAAATGAATTCAGCAGACAAAAAATTAATGAAAACCAAACCTGTGTTAAGCAAGCACCTGTGGGAAAGCCAAAAAGTGTTTGCCTAGTACAGGTAAATTTCGACTTCCTTCAGTGGGGTCAGAAATAGTGGTTTTTTTAGACAGATGGTACTCAATACAGATGACCATTAAGACAGGTTTGACTGTATTTTTCTTATTTTTTTTCTCAGCAAACAGGTCATTTGGGCCATCTATTCTGGTTTGGGGGCTGGGTTGGGGTTGGGTATGGGTGTGATCAAGGCATCTGTTGTTCTCATTAAGACTTTGAATTTGACACCACATTTGAGAGTGGTTAGAGCTAGATGTGGGTGAGACACACTAAACTTCTACCACTCTCTGGCCATTTTCAGCAGATGACAAATTGACAACATTTTTCTTATTTTTTCCTAGAAAATAGGCTTTGACATTTCATGCAATTGTCTCATAAGTATGTAATTTGTCCTGCCAACAAATCTCAAATTACTAACAATTGTAAATTCTTTGTTGCTAAACATAGCTAAGCATGAACATTTCTCTACTAATAAATATGAAAATGCCAACTATTGTTGGCATTTTCTTATTTATTAGCAGAGAAAATTTCATGCTCAGCTGAGTTGAGCATGATAAAAGTTTATAACCCGAGGGCCTGGCTGAGCAATTAGCATTCCCGACTTTGGATAACAAAGTCTGGAGGCAGAATTCAGCTCATCATTATCTCTGAGATCATGATATGGGCTTTGCCGTGCAAAAACTTGTCTTTGAGCATATATGAACAGTCTGATCAGGGCCTTCACACTCCACTGGCAAGCAGTGCAGATCCAGATCAGTTGGCTTCTTCAGAAGCCAACTGATCTGGATCTACACTGTTTGCAAAGGCAGAACATATCCGAGTTCAGCAGGACTAGGGTTAAATGACTACACTTGCTTTGTGTAGGGTTTTGGCATAATACTGTATGTACCCTAGTATTCAGATAGATAGGCCTGGTTTGTGTATTTGATTTGGAGTTTTATGGCCCTGTCATACAGTTGACTACATGATACCGTGGTAATTTTTTTTTGCTACAGTGTAGAGCTTTCCAGGATGGCAAAGCAAGGAGGTAGCAAATCGTTAGTTCCTTTTCATATGCAAGACATATTGTGCGATTTCATTTTTAGAATCATAGACTTGACGCTAACGTCCTTACAATTGTTTGGACTTTGTAATAGTGCTCTTTTTGTATGGTAGGCTGCTAACTGTGGCAAGAATTTGACAATAAAACAATGACTGATCGACAGAATATGGAAATGAAGTAAAGAGCCATCATAGTTTCATTACGAAAACACGCCTATTCAAATGTATTGAAAATTTCAGCACCAAAAACTGAAAGTTTTCAGATAAAAATTCTGATATTTTTCATAATTCTGCTCAAAACATAGATAGTGGGTACTCATTAGAACTGCCTCATCGAGGCGGTTCTAATGAGTACCCACAGTCTATGTTTTTGAGCAAAAATAAGAAAAATTATGTATACCCCTGTAAACCCGTTTTACTATATAAAAGTGGGGTTTAAGGGGGTCAAAATTAAATAGGTATGTTTTCGTGATGCTGTCATTTTATCTGTTACTCAGCAAAAGGAGTCCCTGAAATTCTCTCCCTAGTCCTGAAAAGCCAAAGATAGCTCTCTGGTTGATGATATTCAGGTGTGACCCATTGTAGTTGGAGACTTCTAAAGGGTAATTGACAAACAGTGCAGACCCAGATCAGACACTGCAGAATGTGGCATCTGCTCAGGGTGTCCACTGTTTGCAAATAGTTTCTCTAGGAATATCTGAATCTCAAGCTGGATGTACCTTGAAATTGGAGCCAGCGTTGGTGGCTTGGATGCGCGTCTGACTGGTGATCAGGAGGTTGAGGGTTGGACCCCCGCCGGGTCGGCAATATTCTTTTGTGGAGATTGATCATGAAATATTTTCTACGGTCATTCTCTCCCTTCCGCTGATTCAAGAAAGGTAGTTATCAGTTTCTGACAAAAGAATGTGCACAATACTGGTTAACCACTTAGAGGACTAAGCCTGCCCAGTAAAATTGTTGTAGGTAAACTGACGGCGCTCGACATGACCCCATTGGGTTGACTGGGCCAGATAACCTCAACACAAAATCAACACAAATGAACAAAACCTTGAAATTGGAGTCTTCCAATATATAGCGTGGGAGTCTATTCAGTCTACAATAGGTTAAAAAATCGGATGGTTTACTGTGTAGACCAGAATAGTATTCAGCCGTTTTACTCAAGTGCTTTTTCTCTGTAGATGTTGGTTTTGTTTACCGTGTAGAACCTTTATTTTGTAACCATCGTTCTGTTAGATTATGCATCATCATTAGTGTATCACTTTATGATATGCCCTTCTGAATGCAACCACCACCTGTGCATATCAAGACGGCTTTTAGACACCCAAAATCTGCTAATTGCAGAGTTCTTGTTACAGGCTAGTGCAGCACCACCATGTTGAACTAGGTGAGCTTTAACTTCTAAGCTGGTGTTTTTCATTAAATTCTGTCTGACATGTTTCACACATATATGTGTTTCATGTGTAGATGTTTTCTTGTTCTCAATTGAGACCTGAATATGGAACTGCATTCAGAACAAAGATGTGTAACAGTCAAAACAAAAGACTCATCCATAGCTTGGAATGTGAAAGCAAAATGTAACATTTATACAGTAAAGTTCCTAAATATTTGGACACTCAAAAAGTAGCTGTAATTATACTGAACAGTGTGGCTTTACTATGGAGTAATATGGGTCTGGAAGAGGCAGAAGGAATGGCAAACAGTGTAGACCCTGATCAAACTGATCAGTCTGATCTGGTTGTCAGTCTGATCTGGGCCTGCTTTGTTTGTCGGATTTTCACCAAACTTGATATACGGGGTATTATTGTTTCATGTTTTTATTCATTTTCATAATTTTCTTCCCTGGTCCTGCTAAACCAATATACCCTTGCATTTGCAAACAGTGAAGATCCAGATCAGTTCGCTTCTATCCAGATCAGTTGGAAGAAGTCAACTGATCTGAATCTGCACTGTTTTGTCATTCAGTATGTGAATTTATATCAGCAATCTGGATTAATCTGATAAGTTGACAGTTAGAAATGGTGGTGACATCTTAATTTATTCAGCATGCCAAGGTTAATCAACAGAGTTTAGTTCAAACAAACTCCCTTGCCTAACACCTCCACAGTCCTTTGATCTGACAGGATTCGTTTGATTATCCTTTAACCCATTGTAGACTGAATAAACTCCCTCACACTGTAAAGTGGAAGAGTCCAATTTCAATTTTAGGAACTTCAGGCTATAAGATTTAGATATTCCTAGAGGAAAATGGCTAAACTATTTGCAAACAGTGGAGACCCTGATCAGATGCCGCATTCTGCAGTGTCTGATCTGGGTCTGCACTGTTTGTCAGTTACCCTTTTAGAAGTCTCCAGACTACAATGGGTTAAGCCACACTGTTAAATTATAGCAAACAAAATTTTCATTTTCTTTTTTTTTTTTTTTTTTTTTTTCTCAGGGAAAATTAGTCTTGAGAATCATCAAACAGGTCATGAATCGTCTGCCAATCAAAAGTATAGCAAACCTTTTTTTGTTCTATTTTCTCTGAAACTAATAATATTAAAAAAAATCAAAATGTTGTTTGCTGCAGTTGTGATTGGCATTTTAAGGATTCACCCATTTTAGTCTGGAGACCCCCAAAAGGGTAATTGGCAAACAATGCAGACCCAGATCAGACACAACATTATGTGGCATCTGATCAGGGTCTTCACTGTTTGCATTAAATACTGGAATTTTTATAAAGCATAGTAATAATAAAAACTAACCAGACTCCCTGGTATGGGAAATAGGTTCAAAGAGATGTGGTAGAAGAGTCCACTCTTGTAGTCCACTCAACAAAACTGGATGGTTGCAAAAATAAACAAGATTATTTCTGTTAATATTTATTATAAAGTATCATATTAAAGCATGAACATATGTGTATATATAAAATTAACACCTTATAATTATATGGGTATGTATATATAAATGTTAAAGACAAACAACCTATAGCTGAGTAAACAGTAAACAAAATATTCAAACTATTCCATGTGAAAAATAAAATACCTTTGGGGCATATGTGGACAGCAGCAGTCTGATCAAGGTCTTTGCTGTCTCCTTAAAGAATTATGGGATACCATAGGATATATCAATACATCACAACTGCTTAATAACAAAATTGCAGGGATCCAAAACAAAATTTATAGTTTATGTTGAAAGAGGACCATTTTTCTATATATCTTTTTGTATCCAAACAAAAGTATTTGGTTTGTATAAAAAAATGATCACTCCATTAATGGTCATTTTTCTATGTATCTTGTCGTATCTAAACAAAACTATAGAGATTTTATAAAAATGACCATTTATGGTCAATTTTCTATATGATCTATACATTTTTGTAGTGTCCAAACAATTTTTAAATTATGTATAAAAATGACTATTTATGGTCATTTTTCTATATAATCTACAAATTTTTGTTTGGGTACAGGACTTTTTGGTCCACCTTAAAACCCTCTTATATCTGAAACCATCTTATAATTATGAAGCAACCAGTGTATAGAGCATAAGCCTTTATCAAATTACATTACGAAAATGTGCCTATTCAAATATACTGAAAATTTTATCACCAAAAAAAATGAACATTTTCAGATAAAAAATTCTGATATTTTTCATATTTCTGCTCAAAACATAAATTGAGGGTACTCGTTAGAACCACCTCGGCAAGGCAGTTCTAACGGGTACCCACAATCTATGTTTTTCAGCAGAAATAAGAAAAATAATGTATACCCCTGTAAACCCCAGATTTCCTATATAAAAGTGGGGTTTAAGGGGGTCAAAATTATATAGGTTTGTTTTCGTAATGTATGGCTTTGATGGCTGATCTGGATTTTTACTGTTAGCAAATATCCTGAACACATCTTTCCTCAAAGCATAACACTTTTGTAAATGTCATATACTGAATTTACCTTAACTATTCAGATCGAAATAGCTTTCCAAAATGCAGACCCAGATCCCGATCAGACTGCACCAAAATAAGCTGTTAATCAGAGTCTGTACTTTTTACCATTCCACCAGCACCCTTTGTGTTTTAGCATGCTGCGGTAAAATATTCAGCAGATGACATTTTGAGGTATGTTTTCTTATTTTCCCCAGAAAATAGGCTTTAATATATCAATTTGCATGAAATGTTGAAGCTATTTTCTGGGAAAAATAAGAGAAATATTGTCAGTTTGTTGTCTTAAGAGAAATATTGTCAGTTTGTTGTCTTCTGAACTAGCCCAGAGATCAATGGATAATCAAATGGACTTGTTCAGGCTTTAGGACAAGGCCAGAAAGGAGTTACAGGGAACTTATACACTTTCAGAGGAGATAACTGTCAAAATTGATTTGCCTCCCTTTGAAAAAAGGTCTGCTCTAAAAGACTCTTTAGAGTAGACTTTTTTTTTAAAGGGGCTTAGTGTGTAGGAACGCAAACAGGAATTCACAAAAGCTGTCTCCCTTGTAAAAAAAATTGTGTTTGTGCTTTGTGTTGAGGTTTTATGGCCCAGTCAACCCAGTTGCAAGCATAGTCAGTTTACCTAACCACAAAATTTTTATTTTTACTGGGCAGGCTGGGGGTCGAAACCACAACTTCCTGATCACCACTTGAATGCACATCCAACTGAACTACTGAGGCAAATCTGTCAAGTGTCTGGTTCCCTTCAAATGCTTGAATATTCAGGGTATTTATAGGACATGATGTTTGAAGGTCTACGGAAAAAGTATCTGCATGTAGTCTTTTCTAAAGCCGAGCTGTCGGGCAGCGATATTCTGATGAGATAATCCCAAGGACATACCATCAGTCAGTTAGAAAAAAACAAATCATAGCCATGACACATATATCCTATACAATGAATTCTGCACTGACACATTAAAAATTTCAAACAGTGCATATATGACAATCAGCCAATCACATGAGAGTATATGATCATGAATATTAATGTGATGTACCAATATAGTGTACAACAAACAAAGCTGATACAGAATGTAAAACAACCAAAAAAAACTCTGATATGATTTATCTTGTATTTGATTTTCAATTTAATAGCAAGACACTTTAACCCTGGTCCTGATGAACCTGGATATGTCCAGCCTTTGCAAGCACTGAAGATTCAGATCAGTTGGTTTCTGTCTGAAGAACCAACTGATTTAGATCTACACAGTTTGTCACTCAGTATGTGAATGTATATCAGCAACATGGATAAAATCATCTGATTGGCTGAAAATCAGAAGTGGGTGTGGCATCTTAATTTATATATCATGCAGGGCACTCACAGCTCCAGCTAAGAGGCAGTATTCAGAGATTTTTTTTTTTTTTTTTTTTTAATTTCTTCATGAAATTCTGCATTGTGGGTACTCTTTCAACTGCCTAGATGGAGCAGTTTTAACAAGCATTTTCATGTTTCTTACAGAGAAATAAGAAAAATTATCAGTACTTCTGAATAAAACAAAATTTTATCTGGAGCTATGCTAACAACACACTTTAATACTGACTTGATTATAGAATAATGCAGGTAAAAAAAAACAAAAAAAAAAAACGCCTGTACAAACATACCCTAAAAAACATTGAGCAAAGTTTCCTTGGTGTCGACTATCAGCACAAATACATTTAACGTTTAGCATGCCGGGATAAAAATTTCAGCAGGCAACATAACTTTATTTAAAAATAAAAAAATAAAAAATAAAACCAGAAAATAGGCTTTGACATTTCATGCAAATCATACATGCCA
This sequence comes from Anodontia alba, assembly GCA_964016985.1. Classification (NCBI taxonomy): domain Eukaryota; kingdom Metazoa; phylum Mollusca; class Bivalvia; order Lucinida; family Lucinidae; genus Anodontia; species Anodontia alba. Next base: position 41,425,730 of record OZ024824.1, on the reverse strand, counting down.
TATCTCACACTGTGAGATAAAATCTCAGAATTTGGCACGTCTGGAAAGCAATTCCCATAAAAAATTCAAAATAGAATTTTCAGACCATTTTACAACAGATTTTATGAAGAAATAAACATAAACTAGAGCTGGTGTTTGTAAAACACTATGCCCCCAACTGCCTGACACTAACACTGCTTGACTCCAACATTGCTTGCCCATGACGATAACAACAATACAAATATACGAGATTTCAATGTTATTTTATTAAAAGGGAAATAACTCTAAAATGGGAGATAATTTGGATAGGAAAAAAAATATGGGTCACCTACTTTTTCATGAGGAATCCATATATGAAATTTCAAACTAGCATGCACAGTTCAAAACTTATGCTATGCATCAAAAAGTGTGCAATGTAAAAATGCCCAAAATGACAAAGGGCCATAACTTAAGACGTACTTTTCAGAATTTATTCAGAAGTTAATCAGGTCATCTACTCATCAATACCAATCTATTCACCAAGTTTCAAGGCTCTAGCTTCAATAACTTTTGAGATATTTTGCTGACAAGATTTCATCTATATTTTTTCAAAGGGCCATAACTCAGGAAAGGGGCATAATCCTGATGGGAAAAAAATACGGGTCAGCTATTTTTTCATGAGGAATCCATATATGAAATTTCAAAACCCTAGCCTGCACAGTTCAAAACTTATGCTATGCATCAAAAAATGTGCAACGTAAAAAAGCCCAAAGTTATAAAGGGCCATAACTCATGAAGTAATTTTCAGAATTTATTCAAAAGTTAATCAGGTCATCTACTCATCAATACCAATCTATTCACCAAGTTTCAAGGCTCTAGCTTCAATAGCTTTTGAGATATTTTGCTGACAAGAATTCATCCATATTTTTTCAAAGGGCCATAACTCAGGAAAGGGGCATAATCTTGATAAGAAAAAAAATATGTGTCAGCTATTTTTTCATGAGGAATCCATATATGAAATTTCAAAACCCTAGCATGCACAGTTCAAAACTTATGCTATGCATCAAAAAGTGTGCAATTGTAAAAATGCCCAAAGTTATAAAGGGCCATAACTCATGAAGTAATTTTCAGAATTTATTCAAAAGTTAATCAGGTCATCTACTCATCAATACCAATCAATTCACCAGGTTTCAAGGCTCTAGCTTCAATAGCTTATGAGATATTTTGCTGACAAGATTTCATCTATATTTTTTCAAAGGGCCATAACTCAAGAAAAGGGGCATAATCCTGATGGGAAAAAAAATACGGGTCAGCTATTTTTTCATGAAGAATCCATATATGAAATTTCAAAACCCTAGCATGTATGGTTTAGAAGTTATGCTATGCATCAAAAAGCGTAACGGACGGACGCACGGACGCACGCACGGACGCACGCACAAACGTCCCAGAAGCAATATGCCCCTCCAACTTTTTCGAAGTTGGGGGCATAATCACACACTGTTGCAGTTTTCACAAGCTTCTTATATGAAACAAAAGTCATTAGACTATATTGGGGGAGCTCCCAAGTGATGTTTATGGAAATCTCATAGAACTTTGTCAAATCTCCTTTAAAATTCTGCCTTATCTCACAGAATTTAGTCCACAGCGTATGGCATGTATGATGAAATGTCAATGCCTATTTTCAGTGAAAATAAGAAGACAACTTACATGAAAAGACAAAGCCTATTCTCTGCGAGAAACACGAAAAATGTAATCTATCTGTCATCTGCTGAAGTTGCCAGAGAGTGATAATGGTTAAAATAATCAAATATTGGTAATTTATTGCATAGAAAATCAAAAATAACCTTGAGCAAAGTTTCCTTGGTGTCGTTTTGTGCTAACAAAATACTAAACTATCAACTTTATAACTATTCCCAAACATTTTGGTCAGAAAACATTAATAGAAGCACCATATTTACCCTAAGTAATCCAACAGGCCTCCGCAAACAGTGAAGACCTAGATGAGACATCTCATCAGGGTCTACACTGTTTGCCAGTCATCCAGCAATTTTTAGACACAACATCGGGTAGTAAACTGTACGTTTAAATTTTAGAATAAGTACGGTGAGGAGTTAAGGTGTCCAAATACTTAGGGTAAATATGGTATGGTTGATGATTTCATATCCTGTATATGCCCCATATCTCAATACCATTTTACCCTAATTATTCAGACACCTTAACCTGTTACTCTTTTCCCAAATTTGTAGCATCTTATTCAGGGGTGGGGCCAGGAATTTTAAAAAGGGGGTTCAACTTTGCTGAGGGGGTTCAATTTAACCATTTTGCCAGCAATTTCTCAGAATTCCCCATGAAAATGAAATAATTTGGACTCCAATGGTGCATCGACAGAATCCATGGAATCCCTTCTAAATACGCCATTTTTATTCAATTTTGTTATTCGTGTAAACTGCTGGATAAGTGGCAAACAGTGTAGACCCTGATCAGAGCTGCAGAACAGGCATCATCTGATCTGGGTCTATGCTGTTTGCTCAGATCTGTCTGATGGTATGGAGTTAGGATGTCTGAACTTGAAGGATAAATATACTAGCCAAAATCATTACGAAAAGACGCCTATTCAAATATACTGAAAATTTTATCGGCAAAAAATGAAAATTTTCACATAAAAAATTCTGATATGTTTCATGTTTCTGCTCAAAACATAGATTGTGGGTACTTGTTGGAACTGTCTCAACTTCTTTTAGCAGAAATAAGAAAAACAATGTATACCCCTGTAAAAGTGGGGTTTAAAGGGGTCAAAATTATATAGGCATGTTTTCATGATGACCCTTGTTAATTATGAGACGGGCCTTAAAGACCTGCTTTATGCCAACATGACAAAACCTGTTGCCAAGCAACTGCAAGCATATACATGTAACAATATGATCTTGCTGTTAAAAGGTCAATGGTCATCCAAGGACAAACTAGGTAGATCTTCTGATCCTGGTGCTCTCTACCAACTTTCAGCTCAAAGCTGTCTTGGTTCTGAAGATTTTTACAATTTCTACCATATATGGGCACATGTTAGTCAACAGACTACTTGTACAAACTTTCCATTCCCCTACAACAGACACCTCCACATAGTCTGATGAAGATCAGTCCAACAATTTCAGAGGAAGATGTTCATAGGTGTGGATGAACAATGGATTGATAGTGTTCACAATAGTTCGTCCCGAGTCACTGGCTCAAATGAGCTAAAAAACTAATGGATGTTTATGTAGGTTACATAAAACAAGCTCGCTCCTTCCATGATCAAGTTCTTGAGTCCAGGGCCCAGTTGTTCAAAGCGTCGTTAGCTTAACAAGCTCATTAAAGGTCATTTAGTTAACTGTTTTAGCAGATTCAATATATAATGTTCTGATATTGTTTGCTGAAAAAATGTGAGTAGTTTTTGCACTGCAAAAGCTACTCACATTTTTTCAGCAAAAAATTTCAGCATATTTGCGTATCACTCGATGTAAATTTTAACGAATCGTTAACTAACAACATCGTTAGCTTTGAACAACTGGGCCTAGGTAGTCTAGACAAATTCCTATCCACAAGTAACCTTAAAGATAACTGGTTTATTAAAGAATAAATAAAAACACCCTGGTTTCCGACTTGGGGACTAGTTAAACATTGCATAAAGCTATCTGGAAAAAAATAAAAGCTGAGGAACATTCAAAAAAATTTCTTTCCCATATATTAACAATACATGAGCCTTCAATGAAAACAGACTTTATGACATATTTACATCTGTGCAGTCTAGTCAGGGTCTTCACTAAATGTTCATATGCTACAAGGAACCAACCAGAAAAACCCTCACTAGTATAGGTCATAGCCTGAGAAGGAATTTTTTTCAATTGAAAAGTACCAATATTTTTCTTATTTCTCTAGGAAAACGTGTTGTCAGTTCTCATTTGATGTGCCTTGTGAGGCACTTCTAATAAGTACCCACAACACATTTTCTTAGAGAAATAAGAAAAAATTTATGCGGATACCCCGTCTGGAGTGATGACATAATGATCACTAAAATGAGGAAAGGTTTTTGATTATATTTACCTGTCTATATAGATAGCAGTATCGAGAGAAATACATAAAATTCTACTATTAACCCTTAAGATGCCAAACTCGACAATTGTCATCTGCTTTGTTTTCTGCCGGTTACTTTTATTAAAAGTCATTGTTGCAAACAGTGTGGACCCAGATCAGACTGCTCCTCTAGGAGCAGTCTGATCTGGGTTCATACTGTTTGCCTGTATGCAAAAAGTATGTTTGAAAAGTTTGCAAGAAGATGGCAGCAGACGACATAAACAGATGACATTTACAGATGTAGTTTTTCTTGGCATCTTAAGGGTTAAGACCACTCAAAAATAAGACCACTCTGCTATTAAGACCAGCTTTTGCCAGTCCCAAATAGGGTTTTCTTGTTATTCTATATACCTCAAGATAAGAGGGAAATGAACTTGAACATTAGGTTCAAAAGTAGGGTTGACACAAAGTTGGCCAATGGAAAACTGGTTCCCTATATCGCACCATGCTAAAAGCAGGTGCAACAAAAATACTTATACTTTTTGATTGAAAAATAAAACATCTCGCCTGGACCTATGCTTAACAAGATTGGATACACAAGGTAAGGCCACCTTTTTTACAAGGGAGACAACTTTTGTGACTTTCTGATGGCTTTGCTGCACACATATTCCATTCTGTAAAGGGATCTACCCTAAAAGATCTAGAGCAGATCCCTTTCGGGAAGGGAGTTATTTTTTATAGCAGATCCCTTTCGAGAAGGGAGTTATTTTTTATAAAAACAATTTTTAGTTACCTCCCTTGAAAATGCACCTCTTTCCTTTAACAACTCTGAATCTAATGCTAACCAATAAAAGACAAATAATAAGACTTCCATGATAATTTTTAGAATGACTAGTACATCTGAGGTTAAAAAACCCAAACTATCACATTATGCAGATAGTTATGATCCACGTCAAACTGCAAATCAATGCAACGGGTCTACTTCATTCCTCTTTAATATAATTTTGTATAACTGGCACGGAAAATGTTCTTAATACTTAAATAGACAAGAAAAAAATAGACCTCAATTTATTATCTCTACTCACTAATGAAGCAAAAGGAAGTCACCAATTTTGCAATGGGAGTATCAGGCCCCGAGGTTATAAAACTTTTTCATGCTCAACTCGACTGAGCATGAAATTTTCTCTGCTAATAAATATGAAAATGCCAACAATAGTTGGCATTTTCATATTTATTAGCAGAGAATTTTTCATGCTCAGCTATGTTTAACAAGAATGATTTGCAGCTATTACTAATTTATATCAGCATGAAAATTTTCATGCTCAGCTGAGTTGATCATAAAAAAGTTTTATAACCTCGGGGCCTGGTCTCAATTTGCAAATTTAATTCCTGCTCTCTTATAAGAAAATGGTACATTTATTGTTGGACACTATTTAGATAAAACAAAACTTATAAGTATAAAAAAAAAATGTTATTAAATAAAGCGTGAACATAACCATTAATAATCAAAGAGCCAACTTTAAATATCAGCAGATTACAAATATGTGATATCATCAGGAAGACAAATGGACACATTCAAATTCAAAAAAAAAAAAAAAAAAAATATGGGAGGGAGTTCAATTCTGTAGGATACTCTAAAAGACATTTCACAGAAACTGGTTAGCCCTATTTTCTTGAACAATTACAAAATAAAATAATATGCCATCTGCAAAAATTTAAAATTGGTGCTTTAAAGGTTAATTGAGGTTTCAGTTGTTGACTAAAAGTTTAAAAAATATATATTTGTCATATTTATCACAAACTTGGCAAGATAAGGCAAGTAAATTCTTATGTAAAGGCATATACAAAGGTATGAACAATTCTAAAATAAAATCACAAATTTATGTTACAAACCTGTTCCTACATAACCCTTAGTGTGCTAATCACAACTGCAGCAGACAACTTTTTTTTTTTTTTTTTCCAGAGAAGATAAGGCTTGACACTTCAATGTGAACTGTCTACCTAACAGACAGTTCACATGAAAGGCCAAGTCATTTTTTTTTTAGAAAAATAAAAAAATATTAAAATGCCGTCTGCCACAGTTTTGCTTTAAAAAGCTCTTTAATGGTTAAAGTTTATATACCATATTTATGATAGGCTTGAAAAGTTTTATAAAAGAAAAAAAAACACATTATAATAGCACAAAATGGGTAAGCAAAGAGTTTGTCTGTAAAAATAAACCGCTCATAAAATACTGAAAATTCGGCATGAAAAGGCACATGAGATCTTTGTGGAAATTTTCTATATGTTGGAGTATTTTGAGATAACAGGAATAACAGAATATGAGTTGTTACAAGACAGCATAGCTTGCCTAATTGGCAACTTGTCTACCACAATTCACCAAAAACTAAACCATTAAAATGCTAAGCAAAACTGTAGCAGATGACATTTCTAATTTTCTTATTATTTTTCAGAGAAAATAAGACATGGCATTTCATCAATGTGAAATGCTAAGCCTTATTTTCTCTGACAAAATACAAAAAAAAAAAAAAAAAATCAAAATGTCATCTGCTGCAGCTGTAATTAGTATTTTAAGGGTTAACATAAAATTTCTCGGATCTAGTGGTTATGCTAGGAAGGTGGAGCTTGTCATGGATGAAACTTAGAAGAGGGTCTAACATTAATCCATGTTCCAACTTAACACATCTAGGCTTTCGGTTCTACAACAAATTTTACTAAAATGATGGAAGTGAACTTCTATTGTCTGTGACCTTGACCTCAAGGTCACTGAGCAAGTGCTATTTATACTTGATAAAATTGTTTATCAGTATCTTATGTCAGTTCAAGTACCAGCCTAATACACTAAAGCATTCTACATATTACTTTGAAACCTTTAAATGAAAACTTTTAATGTAATTTTTGTTCAATATGTGACCTTGACTGTACCATCACTCAATGGATTTTTACTGGATAAAACTGCTGATCAATTATTTAATAATAGTTAAAGTATCCTTTAATATATCTTTACTCAGTATATATATCTTTATAAACATGAACCAAAATATTTAATCTCAAATTTCTATGTCTGTGACTTTGACCTCAAGGTGACTGAGTGGAGAGAGGTGGAACTGTGTAAAACTTTGGACCAGTATCTAATGTTCGTCCGAGTATTAACTAAATTCACAAAGGAGACATAAGCTGCTAAAATTTTAACCAAAAATTTGAACATTAAATCTGACACTGACCTCAAGGCATTGAGCAAGTACTATTTATATTGGTGGTACTATTTAAAAGTTTACATCAGTATCTAACATCATTGTAAGAATAAGTCAATCAATCAAGTAGTTGACAAGATATGGGCCTCTAAAACTTTAACATGAAGTATGACGACAGCTAAGAGGCTGAAAAGAAGGCCTTAGTTCAAAGCAGAATTCATCCTTAGTTCAAAGCATAGTTTATTTTTACTTGTACATAAATTTGTGCAACAGCATAATTTTGCTGTCACACATTATATAAACAAGCCTATTCAAATATATAGAAAATTTCACCTCCAAAAACTGAAAATTTTCAGATAAAAACTCTGATATTTTCAATATTTCTGCTCAAAACATAAGTTATGGGTACTCTTTACAACGTTCTAACAAATTTTCAGGTAAAAAAAACTCTGATATATTTCTTATTTCTGCTCAAAACACAGATTGTGTGTGCCCGTTAGAACTGCCTCAATAAGGCGATTCTAACGAATACCCACAATCTAGTTTCTGAGCAAAAATATGAAAAATAATGTATACCCCTGTAAACCCCAGTTTTACTATATCAAAATTATATAGGCATGTTTTCATGATGATAATACAATGGCCACCAGTCTGCTGACAGAATTCATAGCTCTAGATGAGGCACTTTTTACAACCAAAAAGTATTTATATTTTTCTTATTTCTGCATGAAAACACATGTTGTGACTACTCATTAGAAGTGCCTCATTGAGGTGCTTCTAATGAATACCACAACATATGTTTTCATGCACAGGCACTTCTAATGAGTACCCACTACGTATCTTTTCATGTAGAAATAAGGAAAATATTAACCTCTTTTTTAGAGCTATGCTGAATTTGATTTACAAATTTTTTACTTGAGAAGATTCAAAAATAATATTCTTACAATCTCCATCACCTAAATGTACATGTAGAATACAAATATATAACACAAATAACTGGTTAAGAGTAAAACAAATGTATAACACAGCTCTAGATTAGATGTTTCTTTTTTCTTTGACCAAATTATGTATTTTTATGAATTCTCTACCAATATACATTCATACTTCCAGAAAACAGGGGCAGCCAGATGAAATTTTTCTTATTTCTCCAATAAAACAAGTTGCGAGTTTGTTTATGTTGAGGTTTTACGGCCCAGTCAACCCAATGTGGTCATGTTGAGCGCTGTCAAGTTTACCTAACCACACGTTTACTGGGCAGGCTTAGTCCTCTAAGCGGTTAACCAGTATTGTGCACATTCTTTCGCCAGAAACTGACAACTGCCCTTCTTGAATCAGCGGAAGGGAGAGAATGACCGTAGAAAATATTTCATGATCAATCTCCACGAAAGAATGTTGCCGACCTTGGCGGGGGTACCCATTAGAAGCAGCTCAGCAAAGCTCTTCTGTTGGGTAGCCATGACATATGATTTTGTGGTGAAATAAGGAAAAAATCAATAATATTTGGTTGGAAAAAAAAAAGAGGTTCCTTATCTGAAGCGATAGTATAATGTTATGCATACTTAGTAGCGGTGAATCACTGGGGCAATTCTGAAGAGCATCCACATTGTATGTTTTGACGGAGAATTAACCCCTGTCCTGCTGAACCCAGATATACCCTGCCTTGGCAAACAGTGTAGATCCAGATCAGTTGGCTTTTAAGAAGTCAACTGATCTGGATCTGCACTGTTTGCCATTCAGTATGTGAATTTGTATCAATAATCTGGATTAAGTAATCTAATTGGCTGAAAATTTGAAAAGGGTGTGGCATCTTAATTTATTCAGCAGGACAAGGGTTAAAAAGAAAAGAAATGATCTCATCCAGAGCTATGGTTTAGTAAAAAATAACGTGTATTTCAAGTTAAACGTAAACAAATGTATAATAGTTAAACGTAAACAAATGTATAATACAGAAATATTTTTTCTTGTTTGTTTTCCAGAAGATACAGTTTTACATTTCATGCAAAATAGGAGACAATTTGCATGAAATGTCGAACTCCATCTTCTAGGGGAAAAAATTAGAACAATATCACCAGTTTGTCATTTGCTGAATTTGCAGAGACGGCTATGTCTGTTGCAAGCAAAATTAGCAGACAACACCCCTGATAATTTTTTTTAAACCCTCAAACCAGGTGATCAACCTAAGAAATGAATGCTTAATACCCATTCTAGATTTTCTGGAAAATTCAAAAAGCCTGGTCACCCTGCAAAAATATGCTCATAATTTTATTGAATCATCACTTAGGCGACCATTATGGATGAACTCCAATTTCAGTGGAAACAAAAACAAGAGGCCCACGGGTCGCTCACCTGAGTGACATAGCCACTGCAGATATGCAGATGTTATGCAACATTTTTCCAATCCTGTCATCACAACTAATGAAAAGATCATCATTTAAGCAGTTCTTAATTTTGAAGAAGAATATATATGGCTTGACAGTCAATGGAGTGTGATCATTTGAACAAACTCTCAATTACATTTCAACAGTAGGAGCAATGTGAGATTTGGTGGCAAATGGCTAAGTGGTTTCTGAAGAATCATGATTTTATACATATAAACAGCTCAGTGGCAGGGAAATATAATCAACATAAACAAGATAGCAGCCATCTTAGATTTCCAATCAGAATGATTTTAGCTACTGTTGATCTACAAGTCACCTCGATACTTCCAATGAACTTTGAGTCAATTGCCCTTTCGGTTCAGGAGAAAAAGTTCAACAACAGATTTTCAAGATGAACGCCATGGCTGCAATTTGGGATTTCCTATCACAAAGATTTGAGCTATTTTTTATCTACAAGTCATCCCGATGCTTCCTACCAAGGTTTGAGTCCAATGGCCTTTCAGTTCAGAAGACGAAGGGAAAAATAGATTTTCAGGATGGCCACCATCTTGGATTTCCGATTGGAACAATTTTGGCTATTTTTATATCTACAAGTCATCCCGATGCTTCCTACCAATTTTCAAATCAACTCGCCCTTTGGTTCAGGAAAATAAGCAAATAAAGAGTTTCAAGATTTCCGATCCAAACAATTTAAGCTATTTTAGATCTACAAGTCACCCCAATGCTTCCTACCAAGTTTCAAGCCAAATGGCCTTTCAGTTCAAGAGAAGAAGCGAAAAATGGATTTTCAAGATGGCTGTCATCTTGGATTTCTGATAGGGATGATTTTAGCTATTTTTGATCTACAGGTCATCCTGATGCTTCCTACCTAGTTTAAAATCAATAAGCCTTTCGGTTCAGAAGAAGAAGTGAAAAATATATTTTCAAGATGGCAACCATGGCGGCCATCTTGGATTTCCAATCAGAACGATTTTAGCCATTTTTGATCTATAAGTCACCCTGATGCTTCCTATCAAGTTTCAAGTCAACTGACTTTTGGGTTTAGGAGAAGCGAAAAAGCTGGCCACTATGGCAGTCATCTTGGATTTCCCATCAGCAGGGTTTTAGCTATTTTTGATCAACAAGTCACCCTGATACTTCAGTTTGGAGTCAATTGGCCTTTCAGCTCAGGAATGAAGTGAAAAATAGATTTTCAAGATGGCGGCCATGGCAGCCATCTTGGATTTCAGATCGAAACGATTTTAGCTATTTTTGATCTACAAGTCACCCCGATGCTTCCTACCAAGTTTCGAGTCAATTGGCATTTGGGTTTAGCAGAAGAAGCGAAAAATAGATTTTCAAGATGGCCCCCATGACGGCCATCTTTTATTTATGATCGGCACGATTTTAGCTACAAGTCACCCCAATGCCTTCTACCAAGTTTCGAGTCAACTGGCCTTTCGGTGCAGGAGAAGAAGCAAGAAATAGATTTTTCAAGATGGCAGCCATGGTGGCCATCTTGTATTTTCTATTGGAACGATTTTAGCTATTTTTGATCTACAAGTCACCCTGATGCTTCCTACTAAGTTTCTAGTCATTTGACTTTTGGGTTAAGGAGAAGAAACAAAAAATAGATTTTCAAGATGCCATGGTGGCCATCTTGGATTTACAATTGGCATGATTTTAGCTATTTTTGATCTACAAGTCACCCTAATGCTTCCTACCAAGTTTGCAGTCAATTGGCCTTTCGGTTCAGGAGAAGAAGCGAAAAATAGATTTTCAAGATGGCTGCCATGGTGGCCATCTTGGATTTCTGATTGGCATGATTTTAGCTATTTTTGATCTACAAGTCATCCCTATGCTTCCTAGCAAGTTTGGAGTCAATTGGCCTTTCAGTTCAGGAGAAAAAGGGAAAAATAGATTTTCAAGATGGCCGCCATGGTGGCCATCTTGGATTTCCAATCGGCATGCTTTTAGCTATTTTTGATCTAAAAGTCACCCCACTGCTTTCTACCAAGTTTGGAGTCAACTGGCTTTTGGGTTTACGAGTAGAAGCGAAAAATAGATTTTCAAGATGGATGCCATGGCGGCCATCTTGGATTTCTGATCGGCATGATTTTAGCTATTTTTGATCTACAAGTCATCCTGATGCTTCCTAACATATTTGGAGTCAATTGGCCTTTCAGTTCAGGAGAAGAAGCGAAAAATAGATTTTCAAGATGGATTTCCGATCGGAACAATTTTAGCTATTTTGATCTACAAGTCACCGGATGCTTTCTACCAAGTATTGAGTAAATTGACCCAGGGGTGTAGGAGGAGTATACTTTTAAAGCAATTGTTGACGCCGCCTGACAGACATTGACTGACCACAATAGCTCACCATGAGCACTTCATGCTCAGGTGAGCTAAAAATTTGAGCAAATTTGGCTCAGTGGCTTCAGAGGAGAAGTCGTCTGAAATTCTAAACAATTTTCCCATACAAATTTTATGGGGCTCATACAAATGCATAGGGAAGCAAACTTCACCTTCTCATAGAAAGGTCAAATGTCAACGTACGACAATCTTTTTAGCAACTTCGGTAGATCTCCTGTCCCCAATGATTTGTGCACAGATTCAGCCCCAAGGCATCCTCGGTTCTGGAGAAGAAGATTTTTAAAGGTTTTTCCCATATATGGGCATGGCGGCCATCTTGGTCAATGAACCACAACCATTTTAGCAATCTTTCATTCCCCCGCCCTAAGAAGGCTCAATGTGAAATTTGAGCAAATTTGGCTCAGTGGCTTCAAAGAAGAAGTCCTTTGAAATTCTCAACAATTTTCCTATTCAAATGTATGGGGCTCATACAAATGCATAGGGAAGCAAACTTGACCTTGCCGTAAAAAGGTCAAATGTCAACGTATGACAATTCTTTTAGCAACTTTGGTAGACATCTCATCCCCAATGATTTGTGCACAGATTCAGCCCCAAGGCATTCTCGGTTCTGGACAGGAAGATTTTTAAAGGTTTTTACCATATATGGGTGTGGCGGCCATCTTGGTCAACGGACCGCGATTATTTTAGCAATCTTTTGTTTTCCCAGCCTAAGGTGGCTCCATATGAAATTTGAGCAAAATTGGCTCAGAGGCTTCAGAGGAGAAGTCGTTAGAAATTCTCAACAATTTTCCCAATCAAATGCATGGGGCTCATACAAATGCATAGGGAGGGGAACTTGACCTTGTCGTAAAAAGGTCAAACATCAACGTACGACAATTCTTTTAGCAACTTTGGTAGATATCTCGTCCCCAATGATTCATGCAAAGATTCAGCCCCAAGGCATCGTTGGTTCTGGAGAAGATGATTTTTAAAGGTTTTTACCATATATGGGCATGGCGGCCATCTTGGTCAACGGCCTGCGACCATTTTAGCATTCTTTCGTTCCCCCACTTTAAGGAGGCTCCATATGAAATTTGAGCAAAACTGGCTCAGTGGCTTCAGAGGAGAAGTCGTTTGAAAATGTTAACAGACAGACGGAAGCACGGACGGACGACGAACGAAAAGTGATCACAATAGCTCATCCTGAGCATAGCTCAGGTGAGCTAAAAAATCTAGTACCATAATTTTACCCCAATTATTGGTACATCTTAACTCCTAACCATATTATCCTGATCCATAACCCTTGCCATGCTGAATAGATTAAGATGCCATGCCCATTTCTAATTTTTAGCTAATCAGATTACTTGATCCAGACTGTTGATATAAATTCGCATACTTATTGGCAAACAGTGGGGGCGCTGCCTTCATGTGACTCAGTTGCCTGGTAGCATTAAAAATCTACTGATCTGAACTGGCAAACAGTGCAGATCCAGATCAGTTGGCTTCTTCAGAAGCCAACTGATCTATATCTACACTGTTTGCAAAGGCAGGGTATATCCGGGTTCAGCAGGACAAGGGTTAAAATTGAACAAGTCAATTTTACTACCTGTTGATGTGTCTAAAAATTGCTGGATGGGTAGCAAACAGAGTAGATCCTGATCAGATGCTGTCTTCTATGGCATCTGATCAGGGTCTACACTGTTTGCTCAGGTCTCTCTGACCCAATACTTTGAGTAAATATAGTAAAAGTCATTTATGATTCTTTTAATTCAGAAGGGTAAAGGTCAAGGTTCTTTTTCCCCTGTTGTTATAATTGTAAGTTTTGATTCCTTTGGCAGTACATACAAATCTCAAAATACAGGTACATGTATATTTGATAGGAATGTTGTTTACAGAGATCACATTTTCTAAATAAGTATAAAAAATGGAGTTGTAGAGATTCCATCCAAGATCTGACAAAAGATTCCCTCAGATATTCCTTCCTCCATTTCTGCTCACCATTTCTTCTATTTCTTTCCAGCTGAAATTAAAACACGGTACAGGTCTAGATAATAGGGATAACCAGGTAATTTTTCCTTTTTTTCTATGAAAACATATGTTGTGGATACTCATTAGAAGTGCCTCCCTGAGGCACTTCAAATGAGTACCACAACATACATTTTTATGGAGGATACAAAAAAAACAAAAAACTTTTTGTCTGAATAAAAAACAAAAAAAAATGTGAAATGATAATACCGTGCCATTATAGTGTTGCTGGTAGATAACTCTGTAAAAAAAACTGAGGAAATTTGCCCATTAGCAATCCAAAACCACATCTCCTCATTATCAATGCACATATCAAGTTTGGTGAAAATCCACTGAGGTCTAGTCAAGTTACTGTCCTGAAATGAAAATTGAAATATGTTGCAGGCAGATTATTCTGTCAAAAACTGACAAAATTTGTCCATTAGGAATCCCAAACCAGATCTATACATACCAAATTTGGTACTGATATTTACTCAAGTTATCGTTGGGAAACAAAAATATGGATGGACATATGACAGACAGATGGACAGGCAGATGGAAGGAAGGACTAAAACATAGACAACCAATGCGATACCATAATACCCCACCACTCTCATTTGGTGGGGTATAAAAAGTGAATTATGTTGAGCTATGTCATAAATACAAGTAAGTGGGGGTATTCATATCACTATTTTTCTAATTTCTCCATGAAAATGTATGTTGTTGGAACTCATTAGAAGCACCTCACTAAGGCACTTCTAATGAATACCCACAACATATATTTTCATGGGACAATAAGAAAAATGCTAATCTTGGTATCCCTCTAATCGGGTGCTATGCTAAATATTGAGACACAGGTCTTATTCTGTTGATTAAGTGCAGGACATTCACTGTATGCCTTAAGAAAGATTAGAAGCTGTACAGCATACTGATGCAAGAAACCATTATTTACTACAATAAGTGTATCTGATCTATCATTATTATTATTGGTCTTTCTTTTACTTTTTTTCTTTTTCTATTGTTGTTGATGTTGTTGTTTTTGTTGTTGTTTGTTTTTGTTTGTTTTGTTGTTGTTTTTTTTTGTTGTTTTTTTTTTGTTTTGAAGGGGCAAGGTTTTGTGGGTATGCACATTTTTAGAAGTTCACACACAGCTCTAGAAGAGGCTCAACCAAAAAGTACTTTAACCCTTGTCCTGCTAATAAATTAAGCTGCCATGCCCCCTTCTAATTTCCAGCCAATCAGATGACTTGATCTGGATTGTTGCTATAAATTCAAATACTTAATGGCAAACAGTGCAGATCCAGATCAGTTGGCTTCTTCAGAAGCCAACTGATCTGGATCTACACTGTTTGCAAAGGCAGGGTATATCCAGGTTCAGCAGGACAAGGGTTAATCTTTTCTAAATTCTCAGAGAAAATATATATTGTGGGTACTCATTAGAAACACCTCTTTGAAACACTTCTAAAGAGTATCCACAATATATGTTTTCATGGAGAAATAAGAAAACTATGTATCAGAGTACTCTACTTATTTATTACTATCATTCACAAGTATGACTTTCTCAACTTCATGATATTCACCAAACTGTCAAGGCCATTCCATTGAGTATCCACAAGACGTGTTTTGGTGCAAAAGTAACATTTTAAATATTCCCTTTATTGAAGCTAAGAGGAATACAACCTGGTCTGAGCCCTGGCCTTTAATATGCCTATTCATAGTTGATAAGGCAGTTTTATCAACTGAAAAGCACTGATATTTTTCTTATTTCTCCACAAAAACATATGTTGTGGGTACTCATTAGAAGCGCCTTGGTGAGGCACTTCTAACGAGTACCCATAACATATATTTTCATGGCAAAATAAAAAAGTATTGTGGGGATACCCCCTCTTATCCGGTTATGCCTATTGTACTTGTAGGTATGCTGGTGCTTCAGTTAGAATTTCATTTTCTCACCTCCTTCCTTGAAGTGTTTCTTCAGTGGCTGCCAGCATTCAAAGTACTTGTCATCCACTTTTGTTCTATTGGCCCAGTCAGTAACAGCCATGCTCAGGGAACTCTCAAACATGAAGGCCTGCAAAAACAGTCCACAGAAAACCATTAGAAATGTGGCAGTGTTCTAGATAAAAGGCGCATCTCAATATTATTTCCATATCCAGTGAGTCTTTGTTACAATGACAGCATTTGTTCCCAAAGATTTTGCCATTAAAATAAATTTGCTGTTGTAAAGAATCCTTAACCCATTTATGCAGAGTGAACTCTACTTCCTCAACTTTTTGAACAGATCCATCTCCAATAGAAGGGGTGGCTAGGTAGTTTTTATCATTACCATGTTTTATAGAAATTCCTAAACTTTATATTCCATTCCAAGTTGGTTCCTCTGTTGCAGTTCTTCTTTGTTTGTGCGTCTTTGGTTCCATATGTGGCATTTGTTTTGGCATTTGTTTTCACATGTGGCATTTGTTTTGGCATTTGTTTTCATATGTGGCATTTGTTCCTCATTATTTTCTCCTCCTGGTTCCTTTGTTTGTGTTGAGGTTTTACGGGGTCATGTCGAGCGCGGTCAGTTTACCTAACCCCACGTTTACTGGGCAGGCTTAGTTCTCTAAGCGGTTAACCAGTATTGTGCACATTCTTTCGCCAGAAACTGACAACTGCCCTTCTTGAATCAGCGGAAGGGAGAGAATGATCGTAGAAAATATTTCATGATCAATCTCCACGAAAGAATGTTGCCGACCTCGGCGGGGGTTGAACCCGCGACCTCCTGGTCTCCAGTCGGACGGCGCATCCAACTGAGCCACCGAGGCCTCCTCCTGGTTCCTCGGAAGACTGTATTTGTAATTGGGGCATTTCCTGGGTATCTTCACATATTTTTTACCTATCTGTATGACTTCTCAGGAAGAACCTCTAGTATTCATTACTGTGAGTTATATGAAATTCCAGACTCGGTTTTTGGATCTACACTGTTTGCGAAAGCAGGATATATCCGGCTTCAGCAGACAAGCTTAATACCGATCTGGATCTGCACTGTTTGCCATTAAGTATGTGAATTTATATCAACAATCTGGACCAAGTAATCTGATTGGCTGAAAATTAGAAATGGGCATGGCATCTTAATTTATTCAGCATGACAAGGGTTAAAGGGACTGGATACACTTGGCAGATTTTCTGCTTTTTTTTTTACAAAGATGACAACTTTTGTGCCATCCTGATTGCTTCCCTGCATGTATAATTTCTTCTCAAAAGAGGTCTACTCTAACAGGAAAGAATTTGCTCCCAAGGGGCAAAAACAGTATTGACAAAGCTGCCTTCCCCTAAAAGTGTATCAATTCCTCGTAAAATGTTGTTTGCAAATTTTGCCAGCAGCAGGTCAAAGGAGAAAAAAGTACAGCAGACATTAACTACACAAGCATCAAGTTCCTATTGAATCTGAAGACCCTCTCAATGTACACACAATTCCTCTCACTATACACTAAACTCTGTTTAACTCAAACACTGACAACTCAAAACTACTGCTTAAGTCAAACTAAATAAAGAGTAATACTGGTTTAGTTTGCTATATATTCCTTACATTTTAACTATTTTTATCTCAAACTTTCCTTATGTTAAACCAAAACTGAATAATTCTTTTCATATAGAGTTTGAGATAATGAGAATCTACTGTACTTCCAACACAAGAGACATGACCACACTCTTAGCACTTCACATAGCTCCAGATAAGAGGGGTATCCAGAGTTTATTTTTTTCTTATTTCTCCAAGAAATCATATGTTGTGGAGAAATAAGAAAAATTTCAGTACTTTTCGGTTGAAAAAAGTGTCTTATCTGGAGGTATGACTCCATATTCTTTTAAAGGCAACAACTTACATTATCAACATGGTGATGTTAAGACACATTTACCTGCCACTGTGTCATTGCTTCAGATTTATGCTTAACTCACAAAGAGTACAAAATGTATTGAAAAATCATCAGCAAACGTATGTTCGGCAAAGATTTAGATCAGCCTGCGCATTCATACAGCATAGTTCCAGATAAGGCACTTTATTCATCAGAAAAGTACTGATATTTTTCTTATTTCTCCATGAACACATATGTTGTGGATACTCATTAGAAGTGCCTCACCGAGGTGATTCTAATGAGTACCCACAATATATGTTTTCATGGAGAAATAAGAAAAATATGAGGATACCCCCACTTATTTGGAGCTTTGGTGTAGTCTAATCAGAATCTTCACTACTGTCCTTTCGACATCACTTGGTTTTTTGCTTGGTGTTTTATGTTAAATGAAAATATTTTGTTCTAACTGACCACATCTTATCAGAAACCATTTGTCTTTTATGTTCCTGTGTTTTGTTCTCAAATATTTTCCCTAAAATTAAATTTACAGCCAAGAATTGGTCTGAACTAAGCAATTTCTATAGTAAAGTGATTTTTTAAAAATTTTTGTCTAAGAAAATATTTTCTACTTTTCTTTACTGAATTTGAATTATTAATGTTTCGCAACAATATTGTGAAAAGTACAGAAAAATTGGAACAAGTTGAACTTATTGAAAATCTGCCTCCAAGCTACCTACCTTACAGATTTCTGCATAATTTGCATGTGTTTTACTATGGGAAAAAGTAAAAACTATTTAAATTTTTAAAAACCAATGATTATTTTGTATTAAATCATAAAAAAGTTTGCAAATTTACTTCTGTGTAAAGCACCAAACAAAAAACAACTTTCTGAAAGATGCCGAAAGCACAGTAGGCACATTTTGGATAGCCAAGGGTGCAAAATTTCTTCATGCAGACAATGAAGACTCAGATCAGACTGTGCAAATGTGCAGGCTGATTTGAGTTATTGTTGGGAGCACTTGTCAGAATATGCATTTTCTCACTCAGTGTCTCAATTGTTAATGTGTTTGAATAGCCAATGCATTTAATGTGTATGATTTTCCCAAAGATAGATAATCCATATGACAGCAAATTCAGTGCACCATCACATGAACTCTCTCACAATTTCTGAACCTAGTGATTTCCCCTTTTTACATGTACTATATAAAGTGGTGAAGATGTAGGGGTCTGTCTCAGTTCCAAGCTAATAAACAATTTGTTTTTGTATGCTGTGTTTAAAACCTTAAAAAATAATTTAGGCAAAATTCTCATTAGATCACCTGATGGAACCTAGCATTGTGCAATCACATTAGAGAGCATGCTAAGTGCTCGAGTACCTCCTCAACATATGGTAAATGTCCTAAAATTTCAAACACTTTATTCCATACTTTTCTGGCTTTAAATCTGTTTTTTATGTAATTGTTTCTTAAATTACTATCTGGACTGGCAAACAGAGCAGACCCTGATCAGACTGCTCCTACAGGAGCAGTCTGATCTTGGTCTTCACTGTTTGCATATGCCATTTGTCAAAAACTTTGGTGCAAAAAATTTTAGGACAATAACCGTCAATATGTACCTGAGTTCCCTCAGCTACCCTCACAGGCTTTAGATCCTCAGATGAGGCCTTCTCAAAACAGTCTGCATCTGGCCCATGTGGTGTCATCATGCTGTGTAACGTTGCTCCCCCTGGGAAAAAGCCTCCCTCCTATTTAAAGACAAAAACATAAATAATATACTGCTAAACTTCTGGGCCCAGTTGTTCAAAGCCTCGTTAGCTTAACGAGCTCGTTAAGGGTCATTTCGTTAACTGATTTAGCAGATTCAATATACAATATTCTGATATTTTTTGCTGAAAAAATGTGAGTAGGTTTTGCACTGCAAAAGCTACTCACATTTTTTTAGCAAAAAATTTCAACATATTTGCGTATGACTCGATGTAAATTTTAGCGAATCGTTAACTAACGATGTCGTTAGCTTTGAACAACTGGGCCCTGCAGTTTACAAGAAAAATCAGCAGATGGCAAAGTGACAATATTGTTCTTTTTTATTTTTATGAAAACAATTTAAAGGCTCCATATTCCTCAAAAATAGACATTTTTTATCCAAGAAAGATTTAATAAATTGATATATGGTATTAAAACGATCATAAAATGTGGCATCTGACAGCCAGTAAAATTTCATTTATCTCTCGTTTTTGAACTGGATCAAAAAAGAAATGATTTTTTATTGTATCTCTGAATTAATGTTGCCAACATTAATTCAGAGATATGATAAAAAATCATTTCCAGTTCAAGAATGAGAGACTAACTGAAATTTTACAGGCTGTCAGGTGCCATGTTTTATGAATCATATCAATCTATAAACCTTTCTTGGATAATAAATGTCGAATTTTGAGGAATATGGAGCCTTTAAGGAGACAACTTGCATGAAATATAAAGCCCCTTTTTTAGAGAAAATAAGAATGCTCACTATCCTTGACCCTTTCAACCCTGAATTTCTAAGGTGGACTCTTCTATGTTTGATTTTCGACACATCCATTATAGCAAATAGGGGATGTCAGTCATTGACTCAAGATCAGAATAGCAAACAGTGTAGATCTTGATGAGACTGCTCATTACAAACCATCTCATCTTGATCTGTGCTGTTGGTAAAGATGTCTGGTTTGGTTTACAGGGCTGAAAGGGTTGATATTACAACCAAACGATCTCCCTGTGTGTCGCCTTTTGATCCATACAGATTCCTGAATCATATGTTCATTGCGACCCGTACCATACAGGGCCCAGTTGTTCAAAACTAACGATGTCGTTAGTTAACGATTCGTTAAAATTTTAATCAAGTGATACACATATATGCTGAAATTTTTTGCTGAAAAAATGTGAGTAGCTTTTGCAAAGCACTCACATTTTTTCAGCAAAAAATATCAGAATATTGTATATTGAATCCGCTAAAACAGTTAACGAAATTACTCTTAACGAGCTTGTTAAGCTAACGACACTTTGAACAACTGGGCCCAGGTTTCCAAAAATAGAATAAAAACATGAAATGATAATACCCTGGCACTGTCGTGTGGTGGGCAAAGAACTCCGTCAAAAATTCATCACGAAAACACACCTATATAGTTTTGACCCCCTTAAACCCCACTTTTATATAGTAAAACTGGGGTTTACAGGTGTATACATTATTTTTCTTATTTCTGCTCAAAAACATAGATTGTGGGTACTCCTTAGAACCGCCTCGCCGAGGCAGTTCTAACGAGTGTCCACAATCTATGTTTTGAGCAGAAATATGAACAAGAGGCCCACGGGCCACGATTCGCTCACCTGAGTGACATAGCCACTGCAGGCATGCAGATGTTCCCAATAATATATGCAAAGATTCAGCCATAAGGCATCCTCGGTTTTGGAGAATAAGATTTTTAAATGTTTTTCCCCATACAAATGCATAGGGAAGCAAACTTAAACGACCATTATTTTAGCAACTTTGGTAGACCCCCTGTCCCCTATGATTTAAGCAAAGATTCAGCCCCAAGACATCCTCAGTTCTGGAGGAGATTTTTATAGGTTTTTACCATATATGGACATGGCGGCCATCTTGGTCAATGAACTGCGACCATTTTAGCAATCTTTCATTCCCCCAACCTAAGGAGGCTCCATATGAAATTTGTGCAAAATTGGCCCAGAGGCTCCAGAGGAGAAGTCGTTCGAAATTCTGAATATTTTTCCCATACAAATGCATATGGAAGCAAAATTGACCTCACGGTAAGAAGGTTAAATGTCAATGTACCATACATGCCATTAGCTGCTGACAGAAATCTGTGAGATTTTGTAAATTTGTAGGGGAGATTTGATGAAATTCTGTGAGATTTTTATGAAAATCACTTTCAAGCTTACATAAGTAAGTTAAAAGCTATTATTTTAATGAATTAAGCTTGGGATAGCCATGCTAATGTCTGTTTTATTTCTAGTTCTTCAAAAAATAGCTTATTAAATGGTATGAAAATTCTGTGAGATTCGAAAATCTTATGGGAAACGGGGTCCAGAAGGGCCAAAATTCTGTGAGATTTTGTCTCACAGTGTGAGGTATGGCATGTATGATGTACAACCATTATTTTAGCAACTTTGGTAGACCTCCAGTTTCCGATGATATATGTAAAGATTCAGCCACAAGGCATCCTCCGTTTTGGAGAACAAGATTTTTAAAGGTTTTTCCCATACAAATGCATAGGGAAGCAAACTTGACCTTGCCGTAAAAAGATCAAATGTCAATATACAACATTTATTTTAGTAATTTTGGTAGACCTCCTGTCCCCAATGACTTAGCAAAGATTCAGCCCCAAGGCATCCTCAGCTCAGGGAGAAGAAGACTTTTAAAGGTTTTTACCATATATGGGCATGGCGGCCATTTTGGTCAACTAACTGCGACCATTTTAGCAATCTTTCATTCCCCCAACCTAAGGAGGCTCCATATGAAATTTGAGCAAAATTGGCCCAGAGGCTCCAGAGAAGAAGTAGTTTGAAATTCTGAACATTTTTCCCACGCAAATGCATAAGGAAGCAAAATTGACCTTACCATAAAAAGGTCAAATGTCAATGTACGACCATTATTTTAGCAACTTTGGTAGACCTCCAGTTTCCGATGATATATGTAAAGGTTCAGCCATAAGGCATCCTCGGTTTTGGAGAACAAGATGTTTAAAGGTTTTTCCCATACAAATGCATAGGGAAGCAAACTTGACCTTGCCATAAAAAGGTCAAATGTCAATATACGACATTTATTTTAGCAATTTTGGTAGACCTCCTGTCCCCGATGACTTATGCAAAGATTCAGCCCCAAGGCATCCTCGGTTCTGGAGAAGAAGATTTTTAAAGGTTTTTACCATATATGGGCATGGCGGCCACCTTGGTCAATGGACCGTGACCATTTTAGCAAATTTTCGTTCCCCCAACCTAAGGAGGCTCCATATAAAATTTGAGCAAAATTGGCTCAGGGGCTTCAGAAATTTGAGCAAAATTGGCTCAGGGGCTTCAGAGGAGAAGTCGTTTGAAAATGTTAACGGACGGACACACGGACGGACAGACGCACGGACGGATGACGGACGAAAAGTGATCACAATAGCTCATCCTGAGCATAGCTCAGGTGAGCTAAAAATATCAGAATTTTTATCTGAAAATTTTCATTATTTTGGTAGTAAAATTTTTAGTGTATTTGAATAGGCGTTTTCGTAATAGATTAAATTTGCCCATTAGCAATCCCAAACCAGATCTCCACAATATCAATGCACATACCATTGATATTTACTTAAGTAATCATCTGGAAATGAAAATATGGACAGATGAATGTATGACAAATAGATGGATGGACAGACACAGGAACATCCATTGTGAAACCATATTACCCTGGCGTGGTATAAAAATGAAGATCCATTTCATGATGATAATCACCAAAGCATGTCACTATTGGCTTATTTTCTGCAGTCGCACATCACATAGCTGTTCCAACATTCTTCCCTAGACCTTATCATATCATCTGCTTGTATTTAACCTTTACCATGATAAATTGGTGATGTTTTTCTTATTTTTCCCAGAAAACATTTGACATTTCATGCAAATTGTCTCCATTGGAGACAATTTGCATGAAATGTCAAAACCTGTTTTCTGGGAAAAATAAGAAAAATATTTCAGTATGTCATCTGCTTAAAATTTTACCCAGAGTGCTAAGTGTTAAATCCAGCAGATTAGAGTTAAACTGTTACAGTTTTTAAACCTTTACTGACTGGTGCTGAAAAGTTATGTTTTCCTTATTTTCCCTAAACGTATGTCTAAAATTCCATTTGAACTCTTTCCGACAGAGACAATTTTCTATATAATCTACACATTTCTTTCTGGATCCAACATTTATATCCCACAAAATGAATTATGTTATGAAGAGGTCCCTGTGTATCAATCAGTGAGTCTCTCACCTGCTGCGGTTCATATATCAGCAAAATACTAACCTTGGCTTCGTATCTTCCCAGAATAAGCCCCATAAATTCACTCATACAGTTTCCTGAAATTATATAGTGATGCTTCAACAACCAATCAAATCACTGCAAAAGCTTATAAGCATAAATATATAGAGGATATTACACTTCTGCTGTGAATACCATTAATATTTGCATTGAGTGCCATGAAAACATCAGTGTTTTCACAAGTACGAAGCATGAGTGAAAACTTTAATGTTTTCATTACACGAGATGAAAATTTCATGGTATTCACTGAAAAAGAGTAATTTTTCTTTTTATTTTATTGTGTTCACATGCAAATGCATGCTTCTGATGTCATAACTAACGTCATCAAACACAACAGGAATGTCATGGCGTCCAGGTTCAGTGCTTAACATGTGAAGCTCTGGAGAGACAAAAACAAAAAGTTTCAGAAAAGCAAAATAATCTTGTTACCAAAATGTTCCTTACATTCTAACTAAGAAAATGCATAACAACACTTGATAGTTTAGTTAAGAAACAAAGGAGTTTGAGGTGTTCAAAAATCTGAAGTAGAGGTAACATCCACTTTTGAAACAATGAAGAAAATCGAAGTCGACCAAAGCGAGGAGTGAAAATATAAATTGTATCAGTCACTAGTAAACTGATACGATATCTAACTAGTCATTGATACCAATTTTATTTTCACCAGATACACACTTACTTCAATGTTAACCCTTGTCCTACTGAATCCCATTACTCGCTGCCTTTGCAAACAGTGTACATCAAGATCAGTTGGCTTCTTCAGAAGCCAACTGATCTGGATTTGCACTGTTTGACATTCAGTATGTGGACTTGTATCCAAAACTTGGATCAAGTAATCTGACTGGCATAAAATTAGAAGTGAGTGTGGCATCTTAATTTATTCAGAATGACAAGGATTAAAATTAAAATAAACACAAATGTCAATAAAATGTCTATGTCTAATGTATCTGTGCTGCAATGTGAGAATAAGTACCTTCTGATGCATACATGCCATTAGATGTTGGCAGAAATCTGTGAGATTTTGCAAATATTTAGGGGAGATTTGATGAAATTCTGTGAGATTTTTATGAAAATCACTTTCAAGCTTATATAAGTAAGTTAAAAGCCATTATTTTAATGAATCAGGCTTGGGATAGCCATGCTAATGTGTGATTTATTTCTAGTTCTTCAAAAAATAACTTATTAAATGGTATGAAAATTCTGTGAGATTTGAAAATCTTATGGGAAACGGGGTCCAGAAGAGCCAAAATTCTGTGAGATTTTGTCTCACAGTGTGAGGTATGGCATGTATGCTGATGTTTGCCCAACCAAGATTCAAATCAGCCTGTGCATCCCCAAAGTCTGATCAGAGTCTTCCTTGTCCGCATGAATAAATTTTGCATCCTTGGCTACTGAAAATGTACCCTGCAGAGGTCTAGTTAAGAGTGGGTATTAGCTAAATGTTTTTCTTATTTCTCCACGAAAACATATGTTGTGGTACTCATTAGAAGCACCTCAGTTCTTATTTCTCCACAAAAACATATGTTGTGGTACTCATTAGAAGTGCCTCACTGAGGCACTTCTAATGAGTACCAACAACATACATTTTCATGGAGAAATAAGAAAAATATCAAAACTTTTGGATTTAAAAAAGCATCTTATCAAGAGCTTTGTGCCCTGTGAATGCACAGGCTGATCTGAGTCTTCTCTGTTGCACATGTCCAAAGGTACATTTTCTGAGTTACGGCTCTTATAATATTGTTTGAACAGCAAAACTGCAATCAGTCTGTGCAGCTGTGTTTGCTAGTATGGGTCTTTGCTGTTCTAGACAAGACATGTACCAAATTTTCCTAAAAGCACACCTTAGAGAGAATGTATAACCGTGATTATTTTGCTGCCATTTTTTCACAGGTGAGACAATTTTTGCAGACAAGAATTCAGTTCCCTACTACAGACAACCCTCTTTATACCAACACTCGATACAATGACAAAATTCGTTATAATGATAATTTGACTGCCAGGAAACCTTCGCTTAAGTGGTAACATTTAGTCACAAATTATGCAAGAATATTGTATTTAATACTTTAAAGAAATATATATTTTGGATATTTGTTAGAATAGTCTCATTGAGGCAATTCTAACAACTGTCCAAAACATATGTTTTGTGGAGAAATAAGAGCAAAACAAGACCTTTATTACATATCAATCTGCTCATTAAGTATTCTGTACAACAGCAAATTCAGTTTAATGGCAATGTCTTCGGGAACAAATGCTGTCATTTTAAGAGGGTTCACTGTAGTTTTAAGAACCCTTTTCAAAATGGGAGCTACAAATGCATTCTAAAAGGAAAGAATTTGCTCCCTCAAATTCTTTCTGTTAAGAGAAGCCACCCCTCAGGCTCACTCCCTGTCTAGCAGTAACGCAGACAAACATTTTTCAACGTGTATCCATTCATTTTAGATAATTTAGTTTTTTCGTTTTTTTTTTTTTAATTTCTGATTTCACAAAACTGCCAATAGTTTAAAATGACAGATATTACAATACTTTGGAGAATCATACAACTATGTCAATGTCTTTTGAATGTCAACATTCCTTTAAACTTTTTTTAACTTAGGGCTACTAAATCTGGATGAATTATAATTTGAGAGACAGACAGCGGCCACTTTTAAGTACATGCACAGAGCACTTGTTCAGGGTGAGTATTTTATGATAATTCTGGGATAATTTTCTCAAGTTCTCCATAAAAACATATGTTGTTGGTACATACTGAGGTGCTTCTAATGAGTACCCACATCCTATCTTCGCATGAAGAAATAAGTAAAATATTATCTGGGCACCCCCTCTTATCTTGATCTACCTTCTAATAGTATGAGGACTAGGCCTCATCACTGTCCCCTCACACATTAAAACCTTTAAATCTTGATTAACCGGGCTAAACAGCACAGTCTGTAGTAAGTCTGAGTGCAGAATCAAGGGTGTCAAGCCCAGCCACATTACTTTCGTGGAGACTGATCACAAAATAATTTCTACAATCATTCTCTCCCTTCCACTGATTCAAGAAGAGCAGTCCGACATGACAAGACCTTAACAGTCTTGACTGGGCCATAAAGCTACAAATCAAATCAAATCAAACCAACTCAACATGACCTTAACAGTCTTGACTGGTCCATAAAAGTACAAATCAAATAAACAAATCAAATCAAATCAAACCTTGATAGCAAACCGCAATGGCAATTATCAAGCCAACAGTAGGCTGATCGGAATCTAAACATATTTTAATCATTTAAGCTATATAGTAATTTTTTGCCCAAATTACTTATACAGTGTGAAAAGGTGTTGATATTTTTCTTATTTCTCCATATAAACTTCTGCTATGGATACTCATTAGAATTGCCTCAGTGGGGCAATTTGAGGCATTCTAATGAGTATTCACAACAATGTTTTTTATGGAGGATTCCAATTAGTATCAAAACCTGGGCCCGGTTGTTCAAAGCGTCGTAAGCTTAACGAGCTTGTTATGGGTCATTTCGTTAACTGTTTTAGCAGATTCAATATACAATATTCTGATATTTTTTGCTGACAAAAATGTGAGTAGCTTTTGCACTGCAAAAGCTACTCACATTTTTTCAGCAAAAAATTTTAGCATATTTGTGTATCACTCGATTTAAATTTTAACGAATCGTTAACTAACGACATCATTAGCTTTGAACAA
This sequence comes from Anodontia alba, assembly GCA_964016985.1. Taxonomy (NCBI): domain Eukaryota; kingdom Metazoa; phylum Mollusca; class Bivalvia; order Lucinida; family Lucinidae; genus Anodontia; species Anodontia alba. The sequence goes on along the minus strand of OZ024824.1, from coordinate 41,398,251 downwards.
CTGGGCCCTGTTTTTTGCTGAGAAACAAGAAAAATATTTATCTTGATACTCCGCTTATCTAAAGATCCCAGGGCCCAGTTGTTCAAAGCTAACAATGTCGTTAGTTAACGATTCGTTAAAATTTACATTGAGTGATACGCAAATATGCTGAAATTTTTTGCTGAAAAAATGTGAGTAGCTTTTGCAAAAGCTACTCACATTTTTTCAGCATAAAATATCAGAATATTGTATATTGAATCCACTAAAACAGTTAACGAAATGACCCTTAACGAGCTCGTTATGCTAACGATGCTTTGAACAACTGGGCCATGGTGTAAAAAAAGAACATTACTGTGATAATATGGTGGTCGAAATGTGTTGTTAGCTACACCCCACCTCGGTGGAAATATGACAAAATCTGCTATGGCAGTCCCTGCTTTCACTGACTGGCAAGTCAGTACTGTGAATATAGATGGGTCCTGGAAAAAAAAAAAAATCAATGAAAATTAGGGACACTGTCATAAGAAATGTTTGAAACAAAATAACATATGGCAACATGGTTTCTTGGAGAAAAAGGAAAATGTAGTGAAAACTTTATTCTGGGCACCATTCAGAAAGAACAAAAATCTCGCTGAGCAGAGATTCAAGATTTTTATGACCCCTAACAAAACATCTGCAACTCAGAATTACTCAAAATTATTTCTATTTCTACCTCATTAAAAAATAAGTGACAGCACATTTTATCTGGAGATCTGACTTATCTAGACCTATCCTATATATTTAGGATAATTACGGTAAATGTCCTTAAATTTCGAACACTTTATTCCATACTTTTTTGGCTTAAATTTTGTTTTTTATACAGTTGTTTCTTAAAATGCCTAGTGGAATGACAAACAGTGTAGACCATTTGCTTATGGCATTTTGTCAGAAATTTAGGTGTTGGAAATTTTAGGACATTTACTGTACTGATCTATCATGATGTATGTTGATAAATATTTTTCTTATTTCTACATGAAAACATACTGTGAGTATTCAATGGAATAACCACCATAAAAGTGATTCTATATCTTATGTTTTTGTGCAGAAACATGAAGTTTTTTAAAAGTAAAACATATTTTAACGAGTAATACTTAACCTATAGATAATGTGCTATTCTATTCTGTTTTCACACCTTCCACAGAAAAAACGACCTTTCAGTCGTTAATTAAAGTCTTAAACCAGAAGGTCCCTTAGGCAGTTACCTGTGTGACGTAACTCTTCCCGCTCAATTGACCACGTGTCAGTTTCTTTTATGTGTAAAACAATAGACACAATTAGGAGAGATAAGCGAGGGTGGACGGAGGGAGATAATTGATTATCTATAGGTTAAGTATTACTCGTTAAAATATGTTTTACTTTTAAAAAACTTCATTTTAACTTCATAATACATTAACCTATAGATAATGTGCTAGAATTTGCAGAATAGGAGGGAGGTGCTCTCCTAATTCTAACACCAATAATATCTCACCACTTCTGGTTAAGACTCAGGAAACTCAAAGGAATCAGATACATTCTAATTCTATATTTAATAGAAAGAATGGTCTAGATTCACAAAATAGCTTTAAGGTGTTATGATCTAACAACCTTATATATATTAGTAGACTCTAGAGGAAGCCAGTTCTTAAGTCTCAGAGACCTAACATTGGCCCCCCCTCCCCCCCTCTTTTTTTCTTTTTGGGAAACAACAATTGGCTTCAAAAAGAAAAGGGAGTCATTGAGACATAACATAAATATTCCATCGCAAAGTAAGCTAGGAATATAGAAAATTTTGAAAACAAAATTTGTAAAACAAAAAGCCAAGACCATACACTGTAAGTAGTCTATGTAGGATCTTGAATAAATAAGGAAAAGTCTACTCGGTGGAGTTTCCTATAGATAACTGACATATGTAGATATTTTGGATAAAATTCTAGATATGTGAAGCTATGTAATTGTAATAGTCTAAGCTATTAGAATTATAAACTAATTAAATTCTGTTAATTGGAGCGACAGGACAGTTTCCGATGAACAGACACAGACTTAAAATAACCATAATGTGTAATTATTTCCCTTGATCAAATTAAAGAAGGGGAGATAATAAAAGTAGATGGAGTTAACTTAACTATAACTAAGTTATCCATCAGAAGAAAAAAAGTATAGACAAACATAATGGTTAAAACTATTGCTAGACTAATTGTATAACTAATTTTTAGTCAAGCAATAAAATAATACAGAGTTTGCATATAACTGCTGGGAAGAAAAAACAACCTAAACCATTGATAATTAGTTTTGTCATAGACATATAAAAGCGTTTGATGTCCTGACAAAAAATAAAGAATAAACTGTCAACATCATAACTAAAGAGTTTGACAGAGAATAAGAGAGATAAGAATAAGGTTGATCGCAGCAAACTGTATGACGGTCATAGTTTGGCTAAATCTTACCATATTGATAAGATTAAACAATAATAAATAAGCTGGATAGAATCTTTCTATACCAGAAGATTGCCATGAAAAGTACTCCTGAGTAAATAATCATGGAAATCAAGAAATGTTAAAAATCCACTTTGATACGAATCAAAATGTTCATAAAAAGAGAAGGACTCAGAGAAAAAGTAATAGTGTGATAATCTCTGAAGAAAGATTATACAATAATACTGATTATTAATCTCAAAAAACACTTAATTTAAAAGTTAAAAGATAGTATTACTATTCTATACGCATATTTAAGAATAGTAAGAAATATATTAATACTAAATAAAAATTATACTACTGAACAAAATTCCTGCTATAAATCATAGGTTAAGCGTAACTATTATTTAAGCAAGGAATTATTAAACATATAACTCTCTATAAAATTACTGCCCGGAAATTTTATAGATAAACATTCAATCAAATTTTTTTTAGAATTGAATATTAATAGAATAAAATCTATGTCTGCATAATTGGTAATTCCTGAAATATCAAATTACGTACTCGCAAATGAGTTCAGGAAGAAAATACATATATATACTCTCGAGATCTATGTGTAAACCATAGAGAGTAATAATATTATTACCGCGATCCCTGACGGAAGGGTAAAAACATGTATATGAAAGAGATAATAATTAATTTAACGTCATATAGGTTTAAGATAAAATTTGTTTAATCTTTAACCAATATGCAGCAACAGTGACTCGATATTCTGTATTCGTACGTAGAAAAGGAGTACTTAGTCATTAGAATTTTGAATGATTGAAATAGAGATAATGGGATCTAAAAGGATGTATCTCCATGAACTGAATCGAAGGATAATATCCATTCTAAAAAACTAGGGCTTGTTTTAGGCTTAGTTTAACAAGCGTAGAATTGAATTATTTTCAAGTATTCATGAAGTCATTATGCTCTGAATACTGAGAAAAATGTTAAAATATTGTTTAGGAAATAAAAAAGTGACTGTTCCACAATGTTAGCTAGATTTAAACCTGGAACGTAGCGAGAAGGTCAATCTAATTTAAAAGTAAGATAAGAAAGATAAATAATGAAGATAGATATATAAATATCGGAATAATATATTATCTCCAACAATTATCAAATAATCTGAATGTTTAAAGGCATAAATACTACTCGAAAGTTTATTTACCGAATGTATAATCGGAGAAAACTTTCAGTATGTTCAAAAACGTATCACAAAAGTAAGATCTGACCAGGAACGTAGGTGCAGCACTTACTAAGTTGTGAAGTTAATATAAACATATTTTATATTATAAATTGAAGCAGTGCATTTCAAAATCATCGACATCTTGAAATGACTTATTGTGTGGAAAAATAAATAAATATCCAGTTTCGGAAAGATATTTATCTATATATATAGACCATTTTTGATGCGGACTGGAAATCAAGATATTAATCTTTGCATTATTCGCAAACTGAACTTGAACTCTTAGCGAGAATTACTATGATCCCTTTAACGAATGTAAACATAAAGGAGGGGTAAAGAGATAATTAAGAGTGTCTTAATTCTTTACCGGCTCGTATACTAATAATTAAGGATGTTTTCCCTTTTGGCTAAGCCTAGACTATAGATTGATTAATATAATTATAATAATATCTGCTATTATGAGGTAAACTCTCGTTAATTAACCTCTAAGCATATATCAAAAATATATATCAACATAATCTAGAGCTTCGGTAAGTTTAGAGGAAGGAAATGATTGACTTTGGCAGTTTCTGAATAGTTACAAAGTCAATAAAACAAAATATCAAAAGGAAAGTATTGTATATAAAATCTAATTTAGGCAATAATAATCTGTCACGTACTGAATAATTAATGCCTTTACTAAATATGTATCCATTGTCAATACCAAAGTGCAAGAAAATTTTGATTGACATGGACTCTAGTTATAAATAAAATATTAGAGGTATAGAGCTAGTCGAAGCAAAACTATTCCTCAATAAGATAAAGTAGACCTATAATATACTAGGATTAATTGGGTCTAGAATTATAATCATAATAAAATTATTATTCCAATATGAAGAATCTTCAGCGTAATAGATTCTTACTGAGGCAAAAATATCTGGTATATTGCTATCGTAGTCTTAAATGATCCAGAAGAAAAAATAAAACAGGCAAAGTAAAGAACGTATCGAATTATATCTATGCCTAAATATAAGATTTTTTTCTTATTTATTATTTTATAGCAGAGTTTAGACAGAGCACGACTGACCTAGACTCTAATATAATCAATCAAAAGATAGTATAAAATAGAATAATAGCTTATCGGATCAACTATTTTCCATGTAGAAAAGGCAAAAGGAAAATATGTACCTCAACTAGAATTTTAAATCGTAGTAATCTAGAGAGTAGCGAATAAATAAATAAACTGTTAATTTATTTATCTGGTTGGTGTAAATTTCCGATACCTTAAGAATGAAAAATTAATAGAAAGTAGAAAAGATCGATTGCTACTTTCTTGTCAATTTACTCCTTAGATTACATGCTGATTACATATCGGAGCATGTAGAAGAAAAACAGGGGAGGAAAGAAGAAAATTTTGTATATTTCGTGTATATTTTTCTTCTTATAAATAACGATAGTTTTATAGTTCACCTTTGCCCTAGAGCCGAATAAGGTGAATATGTAAGAAGTTAATCTCTTTGTAGCGAATAAAAGAGATATAATTATAGCTGGAAGTATCTTCTACACTTAGTGAATGAATTGCAAATTTGATCGTAACCGATAATTCTTAATTCATTTTCAATAATAAATATATATATAGAATTTAAGTCAAGTTCAAAAGTGACTGGACAGAATTCAACAATATAAATGGCTACTAGGTATTAGAACCCATCGCTGTCATTCAATAACCTATAATCCAAGACTATACATGTCTATAGTGGTTATATATGAATATATGTTGAGCGAGTACTAGTGACTACTACTCGCACACTAGTAATCCGACACAAAGTCTACGAAACTACTGCCCGGTGGAATTTCGTTAGAATGACCTGGCACTACTCTACGAAGTGCCTCCCGATGAAATTTTCGTTTGAGCCGGAATTTAAACGCTTTCTAGCGAATTAAAGAGATAAAACATCATTTGAATGACCTGGCACTAGTCTACGAACTGCTGCCCGGTAAGAATTTTGTTATAGTCGGAAGTTTAACTCTTTCTAGCGGATAAAAGAGATAAAACATAAGTTAATTTAAAATATTAATGGAATTACACACCTATAATAAGTCAATGGAATATTAAAAATTCTAGTCTGATTTGGGAAAGACTGTACAGAATTTTTTTGTATAAAAAGTTATTATGTATTTCACTTAATAACCTATATCCATTGACTTAAACGTGAATGGAGCTCTATGAACGATAATAGATTGTTCGGGAATTAGTAATCATTATTTTGACACTAGTTACCCGACACAATGACCGGACACTAATATTCGTAACTGTTACCAGGTAAAGTTACATTAATTTGACAAATTGATCGGATAGTAGTATTCGTAACTCTAGTCCGATGAAAAAGGGAGATTATATATGAAAACTGAGCGGGCACAAGTATTCGAAACTTTTTCCCGAAGATAATTAATTATTAGGCAAAAATTGACCAGACACTTTCTGTAAAAGTTTGCCTGGTGAAAAATCAGAAATAATATAATAATATGACCGGGTATAAGTATCAGAAATATTACTGATACTTTGCCCAGTGAAAAATTTTTTTAATAATTAGACATAATGACCGGAAGTTAGTATACGTGACTATTTTGTCCGGTGAAATATGTCAGAAACTAAGTCTTTCCAGAAAATAATTAAATTATTGACTGGAGACTAGTTGACTGGTGCCTGGTTGATCGGTGACTGGTGACTGGTGACTGGGTGACTGGTGACTGGTGACTGGGTGACTGGTGACTGGTGACTGGTGCCTGGTTGACTGGCACCTGGATGACTGGTGACTGGTGCCTGGTTGACTGGCACCTGATTGACTGGTGACTGGTGAAGCTGATTGACTGGTGCCTGGTTGACTGGTGACTGGTGACTGGTGGACTTAGACTTTGTAGGATACTAAGTACCCAAAGATGCCACCTTGATGGGTCTTACCCCGGCAGTATAGCCATATGGGGTGGGGCTCCCATCAGTAAAGAATTGTCTTATAACCCATCAAGGGTTGACAAGTTCTTTACAATCAGCTTCTCCACCATGAGAATCTTTAGCCAACTGAAGATCTCTGCAAACAAAAGTCCAGGAAAAACATATCGTAATTGCTGAATAACCTGGAATGAAAAGAACAAAAATATTCTGCATATATAAACACGACTATCGAACCGATCGCGCATGAGCGTTGTGCCGAATAGCGAGAGTCGCCAAAACGCATGTGGAAAAAGACCAGTCAAAAATACATGAAATCGAAAATTGAAAATTTTAAATAATAACACAGAAAGTGAAAGGAGTGATAAATAAACAAAAGAAACACAAGGATACATAAATTTATCCGTGAGGAAAGAAATAATCCAAATTTCTATCACAGGTAAATAATCCTTGTTGAATTTCTTTGTCCACAGAAAAGAAACTGACACGTGGTCAATTGAGCGGGAAGAGTTACGTCACACAGGTAACTGCCTAAGGGACCTTCTGGTTTAAGACTTTAATTAACGACTGAAAGGTCGTTTTTTCTGTGGAAGGTGTGAAAACAGAATAGAATAGCACATTATCTATAGGTTAATGTATTATGAAGTTAAAATGGAATATCTTCATCATCATCATCATCATCATCATCATCATCATATTTTTTATTAACGTGCAGGTACAGGGGCAACATCCACATCAGTGGGCCCCCTTCGAGGTAGCTGGCTTGCTGCACATACGGCAGATCTCACGCCAGATCTCCAGGTAAGTTTATCGTAAGGATTGATGGCCGAGAGCTTCCACTCTCTGTAATCTCTCTCTGTCAGCTGCTTCCAGGTCATCTTGGGCCTCCCAGGCCCACACTTTTCATCAACCTGTAGGTCAAAGACTGTCTTGACTGCACCATTGGAGCGTTACACATGTCCATACCAGTGGAGCCTTCTCTCCTTCAGAATGAGGTCCAGATCCTCAATGCCAAGCAGCGCAAGTAGCTCATTGGATCTGGTTGTGACAATGTCTTGCCGCTTGACATTGCAGGTCTGCAGATCTGTCTGATCATTGCCCTGTCATTTCGCTGCAGACGTTGGAGGTTTGGCTTTGTCAATGGCCAAGTCTTACTGGCATGGAGCATTGCGCTCCACACACAAGAGCTGTACACGCGGCCACTTGTCTTGAAAGAGAGATGGCGGGAAGAGAGAACTGGTAGCAGCTCCTCGAGTTTCTTCCCGGCAGTTTTCATACATGTTGTGGTTGAAAGTTCACAGCCACCGGCTGCTGAGAGCATGTCTCCTAGGTAGCAAAAAGAAGCTACCACCTCCAGCTTGTCAGGTCCAACTTGGACTTCCCTCTGTGATCTGCCATCCAAGGGGCATGCAGTTCCCTGGCACCGTGTACATCTGTAATCAAGGTCCTTTGTCAAGCACTTGAGCCCACTGCATTTCTTGTGCACCCAGTGCTTGCAGCCATTGCTGTTGCTGCCCACTCCAACATATATCAATAAGTTTTAGTTCTTTTCTTGAACTATGACTTGTAGTATACTTACACAGTGGTCAAAAGATACGGTGTTTATCACGTTGAAGTTTGCAAGGTTGTATTTATACGGAGTATAGTTTCCATGCCATGCCACAACATCAAATGGAGAATGACCCTGCAAAAATAATTTAAGCCGCAACATCAGCAATCTAATTTAAATCATATATCCTCTGCAGGAAGATTAACAAACACCTATAGAGGGTCACCACTGAATGACCTTTTGGATTGACTAATCATCAAATCGCTTACAAAATTTAGAAAGTAAAATTGTGTGAATGTATCGGATTCACATTTGCTATATTTAGTTGAAAATAAGTATGCCCACATAATCTTGTTTTTTCATCAAAAAATCAAAAAAGCTGCTCGTGGTTTTAAAACCCTTCACTCCAACTGCCCCTAACAAGCTTTTGTTTGTACTTTCCAATGTCACTATTTTATAAACCAAACCGAAAGAGGTATGTATAACACAATCTGATTGGCTGTCTTAATAGAGTTTTAAAAGACATTTCGATTTTTCTGAGGTTATTCGATGGTGACTTTTAATTAGTCTTCCCCAGATCTTGTCGATAAATCAGGGCCCAATTGTTCAAAGCATCGTTAGCTTAACGAGCTCATTAGTGATCAAAATGTTAACTAATCTAGTAAGTACAATACCAAATTCACAGGTATTTTTGCTGAAAAAATGTGAGTTGCTTTTGCAAATGCAAAAGCTACTCACATTTTTTCAGCAAAAATACCTGTGAATCAGCATATATGCCATATTTAATGATCAGTTTTAACGATATGTTAACTAATGACATCGTTAGTTTTGAACAACTGGGCCCTGGTTTTAATCAGATTGCAAAATCAGAATACCTACTTTCGGACATGTTTGCCTCGCAAAGATTCAGATTAGCCTGTACATTTGCCCAGTCTTTTCAGAACCTTCACTGGGCACATTTTGGCTAGCCGAGGATGCAAAATTTCTTCATGCATACAACAAGACTCTGATAAGTGTGCAAATACATAGGACTTACAGTCTGATTCTGAGCTCTTATTTACACAAACTATAGGTGCTGCTGCTACATTTAAAAATAATTGTTTTACACTGTATTAATTACTGTATTACTGGGTCAACTGTTTACAATCGAACCAAAGTATACCTACACCAAAATTTTCTTGTTGTCCTTAGATTATTTTTGACCAATGAAAACAAACCGCGGGTTTAAATGAAATCTAGGTTATGATTATTTATAGCCCTCTCTATTCTTATCGCTGTGACTTCAGAGTGCAGTGTCAAGAGGGCTATCTGTAAAACCTGGACTGAGACATTGGCAAACAGTGCAGACCCAGATCAGACATTGCAGAACACAGCATCTGATCAGGGTCTGTACTGTTTGCTTATGTTTCAGGAAGTTAAGGGTTAAATAAAAAAGTTTTAAGTCCCTGTTCAGAACCATTTTCCCAGCCTTCACTCAGAGACAATTGACCCACCAGTGCTAGTGCTGTCAGTGCTTTGATTATACTAATCAATTACTTCCAAAAAATTTAATGATGTCACTGTTCACTTATGACATCATCAGCATTAGGCTTCCATATCATTCAATATGGCAGCCAACAGTAGTACAATCCATGATATCATTCAATATGGCAGCCAACAGTAGTACAACATTGAAAATGCCATTCAAAAATAGTTTGATAATTTTCTGACTGTCACAGGGAAAGTTTTAAGAAATAGAGGTAAATTCTGTTTATAGGTGGTAATTTTTTTATTAAGATCTGCATACTTTTTACACAAGAGGCTGGAATACATGGCAGGGTTTTCCCTCAGCGTTTTAAAGTTGACCCTAATGTGGAGTTAAGGGCTCCTTTAATAAGATTTATAGGTTCATTGTCGTTAAGAGGTTAACACTTTAAGCACTAATCGCTACTGCACCAGACAACACTTTGAAGTACTTTTTTTCAGAGAAAAATAAGACTTGACAAGAATATTTTCTTTAATACTTTAAAGAAACATATATTTTGGATAGTTGTTAGAATCATCTCAGTAAGGCAATTCTAACAAATATCCAAAACATATGATCTATGAGGAAATAAGAACAAAACAAGACCTTTCTTACATATCAATCTATTCATTAAGTATTCTGTATAACAGCAAATTCATTTTAATGGCAACATCTTTGGGAACAAATGCTGTTGTTGTAACAAGGGTTCACTGTATCAGCTTCATAGCTCTTGATAAGATGCTTTTTTTTCAATCCAAAAGTATTGACACTCTTCTTTTTTCTCCACAAAACATATGTTGGGTACTCATTAGAACTGCCTTAGCAAGGTGCTTTAAACCCCCGGTGGTTTACTCTACTGACCATTCTAAGGCAGTTGTCCCAGTGTTAGTCTTACTCTTTGGTCCTTTGTGGTTTATTCTACGAGGCGATTTGTTGTATGTCTTAGCTTGTGCCATTTTGTTCTTGTGTTTTTCAGTCCTTTTAGCATTGTGATTACCTCGCTTGGGAAGAGAGAGCTAATCTTAGTGCTTTTCGTATGTTTGATCGATTTGTGCTTGTTTGGATTTGTCAGTTTCCTCTTCCTCTTGGTGTCTGGGAAGGGTTGTGGTTTGTGATTGTCGCACTCCCTGGACTTTTCTCTTACCTTTTTTTTCTAATGAGTACCCACAACATATGTTTTTGCAGAGAAATAAGAAAAGTATTTACCAGATACCCACTCTTATCAAGACCTACGGGTTTACTTCAAAACCTTATAACAGGAAGACTCTGGCTGGAGGTATCTTTAGCAGAGGCAGTGATATAGCTTGTCAATCTCATGATGGTTTGGTGTTTTATGTCCCTTTTAACATTATATATTTATTGGTTTGTTTACAGAGAAATAATTCACTAGTGTTCGATTACAGAGAAATAATTCACTAGTGTTCTAAGGCTTCCGTGTAAAAAAGGAGTGAGCAATAGCGAATAAGGTTTTTACATGAAAGCCATAGAACATGCATGAATTATTTCTCTGTAATCGATCAAAACAAAAAATAAACTGTTTATTACATTTTCATTCATGTTTTACCTTTGAATTTTCACATTCAGCTGTTATGATTTCCTACCAAAATAGCTCCAGTCAGTGCATGAATTTCAGGAGGCATGGTTTAGTTTGAAAATCAGTCGCCATCTTGTTTTCACTTTAATGCAAAACTCATCCTGTGCTTGAAATACAGACACAACAATGTCACACAAGCTGAACTGGATTATCAAGAAAATCATACTTTATATTTGCGTTGCAGGTCCATGATTGTATCAAATTTTTTGCAAAACATCAACTATTGTTATTGTTGTTACCAACAACGTCAGCAACATTGCCTAGCAACTTTTACGTCAAAATGTTCGAAATGAAATAATTCACCCTGTGATTTATCGATTATAATTCACTGAGAAATCTCAGTAAATCACTGCTGAAAATGTAATTATTAAGTCATATCATGATGATGGAAGGGTGATAATGAAAGGCTCTGTGCAATGTGCAATGAAGCACCATAGTCATAAGCTGAGTTCCAATTCTAGCAGGATTAAAACTTGGGACCTTGTGAACCAGTCAGGAATATTAACCTATCCCTCCTTAACCCTTCTCATGTTGAATAAATTAAGATGCCACGCCCACTTCTAACTTCCAGCCAATCAGATTACTTGATTCAAGTTTTTGATAGAAATTCACATACTTAATGACAAACAGTGCAGATCCAGATCAGTTGGCTTCTTCAGAAGCCAACTGATCTGGATCTACACTGTTTGCTAAGACAGGGCATGACGTGATTAGCAAGAGAAGGGTTAACAAATAATCCTAATATTTATCTCATTTCTTGTTATAGTACTCATCATAAGTGCTCAAGGATAGTATGGACAAGGATATTTTGTCCTGGGTAATCCAACAGACAGACATACAACTACAATGCCTACCTGAGTAGCAGCAAACAGATGACCCTGATATTTACTGACTACCATGTAACTGTCCACTTCTCGGTCTTCATAATGTGCAACTGGGGTCAAGAAGTCTCTCGGGTTTGCCAAGCCATTAGCTCCTGTAGAAAAATATTAACCATGACATGAGGAAAGGATTTTTACTCATAGGTAACTACAAGGTACATTTTTCTCATTCAAGTGATATTGCAATTTGATATTGTTCTTATTTCTCCATGAAAATGTATGTTGTGGATACTCATTAGAAGCACCTCTATGAGGTGCTACTAATGAGTACCCATAACATGTTTTTGTGGAGAAATAAGAACAAGAAATGTCAATAAGTAGTGTTTCATTACGAAAACACGCCTATTCAAATATACTGAAAATTTTACCACCAAAAAAATGAAAATTTTCAGATAAAAATTCTGATATTTTTCACATTTCTGCTCAAAACAAAGAATCTATGTTTTTGAGCAGAAATAAGAAAAATAATGTAAACCCCTGTAAACCCCAGTTTTACTATATAAAAGTGGGGTTTAAGGGGGTCAACTTTATATAGGCATGTTTTCATGATGATTATTTGTATGCAGCGTAATTTCCATTACAGACAAGATATTGAGCTGAAACGAAATTTTGACAATAACTAAGGGCAATAACTGTGTTGTAAATTTGCTAAGATTGACACATAACAATCCAAACCTAGTCTTGTCAACATCGTAAGCAAAACTTGGCTGAATTCCATCAATTTGTTCCCAAGATATTGAGCGGAAAAAAAAAATTTGACAAAAACCAAGGGCCATAACTGTGTTGTATATTTGGTTATGGTCCATGCATATGCAAAACTTGACTGAATTCCATCATTTTGTACACAAGATATTGAAGGGAAAATAAATTTTGACAACAACCAAGGGCCATAACCATGTTGTAAATTTGTGAAAATTGAAGCGTAATAATCCCAATGAAGAGCTGGTCAATGTCAATGCATATGTAAAATTTGGTTTAATTCCATCAATTTGTTTTCAAGAAACTCTGATGAAATTCTGACAATAATCAAGGGTCATAACTTTGATGAAAATTTGCAAGCAGAAAAACGCCTAACGGCATTATGGACGGGTTTTTCAAAAAGTCAACAAGAGTTGTCTCTCTTGCATGTGACACACCTACTGGTCCTCCTCTTCACCCCTACCAAATATGAAAGCAATCCACTGAAGAAAAAGGTAACATCTGAAAAATCTCGGACAACGTCTGACACCCGCCAGACGCCTGCCCGCCTGGACATTGCTATTTTAAAGGACAGATTTAAAAAAAAAAAAAAATGTCCAAAAATTGACAAGTTACAATCCCACCCCAGATCTGGTTCAGGTAAATGCATATCAAAATTTGATCAAGCAGAAACAAAATTTTGTCAATAGCCAAGGGACATAACTCTGTTGTAAATACGGAAAAAATGAGGTGTAACAATCCCAACCTAGATCTGGTTACGGTCGATGCATGTGCAAAATCTGATCAAGTTCCATCAATTCATTCACAAGGTATTGAACGGAAACGACATTTTGACAACAATCAAGGGCCATGATCATGTTGCAGATTTGCAAAACTTGACATGTAACAATCCCAACGTAAATCTAGTCAAGGTCAATGCATATGCAAAATTTGGTTTAATTCCATCAATTCATTCTCAAGGTATTGAGCAGAAACAAGATCCTGATGATAATCAAAGGCCTTAACTCTGTTGTAAATTAGCAAACCTTAAGGGGCAACAGTCCAAATCTAGATTTGGTTAAGGTCAATGCATATGCATATTTTGATTAAATTCCATAAATTCTTTATTAAGAAGATATTGAGTGGAACCGAAATTTGTCAATAACCAAGAGCCATAAATCTGTTGTGAATTTGCTAATATCGACGGGTAAACCTAGATCTAGTTAAGGTCAATGCATATGTAAAATTTGATCAAATTCCATCAATTTGTTCACAAGATATTGACTGGAAATGAAATTCTGACAATAACCAAGGGCCGTAACTCTGTTGTTAATTTACAAAAATTGATGGCTAACAATCCCAACATAGATCTGGCTAAGGTCAATGCATATGCAAAATTTGATCAAATTCCATCAATTCGTTCACAAGATATTGAGCAGAAATGAAATTTTGACGATAGCCTTGTTATAAATTTGTGGAAATTGACACGTGACAATCTAAACCTAGATCTGGTCATCGTTAATGTATATGCAAAATTTAGTCTAATTTCATCAATTTGTTCTCAAGATATTGAGCGGAAATGAAGTTGGAATGACAGAATGTTCAGCCTATTCAAATATATTGAAAATTTCACCATCAAAAAATGAAAATTTTCAGATAAAAAATTCTGATATTTTTCATATTTCTGCTCAAAACATAGATTGTGGGTACACATTAGAACTACCTCATTGAGGCAGTTCTAATGAATACCCACAATCTATGTTTTTGAGTAGAAATAAGAAAAAACTAGAGCTGGAATTTGTAAAACACTATGCCCACAACTGCCTGGCTCTAACACTGCTTGACTCCAACACTGCTTGCCCATGACAGTAACAACAGTACAAATATACGAGATTTCAATGTTATTAAAAGGGAAATAACTCTAAAAATTGAAGATAATTCGGATAAGAAAAAAAATTGGGGTCATCGATTTTTTCCTGAGGAATCCATATATGAAATTTCAAAACATTAGTATACGATTCTAAACTTATGCTATGCACAATAAAGCAACAACATTAAATTGCCAGAAATTGTAAAGAACCATAACTCCAACAACACTATTTAATTGGTTAAAAATTTAATCAGGTGATCTTCTCCTCAGTCCCAATCAGTATACCAAATATCAAGGCTCTAGCTCAAGTATTTTTTTAGATATTTTGCTAACGAGATTTGGAAATAATTCTAAAATGGGTGATAATTTGGATAAGAAAAAAAAAATACGAGTCACCTATTTTTTCATGAGGAATCCATATATGAAATTTCAAAACATTAGCATGCATGGTTCTAAACTTATGCTATGCACAATAAAGCAACAACATTAAATGGCCAGAAATTGCAAAGGGCCATCACTCCAACAACATTTCATTTAGTTGGTTGAAAATTTAATCAGGTGATCTCCTCCTCAGTCCCAATCATTATACCAAATATCAAGGCTTTTAGCTCAAATACTTTTTGAGATATCTTGTTTAAAAGAGATTTCAATGTAATTTTATTAAAAGGGAAATAACTCTAAAATGGGAGATAATTTGGATAAGAAAAAAAAATACGGATCACCTATTTTTTCATGAGGAATCCATATATGAAATTTCAAAACATTAGCATACATGGTTCTAAACTGATGCTATGCACAATAAAGCAACAACATTAAATGGCCAGTAATTGCAAAGGCCATCACTCCAACAACATTTCATTTAATTGGTTGAAAATTTAATCAGGTGATCTCCTCCTCAGTCCTAATCAGTATACCAAATATCGAGGCTTTATCTCAAATACTTTTTGAGATATCTTGCTAATGGGAATCGCAAAGTTCTCCCGCACCCCCTCTCCCACCAATAATCACACATTCATCAATGCTGCCTCACTGGTCCTGCTGAACCCTGGATTTGCCCCACCTTTGGAAACAGTACTAAATATCTGAAGTACTTCTGAAGAAGCCAACTGATCTGGATCTGAACTGTTTGTCATTCAGTATCTGACTTTGTATCAACAAACTGGATAAGCATCTGATGGGCTGACTATAAGAAGTGGGCGTGACATTTTAATTTATTTAGCATGGCAAGGATCATAATTTTGAACAAGTGCATACTGAAAATGTAGGTTACCTATAGGACCAAGACTGGGAAGCTCAAAATGACCATCAAATACTTCAAGGACATATCCCCTGGAGTCTTCATCCACTGCCACACTGAACCGCATACCTTGCTGAAAACAGAACCTTCATCTAAACTGCTTCCAAGTTAACACACACTGCATCAATATTATATTTCACCATAGCTCCAGATACTGTGCTTTTTCAATCAAAAAGTAGTGACAGATTTCTTATTTCTCAACAAAAACGTATGTTGTGGGTACTCATTAGAAGCGCCTCAGTAAGGCACTTCTAAAGTACCCATTACATATTTTCATTGAGAAATAAGAAAAATATTATGTGGATACCTGGATTATGGGGCAGAGGAAACCCTGCCTACCTGTCATTCCGAGGAATTTCAATGTGCAGCGTTATGATAATGAAGTACTGGACACCCAGGCTATTCCATTTTTGTGAAGGTACTGGACTGGTACATTGCAGCAAGATATTGTACACCCTCATACAGCTGTTTTAACCCACAATCATTTTGCTGCTAACAATGTTGGCATTCATTACTGGACTGTACCCCAACATGAATCCTATTCATTATGAAAACACGCCTATTCAAATATATTGAAAATTTCACCACCAAAAGACTGAAAGTTTTGAGATAAAAATTGTGATATTTTTCATATTTCTGCTCAAAATATAGATTTTGGGTACCCGTTAGAACCGCCTAACGAGTACCCACAATCTATGTTTTTGAGCAGAAATAAGAAAAATAATGTATACCCCTGTAAATCCCAGTTTTACTATGTAAAAGTGGGGTTTAAGGGGGACAAAATTATATAGCTATGTTTTCATGATGGAACAGATTTGGGATGAACTTGGGAGGCAAAAACCATCAAAAGAACACGTGAAATGCTCTAAGCACCCCTCTTATCTGCGAACGGAACAATTTTCTGAACTTAGTGTATGAAATATTAAGTGGTGTTACATTATGTCAACTCAATGTGACGTTGAATCCAGGAGTTAATTACAGCCAACAGTGGCCACACACGTTATTAGAGATGAACTTTAGTTACTGCACAATGACTTTATTGTGAATCTATTTTGGACATTTTTCACACATTTTACCATGTCCTTGAATCTCAGGTTTCTTTTCTTTCCAGCTGACATTTTTTCATTTCAATCCCTGACTTTTTTACAGCACTATTAAACGTAATCAAATAGGCAATCAGAATGAACTTTTTCTAAAAATGAAGGAAAATGATTAATTGATCAAAACATACAATGAATTACATGAAGAAGGAAATTTTTGCAAAAAAAAAATCATAACTTATTGACCATCAAGTTTCTTATTTTGCTGAGTATATGTCTGAATATTGTTTGTTTGTGTTGAGGTTTTACGGCCCAGTCAACCTAATGGGGTCATGGCGAGCGCGGTCAGTTTACCTAACCACATGTTTACTGGGCAGGCTTAGTCCTCTAAGCGGTTAACCAGTACTGTGCAGTTAACCAGTAATATCCAGAAACTGAATACTGCCCTTGAATCGGCAGAAGGGAGAGAATGACCGTAGAAAATATTTCATAACAATCTCCACAAAAGAATGTTGCCGACCTCGGCAGGGATTGAACCCGCGACCTTCTGGTCTCCAGTTGGACGGCGCAGCCAACTGAGCCACGGAGGCCGGTCTTTGTAACTATAATGTAAATGTTTGGATTGATTCAATAGAAATTAAAAAAAAAAAATTAAAAAAAAAAAAAAAAAAAAAAAAAAAAATACATACCTGAATCACACATATTTCATTTGGTAGAACTTCCATCTTGCCAAACTCTGTCATGATCTGTAAGGTACCCTTCTGAGGAACTGGAAAATGAGAATACAAATCCTCCTTAAAGAGCTAAATTAAAATACTGTATGACAAAATTTAAAAATATTTTTCTTTACAAATTACATAAAATGTCAATGGAAGAAAAAGACACTTCTGCACTCCTATTTCATAAAAAGCATATATAACTAAATAATTTTATCTTTCTCAAAACTGAACTTTTGAGATCACTTTTTAACTCTTTCCCCGCTAGTGGCAACTTTTATCGTCTGCTGATAACCTTTGCAAACACTTTGGAGCCAGATCAGGCACGACAAAATGTCAGGCCTGATCTGGCTCCAAACTGTTTGATACTCTGATGGTATTCCTGTAAGATTTTTTGAAAAAGTTAATTTAAAAAAAAAAATCGATAGACGACAAAAAAGCATGCAAAATTACCCAGCATGCAAAGAGTTAAATATGTTTTATAAAGACTATCCAAGATAAAAATTCTAGAGGAAGTTAGGCGTTGACATCTCCAAACAGTCACATGGATGCAAGTTTTCTGTAAGCAGCGGAGATTTTCAAAAACATAAAATTCTGCAGTTCTATAATATAGGTAATATACACTATTGATAGCCAAACATCTCTTAATGCATGCTATGTTCATTGTTCCATTAAGTTTGTGTGATTTGCCAAAATTTACACATCAATAAAATGAAAAAAAACAATTCATTTCTTATAATTCCAACTAAGTCATACGAACATTGAAAATATGGGTAAAAAAGCCCATTTTTAAAAATTTGCACAAAGAAAATAGTTCCGAGATTCCTGCTCAGTGGATTTATCGAAATATAAATGTCATTTTCAAATTGCTCTTGACCTGTCTCACTGCAGTAAATAAATGTAAGCCTGTGGAGTTGGAATAATTATGAATACATCTATTAATCTGTTTCTGGAATACTCTTGGTTCTTTTGAGTATAATGCCATGTATTCAACCTTTACCACTCTCTTAGCTAATTCAGCTGATGACAAACTGATGGTATTTTTCTTATTTTTTTCCAGAAAAAATTATTTGATATTTCATGCAAGTTGCATGAAATGTCAAATCCTGTTTTCTGGAAAAAATAAGAAAAATACTTCAATATGTTGTCTGCTGAGGGTTAACAAAAAAAAAAAAAAAAAAAAAAAAAAAAAAAAAATAGGTGTTTTATATCTGTGCATTAAGGATTTCAAAATATTTTTATGCAACCAAAACAAAGGAATTTCTGGTAGGAAAAACAACAAGAAAAATGCCTAATGGCATTATGGACAGGTTTTTCAAAAAGGTTAACCAAAAGGTAAGCCTCGGACATCAGGGGAGATAAGTACATAACGGAGAAAGTGAGAGTTGTCTCTCTTGCATGTGACACACCTACTAAGCAATCCACTGCAGAATAAAGGTAACATACAACTTTGAAAAAAAGGTTAACCAAAAGGTAAACCCCAGACGACGCCCGACTGACCAACGCCAACCAGATGCCAGATAGACGCCTGCCCATACATCACTATTTTAAAGGACGGATTTCTTTTTAAAAAAAAAACACGTCCAAAGACACGTCCAAAAATTGAAAACACTTAATAATTGAAATTATGCACATGTACCCATCTAACACATCCTTACAATAAATACACTAGAATCATCTAATACCTTTTTACTTACCTATCAAAAAATCTCCATCTGAGTTGTACAAGCACCTGCAATATGGCAATAATTTACCGTATTTACTCTAAACACTGGAACACCTTAACTCCTTTTCATACTAAGTTTTGTCCTAAAATTTGAACATCCCTTTTACTATATGTTGATGTGTCTGAAATAGTGCTTCCTAAAAATAATATGGTTTCATGCCATCGAGATAATTTAAATAGAGTTTATTTGCTTGCTTTGATCGATTATGGAGAAATAATTCTCTAGTGTTCTAAGGCTTGCGTGTAAAAAACGAGTGAGTGAAGCAAATGAGTTTTTTATATGAAAGCCTTAGAATATGCATGAATTATTTCTCCGTAATCGATCGAAACAACCAAATAATCTGTTTATTACATTTTCATTCACATTTTACCTTTGAATTTTCACATTCAGCCGTTATGATTTCCTACCAAAATAGTTCCAGTCAGTGCATGAATTTCAGGAGGCGTA
Organism: Anodontia alba; assembly: GCA_964016985.1. Classification (NCBI taxonomy): domain Eukaryota; kingdom Metazoa; phylum Mollusca; class Bivalvia; order Lucinida; family Lucinidae; genus Anodontia; species Anodontia alba. The sequence continues at coordinate 41,378,383 of OZ024824.1, read as the reverse complement.
GTTTAGTTTGAAAATCAGTCGCCATCTTGTTTTCACTTTAATGCAAAAATCATCCTGTGCTTGAAATACAGACACAACAATGTCACAAAAGCTGAACTGGATTATCAAGAAAATCATACTTTATATTTGCGTTGCAGGTCTTTCCTCAAAAACACCAACTGGACGTGAAAATTGCAGTCTGATCTCCATGATTTTATCAAATTTTCCGCGAAACGGCAACTATTGTTATTGTTGTTACCAACAACGTCAGCAACGTTGCCTAGCAATTATGACGCCATGACGCTCAAAATGAAATAATTCACTCGGTGAATTATAGATTATAATTCACTGAGAAATCTCAGTAAAACACTGCTGAAAATGTAATAACAAGAGGCCCACGGGCCACGGGTCGCTCACCTGAGTGACATAGCCACTGCAGATATGCAGATGTTATGCAACATTTTTCCAATCCTGTCATCGCAACTAATGAAAAGATCATCATTTAAGCAGTTCTTTATTTTGAAGAAGAAGATATATGGCATGCCAGTAAATTGAGCGTGATCATTTGAACAAACTCTAAATGGCAGCCAACTTGGATTTACGATTGGCACGATTTTAGCTATTTTTGATCTACAAGTCACCCCAATGCTTCCTACCGTTTTGAGTCAACTGGCCTTTCAGTTCAGGAGAAGAGGCGAAAAATAGATTTTCAAGATGGCTGCCGAAGTTTGGAGTCAGTTGGCCTTTCAGTGCAGGAGAAGAAGCTAAATATAGATTTTCAAGATGGCGGCCATGGTGGCCATCTGGGATTTCTGATCAGAACGATTTTAGCTATATTTGATCTACAAGTCACCCTGATGCTTCCTACAAAGTTTCGAGTCAAGTGACTTTTGGGTTGAGGAGAAGAAGCGAAAGATAGATTTTCAAGATAGCCACCATGGCGGCCATCTTGGATTTACTATCGGCATGATTTTAGCTAATTTTGATCTACAAGTCACCCAAATGCTTCCTACCAAGTTTCGAGTCAACTGGCCTTTCGGTTCAGGAGAAGAAGCGAAAAATAGATTTTCAAGATGGCTGCCATGGCGCCCATCCTGGTTTTACGATCGGCATGATTTTAGCTATTTTTGATCTACAAGTCACTCCGATGCTTCCTACCAAGTTTGGAGTCAACTGGCCTTTGGGTTTAGGAGAAGAAGCGAAAAATAGATTTTCAAAATGGCTGCCATGGCGGCCATCTTGGATTTCCGATAGGCACCATTTTAGCTATTTTTGATCTATAAGTCACCCCAATGCCTCCTACCAAGTTTGGAGTCAATTGGCTTTTGGGTTTAGGAGTAGAAGCGAAAAATAGATTTTCAAGATGGCGGCCATGGCGGCCATCTTGGATTTCCGATCGGCATGATTTTAGCTATTTTTGATCTACAAGTCATCCTGATGCTTCCTTGCATGTTTGGAGTCAATTGGCCTTTTGGTTCAGGAGAAGAAGCAAAAATTAGATTTTCAAGATGGCCACCATGACGGCCATCTTAGATTTCCGGTCGGCACGATTTTAGCTACTTTTGATCTACAAGTCACTTTGATGCTTCCTAGCAAGTTTGTAGTCAACTGGCCTTTCGGTTCAGGAGTAGAAGCGAAAAATAGATTTTCAAGATGGCGGCCATGGCGGCCATCTTGGATTTCCGATCGGCACGATTTTAGCTATTTTTGATCTACAAGTCACCCTGATGCTTCCTAGCAAGTTTGGAGTCAACTGGCCTTTCGGTTCAGGAGAAGAAGCGAAAAATAGATTTTCAAGATGGCAGCCATGGCAGCCATCTTGGATTTCCGATCGGCACGATTTTAGCTATTTTTGATCTACAAGTCACTCTGATGGTTCCTAGCAAGTTTGGAGTCAATTGGCCTTTCTGTTCAGGAGAAGAAGCGAAAAATAGATTTTCAAGATGGCGGCCATGGCGGCCATCTTGGATTTCCGATCGGAACGATTTTAGCTATTTTTGATCTACAAGTCACCCCGATGCTTCCTACCAAGTATCAAGTCAATTGGCCCAGGGGTGTAGGAGGAGTAGGCTTTTAAAGCAATTGTTGAAACTGCACGACGGACGACGGACGACGCACGACGGACATTGACTGACCACAATAGCTCACCATGAGCACTTCGTGCTCAGGTGAGCTAAAAAGGAATATACCTCAAAAGGGAAATAATTTTGACATGGAAATATGTGTCTCTTCACGCTGAAGACGTCTGCGGCATCTGATCTGGGTCTACACTATTTGCAAAAACCTATCTGTCCCAATACTTAGGGTTATTACAGTAGGCAACATTTCAGCTCATGTCCTTTGGTTGGGAGATGAATGAAATGAGATGTCAAACTTTATTCTACTTTCCTTGAAGATGTATCAATTTTCCTTAACCCATAAAAGACTGAATTAACTCTCCCACACTATACATTGGAAGAGTCCATTTTCGATTTTCGGTATGTCAGGTTATATGATGCTGATATTCCCAAAGAAAAATGGTTGAACTATTTGCAAATAGTGCATCTGATCTGGGTCTGCATTGTTTGCCAGTTACCCGTTTCGGGGTCTCAAGTCTTCAATGGGTTAAGGCAAGTACTTGTATTACCATCTATCAACTATCCTTCAGATGCACAACACACCTCATTCTTGCCTGTGCCTCAGCTTGGCCTCAGGCAATGAAAAATGGCATTTGAAAAGTCCATTGGTGTTATCAATCTCTATGCCAATAATTATCAAAATATTCCTGACAGTTCAGGAGTTTTTGCCATTTTTGCTAGCTGTCCATGGATGGACAGACCCACAGATTGATTATCGGGCACTCTTCAAAAGATGACCTGGTCAATCGACTTTTCTGCGGAGGTGCAATTCCTACAAAGCATCCTACAAGATTCAAGCCGTTTTAACTCTTTCACAGTTTTGGCCTTGGCTTAGCCTCGGTCACTAAAAAATGGCATTTGGCATGCCCATTGGGTAGAACTTGTCCTTATCAATCTGTATGTCAAAAATATTCAAAATATTCCAAATGGTATGTTTTCCTTGCAGGTTAACACTGGTCCTGCTGAACCCAGACATGTTCTGCCTTTGCAAAAGGTGCAGATCCAGATCAGTTGGTTTCTGAAGAAGCAACTGATCTGGATTAGCAAACAGAGCAGATCCCGATCAATTAGCTTCTTCAGAAGCTAACTGATCTGGATCTGCACTGTTTGCCATTAAATATTTAAATTTGTATCAACAACCTGGATCAAGTAAATTGACTGGCTGACAATAAGAAGTGGGCATGGCATTTTAATTTATTCAGTATAGCAAGTTTTAATATGTTAGAGTCATCTCAATGAGAGATTTATAGCTCCAGCTACTTGAAGTATCCAGAAAATCAAAGCACTGACAGCACTGGTGGGTCGACTGTCTCTGAGTGTAGGCTGGGAAAATGGTCCTGAACAAGGACTAAGACTGTTTCATTTAAGACTCTAACTTCTTGTAATTTAAGCAAACAGTGCAGACCCTGATAAGATGCTGCTTTCTGTGGCATCTGTTCTGGGTCTGCACTGTTTGCCAATATCCCAGAACTAAGCCCAGTCCAGGTTTTACAGATAACCCATTTTACACAGCACTCTGACATCACAGCTATTTGCCTGGATTAACTTTATTGGTCAGCAATGGCCAAGAGGACAACAGCCATAGGTCTAGATAAGAGTGGGTTTGTTTGTGTTGAGGTTTTACGGCCCAGTCAACCCAATGAGGTCATGCCGAGCATTGTCAGTTTACCTAACCACACGTTTACTTGGCAGGCTTAGTCCTCTAAGCTGTTAACCAGTATTGTGCACATTCTTTCGCCAGAAACTGACAACTGCCCTTCTTGAATCAGTGGAAGGGAGAGAATGACCGTAGAAAATATTTCATGATTGATCTCCATGAAAGAATGTTGCCGACCACAGCAAGGGTTGAACCCACGACCTCTTGGTCTCCAGTCATACGGCGCATCCAACTGAGCCACCGCGGCCGGCTTAGATAAGAGTGGGTATTAGGTGAATAATTTTTCTTATTTCTCCACAAAAAATACGTTGTGGGTTCTCATTAGAAGGGCCTCACTGAGACAGCTCTAATGAGTACCCACAACATATGTTTTCGTAGAAAAATAAGAAAAATATCAACTATTGGACTGAAAAAAGCATCTTATCAAGACCTATGACAACAGCAATATAACTCAGATTCTTTAATAACTTTGGGTCGACTGATAAATAATTGACCAAAACTTTCAATTTGGAAATAGAATTCTGTTCGGAGACAACAGATTTTGGGCTTCATATCATGAACAATTGGTTAGTCCATCTATGCCCGGTTTGATTTCACTGGTCAATGATAAGAAAATTTTGGTGCATGTATACTTTGGGTCTATTGTAAATGATTGCAGACAACATTTTGTAATATTTTACTTATTTTTTCCTAGAAAACAGGGTTTGACATTTCATGCAAATTGTCTCCTAAGGAGACAATTTTCATGAAGTGTCAGATCCTATTTTTTAGGGAAAATAAGAAACATACCATCAGTTTGTAGTCTGCTGAATTTGCTCATAGCATGGCAAGTGTTTAGTTACTGGATTCTTGAAGAGGGACACGAGTCATCTGCCTGAAATTATACTCACACAAGGCTGAATATATTTCTCAGGCAGGGAATGTAAGCCCAAGATCATTGTCAAGAATTCAATATCAAATTTGTGATACTGCAAAGCTTTTTTTTGTTATTTGTCACAATGTTACCAATCAAGGTTTATAAATGGCATTAAACAGCACATGAAATTATTCAAATGCTTATAACATCTTCTTTCCTTTTAGAGTAGACCTCTTTTCAGAAAGGAGACAAAAATGATTTTGGTAGAGTTGGCACCCTTTAAGGTAAATGCATTCCCCTTAATATGAAAAGATATCAATATTCAATCTCAACAACCATTAACAGTCCTTGGTGTTGTTTAAAACTTACTTATCTCCCATTGAAGAGTTACAAGCATAGATGTAGATAGCTATGCCATGTCTACCCTTAGGATCACCTGCTCCACAAACTGTAGCCAAACCCTGGATAATAAAAGCAAAACAAAGTTCTTTAAAAACGGTTATATATCAGACATTTTGCCTGTAAGTCATTTCTCCAATGGGTCGTTTTGTCCCAATTATATTTTTCTAAGGGAGGGAGGGATGGACGGACAAATGGGATGGATTAGTAAACAGATGGAGTGGTGTGTGGGTAGATAGACAGATGGACAAAGGGATATGTGAATATACAAAAGGATGCGATAGATAGATAGATAGATAGATAGATAGATAGATAGATAGATAGATAGATAGATAGGTAGATAGATAGAGACAGACAGACAGACAGACAGACAGACAGGCATATAGACAGATAGACAGACAGACAGATAGATAGATAGATAGATAGATAGATAGATAGATAGATAGATAGATAGATAGATAGATAGATAGATAGATAGATGAACAGACAGATGAAGATGGGGTAGTGCGAGGGTAGACAGATGGACAAACGAACAGACAGGAGAATGTAAGACGGACAGGATGGATGTATGAAGGAATGAAGGAATGAAGGACAGATAGATAGAGACAGACAGACAGACAGGTAGACAGATAGATAGATAGATAGATAGATAGATAGATAGATAGATAGGTAGGTAGGTAGGTAGGTAGGTAGGTAGGTAGGTAGATAGATAGATAGATAGATAGATAGATAGATACATTGTAGATAGAAAAGTGGGTTTTCAGGTATACACTATTTTTCTTATTTCTGTTCTGGACAATGAGGCAGTTCCAACCCACAATCTATGTTTTGAGCAGAAATGAGAAAAATATCACATTTTGTCATTTACAAAATTTACAAATTGTCATTTTTACAGCCATACAATCACATTATATTGCATAGGCATGTAATCGTAATGTTAGCATCCCTTTCTCAAAAAGGTGGTTGCTCAGTTGCCCAAACCTAACGTAGAAGTGGACAGTATTGTCCAGCTGTGAATAATTATGCCAGAGCTATAACCAAAAGCACACCACCTCCCCCTATCCCCCTTGACACTTTATATACCAAAACATACCTTACCTCAATCAAATGGGCCTGAATAAAAATATGGGCGAAACAACCCATCAAACTGGCGCAAAACAACCCAGGGGCAAATTGACCCAGGGCAAAACGACCCAGGGCAAAATGACCCATGGGCCAAACGACTCATGGGCGAAACAACTCACAGACGAAATGACCAGGTAGCAAAGAAACATGGAACAAGAGGCCCGGTTCGCTCACCTGAGTGACATAACCACTGCAGACATGCAGATGTTATGCAACATTTTTCCAATCCTATCATCACAACTAATGAAAATATCATCATTTGAGCAGTTCTTAGTTTTGAAGAAGAATATATGGGCCTGACAGTCAATGGAGCATGATCATTTGAATAAACTATCAATCACATTTCAACAGAAGGATCAATGTGAAATTTGGTGGAAATTGGCTAAGTGGTTACTGAAGAATCATGATTTTATACATGTAGAAGAATCATAATTTTATACATGTAAACAGCACAGTGGCAGGGAAATATTATAAATATAAACCAGATGATGGCCATCTTATATTTCCAATCAGAACAATTTTAACTACTGTTGATCGACAAGTCACTTCAATACTTTCAATATAAATGTATATGGCCCACACAAATAGGGAAGCAAATTTGACCTTGGAGGCAAAAAGGTCAAATGTCAACATAGAACCATCATTTGAGCAATTTTGGATGATCTCCTGTCCCCCGTAATTTGTGCAAAGATTAGGACCCAGGGCTTATTTGGTTATGGAGAAGAAGATTTTTAAAGGTTTTTACCATATATGGGCATGGCAGCCATTTTGATCAATGGACCATACCCATTTTAGCAATCTTTCACTCTCCTGCCCACGGAGGCTCTGCATGAAATTTGAGCAACACTGGCCCAGAGGCTTTTTGAAATTATCAACATTTTTTCCATACAAATGTATGGGGCCCATACAAATGCATACAGAAGCAAACTTGATCTTGCCGTAAAAAGGTTAAATGTCAATGTATGACAATTACTTTAGCAACTTTGGTAGACCGCCCATTCCAGATAATATATGCAAAGAGTCAGCCACAAGCCATCCTCGGTTTTGGAGAATAAGATTTTTAAATGTTTTTTCCCATGCAAACGCATAAGGAAGCACTTGACCTTGCCGTAAAAAAGTCAAATGTCAATGTATGACCATTATTTTAGCAACTTTGGTAGACCCCCTGTCCCCGATGATTTATGCAAACATTCAGCCCCAAAGCATCCTCGGTTCTAGAGAAGAAGATTTATAAATGTTTTTACCATATATGGAAATGGCGCCCATCTTGGTCAACAAACCGCAACCATTTTAGCAATCTTTTGTTCCCCCTACCTAAGGAGGCTCCATATGAAATTTGAGCAAAATTGGCCCAGAGGCTCCAGAGGAGAAGTTGTTTGAAATTCTGAACATTTTTCCCATACAAATGCATAAGAAAGCAAAATTGACCTTAAAGTAAAAAGGTTAAATGTCAATGTACAACCATTATTTTAGCAATTTTGGTAGCCCTCCTGTTCCCGAAGATATATGCAAAGATTCAGCCATAAGGCATGCTCGGTTTTGGAGAAGAAGATTTTTAAAGGTTTTTCCCATACAAATGCATAGGGAAGCAAACTTGACCTTGCCCTAAAAAGGTCAAACGTCAACTTACAATAATTCTTTTACCAATGTTGGTAGACCGCCCATCCCCGATGATTCCTGCAAAGGTTCAGCCCCAAGGCATTCTCGGTTCTGGAGGAGAAGATTTTTAAAGGTTTTTACCATATATGGGCGTGGCGACCATCTTGGTCAACAAACCGCGACCATTTTAGCAATATTTCGTTCCCCCACCCTAAGGAGGCTCCATATGAAATTTGAGCAAAATTGGCCCAGAGGCTCCAGAGGAGAAGTTGTTTGAAATTCTGAACATTTTTCCCATACAAATGCATAAGGAAGCAAAATTGACCTTAAAGTAAAAAGGTTAAATGTCAATGTACAACCATTATTTTAGCAATTTTGGTAGCTCTCCTGTTCCCGAAGATATATGCAAAGATTCAGCCATAAGGCATGCTCGGTTTTGGAGAAGAAGTTTTTTAAAGGTTTTTCCCATACAAATGCATAGGGAAGCAAACTTGACCTTGCCGTAAAAAAGTCAAACATCAACGTACGACAATTCTTTTCGCAATTTTGGTAGACCTCCTGTCCCCGATGATTCCTGCAAAGGTTCAGCCCCAAGGCATTCTCGGTTCTGGAGGAGAAGATTTTTTAAAGGTTTTTACCATATATGGGCATGGGGGCCATCTTGGTCAACAGACCGCGACCATTTTAGCAATTTTTTGTTCCCCCAACCTAAGGAGGCTCCATATGAAATTTGAGCAAAATTGGCTCAGCGGTTTCAGAGGAGAAGTTGTTTGAAAATGTTAACGGACGGACGGACGAAAAGTGATCACAATAGCTCATCCTGAGCAGAGCTCAGGTGAGCTAAAAATAGCAACATGTTTTGGCTGAAACTAAGAGCAAGTGACCAGGGGTCACATATACCCCTGAGCCAGTGCCACTGACAAACCTTATGCAATAAGCCTACAGTCCTAATTCTTAACACTTAGCATGCTGGGTAAAATTTTCAGCAGACATTTTGAAACATTTTTCTTACTTTTCCCAATAAATAGGCTTTGACATTTCATGCAAACTGTCTCCTTAGGGAGACAATTTGTATGAAATGTCATAGTCTATTTACTGGGAAAAATAAGAAAAAATCATCAATTTTTCATCTGCTGAATTTGCCCATAGAGTGGTAAAAGTTAAATCACCCATCACAACTGCAGCAGATGACATTCTGATTGTTTTATTGTAGTTTTCAAAGTAAATAAGTGAGGCACTTCTAACGAGTACCACAACATATGTTTTCATGAAAAATAAGAAAAATATGAATACTTGTTTTGGTTAATTTTCAATTTAGGTAAGTCCAGCTATGAGATTTCAGATTTTCCTAAAGAAAAATGGCTAAACTGTTTGCAAACAGTGAAACCCTGATCAGACGCCGCGTCTGATCTGGGTCTACACTGTTTGCCAATTACCCTTTTATGGGTCTCCCGACTACAGTGGGATAATAGTCAAAAAACAAACATTACTACTGGCAAAAATATAACCTTGTCCGTTGACCTGAGACTTCTGGTTCCCAGCTTATTATGTCAAATAGAGGGTTGAAACTATATGTCACAAGCCACCGGACAAGGTTATATTTATACTTACATGAAAGATCTGCATAAAAGTATACACGAAGAAATAAGAATATATATCTGAAACTTCTCATATCAACATCTATGCATGTGAAGGCATAAAACTGACTGTTATTGAATATAAGTTGGAGTTTTAAAGCCAAGTCAACACTGCTTAGGCCATGTTGAGCTGTCATACATTTCCTGGAAGGGCTTAGTACTCTAAACTGTTAACATATTTTTCTGGTATCTAACAACTGTCCAGAGGAAGTGGGACAATGATGTGGAAATGATTTCATGATCAATCTCCACAAACAAGAGGGCCCACAGGGACCTATTTCGCTCACCTTAGTGTCATTGTCTCTAGTATATTCTAAAAGACTATGGTTTCTCTTCATAGGACTATGTATATTTAAAATTTGTTGAAAATGAATGTTTTGGCCCAAAGGCTACAATCTGAACAATCTTGGTAGAGGTCCACTAAATGAAGCTACAGATCAAATATCAAAGACCAAGGCATTCAGGTTTCAGTCAAGAAGATTTTTAAACGTTTTCCCTATGTTAGTCTATGTAAAACATGTTGGCCCCTGGGTAGGGCCATTTTTGGCCCTAGGGCTATAATTTGAACAATCTTGCTAAAGGTCCTCTAGATGAAGCTACATACCAAATATCAAAGACCTGGGCCTTCTGGTTTCAGACAAGGTTTTTAAAGGTTGTTTCTCCTATAAGGGTCTATGTATAATATGTGACCCCTAGGGCCGGGACAATTTTGACCCCAGGGCTATAATTTGAACAATCTTGGTAGAGGTCCACTAATCAAAGCTGTGTACCAAATATCAAAGGGCTGGGCCTTCTTGTTTCAAACAAGAAGATTTTTCAAGGTTTTCCCTACATGTAAAACATGTGGGCCATTGGGTGGGGCCATGTTTGGCCCCAGGGCTATAACTTGAACAATCTTGGCAGAAGTCCACTAGACAAAGCTGTGTACAAAATATCAAAGGCATGGGCCTTCTGGTTTCAGACAAGAAGATTTTTAAAGGTTTTTTCCCCTATAAGGGTCTATGTATAACATGTGACACCCAGGGCGGGGCCAATTTTGACCCAAGGGCTATAATTTGGACAATCTTGGTAGAGGTCTACTAGACAAAGCTTTGTACTAAATATCAAAGACCTGGGCCTTCTGGTTTCAGACAAGAAGATTTTTAAAGGTTTTTCCCTATAAGAGTCTATGTAAAACATGTGACCCCTAGGACGGGGCCAATTTTGATCCCAGGGCTATAATTTGAGCAATTTTGGTAATGGTCCATTAGGTGAAGCTACATACCAAATATCAAAGACCTGGGCATTCTGGTTTCAGATAAAAAGAGTTTTAAAGGTTTTTGCTAATTTTCACCTATTTGTTGCCATGGCAACCAGAGTTCTGCTTGGATTCCAAATCTTTGAACAATTTTAAGTTAGTACCTCCCAAGGATCATTCTGGTGAAGTTTGGTCCAAATTGGCCCAATGGTTTTGGAGGAGATGTAAATTGTTGACAGACGACGGATAACGGAAGACGGACGCCAGAGGACTGGCCCATCAGAATAGCTCACTGAGCTTTGCTCAGGTGAGCTAAAAAGGACAAGCTGGGATTTGAACTTGTGCCCTGCAGTCTGATGCGCTACAGACCACGCTATGAAGCCTGGCAAAACTGAGCATTTTAGAGAGGTTATAACTGGTAATGTATATTATTAACCCGGTGCTGCTGAACCCAGACATGCCGATCCAGATCAGTTGGCTTCTGAAGAAGCCAACTGATCATGAACTTCACTGTTTGTTGTTCAGAATGTGAATTTGTATCAACAATCTGGATAAAGTAATCTCATTGGCTAACAATTAGAATCGGGCGTGGCAATTTATTCAGCAAATCATGAGTTAAACAAAACCTTTGGGGAATCAGAAAAGTGCCTGTTATAGAGAGGTGTCTGTTGTTACTAGATGACCATCAGTGGAGGTAATATGGTAAAATACTGTCAACAAAATAAAACTGCTTGCTTGTTCCTATATATACTCAGCACCACTGAAAACGTGTCACACTTTTATATCTAAATTTTTGTTATTATAACGAAAGCATTATGATTTTTCATGAACAAAACATCATTCCTGTCTTAATTCTATTGTCTAAACAATGGTTACACAAATTTTCACACACCTGACTTGGTTTGCATGGCACAGATGCATCTGCAGGTAATAAACAATGCGCATTACTGAACACAATCTACACATGTTGTGAGAAGATTTGTTTGTGCATTTCTGAACACATTTCATGCACATGGGAAGATTTGTTTGCACTCACACATTGCTTACTGCCAGGGCTACCAAGAAACTTCAGAAAAATCCAATTTAAAAAACCTACTGCAACAAGCAGATCGAGACTGCGCTTTTGACATGCTTGAACTGAATGTCAGTTAACATCAGGTGGCAGCAGGGTTTGGCATGCATATTTCAACCATTGATAGATTTGTTTCACATTTCTGTCAGACAGGAAAAACTGCAGATTGCGCACGTCCAGGTTAACATCGCGTAACAATGCCAAATTAGGATCGATATATCTGTTTACGTCATTGGAGAAATTGCTTCAAATCTGCCATGTCCACTGCAAGAGAAACAATCAGTGTGCATGGGAGGAGAATCAATACCACTTCAGTTTGTCTACAGTAAACTGATGAAAGCTAGTGGACTGAAGTACTGACGTCCTTACCATGGTCCAATGTTGACGCAATATCATCTCACAGCAAGAATGCAATGGGGGAATGCACATGCTGGACAATATTGGACAGGGGTAATTTTTTCATATGAATCAAGGTTTAGTCTAAGCTGTGGGGACGGAAGAATAAGGATTTATCTCAGGCCAAATGAACGCCACAGTGATAGCTGTGTTGTTGAGAGGGACAGATTTAACAGAGGCAGCGGTGTGGGGCACCATTAACCATAACTTCAGGAGTGAATTTGTTGTTATCCGGCAGAATCTGGCGACACAACGTTACGTCGACAATGTGTTGAACCCATACTTGCTCCCCTTATTGTACCAGCATGGAAATCATCTGTTGTTCAAAACAAGATATCGCTCGCCCTCGTACGGCACAAGTTACACAACACTTCTTTGCTGTTAACCATGAAACACACTGGAATGGCCATCCTTAAGCTCGAGTTTGAATCTGATAGAACACTTGTGGGACTTCCTCAACAAGCGAGCAGACCTGTTCAACCTAGAAATCTGCAGGAGTTGGAGCAGTGGCGCAAGATCCCTGTCTACCGTGTCGGCAAACTTTCCAGGTCTGTGCCATGTTGCTTGCAAGCATGTATCCAAGCAGCTGGAGGGAACACGCGTTATTGACATAAATGATGTTAGCCATGCACAGGGCTTGACATTTGTATTTTTGAAAACTCACCTGGGACGTGTTTGATTAAGGCATCATCACGATGACGTTTTCAATAGATCTTGCGAAAATGATTTTTTTAACACATGGTGTAAATGCTGATTTTTGTTAAATGTCAACATCCCAAATTAATTCAAATGTTGTCTTTATTTGTATTCAAAAGATACCCTAGATGAAAATTGTATATTTGAAATGGATGACGTGTTTTTAATGGTGTTGAGTATATATAAATATACTAACCTCAACAAAGTCAACCTTTTTCTCAGACTTTTTTGGAATGTCAAATGGGTGCCATCTTAACTGAAAATATAACAATTTAATAAAATGACACTAACCCTTAGCACTCTGGGTAAAATTTTCAGCAGATGACATTTTGAAATATTTTTTCTTACTTTTTTTTCAGAAAACAGGAATTGACATTTCATGCATATTGTCTCCATTGAGACAATTTGCACGACATGTCAAATCCTGTTTTCTGGGTAAAATAAGAAAAATATCACCAATTTGTCATTTGCTGAATTAGCCCAGAGTGTGATAATGGTTAACACTTAAACTGCCAATCACAACAATTGTCATCTGCTTGTGATTTTAAAAGTCATTTTTGCAAACAGTGTGGATCAGTCCTCTAGTCTGATCAGGGTCCACACTGTTTGCCTGTATGCAAAAAGTTTGCAAGAATGTCCAGCAGACGATATAAACAGACGACATTTTCAGATGCAGGTTTTCTTGGCATTTTAAGGGTTAAGAGGACTTGATACACTTTGTAAATTGATTGTGTTGGGGTTTAACAAAACGTCAACCCTTGTGGGTCATTTTGTGCTGTCTCCCAGAGAAAGGGAGAAAAGAGATAGAAGAGAGTAGAGGAGATGTAAGAGAGGAACAGGGAAGAAAGAGGAACAGGAATGAAAGTGAGGAAACAGAAGAAACAAAAACATTCCTCCTCTACCTTACCTGCTACAAGGATAGCAGGCCTTGCCCAACTGTAAGCCAATATCAGTTGGACACCCCGGTGACATAAGATTCACTACATCTTCGGACCACCTGACCACCCCCATTTGTAAAATTTACGGTCACTATTTAAAGAGGAGACAACTTTTGTGACTACCTGTTTGCATTCCTGCAAACACTCAGACATGTCCCAATGATATATCCATACAGTTTTGGCAAAACTCTGTCCACTGTTTCAAGAGGTACCATGCAAACAAGAAACTATCACAACAATGCTGATGACAACCTCGAAAATGATGTCAGAGGCACCAAAACCTAAATAATATCTTAAGCGTGTCCAAACAATATATCAGAATGAATCCCAGTTGAAATATGTTCATGTTGACATTTATTGTATCTGTATTTATAAATAGAATATGTTTAAACTAATATATCAGAGGACTGGATGAGGCACTGCATTTGTTGATATTAGGATATTTTTTTCTTATTTCTCCATAAGAAGATGAGTACCAACAACTCTGCAACAAGATATGTTTTTATGAAGAACTGGAGAAAATTATCCCAGAAATATCATCAAATACTCCTCCTTAAAAAGTCCTCTCATGTAAGTTGAGTAAAAATCTGCACACCACTTCATAACTTTATATAAGATACTGTTTGACACTTCATGCAAACTACCTTCAAAGAGAAAACTTCCATGAAATATCAAACCCTATTTTCTACAATATATATCATCTATTGTTCATCTGCACACTTTGTTCAGGGAGGTTATACAGACTTGCCAGTAAACTACAATAAGTACCAATAGCATAGCTCCAGATAATATAACATTTTCCTGGGCCCAGTTGTTCAAAACTAACCATGTCATTAGTTAACTTATTGTTAAAACTTTGATCATTATACATGTATATATATGGTATATATGCTAAAATTTTTGCTGAAAAAATGTGAGTAGCTTTTGCATTTGCAAAAGCTACTCACATTTTTGCAGCAAAAATACATGTGAATTAAATATTGTACTTACTAGAACAGTTAACATTTTGACCACTAATGAGCTTGTTAAGCAAATGATGCTCTGAATCACTGGGCCCTGATTTCTCCATGAAAACAGGTTGTGGGTACTCATTAGAAGTGACTCGGTGAGAGGCTTTTAATGGGTACCACAACATATGTTTTCATGGAGAAATTAGAAAACTATCAGTTCTTTTCGGTTGACAAAAGTGCCTTATTTTTAGCAATGATTAGGAGTTAATGTGTCTGAATATTTAGGGTGCTTGCAAAATCAATCTTGAAATTTAAGAAATGAATTTTATTTTTTTCGAAGTCCATTGAGGTATGACTGCAGTGGGTCGCGTGCAAAGTGAATGAACCCCGAAGGCATTCATTCACTTTGCATGCGACCCACTGTGGTCATACTTCAATAAATTTCGGAAAAAATCAAGTTCATTACTTATATTTACATTATTTTTCTCGCTAATCTTGAAGAGAACTTCACATTACAGGCTGCATTATGGGCAGGCGGATTATATTTGGATAGCTTAAGAGCAGCGACATCATCACAACAGTAGCAGAGTCCAATCAAATCTCTGAAAGCGTCAATTGTTTTGACATCACGTCACTTCGGGTGATCCACTGCGTTCATGGAGGAATGAACTACACTGGGTTCTATAGGTTTCTCTAAGAGTCTTAACCCTTGTCCTGCTGAACCCGGATATACCCTGCCTTTGCAAACTTTTTGCCATTAAGTATATGAATTTGTTGCAACAATTGGGATCAGGTAATCTGATTGGCTGAAAATTACAAGTGGGCATGGCATCTTAATTTATTCAGCAGGACAAGGGTTAAATCGAAAATGTAAATATATGAAAATAAACCCATACCTGGTTAGGATTTGGTTCAACATCGTCCCAATTGTGGGTTATCAAACCTCGTTCTATCTTCTTAAATGGCATATGAAGAACTGCTGGTCGAATCCTGTACAGCCAACTGTAAAATAGGGATAACACTTTTATTTGATTTCATTTGGAGTTTTATAGCCCAGTCAACACTGTTAAGGCCACATAGCAACAGATAAGGCGCTTTTTTTCATTCGAAAAATGCTGATAACGTTCTTATTTCTCAATGAAAACATATGTTGTGGTACCCATTAAAAGCCTCTCACCGAGGCGCTTCTAATGAGTACCCACAACATATGTATTCGTCGAGAAATAAGAAAAATATTATGTGGATACCGCCTCTTATCTGTAGCTATGAGGTCATGCTGAGCTGGTCAGTTAACTTACACTTTTTCCTTGGAAGGCTTAGTCCTCTAAGTGGTTAACCAGTACTTGTGCTCATACTTTCGCCTGTAACTGACAACTGCCCTTCTTGAATCAGCGGAATGAGTCGAAGGAGCAGAATGATCCTAGAACATATGATCAATCTCCACCAAAGTTAGGTGGCCAAGCTGGGATTTCAACATGTGACCCCCGAGCTCTGCAGTCAGATATTTTACCAACTGCTCTATGAAAACAGGGTTTGACATTTATTCAAATTGTCTCTTTAAGATACATGTAATTTGCATAAAATATCAAAACTAATTTCTGGGAAAAAAATAAGGAAAATATTTTAAAGTTGTCTGCTGAATTTTTTACCAGCATTATAAGCATTAAAGAAAAAGCAGATTTTGGCAAAGAAAAATAGGTTCTAAAGATCTTCATTGAAATTTGTGTCCCACCTGCATACTAAAATGTGAAAACAAGCATCAGAAGAGTGAGAGTTGTCATCCTTGTTTACTTCAGTGAGATAAAACAATCAGGGAAGTGAAACTAACTGTAACATTTTACAGTTTGTAGACTTAACCCTTAAAACGCCAAGAAAGCCTGCATCTGAAAATGTTGTCTGTTTATGTCGTCTGCTGAATATTCTTGCAAACTTTTCAAACGTATTTTATGCATACAGGCAAAAAGTGTGGCAGTCTGATCTGGGTCCACAATGTTTGCAGAAATGACTTTTAAATTCACAAGCAGATTACAAAGCAGATGACAATTGTTGTGATTGGCAGTTTAAGGGTTAATTTAGGTGGATGTTAGGGTGGACATAAGTACACTGACAAATGAACTGACAAATAAACAAATGGACAAGCAGAAACTTGCATGCCTAAGTCACCCATGCTAACATAAGTGCGACAATAATCAGGGCCCAGTTGTTCAAAACTAAGGATGTTATTAGTTAAGGTATCATTAAAACTTTGATCATTTTATATGGCATATATGCTAATATTTTTGCTGAAAAAATGTGAGTAGCTTTTGCATTTGCAAAAGCTACTCACATTTTTTCAGCAAAAATACCTGTGAATTAGACATTGTACTTACTAGAACAGTTAACATTTTCACCACTTATGAGCTCATTAAGCTAATGACGCTTTGAACAAATAGGTCCAGGAAAATATCATCAGTTTATCATCAGCTGAATTAGCCCAGAGACTGGTAACAGCTTATTTGCACAGACCCAATATTTACAGAACATGCAGCAATATATAAAAAACGATTATAAACTGGTCATGAAAAGAAAAGAAGTAGTTTTCCAAAATTATCACATAGCTCCAGATAAGGCGCTTTTTTCAACCAAAAATCATTAATATTTTTCTTATGCCTCCAGAAAACATATTCAGACCCCTAGCAGGCTCTTTTGAAAATGAAGGTTTTTATAAAAGTTATTTTTGTCAAATATAGTTTTTTCAGGTGAATTTTTTACAATCACAGAAAAAAGGTTAAATTTTTCGCCTTGTTTCTGTTTCTGTGCACTAAAATACCTGCATAATGGACAATATCCATATAAATTCACAATTCTGGGTCTGTTACATACTGTTTCAATATTTTAGTTGACCCAAGACAGCCTCCTTTGTCACAGAAAAAACTTTTATACCCTTGGCATACAAAGTATTCTGTGGGGGTATGTATATAGTCTTTGTCATTCCGTCTGTCCTTTCGCCCATATGTCATTCCTTTCATCCATGGTGTAACTAAGACAGGTCTACAGTATCCATTGGTTCTGTAACCGCACAACAAAAGCCCTGACCAGACTGCACTGATGCGCATGCAGGTCTGGGCTTTGTAGCCCAAATATGGCAAAAGAGCACTTTTGTTACATTGTACCCAGCACAAGACAAGACACTTTTTTCCAATCAAAAGCACTGATAATTTTAATTATTTTTCCATGAAATCATATGTTATAGATACTCTTAGAAGTGCCTCACTGGGGCACTTCTAATGAGTACCCACATGTTTTCATGGAGAAAAAAGAAAAATATTATGTGAATACCCCATCTTATCTTGAGCTTTGAAAAAGTATCTGGAAGAGGGCTATTAAAAATAAGAATGAATATATTTTATAAGTTGATTCCCAAAGTCGACTGTGAGTCAATGATCAGTCGGTAATACAAAACCGCTGATCGACTATGAAATTCTGGCCAATTTTAAACACTATCACATATCCTAAAGAAAAATTTAGTTAAAGCATCATAACTTCAAATAAGCCATTTTTTTTTCAGTCGAAAAGTATTGATTTTTTTTTACTTCTCCACGAAAATGTATGTTATGGGTACTCATTTGAAGCAGCTTGCCATGGTGCTTCGAATGAGTATTTTGTGGAGGAATAAGAAACTAGAGCTGGTGTTTGCAAAACACTATGCCCCCAACACTGACCGACTCTAATAAAGCTTGACTCCAACACTGCTTACCCATGACGGTAATAACAGTTCAAATACACGAGATTTCAGAGTTATTTTATTAAAAGGAAATAACTCTAAAATGGGAGATAATTTGGATGAGATAAAAAAATTTTCATGAGGAATCCATATATGAAATTTCAGAAATTTCACCTATTTTTTCATGAGGACTCCATATCTGAATTTTCAAAAATTAGCATTCATGGTTCTATACTTATGCAATGCACATGAAAGCAACAAAAAGCCAGAGATTGCAAAGGGCCATAACTCCAACAAAATTTCATTAAACTGGCTGGAAACTTAATCAGGTGATCTCCTCCTCAGTCCCAATCAGTACATCAAATATATAAAGGCTCTAGCTCAAATACTTTTGAGATATCTTGCTAACGAGATTTCAATGTTATTTTATTTAAAGGGCAATAACTCTAAAATGGGAGATAATTCAGATAAGAAAAAAATAAGGGTCATCTATTTTTTCATGAGGAACCTGTATATGAATTTTCAAAACATTAGCATACATGGTTCTAAACTTATGCTATGCATATGAAAGCAACAAGATTAAAAAGCCAGAAATTGCAAAGGGCCGTAACTCCAACAAAATTTCATTAAACTGGCTGAAAATTTAATCAGGTGATCTCCTCCTCAGTCCCAATCAGTATACAAATATAAAGGCTCTAGCTCAAGTACTTTTTGAGACATCTTGTTAACAAGATTTCAATGTTATTTTATTACAAGGGAAATAACTCTAAAATGGGATAAGAAAAAAAATAAGGGTCACCTATTTTTTCATGAGGAATCCATATCTGAAATTTCAAAACATTAGCATACATGGTTCTAAACTTATGCTATGCACATGAATGCAACAAATGGCTAGAAATCGCAAAGGGCCATAACTCCAACAAAATTTTATTAAATTGGTTGAAAATTTAATCAGGTGACCTCCTCCTCAGTCCCAATCAGTATACTAAATATCAAGACTCTAGCTCAAATACTTTTTTAGATAGCTTGCTAACGAGATTTCAATGTTATTTTATTTAAAGAACAATAACTAAAATGGGAGACAATTCGGATAAGAAAAAAATATGGGTCACCTACATTTTCATGAGGAATCCATATATGGAATTTCAAAACATTAGCATACATGGTTCTAAAGTTATGCTATGCACCAGAAAGCGTGATGAACAAATGAATGAATGGACAAGCCAGAAATAATATTCCCCCAACTTTTTTCAAAACTGGGAGCATAAAAATACTATATGAATAGCCCCTCTTATCTGGAGTTATGGGCATTGGTTACCTTCTCCTGTTAGAACCTCTTGGAGCAGTGAAAGCTGTACCAGACAGCTGTTCTGCATACAAACCATAAGGACACTTCTGGGGACTATTCTGAAGAATAAATATAACAAAGGCATCAAATAAAATTTATCCCATTTATGTGGAATGGGCTCTTCTACCTCAACTCTTTGGATAGTTCCATTACTAATAGAATGGGTGTCTGGCTAGCTTTTATTATTAACTCTTAAAGCGCCAAGCAAAATTTGTAGCAGACGACATTTTTTATTTTTTGAATTTTTCAAAGAAAACAAGTTTTGATATTTCATGTGAATTGCTGGAGTTGTTATTGGCACTTTAAGAGTTAAAATATTTTACAGAAATTCCTGTAATTAATGCAAACAGTGTAGACCCAGATTAGATGCCACGTTCTGTGGTATATGATCTGGGTTTACACTGTTTGCCAATGTCCTTTTTATGGGATGCTTGGCATAAACTGCTTAAAAGATGAAACCTGAGCTACTTTTGATATAACCTTACTAGTTTGCTAAAAAATGCTACTGAAAACTGCAAAATAAAGTAGTAGTGGAAAAATACTGTCTAAATACATGTATGTGGTTTGCTAATTAGGCTATGTAGCCAAGTTAGGTCAAGGGAAACAATTATATTATCAATTAAATTATCCCAGAAAGGTCATCAAATACTCTTCCTTAACAAGCTCTCTGATATTTCTATGAAAGCATGCTATCCACAATATATGTTTGTATGAAGAAATAAGATAAATACTTAGATGGATACCCACTTATGGGGCCATGACATGCACTGTATTTTGTATCCATTCACCAAATGACCTAAAAATCTTAACAGACTGCACAAACCAGGTCCAACCTTTCATACAATGAAACACTTTCTTTTGCAGAGAATGAAAAAAAGACAAAATACCTGTCCCTCTGGTAAAGCTCCTGGGCATCTGGGATCTTCTGAGGCAAACTCATTGCCAAATCCTGACATGTACTGAAATCAGAAAATAATGTGACAACCACAGCTATTGATAAGGCACTTTTTTTTTTACTAAAATGAATTTGAGCCAGCGCACGACAAATGTGCGCCCAGCGAAGACTCAGATCAGCATTGGCATCTGCCCAGTCTGATCAGTCTTCACTGTGCATTCAATGGGTAGCTTCGGATCCAAGCTTTCTTCATGTTGACAGCGAAGACTCTGATCAGACTGGGAGAGTGCCCAGGCTGATCTGAGTCTTCGCTGGATGCTTATGCCATTTTGTTGGTTTTGTCGTGTGCTGGCTCATTTATATTTTTCTAATTTCTCCACAAAACCTAAGTTGTGGTATTCATTAAAAGTGCCTCACTAAGGTACTTTTAATGAGTAACCACCACCTTTTTTTTTCATACAAAATTAAGAAAAATATTGACCTGATAATAAAATGAAAATAAAATGAAAACTGAGTTACATTTAGTTTGAATGAATCTGCCCAGTTGACAGTTGTGTGACTGTAGTCACATAAACATATGGCAACAATCACAAAAACACCCATTTGGTCAGCCCAAACAGATTGACATACAACTGTACATAGCAAAAAACAATATGTCTGCCAAGCCTGAAGTAGTGAGACATAATCAGCAGTTAAGATCATCCCGGTTATACTATATACCTAGCCCTTGTGGTTATGAAGACAGGACATTGAAATGCTTTATTTTAGTAGTGTGAGTCTTGTGGTGATTTCGAAAATTGGGTCAAGTTCACCAAAACCTAATCATTCATCAGCCGGAATCGGTGGCTCATTTGGATGCGCCATCCGACTGGAGACCAGGAGGTCGCGGGTTCAACCCCCGCTGAGGTTGGCAACATTCTTTCGTGGAGATTGATCATGAAATATTTTCTACGGTCATTCTCTCCCTTCCGCTGATTCAAGAAGGGCAGTTTCTGGTGAAAGAATGTGCACAGTACTGGTTAACCGCTTAGAGGACTAAGCCTGCCCAGTAAACGTGTGGTTAGGTAAACTGACCGCGCTCGACATGACCCTATTGGGTTGACTGGGCCGTAAAACCTCAAAACAAACAAACAAATAATCAGTTCATCATCTAGTCCCAATTGTATGCATGCGCAAATTTGGCAAGAATCCACTCACTGTTTCATGAAATATCTTGCAGACAAGCAAGTAAGCTTACAATTTTAGTCCAGCAGTGACCCTGAAAATTATTTCAAGGCCATCAAAATTTAATCCTTTCATTTTCTAGTTCTAATCTGATTATAATCCCCTTACTGGTTCATGAGATATTACACAGATAAAAAAGTGAGGACCTCCCAGGGGTTATGGGGAATAGGAGACAAAATGTCATTTATTTCAGGGTAACAGGGAAACATAAGTCTAAAAATGAAGGGAACTGGGGGGACAAATGAAATTTTGGGGTGCAGGGAACACAGAAAATTAAGATTTTTATTTTGTATTTTGGGGAACAAGGGAAAATGCTAACAGGGAACAGGTACCACCCGGCACCCTCCCTGTAAGTGTGCAGTGACCTACGGGGAACATGTCCCCCCTCCCCTTCACCCCCTGGGAGGCCTTGAAAGTGTGCTTAAATTTGACAGTTTTAGTCCAGCAGTGACCTTGAAAATTAGGTCAAGTGTAACCCAAATCTAATGCATTCATCTTCTACTAGACCCGTCGATATAACTTAAGGATAATCTGCCGGCTGACCAAACATGGCGGCGGAATATGCCACCTGTACAAGTCATCATAAAATATCAACAAAAATCACAAATGAAATGCGTGTCTCACAAACTGAACTGATAACTCAAAAGTCAGGATATATCAAGTAGTTATTAGTAGATAAAAATGCATTTTATAAGTATGAAAAAACTTACATTCTAACTTGCGTAATTTTGAGACAAAATACTTCCTGTTTCTTTTCCATGAATACATAAAGTACTTATGTCATTTTCTTTTACAATGTTCCATCTAGGGAAACCGGAAAATAAACTAGATCGGGCAGTCGATGGCACACCATCGCAAATCCCCACGCTTCTGGCAGAAATTGCCCTTGTACCACACAGCATAGTTTTAAGCAACCAGGCAAAATTCTACTTGTATGTTATTCTACTCATCATTCCCTTCAATTTGATATGTCACATGACCATGTTGTGAGAAACTTAATTTTTGACTCCCCCACCACCCAAGTGCCACCCTAAAGGGTGTTCCTGGGGTCACAAAGTAAATCCCGTTCAATATGTTTTACATCTATCACCACTGAGTATATGTGCACATTTTCGCATAAAAATCTTTAAAATTGACTTTGAAATTGGAAATTGTTAATATTTGACCATTTGACATTTGACCCCTCCCCAGGGCCCCTGGGGGCAGGGCCAAAAATAAACGTGCTCTTGCATGCCCCACTTGTGTAAGCAAGCCACTTGCCAAATTTGGTTGGATTCTGTCCAGCGGTTTGGGAGGAGATAACATAACGGACAGACGGACCGACAGACAGATGGAGGTGATAACAATATCCCCGACACTTTTTCTAAAAAGCGTGGGGATAAATATCCAAATTCATTCAAATAAAGACACACTTTGGCTTCCAAGAAGGCTATCAAACAGCTCTAAACAATGTACATTGACCGTACATATACAATGTACTTAGCTGTCCCCCTTGCACGTGCAGATAGAATACAAACCGGTATCCAGTCTGTTATATACATGAAAGGACAAACTTTTAGTTTTGTGTATCAGTTTGGGTACCTGCGGACATAGGCATATTGTGTTTTTATTTGAAAGCTTTTGGATATTTTAATTTCCGGCTGCTCTAAACGGAACATTGTGAAACAAACTGACGTTAGTATTTTATGAATTTATGAAAAAGAAAAGGGAACTTTTGGCTCCCGAATTTGCACAAGCTAGAAGGTTAGTTTTTTCATACTTATAAAATGCATTTTTATCTTTTGATATGCCTTGACATTTAAGTTATCAGTTGAATTTATGAGACACGCATTTCATTTGTGATTTTGGTTGATACTTTATGATGACGTGTACAAGTGGCAAATTTCGCCGCCATGTTTGGTCAGCCGGCAGATTATCCATAAGCAAATCTGGTAAAAATCCCTTTACCAGTTCATGAGATATAGCACAGACAAGAAACTGTGCTTAATTTGACGGTTTTTGCCCAGTAGTGACCAAGGAAATTAGGTCAAGGTCACCAAAACATCTGTATCTGCTACACCCTATATATTGGGCCAGGCAGGCCTGAGAAAATGAAGACACAGATAAAATATCACAGAATGCAGCCTTTGATCACTGCCACAGCAGTTTTTTTTTTTTTTTTGTTTTTTTTTGACATAAAAAAGTAGTGACGTGGAACAGTTCAAAAATTTGTACAAGTAATGTTTTGAGATGCAGTCTCCCAATGTTTAGGGCAAATCCATTACATTGTACTCAAACTTATTGATTAAAGTGAGTGAGCAAGTATGGGTATGCAAACTGACATCAACTTGATGGATGACTGCTTGTCCACCCAGGGAAACCCGATATCGGGATATCGGAGGTTGCGAGATTTCGGAGGTAAACAAATGATGTCATCCAGCGACAGTGTATGTACTCATCCTCTTTTAATGATCAAAGTAGTGCTTCTGGAGGATAAGCAACGTAACCTTTATTTTCTCAGTTGAATAGTTTAATATATGAAAATGGCATTTCAATATAAAGTATCCTCCTATTTGTTCAAAATCACGTTTGAAAAGGAAATTTCATTGTTTTTCACCCAAATTCCATTTTCATTTGTTTATAACTTTTATCCTGTAACGCTTTTTCATTGAGTATGTATGTCTGTATAATCTAGAACCTTTCTATAAATTATACAAGAAATAGCAGATGTGAAAAAAATTAGTAAAGTGGCAGATTTTTTAGATTTCTTTAGGGTTGTTGTCATTTTTATAGGTGGATGTCGGAGGTATGATACAGGGATGTCGGAGGACATATTTATATTGGTTAACGGGATATCGGAGGAAAAGAAATTTTGTTTTCTTCTTAAAACGACTACATCTTTTCTGAAACGTGATCTTGCCTGGTTTAATATGTTGAAGACGATCACCTGAATCGTCAGGAGTGGCATGTAGCAAGCGAACAAAGCGTTTATGCAGACTGGCAAAGAATAAATGAAATAATGTGCCACAGACTTATCAAGATAAAACATCAAGATAACCAGCCTTCGTGATGAAAACCCCGGTAACAAACACGACTTCATATAGAAAAAGTGGGGATTGCAGGACTATAAAAAATTTTTTCTTGTTTCTGCTCTAAAATATATATTGAGGTACTCTTAAGAACCACGTCGTTTCTGCTCTAAAACATAGGTTGCTGGTTATCGTTAGAACCGCTTCGATGAAAAAAAAAAAATAATAATAATAAGAAAATTAACAATTTTCTTTATGAAAAGTTTGTATTTTAAGACAAGAAAACTTCATTCTGCGTGTGTTCTTTGTTTCCAAGGCAATATTTTTGACGTTTATTTTACTACACTGCAGCTGGTGTTAGTGCAGCGTGGCGGCGGTAGAACGTCTCCCCGTACTTTACCATAGTGCAGATTATATTTCATTTCCTTTGGGATCATTGGGCCCATTGTGGAATCTTTGAAAATGGAGTTCTGCTCATGTATACGCTAGAGGGCGTAAGCAGTGCTGCAAACTTCATTACTGCTTATGAAGAGTCTCAATAAAACCGAGACTCCCATTTTCTTATCTGTAGTGTGTTCTTTGTTCCAAAAGCAATCTTTTTGACGTTTATTCATATTTGTTCATCACAACGGGTGAGTTTCTAGGCCTATACACAGACTTTTGAAATGGAAGGGGAGGGTGCGTGAATTCTTGGCTATTCTTAAAGGGGACACAGATGCCAACAAAATGCTAATGGGGGATGCAAAATTAAGGAATGTAAAGTGATTTAATGGCCAAACCTGCATGTTTTTTTTTTAAATAATTGGCCCGAAAGGGGTACAGGTCTCGTTTCATCATTTGGTCGGTCAGACACTCCATGGATTTTTCACTTACATTTAATTTAGGCTTAAAAATCCAGGCCCGTGGGTTTTGAAATGGGGATGGTGTGACCGTATGGAGGCGTGCAAATGCTCAGAAAATATCGCTTTAGAAGCGAAAATTAGGGGTGTAACCTGTGTTTTCGATTAAAATCTGCTTGATTTTTTAATTAATTTGTCCACAATGGGGGCTACGTTCGCCAACTCCACCCCACCCCCCCCCCCCCCACCCCCATCTGCTTGATTTTGAAATGAATTTGTTCACCCCCATCCCCAATCACACACACACACACGCACGCACGCACGCACGGCGCGTATTGAAGAACACGTTACAAAATCTGCAATGTTTTCTATTGATAGCAAATGAAAATGACAAAGGTCTCCTCGATACAACTCGGTACAACTCATATAATTATCATATCACACTGGCAAATTAATGCGGTGAAGACCCCATGTAAATTTCACTTAAATTAGGAAAATGGGATTACAGAGGAATGTGTAATTTTTCTGGCTGCTGCTTAAAACCTAGATAAGCGGACTGTCCGTAAAGATTTGTAAACAATGTTAAGTAACACCACATAGGGAAGAACTATAAGACAGTTTCCCGACAAGCATTTAAAATCAGGAGCGTTACATAAATAAAAAAAAAATACAATTAAGATTCTCTGATATGGACTTTCGGTTGTACGCGCAAGGAGAATACAAGCAAAGAACAGTATATTTCTAAACTATACATTGTAACATTTGGATTTCAATGCACATTTGATGAAATTCCGTTAAAATGATGGGAGTTAAGGGCATTATAAGATTTCAAGATGACTGACATATGGGTGTTTTCTTTTTGTTTTGAATGTTTAACTGGATTCCACAGATTTTAAAGGAAATATTTACCAGGCTCATCGTGTGATTATTATTATTATTATTATTATTATTGTTGTTTGTGTTGCTAAATTCTAAATTAAGCAACCCACCTAACACAGATAATGGTCAAATATGAACGACTCAGTATAAGAAAATAGATAGATTCTTGTAATTAGATATACAAATGTCAGCCCGATGGACGAATAAGCACCTGTTGTTAACTTCATTATAGATTTTTTTGTACTGATATTGATGAATATTGTGCCGAGTTGGGATATTGCTATGAATAATTGATATATCATAGATTTACAGTAATAACGTTACGTTTATTATTTCTGATCTGATGGCACTCGTTGGCACCGCATCGGCGCTGCGGTTCTTACGAGTTTCCAAAATCAACATTTCGATCGAAATTTAGGTAGGAAAATATCACGTTTCACATACAGAACATCATTTTTGCAGCGGAAAGCTGTTTTATTGCATATAAGTTCTTAAACATAATGACATTGGTTCTAGTAATATTATTACATTAAGCTCGCCTTCAAACCAATCAAACCCTATTATAATTGCTACAAAAAGAGACACTAGTATTTGCACACAGACTTAGCACCATATTGTGCGAGCAGGTTTTAATTTATATTGCTTTTTTAGACAGAACTCACTCCGTCAATTTTCAGTGCCTCCGAAATCCAGCAATAGTCCCTCCGAGATCTACAGCATCATGTGTCAATGTACCTCCGAATATTTCGTTATCCTAAATTTCGCTAGTACTTGCTTTAAATTTCATCCGGGGGCGTTATTTTTTGTTGATAAACTGAAACAACTATGAAGACAGTCGAAGAGAAGATAAGTCCATCCTTGGGCAATAATAAACCAATATGTCATTTACCATGATCGGGCTGGTAGCCGTCGAAAAGGCAAAAACTGAGATGAAAAATAGATCATCTTGGTTCAAATACCGTTTTCACCTCCACAAAGTAGCTGAGAAAGGAAATATTTGCTTTAACATATCCATTATTATGTCTCTAGAACTAGCAACTCAGCTTTTTTATCAAATGAATAAGATATATGCTATAAAAAATGGATAAATACATACCCTGTCGCTGGATGACGCCATTTGTTTACCTCCGAAATCTCGCAACCTCCGATATCCCGATATCGGGTTTCCCTGGGTGTTGTCATTGAATGACTTTCCCCAGCTTGTATGCTTTACTCCAAGTGGTTTATTAGAATGTTTACAGTAAAGATAGACCAATCATAATTAGCCAAACTGACACACCTCCAATATTAAGCTTTCATCCGAGTGTGTACATGTAAGAGACATAAATTCTGACCTGTACATCAGCATCATAAGAGTAATTGTACACATGAAACAACTTTAAATAAGACTTACGCCTAGTTCCCACTTACAATACAAAAGAAAACAAAGAACCAAGGTCATGATCCGGCCAAAGAGGAAAAGTATCCAGTTTCAATGACAATATCTTTGTGAGGTATATTTTTAATTATCCCGAAAATGACAGCGAGATCCAAACTTTAAGGAGTGATCGCTGATATAAACAATACTAAATTCTATATAATTCGCATATTCATAGTAATTAGTTTGAGCGAATTTTAATTTTTAAATCAACTGACCTTCAGTTCCTTCGACATGTTTACTTCTTCACCAAAACAATTTATAGCAGTAGCCTCCCTTGAGAAAATATAGTAAAATTGGAGTGGACGCTACTGTCCCTTCGACATCATTCGGAAAGGCTTTTTGCTTGGCGTTTTATTTCAAATGAAAATGTTTTGTTCTGATAGACCGTATCTAATCAAAAACGATTTTTCTTTTCTGTTTCTGTGTTTTGTTCTTAGACATCTACCCTAAAATTAAATTTACGGCAAAAAAAAAAAAAAAAAAAAAATGTCTGACCTATGCAATTTCTATAGTAAAGTGATTGTTTGGAATTTTTTTCAAAGAAAATAGATCTAGTTTTTATTTTTCTTTGCAGAATTTGAATTATTGAGGTTTCACAACAATATTGTGAAAATTTCAGAAAAATTGAATAAACGGAACTTATTGAAAATTTGCCTCCAAGTTACCTACTCTACAGATTTTTGCATAATTTGCATTCATTTTTACTATAGGAAAAAAAAGTGGAAATTGTTTGATTTTTTAAATGTCAGTTTAGATTGAACTTACGGAAACAATTTTTTTTTCACAAAGAGTTATAAACGAATGGAACAGTATTACGGAGGAAGTGATTTCATCTGTTAGCATTAACCAATTTAAGTCGAGATTGAATAACTTTTTGAAAGACAAAGCAACAAATTCGAACCTGACTGTTACCCTTACGTATATAGGGTCCTGCGGTAGGGCAACAGCCATTTCAAATAGTATTCGTCTTGTTTGGTAGCGAACGTGAACCTTGAACAAGGAACCAATCATACCTGTTTCTTTCAAATGGTTATTGAAATCAACTCCACATCCAGTCGTTGCACACCAGATAGCAAAGTTTAACTGATTTTGCCAAGATGACATCCAGTGTGTTCGCCATCGTTGGACAAGAGCATCTGACTCAACATATGGAAGGGTGTATTTTTCTGATACATCGGGGAAAGAAATCTGAAAGCTTTTGCCATCCGATGTAACAACTATATTCTGATTAATAATATTAACTGTTTTTACTTTGAACGCACTCGAGTGGGCATAATGTGCCTGCGCACTATATGCAAACTCTTTTGGAATCATTTAAATTTTGTTTTATATATATATATTTTATAATTTATTCAAATTCTGCCGGCAACGGCGATCGAGAAACTTCTGCCTTCCCTAAGTTTTTTTTTTTTTAATTCGTCAACGGAGATCGAGAAACTTCTAGCTTCCCAAAGTTTTTCAATTTCAGCTGTAAGTCCCTCTATACGCGAGGCAACGTACTGTAACATGACTGCGTCGTCGATTTCGAGAGGATTACCTAAGCCTTTTATTCGGTGTTTTTGCATGTCTATGTCTTCATTTGTTTTCATGAATTTTTTGTCAACTATTTTAGCATAGTCATAAACAAACTTGACTGTGACTGCATCATTCTCATGCTTGATATTATGTTCTGGGTTTATTGGGTGGCCACGTTTATTATTCGTTGTTACCCATGTCCAGATCCGAGGTAAAGGGTTTGGTGCCATCAAGTTGCTGCTGTATGTTAGTTATTTGTGTTTGAATTGCAGTAAGTTTATTTTCAAGATCCTTTGTTTTATATTCGATCCGTTTGTTCACACATACTTCATTCGGGATCACTCTGATGCACCACAAAAATACTCAGATGCAGATGTCATTAAGATGCTGGAATATCTAATCGACAATATTTTTGTGGAGTTCGGCGGTCGGATATTTCAACAAACAATCGGCATACCGATGGGTACTAATTGTGCACCGTTACTTGCCGACTTGTTTTTATACTCGTATGAGGCGGAGTTTGTACAAAGTCTCCTCCAAGCAGGCAAGAAACACCTCGCACAACAATTCAGTTTCACCTACAGATATATAGATGATGTATTGTCTCTGAAAAACACAAAATTTGCAGAGTATTTAGAATTCATCTACCCACGTGAACTTGAAATAAAGGAAACAACGGAGACTTCAGCCTCCTCCTCATACTTGGATTGTTATCTCTACATCGACAATGGAAAGCTTACTACTAGGCTTTACGACAAACGGGATGACTTCAATTTTCCCATCGTTAACTTTCCTTTCCTGAGCAGTAATATCCCTTCTGCACCAGCATACGGCGTTTACGTTTCACAGTTAATCCGTTATGCCAGAACTTGTTCAAATTATCAGGACTTCATGGAGCGTGGGAAAGTGCTCACTCAAAAGTTGTTGAGCCAGGGGTATCAAAAAACCAAACTGGTAGCAACACTTAAGAAGTTCTATGGGAGACATCATGATCTAGTCAATCCCTACAATGTGGCAGTGTCCAGAATTGTTTCTGATGTTTTTGCCAGTGACGCGCCATAAGTAGACTTCCCAAATCCCGGACATACGCTTCTACCGATATTTCCTTCGTTCAGGCCCATGGGCATGGTGGGCGAAGCTTGCTTACCAAGTAATGCTTACTATCCGCGGACGCCTGATTACACCCTTTGTTCTGGGGTCCATGTCTGTTGGTCTGAACATTCTGATTCGTCATTCGTTTATGGATTTATGATTTTGGATTACGGCTTTGGTACCATGACCGCAACTACTTATTGACGGCATCATTTGCATCCCGCGGATTTCTCAGGTCTTTAATTCTATTTTCATTCATATCAAGATCTTCCATTATTTCAAGCAAGTCTGACTCGTAATCTGCTCCAAATATGCTCATTGTATCAACACTTCTATTATAATTGATAAGTCATGATTGTCCAAAACAGTGTTATTTTGATCTGTTATGCGAACAGATAGCTCAGTTATACAGCCATTTATTACTTTCTTAAAGACTGGAAATTCAAATCAACAAAAAAAAAAAAAAAAAAAAAAAAAAAACTTTCCCAAAGGGTTTGTTAGAAACTGGTACAATTCCTAGTAATGTGCTTGGTTCACCATCAAGAAAATTATTTGTTGTATTTATTTGGTCAAGAAAGACACGAAGCTCTTTAGTTTTGGCGATGTCAACCATTTTGTGTCCTGTGTGTTTGCCAGCCGTGAGCCGTCCATGTTTTAAACCAAGTAAAGACGAAATTCCACTGGACAATTCGATTTCCTTGTTCGGTGGTGTTTCTAATGTAACAAATCCGTTGGTGTAATTCACAGACAAGATAACAGATTCATCAGAAAAAATCTGTCTTAGGTCATTAAAATTATATAAAAAAAGGTAAGAGAAAAGTCCAGGAAGTGCCACAATCACAAACCGCAGCCCTTACCAGACCCCAAGAGGAAGAGGAAACCGACAAATCCAAACAAGCACAAACCGAACAAACGTACGAAAAGCACCAAGATTAGCTCTCTCTTCCCGAAGCGAGGTAATCGCAATACTAAAAGGACTGAAAAATACAAGAACAAAATGACAGAAGGAAAGACATACAACAAATCGCCTCGTAGAATAAACCACAAAGCAACAAAGAGTAAGACTAACACCGGGACCAACGCCTTAGAACGGTCAGAAGAGCAAACCACCGGGGGTGGGGGGAGGTTAAAGCACTTTTACAGCTAGCTAACTTCACCCTGGGTCCCTGGTTTGATGTCAATCATTTTGCTTTTGGTTGCTAGATATTGTTTGCCTGTGGCATTATACCAGCCAACCCAGTATGTGATAGATTTTAATCCTATCATTTTGGTGCTGTCTCTGTTATCTATGTAATTCTGCAACTGACATGGCTTTTGAACGTTTGTTGAAATAGGAGATATCATTTTTATTTTATTTTGAAATATTTTTAAAAACAATAAAACATGAAACAGCCAACTGCGCCGTTATATCCAGAGTTGCCTACTGAAGATGGACAGAATTTCTGAAATAGAGAAACAATTAATAACAGAGAGAGATGCAAGAAAAGCATTGTATAAGAAGTATAAAAGGGGAATTAATATTACAAATGGAGTTGATACTGCATTTATTTCTGCAAGTGTTATTATGGCTGGGGTTGGATTAGCTGTGCCTGTTATGTTACCATTAGAGATTGTTGCAATTGTCTGTGGTTGTATGGGTGCTTGCGTTAAGTTATTGAGGCGCAAATTATGACAAAGACACAGAAACATTATGAAATTAAAACCCTAGGGGAAAGCAAGTTAAATTCCATCAAAAGTTTAATTTCCACAGTTTTATACGATGGGCAAATATCAGATCAGGAATTTAAAATGGTTTTAGACGAGCAAAACAAATATAATGAGTTAAAAGATAAAACACACACTAAACAAGCTGGTTTGAGCGAGCGAGAAAAAAAAAGAAATTAATAGAAGAACGAAAAACACAGGCACTAAGTGCCATTAAAAAAAGATAAAAGACCCATAATGTTGTTCAACAAGTTTGTATTTGTCAATGATCCGCCTCCAGTGTATCAGGAAATGCAAATATGAGTGCCTACGGCGTACATATTTCCCACCTATTTTTTCTCAACTACCAAAACATACGCATGATACTTATTCGCTGGATTGTCTTTACAAGGCTTCAAGCCACGAGGTCTTATGTACACAGGCGGTTTGAGCTTATTTTTTGTTTTTGAATTCTTGTTTTTAGGTGGTCTGGGGCCCATACATCGCCATAGTTCTGCAATGTTAAAACTATCGCTTGGCCTTTTTTTGTGTTAACAAGGGCTGTTTTCGTGACTATATATATTTTGTTTATCTCTAAGTCACCCCATTTACTATATTGTGGTATTTGTTCTTCAAGTAATCTGTCGAATTCTGCGGCTGTGATTTCTTTAATCGCATTTGCCATTTTGCTTTTTTCTTTTATACTTAATGTATTTTCTTTTCTTCAATATAAGTAAAAAATACTATGGTAAACTCCGTAGTTTTTTTTTTTTTTTTTGTACAGCCCATTTCTACCACTAGGCAACAGCAAAAAAAATGTATACAGCCCATAGAGAGATGAAAACACCTATTGATTTGGCTCTGTGGTTCTGGATATACATTTGTACAGGCCGTTTCTGGCAGTAGCAATATGCTGTTAGCATTGCTAAAAAAATTTTATACAGGCCGCATGGAACGAAAATCCATGGGTTCAGAGACCAAAAAAGTAGCCCACAGAGGCTCCCAGGAGTGAAACAGTGGATTTGGACACACTATATTCCAGAATCACCATTTTGCATATATATAACCCACTCAGGGCTACACACCTGCGAACTATTAAAGAACATATTACAGTAGTAAGCATAGCATGTGACATTAATATCTTGATCTTTTTTGATAGATTTGTCCTTAATATATTATTATAAAATAGTTGGAACAAAATCATGAGGAAACTATTACTTTTATTAAATGATAATGTCTAAATGTATTTTGTAATGTCAAAAATTGTCACATATATGTTTGTATATGTCTTTGAAAGAATAAATGTGGAGAGAGAGAGAGAAAAAAAAAGAATTCCTTTAATATGGGACAATGCCTGGCACAGAACATGCACGTCACTGTTCTTCTATTACATTACAATCGCTACCCAGTCTGTCCTGGCATCGCGGTGGTTGGCTGTCCTAGTAAAATAATTGATCAGAATTTACGTTTCACGGTGAAACTGACTTTTGACCCAGCCGGTACACCATACTAGTGGCGGAAGCCATGTGCTGTTTGAGGTTTTACTCCATTGAGAAACCACATTATTGTTTAAAAGAAAAAAAAATAATATTATTGATGCAGGACAGGGTCACAATCTGTATATATATATTTGTTTTGGAATATGTACTTAAATAAATAATTGTGCTAGTTTCCCTTTTCAGTGTCGGTCTGTTATTTAGAAGACGGAACCAGTCGGAATTTAGCCTTGACCTTTGACATAAAAACATCTCGCACCTGTATCTGCATAAATTGGAACTTATTAACATTATATTGTGAAAATGCGGCAACAGATTGAAGGTTTAACTAGATAGAATTGTAAGTGCATCCTTTTTATAACATAGATTCTGCTGTTAAACAATGCAGGATGTTCTAGATCTTGGACACAACTGTTTGCACAGATTTTATGCTGCTAATTGGTGGGTGGGGTACTTGAAAAAGATGCACAAACAACTTGTGCATGGTCTTTGAACTTATTTTAATACCTAGCAAATGATCATATTAAGTTATATGGCGATACATCATGTCACTATTCTAGCTAAAGGATTGCTACATTTACTGTATTCAACCTAATAGCCGCACATACCCCAATCACAGCGGTACCTAGATTTACCGAAACAAAGCCGAAATACCGAAACAAAACTGAAATACCGAAACGGGCTATTGAAAATATAGGGAAAATAATGGGGCGAAATGGATAACAAAGTATTTTCCTAAATAAATGTAATATATGAACATGCATACAGTATAATAATCACACTAAAGAGGAAATTAATAGCAAATGAATAAGCCTCATTAATAGGACGCCTCCGAAATACCAATAGGGAAAATGCTGTTAGTCAATAATTTTGCAGCGATATGAATAAGAAAAAAAATATGTTCTCGAATAAATACAATATATAAACATACTTACAGTATAAAGTCTGCAGTG
This sequence comes from Anodontia alba, assembly GCA_964016985.1. NCBI lineage: Eukaryota > Metazoa > Mollusca > Bivalvia > Lucinida > Lucinidae > Anodontia > Anodontia alba. Next base: position 41,343,670 of record OZ024824.1, on the reverse strand, counting down.
AGGAGGAAAATAATATCAAATGATTATGCCTCAGTTACTGTGACGCCTCCGAAATACTGAAATGGACCATTAAAAAAAGATCCATGCTATTAAAACTCTTATTGTCCTTGCGCTTGTTAACGTAATTCTCTGTTTCATTCTATCAAAATTAGTCACATTGTGTCTCATTTATGCACATGTGTGTTTCAATTACTAAGAATATCTAAACAAAACCAGTGTCATAAATGTAAATTGGACTCTTTCCCTATATTTTTAATAGTCCGTTTCGGTATTATAAAGAAAATCAGAAAAAAACTATAGTATAAGTATCATCAAATAATCATCTCTTGAAGGCATCTTCTCATCTTTCTTTATAGCAGACATGTTAAGTCTCATGAAAATCATATGAGGGTCACAGAAAAATAGCTTTTCTCCTGCCTGACATTCTTCACAAAATCTTTTACTACTGAGGCAGGACAGCTGTCAGACAGACTGTAATCTTTTGCAGGACAGATAAGTATCTGCAGGACTGAAGGCATATTTGTTGTCAGAATAATATGAATTAAGGCACTGCCTGGAAATGGGCTTGGACATGATGGAAATTGCTTAATTTTCAAAGTTGGCTGAAAAGTTTGTTTTTTTTTTGTTTTTTTTTTTATGCAGGATAGGGGTACAATCTGTAACAATGCAGACAAAAAAAAAACAAATTGCTAGACTGGCTCTATTTTTTATCACGCTTCCTTGATTAGCTATTCGTTTCCAATGAGCGTCTCTTTAATGTTGATCAATATTATTGAAGTAGTCAAGAATAAATATATTTTTAAGGCTTTATGTAACTTTGAAATTTCTGCAGTTGCTTCAGTTAATGAAATGGAAGTTAAACAAGTGTAGAAAAAAATGTGTATGAAAATGATTTCAGTAATACAGTGTCAAAATCCAACTGGTTCTATTGTGTTGCGATTATCAGTAGACAGACGCTTTGAGTTATAGTATCTGATATGCTTCTGACATATTGAGGTGAAAGTGCATGGTGAATCATTCAAAATTAGGCATAATTTTTTTTAATTTTTGCATCATTTATTGAAAATAATGTGTGTATATTTCTTGCAATTGAAAAACATCTTTAAAGATTCACTAAAAGAAAAATGAAATTTTAAGAAAATAATTGTTTCTCCCTGGCAGTTTTCAATTCGCGGTTGGTAACTTTGGCATGGATCAGCTGAGAGACTTGGGCAGGATATAGTAGTGAGTTCCATGCGTGATAACTATAGGCATGCAGGCCAAAGTTGCCTGCTGCTGTTGACGCCAGCTTTGCCGGCGCCAATGTTGCCTTCGGCAATGTTGGCCATGCACGTATTATTTTCTTTGCTAAGATTCACACGACATTTGTCAGACAGACTAAAAGTTTTTGCAGGACAAACTGAAAAAAATGCCAGTTATGTCAGGCAGTCCTGCACTTTTCACAAAGACTGGCCTCGGGAAATTTTAAAAAAATCTCCCAAAAAACCCCAAAAATCACAATTTTGGGTAGAGGCTTTTTAAAAAGCTATACTTGTAAGTAGGAAAAACTCCGGCTTGATCTGAAGTATTCCAAATTTCAGTCCAAAGTAGTCCAAATCGAAAGCATATAAACGTTTGAATTGAATGGAGGAAACATGTTAAACATGATAAACAAAGCCTCTTGATGCTGTAATGCATTATGGGATAGCGTCGTCCAAAATGGTGAAAAGATCAGCATCTTCGGGGTTTTGCTCCCCGAAAAACACTGTCACTCGTCCTCAAAATCCTAGAAAGACGGATAATTCAGACATAAAAAAATCTGTTTCTTGTTGTCAAGTTAAATCAAAATGATGCAAATGAACCGTCAGTCGGGATGGTCCCAATTTAATAAGCATCTACTCGATCATAAAAGTTACTTTCCGTAAAACTTACTTTAGTCACAAGGAGCTTGCAATAAACAAAGTGAGGTCTAACACTCATAACAAAACAAGCTACGGAGGCCAGGAGGTCACGGGTTCAATCCCCGCCGAGGTCAGCAACATTCTTTCGCGGAGATTGATCATGAAATATTTTCTATGGTCATTCTCTCCCTTCCGCTGATTCAAGAAGGGCAGTTGTCAGTCTCTGGCGAAAGAATGTGCACAATACTGGTTAACCCCTTAGAGGACTAAGCCTTCCCAGTAAACTGACTGTGCTCAACATGACCCCATTGGGTTGAATGGGCCATAAAACCTCAACACAAACAAACAAACACAAGCTACAGTTCGGAATTCAAGTAAAAGTATGACTGGGTGAAGAAAATTGACAGAAGGGCTTTCCTTAGAGCGAAATGCACAGTATGCAGTTTGTTTAATTATGTTAAAAGGAAGTTCTACATAAAAAGAAAATAAACAAATTACTGTTTTTATTATCACTTTTATTTTTACTTAAGGCATATATATGACTTGCTCCATTATTAAAATTTTCCATTAGACTCCTCAGAACCCAGATCATAAAGTAAAATCGTATGCATTGATGATGACATGGATAGAGAGATAAAGGAAAAATAGCATATTAATTTAATAGATAAATCTCATTAGTTACCTCTGGAGTATAGGCTTCTATAAGTATAATGAAGCCCTGTTCATTAGTTGACACCTGATTGACAAGAAAAAGGCTTAGCTGGAAGACAGAATCATCTAAGAATGGTGGTTTAAAAATGAGCATATGTGTCATAAATACAAATGTAGCTCTCAGAATGCACCATTTTACACCAATTTCTTAAAAAAAAATTTGGGGGAACATGCCCCCAGATCCCCCTATAGCTTGGCTTCGTGCCTTTGGCACTCCCCTATCTGGCTCTGTCACGCTATCTTTTTCATTTTTATTTTCAAAACTTAACCTGTCTGTTATAGTCCTTATCAGGTGGATATTTTACTACAAGGGGTGTCCAGTAATTTTGAAAATCCTAAGCGCACAGTGTGGTAATAGGTCAAATACAGTATTTATAATCATATCAGTTGATCATGCTGTTATTGAGGTTTTTCTTAATCTGTAGCACAGACACTTGGGAACTTAGCCTATAGCAAGCCGGCTTTTGCAATGAATGTTTTCATTTGAAGTGCATGCCAAGACAATATCTACCATATTTATCCTATGTATTCAGACAGGTAATAAGTATTTTATTTATTGTCCAAATATTTTGGTAAATTACCATTTTTGGAAGCACACTGTGTCTTAAAACTAAAGAAATACCCCAAATTTCCCAGTGAAAATTGATTTCAGGCCTGGTTGATCAAATTTTCAGTATGACCATGATAAACAGTTTCTGCTGGCTTGTTTTAACTTAATGTACCTTGCATTGAAATCGAAATTACGCTGGAAAAACTACTCTTAAATGTGGGATGTAAAACAATTATTACTGTTTTACTGACCATGGCATCAGCTGTGAGGGGGCCGCCAGTTTGTAAATAAAGCCATGACTTGTGATCACTACTGTTGGTGAAGAAAACATTCTGCCTGCCTTGGCTCACCTTGTAGATGGGTTATAGACTGGGGATACAAATAGTGTAAACAATGCTTAATATTAACACACTGAGACGAGGTATTAGCCAAGTGGAGCAGAACATTATACCGATACTTGTTATCGTAAAACAAAAGGTGCTGATGGCTTAATAGGTGTGTTTGCAATTGCAATATCAAAATAATGCAGCTGCATAGAATTAATGGACTATTAATTATACCCCCGACATACGAAGTATGTGGGGGTATATAGTTTTCGCTTTTCCGTTCGTCCATTGGTTTGTACGTTCGTTCGTCTTTCCGTCACAGGGTCAAAAGTTTTTGCGTTAAAGTTTATAAGACCTCATATTTTGAAGACCCTTTGATGGATTTAGTTCATATTTGGCATGATGGTAGATATAGGTCTAAAATTTTTATTAGCACCATCCCCACCCCGGGGGTTGCCTTGGGGTCAAGGTCACGGACTTTGAAGTTTTGTAAAAAAGTCATAGGGTCAAAGTTTTTGTGTTAAAGTTTATAAGATCTCATATTTTGAAGACCCTTTGATGGATTTAGTTCATATTTGACATGATGGTAGATATAGGTCTAAAATTTTTATTAGCACCATCCCCACTCCGGGGTGACCTTGGGGTCAAGGTCACAGACTTAGAAGTTTTGTAAAAAAATCACAGGGTCAAAGTTTTTGTGTTAAAGTTTATAAGACCTCATATTTTGAAGACCCTTTGATGGATTTCGTTCATATTTGGCATGATGGTAGATACAGGTCTTAAGTTTTTATCAGCACCATCCCCACCCCGGGTGTGACCTTGGGTCAAGGTCACAGACTTAGAATTTTCATTAAAAAAGTCCCAAGTTTTTTGTGTTTATGTTTAAATAGCTATATCATCAAGACCCTTGAGGAATTTCATTTATATTTGACATGTTGGTAGATATTGGCCTAGCATCTTACTCTGCATGATCCCCACCCTGGATGTGACCGAGGTCAAGGTCACGAACTTAGAATTTTCATATAAAAGTAAAACTTTTTGCGTTTAAGTTTATATAGCCATATCATCAAGACCTTTTATTAAATTTCATTATCCCCTAACTGAAAGGTTGAACTGATATAGCTATCAGCAAGGAATCTGTTCGTCTGTCCGTCAGTCCGTTGAAGTATTATTCATTCATACTTTATTTTTGTCTTAGGGTCAAAGTTTTTGCGTTAAAGTTTATAAGACCTCATATTTTGAAGACCCTTTGATGGTTTTCATTCATATTTGGCATGATGGTATATATAGGTCTTAAGTTTTTATCAGCACCATCCCCTCCCCGGGGGTGACCTTGTGGTCAAGGTCACAGACTTAGAATTTTCATAAAAAAAGTCAAAGTTTTTTGTGTTTAAGTTTATATACATTGTACATGTAGCTATATCATCAAGACCTTGAGGAATTTCATTTATATTTTACATGTTGGTAGATATCGGCCTAGTGTCTTACTCCGCATGATCCCCACCCCGGGTGTGACCGAGGTCAAGGTCACGAACTTAGAATTTTCATATAAAAGGAAAAAATTTTGCGTTTAAGTTTATATAGTCATATCATCAAGACCTTTTATTAAATTTCATTATCCCTTAACTGAAAGGTTGAGCGGATATAGCTATCAGCAAGAAATCTTTTTGTCTGTCCGTCATTTGTTCATACTTTGTTCATATTTTGAAGACCTTATGATGGTTTTCATTCATATTTGGCATGATGGTAGATATAGGTCTAAAGTTTTTATTAGCACCATCCCCACCCCAGGGGTGACCTTGGGGTCAAGGTCATAGACTTAGAATTTTCATAAAAAAGTCAAAGCTTTTGTGTTTAAGTTTATATAGCTATACCATCAAGAACCTTTGAGGAATTCCATTTATATTTGACATATTGGTAGATATAGGGTATAACCTTCAGGTCAAGGTTACAGACTTAGAAATTTCATATAAAAGTAAAAAAAATTGCATCTAAGTTTATATAGCTATACCATCAAGACCTTTTGTTGAATTTTATTATCCTCCTACCGAGAGGTTTAGGGGATATAGCTATCAGCATGGTATTCATCCATCCTGCCATCTCCAGAGTCAAAGCTACATATTTTGTGCTCGTTAAAAACTGGCGGTAGCGCTGGTCGGGGGTATACGTGCCTCACTGGGCACTTTGTCTAGTTACAATATCTTTCTCACAAATTTCACTGATTTGGTCATCACTTACAGTGCTTGCATTAAGGGAAGTCTGGAGTCAGAGATTCCCCAAAATTGCCCTGGGACTTCCAAAATTCAATGCCAGGAAGTCTGGGACTCCCAACTTGTAAAGATATTTAGTCATCTATAATAAAAATTTAGAATGAATTTATGTGTTAATTAGCTTAAGAATGGCGGTTCTACTCCATAAATGAGAGTTCAAGAATATTGAGGTTGAATGTCTGAAAGTGAGTGAAAAAATTTGATCACCAGGACTTCCAGATATTGGAGCTAGGAAGTCCTGGGACTTCCTGATTTTGACAGTTAGTGCAAGCACTGACTTAGATGCATGTAGTTATTAATTAGAGAAATTCCCATAATTAAAATCATTAATGGTATCTTTTTACTTAATACACAAACCCAGGCAACGTGACCTACATGTCGAGGGTTGAGCGCAAGACTATTGTAACTCAAACATATTTTTGAAACCCTTGTTTAGGGGCAACTTGGACCCCTTTGTAAACAATGCAAATTTAGGTGCCATTGCTCATACGAGCAATGGCACCTAAATTTTCATTGTTTACAGAAAGAAATGTTGTAATCTTCATAATGCCTTCATGGTGAGGAGATTAGGTTTGGGGAAAAACAACCATCTGAGTTACGCTAGTCTTGCGCTCAACCCTCGATGTAGGTTGTTAGTTCCTTTTCCTATCAGTATTGGCCGTATTGAAATGTGCATGTGACTAACACATGATACAGTAACACCAAGTGGTGGGAAAAAAATATAAAAATGAAAATAACAACTGTGTCCAAGAAATAAAGATACATGTAGGTGTTAGAACGTCCTTGTTGCTCACTGTATGCAATCACAAAAGGTAATATTTGGGCATGTCCACCGAATTTTTTTGCACATGCATTAATTTCTTGCTGCATTGTTACATATATAGCTTTGTAGTCAGTTGATGTAGTATGATGGATTAGTCTATTTTGCGAAAAGGATAAATCGAAAGTGTTGTGACTTGCATGCATGTTATATAGGTTGGTGATTTGATTACTTTCAGAAACTACATTCTCATTAATGGGAAATTAATAGCTCATGCTGGAAAATAACCAGAATAAAGTTCATTTAGACTCTACCACTTACCATGTTACCTGCTTAGAAAATGTTTTCAGCAATCAAAATGTCACTGGGACAGCCAAATACACGAATTTATATGGGGCATTGAATTATCGTTATTGCCGAATTTAGGGCGTGTCCGAACTCATATGGTGTCCAAATACATAGATTCTGTACATGTAGATCATAGATGTAGAATGTATAAATAAGGAACATATCTGTATACAGCAATCAGTGTTAACCCTTGTCATGCTTAATAAATTAAGATGCCATGCCTGCTTTTAATTTTGAGCCAATCAAATTACTTTATCCAGGTTGTTGATACAAATTCACATACTGAATGACAAACTGCAGATCCAGATCAGTTGGCTTCTTCAGAATCTAATTGATCTGGATCTACACTGTTTCAAAAGACAAGACATATCCGGGTTCAGCAGGATCAGATTTAATAAAAAAAAAAAAAAAAAAAAAAAAAATATATATATATATATATATATATATATATATATATATCTGAAAGGCCTCAGGTAAACAAATTATTTGCACTGTTAATGATTAACTCTCAACATATATACATATATATATATATATATATATATTTTTTTTTTTTTTTAATAGACTTGTGCCAATCTCTATTTAGTTGTACTGAAACACCCCTCGTGAGGACTATATGCAGGTGATTTATCACCATGAAGGATAAAGAAGGATGAATAGTGAGACTAAAAAGTGTGATAGTGAGATGAAAAAGCAGATGAGATAATTGTTATAGCTCAGTTTTAAGCAAGTGTACAGTCGATTGATCACAATATTATTTTTGTTTTAGCTCTGGCTTTTATTTTAAATTGTTTATTTCTTTTAAAATGGATGCTATCATTGAACTGGCATGTCTGTTTCTGAAACAAAAGTATGAAGTTCTCCAATATTTATTTGTCTCGTGTGTGAAAAGGAATGCCACAAACCTCTACTACATGTATATTAATCTCAGTGATTGCATGCATAGCACTAGTTAAGGCACTTTTTTCAATCCAAAAGTATTGATATTTTTCTTATTTCTCCACGAAAACCTACATGTATGTTGTGGGTACTCATTAGAAGTGCCTCACAGAGGCGCTTCTAATGAGTACCCACAATATATGTTTTTGTGGAGAAATAAGAAAAATATTTACTGGATACCCTCCCTTATCTAGACCTATGGCATGGCAAAAGCACTGCAAAAACATCTTAAGATCTAAAGACCCTCTTGTCTTAGTATCCCACAGCAAATACTTCACAAGGGTTAATTAAGTCATGGCCTTTGTTTACTCAATACAGACAATGTTATTGTAACTGGTAACCAATTCTTACCCCAAAAAATCTTTTAATAACTGGTAATTGATTCTAACCCCAAAAAGTTTCCATTTACCTTTTAGATGATTTCCCATTTCAAGATGGCAGCTAACTGACAAAAAAAAAAAATCACAATTCATGATTTTATAGTTGGTTTACCTTTATTTATGTTAGGAAATCGTAGAAAATCACAGCATAAACCTTTTTTTGTTCATGCATGGGCCCCAGACTGGGTGTCAGACCATGAGGTGGTCCCTAAAATCTCATGCTTAAACAGGCCTCCGTAGCAAGGTGTTTAAGAGCGCTGACTCTCAAACATTAGGTTCTCACCACGGTGGATTTGAGCCTCGCTCAGGTCATATATGTAAGGTGTCATGTTCTGCAGCAGATGGTTTTTCTCAGAGTACTCCAGTTTTCGCCCACCTCTGATTAACGAACAGCTTGATGTGTGAAAAAACATTGAAAGGGCCATAAAACTAAACAAAAAAAATCTGCTGCTTAAATGCTTGATCACAGCTTTCAGTTGCTGGATCTTTTTTTTTTTTATTTTTTTTTAATTTTTGTGCATGGGTCCCAAATTAGGTGGCAAGTGGCATCCAGGACCGGTTGTTTTAAACGTTGATCACAGCATTCAGTTAATGAATCTTTTTTGTGCACAGGTCCTAAATTGTGTGTCAGGTGACATCAAGGACCTTTTGTTTGAAAGGTTGATGACAGAATTTATCTTTAAATTTATTCATGAATGGGTGTTATATTTTTTGTCATCTGTCCTCCTTGACCTCTAAAAATATCTGAAAGATCTGATACCTTCTGTTCATGCATAATACAATGTAGGTCTAGATATGAGAGATATCCAGGTAATTTTTTTTTTATTTCTTACAAAAACGTATATTGTGAGTACTCATAAGAAGTGCCTTTTTGAGGCACTTCTGTTGAATACACACAACATACCGTATTCGGCCTAATTACCACAATACTCATATAAGCGCACAGTCAAGTGATTCCGTAGTCTTCAGATTACCTACAGTGTACTTTTTGCCTACTTCTTTTAATCTTTATAAAGGCATATGTTGTGGGTACTCATTTGAATTGCATCGACTTGTCGATGCAATTCAATTGAGTACCACAACATATGCCTTTATAAAGAAGTCGATGCAATTCAAATGAGTACCCACAACATATGCCTTTATAAAGAAAATCAGAAAAAAATCACATAATTATCATCAAATAAGTCTTTCTCTGATCTTTTTTATAGTGTATCCATAGTAGGTAGATATTTACCACAAAAGAGTGTTTCCAATAATTTTGAAAACCTATGGGCACAGTGCGGTAATTAATTTGAATATGGTATGTTTCATAGGTCTAGATAAGAGTGGGTATCAGGTAAATAGTTTTCTTATTTCTCAATGAAAACATATGTTGTGGGTACTCATTAGAAGTGCCTCGCTGAGGCGCTTCTAATGAGTACCACAACATATGTTTTTCGTTGAGAAATAAGAAAAATATAGATACTTTTTTGTTGAAAAAAGCGCCTTATCAAGAGCTATGATGTTTTTGTGGAGACATAAGGAAAGTATCAATACTCTTTGGTTGAAATAAGCCTCCTTATCCTAGCTATGAGTTGCATGGGACTGTAGCTCCCTATAAGAGGAGTATCAATAAAACTATATTTTCTTATAAATTTCTCCACAAAAACATATGCAGGGATATTTCTGGCTCAAAATTAGTATGGAGAGGCAAAATGTGCCATTTGCCCATGTCATATTCATTTCTACCCATTTTTCTAAAAGTTGATGGGCCATTAGAAAAATTTTATGGGCCCTTGGGCAAAATGGATGGGCCAAAGAATCCTTAAAGGGAAAGGCTCGCTAAATTAATTCTATGTTTGAAAATGTCCAGCTTTAGAAAACAAGCATTTTGATGCAAACGGTATCAGAATCGGTTGAGAAATACGAAAGATATTAAAGCTTATATTTTTACTCCTGTTAGCATGGGTGCCACAATTTTGAAAATATAAACAGATACCTATATTTTTAAAGAGACAATTACAATCATTGTTTTGATTAGATTATGTTGCTTATGCAAGCTAGATGATAGTATATATGCAGATAAAATATTTTAACTTCGTAATACATTAACCTATAGATAATGTGCTATTCTATTCTGTTATTCACCCCCTCCACAGAAAAAACGACCTTTCAGTCGTTATAAAGTCTTAATTCAGAAGGTCCCTTTAACAGTTACCTGTATGACGTAGTTCCTCCCGCTCAAATGATCACGTGTTAGTTTCTTTTCTGTGGACTTTGAATGTTCAAGGATTATTATTCTGTGTTAGAAAAAATGGATTAAAATTATTCTACACGGTTAAAATTTTATATCCTTGACTTTCTCTGGTTCTATATTCACTCCTTCTACTATCTATGTACTTATTTTCGAAATATCGATCTTAGATTTCTTGTTTTCTCAATGTTAAATTTCTTCCTTTGTTTCCGCGTCAGTCGATGCATTTCGCCCGCGGCAACTGTGGCCATTTAAAAGCTAAATGGGATACACATTTATCTTGTCTAACTTGTAATTCTTGCACACGTATCTCTCCGTGTTATATTTGTAGTTCCTGGACAGAAAAAGTTTGGAACCTAGCAGAAAGAAGACGCCTTCATGCTACTAGAAAATCAGTTATGACGCAGAAGAGAAAACAGAAGAAATCAAAGAAATCCAAGAAGTCCCAGTCAGACATGTCTGACAACGGGACAGTTGATGGGAGCACCGCCCCTCATAGCTTTACTGCTCGGGGCAGGACCCATCAAGGTGGCAGCCTGGCGGACTTAGAGTCTGACCGGGCACTAAGCCCACCAGTCACCAGTCACCAGTCAACCAGTCACCAGTCAACCAGTCACCAGTCAACCAGTCACCAGTCATCCAGTCACTGGGCAACTTATCTCCGTTCATCCAGTCGCCAGTCAACCAGTCACCAGTCACCAGTCAACCAGTCACCAGTCAACCAGGCACCAGTCAACTAGGCTCCAGTCAACCAGGCATGGGTTTACAGTCATTCCCGTATGACCTACAAACACAAATTCCGCCTGGTTATATTCCTATAAATGTGCCTGTACAAAGCTACGCTCCGTCCATAAGTAGCCATATTTCACAGGGTAGTGTCCACAGACTATCCAATGTCTTTATTCCTGGTTACGAACGTTCTAATAGACTAGAACTTCCTAATCCAGCTTCTTCCTCTAGACAGATTATTCCACTTGAACCTGATTTTTCGCAGGTCTCAGATCCGAGTGTAATGATTGAGCCTCCAAATTCAAATGATTTATCTATCTCCAGACCTTCAAGGAAGGATCAGTCTAAAAGAGAGCATAAATCTAAAAAGAGAAGAAGACATCGATCGTCCTCTTCTTCTATCTCTACTTCCAGATCAGACTCTTTTAGTTCTTCTCGGCGAAAGAAAAATTCAAAGAGATCTAAGCACTCTCATAAAAAGAGAAGAAGACGATCGATGACGCCTTCTTCTTCATCAAATTCCTCCCAATCTCAACTTGACATTGGTAGATATACAAGGGCTCATAAATCTCCCCAGGTTGTTCAAACGCCAACTCCAATACAACCTGAGGAGACTAATTTTAGTCAAATCACAAATCAACCTATTAATTACGATCAGATTCAGCCGAATCTCACTCAACAGAATAAGGAGTCAGATTCGGAAACTGTTCTTGAATCCGAAGTCTGGTCATTTGATCGTGCGATTAACGAGGTCTTCCGGCTTCTTCCTCCTGAGTTATGCCCCAAAACTCAGCAGGATCAAGCTCCATTAAAACCTCTCTCTGGGATCGAACAATTAATGGAGTCTCGTTCCACTCCATTACTTGTCCTCCCACAATCCAAATTAGTACAAAATACAACAAAATATATTCAAAATAGATTAGAATCGGACAAATGTTCAATAGATTGGATTTGTCCGCAAAGCTTGGTTTCGGCTCTTGCTCCGACTAAATTCTACAAGAGCCAAAACCAATATTTGCCAACTGATAATATCCCTCAATTAGAAGCGGATGCGTCGCTCCTAGACATTTCTAATAAAGGAAGAGCTTCTATTCCGCTCAAGAATCTAGAAGCATGGGAAAGGAAGGCTAGAAAACTAGTCGCTATTAATTCTCATGCTGATCTATTTTCTTCAGCTGCCTTCCTTTCATTACAACAGGAATCGATGTCGGTTGCGGCCCTTTCCAGACTTCTGGAGGCCGTAGCCAAATCGATTAAACATGCTACTGCCATGTCTACACTTTTAACTACTGAATTATTCCAAGCTAGGAGGGACGCAGCCCTAGCTTCGTCTAAACTACTACTCGACAATTCCACATACGAGTTAAGGAACGCTCCTATTAACTCAAAATCCTTATTTGACGGCAGGATAAAAGAAATAGCTAAATCAAACTTCGAAGCTCAACAGCAAAGGTTTCTAGCTTCTACATCCATTCAGTCACAATCTCATTCTTATAAGCCTCCTTCGCAGAGCAGAGCTTTCAAGATACCTAAATATCCTGCTAAACAAACAACATCCAGACCTAAACCTACGCAGTCGTATAGGTCCAAAAATATTCCTCAAAGCTCATCTTCTCACATTAAGAAAGATAATATCAAGAGGACTGGTAACATCCGTCAGTTCCCCTCCTCTAAACCTGCCTCTTCCTCCGCAAGATTATGAAGGCCCGCCCTTTCCACTGCCTGCTTTTCCGCTCGCGGACATTCCAGTGGGAGGACGATTGGCCCATTTTGCGGAAAAATGGGAGGAAATAACAGACAACAAATGGGTCCTCTCTATCGTACGAAACGGATTCAGGATACCATTCATCAAAATTCCTCCTTTGTCATCTGTTCCGATCAGAATGAGTCAATCCTCCTCCCCGTTTCTCAGAGAAGAGATCGAAAATCTTCTCAACAAACGGGCAGTGGAAAGGGTACAGAATCCGGAAACTCCCGGCTTTTATTCCCGGATATTCCTTGTGCCAAAAAAGGACGGAAAGTTTCGTTTAATATTAGACCTGTCTTTATTAAACCGTTACATAGAGAAACAAGCATTCAAAACGGAGACAGTCAAATCGGTAAGACAAGCGATGAGACTCAACGATTGGGCTGTCTCCATAGATTTAACAGATGCATATCTACATGTGCCGATACATCGTCAATCCAGGAAGTATCTTCGTTTCGTACACGAAGATCAAGTATATCACTTTTCGGCCCTACCGTTCGGAATGTCCCTAAGTCCGTTAATGTTCTCGAAACTGATGGACGTTATTGCAGCTTTTCTACGCCAACGTGCCATATCAGTTTTTCCATACCTAGACGATTGGCTGATAAAAAATCTGATTCACAACCGTCTGATTACTCAGACAAAGATTTGCATTCAAACTTTTCAAAGCCTAGGTTTTCTGCCAAATCTCAAGAAGTCAGACCTCTTTTCTGCTCAGAAATTCACCTTCATAGGTATGGAATTTCTGACGCAACAAAATTTAGTCAGGGTTCCAGCGGATCGTGTACAGAACCTAATTCTAACAATCAAGAAAATAATGTCAGCAAAACATGTATCGGCACGAACTTTCCTTTCTCTTTTGGGCAAACTCAGTGCTGCAGCAGACCTTGTTCTCCTGGGCAGACTGCACTTATGTCCTCTTCAGATGTGCCTGCTGTCAGTCTGGAAACCTCATATTCTTCCTCTCGATCACCCGATCTCGATAAACGGCATGATTCGATCTCACTTACAGTGGTGGATAAACCCCATTCGATTCGAGACAGGGACTTCAATCCATCCTCCAGACCCCAAATTCTTCCTTTATACGGATGCCAGTCATTACGGATGGGGAGCTCATTTAGAGCCGACAACACTGTCCTTTCATGGTCGCTGGACAGAAAACCAATCCCAGCTCCATATCAATATGTTAGAAATGATGGCCATACGATTAGCACTGAAACAAGCCAAAACATTTATTCACCATTCTTGCATCATGATATCCACAGACAACACAACGGTGGTCTCATATATCAACAAACAGGGTGGCACTCATTCCCCCAATCTTTGCGTAGAAGTTTGGAAAATACTCAATTGGTGCCTGGAACAAGACATAGTTATCAGAGTACGTCACATCCCAGGCAAATTCAACATTCTTGCAGACCGCCTCTCAAGACTAGACAAACCTATCAAGACAGAATGGGCTCTGGATCAAACAGTTGCGAATTCAGTATTCCAGATGCTCAACTTCCCAAATGTGGATCTGTTTGCGACAAGATTCAACCACAGACTCCCATTATATGTCTCTCCAGTACAAGACTACAAAGCACTAGCGATAGATGCCCTGTCCATGGACTGGAATCATCTTCATGCATATGCTTTTCCTCCTTTTATTCTGATACCTGCTGTTCTAGAGAAAATCCGACAACATCAGTGCAGAATAGTTCTCATAGCTCCGTTCTGGCCACAGCAACAGTGGTTCTCAGAACTTCTTCTTCTATTAGTGTCAGCTCCGATTCGTCTGCCACTAATTCCAAGACTACTGACTCAATCCAAAGGAAGATTTGTACATCAAAACCTCCCAATTCTCGACCTTCACGCTTGGGAGTTATCAAACAATCAATCAGAGATAAGAAATTTTCACAAAACGTTGCAGATTTTGTCTCCAGATCAAGAAGAGCATCTACACAAAAAGTCTACGATGCAAAATGGACCATCTTCTCTAATTGGTGTCATACAAAAAAGGTTAATCCGATCTCGGCCCCTATTACAGTTATAGCCGATTTCTTAATCTTTCTTTTTTCGGAAAAGAAATGTCAGATTAGTACTATTAAAGGTTATAGATCTATGATCTCTAACACTTTAAAATTCAAAACTGGTAATAGAATCGGATCTAATCCAGTTTTATCTGAACTTATCAGATCCTTTGAACTTCAATGACCAGTACAAAGATCTCTTACACCTAAATGGGACTTATCATGGGTTTTAGTATGTCTACAAAAACCACCTTTTGAACCTCTTGATAAGGCTTCTAAATTTCACGTTACTATTAAGACAGCCTTTCTCTTAGCTCTTGCCACTGCTAAAAGGTGTAGTGAAATACATGCTCTAGCTATGGATTCACAACATTTAAGATTAATCAATCTGATGGTTCAGTTTCCTTGATTCTTAAGTCTGGTTTTTTAGCAAAAAACCAGCTTCCTTCTGTTAAACCAGATCCTATTGTTGTTCCTAGTCTTGCTCGAATATGTAAATGGGAACATACTGACAGACTTCTTTGCCCCGTTAGGGCTCTGAAATTCTATCTCAAAATGACTAGCTCTTATCGCCAAAATAGAACTAGACTTTTTCTTCCTATTAAAGGCAATAAGGATATCTTTAAAGATACTATCTCGAGATGGATATCTTACACTGTTAAACTTGCCTATAGGAAACTCACTAAACGAGATATCTCTTTCCTTAAAATCAAAGCTCATGAAGTTAGAGCTCTTTCCTCTTCTTGGGCTTTCTTCGACAAAGTTCCTCTCAATGATATACTTCAAGCAGCGGTTTGGAATAGTTCATCAACTTTTGCCAAATTCTATCTCAGAGACATGTCTCAACAAGCACAGAATCTCCAAAGTTTGGGCCCCATTGTAGTGGCCCAAAAAGTGGTGGGGGGGCCAACAGCAATCAGCTATGGATGTGTAGACAACGTCAACAGCCCCCCTAGACCTGATGCTATACTAGAGAGGTACTAATTATATCTTTATTATATATATATGTTAACCCTGGATTACTTTATCCTTGGTTAAAGGATCTTATTATTGCCTTAAGCACTAATTATGTCCTCATTATATATATATAAAAAAAAAAAAAATAAATCCTTTTATTAAGCCTTAATTCAGAAGTTGGGACTAACTTATTAGGAGAAATCCTCCCTCCTATTCTACAAATTCTAGCACATTATCTATAGGTTAATGTATTACGAAGTTAAAATGAAGTTTTTTAAAAGTAAAACATATTTTAACGAGTAATACTTAACCTATAGATAAGTATTTATCGTCCCACCTCCCTTCCCTCGCTCCTTTCTCCTAATTGTGTATTGTTTTACACATAAAAGAAACTAACACGTGATCATTTGAGCGGGAGGAACTACGTCATACAGGTAACTGTTAAAGGGACCTTCTGAATTAAGACTTTATAACGACTGAAAGGTCGTTTTTTCTGTGGAGGGGGTGAATAACAGAATAGAATAGCACATTATCTATAGGTTAAGTATTACTCGTTAAAATATGTTTTACTTTTAAAAAACTTCATATTTATAAGTCAAAAGCAATAAAATGTTGTTTCAGATGTGAGTTACATGTACTTGGATTTTGCATATTTAATTAGGTGGTTATGATGTCATACCAGCTTCTATGACAGTCTAAAAATCTAAAATCTAAAGATTTAAATCCCAATAAATTTCTTATTATTTAACCAACTTTGATAAAACTTTCACCAAAATGTCCAGCTTCAAAGGCTTTTAAGTTTCAGACATGATTATTATTTGACGAGTGCTTTCCTTTAATGTCCATGCTAGAGCAAAATAAACACCAGGTTTGGATTGCTTATGATAGGACCTGGCCAAAAATGAAACCAGATTCAATCTAGCACTGAGAGTTCTCTCAAAGCAAGTCGTATGTCACAGGTACTCATTAGAAGCACGTCACAGAGGATTCCCACAACATATGTTTTCATCAGAAACAAGAAAAATATCCATACTTCTTGCAGTGGAATTGATAAGGAAGAGTATTTGGTGATAATTCTGGGAGAATTTTTCTTATTTGTCCATAAAAACATATGTTGTGGGTATTCATATGGTTTTATGGAGAACGAGAAATATAATTATCCCATGTAATTATCACCAAATACTCCTTCTTAACTCCTCAGTTTTTGGTTAAAAAAAAAAACAATATCTTATTAGTTCACATGAGCACGAAGTGCTCAGTGTGAGATATTGTGATCGGTCAATGTCCATCATGCATTGTGAGTCGTGCATCATCCATTGTGCGGCATCAACAATTTGCTTTAGAAGCCTACTCCTCCTACACCCCTGGGCCAATAGACTCGAAACTTTTTTAGGAAGCATCAGGGTGACTTGTAGATCAAAATTAGCTAAAATCATTCAGATTGGAAATCCAAGAAATCCGCCATGGCGGCCATTTTAAAAATCTATTTTTCGCTTCTTCTCCTGAACCAAAAGACGAATTGACTTGAAACATGGTAGGAAGCATTGGGGTGACGGCCATCTTCAAAATCTATTTTTAGCTTCTTCTCCTGAACCAAAAGGCCAATTGACTTGAAACTTGTCAGGAAGCATCGGGGTGACTTGTAGATAAAAAATAGCTAAAATTGATCCGATCGTAAATCCAAGATGGCCATCTTGAAGATCTATGTTTCGCTTCTCCTGAACAGAAGGGCCAACTGACTTGTAACTCGGTAGGAAGCATCGGGGTGACTTATAGATCAAAAATACATAAAATTGTTCCGATCGGAAATCAAAGATGGCCGTCATCTTGAAAATCTATTTTTTGCTTCTTCTCCTGAACCAAAAGGCCAATTGACTTGAAACTTGTCAGGAAGCATTGGGGTGACTTGCAGATCAAAAATAGCTAAAATCGTTCCGGTCAGAAAGCCAAGATGGCTGCAGTGGCAGCCATCTTGCAGTGGCAGCCATCTTGAAAATCTATTTTTTGCTTCTTCTCCTGAACCAAAAGGCAAATTGACTTGAAACTTGGTAGGAAGCATCAGGGTGACCTGTTGATCAAAAATAGCTAAAATACTAAAATAGTTCTGATCGGAAATCCTAGATGGCCATGACGGCCTGCTTGAAAATCTATTTTTTGCTTCTCCTCCTGAACCAAAGGGCCATATTGACTTGTTACTTGGTAGGAAGCATCAGAGTGACTTGTAAATCAAAACTGCTAAAATAATTCTGATCAGAAATCCAAGAAGGCACCAGTGGCGGCCATCTTGAAAAATCTATTTTTCACTTCTTCTCCAGAACCGAAAGGCCAATTGACTTGAAACTTGGTAGGAAGAATCAGGGTGACTTGTACATGTACATCAAAAATAGCTAAACTTTTTGTGATTGGAAATCCAAGCTGGCGGCCATCTTGAAAATATAATTTTCGCTTATTCTCCTGAACCAAAAAGGTCAGTTGACTTGAAACTTAGTAGGAAGCATTTGGGTGACTTGTAGTTCAAAAATAGCTAAAATTGTTCTGATCAGAAATCCAAGGTGGCTGCCATGGCCGTCATCTTTAAAATCTATTTTTAGCTTCTTCTCCTGAACTGAAAGGCCAATTGACATGAAACTTCGTAGGAAGCATCGGGGTGACTTGAAGATCAAAAATAGCTAAAATTGATCCGATCGTAAATCCAAGATGGCCATCTTGAAGATCTATGTTTCGCTTCTCCTAAACAGAAGGGCCATATTGACTTGTTACTCGGTAGGAAGCATCGGGGTGACTTGTAAATCAAAACTGCTAAAATCATTCTGATCAGAAATCCAAGATGGCGCCAGTGGTGGCCATCTTGAAAAATCTATTTAAGCATTGGAGTGACTTGTAGTTCAAAAATAGCTAAAATTGTTCTGATCAGAAATCCAAGGTGGCTGCCATGGCCGTCATCTTTAAAATCTATTTTTAGCTTCTTCTCCTGAACTGAAAGGCCAATTGACATGAAACTTCGTAGGAAGCATCGGGGTGACTTAAAGATAAAAAATAGCTAAAATTGTTCCGATGGGAAATCCAAAATGGCCGCCATCTTGAAAATCTATTTTTGGCTTCTTCCCCTGAAACAAAAGCCCAATTGTCTTGAAATTTGATAGGAAGTGACTAGTAGATCAAAATAGCTAAAATCATTGTGATAGAAAATCCAAGATGGGTGCTATGGCTGCCATCTTAAAAATCTATTTTTTGCTTCTCCTCATGAACCGAAAGGCCAACTGACTCCAAACTTGGAAGGAAGCATCAGGATGACTTGTAGATAAAAAAGTGCTAAAATTGTTCCGATCCGAAATCCAAGATGGCGTCATGGCCACTATCTTGGAAATCTATTTTGCACTTCTTCTTATGAACTGAAAGGCCAGTTTATCTGGTAATCAGGTGAGCGATACAGGGCCATCTTGGCCCTCTTGTGTGGAGCTATGGGAACATTTGGGGTCAGCTGCCCTCCTTGACCTCTTATGTAACAGGTTGATAACAGTATACTGAGGCTATTGTGCTTGCATGGATACAAGGGTTGGGGATAAGTGGTTTCCTGGAAAGAAATATTTCTAAACTGACTGACTTAACCCTTGCCATGCTGAATAAATTACGATGCCACGCCCACTTCTGCATGTCAACCAATCAGATTAATTGATCCAGGTTGTTGATACAAATTAACATACTGAATGGCGAACAAAGCAGATCCAGATCAGTTGGCTTCAGAAGCCAGCTGATCTGGATCTACATTGTTTGCAAAGGCAGGATATATCAGGGGCCAGCAGGACTAGGGTTAATCTTTTCCACTCTATGGGCAAATTGAACTTACAAGAAACTGATGAGTTTTTTTTTTCCAGGAAATAGACTATGACATTTCATGCAAATTGTCTAGGAGACATTTTGCAAGAAGTGTCAAAGCCAATTTTCTAGGGAAAAAATAAGAAAAAAAAATTCAAAATGCCATCTACTGAAAATTTTACCAAGGATGCTGAGCTTGAAGGATTATAATGGATAAAAATTTGACCGACCTATCTATATAAAAAAAAAAATGCTAGCCCAGGTTATCTTTTATACCTTGAAACAGTATCTTCTTCAGTGTAATTTATAGGGATTATAATGTATATCTTTGACCAAATTAACCTTTACCACTCTCTGGGCAAATCCAGCTGTGGACAAACTGAAAATATTTTTTCTTATTTTTCCCTGAAAAAAGGCTTGGTCATTTCATGCAAATTGCCTCCTTTGGAGACAATTTGCATGTTATGTTATAAAAGCCTCTTCAGGGAAAAATAAGAAAATTATTGTAAGTATGTTCTGTCGCATTTTTTACCCAGCATGCTAAGCCTTAACTCTTGTCATGCTGAATAATTTAAGCTGCCACGCCCACTTCTAATTTTCAGCTAGTCACATTACTTGATCCAGATTGTTGACAAAAAATTCGCATACTTAATGACAATGACAAACAGTGCAGAAGCCAACTGATCTGGATCTACACTGTTTGCAAAGTCAGGGTATATCCGAGTTCAGCAGGATAAGGGTTAAGGCACTTAAAAGCAGAGCATCAAATAAAAGGTAATTGTGAAGATAGTTATTATTTTTTTTTGCACCTAAAGATATTTTGTGGGTACTCATTGGGATTGCCTCAGTTAGGCAATTCCAGTGGGTACCCATAAGGCATCTTTTGATGCAAAAAAAAAAAAAACCTCCAAAAACTACATGTACAATGTACCAGAGGACATGTTAAAGAGGAGTATTTATAATAATTCTGGGATAATTCTCATTATTTCTCAATGAAATCATACTTCATGGGTACTTATTATTAGAAGTACCCTCACAAGGCTCCTTTAATTAGTGCCCAAAACCTAT
This sequence comes from Anodontia alba, assembly GCA_964016985.1. Taxonomy (NCBI): domain Eukaryota; kingdom Metazoa; phylum Mollusca; class Bivalvia; order Lucinida; family Lucinidae; genus Anodontia; species Anodontia alba. Next base: position 41,322,944 of record OZ024824.1, on the reverse strand, counting down.
GTTTTTATGGAAAAAATAAGAAACATTATCCCTGAATTCTCTCCAAACATACCCCTTAACAAGTCCTCTGGTACCTCATAGCTCCAGATAAGCCACTTTTTTCAACCAGAACTTTTGATATTTTTTTTTTACTTCTCCATGAAAACATATGTTGTGTGTACTCATTAGAAGTGCATTGCCGAGGCGCTTCTAATGAGTACCCACAACATATGTTTTCGTGGAGAAATAAGAAAAATACTAACCTGATACCCACTGTTATCTAGGCCTATGGTACCTTAACCCATTTTTGTCGGAAGACCCCCAAAAGAATAATTGGCAAATGGTGCCAGATTAGATGTCCTAGAACACGGCATCTGATAAGGATCCACACTGTTTGCAGTAAATATAGGAATCTTTAAAACATTAACCAGAAACCCTGCTTTTGGAAATAGACCGGTCCAAAGAGTTGGGGTAGAAGAGTCCACTCAATGTAAATGGCCAATATGGGTTAATCTGCGTATTCTTTTGTCTGAAGCTATGTCTTGCAGGCTTTAAATAAGAAGCCTTTTTTTTTTTTGTTTCTTTTCTTTTTTCAACATTTCTGAGGTGCTTCTAGTAAGACTAAATAATAAAAAAAAATGTGTGTTTAAGGTAACCCTACCCTACCTAATTTTCTACTGCAATTTTTTTCATGTTTTCTCAAAAAAAAAAAAAAAAAAAAAAGAAAAAAAGAAAAAAAAGAAATTGGTGTTACTGTTATGCTATTAAATATTCAGACAAGTAGGCATAAGCAAACAGTGTACACCTAGATCAAACTGCTCCTATAGGAGCAGTTTGATCAGGGTCTACACTGTTTGCCATTCTATCAGTATTTTTAGGACAGTCAAACAGACCTGATAAATTTTTATGTGAATTATGGTGCCAAGTCCAAATATATCTCGTAATTATAGTATGATAATTCTACATAAACAAAACTAGAGCAAGTCGATGGAGCGCCATCGCATATCCTTGCACCGGAGCCATTGCATATCTCCCTGCACATCAAAATTCCGAATGTGTTCCTCCAGTCCTCATCCATAGGGCTATTACCTATGACAGTTTCAAGGTTCTAGCTAAAAAAGCCTAAGAGAAGTTGGGTGACAATCAAAGAAAAGGACACACATTCCTACTTTTTGACCTCTAGTGACCCCCAGACATGCCCCCGTGGCAAAATTTTTGCACCACTGTATTCTACTCTTCATAACCTTAGATTTGATATGCAACATGACTATGTTTGTACAAAACGAATTTTGGACACTTTGGGGCCAAACCCCCCTGGCCCTGCCCCCAGAGGTCACATCAAAATTCTGAATGTGTTCCTCCAGTCCTCATCCATAGGGCTATCATCTGTGAAAGTTTCTAGAATCTAGCTTAAATGGTCGAGGAGCAATGGTATGACATTACAGACGGACGGATGGATGGCCAGACGGAAAGAGGGTATAACAATATCCCCGCTTTTTCTTCGAAAAGCACAGGGATAATAAGAAAACAAAAAAGTTCTTCCTACCCTACAATGTGCCTATTTTTTTCTAGCATGTTACCCTAAACAAACATGTTTTTATTTGGCCTAAGAACAACATAAATTCTGATGAAGAAATAAAAAAAAAAAAATAATTTTGGAGATTCCTTTTGTACAGAGCTACATTTTGCGGAAGCAAATTCTTCTTGTTTTTGCATGGAAGGGTAGTTATAAGAATCTCCTCAGTAAAGCAGTTGTACATGTACAAGCTGCTAAAACTTGCCACAAATGTCCTAAAATATTGAATACTTTATTCCATACTGTATGCCTAAAATTTTGCTTTTTATGCTGCTGTTACTTGGTGGAATGTCAAACACTGTAGACCCTGATCAGACTGCAGGAGCAGTCTGATCTGGGTCTGCACTGTTTGCATTTGTCATTTTGTCAGACACTTTGGTGTACGAAATTTTAGGACGTTTAGGGGTGGTTGGGTGTGGCAAAGGTGTTGTGTATCTTACGTCACAGGGGCGTCCAACTGATATTGGATTACAGTTGGGCAAGGCCTGCTATTCTTGTAGCAGGTATGGGTAGGGGGGGAATGATTTTATTTCTTCTGTTTCTTTACTTTCATTCCTGTTCGCCTTTCTTCCTGTCCCTCCTCTCTCTTTCATCTTCTCTGCTATTTCTTCTATCTCTTTTCTCCCTTTCTCTGGGAGACGACACAAAATGACCCACATGAGTTGACGTGTTGTTAAATCCCAACACAATAACAATTTAGGACATTTATCGTTGATATTATGTTTGTCGCAAGACAAACAAAACTTTACCTTATCATCAAGGTACTTATTAAGAGATGTGTAAATGTCATGGCTCATGGACAGACACATTTTTTTTTGACCAAAAGTTTTGATATCTTTCCTATTTCTCCACAAAAACTTACATAGTTGATACTTATTATGAGTACCCCCAACATATGCCAGTTGCTTCTAATGAATACCCATAACATACATTTTTATGGAGAAATAAGAAAAATTTTCCCAGAATTATCATCATATACTCCTCCCTAACCCTTCTCTCTTCTGAAGAAGCCAACTGATCTGGATCTGCACTGTTTGTCATTAAATATGTGAATTTCTATCAAAAACGTGGATCGAGTAATCTGATTGGCTGGAAATTAGAAGTGGGCATGGCATCTTAATTTATTCAACATGACAAGGGTTAACATGTCCTCTGATTATCTGCTTATCTGTCTTTTCTGAAAATTTTCATTTGGGGAGGTATATCGTAGGTTTTATGGTTGTAAATTTCGTTTAACGGCGCTGTGAGCTGCATGAAACCAAATGCCAGCCAGTGAAAAGTGAAATTACTGGATGACGTCAGGTTTTTAACAATATATTGCAGAATATACCATAGCAAATTTTTGACGTTATCCAATCAGGTGTTGCGCTACATAGGCGAGTGCATTAGAATTTTTATTTTTTCGCAAAAACTTACATTGTTGGTACTCATTAGATCATACCAAGACGCTTCTAATGATTACCCACAACATATTTTATCTTGGATTTATTAAGAATATTATCTGTACATATGTCTTTTCTAGTGCTATCACACTTTTTACATCATGTGGTTTCACATTGGTGTCCATGTGTCTGTATGTCCGTTTGTTGTAAGTCTGTCCATTATTTTGGTTCCCGGACGATAACTTGAGTAAATGGCAATGGATTGTCACCAAACTTGGTATGCAGGGGACTTGTTAACGAGGAGTATCAGGTGATAATTCTGGGATAATTTTTCTTATGTCTCCATAAAAACATATGTTGTGGGTACTCATTAGAAGTGCCTCACCGAGGCACTTCTAATGAGTACCCACAACATATGTTTTTATGGAGAACGGGAGAAAATTATCCTAGAATTATCATCAAATACTCCTCCTTATCAAGTCTCCTGGTATGTGCATTCCAAAAGTTTTGATACCCTTATTTTAATTTCACCACAAAAACATACATACATTCAAGTACTCATTAGATGTGCTTTGCCAAGATGCTTCTAATGAGTACCCACAAAATATATATTTTCTTGGATTAATAAGAATATATCTCTGTACATCTGTCTTATCAAGAGCTAGCCGGCCTCGGTGGCTCAGTTGGATGCTCCTCCGACTGGAGACCAGGAGGTCGCAGGTTCAACCCCCGCCGAGGTCGGCAACATTCTTTCGTAGAGATTGATCATGAAATATTTTCTACGGTCATTCTCTCCCTTCCGCTGATTCAAGAAGGGCATTTGTCAGTTTCTGGCAAAGGAATGTGCACAATACTGGTTAATCCGTTAGAGGTCTATGCCTGCCCAGTAAACGTGTGGTTAGGTAAACTGACCGGGCTTGAATGACCCCATTGTGTTGACCAGGCCGTAAAACCTCAACACAAAGAATTATCAAGAGCTAGCCTCTAACCATTACCATTCTTAGGCAAGAGTAGCAGACGACATAGTGATGATATTTTTCTTATTTTTCCCAGATAATGTGCTTTGATGCTTCATGCAAATTATCTCTGAATTTGCATGAAATGTTGAAGCCTATTTTCTCGGAAAAATAAAAAAAAATACTTCAAAATGTCGCTGCTAAAATTTCACCCAGCCTGCAAAGTGCTAAAATAACACAGAAAAACAGTCTTGAAATCTACATGTACATGTACATCATGCTCCATTTCCACTGCAGCTGCATTAGGACTACTTCTGGAAAAGCTCTAGACTGGCTCCAGTCTCCATTGACTAAACATTTTTCTCATAATCCTGTTTGATAGTCCACTAAAATAAAACCAAAAAATATCATGACTATAAAGGCTGGTCACAAGCGACAGCCTTTATAGTCATGATATTACTTTAGTTTTATTTTTGTGGATTATTAAACAGATTATAAGAAAAAAAATATTTAGTCACTAGAGACTGGAGCCAGTCTAGAAAAATTCCAGATAAGAGGGATGTTCAGGTAGATATTTACTTCATTCTTCCATAGTTCTTATATTGGTACTTTTTTTTGCAACCAATTTTTTATTTCAATACTCCTCTAGAGTGATGCATAGCTCCAGATAAGGCACTGTTTTGTTTTTTTTTTTGTTTTTTTTTTTCCAACAAAAATAATGATATAGTTTCACCATGAAAATATTATGTTGTGGATACTCATTAGAAGTCTAATGAGTACCCACAACAGGTTTTTTGTCGTGATGAGACACTTCTAACAGGGGTCAAGCTGGCTCAGAAATTTAGGGAGAAGTGACTTCTCCCTCCAGACAAAACAGGGAGGTTTTATAGGATGAGGGAGAAGTCAGGATTTGGTTAACCTATCACCTTACTGAAAGCATGACACTTAAGGACTCTCGACTCGCTTTACCACATTGTCTTGGGAATTAACAAAAAAGGAAACAATTTTTACTGTAGATCTGTTCATTCTTACTTCTAAACCAATTAAATGATTCACAGAAACACAGACATGAGTAGGGCAAATACATCAAGTCAAAACATCAAGATCTGTGGCTTGATAAGCTATAAACATAATGATGAAAAGAAATTTGTTAACTAAAATGTCTGTCAACTTTAAATTTAGTTTTCAGCATTATAATGCTGTTTCTGATCCATTTTCAGCTCGTAAATGGTTCATTTATGAAAAAACGGACACTCATGAAAACTAATGACATTGACGAAAATGATCTTTTGGTCACTTAGTAGGCAAACAGTTTTCCTCCAAAACTTGTTAAACCACATCAGACTTTTATTCTGTGGCATTTCTGATACATCTAACAACTTTTTTTCAAAAGAATTTTACCTTTGTATGTTTGCTCAATTTTTACTGGATTTCTCTTAACAAAAAGTTCGTTTTGCACAAGTACTAGCTTTTTCAAAAGTTGCGAAAATCGAGGGTGAAGTTTTTGTTGCCCTCAGGGCTTCCCAGGGCGAGTTAGAGCCCTCAGAGGTGACTATTTCACCCCAGTCGCCCTGTAGCCTGACCCCTGTTCTAATGCATAGTATATGTTTTTTGTGGAGAAATACAAACACAAAATGTAAGAAAATATTTATCTTTTTAGCTCGCCTGAAAAACGTTCACGGAGAGCTATTGTACTACCCTCGGCGTCGCCGGCGCATTGGCGTTGGCGTCCACAAATGTTAAAGTTTTTGTTAAAGTTTCTAAGACCTCATTATTTCCTAACCTTATCACTGATTTGATTCATATTTGGTATGATGATACATATTGGTCCAAAATTTTGCACAGTACCATCCACACCCCCCTAGGTCAGGTCAAAGTCACGGACTTAGAATTTTCAAGTTAAAATCTTATGCCAAAGTTTTTAGGATCTCATTACTTCTAAACCAAATTATGGATTTAGTTCCTATTTGGTATCTTGATAGATACTGGTCAAAAGTTTTATCAGCACCATCAGCACTCATGACCGTGACCTTGAGGTCGAGGTCACAGACTTAGAATTTAAATGTTAAAGTTTTTGTTAAAGTTTTTAAAACCTCATTATTTCCTAACTTTATCACCGGTTAGATTCATCTTTTATATGATGATACATATTGGTCCAAAATTGCGCAGTACCATCCCACCCCCAAGGTCAGGTCAAGGTCAAGGTCACAGAATTTAAATGTTAAAGTTTTCATTAAAGATTTTAAAACCTCATTATTTCCTAACCTTATCACCGATATGATTCATCTTTGGTATGATGATACATATTGGTCAAGAATTTTCCCCAGTTGCATCCCCATCCCCTAGTAACTGTTAAGTCCAGGTCACAGTCATGTTACAGTCATGTCAAAATGTTTCATATTAACCCTTAAAGCGCCAAGAACAACTGCATCTGAAAATGTCGTCTGTTTATGTCGTCTGCTGAATATTCTTGCAAACTTCTCAAAGCTATTTTTTTGCATACCGGCAAACAGTGTGGACCCAGATCAGACTGCTAAAGGAGCAGTCTGATCTGGGTCCACACTGTTTGCAGAAATGACTTTTAAAATCACAAGCAGAAGACAAAGCAGACGACAATTGTTGTGATTGGCAGTTTAAGGGTTAAAATTTTATGTCAAAGTTTTTATGACCTCATTACTTCTAAACCAAATGATGGATTTGATTTATATTTGGTATCATGATATATACTGGTCCAAAGTTTTTATCAGCACCATCAGCTTTCATGACCTTGACCTTGAGGTCGAGGTCACAATTTTGGTGGGGTGCTCGGGTGGTGCAAAGGTGTCGTGTATCTCACTGGGGCGTCCAACTGATATTGGACGGGCCGCCGTAGCCTAGTGGATAAGTTAGTTGACTCTTGATCCATTAGGTTTCTCACCGCTGTGGTTCGAGCCTGGCTCGGGTCATATGTGGGAAAGCCCAAGTTCTGCTTACGGATGGTCAGGTGGTTTTTCTCCGGGTTCTCCGGTTTTCGCCCACCTTCGCTGAACGATCGGCTCGATATAAGTGAAATATTCTTGAAAGGGCCGTAAAACCCAAATCAAAAAAAAAAAAAAAAAAAAAATCCAATTGATATTGGCTTACAGCTGGGCAAGGCCTGCTATCCTTGTAGCAGAGGGGGAATGTTTTAATTATGCCCCCAACTTCAAAGAAGTTGGAGGGGCATATTGCTTCTGGGTTGTTCGTCCGTCCGTCCGTCCGTCACGCTTTTTGATGCATAGCATAACTTTAAAACCGTGAATGCTACTGTTTTGAAATTTCATATATGGATTCCTCATGAAAAAATAGCTGACACGTATTTTTTTTCTTGACAGGATTATGCCCCTTTTCTGAGTTATGGCCCTTTGAATAAATATGGATGCAATCTTGTCAGCAAAATATCTCAAAAACTATTAAAGCTAGAGCCTTGAAACTTGATGAATAGACTGGTAGTGATGAGTAGACAACCTGATTAACTTTTGAAGAAATTTTGAAAAATACTTCTTGAGTTATGGCCCTTTGTAATTTTGGGCAATTTTACCTTGTCAGCAAAATATCTCAAAAACTGTTAGAGCTAGAGCCTTGAAACTTAGTAAATGGATTTGAGGTGATGAGTAGATGACCTGATTAACTTTTGAAGAAATTCTGAAAAATACTGCATGAGTTATGGCCCTTTGTAATTTTGGGCATTTTTATCTTGTCAGCAAAATATCTCAAAAACCGTTGGAGCTAGAGCCTTGAAACTTAATGAATAGACTGGTAGTGATGAGTAGACAACCTGATTAACTTTTGAAGAAATTTTGAAAAATGCCTTTTGAGTTATGGCCCTTTGTAATTTCGGGCATTTTTACCTTGTCAGCAAAATATCTCAAAAATTGTTAGAGCTTGAGCCTAGAAACTTAGTAAATGGATTTGTAGTGATGTGTAGATGACCTGATTAACTTTTGAAGAAATTCTGAAAAACACTTCATGAGTTATGGCCCTTTGTAATTTAGGGCATTTTTAACTTGTCAGCAAAATATCTCAAAAACTATTGAAGCTAGAGCCTTGAAACTTGATGAATAGACTGGTAGTGATGAGTAGACAACCTGATAAACTTTTGAAGAAATTTTGAAATATACTTCTTGAGTTATGCCCCTTTGTAATTTTAGGCATTTTTATCTTGTCAACAAAATATCTCAAAAACTGTTAGAGCTAGAGCCTTGAAACTTAGTAAATGGATTTGTAGTGATGAGTAAATGACCTTATTAATTTTTGAAGAAATTCTGAAAAATACTTCATGAGTTATGGCCCTTTGTAATTTTGGGCAATTTTACCTTGTCAGCAAAATATCTCAAAAACTGTTGGAACTAGAGCCTTGACACTTGATGAATAGACTGGTAGTGATGAGTAGACAACCTGATTAACTTTTGAAGAAATTTTGAAATATACTTCTTGAGTTATGCCCCTTTGTTATTTTGGGCATTTTTATCTTGTCAGCAAAATATCTCAAAAACTATTAGAGCTAGAGACTTAAAACTTGGTGAATTGATTGGTAATGATGAGTAGATGACCTGAATAATTTTTTTGTAAATTCTGAAAAATATTTCATAAGTAATGGCCCTTTGTAAATTTGGGCATGTTTCCCTAGTGAACAAAATATCTCAAAAACTATTGAAGCTGGAGCCTTGAAACTTGATGAATAGATTGGTAGCGATGAGTAGATGACCTGATTATGCCCCCAGTTTCGAATGAAATTGATGGGGCATATTATTTTGCCTTCATTTGTCCATCCGACTGTTTGTCCGTTCATCAAGCTTTTTTTGTGCATGCCATATCTTAAGAACCCTGCACGCTAGGGTTTTGAAATTTTATATTTGGGTTCCCAATGAAAAAATAGCCGACCCGTATTTTGTTTCTTGTCTAGCATGTTTATTTAAAGTTATGCTCCTTTGAAAAAAATCAGAATTAAATCTTGTGAGCAAGATATCTTGAAAAGTATTTAAGCTGGGTTCTTGAAATTCGATACAATGAGTGGGAATGATGTGTACATTACCCGATTATATTTTGAGAGAATTCCATGAAAATATTGATAAAGTTACGGCCCTTTGCAGTTCTGCTCATTTTGACCTTGTCAGCAAGATTTCTCGAAAAGCACTTAAGCTAGAGTCTTGAAATATTATATGCTGATTGGGGATGATGTGGAGATTACCTGGTTTGGTTTTTAGGGAATTCCATGAAAAATTGATGTAGTTATGGCCCTTTGTAGTTCTAGGCATTTTGACTTTTTCAGCAAGATATCTCAAAAAGTATTTAAGCTAGAGCCATGATATTTGGTATACTGATTGGGATTGAGGAGGAGATCACCTGAATAAATTTTGAACCAATTAAATGAAATGTTGGAGTTATTGCCCTTCGCAATTTCGGGCCATTTAATGTCGTTGCTTTATTGTGTATAGCATAAGTTTAGAACCATGTATGCTAATGTTTTGAAATTTCATGTTTTGATTCCTCATGAAAAAATAGGTGATCCATATTTTTTTCTTATCCCAATCATCTCCTATTTTAGAGTTATTTCCCTTTGATAAAATAACATTGAAATCATATATTTGTACTGTTGTTACCGTCATGGCTAAGCAGTGTTGGAGTCAAACAGTGTCAGAGTCAGGCAGTTGGGGGCATAGTGTTTTACAAACACCAGCTCTAGTTTCTTCTGTTTCTTCACTTTCGTTCCTATTCCTCTTTCTTTCCTGTCCTTCTCTTTCATCTCCTCTACTGTCTCTTCTATCTCTTTTCTCCCTTTCTCTGGGAGACGACACAAAATGACCCACATGGGTTGACATGTCATAAAACCCCAACACAATCAATCAGACTTGGAATTTAAAAGTTTTCTTAAAAGTTTTTAAGACCTCATTATTTCCTACCTTAGCACTGATTTGATTCATCTTTGGTTTGATGAAAATTTTGCACAGTGCAATCAGCCCCCCCCCCCCCTTCCCCCCCTCCCCCCACCCACCCCCCAAGGTCATGTCAAAATCAAGGTCACAGACTTAGAATTTTCCAGAAACAAAATGTGCAATATCAGGCGAGCTATCCTGTCTGGCAACACTGTCTTCTTATAGAAATTCCTATGTTAATGCAAACAGTGTAGACCCTGAACAGATTTTCCATTCTGTGATGTCTTATTTGAGTCTACACTGTTTGCTAGTTACCCTTTTGGGGGTTTACAGACTAATATGGCTCGATTAACTTGTAGAAAAAATGGTTATTTTTTGCATTTATTCATACAAACAGCATTGTGAGAAAAAGTCTAAGCTAAGAAGCCAATGATTTGGATCTGCACTGTTTGCCATTAAGTATGTGAATTTATATCAGCAATTTAGATCAGGTAATCTGATTGGCTGAAAATTAGAAATGGGTGTGGCATCTTAATTTATTCAGCAGGACAAGGGTTAATTAAAAGGAAAGGGTGAGCTAAATAATAGGTAGTATAAAGGACTTGGTCAGTTTTTAGGATAAGTATGGCAAGGAGTTGAGGTTTCCCAAAATTTTGGGTAAATGCAGTACCTTATGGGTACTCACTGGTATACCTTGGTTATTCTAGTGAGTACCAAGAAGTATTGTTGAAAAAAAATGACAAACATTAACCCTTAAAGTGCCAATCACAACTGCAGCAGACAACAGTTTTAGCTATTTCTTTTTAATTAATTTTCATAGAAAATAAGTCTTGACATTTCATTTGAATTGTCTGCTTGGCATGTAATGTCAAGGCTTATATTCTACGAAAAACAAAAAAAAAAAAAAAAGATATTAGAATGTTGTCTTCTACAAACTTTGCTTGGCGCATAAAGAGTTAACTTCTGTTTATCCAGATCTGTAGGAACTCATTTTAATAGCTGACCCAGATCGCAGCTTTTACTGCAGGAAAATCTTGGTTTTTACCACAGTGAGCATACCATACTTACCTTAATTATTCAGACAGACAGGCCAGGGCAAACAGTGTAGACACAGATCAGATGCTGCAGAACATTGCGTCTAATCTGGTTAACACTGTTTGCCACTCATCCAGCAAGATTTTAGACACAAGAACAGGACTGGTAATAAAATGGCTTTGTTCTATTTTTAGGATAAGTATGGTAATGAATTTAGTTGTCCGAATACAGGGGGTAAATATGGTAATCTTTTGTCTGTTCTTATTTGTTCTGAAGCGTTAGATGACATGCTTTTTCCAAGGGTGAACGGCAGAGGAAACATCTGTTTACATACATATGTAGCCCAAAAAAAAGGTGTTTTTTAAAGGGAACGGATAAACTTTCAGGGGCGGTAACTCTGTCAAAAGTATTTTGCCTCCTTTCTGATCAGATGTCGACTTTAACCCTTGTCCTGCTGATCCCTGATATACCCTGCCTTTGCAAACAGTGTAGCTCCTGATAAGTTGCCTTCTGAAGAAGCCAACTGATCTGGATGTGCACTGTTTGCCATTTAGTATATGAATTTATAGCAACAGTCCGGATCAAGTAATCTGATTGACTAAAAATTAGAAGTGGGCATGGCATCTTAATTTATTCAGCAGGACAAGGGTTAAAAGGAAAAGGGGAGCAAAAAAACAAACTTTCCTTTTAGAACAGACTTCCAGCATTTACAATAGTAGGAGGCAGGAGGCTAAATTGCCTTCTACATAATGTACATGTAGCTTAGCCTTCTACTTTACGACTTTTTCAATTTTTTATATGTTTCTTGCCTTGCTGAATAACTTAAGATGCCACTCCCACTTCTAACTTCCAGCCAATCAGATTACTTGATCCAGGTTTTTGATAGAAATTCACATATTTAATGACAAACAGTGCAGATCCAGATCAGCCGGGTTCTTCAGGTCTGGGCCGGCCTCGGTGGCTCAGTTGGATGCGCCGTCCGACTGGAGACCAGGAGGTCGCGGGTTCAACCCCCGCCGAGGTCGGCAACATTCTTTCGTGGAGATTGATCATGAAATATTTTCTACGGTCATTCTCTCCCTTCCGCTGATTCAAGAAGGGCAGTTGTCAGTTTCTGGCGAAAGAATGTGCACAATACTGGTTAACCGCTTAGAGGACTAAGCCTGCCCAGTAAACGTGTGGTTAGGTAAACTGACCGCGCTCGACATGACCCCATTGGGTTGACTGGGCCGTAAAACCTCAACACAAACAAATCTTCAGGTCTGGATGTACACTGTTTGCTAAGACAGGGCATGAGGGCATGTCGTGTTCAGCAAGAGAAGGGTTAAAATTCTTTAAGTAGCCTCCTATTGTATTTTGGTCGTTTACTTAAAAAAAAAAAGGCTGAACTCCTTTTCAGAAGGGCCTTGGTGGGCAGGAAAGCAAACAGGAAGTCAAAAAAATTGTCCCCCTTTAAATAAAATTGGCAGAAATTCTACCAGGTGTATCAAGTAACCTTATACCGAAGTTAAACAATCACAACTCCATCAGATGACATTTTGAAATATTTTTTTATTATTCTTTTTCAGAGAAAGTAAGCAGACAGTTCACATGAAATGCCGTCTTATTTTCTCTGGAAAGTAATTCAATAACTTTGGTCCTGCTGAACCTGGATATGTCTAACCTTTGCAAACAGTGTAGATCCAGATCAATTGGCTTGAAGAAGTCGACAGATCTGGATCTGTATTATTTGTCTTTCAGTATGTGAATTTTATTAATAACCAGGATCAAGTATTCTGATCGGCTGGGAATTAGAAGTGGGCATGACATCTTAATTAGACCCAAGACATACAAAGTATGTCAAGGGGTATATAGTTTTGGTTTTCCATTCATCAGTTCTTTTGTTTGTACGTACATTCGTTCATTCATCTTTCAGTCATGTTCATCAAACTGTGGTCAAAATTTTTGCATCAAAGTTTTTGTGTCAAAGTTTATGCCCTTACATTGTAAAGACCCGTTGATGGATTTCATTTATATTAGGCATGATGGTAGAGATAGGTCTAAAGTTTTACTCATTGCCATCCCTAACCCATGGCCTGACCTTGAGGTCAAGATCACAGACTTAGATGTCGGCCTCGGTGGCTCAGTTGGATAGGCCGTCCGACTGGAGACCAGGAGGTCGCGGGTTCAACCCTCGCCGAGGTTGGCAACATTCTTTCGTGGAGATTGATCGTGAAATATTTTCTACGGTCATTCTCTCCCTTCCCCTGATTCAAGAAGGGCAGTTGTCAGTTTCTGGCGAAAAGAATGTGCACAATACTGGTTAACCGCTTAGAGGACTAAGCCTGCCCAGTAAACGTGTGGTTAGGTAAACTGACCGCGCTCGACATGACCCCATTGGGTTGATTGGGCCGTAAAACCTCAACACAAACAAACAAACAGACTTAGAATTTTCATATAAAAGTCAAAAGTTTTGCACTTAAGTTTATATAGCTATATTATCAAGACCCTTTAATGAATTTCATGTATATTTGGCATAAATGTAGATATAGGTCTAGGGTTCTACTCAGCATGATCCCCACCCCAAGGTTGTCCTTGAGGTCAAGGTCACAGACTTAGAATTTTCATATGAAAGTCAAAATGTTTTCATTTAAGTTCATATAGCTATATCATCAAGACCTTTTAATGAATGTCATTAATATTTAACATGATATTAGATATAGGTTAAAAGTTTTACTGAGGGAAATCCTGGTCCCGGGGCACGACCTTGAGATCAAGTCACAGACTTAGAATTTTAATGCAAAAAAAAAAAAAAAAAATGCATTAAAATTTACATAGCAATATTATCATGATGGTATATAAATATATATATATATATATATATATATATATATATATATATATATATATATATATATATATATATATATATATATATATATACAGTCAAACCTGAGTGGCTCGAACATCTTTGGGACCATGGGAATTCGTTCGAGACATGGGTAGTTCAAGCCACTGGGTTAATCATGGCACCAGTTCAAGAAGCAAATACCGATAATTTAGGGAAATCTTTTCGATTTTCTACACAATGATTGTATGTTGAGTGTACTCATTAGAATTGCCTCGATGAGGCAATTCTAATGAGTACACACAACATACAATTCCATGATAAAATAAGAAAAAATCCCTAAATATTTGTTTTCTTGAGCTATTGAAAGGATTTTGTAGGGACTGAAAAAAGAGTTCGAATCATCCACTGTAAACAAGCCATCCGGGTTCGAGCCATTGAGGTTATACTGTATATAGGTCTTAAGTTTTTCTCAGTGCCCTAAGCTAGGACATGGCTTTGAGGTCAAGGTCATAGACTTATTCATACAAATGTCAAACTTTTGCTTATATTATAAAACTGACAGATTACTGGTATTTGTTATGGTGATAGTTACAGGCCTAAAGTTATATTTAGCATGATTTATGCATCCGTGCCTTGCCTTTCAGGTCAAGATCATGGGCCCCACATAATGTGTGACTAAATTCTTTCAATGTTGTATTAATATAGCATATAACTGCCATCTCCAGAAGTTAAGCTTCATACTTTGGGCTTTTTAAAAAGAGGTGGTAGCACTGGTTGGGGGTATAAGTGCTAACACTGGACACTTTGTCTAGTTTATTCAGCATGACATGGGTAAAAAAAAAATAGACAGTCATCTGCTACAATTTGCTTTGTGCTTTGATGGTTAATATATAGTTGTACTTACTAAAGCAGGGCTGATGCTGGCATCCAGGGCCCAGTTGTTCAAAGCATCATTAGCTGTACAAGCTCGTTAATGACAAACTTGTTAACAGTTGTAGCTAAGGTATTTTCAGATACATTGATATTTTTGCTGCAAAAATGCGAGTAGCTTTTGCAGTGTATTTCATTGTTTGCCATTTTCAAGATAGAAATTTTTAACATTACTTTAGCTTATAACTTGATTAAGTTTTGAACAACTGGGCCCTGATTTCATCTATGTGACTGTTGTTGAGAGGTGCCAGTGAATTAGTGAAGATTCTGCTGTGATGTAGAAAGCATTCTCTGCTTAGTCTGCATATCCATGCAATTGTCAGGCTCCATAGCACAGTGAGTAGCATGTCTGACTGCAGATCCAGGGGTCCCAAGTTAGAATCCCAGCTTGACCACATAACTTGCATGGCTATTGATCATGAAATTATTTCTGTAGTCATTCTCTGTCCCCCACCCACCACCCCTACGCCATAGTGTAGTGGATAAGAGAGCTGACTCTTAATCCATTAAGTTTCTCACTGCTGTGGTTTGACCCTTGCTCAGGTCACATGTCAGAAAGCCAAGTTCTGCTTATGGATGGTCAGGAGATGGTTTTCCCCTGGTTCTCTGATTTTTGCACACCTTTGATAATTGATCAGCTCGATATAAATGAAATATTTGTGAAAGGGCCGTAAAACTCAAATAAAAAGAAAATTCATTTCCTTCTGCTGATTCAAGAAGGGCAGTTGTCAGTTACTGGCAAAAGTATGTGCATCATATCAAGTATTGGTTAACTGCTTAGAGGACTAAACCTGCCCAGGAAAAGTATATGTTAACTGATGGACTCAATATGACCGTAACAGTGTTGACTGGGCCATAAAACTCCAGTTCAAACAAACAGAACATGTATGTTTTCATGGAGAACTAAGAAAAATATCAATACATATTGCTTGAAAAATAAACACCTTATCTGGAGCTCTGATGCCCTAAAAATCCAGGCTCTGTACAGAGCCTGGATTTTTAGGGCATCACAGCTTCGGATAAGGTTTATATATCGTTATTGTTCACAGACAGTTGCCAGTAGCAGCAGTCCCTGTTTTAGAGGGCGGTTGCCAAACTGCCACCAGATTTAAGTATTACATTTCGAGAATCCGTTTTCCTGGTACTACCGGCCTAATAACTACATGTACCTAAAAGATACATGTAGTTCCCAGCTAACGCTGATAATGCTAAATTCTGCATTCAAACATAGTGTTCTTATACACTCTGATGCTTATAGACAAAACCAAAGAAAACCAGATTTTTTTTTATCGTATTGAGTACAATATTGGCCGGTGAATATGAATACTCCGGTAAAACACGGCAAATCTACAGTGTTGTGTAAAAAGTGTAACCCAAACTGCGGGTCCTGTTAAACACTGAAAAGGATCTTTCCGCCAAAAAGGGGCTTTTGGATACCAACAAGGACTAATATATAAATATGGTATTACAGTTTACATATGATTTTTGACACTGAAAAGATTTTAACTCCGAAAAGGGTACAGTAACGAAAATGGTTGCATGTGTACTGTTTATGTGTGGCTTTTGTTTCATTATGAAAACACGCCTATTCAAATATATTGAAAATTTTACATTCAAAAAAGGAAAATTTTCAGATAAGAAATTCTGATATTTTTCATATTTCTGCTCAAAATTTAGCAAAATAAAAAAAAAATTGTGTATACCCCTGTAAACCCCAGTTTTACTATGTAAAAGTGGGGTTTAAGGGGGGCAAAATTATATAGGCGTGTTTTTGTGATGAATTTCAGCGTAAATCCGGATCAGTTCTAGAGGCCCATAGAATTTCAGGCAACCAGCCTCATAAGCACTCTCAGTATGCTGATCTTTGCCTGGAAGAGATTGATTTTTTTTTTATATATAAGTAAGCAGGTAAGGCACAATTCAGTCCTGATCATTGATTACAGATTATGACTCAAACCTTGGAATGGAATAAAAAATATCAACTATGATGGCTCAGTATGATTATGAATCCTAAAAAAAAAAAAAAAAGAAAAAGAGACCTTCTACTAAAAAAAATGGATATGCTAACGGTTACGCTACAGAGGATGTTAGTGTCAGCTGTTTTATCTCCCTTTACCAAGCTGTCTTCAACTAGAGATGATTGATAAACTACCTACATGAAATCTAACCTTATATGCCTTCGGCTTATATGCCTTTGGCAAATGAGTTCATTTGTTGAAGAAGAATGTTTGATAATATTACAGGGATAATTTTCTCCAGTTCTTCATAAAAATGTACATTGTGGGTACTCATTAAAATGCCTCAAGGTGGCACTTCTACATGAGTACACACAGCATGCATTTTTTTATGGATGAATAAGAATAATCATCCCAGAAGTATCTTTGAATAAACTTCCTTGACCCTTGCCCTGCTGAGCCCGAAGATACCCTGCCTTTGAAAACAGTGTAGATCCAGATCAGTTGGCTTCTAATTTATTCAGCATGACAAGGGTTAACATGTCTTCCAAGTACTTGACAGTGTGTCTTAACTGATATTAAATTGCCAGGCAAAGTTGTAGCAGATAAATGTCATTTTTTTAACTCGCCTGTACGAAGTACAAGGAGAGCTATTGTAGTCACCCCAGTCATCTGTGTTTGAGATCCCATTACCGTTCCCATTCCCGTCACACTGTATTAAAGTTTTTCAAATGATTATGTGTCAACTGTCTCTTATCACAGAGCGTTCATATTTGGAACTTGGGTACCTGGGAGGGTCTTCTAAGATTCCAAAAGAACACACCCCTACAAAGGATACCTTTGTAATATGTTACATGCGTTTCAACTATGCTAACAAGTTGTAGACACAATGGGTTATACATCAGCCTACTATGTGACATTGGTTCACGTGTCAAAGAGTGAAATATTTCACGGTCAGTGTGACCTATATTTCATTGTTCAGTGATTATACCTTATATTTTGAATACTATTTGATGGAGGAATGCCATACCTGGAATATAAGTTCCATGTGACCCAATGATTGACATAAAAATATATCTA
Organism: Anodontia alba; assembly: GCA_964016985.1. Lineage (NCBI taxonomy): Eukaryota > Metazoa > Mollusca > Bivalvia > Lucinida > Lucinidae > Anodontia > Anodontia alba. The sequence goes on along the minus strand of OZ024824.1, from coordinate 41,305,327 downwards.
GGTCAGTGTGACCTATATTTCATGGTTGAGTGATTTTGCGCTAAAACTCGACTATTTGATAGAGAAATGTCATACCTGGAATATAAGTTCCACGTGACCCGATGATAGGCCTCAAAGTATATCTAGGTCAGTGTGACCTATATTTCATGGTTCACTGATTTTCCTTATGTTTTCAATACTTTTTGATGAAGCAAAGCCATGCATGGATTATAAGTTCCATGTGAACTATTTGATGGAGAAATTTCATACCTTGAACATTGGTTTCATGTGATGCGATGATCAACCTCAAAATATATCTAGGTCAGTGTTCCATGTAATACATAGATTTGTATTAAAATTTATAGAGGGATGTGTGATATATATTCAGACTCGCAAAACTTATTGTATTTGGAATAGAATCATATAAAAATACTAAATACACCTTTGACATGTTAATGCGAAAACAAGGAGTGAACAGGCAAGCTATGCTGTCATGTGTCATGTGATATGTAATCTTGTTATAATTATTTTTTTCAGAGAAAATGAAGGTTGGCATTACAAATAAATCGTGTAAGCAGGCAGTTAAATATGAAATGATATGCCTTATTTGCACTGAAAATTAATGAAAAAATATATTCTCAAAATTACCTCTGCTGCAGTTTTAACTGATCCTTTAAGGATAAAATAATTATTATGCTTGTGGATTATTGCAAACCGTGTAGACCCTGATCATTTAGTGGCCCTTTATCTGGATCTACACTGTTTGACAAAGCTCCAGATAAGAATGGGTATCCGCATAATATATTTCCTATTTCATCACAAAAACATAATTATGTTGTGGGTTCTCAATGGTACTCATTAGAAGTGCCTCTGTGCCTCTATGAGGCACTTCTAATGAATACCACAACATGTTTTCTTGGAGAAATAAGAGAGATATAAGTACTTTTTGCCATTTTTGACTAAAACAAAACCCCACCTTGTCTGGAATCTTCATTAAATCAGGCATTATTGTCTAAATATTTAGAGTATTTAAAAAAAACAAATGACTTGCTGAGGAGAAAGGTTTGTTTGGAAGGTTTAAGCCTATTTTCTGGGAAAAATAAATCTGGAATGCAGAGAAATTTTTACCCAGAATGCTGAAAGTTTTACCCAGAATGCAGAGAAAATAGGCTCTGACATTTCATACAAATTGTCTCCTTAGGAGACAATTTGCGTGAAATGTCAAAGACTATTTTCTGGGGAAAATAAGAAAAAAAATTCAAATTGTCTTCTGCTAAAATTTTTACCCAGCATGTGGGGCATTAAAACTTGTCTTTCCTAGAGCTATGGGTATCATAAGGCAATTTGTATTTCTTTGCAGGTGAACCATGAAGGTGGTATCTATTGTGGATACCACCACAGTGGGAGGAACTGCTACCACCACCACTGTTGATACCAAATCTATAAACCCAGCTGGTCTCATACACAACAGGAAAAATGCTCTTCTCGAAATAGAGAAAGCTTGTAAGAGGTACGTACACATTGTTAATTGTAATAAGATATAGATGCAGATAAGAGGAGTATAAAAAAATAAGGTAATAATAAAAAAAAATCTTTAAACTATATCTTTTCTTAAAGCACTAAACAGGTTTCTTTGAATTAATGCATGCATGACCCATTGGTGGCCCTCTACCAAATTTATGTTTTTTTTTTTTATTAATGGTTCTAGTATTTTTGGTGGCCTTGACAACAAATGTTTCCCAAGAATTTTAATGGGATAATGGTCAAATGACAACTTCTCCATAGCCAGTGAAGCAGTTTCAACTAGGCTTAATTATTCCTTGGATGATCCTCCTTTATCATGTTTATGTCATTTTAGGCCTATCCACTGTTTCCATAGCAACCATTAATAATTATACACCCCACCCCACCCCTTCCTCCTATAAACAAACAGAGCTGGAGGGGTATATCTTGTTTTCAGGCTGGATCCCATTCGCATATAACAAGTTCTTTGTGGGCACAATACCTCTTGAATTACTTGATGGATTTTTATCAGAGTTACAGGAATACATCATTGGGTCAAGCCTTAGACTAGAACTTATTAGGTTTGGTGATCTTGATCTCATTTACAATCTCAGCACAGAACAAAAAGTGTCAAAATTAATGTAGTTTCTTGTGTGCATGATACCTCTTGAACAGGACAGCGGATTTTCCTCAGACTTGCAGGAATATATCATTGGGACAAGCTTTAAGAAATGTTTTCAAGGTCAGCACATGACAAATAGTGTCAAATTCATGTAGTTTATTCTTTATTGTCAATTTGTGTACAAGGCATCTCTTGAACTGACTAGCAGATTTTCATCAAACTTGCTGGGAAACATGATTGGGACAAGCTTTAGAGCTCATTAGATTTTCGTGGGCTTGACCTGATTTTCAAAGTCAGCACTAGACAAATAGTGTCAAATTAATAAAGTTCCTTGTGTGCATGGTACTGGTACATATTGAAGTGGTTGGCAAGATTTTCATCATCAAACTTGCAGGGATACGTGATTGGGCAAGCTTTAGAGCTTAACTCTTGCCATGCTGAATAAATTAAGATGCCACACCCACTTCTAATTTTCTGCCAATCAGATTACTTGATCCAGATTGTTGATACAAATTCACATACTTAATGGCAAACAGTGCAGATCCAAATCATTTGGCTTCTGAAGAACCCAACTGATCTGGATTGACACTGTTTGCAAAGACAGGGCATATCTAGGTTCAGCAGGACTAGGATTAATAGATTTTTGATGTCCTGACATCATTTTCAATATCAGCATAGGACAAATAGTGGTAAATGTATAAGGTGTATGGGACTGGGTATGAGTTGTTGTTTTTTTCTCTCTTTAAAAGAGGTCTGTAGTTTTTAAATTGGAAATCTTCAAATAACTCAGGTGTACACAGGTGAGTTAATTTTAATCGTTGAGCCTCTTGTTTTCAAATGATCCACCATATGGTGCACATTGACCATTGGCATTATTTGGAGCTGTGGGTCAATCATAATATTTTTGTCTAATGTGGCTAAGGTACACCTTTACATTTTTTTCAACCCTTGTCCTGGTGAATAAATTAAGAAGCCACGCCCACTTCTAATTTTCAGCCAATCAGATTGCTTGATCTGGATTGTTGCTATAAATTCACATACTTAATGGCAAACAGTGCAGATCCAGATCAGATGGCTTCTTCAGAAGCCAACTGATCTGGATCTACACTGTTTGCAAAACAGGGTATATCCGGATTCAGCAGGACAAGGGTTTTTAAAAGTCTCTGCTCAGATGTATGCAGTATGCTAACGATTTTCTTATTTTCATGTTTCAGTTGTGGTGCTGTCCTGGAGCATGTTCCGTTCCAAAAACTGGATTTCGGTGAGACGGCCATGTTGGACATCTTCTACAATGCGGATGTTGTCGTTGTTGATATGACCATTACAGTACAGCAGTCTTCGCTATTCTACCACATTGGTGTGAGAGAAAGTATGGGCATGAAATGTAATGTTGTGATTGTCAATGATACTGACCCAGAGGTCACTGTATCACTTAGGGTAAGTTGTTGCCTTGGAGATGGTTGCATAGCTACAGATAAGAGGGGTATCCACATAATATTTTTCTTATTTCTCCACGAAAACATATGTTGTGGTACTCATTAGAAGCGCCTCGGCGAGGCGCTTCTAATGAGTACCCACAACATATGTTTTCATGGAGAAATAAGAAAGTATCAACATTTTTCGGATGAAAAAAGCGCCTTATCTGTTGCTATGCAGTTGCCAATTGTGTTAGAAGTAGGTACCATAGCTCTAGGTAAGAGGGGTAGCCGGATAAATATTTTTATTTTGTCCCCCTACCTACGGAAAGTGAGACATATTGATTTTGTTGTGGATCCCATTGGCGTTGGCATTGGCATCGGTGTGACAATTTCTTGTCCGCACAATATCTTGTGACCAGTGGTTGGATTCTAAACAAATGTTCATGGATATGTTCAAGGTCACAGTAGTAGAAAAACTGAAAATTCACGGTAGGGGACATCTGTTTCCTCTGAAAACACTGTTACTAGTTATTTCTCAATTGAAACATATATTTTGGGTATTCATTAGAAGAGTCTCACTGGGGCACTTCTAATGAGTACCCACAACATACATTCTCATCGAAAAATAAGAAAAATATCAGTACTTTTTGGTTTATTAAAGACTAAACCAAATTATCAAGAGCTGTGATTAGTATTATATCATATGGGAAAGAGAAATTTATTTGTTTGAATTCTTGTTTAATGACACATCAACCCTTGCGGGTCATTTTGTGTCGTCTCCCATAGAAAGAAAGAAAAAGGAATATAATAGCTAGTAGATGAGAGAGAAGAGGGAAAAGAATGAGGGAAAAAAATAAATTTAAACATAGCTCTTGATAAGGCGCTTTTTTCAACCGAAAAGTATCTATATTTTTCTTATTTCTCGATGAAAACATATGTTGTGGGTACCCACAACATATGTTTTTGTTGAGAAATAAGAAAACTATTTACCTGATACCCATTCTTGTCTAGACCTATGAACAGTGCAGGAACAGAAGTACTAAAATTTAGGAAAAAAAAACCCTTCCCTCACCTGTTGCAAGTACAGCTGACCCTTATCACCACTCTACTACCACTAGGGCCGGCCTCGGTGGTTCAGTCAGATGTGCGTCTGACTGGTGATCAGGAGTTTGCGGGTTCGATTCCCGCCGGGTCTGGCAGCATTCTTTCAGAGATTTGAGATTGATCATGAAATACTTTCTACGGTCATTCTCTTACTTCCGTTGATTCAAGAAGGGCAGTTGTCAGTTTCTGGTGAAAGACTGCACAGGTACTGTTTACTGCTTCGAGGACTAAGCCTGTCCAGGAAAAATGTAGTTAGGTAAACTGACCATGCTCGACATGATCCTTATGTGTTGACTGGGCCGTAAAACCTCAACACAAACAATATACTACTACTTGGTGAGATAAAGTATGGGGATGAAGTGTCAGTGGTACTGATCCAGAGATCATTGTATCACTCAGGTTAAGTTTTGATCAGAATCTTCACTGGCTAAATTTTGAATAGACAAGGATATGAAGTTTCTTCATGCAGATAACAAAAACTCTGATCAGACTGCACAGATGCACAGGCTGATTTGAGCCTTTGTTGGGCACACATGTCAGAAGGTACCTTAATAACTGTAAGTATTGGAATAGATAGGCCTTTGTGAACAGTGTAAACCTAGATCAGGTGCCGCAGAATGCTGCATCAGATCAGGGTCTACACTGTTTGCCTTACCTACAGCATTATTTCAGACACATCAAGAGGTAGTGGAATGGACTATTTCGAATTTTAGGAGAAGTATAGTAAGAAAATAAGGTATCCCAATACTTAACCCTTAAAACGCCAAGAAAACCTGCATCTGAAAATGTTGTCTGTATATGTCGTCTGCTGAATATTCTTGCAAACTTTTCAAATTTATTTTTGCATACGGGCAAACAGTATGGACCCAGATCAGACTGCTCCTAGAGGAGCAGTCTGATCTGGGTCCACACTGTTTGCAAAAAATGACTTTTAAAATCACAAGCAGATGACAAGGCAGACGACAGTTGTTGTGATTGGCAGTTTGAGGGTTAAGCTAAATATGGTACATGTTCTCACGTTATGGCTCCAGTGCTTCTACAGGTAGACAGCAGAGGCATATCAAACTGCTCGAAATCATGCATCTCCGAGGGTACATTTTCTCCTATTACTGTCCATCTGCTCTGGATTTCTCAAGAATTATACCTCATTTCAATCTCAGAAATTTTGTTGAGAGCATGGCTGGACACTTTTCACCAAAATTGAAGTACCATATTTACCCTTAGTATTGGGAGACCTTATCTACTTTCCATACTTCTTAAAATTTGAAATAGTCCATTCTACTACCTCTTGATGTGTCTAAAGTTTTGCTGTATGCATGGCAAACAGTATAGACCCTGATCAGATACCACATTTTGCAGCATCTGATCTTGGTCTACACTGTTTGCAAAGTCCTATCTGTCCCAATACTTACAGTAAATGTCCTAAGATTTTGTACACCAAAGTGTCTGACATAATGGCATATTATGGCGATGGCAGCCATCTTGAAATTCTTCAGACCACATCATTCTCCTCCCAAACATATCGGATTGAGCCGAAACTTGATAGGAGGTATTGAGATGACATGATTCAATGCTAAAATTGTTCAGTTCCAATATCCAAGATTGCAGCCATCTCAAAAGTATTTTAAAGCACATCCGCTCCTGAACGGTAAGTCGAATTGAGAGGAAACTTGGTGGGAGGCATTAGGGAGATTCAGGATCTCTCAAATCGTTCTGTTCTGATAGCCAAGATGGCCACCATGGCACAATGTAACATATCATGATCAGTCTTAGCCTGGTGAGCCATTTCTGGCCCACATTTTTTGATGGGCCATTAGTTTTTAGCTCACCTGAGCATGAAGTGCTCATGGTGAGCTATTGTCTGTCATGCGGTGTGCAGCGTCAGCAATAGCTTGAAACACCCCTGGGCCAATGGACAGGAAACTTGGTAGGAAGCATCAGGGTGACTTGTAGGTCAAAAATAGCTAAAATTGTTCTGTTTGGAAACCCAAGATGGCCGCAATGGCCGCCGTCTTGAAACTCTATTTTTCACCATGGCTCCTGAACCAAAAGGCCAATTGACTCGAAACTTGGTAGGAAACTCGGGGTGACTGGTAGATAAAAAGTAACTATAATAGTTCCGATCTGAAATCGAAGATGGCCGCCATGGTGGCTGTCTTGAAAAGCTATTTTTCACTTCTTCTCCTGAACCAAAAGGCCATTTGACTTGAAACTTGGTAGGAAGCATCAGGGTGACTTGCAGGTCAAAAATAGCTAAAGTTGTTCCGATCGGAAATCGTAGATATCCACCATGGGGGCCATCTTGAAAATCTATTTTTCACTTCTTCTCCTGAACAGAAAGGCCAATTGACTCGAAACTTGGTAGGAAGCATTGGGGAGACTTGTAGATCAAAAGTAGCTTAAATCGTTCAGGTCAGAAATCCAAGATGGCTGTCATGGCGGCCATCTTGAAACTCTTTTTTTTCACTTCTTTTCCTGAACCAAAGGGCCAGTTGACTCGAAAATTGGTAGGAAGCATCGGGATGACTTGTAGATCAAAAATAGCTAAAATTGTTCCGATCGGAAATATAAGATGGCGGTCATCTTGAAAATATGTTTTTCGCTTCTTCGCCTGAACTGGAAGGCCAATTGACTTGAAACTTGGTAGGAAGCATCGGGGTGACTTATAGGTAAAACATAGCTTAAATCATTATCCCAAATGGCGGCCATCTTGAAAATCTATTTTGAACTTTTTCTCCTGAACCAAAAGGGCAATTGACTCAAAGTTCAGCAGAAGTATGGAGGTGACTTGTAGATCAACAGTAGCTAAAATCATTCTGATTGGAAATCCAAGATGGCTGCCATCTTGTTTTTGTTTATTATATTTCCCTGCCACTGTGCTGTTTACATGTATAAAATCATGATTTTTCAGAAACCACTTAGCCAATTTCCACCAAATTGCACATTGATCCTACTGTTAAAATGTGATTGAGAGTTTGTTCAAATGATCACACTCCATTGACTGTCATGCCCATATATTCTTCTTCAAAATTAAGAACTGCTTAAATGATGATCTTTTCATTAGTTGCGATGACAGGATTGGAAAAATGTTGCATAACATCTGCATATCTGTAGTGGCTGTGTCACTCAGGTGAGCGACCCATGGCCCATGGGCCACTTGTTTTAGAAGCACTTAAATGAGGCTCTTCTTACAAGTACTGTAGTGTATGTTTTTCGGGAAAATATGAGCCTTACTGTGGGGAAGGGGAGTTTTGATGCATCTGCCGGCAGCACAGACCCAATTGCTGTCTGGTTACAGAATCATTGGATACCATAGCTTCAGATTGGAGGGGTCCCAGATAATATTTGTCTTATTTCTCAATTAAAACATATGTTGTGGATACTCATGAGAAGTGCCTCACCAAGGGATTTCTAATGAGTACCCACAACATGTTTTTGTTGAAAGAAAGCTTTCGTCTGATTTGCCTAGACAGCATTGGCAGTATACAGTTTGACTTCGATGAGGACAAAATGAGGATTTATCAACCCAAAAAAGTGATATTCTGCAAGGCCAAAGGCACAGATGAATATCACTTTTGAGGGTCAATAAATCCTCATATCGACCAAATTGAAGACAGTTACTGTTTTGTAATATGACCGAGACTTGACCAATCAGAGGAAAACTTTCTTTCTGGTCATATAACAAATCTCTATGTTACCTACAATTGGATAAAACTGGTCTTTCTTTGTGAATATTAAGGTAAAAAACCAGAACAAAGCAGTTTTCAGAGGATAATTTTTTTGGCAGATTTTTGATATCAAATGTCTAACAGCTAAAAACAGACATGAATGATAAACTGAAATGAACATCCTGTCAAAATGAAACGTACGTGATTGTAAGTCAAATGTCAGCCAATCACATGTAAAACACATCTTCTCAAAAGCAAGCTCACCAGCAGGTGTCGTCTGGAAAAAAAAAATGTCTGCAAACACAAAAGAGATATTTGCTTCACTAAATTCAGAGGATTAAGAGAAAATTCTTATGGAAAAGTACTCTAAAACACCAAACAGAGCACAGAAACTGATTTCTTGAAATTTTAATAAAAACCCGGTTCAGAAAGCAGTACAATATTACATGCAAATATGCCAGGTTTGCACATGTGTAATGAATAAGAAGTATTCTTATTTGTGGAAAACAGTCATCAATCAAAAAATATATTTATATTGAAAGATGATTTTGAATATGTTAATATGTTAATTGTGGAGTCTGTTTGCTCAAAGAGAATACACACATGCAGAGGTTCACCTGAATTTATAATGTGTATATGGATAATTTAAAGTACAGAAGCCAAAGTTTAACCTAGTTCAGGAAATTATGTTTTCTGTGTGTTTCAAATGTAATTAAAACCAAAAAAAAGTCTATTTTGTTTCCTTATAAGAACAATTAATTCAGTTTCAGTCATATAACGAAACTGTTATTGACTTTGTTGGGTTCAATGTGAGGATTAATCAGCCCTCAAAAGTGATGTTCACCTTAGCCTTTGATCTTGGTGAATATCACTTTTTGGGCGGATAAATCCTCATATAAACTCCATTAAAGTTAATGATTGTATAATATCAAATTGTGTGGCTTAGCTAGGTGTTCTGAATCACTAACACCACGCTATGGTCAGATTCAGCAGACGACAAACTGAAGATATTTTTTCTTATTTTTCCTAAAAAATTGGATATGACACTTCATGCAAATTGTCTCCTCAGGAGACAATTTGCATGAAGTGTCATATCCAATTCTAGGAAAAATAAGAAAATATTTTAAAAATGTTGTCTGCTGAAATTTTTTACCCAGCATGCAAAGCGATAATAATCAGTACATCGCTTTTCTCATGGTGCAGATCATGTTTTTTATCTTTATCTAGAGCTCTGATGCCAGATATATGCACAGAACATTGTTAAAGGTTGATAGATGAGCTCTTTCTGATGTAACAAAAATAGTAGATACATCAGCAGCTTAAACACAATTCAAGATTTGATGTTGAATAAATTAGAAAAGATATTCCAATACTCGCATAATAAATGTGTCATGAATGAACATAATATACCGTATTCGACCTAATTACCGCACTGTGCGCTTAGGTTTTTCAAAATTACTGGGAACACTCAGATGATAAAATATGTACCTATACCTATTAAGGATACACTATAAAAAGATCAGAAAAGGACTTATTTGATGATGATTTTGCGATTTTTTTTTTTCTGATTTTCTTTATAAAGGCATATGTTGTGGGTACTCATTTGAATTGCATCGACAAGTCGATGCAATTCAAATGAGAACCCACAACATATGCCTTTATAAAAAAGTAAATAAAAAGTACACTGGCTGTAATCTGAAGACTACGGAATTTCATGAGTGTGCGCTTACAGGGGTATGTGCGGTAATTAGATCGAATACGGTATAGAACAACAAAAGAAAGTACACAGTTTCTGTTTTTATTGCAAATCCATATACACTTTTACAAGAATAATATGAGGCATTGTCTATTACATTGTGAAGGCTTTGAAAATATTTTAGCTCACTTGAGCCAAAGGCTCAGGATGAGCTATTGTGATCAATCCCCATCCGTCATCAGTCTGTCCGTCCATCCACACCTTTGAATGACTTCTCCTCCGAAACTCATGGGCCAATTTTTCTTCAAATTTTATGTGGAGACTTCCGTGAAAGGGGGGTTGAAAATTTATACAAATGGTCATGGTCCAAAAAGTAAGATGGCCCCCATGCCCATATATGGTAAAAACACTTAAAAATCTTCTCCAGAATCAAGAAAGCTTTGGAGCTGAATCTTGGTATACAGCATAATAGCTCAAGGCTTGTATAGCATATATAGCTCAAGGACTACCAAATTTGTTCAAATAATGATCCTAGGGTATCCTTAACCTTTCTACGGTAAGGTCAAATTTGTGTCCCTTTGCATTTGTGTGGGGAAAATACTGAAAAATCTTTTCTTCAAAATGCATGGAAGACTAATGACTGAAACACAATGTATGATCAAAAGTAGCAAACCCTTTTAGTTACATTCAGATTTTGTCCCCGGGATTATCTGCCCTTATCCTGGGCTACATACATGTATAAAATTGTTTAATCTTTAAATATCTTCGTCTCTGAAACAGCATGACCAGTTTTCACTGGATTTCACATGTGGCCTTCTGTTGAAGGGATATTATCAGTTTGTTCAAACAAATCTGCATCATTGAACAAGATGGCCACTATGCCCATATATGGTAAAAAAAAAAATGCTAAGAAATCTTCTCCTCCAGAACCAAGAAAGCTTTGAGGCTGAATCTTGGTAGATAGCATTTTGACTTAAGATCTACATGTACCAAATTTGTTCAAACGGTGATCCTAGGATGACCTTAGACCTTTTTATGGCAAGGTCAAATTGCTTCCCCATACTTTTGTATGGGGAAAATATTGAAAAATCATTTTCTTAAAATTTGTTAAAGACTAATGGCTGAAATTTACCATGTACGATTAAAGAAGTAAACCTTTTAGTTGCAATCAAAATTTTAACCCCTGGGAATTATCTGCCCTTGTCCTTGGCCTTTATACATGCATGAAATCGTGTAAGCTTTAAATGTCTTCTTCTTTGAAACCTATTTATCAGTTTTCACCAGATTTTACATTGGGCCTTCTGTTGAAGGGGTATTGTCAGTTTGTTCAATGATTCTACAATATTGAACAAGATGGCCACCATGCCCATATATGGTATAAAAAAAAAAAAAATAAAAAAATAAAAATAAAAATGTTCTCCAGAACCAAGAAAGTTTTGATTGAAGCTGAATCTTGGTTTGTTGCTTCTGGGATATATGGTCTACCAAGTTTGTTCAAATGATGATCAAAGGATGACCTGTGACCTTTTTACCAAATTTCTGTCCTAGTTACTGTGGTAACACTGGAAGAATGTTGCATGGCATTTGCAGATATCAGGGATTATTCTGGCCCCAGATTTTTGTGAGAGAAAAAATCCCATTTGGACAAAAACAGTGAGAGATTTTCAAATTCACTGAGATTTTTTTTTTCGCTAGCTCGGACAAACTGAGAATTTTTTTTTTTTTGTAAAGGCCAGATTTAGTATGTATAAGTATTATTATTGCTTATTTTGTAATGTACTCTACTAGTAAATCAGGTTAATAAAATTGTTATATATAGGGTGTTTGATTATTTTAAGTATTGTTATTTTCATGTTTACTGAAAGTGTTTATATATAAATTAGAACTTTCTGGAAATTCATGTTTACAATAATATGTTGTTTATATTCTTTTTAGAATTTCTAGATTAAGCTATTTTTGGCATGTCACAGAACATTTAAAATTTTCTTGACAAATACTGGAGAATAAGTGATGTCTCTAGTACTTTATTTTTTTTTTTTAGGATGTGCTTTGATATTATATAAGGAGAGAAGATTTTCATATGAGCATCTCTGTACTCTTTCATTCTTTACTGGATTACTTAAATGTTTCATTAATTCTGGAATTAAACTCTGAATTCAGGGACTTAAATTGTGGGATCAGAAACTGCAATTCAAAGGATTTGTTTCAGAAATTCTTCTGGAATATTTCTGAGGGATTTTGTGACATTATCTTGAAAGGCACTGTTTACTTTTATTTTTCTGTCTTGCACATTTTCTTATTTTTTGTTATCAACAAATACTGTAAATAATTTTAAAGCTTGTTGCTGGTTTCACTTCCATTTCTTTATCGTTACGCCTGGCTCGTAACAAAATGCAAACGGCTGAATAAGGGCTTCATGAGCTTGGGAGTGGGATTGTTATTCAGGCTCAGCTCGGTCGTGTTTGATTGTCATCCGAACCAGGTGAGGAGAGCGTGGCCGCTTCAGTCGAGCTTGGTTGTGCTCGAACAAGATAATTTAACATGTTGCCATCCCGACTGGACAGCTTTGGGGCGGATAATTTTCTCTTTTATTTTTTCCGAGTCGGCGGACATGTTTTTGCTGACTCGAGGTAGCGATAAAAAACGCTTACTTATACTAGAGACCGACAATGAGCTTTTACGATAAAGCTTTTCAATGATACAGATTAATGAATGGTTACCTGCGGTTGTATGTGTAATGAATTTTGGCGCCACAATAATTCAAAAACCGGTCAAACAGAGCAGTCCGATAGTCTCGAAATGAACCGCATGTGCAAAATAGGAACTTAACGGCGCCAAATGAGAAAAATTCAGCGTGCGATTTTTTTTCTCACTCCGGGAATTTTGATGCGGTTTCTTGCAAAAAAATGCGAGAATATCGCGAAATCGCGCCAGAAAATGATCCCTGAGATATACAATAGCTGTTTTACTCGGGTGGGCAAACCTTAGCACATGAATCCCTTGGTTTTTTTGTAGTTTTACAAATCAACTTACATTTCTGAAACAAAATAAAATGTCAAAACGTCAGAAAAGAATTTTCTCAGTTAATATATGACACAGTACAGTGTTAACATAGATCCCTCTGCATCTCCAGACCAGATACCAAAGTCATTGGGATTGAATATGTTTAAACTTTCTTTTCTTTGAAACTACTATGCTGATTAAAGTCATATTGCACATTACATCTGATTTCTCTAAAAACATTGTTACTAGTTTTCTTTGTATTTTCAGCTTTCATGTGAACCAGGTGTAGTTTTCCTTCCCTACATAGTTGATGGCAACCACACATGTGTAGTGGTGGACTCGGCGACGCCACGCACATTCGCTAATGTCTGCATACACCCAGAGAATGGACCTTCCTTGTATAACAAACTGAAGAAAGTGTTCAGTGATGTCGATGAAGATAATGTGTGAGTAGGAAATGAAACAGTCTGCTTAACTTTTTTTTTTTTTTTTTAACACTTAGCACTCTAGGTAAAAATTCCAGCAGATGACATTTTTAGCTCACCTGTATAAAGTACAAGGAGAGCTATTGTAGTCACCCCGGTCGTCTGCATTCCCGTTCCCATTCTCATTCCCGTTCCCGTCACAATGCGGTTAAGTTTTTACAAATGCTTAAATCTCTGCAGTCACTCAACACAAAGTATTCATATTTGGAACATTGGTGCCTGGGAGGGTCTTCTGCGATTCCATGAGAACAGACCCCTAGGGAATTGCCCTAGGGTGGGGCTAGGGTCAAAATCTAGGACACCTTTGTAAAATGCTGTATTTGGGGTAAAGTTTTTCAAATGCTTAAATCTCTGCAGTCACTCAACACAAAGCATTCATATTTGGAACACTGGTGCCTAGGAGGGTCTTCTTCGATTCCTTGAGAACACACCCCTGGGTACATGCCCCAGGGTGGGGCTAGGGGTCAAAATCTAAGACACCTTTGTAAAATGCTCTATTGCTATGGTAAAGTTTTTCATATATATGCTCATTTTTAGTAGTCAGTTGTCAACAAGCATTCATGTTCGGAACATGGGTGCCTGGAAGGGTCATCTAAGTGTCAATAGGTATCGGCCCTGGTTCATGCCGTTGGAAGGGGCTAGGGTTCAAAATCCAGGACACCTCTTGTAAAGTGTTTAGTGCATTTCTGTTCTGCTAGGATTGTAAATACATCCTAGATAATACATCAGTCAACCTTGTGACATTGCCTTATGTGTCATTGGGTGAAGGTCATGGTGACCTACATTCACAGTCCAGTGACCTTTATTTCATGGTCCAGTGATTTTGCCTTATATCTCTAAGACTATTTGATGGAGAATCATCATACTTGGATATTATGTCCATGTGACACAAAGAGTGACCTCAAAATATAATTAGGTCAGTGTGAGCTATATCTCATGGTCTAGTGATTATGCCTCATATTTTGAAGATTATTTGATAGAGAAATGTCATGCCTTGGATATTAGTTTCATGTGACCCCAAGAGTGACCTCAAAATATATGAAGGTCAGTTTGACCTATATTTCATGGTCCAGTGATTATGCCTCATATCTCAAAGGCTGTTTGAGAGAGACATGTCATACCTTGGATATTAGTTCCATGTGACACGAAGAGTGACCTCAAACTATATCTAGGTCAATGTGACCTATATATCATGGTCCAGTGATTATGCCTCATATCTTGAAGACTATTTGATAGAGAAATGTCATACCTTGGATATTAGTTTCATGTGACCCTCAGAGTGACATCAAAATATATGTAGGTCATTTGTCCAGTCTCATGGTCCAGTGATTATGCTTTATATCTCAAAGACTATTTGATAAGAGGAATGTCATACCTTGGATATTAGTTCCATGTGATATGAAGAGTGGCCTTAAAATATATGTAGGTCAGTGTGACATATGTTTCAGGGACCAGTGATTATGCCATATAACTCGAAGACTATTTGATAGAGAAATGTCATAACTTAGATATTAGTGCCATGTGATACAAAGACTGATCTCAAACTATATGTAGGTCAATGTGACCTATATTTCATGGACCAGTTATTATGCCTTATATCTCAAACCTATTTGATAGAGAAATGTCATACCTTGGATATTAGTTTCATGTGACCCTAAGAGTGACCTCAAAATATAATTAGTTCATTGTTGTGCCCTATATTTCATGGTACAGTGATGATGCCTCATATCTCGAAGAGAATGATAGAGAAATGTCATACCATGGATATTAGTTTCATGTGACCCTAAGAGTGACCTCAAAACATATAGGTAGGTCAATTTGACCTTTATTTCATGGTCCAGTGATTATGCCTTATATCTCGATGACTACCTGATAGAGAAATGTCATACCTTAGACATTAGTTCCATGTGACACAAAGAGTGACCTCAAAATCTGTGTAGGTCAATGTGACCTATATTTCATGGACCAGTGATTATGCCTTATAACTTGAAGACTATCTGATATAGAAATATCATACCTTAGATATTAGTTCCATGTGGCACAAAGAGTGACCTCTAACTATATATAGGTCAATTTGACCTATATTTCATGGTCCAGTGATAATGCCTTATAACTCAAAGACTGTTATTCCAGTTCGTGATGGATCTACCATGGTCCAAACTCAAAGACTATTTGATAGAGAAATGTCATAGCTTGGATATTAGTTTCATGTGACACGAAGAGAGACCTCAAAATATATGCCGATCAATTTGACCTATATTTCATGGTCCAGCGATTATGCCTTATATCTCGAACATGAATGCTTGTTGACAACTGACTACTAAAATATGAGCATATATATGAAAAACTTTACCATAGCAATAGAGCATTTTACAAAGGTGTCTTAGATTTTGACCCCTAGCCCCACCCTGGGACATGTACCCAGGGGTATGTTCTCAAGGAATCGAAGAAGACCCTCCTAGGCACCAGTGTTTCAAATATGAATGCTTTGTGTTGAGTGACTGCAGAGATTTAAGCATTTGAAAAACTTTACCCCAAATACAGCATTTTACAAAGGTGTCCTAGATTTTGACCCTAGCCCCACCCTAGGGCAATTCCCTAGGGGTCTGTTCTCATGGAATCGCAGAAGACCCTCCCAGGCACCAATGTTCCAAATATGAATACTTTGTGTTGAGTGACCGCAGAGATTTAAGCATTTGTACTGTGGACACATTTGTAGTCTGAAAAAGAAAAGGAAGAAAATATCATTAGTTAGTCATCTGAGAATCTGCAAAGAGAGTGATAAAGTTTAAAGGAAACTGGATACATTTTGCAGATTTTCTGCCATTTTTCCAGGGGAGACAACTTTTGTGACCTGATTGTCTTCCTGCACTTGAAGCCCCTTCTATAAAAGGGTCTATTCTAAAATGAAAGAATTTGCTCCCCTTGGGGGAGCAGATTCTTTCATTTTAGAGTAGACTCATTTTTTATTATTATTTCTCTATAAAAAACATGTTTTGGATACTCATTGAGTACCCACAATGTATGTTTGTATGGAGAAAATTGAGTAAATTATTCCAGAATTATCATCAAATGTGTGAGTTATTATGATAATGTCTAAACTTTACAGTATGCAAAACTGTTCAGTTTTGAGCAAAATATGAACAGTTTACTTTTCTGCCTCATCCAAATTCAACCTGAACCTTATAAAAAATTACTTGATTACCCACTGTAGGTTAGGTTATCCACGGTATTCAGCTATTTTTTCTCATTTCTCCACAAAAAATACTTTGTAGGATGTTATAAAAATTGTTTCATTGAGTCATTTGCAGTGAGATCTCACATCATGTGTTTGCAAAGTCTGATCAGATCAACCCTGAAAATATTTTTGTTTCCCCTTAATAGACAATATTAAAAAGAGAAGGGTCCATTGCTTTGTGAATTTTTTTTTTTTTTATTCTTGGATGAAAGAAAAAGAATTCCAGACTTTGAGAAAAATATCAAAAGCACCTGACTTTGTTTAAAAATGCTTTAAAATAGTGTTGAATGTAGAACTTCAGCAGTGTAACATTATAAGTAGCAAAATAATACAGAAAATCCTTCAAATGGTGAAGTATTTGCTACAGTTATTATAGATGAGAAACAAAACAGTCGTTTCGTATGAAATATATGAAGCAAGCTCACTGAATTCTATATTTTGCGAACCTGATACACTGCAAGCTTGCAAAATACAGAAATTGAATATTCAGCTGGTTCCATAGATCTTATGTGAAGTTGCCTGCAGTCTGACAAAAGGGACCTTATGGCAAATTTTGATAATTTGTAACTTCTGACAAATACATCCTTATGGAATCATATCTGAAAAATTCAATGTCTATCAAAACATTATAGAGATATGTGCTTTTAACTTGTTATAAGATGTCAAGTCTGGGATACTCAATTTAAAATGTGGAAACTTTATTTCATCATAATACATTCCCAACTTCAGTTTCAAGATGAAAGAAATAACATGACTGTTTAATATTTGGATTGCTGCATGTTTATCTTTTTATAAGTATGGTAATTATTTCAGCAATTTGAATGAAATTTGTTGCTAAGGAGCTTTGTTTTTATGGCAACACAAGAATTTTATGGATATGGGTATATCAGTAATATGGCTGCCATGGCAACAGTCATGTGACTTTTGAACTGGGTGTTTCCAAATTGAGAAGATAGGATATGCTCTTATATATGCATTGCTCAAAAACAAAAAGTATTTTAAGACAGTTTAACAGTTGAAAAACGTATTGTTTAAAACACTGTAGAATGTTGTAAGGCCCTTTTTGTAAGCTGGGGCCAAATTATGAACACATATGTTTTGTTTTTTTTTATGTTATTTGAATGAAGAATAGGTTTTCATAGAGATTTTAACCTTTAGCTTTGTCTGGGCAAGCTCAGCAGATGGCAAATTGATTTTTTTTTTCGTATTTCCCCAGACATTGAGATAACATGCCTATTCAAATATGTAGAAAATTTCACCTCCAAAAACTGAAAATTTTAGATAAAAAATTGATATTTTTCATAATTCTGCTCAAAACATAGATTGTGGGAACTGTTAGAAATGCCTCAATGAGACAATTCTAATGAGTATCCGCAATCTATGTTTTGAAGCAAAAATTAGGAAAAATATTGTATATCCCTGTAAACCCCAAGTTTACTATGTAAAAGTGAGGTTTAAGGGGGTTAAAATTATATAGACATGTTTTCGTGATGAAACATTTTGAGATTCCATGCAGATGGCAGATTTATTTTCCAGAAAATAGACTTTGACATTCCATGCAAATAGTCCTCTTAAGAGACAATTTGTATGAAATGTCAAACCTTATTTTCTGGAAAAATTTTTTAAAAAAGAATAACCCTTAAAGCACTAAACAATTTCTTGTAGCAGACAATCTTTTTTTTTCTTAAAAAAAGAAAAGAAAATGAGATGACTTTTTTTGTGAATTGTCTGCTTGGCAGATGATTCACATGAAATGTCAAGTCTTATTTTCTTTGAAAAAAAAAATCAAACTATTGTCTGCTGCAGTTGTGATTAGCACTTTAACCCTTGTCCTGCTGAACCCAGATATACCCTGCATTTGCAGTGTAGATCCAGATCAGTTGGCTTCTGAAGAAGCCAACTGATCTAGATCCGCACTGTTTGTCATTCAGTATGTGAACTTATATCAACAATCTGGATTAAGTAATATGATTGGCTAACAATTAGAAGTGGACGTGGCATCTTCATTTATTCAGAATGACAAGGGTTAATATTGTCTGTTGAAAGTTTTACCCAGCATGCTAAGCTGAAATTTTACCCAGCATGCCAAGTGTTAAAGATTATTTTATTTTAATCATTCATTGCTGTAAATTATTTCCTGAAATTACTATGCTATGGGTGTCATATAACCAACATTATTAAACACATATCCTCAAGACGTGTGTGATGACATTATGATATTGCATAGCATGCTGCTTAGATTAGAAATGAAAGTTTAATGAAAATGCAGATGTTCTTGAGATAACGAGAATAACTAAAACAACCCTAAATACTGCAACAGACAGGCCTGAGCAAACAGTGTAGACCCAGATGAAATGCTACAGAACATGGCATCTGATCAGGTTCTGCAAAGTTTCATTCAGCAAACTCATCAACAGGTAGTAAAATGGACTCGCTCAAAGTTAAGGGCAAGTCTGTGAAGGACTTAATGTGGCCAGTATTTCGAAAAAATAGTCAATTTAACTGAAAAAAAAATCCAAGCTGGTATGGAAATGAAAAATTGTTTTCCGAAGCCAAGTCTATGATAAAAGTATTGACCAGTTAAATGCTGAAGAAACTAACAGTGCCCGTGAATCGTCAGTGAAACAGGAATATAAATTATTAATCCATTTATGCCTAGCGTCCTATAAAAGGGCATTAGCAAACAGTGTAGACCCAGATCAGAAGTCTGATTAGGGTCTACACTGTTTGCAATGAATACATGAATTTCTATAAAACATGGTAACAGTAAAAACTAACCAGACACCCCATGTATTGAAATAAATTTGTCCAAAGAATTAAGGTAGAAGAGTCCACTAGGCATAAATGGGTTAAAGTGTCCATTGTGTAAGGCTGCAAATCATATACAAACAGTGGGGATAATGTGCATTTCCATTATCAACCCTGGAGGAACAAAAAAGTTTGTAAGCAATGGTTAATCAGAGCAGGGAAGACAAAAAAAGAACTAGCAAGTGTCATTGTTTTCCACCAACAGATGATTGGTCATGTGACTAATTTCCAATTGGATTTATCTAGAATTACGGAAGGGCTGTAAAATTAACTATTTAATGCTCATTTTCAAAGCAAGAGAAAAGAATCATCATTTCAGATTTATTCTTTAGCACTCTGTCGGCAGAAACAGCACAACAAATGTATATTTAACAGAATGTGGCATCTGATCAGGTTTTAACTTTTTTGCAGTCAGCCCAATGCTGGGCTCCATAATGTCTTTGGTTACTCGCCTGACTGCAGATCCAGGGGTTGCAATATTGGATCTCAGCTCAGCCACATAACTTTTGTGGAGATGATCATGAAATCATTTCTGTGAGCATTCTCCCACTTCTGCTGATGCAAGAAGGACAGTTGTCAGTTACTGGCAAAAGTATGTGCTAGAGTACTGGTTAACCGTTTAGAGTGCTAAGCCTTCCCAGGAAAGTGTGAGCGGGTTAATTGACTGGCTTGACCTTAAGAATGATGACTGGGCCATTAAACTCCCAACTCAACAGCACTCAGTCAAGCAGTTTTTAGACACATCAAAAGTGGACTTTTTCAAAGTTTCGAATAAGTATTATAGATGTTTTCATATTTAGGATAATTATGGTATATACATGTATCAGCTATCAGATGCATGTCTGACTGATGATCGGGAGGTTGGGGATCAGGGTCTTGGTGGAGCAATTGGATGCGCATCTGATAATGAGGTCGGGTTCAATCCTTGATTGGCCCAGCAATATTCTTACATGGAGATTGATCATGAAATATTTTCTATGGTCATTCTCCGATTTCTGCTGATTCAAGAATGGTGATTGTGAGTTACTGGCAAAAGTATGTGCACAAGTACTGGTTAACAGAGGACTAAGCCTGCCCAGGAAAAGTGTGAGTAGGTTAATTGTCCGGCTGGACATGACCTTCAGAGGGTTGACTGGGACATAAAAACTCCCAACTTAACAATAATCAGTCCAGCAGTTTTTAGACACATCAAGAAGTAAAATGGATTCTTCCAAATTTTAGAACAAGCATTATAGGTGTCCCAATATTTAGGATAATTATCATATTTACCCTAAGTGTTGAATTACCATATTTACCCTAAGTATTGAATTACCATATTTACCCTAAGTATTGAATTACCATATTTACCCTAAGTGTTGAATTACCATATTTACCCTAAGAATTGAATTACCATATTTACCCTAAGTGTTGAATTACCATATTTACCCTAAGTGTTGAATTACCATATTTACCCTAAGAATTGAACTACCATATTTACCCTAAGAATTGAACTACCATATTTACCCTAAGTGTTGAATTACCATATTTACCCTAAGTATTGGGAAACCTTATCTACTTAATCATGCTTGGTCTATGAATTTTAAATGGTTCATTCTTCTGCCTGTTGATGTGTCTTAAATATTGCTGTATTTATGGCAAACAGTGTAGATCCTGATCAGATGCTGTATTCTGCAGCATCTGATCTGGGTCTACACTGTTTGCGAAGGCCTGTCTGTCCCACTATTTAGGGTTATTACGGCATGGTATATTTCAGAGCACACCTTAAAGAGAGATTCCTGAATGACCTACGGAAAGCAAGAGAACAGTATAAAGGAGAAGAGCTTGCAAAGGTGAGATAGAAACAGGATCATGTCTAGATAAGAGAGGGTATCAGGCAAATATGTTTCTTATTTTTCCGTGAAAACATATGTTGTGGGTACTCATTATAAGTGCCTCACCAAGGTGCTTCTAATTATAATGGGTACCCGCAACATATGTTTTCATTGAGAAATAAGAAAAATATCAGTGCTTTTGGACTGAAAAAAGCATCTTATCAAGAGCTATGCAGGATTTTTTAACCGGTCACTATTTTTCCATATACAAACAACAAAGACCTAGACCAACCTAAGTATTTTACTCTTTCTGTCGACCACAGCGGACACCCACATGTCTAAAGTGCAGACACCATATGTACTACCTACACTTCCTTGTCCTTTTCTGCCAAAAAAACACCTATCCAGTACTGTTCTGATTACGGTAGATTTCCTATTAGTTCGAACACACGAATAATTCGAACACCCCTTACTGTTTTGAAATCACCTCCCGAAAATTGCTCTTTTAGTCCGAACAGTCACGTATTTTTGTCAAACTCATTTTTAGATAGTTCGAACACGTGAAGTACGATTCACAAACTGTATATGTATAGTTCGTTGATGAACATTACGTACCTCGAATTTCCGTGTGCAATCCGATGAAAAAAAAATGATACACATGAATTGTTACACACACACAAAAAAAAAAATAAACTTAATTTAACAAAGAAAGCAGTCACCAACAAAAGTACCTCGCCGCTTATATGACTGATCAAAATAGTGACCGAAGCACTCGGGTCAACGCATTCTCGCAGGCAGTTGAAAATTTATGTAATTTGTAAAGCTGATTCTGAAGAGCCTAAAAACAAATCAGAATTCGTTTTTTTAAAGCGCAGACTCATCTGGGTCTCTGTATTTTGCAGTGGTTATAAGGTACAATTTTCCTCGTTGCTATTCTGCAGGTGGTCATTAAATACTGAAACCAAAAAAAGGTATCTTACCGATTGTAGAAAAAAAAAAAAAAAAAAAAAGCCAAAAATAGGGCAGGGTGTCACATCGGTTTATTCCGATCAGGACCTACTCTGTTAGCTTGACAGAGTTTGCAGGGCCTAGAAACAGAGCGTCGTTTCAAACAGTCAAAGCGCAGGCTGGTCCAGGTCATTGTATCTTGCCCATAAAGTAAGTTACTATTTTGCGGATCATGAGTCTACCTCTGCATGAATCCCATGCAGCGTCCCACTGACAGGCTTACAATATTTCTGTTCCGACAAGTCAAAAAAAAAGTACCTTATCGCAAATATGAAAAAGGAAGATCCAGATTAATGTGCTCATATGCGCAGTCCGGTAAGTCTATTTTATTTATTGTGCATACTTACAAGGCCTGACATTCTATATGTATAATATTAGCGGTTTTATTATTCTGAGTAGCCTGCGCAGCCGATCTGGTTGCGATTAATTTGTATGAACAAAATAAGGTCTGTTTATCACAGTTCAAATTTCTAGTAACATCAAAGGGATTATAAAAGTGGCCGATTCCTTTGATGGCACTAGGTTTGTTCACCTGTCAATCTTGTGGCTAGTTGGTGAATGTGTCATTGAAATGTATATGATTAACCTTTACAGCTCTGTGGGCTAATTCAGCAGACGACAACTTGATCACATTTTTCCAAGAAAACTGAATTTGACATTTCATGCAAAATGTCTTCATCGGAGATAACTTGCATGAAATGTCAAACCTGATTTTGGGACATATATGCATCAGAAAAAATATTTCTGAAGTAATTTTGCCAGGAGTGCTAAGATTTCAGTCTTTTTTTTTTTTTTTTTACATCTAATTTCCTTACCCGTTTTACCTAATGGACCAATCCGAAAAGTCTGTGCAATGATTTCCCGTGTTCATTATAAGGAAAAAACGAATTGGTTTTAGTGTTCCTCGGGGATGGATAACATTTTGGAACATAATGTGATTTTAATTAGTCTGGATTAGTAAATTTCTGTCAATGGACGAAGGTAAACATTATAGCTTTCTACCTGCTTCGATGATCGGCACTTTCCGTGACTACGTGCCACCACCGGACTTGCCGAAAATACCGATATGGCCGAAGATCTTGATAATAAAGACGGGTCTGGTTTTTTGGGGCATTTTTTTTTTTTTTTTTTTTTTTTTGTGGAAAAATCACAGACTTATAGGCGGGGCGGATTAATACAGTAACCGCAATGGACAGAACCAGGTTGATCCCCGAGGAAAAAAAAAATAAATCGGATATTGCGGGAAAAAAAATGAGTCGCGGCGATTTTTGCGGGTCGGTCAGAGCACAGCAAACTTACAAAAGTTTAAGGATGGCCTTAGTTCTTCTTTTACACCCAAGAAGCCCAATTCGTTTTAGAGTAAATAAATTTCTGTCCGCTGAAATGAAAAGACCCGCAGAGAATAGCGGAAGACCAAAATGCACTGAAAAGCCGGTAATCAGTGTTTTAGCATCGGTGAATTAGCGCTTTATAATTATCGCTTAACCCTTTAAGAGCCAAGCAAAATTTGTAGCTGACAAAATTTTTATTTTTTAGCCATTATTATTTTTTTATCAGAGAAAAAAGTTTTGACATTTCATGTGAAGCATCTGCTTGACTGATGATTCACAAGAAATCTCAAGGCTTAGTTCTCTGAAAAACTTAAAAGTAAAACTGTTTTCTGCTGCAGTTGTGATTGGCGCATTAAGGGTTAAATGCCCTTTACACGCTCTTGCATTTCTAATTCAACAACTTATCTGTATCTCCGTTAACCCTTAAACCGCCAGTCACAACTGCAGCAAACAACATTTTTTACTTTTTCTTATTTGTCAGAGAAATTAAGCCCTGACATTTCATATGAATTGTCTACTTGGTAGACAATATTGGTAGACAATTCACATGATATGACAAGACTTGTTTTCTCCGAAAACAGAAAAAAATAAATACCACAAATTTTGCTTGGCACTTTAAAGGTTAAATGTCTTCACAACCTATGTTAACATCAAAGCGTTTTCGGCTCCGATTTCATTCATACATGACACGAGGGCCTTTACAGTTATAGCTGATTGACAGCCACTATAAACTAACCCTTGAAGCGCTAAGCAAAAATTTTAGCAGACGACGTTTTGATTTTTTTATTTATTTAAAAAAAAAAAAGTGAAATAAGAGAAATGAGTGATGACATTTCGTTCGCAGATGATTCACACGAAATGTCAAGACTTTATTGTCTGAAAAAAGTAAAATAAACAAATAAAATAAAATAAATAAATAGAATTTTTTCTGCTGCAATTGTGATTGCTCGCTCTAAGACTTTGTTTAAACTGTACAGAAGGCATGCGGTAGAATGGAAAATAATCTTTAAAGCGCCAAGCACATTTTGTAGCAGACAACATTTTGAATTTTTTATTCTTTATTATTATTTTTCTTGACACTTCATGTGAAGCATCTGTTGGGCGGACATTTCACATGAAATGTCAACTTGTTTATCTGAAAAATAAAAAAAAAACAACTCAAAATGTCATCTGCTGCAGACGATTCACCTGAAATGTCAAGACTCAAAATCTCCAAAAAAAAATAAATAAATAAATACAAGTTTATTTTTTTTTTGCTGCAGTTGTGATTGGCGCTATTTGGATTAATTGTACAGAAGGCAGCGCTAGATTGTATATTAACCCATAAAGCGCCAAGCAAAATTTTTTTTGTTGTTTATTATTATTTATTCTTCAGAGAAAATAAGTCTTGAAATTTCATGTGAAGCATCTGCTTAGGAGATGATTCACCTGAAATGTCAAGACTTTATTCTCTGAAAAAAAAAAAAAAATAAATAAATAGAAATAAATTAAAAAAGATTTTTTTTTTTTGCTGCAGTTGTGAATGGCGCTTTAAGGGTTAATCCGTGTTAACACGGTTTCGCCAGCTGACTGCAGGTGCTATTTTAAGCATGTTAGTTCTTACCATGCTATGGGCAAATTTAGCAAACGACAGACTGATGACAGTTTTCTATTTTTGTCCTAGAAAATAGCTTTGTTTGTGTTGAGGTTTTACGGCCCAGTCAACCCAATGGGGTCATGTCAAGCGCGGTCAGTTTACCTAACCACACGTTTACTGGGCAGGCTTAGTCCTCTAAGCGGTTAACCAGTATTGTGCACATTCTTTCGCCAGAAACCTAGAAAATAGCAGCCGACTGTTCTTGCAAATAGTCTCCTCGGGAGACGAATTGCTTGAAGTGTCAAATTGTGTACACTGAAAAAAAAAGATATAAGAAAAATGTTATCAGTTCGTTGTCTGCTGAATCGTTAAAGGTTAACAAGGTCAACAAGTATGTTTCACAGAGATTACCCGTGAGCAAAAATCTGGTGTCCGAAAAAGAAAAAGGGATCTTACAAGAATTATTCGCAACCCGATCGGCTGCGCAGGCTTTTCAAAATAATAAAACTGCTAACATCTTGCGTAAAGAATACCTGTCCTTGTAAGTATGCACTATAAATAAACTAGACCCTTATCGGACCGCGCCGACTTGTCTGGATCAGAATTTTCGCGTTTTTAATAAGGTGCGCTTTTTACTAGTCAGAACACTGGGATTTTCCGGTAGACTCGTGAAACGCAAAATGGTTACTTCTTGGGCAAGAAACGATGGCCTATATCAGGCTGCGCTTAAAAACATTTCTAAGTCCTGTTAACGCTGTCACGCAAACTGTTGGTCCTGACCGGAATAAGCGGATGCGACAACTGCTGCCCTATCATAGTTATTTTTTTTGTTTGTTTGTTTTGTTTTAGTTGGTAAGGTACCTTTTTTCAATGACCGCTTTCCGTTATGCAAGCGATTAGTTTGATGTTTTTATAGACGGTTTTTGAT
Source organism: Anodontia alba (assembly GCA_964016985.1). Classification (NCBI taxonomy): domain Eukaryota; kingdom Metazoa; phylum Mollusca; class Bivalvia; order Lucinida; family Lucinidae; genus Anodontia; species Anodontia alba. The sequence continues at coordinate 41,279,149 of OZ024824.1, read as the reverse complement.
GATCGCCTTAGACAAGTGTCGTGTGTCACGTCCGCACCAAAGTCTAAGGAATGTTGAAATGCATAGTATACGGATGACTTATTACAAATAAAGACAATTATCCGCATCAAAATGATAATGTTACTCTGTAATTGGAGAACGTTTAGAGTGACGTCAATTGTTTATGATTATGACCAGGCTACTGTTTTCTGAGGATAAGAAGAAAGTGACATAGAATGTTTTTGTTATTGAAAATAGTCCATTGTTAGGGAATTCGCACAACCATGAACAATTATCGGTAAATACCGCGAGTTACGTTCTAGTTCAATCAACAGTGGGAAAATAGCTCAAATCGTCGATACATCACACAGGGACTGATGGTTAGTTATTGATTTTTTTTTTTATCATGCTCGTTCAGTTTTTATCGGAGATTTTCCGCAATTTAAAATAGTTCGAACAGTGTTTTTTTTTCTGAAACTGATTTTCGTATAATTCGAACACCCGGATCAATATTTATTTTTTACCTGTTCGAACTAAAGGGAAATCTACCGTACACTGAATTTGTGTTGTAATGGTTGGTGTGAAACACTTAGTGGTAAATAAAGGGAGGAGGACTGGAGGGAGTAGTGAGGAGGGACTGCATGCCTGGCAGGGACTTATCTGGGACCTGTGTTGTTGTTCTGTGTGTTGGAGGCTTGTCAGGGCAGTACCTGTGGTGTTGTGTACAAGATCCTGTGTCACATATGTGAATTAAAATACATAGGTGAAACTGGCAGATAATTCAACACGAGACTGAGAGAACATTAGAAAGATGCCAAAAAATGAATGTATCAGGACAGAGCAAAACTCATCTGAAACAGGTTTAAGAAAAACACAGTGACAGTTTGTATGGCTAAGGCTGACTGGGTCAGCCATTAGGAAGGGGCAAAAAAGTTGACAGGGAGAATAATCAGAGACTCAGGTCAGTCAAAGAAGCTATCAAGATCAATTAGTCTCCATGTGCCATAAACTGGGACTAGGGGCATACAACCTGAGCAACATTCACAGGCCTTTGTTTATCACTAGTAACCAGACTAGAGGTAAGCAATCTGAGTCCCATGACATCCCATGGTTAAGGTCACAGTCTGATGATGGTTCTTGATGAGAACCGAAACTGTCACAGTAAGTGAAAAATCTTCTTTGGATATGATCAAAAGAAATCTTTAATGTAATGTGATATTCGATGAATCTATTCAGTGAATCTTTGCTATACTTTTAGGTACTAGAAGGAATGAAACACAGGTTGGATGACCCATCATTGCTGTCAGTAGATGTGATTCTGAATCTCTTGATATCGTTCAGAGAAATACAGGTGAGTGGGAGGCAAATTAAGGGGGGAGGGGCTCAGATTGTTTAGTCAGGCTCTTTTGTGGTGATATTACTGCTTATAATGTGGGGGAAAAACTCAGCAGATGACATGCTGAAATATTTTTTCTTGCTTTTTCCAGAAAACAGGCAAAGACATTTCATGCAAATTGTCTCCTAGTAGCTACAAAATGTTTCAGTATGTGAATTTATATCAACAATCTGGATCAAGTAATCTGATTGGCTGAAAATTAAAAGTTGGTGTGGCATCTTAATCTATTCAGCAGGACAAGGGTTAAATGCACAAAAACTAAATAAATCACATCTGCAACAAACTTTTAATGCTGTATACTGCAAAACATTTTCCTGTGCATATATACTATTAACTTAATATGCAGCATATTCATGTCAGTAGGAAGTTTTTCCTTTGAAAACTAATTGCTTAATTAAATATTCAAAATGGTGGCACCCATGCTCATAATTTTAAAAATCTTTAACATTTGATGTATTTCTTATTTCGCAGCCGATTTTGATCAGATTTGTACCAGAATGTTAGTTATTTAATGCTGAAGATTTTCAGACATAAGATGAATTTAGTGCTGGTGAGCCTATTCCTTTAAAGGGAGCTCTCAGAAGATAAAGTTTTGTTATTTTTGCACTGAAACATAGGAATTACCCTTCTGAGGTAGTTTTAGTACTCAAATACCTACAAAATGTTTCAATGCAGAAATAAAACTGTCCTAAATTATCGCTACAATTAACACTTTATGTCAGCTAATGGTTTATTGTTAACAACTTGTAAGGAAGATGTGGGTCCTGGCAGAATTACTCATTGCCCTCTACAAGAGGAGCATTTACAGGAATATTTTATAGCTCTAGATAAGAGGGGGTGTTAGGCAAATATTTTTTCTTATTTCTTCATGTAAAGATATGTTGTGGGTACTTATTAGAAGTGCCTCACAGAGGCACCAGTAGTGAGTACCTACAATATATATTTTTTATGGAGAAAAAAGGAAACATATTAATACTTTTTGGTTGGAAAAAAATGCCATATCCGGAACTATGATATTCTTCTTATTCCTCTTTGAAAATACCTGTGGGAGCATCTTCAAAGAATTATCTCATCAAGACAATTCTTATGAGATTCCATAATGCTGCTTGACTAGAAGAAAGAAAAAAAATATCAGTAATTATTTGTTTACAATAATTATCTTATTTGGAGTGTTTATAATCTAAGCTGACTTGGCAGATCATATTACTGTTAATTACTTGTTAGATTGGAGGTTAAAATATTGATGGGAGTAAAATTATATTCACACATAGCTTCAGATAAGAAGGGGTATGCACATAATCATTTTTCATAATTCTCCACGAAAAAAAAAAAGAAGAGCCTCAGTGCTCTAATGAGTACACACAGCAGATGTTTTCCTGGAGAAATAAGAAAAAAATATGAAAAGTTCTGGTTGAAAAAAAGTGGCTTAACTGGAGCTGTGTGACTATTAATTTCTTGTTAAGTTGGAGATTAAGGATATCTTACAGACAGAAGAGTTTACATACATTTATTATCAGGCTGAGCAAACAGTGTAGACCCAGATCAGATGCTGCAGAATGCAGCATCTGATCAGTGTCTGCAGTGTTTACAACTAATCCTTTTGTTTTGAGACAATAACAGCTGTTCAAATTTTAGGATAGTTACATGTTTGGTAAAGTGCCAAGGTGTGCAAATATTTAGGCTTAATACAGTATATTTTGGTGTACTCATTTACAGGATTATAATGCTATGGTTAAGCTGGTAGAAGACCTGGAGCAAATACCTCACAATAAAATCTGCAGCACAGTTCCTATACAGAATCTGTATGCCTTTGCTTTGAACAGGTAATGTATGACTGCTTCAGATTAAAAAGAACTTATGGGAAATGGGTGCCCTTTGTAGATTTGCTGCCATTTTTATACCCCACGGCATGATAATGGCAGGGTACATGGGCTTCCAGTACTTAGGGGCGTAGCCAGGAACTTATGAAGATGAAGCCTGCTAATAGAATCTCTGAAATTTCAGCCGAGGCACGGCATTTCCTACAAGACTGCATGTATGCCCAGCGAAGACTCAGATCAGCATGTGCATACACACATTCTAAGCCTGTGCATACAAACATTCAAAGCAGAACCTTTTGGATGTTTGGCTAATCAGCGCAAAGCAATAATTGATCAGCCTGCGCATACGCGCAGGCTGATCTGTCATTGCTCAGCAGTCATGTTGTCTTGTAGAAAATACTGTGCTCCAGCCCATTTGATGTCATCTGAACAAATTTTAGGTAAAAATAAGATTAAATTGCCAAATTTATGTTGAAGCCCTGCTTCATCTCTTCTGCCTGGCTACGTGCCTGGGGTATTATAGTTTCACAATGGTCGTCAGTATATCTGTCCTGCTGGTTGTCTGTCATATGTCGATCCATATTTTTGTTACCAGATGGTAGCTTGAAGAAATATCAGTGGATTTGCACCAACTTGGAAGGTGTGGGGAATGAGCTCTGATTTGGGATTGCTAATGGGCAAATTTTGTCAGTTTTTGACACAGGTTATGTGTCCGCTACATGATAGTAGTTTCACATTTTGATTAACAGTTTTTTGACTTCCTGTACACAAAACCCCTTCTGAAAAGATTATTGAATTATTTCTTTTTAGAAGTGAGAAAAAATGATTTTGACAGAACTGCCTCCCTTGAAAATGAGTCTCATCCCACTAAAACTTATGACCAGTATTGATGCAGATCAGGCTGCTCATCTGCTAATTAGATCAGGCTCTATGCTGTTTACCATAGTTACTAAGTATTGGGATAGACAGGCCTTGGCAAACAATGTAGACCCAGATCAGATGCCGCTGGAAGCGGCATCTGATCAGGGTCTACACTGTTTGCCACTCCAGCAGGCAGTAAAATGGACGTTCAAATTTTAGGACAAGTATGATAAGGAGTTTGTTTGTTTGTGTTAAGGTTCGGCAACATTCTTTCATGGAGATTGATCTTGAAATATTTTCTATGGTTATTCTCTCCCTTCAGTTGATTCAAGAAGGGCAGTTGTCAGTAACTGGGGAAAGAATGTGCACAATACTGGTTAACCACTTAGAGGGCTGAGCCTGCCCAGTAAAATTGTGGTTAGGTAAACACCATGCTGGACATGACCCCAATATGTTGACTTGGCCATAAAATCTCAACACAAACAAACAAACAAACAAATTCACACTCACTCTAAATGTTAAAATTTTATAGCTCTCAAAGATCTCTTTCTCCTGAATGCCTGGATAGATTTAGTTGATAATTGCACTGATGTTAGATAATATTCCAAGGTCATGGACTTCGAAAACTTTCATACACTAAATGTTAAAGTTTTTAAAAGATCTGTGTTTCTTGAATGCCTGAATAGATTTAGAGGCTGTTTGCTTTTTCAGGCTGCCAAAGAAACATGATCTGATTTTTTGTGTGTACTTAGATAAGGTGCTATTTTTTTTGCAGCCAAGAGCTTTTTATATTTTTCTTAGTTCTCCATGAAAAAAAAAAACATATGGACCATGCCATGCAAAACATTGTTTTGGGCATATGCGGACAGTGAAGGCCCAGATCAGCCTGCACAGCCACAGTCAGATACTGTCTGCTGACAGAATCATTGGATACTGCAGAATGTATGAATGGAGTGCAAAGGCCTGGATGATACTTTATGCAAGTATGGAATGATCTGAATCTGCGTATTTTGCACATATTGGAAGGCGCTTTTTTCGCTTGATGTGGTCCATATGTTGTGTGTGCATTACACGTGCATTGGTGAGAAATAAGTAAAATGAAAAATATACATCTGGGCTCAGTTGTTCAAAGCATTGTTAGCTTAACAAGCTCATAAGTGGTCAATGTTAACTGTTCTAGTAAGTACAATATCTAATTTGCTGATTCAAGAAGGGCAGTTGTCAGTTTCTGGTGAAAGAATGTGCACAGTACTGGTTAACTGCTTAGAGGACTAAGCCTGCCCAATCAACATGTAGTTAGGTAAACTGACTGCGCTCGACATGACCCCATTGGGTTGACTGGGCCGTAAAACCTCAACTCAAACAAACAAACAATATCTAATTCACAGGTAATTTGCTTAAGAAAAATGTGGGTAGCTTTTGCAAATGCAAAAGCTACTCACATTGTTTCAGTAAAAATATTAGCATAAATGCTATATTTAATGATCAAAGTTTTAACAATATGTTAATTAACAATGTTGTTAGTTTTGAACAACTGGGCCCTGGATACTTCTTTTATCTGGAATTCTGACATGGAGAGCAGGAGCACTACATAGTCATGAATATGATATGTCAGCAGACTCAAAGATTTGCTATGTAGCAGACATTACAGTTATTCTTTGTTGAATGTATATTAGAAAATATGTTGAATTATAATAATGTGTTTTATTGGTGTTTCAGGAGGAACAAAAATGGTGATAGAAAGAAGGCTTTAGATGTTATTTTAAAGGTACCAGTATAGTATTTATACTAAAATATGATCTTTTTCTTAGCTTCAGTTGATAATTGAGGCAATATTAATGATGGTTATACCCCCCTGTAAACTGTGTTATTTTTTAGGGTGGTGGGAGGGGATATTTTTATCCTGTTGTCTGTCCATCTTTCCATCTAGCAGTCTGTATGTCTGTAATGTTTTGGTTTTGGCTTTGTAACTTGCACAGAAATTTCAGGAATTTCATCATATTTTGTATAAATGTTCATATTTATGAGATGCTGCTTTTATAGAGGAAAAAAATAAATCATTTGCCTGTCCACAACACTTTGCTTTTTGCTGCATTATAATCTTGCCTAATATTTTAAGGAGGTGCTTCTTATGAGTGGAGAATTAAGGAAAATGTCAATAATTTTAGATGAAAAATGTCATCTAACCTTGAGCTAAGACTGTTGCCCTGTGAGTACTAAAGAATAAATAGAACGAATATTGTTTTAACTTAAGCATATGAGTCAACTGCGTACCTAATGATTTATCAGCACATTGTTTTTCGAGAATTTGTCTTGTTTTGGTCATTTCCATATTCAGGCCTATCTTGACAAGTTATAGAAAATTGTACACAGCTCTAAACAGTGAGAATTTTTTCAACCCAAAAACTATTGATATCGACTATAGTTATGCATGAAAACATATGTTGTGGATACTCATTAGAAGTGCCTTGAGTACCCACAACATACGTTTTCATGCAGATATAGGAAAAATATCTGGATGCTCCCCCCCCCCCCCCCCCCCCCCTCCACCACACCATTATCTTGAGCTATTTTTATGTCAGACAAATACTCTGTTTTTCTCAGCAAAAGGAGGTGTTCATTTCCATAAGTAGTCTTGCAGTAGTTACTATTTTAAACGAATGAACCACATCATGAGAAAATTTACCTTCCAGTATGAAATTTACATCCATGGAAGACGGATCAGCCTGCAAGGATACCTGTCTATGCAGTCAGATCAGACTTTTGCTGCCCACTCTTTGGATAGTTATATATCCATGATTTCTGCAAGCTGAAAGTGAGAACTGATCAGACTATGTAGATGTGCTGGCTGATGTGTCTATGCTTGGCACACAGTTTCAAAGATGTGGACAGTGGACAGTGGACATAATTATTCAGCTCTTTCTGATGTTGCAGTTAAAGTCAATGTATTTCCATATTTTTGAGGAAAAATTCCTATGCTGACGTTATAAAGGCTACAATTATGAAAAATACGCACACCAAAAGTATGCAAATCGATAAAGGCAATAAACATGATTTCAAAAGGTCTGTAAACAGTTGACTTGTCATGCATCACTTTTTGAACAGGTTTTTCAAAAATCCACCCTTTAAAATAGCAATGTCTGGGCAGACGGATGGGTGTTGGGCAGGCATCAGGCCTTGGGTGGGCATTGGGCGGCATCCAAGGTTTACCTTTTGTTTTGGTTAATCTTTTTGAAAAACCCGTCTATAATGGCATTAGGCGTTTTTTTTGTTTGAAATTGGAGTAAAATTTTAAAGACATTTTTTGGAAACATCATCATTTAAGTCAAAGGAAATCTTAAATTTTGAGAATTTATGCTCCCTTTTGCTGTTAATAACTCCATTACTTAACTTAGAAAACTTATTTGACTTTTGTGTTTTTTTCTTTTAGCTTAAGTCTCATGTAGCTTTTCATGAACTTTACTTCTGCCAGGTGATGCGTAGCATTGTTAAGAATTTGTAGAAATACATGGATTTGAATGTCAACACCACAAAGTGTCAAATAATTATGTCCAGTGACTTTATACTTTCCCATATTGTGACTCTTTTTTGTCCACACAGGTGATTGAACAGACGGACACTCCAGTACCTGACCTTTTGTGCCTAGCTGGAAGAATTTATAAAGATTTCTTTGTCGACTCAAACTATGAAGATAATACTGCACTTGAAAACGCTATCCTTTGGTAAATGTTTGCTTGTTTTCTTCCTTTTTGAGAATTTCTGGCTGATCTGCATAGCACAATCAGTAGTGCATCTGACTGCAAGTTTAAATACTTGCACAACTTTCGTGGAGATTGATTATAGGGATCAAACATGGTTTTTCATGCATTAACATTCGCCAGGTCCTGAGGGAGGAGTTGAAAAACGAGGCCGGGGGCTGCGGTTTTCAACACCTCCCTAGGGACCTGGCAAATGTTAATGCACTGAAAAACCATGTTCGATCGCTATTATTGTATAAAAACTGAAAACATTTGCTACATTTCGCGTTATTTCTTGCACTACTTTGTTTTGCCTTTTCACCGATGTCTCATGTACGCAGTTTCCATGGACTATGCTTGTTCTAGGGCCGGGCAGTACACATCTCGTAACGGCAGCAAATCTGTGGCCCCGGTACGATCATATTGAAAGTTGTGTAGCTGTGCATTAGCAGCGCGTGAATTGCCTTGTTAATACATGGCTTTTCGCCGCTTATTGCACGGCTGTTAATAATGTGTGACACTGCTTTTTATGCAATAATATTAAATAATTTCTAGGTCATTCTTTCCCATAACTGATTAGTGTTTGTGTGCGGTGCCGTGTGTACATTCATGTGTGTGTGAGTGTTTCAAAAGGTATGCATTTGTAAAAGGGATTTATGTCTCCCATAGCCCAGATTATTTCAGAATCATAAATTTTGGTTCTGCATTAGAAGAATTGTTTAACTTTATTTAACAGAGAAAAATTGTTTTCTGCTAAACTGAAAAACTCTCCGTCACATTACCAGCATTTTAGTGAAGCTTAGTGGGTACCATACCCAATCCAGAGCTATGCCATATGACATAGCTCCAAATAAGTGGGGTATCCATCAGATATTTTTCTTATTTTCTCCATGAAAACATATGTTGTGGGTACTCATGAGTACCCACAACATATGTTTTTGTGGAGAAATAAGAAAAATATTAGTACTTTTTGGATGAAAAAAGCACCTTACCTGGTGACCTGGAGGTATGATATGAAACTTTTTCTGTTATATTTCAGGTACAGAAAAGGATTTGAAATCCAGCCGAATGAATATGCTGGTATTAATCTTGCAACCTTGTTAGTGATCTCAGGGAAAGATTTTGGAAACTGTACGGAACTCAAAAGAATAGGTGAGCCTTCACATATCTTCTCTTCTTTTCTTCAGCGGGTACTGCAGTCAAACCTCAATGGCTCGAACATCTTTGGGACCATGGAAATTCATTCGAGACATGGGTAGTTTGAGCCTCTGAGGGTTAATCATGGCACCAGTTCAGGAAGCAAATAGCGATAATTTAGGGAAATCTTTTCGATTTTCAACACAATGATTGTATGTTGAGTGTACTCATTAGAAATGCCTCAATGAGGCAATTCTAATGAGTACACACAACATACAATTCCATGATAAAATAAGAAAAAATTATTAAATATTTGTTTTCTTGAGCTATTGGAAGAATTTTGTAGGGACTGAAAATAGAGTTCCAATCATTCACAGTAAACGAGCCATCCGTGTTCGAGCCATTGAGGTTATACTGTATATGACAAAGAAAAAAATGATGCCCACTGAGAGCAGAAGCAACATTTTCCAACAGTAAACAAACTGGATGCTTGTATCTTGCAGTCTGCATATCACATAGGGGCCCTTTTTTCACATTGCAGCAGTCAGGCACCATAGTGCAGTCTGTGGATTTGACTGCAGATCAAGGGATCGTAAATTCAAACCCCAGCTCGGCCAAATAATTTTCATGGAGATTGAACATGAAATAGTTTCTATGGCCGTTCTCTCCATTTGGACTGATTCAAGAAAGGCAGTTGTCAGTTACTGATGAAAGTATGTGCACATGTACTTAGAGGACTAAGTCTGCCCAGTAACAGTGTGAATAGGTTAACCCTTAAAGCGCCAGTCACAACTGCAGCAGAAGACATTTTGAAATATTTTTTTTTTTAATTTTTCAAAGAAAACAAGTCTTGATATTTCATGTGAATCGTCTGCTTGGCAGACGATTAACATGAAATATCAAGACTTGTTTTCTTTGAAAAATTAAAAAAAATAAAAAAAAAATGTCGCCTACTACAAATTTTGCTTGGCGTTTTAAGGGTTAAATGACTGCTTTTGACATGACCCTTATGGGTTGAAATGACCATAAAATTTCAACTTTAACAGATAACCCCATTGCAGCACAAATATAATTGATGCACAACACATGAAAAGGGCCCTTATGCTGCATAAGCGCAGGCTGATCTGGGCCTTCGTTGTCCACTTACAGAATCAGTGGATACTGTAGTATATGTCAACTGACAGAAAATGTCCCGATTATACTGCACAGATGCACACTTTAATCTGGACCTACATTTTCTGCAAATTCCATAAGGGCCCATTTGGTGCATTACTCATCATTAATGGCTTTTTCGGACATATGTGGGTAGCAAGGCCCAGATCAGCTTGCCCTTACATTTTTGCCTGCTCATAAGTGCAGCCTGAACAAGGCCTTCACTATCCACCCTTTGTTCAGAATTTTTAGCTTTTACTGCTCACTGGGCTTATTCAGTAGATGACAGAGTGACAGTGTTTTCCTTATTTTTTGCCAGAAAATGGACATTGATCCTTAGGAGACAATTTGCAAGTAATGTCAGAGCCTATTTTCTGTAAAAATGTAGGAAAATATTTCAAAATGTCATCTGCTGAAATTTTTACCAGTCATGCAGAGTGTGAAGTTCTATAGAATATATCAGCATGCAGCCAACTCACTGATCCAACTGATGTGCTCCATAGTGCAAGAAGGCCACATTTTTTTTGTGTCGCTTGCGTAGCATGGCAGACACATAGTAATCATGTCCGTTGTCTGCATCACACTTTTCGTTCACGCTAAATAAATTTTGAAGGGTACATTGATTTCATTCAAAGTCTGCAGAAGTTTACATCACTGTAAAATACCAGTCAAGTTTGATATTGTAATCATCCACCAAATTTTGGCTGAGTTATGACCCTTTTTCGACATAGTTTTTGTTGTTGGGTTAAGATATTGATTTCTGTTCAAGAAGATTTGAAGGGATGCATAGATTTCAACAGAAGTTTGCAGAAGGGCACATCATTGTAGAATACAGGTCAAGTTCGATATTGGTAATCATCCGCAAAATTAGGTTGAGTTATGGCCCTCTTTGATCCTTTTCTAACTTAGTTTCTGTTGTTGTGTAGATATTGGTTTCCACCACGGCTCACAAGGTTCCAGGTTCAAATTCCACTGGAGGCAGAATTCAGCTCATGTCTATGGTGCTTCATTGCACAGAGTCTTTCATTATCACCCTTCCATTGTTTTAATGTTGAAAGGGATGTAAAACACCAACCCATCATCATCAGTGGCTGATTTAGATCTTTACTGTCTGCATATTCTGCAAGTGCACATGTTCTCATGGCACAGGTTAGTTTCAAAACTATAAGTAAAGACACCAAGGAAATGCCACCATCATGAAGCACAGTGCTCTTGAGGCATCAGGCCCCAAGGTTATAAAACTTTTTTTTCATGCTCAACTCAGCTGAGCATGAAATTTTCTCTGCTAATAAATATGAAAATGCCAACAATAGTTGGCATTTTCATATTAATTAGCAGAGAAAATTTCATGCTCAGCTACATTAAGCAAGTAAGAATTTGTAATTGTTTAGTGATTTGTGATTTATTAGCAGGACAAATTTCATGCTTGAGCATGAAAAAAGTTTTATAACCTCAGGGCCAGATGGAGGAGAGATGAGGAACAAATAAGGACAAAACAAATGCATGAAACCATGACATACAGCAACAGAAGAACTGCCTTGGAACAGTCAGTAGAAAAACTACTGAGTGGCTTAAACCAGTTTTATTCACGCAAAACCTCATCCTTAATTCTAATGCAGCCCTAAAGTACAAGCATATGTTCAGTCAGTATAGGTTACCTCATCTGTGAACTAACACAGTGAAACACATATGCTCACTAAAACTGTGATGAAACAAAGCAAAGCTATGGTGATCTGAAGCCAGAACACATGAAAACTGCAAACAGGACCACAGTGGACCTCATCATAGACATTGGTAGTCAGGTGCCAAATATTTGTCATCTCAACATGAATTAAATTGTTGAAAGGGACATAAAACATTGAACCATCATCATTACAACAGTAGTAAATATCTTTTTCTTGTAATTCACACTGTTCTGTGTATGTTAACTAGGTCTCGTTTTGAACAATCTAATTGGTAAGAAAGGCAGCCTTCAGACTCTGACTGACTATTGGGATGTGGCGACATTCTTTGAGATCTCTGTTCTTGCTCAGGATTATGGGAAGGCAGTACAAGCAGCAGAATGTATGTTTAAACTTGAACCACCATACTGGTGAGTAACTGATCAGAATTATTCATCACATCATACAAAAAATGTCATATGGTTGCAAATGTATACATAATTAAGATGAGGCTGTCAGATATTTTATTACATATTTTCTTGAGGGAAACAGATACACTTTTAGGGAAAGTCACTCCATTCAAATTATTTGCTGCCCTTCTAAAAAGGGATCTACTCTAAAAGGAAAGAATATGCTTCCCCTGTGAGAAAACTCTTTCCTTTTAGTGTAGACCCCTTTTCAGAAGGGAGAAATAAACAGTATGACAGAGTTGCCTCCCCTAAAATTGTATCTATTCCCCATAATATCAGTTTATTCTAAATTCAAACTTATTTTAATTCATTTCCTGTTAAAATTAAAGTAATATGTTTTTCACAGGCAATATTTTCACTTTGGTAATGCATGAAATTTTGAATATTGCACGTCACTTAACATCATCCTGCTTCAGCAGCTGGCCAGAGGTGAAAGTCACAGAGAAATTTTTAAATTTTTGTTATGACTTTTTTAGCAAGCAGCAGTGACATAGGGATCACTTCTGGGGGGTGTTGGCATTGGCGTTGTTGGTATCAACAATGTTAAGTCTGTGTATTTAGCTCCGTTTCTCAAACACCAAGGCTTCTAGGCTAATGAAACTTCATATCCTATCTGCCATGATGGGCCCTGCCTTGTGCTGTAGACTGTCTCTGACTTCGACCTCTTTCATGCTTTGCTGAACATTTAGTCTGCATTTTGCTCCATTTTTTGAACACCATCAGCATTTGCAACATAGCCATTCCACAATTTTTTTGTGTGAAACCTAGATGTTGGCACCAGTTAGGTATACATGAACCCTCTTTACCTGCTCATGTTTGTGATATTTGGGCCCAGTGAAGTCTTCAGTTAGCCTGTGCATCAACAGAGTTATATCAGAGTATTGTTCATGTGTCGGTGCCTTGGATTCTTGGCTCTCTGCAGAGCACCCAGCAAAATCTTATCAGACTGTGTGGATGTACAGGCTGATCAGAGTCTTCCCTGGGCACACATATCATAAAGTACACTCTTTCATATTGCAGCTCATATTGGCGACACCTTGTGAAAACGTGTTATCGGGCATATGCGGACAGTGAAGGCCCAGATCAGCCTGGGCATCCGTGCAGTCTGATCAGGGCCTTCAGTGTCCACTTACTGAATCATTGGATACTACAGAACATATGAATAGAGAGCAAAGGCCCAGATGATACCTTGCACATGTGCAGGATGATCTGAATCTGTGCATTTTGCGCATGTTCAAAGGCACTTTTTCGCTTGACATGGCCCATATATACTGGTATTTCAGGTACCTCAAATCAACATTAGGAAATATACAGCTGATCAACAAGTTCAGGAAAACTAACAACCAGGAAAACACACCAGTAAGCAAAAATAGAAAAAATAAAATGCATAAATTAGTATAGATGAAAACTGCAACACTGTTAAGGTCATTAAAATGACTGGTAAAGAAAAAATGCAGAGCAGTCAGGTGAATAAAAGAGAGTGGAAACTATGCAGCTTAAAGCCGCAGACAGCCAGGAAAGTGCAGTAGTAGGTATTGCAGAACAAACTGAAAAATATTAAGCTTAGAACTATTAAACCCTAGGGCAAGTTTTACAGCTATGAACTGCATACTGGTCAGTATGCAATTCATAGCTGTACAATTTCCCCAAGGTCAGTGACCAGTTCACAGCTGTACAGTTTCCTCAAGGTCAGTGACCAGTTCATAGCTGTACAATTTCCTCAAGGTCATTGACCGGGTCATAGCTGTACAATTCCCCCAAGGTCAGTGACCTGGTCATAGCTGTACAATTTCCCCAAGATCAGCGACCAGTTCATAGCTGTACAATTTCCTCAAGGTCAGTGACCGGGTCATAGCTGTACAATTTCCCCAAGGTCAGTGACCTGGTCATAGCTGTACAATTTCCCCAAGATCAGTGACCAGTTCATAGCTGTACAATTTCCCCAAGGTCACTGGCCAGATCATAGCTGTACAATTTTCCCAAGGTCAGTGACCGGGTCATAGCTGTACAATTTCCTCAAGGTCAGTGACCAGTTCATAGCTGTACAATGTCCCCAAGGTCAGTGACCAGTTCATAGCTGTACAATTTCCCCAAGGTCAGTGACCTGGTCATAGCTGTACAATTTCCTCAAGGTCAGCAACCAGTTCATAGCTGTACAGTTTCCCCAAGGTCAGTGACCGGGTCATAGCTGTACAGATTCCTCAAGGTCAGTGACCAGTTCATAGCTGTACAATTTCCCCAAGATCAGTGACCAGTTCATAGCTGTACAATTTCCCCAAGGTCAGTGACCAGGAGTATACACAGCTTAGAGCTGCAGAAAAACCTGGAAAAAATCATTTATAGCTGCAAAGCAACCATGGCTTAGAGCTGCATAGCAGCTGAAAAAACATACAGTTTAGAGCAGTATAAAGTATAACCTCAATAGCTCGAACACCGATGAAATGGAAATTTTTCCTATTTTATCATGAAAATGTATATTGTGTGTACTCATTAGAATTGCCTCATTGGAGTGATTCTAATGAGTACATACAACATATCATTATTTTAAAGAATATCGAAAAGACATCCATATCTTATTCCCAATTGTCTCCTAATCTGGTGATATGATTAACCATCAGCGGCTCGAACTACCCAAAGATGTTTGATCCATTGAGGTCCGGCTGTAGTAAGCAGGAATACATATAGCTTAGAGCTACAGAGCAACCAGAAAAAGAAAACTATGCAGCTCAGCGCTGCATAGTAAATAGAAATTAGCATGGCTTAGAGCTGGAGAGTAGTCAGAAGAAATAATAGAGCTAAGGAAGAACACAGAGCTGCAGAGCAGCCTAAAAAAAAAACACAAAACAAAAAAACAACAACAAAAAAAACCCCAAAAACATGCTTTTGCAGGGAGAGCTACATAAACATCAGGGCCCAGCTAACGATGTCATTAGTTAACGAGTCGTTAAAATTTACATTGAGTGATACGCAAATATGCTGAAATTTTTTGCTGAAAAAATGTGAGTAGCTATTGCAGTGCAAAAGCTACTCACATTTTTTCAGCAAAAAATATCAGAATATTGTGTATTGAATCTGCTAAAATAGTTAACTAAGTGACCCTTAACAAGCTTGTTAAGCTAACAACGCTTTGAACAACTGGGCCCAGGAAAATACTTGAAGTAAAAAGATACAGGACAAAGAAGTACACTTTCAGTTCAGTTAGTGCTAACAGAAGAAATGAATTTATACTAAGAACAACCTGGCCTCAAGAAACTCTGCCTAATGACATGTAAACAGTTACACCATCAGATGAGTTGAAAAGTATGTCTGCCAAAGACCTTAGTTGTTCTCAAGCATGATAGAACTGAACTTTTCGAAGCTAAATAGTGAATGCCTTGACCAGCTTGTGCAGATCAGTGAAATTTTCAGGTCTAAGCCGTCTTTGTTTACATATGACATTAGGCTGGTTTTGTCATGATCTGACATCATCATCTCCAGATATGGTGATAATTAAGATGATAATTTGGCATAATTTTTGTTGTTTTTGTATGCAAAAACAACAAAAGTTATGCCAAATTATCAAAATATTTCTTTTGGGTAGTCATGGAATTGCAACAGTGTGGCAATTCCAGCGAGTACCCACAAGATATGTTTTTATGCAAAAACAAACAACAAGAATTATCTTCTGAAAAATCTGTTTATCTGAGATGTGGGTTAGTATGAAAGCTGTTACATTTGAAATAGATAACCTTGGTAACACATTGTATCAAAGCTAAAGCAAGTTAAAAGATACCTGTGCCACCTATGCAGCCAGCAAAAGCCTAGATCAGCCTGCCCATCCACATGATCAAGTTCAAGGTCTGTGCCATTGGGCAGATTTTACAAAGCCCATATCTTGAGTGTGCAAAATTACATAGACTGAGATCAGCCTGCTCAAATATGCAGGCTGATCTGTTTGTGCATTTTGCATATGTGTTAAGGTATGTGTTTGCTTGCCATGTATTGTTTATCCAACTTGTGCTATGTATGCAGAAGTTATTACACACTGTGGAAAAATGGAAGCAGATAACGGAGATGAGAAATTTTTAAGGTGACCATGGGGACAAATTTACATTGTTACTTAGGATTACTTTGTTACATAGACTCCATCTAAAGTTGGAATATTTACTATGTTTCATTCAATCCAGTGAAAGTTTCATTTTATTGAATTGCATAATATTGAATGATTTTCAGTAGAATGTAGGATTTAACACTTAACTTGTCCAGTAAAAATTCAGCGGAAGACATTTTAAAGTATTTTTTTTTTTCATATTTTTCTCAGAAAATAAGTTGTGACATTTTGTGCAAATTTTCTCCTTAGGAGACAATTTGCATTAAAAGTCAAAGTCATTTTTCTGGGAAAATATGAAAAATATTTTAAAATGTCTGCCGAAACAGCCCAGAGAGTTGTATAGGTCAACCAGTAGTCATCTACTACAGCTTAAGGTGACTGGATATGCCTCTAAGGGAGAGTACTCTTAGCTGAAAAGTTTTGCATTCTCCTTGAAGGGAAACTACTCCAATAGAAAAGAATTTGTTCCCCTTGTAAATAGGTCCCTTCTCAAAGGGAATACTAATAAAGAAAAACATATGCTACCCATATAGTCCCCCTGTCAAAAGGGAAGGAAATACTTACAGGTCAGAGTGATTTCCCTTAGAAGTGAGTGTCCATCTTAACCGTTACCTCTCTCTGGGCAAATTCAGCAGACAACAAATTTATGATATTTTGATTTTTTGGTAGAAAATAGGCTTTGACATTTCATGCAAATTGTCTTCTAAAGAAACAGTTTGCATGAAATTTCCAATCCTATTTTCTGAGAAAAAGTAAGAAAAATAGTTTCAAATGTTATCTGATATTTTTACCCTCGGAATTTCATGCAGCAATTTGCATGAAAAGCCAAAGTCTGTTTTCTAGGGAAAATGTAACAAAATGTTCTGGAAAAGAGGAGAAATTGCTCTTCAGGAGCAATTTCTCCTCTTTTCCACAATATTAGAAAAAATATTTCAAAAATGTTGTCTGCTGAAAGTTTTACCAAGCATGCTAAGCTTTGAATAAATATCAGCAGTCATCTGCTAAGAGTCATCTTCAGCAACATGGTCAATTTCTAGTTGCAGCTCTTTAATTTCTGGATGGAGTTCTTCATTGAAGCCACCAAGTCCGATGTCTCAGCTGCCTGGTACCCGGTAAGTAATAGACCAAAAATATAATACTCACACAACCCACTCAAACTGTGTTGATGGAGGTGGTCTTATTGACTTCTTTTTTTTTTTTTTTTCCATTAGAAATACATGTGTTTATAGCTTTGATAAGATGCTGTTGCCAATAAAAAATTTTGATACACATGTTTTTGGCACTTCTCCATAAAACCATTTATTGTGGAGTTTGTTGTTGGAATTGTACAAGATCCTGGAGGGGACATTTCTTTTCCAATATTTAGCCGAAAAGAAATCAAAACGATAAAAGTAGATTAGAAATGAAGACAAAAACTATGTCATTTAAATGATTACCAATAATATGAACAGTCTTGGTAAAGGTCCACTAGATAAAACTACATGTACATACCAAATGTCAAAGGCCTAGATCATCTAGTTTCACACATGAAGATTTTCAAAGTTTTTCCCCATACAAGTTTATGTAAGACAAGAGATCTCCGAGACGGAGCCGTTTAGAGCCCAGGGCCATAGTTTGAACAATCTTAGTAAAAGCCCTTTAGCTGAAGGTACATACTATATATCAAGGTCTTGGCCTTCTAGTTTTCTGTCAGATATATGGAGGCTCCATATGAAATTTGGCTTTGTTTGGTCCAGTGGTTTCTGTGGAGAAGACGTGAAGAGTGTAGATGACAGACAACGACAGACTGGGAAATGATGGACAGGTGACAGAGCCTGCCTTCACTATAAGCTCTTTTATGAGCCTAAAGGCTCAGATGAGCTAATAATATTTCATTCATGATTTGCCTCTTTGTACTCATGGCATTTCCTTGTACAGCCTAATTCAGGGATTATCAGCTTTTGAAAGTGAGTGAGGAAGGACAGAAACTTACTTGGCTGTGCTTTCAAATTACTGATGCTTTCTCTTTGGATTCAGTGAACAATGTGTACTTGTATGATATGTATTACTGGAAAAATGTTTATTTACAAAATCTGTAAAATGATAGACAATCACACTTATGTTTTTCAAAAGCAGTAATAAGGTTTCTGGGATTATGTAGTTTTATCTAATGGATCTTTATCAAGATTGTTCACATTATTACTGTAGGATACAGAGACCACAGGTTTTTCAAACTGTACTAACTACCATACCCATACTTTCATTCTTTAAAATGTTACCATAAGCTTGCTCAGAAGAATTAGTCTGCAGTGAGCTACAGGACCATTGGTCCCCTGGTTTTATAGTTAAATGGAACCATGTTCTGCCACAGTTTGTTACAATAGTGTGAATGCCTTTTTTTTTTCTTTACATTCACCAATATTTCATGGAATTGCTGGACAAGGATATTTTGAGTGTGTAAGTGTAAATGTTTTTGCAACCCCCACCCCTAAAAATATTTACTGGCTTAACTATCCGGATACAGCTATAAACAGAGTCTTCTGAGAAGCCATTATCCCATTCATGCCAAAGTTTCTTAAGTGGTCTCTTCTGTCATTGAATTTGGATGCATCCATTGTTACTAAGGCTGGCGGGATTAATCAGATAATTGATTAATTGATCGATAAATTCCACAAAAATGACTATCATTACAGATTTGCTAATACTTGATCATTTGATTTCTCTGTTTGTTACTTTACAGTATTTACCCTTAGTATTCAGAAAACTCAACTCCTTATCATACTTTATCTAAAATTTAAACATCCAATTTACTAACCGCTGTTGTGTCTAAAATCGCTGGATGAGTGGCATACAGTGTAGACCCTGATGAGACACTGCATTTGCAGTGTCTCATCTGGGTCTACACTGTTTGCTCAGGCCTATCTGACAAAATACATACAATAAAGTATAACATATGAAAGGGTCATGCTCAAATAGGTAAAATTAAGATCAAATCTTCAGTGATTACTAATCGATTATCAATCACAATGGCAGGACTGATAATCGATTATCTTTTCAGCTCTGATTAGCCAGCTGTAATTGTTACCAATAGGGATGTCATGTAACCAAGGCAGAATAGCAAATAATGTAGATCCTAATGAGACAGCTCATTAGGAGCCATTTCATCTGGATCTGCACTGTTTGCAAAGGTATTTGTTTTGATCTGAAGAACTGAAAATTATATTATCTGAAATGAACTTTCAAACTTTTATTTTCTTAACAGGTTCTAGTCCTGGAGCCAACAAAAGTATATATGCCAAGCTACTTACAAGTGAATGATGATGATGATAATAAGGTAAGTTGAAATGTTAAAGTATGATTCTAACACAGTTTACCTATATGGAAAATGGCAAGAAACTGTTATAGTCTGCAACAAAGTCACTGGGTGTAAGACCGTAACACAAAGAGTCGCCTGCCTTGTCAAGTCCGTTCCCGAGATCATTCGTCATCTCCTTGACAATAGATGATGTAACGTTTTCTTGCTTCAGATATGTTCTAAAAAACAGGTAAATACATGTGCTGCAGTTAAAAATGTCAGCAGTATTCCTGCAAACAATGGCTGAAGGTTGAGAGAATCTGAAGGAAAAACATCATTTTCATTGACTATTGGTGTGTTAGAATCAAAATAGATCAAGGCGGCTTTGGTGGCTTAGTCGGATGTACGTCCGACTGGTTTTCAGGAGATCACAGGTTTAATTCCCACTGGGTCCAGCAACATTGTTTCATGGAAATTGATCATGAAATACTTTCTGCTGTCATTCTATCCCTTCCACTGATTCAAGAAGGGCAGTTAGCAGTTTTTGGCAAAAGAATGTGCACAAGTACCATTTAGAGGGCTAAACCTGTCCAGCAAAAGTGTGGTTAGGTAAACAGACTTAGTTCGACATGACCCTAAATGGTTGACTGGGCTATAAAACCTCATCTCGGTCAATCAAAATAGATCAACTCTAGTATGTGGTTTGTTGAGAATTGAATCGCAGTTCAACTCACTTGATCAACTGTACAACTTCAGACACATTCGTTTTATTCTATCTCTTCAAAGCAATCCCCTTTACAGAATCACACCTGTAATATTGATATTCATGCGCAGAAAGCTTGAAAGTAGTCCCACTTTGATACTTGTCTCAGACACTGATATACTGCACTTCCTAAGGAACTGTTAGTGTTAAATCCCTTCCAGACAACATAGTAAATAGGAAAAAATCACTTAGATCTGGTGAGTAAGGTGGATAATTGATACAATCACTTCTTCTTGATTGAAAGAGTCTACTACTACTGACCACTTGGTGCAAAAAATTATCAATATTTCTAACAGATCAGAAGCTATGCCCATTGTTGCTAACTGACCACAGATAGACTGAAGGACAGAAAGACAGACTTACAAGACTCACACTCCAGAAGTTAACCTTACAGTTGGGCGGTT
Organism: Anodontia alba; assembly: GCA_964016985.1. Taxonomy (NCBI): domain Eukaryota; kingdom Metazoa; phylum Mollusca; class Bivalvia; order Lucinida; family Lucinidae; genus Anodontia; species Anodontia alba. The sequence goes on along the minus strand of OZ024824.1, from coordinate 41,258,405 downwards.
GACTTTTCTGTGGGTCATGCAATTACAATGTTTTTTCAATGATTTCAGTCTGTGAGATTATGGAATGTATGCAGGAATGACAATCTGCAGCATGAATGGGTTTTTCCTCTGGCAGCAATCAAAGGAGTCAGGTGAGCAATTGTTTTATCTGATTATAAATTTCTGAACTTTAAGCTGAATATTAAGACTGAGATGTTACTTGTAGAAGGATTAGACTCTTGCCTATACTGATAGCAGAGGTCTGGCTTAGACTACAGTCTGCCCAGTCTGATCAGGGACCGTGCAGTACTTTACAGAAAATGCACCTACAGTAGATTCTGTTTGTAAAGATGACAGCAAAAATGAGGCTGCTGTCTGCTGTTGGCCATGTCATATGATAGCCATACTTGGGCTCAAACCCAGGACCCTTGAAATACCATTTGGATACTCAACCGACAATTATCTGTCCACTACTATCACATTTACCCCTGCTTAAAAAGATTCATCCTCGAATATTCTCGGGACCACGCTGGCCCAATACATGCACGTATTGATGCTCACAGCCCTAACTATGGACCTGCACATGGGCCATCAAATGTCACAGGGGGAGAAAAATGTACAGCCATACCATATCTGTTCATCAGTATGCATCCTTTAATTCTGTAAATGGAATTTAGATAAAACTATATAAAGTATATATCCTGATCAGAGTGCTTGAATGGGCATACAAGAGAAGAGTGTTGGGTTTTTTTTTACTTATGCTGTATCATTTTTTAGAAGAGTGTTTTTCTTTTTTCTTTTTTTTTTTTTTTTTTTTCTCATGCTGTTCCTCATTTTGCCGGCCTCATTGGCTCAGCTGGATGCGCATCCGTCTGGTGATCAGGAGGTTGTGGGTTTGACCCCTGCTGGGTCGGCAACTTTTTTTCGTAGAGATTGATCATGAAATATTTTTTATGGTCATTCTCTCCCTTCTGCTGATTCAAGAAGGGCAGTTGTCAGTTTCTAGCAAAAGAAAGTGCACAATACTGGTTTACCCCTTAGAGGACTAAGTCAGCCCAGTAAAAGTGTGCTAAGGTAAAACTGACCATGCTCAACATGACCCATTTTGGCTGACTGGGTTGTTAAACCTCAACGCAAACCATGTATCAAAAAATATCAACACTTTTGGTTTGAAAAAAAGTGCCTATGACTCATTATTTGACAAAGCTTAGTCTGTTTTGCATTGCAGTTTATACAAGAGGGATGTGAGGGCTGTGTTCTTGTATGTCATGGAGAATTCTGATGATTTCCACATGTTTTTCTCATCAGAAATACAAAGACAGTTGTAAGTATTTACCAGAGCTTTATATTCTTAACATATTTATGTTGAGTGGACTCATCTACCACAACTGTTTGGACCAGTCTGTTTCCAGTAGCAGGGTTCCTGGTTAGTTTTATTATTACTAAGTTTTATAGAAATTTCTGTAGTTAATGCAAACAGTGGATACCCTCATCAGATGCCACATTCTGAGGCATCTGTTCTGGGTCTGCACTTTTTGCCAGTTACACTTTTCGGGGTTTTGCATCTAAATTGGGTTAATATCAGAATTTATTATACCCCAGTATATGAAATGTGCCATGCAGTGTAGTGTATGGTTTTCCTCATTCTATCTGTTTGTCTGCCTGTCCAAATGTTCATATATCAATCTGTATGCAATGTCAAGCCATATTGTTACAGAACGAAAAAGTTAATGCCACTGATTTGTTTAGCCTGCAGCAGGATTAGGGTTAAATGGACCAAGTCATAGCTCCAGATAAGAGACTTCTTGCAGCTGAAAAGTATTCATATATTTCTTATTATACCCCCGACATACGAAGTATGTGGGGGTATATAGTTTTCGTTTTTCCGTTCATCCGTTCGTTCATTCGTACGTACGTTCGTTCATTCGTCTTTCCGTCACAGGGTCAAAGTTTTTGCGTTAAAGTTTATAAGACCTCATATTTTGAGGACCCTTTGATGGATTTCATTCATATTTGGCATGATGGTAGATATAGGTCTAAAGCTTTTATCAGCACTATCCCCACCCCAGGGGTGACCTTGGGGTCAAGGTCACGGACTTAGAATTTTCATAAAAAAGTCAAAGTTTTTTGTGTTTAAGTTTATATAGCTATATCATCAAGACCCTTTAGGAATTTCATTTATATTTGACATGTTGCTAGATATCGGCCTAGAGTCTTACTCTGCATGATCCCCACCCAGGGTGTGACCGAGGTCAAGGTCACGAACTTAGAATTTTCATATAAAAGTAAAAATTTTTGCGTTTAAGTTTATATAGCCATATCATCAAGACCTTTTGTTAAATTTCAGTATTCCCTAATTGAAAGGTCCAGCGGATATAGCTATCAGCAAGGAATCTGTTCGTCTGTCTTTCCATCCGTTGAAGCATTATTCGTTCATACTTTATTTTTGTCTTAGGGTCAAAGTTTTTACGTTAAAGTTTATAAGACCTCATATTTTGAAGACCCTTTGATGGATTTCATTCATATTTGGCATGATGGTAGATATAGGTCTAAAGTTTTTATTGGCACCATCCCCACCCCGGGGGTGACCTTTGGGTCAAGGTCACGGACTTCCAATTTTCATAAAAATGTCAAAATTTTTGTGTTTAAGTTTATATAGCTGTATCATCAAGACCCTTGCAGAATTTCATTTATATTTGACATGTTGCTATATATCAGCCTAGAGTCTTACTCTGCATGATCCCCACCCCGGGTGTGACCGAGGTCAAGGTCATGAACTTAGAAGTTTCATTTAAAAGTAAAAGTTTTTGCTTTTAAGTTTATATAGCCATATCATCATGACCTTTTGTTAAATTTTATTATCCCCTAATTGAAAGGTTGAGCGGATATAGCTATCAGCAAGGAATCTGTTTGTCTGTCCATCCATCCGTTGAAGCATTATTCGTTCATACTTTATTTTTGTCTTCGGGTCAAAGTTTTTACGTTAAAGTTTATAAGACCATATATTATGAAGAGCCTTTGATGGATTTCATTCATGTTTGGCCTGATGGTAGATATAGGGCTTAAGTTTTTATCAGCACCAACCCTATCCCGGGGAATAACCTTGGGGTCAAGGTCACGGACTTAGAATTTTCATAAATAAGTCAAAATTTTTGTGTTTATGTTTATATAGCTATACCATCAAGACCCTTTGAGCAATTTCATTTATATGTTACATGTTGATAGATATAGGTCTAGAGTTTTACTCAGCATCATCCTTATCCTGGGGTATGACCTTGAGGTCAAGGTCACAGACTTAGAAATTCATATAAAAGTAAAAAAAAAATTGCATCTAAGTTTATATAGCTATATTATGAAGACCCTTTTGTTGGTTTCATTAATATTAAGCATGATGGTATATATAGGTCTAAAGTTTTTCTCAGCACCATCCCCAAGCTGGGGCATGGCTTTTAAGTCAAGATCACAGACTTTTCATACACATGTCATTTTTGCTTATATTATAAAGACTGATTTCACTGGTATATGGTGATAGTTATAGGGCTAAAGTTTTATTTAGCTCAATCCCTGCACCTATGCCTGACCTTTGAGGTCAAGGGCTTCATATTATGTGTGATTGAATTTTTTCAATGTTATAACATATAGCATACAACTGCCATCTCCAGAGTCAAAGCTACATACTTTGTGCTCTTTAAAAAGTGGCGGTAGCGCTGGTCGGGGTATACGTGCCCCACTGGGCACTTTGTCTAGTTTCTCCATAAAAACATATGCTGTGGTACTCATTCATTTGAAGCGCATCTAATGAGTACCCACAACATATGTTGTTTTGAAGAAATAAGAAAAATATTAAATGAATACCCCCTCTTATCTGGAGCTATGCTGAACCTAGTGTAATGTCTTTGAGCATATTTGGACAGTGTAAGCCGAAATCAGCAGATACATCAGATTGTTAAATGCTGTAGAAAACATTTATGACCCAAGATGAAACTGGATCCATAGGTTGGTCTGCTGATCAGATATCCTTTAATGCTTAACATGCTGGGTAAAAATTCCAGCAGATAATATTTTCTTATTTTTCCCAGATAATAGGATATTTCAGTTCATGCAAACTGTCTCCTGGGGAGACATTGCATGAACTGTCAAAAGCCTATTTTTTTGGGAAAATATAATCAATTTGTCATCTGCTGAATTTGCCCAGAGGGTGGTAATGTTTAACCCTGGTCCTGCTGATCCCAGATATACCCTGCCTTTGCAAACAGTGTAGATCAAGATCAGTTGGCTTCTTCAGAAGCCAGCTGATCTGGATCTGCACTGTTTGTCATTAAGTATGTGACAACCTAGATCAAGTAATCTGACTGGCTGAAAATTAGAAGTGGGCATGACATCTTAATTTATCCAGCATGGCAAGGGTTAAGACAGCTTTTTGCCTGAGGAGGCTAAAATTAGATTCTTTAGTTGAATATGTTTTCATGTACAAACATTGAAGATCCAGGTCATATCGCACAAATGTGCAGTCTAGCCTAGACCTTGATTATTGTCTGTAAAATTGATGACTTTGTACAATGTACATGCAGGTCTGAATCTTTATTGCAGTCATGGGAACAGTTACAATGAAATATAAGATTGCTTTTGAGTTACTTTGGATATTGTAATCCATATCAGGTCCATTACAATTGCATTTAAGGTGGAGTAAAATATACTGAAATGTAATTAATTACATTACATTTACTTTGGACATTGTAATCAATTACAGGTTTATTACAAGTACACATAAGGTGGAGTAAATTATACTGAAATATAATTAATTACAGCACAATTACTTTAGATGTAATTCATTACAGATTCATTATAATTACATTTAAGTAGGAGTTAATTTTACCTAAATGTAATTAGTTATGTTTCAATTGCTCCAGTCATTGTAACCCATTACAGGTCTATTACAATTACATTTAAGGTAGAGTAAATTATACTGAAATGTAATTAATTACATTACCTTTGCTTTGGACATTGTAATCCATTACATGTACATTTAAAGGTGGAGTAAATTATACTGAAGCCGGCCTTGGTGGCTCAATTGGATGCTCGTCTGAATGGTGATCAGGAGGTTGCGGGTTCGACCTCACCGATGTCGGCAACATTCTTTCATGGAGAGTTGATCATGAAATATTTTCTACAGTCATCCTTTCCCTTCCGCAGTTTAAGAAAGGCAGTTGTCAGTTTCTGGTGAAAGAATGTGCACATTACTGGTTAACCTCTTAGAAGACTAAACCTGTCCAGTAAATGTGTGGCTAGGTAAACTGACAGCGCTCGATGTGACCCCATTGGGTTGACTGGGCCGTAAAACCTCAACACAAAAAATTATACTGAAATGTAATTATTTACATTACCATTACTTTTACTCAAGACAGATTTATTCCAAGCAACATTTGTAATATTTTGATGACAAAGTTGGAATTACAAGGAATGAGTTATTATTTTTGTGGATTCTATTCAGCATAAACTGTGAATCACTCACAAACTTAACAGAAAGCCTTGTGAGCTTTATTCTGTTTGTGAGTGATCAATAAAATGCACAAAAGTAAAATTCAATCCTATATTACTATACTTGTCACATTTTGAAATTAATGTTTTAACAGTAGACCCTGATCAAACTGCTCCTTTAGGAGCAGGTTGATCAGGGTCCACACTGTATGCTTAGGCATGTCTGTCCTGATGTTATAGGTAGATGTTATTTTTCCACAGGGAGCCTCAGTTGTGTTTATTTCTATCTTAGGTTTTACAATGATATCTGTCGAATGGTTAAAGAACATAAAGAGGGTCTGGATTTTCAGACAGAACTGGAGGAGACAGAAGCTGTAGAGGTAAGTATTCTTCCATCATTAGGCAAAGGCAAGATAAATATGTGGTTTCTGTTTCTTGATAAAACAAAGGTTGAGCTGGCCTCAGTGGCTCAGTTGGATGCGCCATCCGACTGGAGACCAGGAGGTCACGGGTTCAACCCCTGCCGAGGTCAGCAACATTCTTTCGTGGAGATTGATCATGAAATATTTTCTACGGTCATTCTCTCCCTTCCGCTGATTCAAGAAGGGCAGTTGTCAGTTTCTGGCGAAAGAATGTGCACAATACTGGTTAACTGCTTAGAGGACTAAGCCTGCCCAGTAAATGTGTGCTTAGGTAAACTGACCGCGCTCGACATGACCCCATTGGGTTGACTGGGCCGTAAAACCTCAACACAAACAAACAAAAAAAAGTTTTGAGTAGGTTGAAAAATTACCAGTTTCACGAAATTACCAATTTCTTTAGTGAAATTACCATTTCAGAAAAATTGCCAGTTTAGAAAAGAAATTACCTGTAGTAAAACATCACCTGTCAATCAAATCAATAGAACTCAGTGTTACTTGTGGAAATAAAGTACCAGTTCTTGTAATCTTACTAACTGAAATTGAAGCAGCCATGTCACCAAGCAGTGCGCCTGAATTGGATCACAAGAAGCCAGGCTTTATAGTGCAATTGGTAGCACATCTGACTGCAGGTCCAGGAGTCATGAGTTTGAATCCCAGCTCGGCCACATAGCTTTCATGGAGATTGATCATGAAATAATTTCTAGTCTTTCTTCCATGGATTCAAGAAGGTCAGTTGTCAGTTACTGACAAAAGTATGTGCACTAGTACTGGTTAATTGCTTAAAAGACTAAGCCTGCCCAGGAACAGTGTTAGGAGGTTAACTAACTGACTCAACATGACTGATATGTTGACAACCATAAAATCTCCACTCAAACAAACAAAATCACATGAACTTTGGTTTGAATCCCACTGGAGACAGATTTCATCTTGTGACAGTACAGTACTTCACTGCACAGAGCCTTTCAGTATTCACCTTAAATACTGTTGAAACAGATATAAAAACTAAGCCATCAACATCATCATCAACATCATTATTATTATCATCATCATCATCATCATCGTCATTTTATCAGAAATTGAGGCTGTCTGCAACAATGCACTGATGAAATTAACATGGAAATGTTTGGTGTTTGAGAATGTTATTTGAATTGTCACTATTTTTGTTGTAATTCAGAGAAGGAAAAGGACAATTTTTGTGCACAGATGTGTTTGCCAGCTTAAAATCCACATGGAGAAGCAGTTAATGCTGAAGTTCATAACTGGTATCCATGTATTTGAATCTACTCCTTAACCGATTTTAGTATGAAGACCTCCATTATTGGTTACTGGCAAACAGTGCAGACCCAGATCAGATGCCAAAGAATGGGGCATCTGATCAGGGTCTCCACTGATTGCAAATAGTTTAGCCATTTTTCTCTATGAATATCTAAATCACTTAGCCTGACATACCTAAAATTGAAATTCAACTCTTCCAATATATAGTGCAGGGGAATTTATTTAGTCTAAAACAGATTCATGTAGCTTTTAACCAAAATGCATTCCAAAACAGTTCAGCTCATTATAGCTTAGCCTATTGGTATTTTCTTTATTTCTCCATGAAAACATATGCTGTGGGTACTCATTAGAAGCACTTTGTTTTCATGGAAATTACTTTAAATATCTGGATATCTTATTGTCTAGATCTATGGCTTACACATCATTCAAGGAGGGCAGTTGTCAGTTTGTGGTGAAAGAATGTGTACAATAGTCAGTTTCTGGTGAAAGAATGTGCACAATACCGGTTAACCGCTTAGAGGACTAAGCCTGTCCAATAAATGTGTGGTTAGGTAAACTGACCATACTTGACATGACCCCATTGGGTTGAGTGGGCCGTAAAACCTCAACACTATAAACAACTGTAAAAAGAACAGCCAAAATATAATAATACACCATATCCTCTTTATAACACTATTGCTGGGATCGAAAGCAAAATCATGTCAGCTCAGCAACATGATTTTTGCTTGTTGAATCCAAACAAAAATGTATAGATTATATAGAAAAAAAATACCACGTTGTATTTGAACAAAAATGTATAGATTATATAGAAAAATGACCATAAATGGTAAATACAACACTTTTGTTGTTCACCTTTAAACCGTCTTATATCTGGAGTCATCTTACAATGAGCTTTTTATGAAGAGGTTCAAGTGTAATAAGAAAAGTCAGGTTTGTACTCATGATTTTTCTCAGGATCTAGTTCTAAATCAAATTATGGAAAATTTCAGTTGATAAACTTAGTAACTTTACGTCTCTTCAGTATGAGTATGACAGAGATGAGAAAGGCAACAGGGTGGTTCTTGGTCGTGGCTCCTATGGTGTTGTGTATGCTGCTAGAGATACGCGTACACAAGTACGTATGGCTGTCAAAGAAGTGCCAGAGAAACACAATGAGTGAGTAGAAATATATAGATGTATCTTGCAAAAATGTATGTATTGGAAACTCATAACTCTACATAAACAGTGTTTCCAAATTCTCCCAACAAAGGTTTTGTTAAGAAATAAGAAAAAAAAATGAACACTGTTGAACTCTCTGTCCTTTCTAGAGTTTCTTGTGTTTGAGCTTCAGATCACCATAGAGCCATTTGCTTTGTTTTATTTGTTTGTGATGATATGTGTTTCACTGTGATTTTGATACATGTATGTCAAGAAAACAACCCTTATGCAGACCGAACATATGTTTGTAATTTGACGCTGCCTCAGAATTAACCCTTGTCCTGTTGAATAAATTAAGATGCCACACCCACTTCTGATTTTCAGCCTATCAGATTATTTGCTTTGGATTATTGCTATAAATTCACATACTTAATGACAAACAGTGCAGATCTGGATCAGTTGGCTTCTTCAGAAGCCAACTGATCTGGATCTACACTGTTTGCAAAGGCAGAGTAAATCGGGGTTCAACAGGACAATGGTTAAGGATGAGGTTTAAGCCCATTAGTAGTCTTTCTACTGACCATTCCAAGGTCCGTTTCTGGCGAAAGAATGTGCACAATACTGGTTAACTGCTTAGAGGACTAAGCCTGCCCAGTAAACGTGTGGTTAGGTAAACTACTGCACTCAACATGTCCCCATTGGGTTGACTGGGCCATAAAACCTCAACACAAACAAAACCATTCCAAGGCGGTTCCCCGGTAGCAGTTTTTCTTTGTTTGTGCATTGGTGGTTTCATAATTATCCCCACGTTTTAGTGATTGGGATATTGTGAATGCCTTCATCCATCCCTCTGTCTGTCTGTCTGCCCTTCACGCTATCTCCTTCTAAACCACTGGGTGGAATTTAATCAAACGCTACATAACTTCCTCGCATGGTAAGGGTGTGCAAGAGCAACATTGTTTTTCACTCTGCTAAATGTGACCTTAGGGTAGGGTCAAAAGGTCATGAAAGTGGGGGGATTTTGCGATGGAGTGCCAGCAACTACGGGATCCAAAGGTGACTTCTGTTTTGTCATTGTAATTCATCTCTCCTTCTTTTGGTGCCTTGGCAAGGCTGTTTCTTGATTGTAGCATTTTATGGGTTTCTTAACATATTTATTTAGAACAGTCATAGCAACAGATAAGGCGCTTTTTTCATCTGAAAAATGCTGATATCTTCCTTATTTTTCAACGAAAACATATGTTGTGGGTACTCATTAGAAGCGCCTCAGCAAGGCGCTTCTAATGAGTACCCACAACATATGTTTTCTTCGAAAAATAAGAAAAATATTATGTGGATACCCCATCTTATCTGTAGCTATGAACAGTGAAGGCACATATCAGCTGATGCATCTGTGCAGGCTGAACAAGGCCCTCCCATTTTATCAGTAGATCATACAAGCAGTAACAAGAAACTTTGTTTTAATAAGTATTCTATGTTTGGATGTTTTAAATTTGAATACTGACTTTTAATAAATAATGTTTCTTACGTCTTTGGTTTAACAAGGCTTCCACCAACGCATATAGCTCTTAACTTGCTGGGTAAACGTTTCAGTAAGCAACATCTTAAAATACCTTTTTTTCCCAGAAAATAAGGTTTAACATTTCCTGCAAATTGTCCCTAAGTAGGAGACGGCTTACATGAAATGCTGGGCCCTTTTTTTCAGGGCAAAGTGAGAAAACAGTGTCACCGAGGGGCTGCTAATAAGTACCCTCAAAATATGCTTTTGTGGACAAATAAGAACAATATCACTTCATTACCCTTTTATGAGTCTCCAGACTACAATGGGTTAAAAGTTCCTTACCTGGTACTGTGAACTGTGCATGGTGGAATCTGTCTAATCTGAACACCAGTGTTCTTAACCCTTGCCATGCTGAGCAAATTAAGCTGCCATGCCCACTTCTTATTGTCAGCCAGTCAAATTATTCAATCCAGGTGTGATTTGAATTCACATACTTAATAACAAACAGTGCAGAGCCAGATCAGAAGCCAACTGATCTGGATCTGCACTGTTTGCAATGGCAGGGCATATTCAGGTTCAGCAGGATCAGGGTTAAAAAGTTTATTCCATATACTTTAAAGGAGAAATAAAGGAGGTAGTATTCCATACCTTTTAAGGAGAAATAAAGGCGGTAGTATTCCATACCTTTTAAGGAGAAATAAAGGAGGTAGTATTCCATACCTTTTAAGGAAAGATAAAGGAGGTAGTATTCCATACCTTTTAAGGAGAAATAAAGGAGATAGAATTCCTTACCTTTTAAGGAGAAATAAGGAGGTAGTATTCCTTACCTTTTAAGGAGAAATAAAGGAGGTAGTATTACATACCTTTAAAGGAGAAATAAAGGAGGTAGTATTACATACCTTTTAAGGAGAAATAAAGGAGATAGTATTCCTTACCTTTTAAGGAGAAATAAAAGAGGTAGTATTACATACCTTTTAAGGAGAAATAAAGGAAGTAGTATTTCTTACCTTTTAAGGAAAAATAAATGAGATACTCTTCCATATATTTTTTTATATTATTTTAAATGAGATACTCTTCCATATATTCTTTGCCTGTTTAAGGAGAAATAAATGAAATAGTATTACATACATTTTATTCCATAAAATTAAGGAATATTATTGCATAAAAAGCAGTGTCGCACATTATTAACAGCCGTGCATTAACCGGTGAAAAGCCGTGTACTAACAAGGCAATTCACATGCTGTTAATGCAGGGCTACGCAACTTTCAATTTGACCGGGGCCACAGATTTGCTGCCGTTATGAGATGTGTACTGCTGGCTCTAGAATGGGCATAGTCAGTGGAAATTACGTTCACGAGACATCCGTGAACAGGTGAAACAAAATAGTGCAAGAAATAACGCGAAATGTAGCAAATGTTTTCAGTTTTTATGCAATAATAGCGATCGAACATGGTTTTTCAATGCATTAACATTCGCCAGGTCCCTTGGGCGGTGTTGAAAACCGCGGCCTTCGGCCTCAGTTTTCAACACCTCCCACGGGACCCTGGTGAATGTTAATGCATGATAAACCATGTTTGATCCCTATAATAAATGAGGATTTTAAGGAGAAATCACAGAGTAATATTCCATACATTTTAAGGAAAAATCACAGAGTAATATTCCATACATTTTAAGGAGAAATCACAGAGTAATATTCCATACATTTTTAGGAGAAATTTATGTAAATGAGGTGGTATAACATACATTGTAAAGAGAAATTAATGATAATAACTAATTATTTCTCCATACGTATGTAAAGAGAAATAATATAGAACATTTAGCTGAATATCCTTCTGTTTTTAATGCTGTTTTCTGCACATTTTCCCCAGATGTTTCTTTTATTTCTTATAGGGAGGTTCAACCATTGCATGAAGAAATCAAATTACATTCTCGTCTTAATCATAAGAACATTGTGAGATATCTTGGCTCTATGAGTGAAGATGGATTTTTCAAGATATTCATGGAACAGGTTCCTGGAGGTATGTTGTCCTTACCTGTAGCTGTCGACTGTCAGGAACTTGCAAGGTTACAAATGGACTCTGCAAGTGTCCAGATAAGATGTTATACTGGCAATGGAAGTATTGATATACATGTATTTATTCTTCCTCCATGTAAATGTTAATTTTGCATCTTGTAGATCAAAAGAAAAGAGCATTTAGAAGATACCGTATTCAACCTAATTACCGCACATGCTCCTGTAAGCGCACAGTAAAGCAATTAAGTAACCTTTAGATTACAATCAGTGTAATTTTATCCATTTCTTTATAAAAACATATGTTGTGGGAACTCATTTGAATTACCTCGGCAAGATTCAAATGAGTACCCACAACATATGTTTTTATAAAGAAAATCAGAAAATAGTATTGTAAAAGCATCATTTAATATGCTTCTCATTAAGTCCTCAGCTGATCTTTCTTTAAAGAGTACTCTTATTAGGTTGATATTTTACTATATTTGTTCTGACAGTAATTTTGAAAAATCGAATCGCACAGTGCGGTAATTAGGTCGAATATGATAATTTATATAATATTTTTGCACCAAAACATACCTCATGGGTACTTATCAGAATTGCCTCATTTAGAAACACTTCTAGTGATGAGGCAATTCCATTGAGTACCCAGAAGATATGTTGTTGTGCTAAATAAGAAACATTAACCTGAATTATCAAATTATATGAAAGTAAAGGATCTCCTTAAAATTATCTTACTGATGTGATTCTGATTAATAGCAGAATCTGCTTTCTTCATGGAAAAAAATTCATAAGAATTTGTTGGGGTGTGTTGAGATGACAAATATTTACACTCTGCTTAATTTGTGACATAGTCGGGTAAAACAAATTCAGCAGACAACACTTTAAAATATTTTCTCTTATTTTTCCAGAAAGTAGGATTTGAAATTTCATGGGAATTTTTGTCTCATGATTCCTTAGGAGATAATTTGCTTGTAATTTCAAACATTTCTTTCTTTTTTTTTTTTTGTGAAAAATAATTAGATTATTGAATTGTTGTTTGCTGAATCCACCTTTGAACCCTCTTATATATAAAACCATCCAATAATGAACAGTGTTATAAAGAGGCAGCTATGTATATCAGGCTAGACTATAGAATCTGTCCACCATTATTTACTGACTTCAGCCTAAGAGGTTTGAAAGAGATCTAGGTCACTGATGGTTAGGGTTAGGTTAGTTCGTGGATCATATTTAGCATACCTACATCTAGAATATATACAGACTGTTAGGGTAAGATTTAAGTAGAAGATTCTAAAGGTGCTCCATATATTGTTGCACTTTGGCAAGGTTGTCCAAGTTTGTACCATAACACACCTTTAGATATTTATACCTCACGCAAACTTTGTTTGTCGGGGGGGTATACTGTTTTCACATTGTCCGTCCACGACACTGGTTTTTTCCTAATATCTTGAAAACGCAGTGATGGATATTCATCAATATCTGCAGACATATTGATATCAATAAGGTGTATCGACATAAGAGAAAGTAAGGGCTAGGGGCCATTTCTCTTGGAGTTATTGCCTTTTGTAAAAAATTTTCTTAATGCAGTAAAAAGTTTGTCTGCACACTATCTCTTTAACCAGTGGCTGGAATTTGACCAGACTAGCACAGATACATCATCAGGGTGGGGGAAAGAAGAGTTCAGATTTTGGTGACCTTGACCTTATTTTCAAGGTCACTGCATTATAAAAAGGAGCCTTGTTAATGAAGTAAAAAGTTTGTGTGCACACTATCTCTGTAACCAATGACTGGAATTTGACCAAACCAGCACAGATACATCATAAGAAGGGGGGAAAGTAGTGATTAGATTTTGGTGACATTGACCTTATTTTCAAGGTCACTACACTATAAATACTCAAAAAAGTGAGCCTTGTTAATGCAGAAAAAAGTTTGTGTGCACATTATCTCTTTAACCAATGGCCGGAATTTGATCAAACTAGCACAGATACATCCTAAGGATGGGGGAAAGAATTGATTGGATTTTGGTGACATTGACTTTTTTTCAAGGTCACTACACAATAAATACTCAAAAAGTGAGCCTTGTGTGCACTCTTTTTCATGAATCAATTGATGGAATTTGACCAAATTAGCACAGATGCATCATTGGGATTGGGGAAAGAAGTGATAAGATTTTGGTGACCTTTATCAAGTTTTCAAGGTCACACTGGCACTTTGAAACTCAAATTTTGATAGAAAAAAGCTTGTGTACACACTATATCTTTTCTTGTGTGCACACTATATCTTAACTAATGGCTGGAATTTTAACAAACTAGCACTGATACATTGTTAGGACATGGGAAAAAAGTGTTTAGATTTTGGTGCCCTTGACCTCATTTTCAAGGTCACTATATTATAAAGACTCCAAAAATGAGCCTTATAAAAGGTTTGTGTGCACACTATCTCTTTAACTAATGGCTGGAATTTGACCAAACTAGCACAGATACATCATCAGGATGGGGGAAAGAAGTGATTAGATTTTGGTGACCTTGATCTTATTTTCAAGGTCACTACATTATAAATACTCAATAAATGAGTCTTGTGAGCACCCTATCTCATGAATCAGTAGATGGAATTGGACCAAACTAGCACAGATATATTATTGGGATTGGGGAAAGACGTGATTAGATTTTGGTGACATTTATCTCATTTTCAAGGTCACACTGGCACTTTGAAACTCAAATTTTGATAGAAAAAAGCTTGTGTGCACACTATACCTTAACCAATGGCTGGAATTTTAACAAACTTGCACTGATACATTGTTAGGACATGGGAAAAAAGTGATTAGATTTTGGTGCCTTTGACCTCATTTTCCAGGTCACTACATTATAAAGACTCCAAAAATGAGCCTTGTAAAAGGTTTGTGTGCACACTATCTCTTTAACTAATGGCTGGAATTTGACCAAACTAGCACAGATGCATCATCAGGATGGGGGAAAGAAGTGGTTAGATTTTGGTGACCTTGGTCTTATTTTCAAGGTCACTGCATTATAAATACTCAATAAATGAGTCTTGTGTGCACCCTATCTCATGAATTAGTAGATGGAATTGGACCAAACTAGCACAGATATATTATTGGGATTGGGGAAAGATGTGATTAGATTTTGGTGACATTCATCTCATTTTCAAGGTCAAACCGGCACTTTGAAACTCAAATTTTGATAGAAAAAAGCTTGTGTGCACACTATATCTTGAATCAATGGCTGGAATTTTAACAAACTAGTACAGATTCATAGTAGGACATGGGAAAGAAGTGATTAGATTTTTGTGACCTTGACCTCATTTTCAAGGTCACTACATTATAAAGACTCTAAAAGTCACCCTTGTGTGTTCCCTTTCTCATGAATCATTAGATGGAATTTGTTCAAGCTAGCACAGATACTTCATTGGGATGAGGGAAAGAAGTGGTTAGATTTTGGTGACCTGGACCTCATTTTGAAGGTCACACTGACACTTTGAAACTCAAATTTTGATAGAAAAAAGCTTATGACACATTGATATCAATATGGTGTACCTACATAAGAGAAAGTAAGGGCTAGGGGCCCGTTCTCATGGAGTTATTGCCCTTTGTAAAATTTCTTAATGCAGTAAAAAGTTTGTGTGCACACTATCTCTTCAACCAAAGTTTGGAATTTGACCAAACTAGCACAGATACATCATCAGGATGGGGGAAAGAAGTGATAAGATTTTGATGACCTTGGCCTTATTTTCAAGGTCACTACATTATAAATACTAAAAAAGTGAGCCTTGTGTGCACTCTATCCGTCGATTTCAGTATGTTGTCATTGGCTACAAAGACACATACTTCATTCGGGATCACTCTGATGCACCACAAAAATACTCAGATGCAGATGTCATTAAGATGCTGGAATATCTAATCGACAATATTTTTGTGGAGTTCGGCGGTCGGATATTTCAACAAACAATCGGCATACCGATGGGTACTAATTGTGCACCGTTACTTGCCGACTTGTTTTTATACTCGTATGAGGTGGAGTTTGTACAAAGTCTCCTCCAAGCAGGCAAGAAACACCTCGCACAACAATTCAATTTCACCTACAGATATATAGATGATGTATTGTCTCTGAAAAACACAAAATTTGCAGAGTATTTAGAATTCATCTACCCACGTGAACTTGAAATAAAGGAAACAACGGAGACTTCAGCCTCCTCCTCATACTTGGATTGTTATCTCTACATCGACAATGGAAAGCTTACTACTAGGCTTTACGACAAACGGGATGACTTCAATTTTCCCATCGTTAACTTTCCTTTCCTGAGCAGTAATATCCCTTCTGCACCAGCATACGGCGTTTACGTTTCACAGTTAATCTGTTATGCCAGAACCTGTTCAAATTATCAGGACTTCATGGAGCGTGGGAAAGTGCTCACTCAAAAGTTGTTGAGCCAGGGGTATCAAAAAACCAAACTGGTAGCAACACTTAAGAAGTTCTATGGGAGACATCATGATCTAGTCAATCCCTACAATGTGGCAGTTTCCAGAATTGTTTCTGATGTTTTTGCCAGTGACGCGCCATAAGTAGACTTCCCAAATCCCGGACATACACTTCTACCGATATTTCCTTCGTTCAGGCCCATGGGCATGGTGGGCGAAGCTTGCTTACCAAGTAATGCTTACTATCCGCGGACGCCTGATTACACCCTTTGTTCTGGGGTCCATGTCTGTTGGTCTGAACATTCTGATTCGTCATTCGTTTATGGATTTATGATTTTGGATTACGGCTTTGGTACCATGACCGCAACTACTTTTTTCTTGCATATCTTGATTAGTATTATTAGGAATCTTAAAACATTTTGCATAAATATTCACATTCATGAGATGCTGCTGCTACAGAAAAAGAAGGGTCAAGGGATCAATACTGTTATAGTTATTATACCCCCGGCATACAAAGTATGCAATGGGGGTATATAGTTTTTGTCTTTTCTGTATGTCTGTGTCAGTCAGTCAGTCTGTCTGTTAACATTTATTTTGTGTCAAAGATATCTCAGGAACTACTTTACCTAAAAACTTGAAATTTTGTACACATGACAAGTATGACTAGTTGTATTGTGGGAAAGAAAATAAGTTATTTCCCTTTGTTGTTCTTGCTATTAAATTTTGTATTTTTGTTCTGGCTATACTGATGGCCATGGCCGGGGGTATTAGTGAGCATATGCTCACTTCATGGTCTAGTTCCCCTTTGTAATTTTGTAATGTCCGTAAAACTTTTGTTTTTCCTGTGTATCTTGCTTAATAATTTTAGGAATCTTGTTTATTGGAGTTTGGTGACCTTGACCTTATTTTCAAGGTCACGCCGGCACTTTGAAACTTAAATTTTTATAGAAAAAAGGTTAATGCTTTATGCGGGGGTATCGAATAAGTGCTGCTTATTGACAATTTTCATTTAACTTGTTATGTTGTATTTTCCAGGCAGTTTATCTCAGTTGCTGTATTCGAAGTGGGGTCCTCTGCTAGACAGTGAAACAACAATAGCATTCTATTCCAAACAGATTCTAGATGGATTAAAGTATTTGGTATGAAAAACTCATTTCCTGATTTGTTGTTGTTGTTGAAAGTTATCATATTTTAAAGGGCATAAAGAAATGCAGTAAATTCACATGAATCTTGGAGTACGATATTTACCCTAAGTATTGGGACAGACGGGCCTGAGCAAACAGTGTAGACCCAGATCAGATGCTGCAGAATGTAGTAAAATGGACTTGTTAAAATTTTTGGACAAGGAGGGTTAGGCGTTAAGGTGTCCCATTATTTAAAGTACATATGGTTATGTCGTGTTTAAATGTTTAAGCATCTACCACATTTGCCTGAAATATTTAGATAGCTTAACACCATGCTGTAGTTCTCCTAAATTTTGAAGAAGTTGAGCATCGAATACATGGTGGTGTTTATCAGTGATAGCTGCATGAGAAACAATTAAGATGCTTCTTTGGAACAGTTTTATCCAAATCTGTACTATTTGCTCAGGAATTTCTGTCCAAAAATTTGGGGTAAATTCAGTGTGGCAAAACGGGAAACCCAGAGCAGTCTTTACAGTCTGACCATGACCTCTGCTTTTTATACCCCGGACATACGAAGTATGTAGGGGGTACATAGTTTTTGTGTTTTCCGTAATTAATGTTTGCCTTTGTGTGTGCGTGTGTGTGTGCGTGCATGTGTGTGTGCAAACTTCTTTTCCATCAAAGATTTTGTAGGAACTACTTCACCTAGGATTTTGAAATTGGAACAGACATTGGGTATGACTTGTTTTGTTGTGTAAGAGAGAATCAGAATCCTCATGGGTATCATTCACTTTGTCCATTTTCTTTCTCTCCAGTAAAATTTTTCATCACAGATTTCTCAGCTCCTATGAGAGCCAGAGTCTTCAAATTTTGTATACACCTACAGCACATCTGATCTGGGTCTACACTGTTTGCTTAGGCCTGCCTGTCCAAATACTTACAATGAATTATGTACTTAGGTCCCTTGTATGCTTGTAGGTTCATTTTTAGATCACCTGTACAAAAATACAGAAAGAAGTACCTGTATTTTACTAGCACAAGTGTCGCATTAGCCTCCACAAATATTGAAATTTAGTGCAATGTTTGTGAGCATTTATCTGTCAATTAGTTAAAATGCTAAAGGAGGGGGGCATTTTTGGACTTTAGACTAATTCTATATTTGTAACTAATAATAATTTAATTTCATCTGTAAGAGCGAGTTCATATGAAATAGGCACATCACAAAAACATGCCTATATAATTTTGACCCCCTTAAACCCCACTTTTGTATAGTAAAACTGGGGTTTACAGGGGCATACATTATTTTTCTTATTTCTGCTCAAAAACATAGATTGTGGGTACCTGTTAGAACTGCCTCGCTGAGGCTGTTCTAATGAGTACCCACAATCTATGTTTTGAGCAGAAATATGAAAAATATCAGAGTTTTTCATCTGAAAATTTTCAGTTTTTGGAGGTGAAATTTTCTGTATATTTGAATAGGCGTGTTTTCGTAATGAGAATTCCAAATGCAAATAGCAAAGCCCATATCTCCAGAAATGAGGAATATCCTGATATTTCTCCATGAAAATATGTTGTAGTGCTCAGTAGAAATGTGCCTTGCCAAAGCACTTCGAATGAGTACACGAAGCATATGCTTTTGTGGTAAAATAAGAAAAACTATTAATACTTTTTGGTTAAAAAAAAAAACAACAACAAAAAACAACTTTATCTGGAGCTATGGAAGTCCATACTATCTTGTACAGGCATCCAAGCTGCTCAGGGTTTACACTGTTCACTGAATGGATTATAAAAACTCAGAAATTTGTGCCCGAACAACAAAGACTCTGACCAACCTGTTCACCTGCAAAGGCCTTCTCGGGCTTTCGTTGTTTACATATGGCAAAAAGAAATTTGATTGACAAGATAGTTTATATTGTTGTTTCCATATCATAGCTCTGGATAAGGTATTTTATATTTCAACCAAAAAGTGTTGATATTTTTCTTACTTCTTCTTCTCTACAAAAACATATTCTACATCTCCATGAAAACATACATTATGGTACTTATTAACCCTTGTCATGCTGAATAAATTACTATGCCACACCCATTTCTAATTTTCAGCCAATCAAATTACTTGATCCAGGTAGTTGATACAAATTCACATGCTTAATGGCAAACAGTGCACATCCAGGTCAGTTGGCTTCTTCTTTAGAAGCCAACTGATCTGGATCTACACTGAAAAGGCAGGATATATCTGAGTTCAGCAGGACCAGGGTTAAAAGTGCCTTGCTGAGGAACTTTAGACGAGTGCCTACAATACACTATACAGTATAACCTCAATGGCTCGAACCCGGATGGCTCGTTTACCGTGGATGAGTCAAACTCTTTTTTTCAGTCCCTACAAAATCCTTCCAATAGCTCAAGAAAACAAATATTTAGGGATTTTTTCTTATTTTATCATGGATTTGTATGTTGTGTGTACTCATTAGAATCACCTCATTGAGGCAATTCTAATGAGTACACTCAACATACAATCATTGTGTAGAAAATCAAAAGGATTTCTCTAAATTATTGCTATTTGCTTCCTGAACTGGTGCCATAATTAACCCTCAGTGGCTCGAACTACCCATGTCTCGAACAAATTTCCATGGTCCCAAAGATGTTTGAGCCATTGAGGTTTGACTGTATATGTTTTTATACTGTATAATACAGCAAAAAAAAAAAAAAAAAAAAAATTGTCTGGATACCTCTCTAACCTGGAGTTTTGATGTAATTATCCTAAATACTTGAACACCATGGCTTCTTACTGAAATTCTAAAATTTGAATGTTATATGACAAGCTGGTAGAATGGCAATCAGTGCAGACCCAGCAGTTTGATCAGGGTCTGCACTTTTTGCTCATGACTGTCTGTACTGTTTAAGATATTCTAATACTCTATTACTGTTACAGCATGACAATAGAATAGTCCATCGAGATATAAAGGGAGATAATGTATTGGTGAACACCTACAGTGGTGTACTGAAGATTTCTGATTTCGGTACTTCAAAACGATTGGCTGGTATCAACCCATGTGCAGAAACCTTTGCAGGTAAGCTATGGTCTGGAAAAGTTTGACATATTGAGCATATTGATTCAGTAGTTTTTTGACAGGGCTTTATGTTCAGGTACAGCTAAATCGATGAAAGCAATAAAGGCATAAATTTGTCTAACATTCATACTGTGAAACATCTTTGTTGCCAAGCTGTTAGCCCTTCTGGCTTCAGATTACAAGCATCCGAGTTTGTATCCTGCTAAAAGCTTGAATCCTGTTGGAAGTGAAATTCCGCTAACAACTGTACAGCACTTCATTACGCAGAGCCTTTCGTTATCACCCCTTCATCATTTTAGTATGACTCGAATACTGTTCAGAAGATGTAAAACAACAAACTATAATAACACCCATACAGTCTGCTTGTTTAAAGTTCAAATATTGTGTGTGCAATGAAGCAAAAGCCCTAACCAGCTGTGCTGTACAAATACCACTGTGGGGTGAATTCAACAGTCGACAAATTGATGATATTTTTCTTATCGTAAAAATAAGGAAAATATTTCAAAATATTTGCTGAAATTTACCAAGAATGCTTGGCATGAAACAGATAGTTCTGTGCACTGGAGAAAAGTTTTTCTTTCATTTTCTTCAGAGAAATATGTTTTATGGGATCACATTAAAGCCATCTCAGTGAGATACATTGATATTTTTGTTTGCCATATTTCAAGATAGAAATTTTAATGTCTTGTTAGGTAACAACTTGATTAAGTTTTGAACAAATGGGCCCAGACTAATAACTTTAGATAAGATGATCTTTTTCAACGTAAAAGTGTAAATTTTTGTCTCATTTTTGCATGAAAATAAACATTGTGGGTACTCATTAGATGCACCTTGGTGTGGCACTTCTAATGGGTACCCATAACAGATATTTTAACTTCATAATACATTAACCTATAGATAATGTGCTATTCTATTCTGTTTTCACACCTTCCACAGAAAAAACGACCTTTCAGTCGTTAATTAAAGTCTTAAACCAGAAGGTCCCTTAGGCAGTTACCTGTGTGACGTAACTCTTCCCGCTCAATTGACCACGTGTCAGTTTCTTTTCTGTGGACAAAGAAATTCAACAAGGATTATTTACCTGTGATAGAAATTTGGATTATTTCTTTCCTCACGGATAAATTTATGTATCCTTGTGTTTCTTTTGTTTATTTATCACTCCTTTCACTTTCTGTGTTATTATTTAAAATTTTCAATTTTCGATTTCATGTATTTTTGACTGGTCTTTTTCCACATGCGTTTTGGCGACTCTCGCTTTTTGGCACAACGCTCGTGCGCGATCGGTTCGATAGTCGTGTTTATATATGCAGAATATTTTTGTTCTTTTCGTTCCAGGTTATTCAGCAATTACGATATGTTTTTTCCTGGACTTTTGTTTGCAGAGATCTTCAGTTGGCTAAAGATTCTCATGGTGGAGAAGCTGATTGTAAAGAACTTGTCAACCCTTGATGGGTTATAAGACAATTCTTTACTGATGGGAGCCCCACCCCATATGGCTATACTGCCGGGGTAAGACCCATCAAGGTGGCATCTTTGGGTACTTAGTATCCTATAAAGTCTAAGTCCACCAGTCACCAGTCACCAGTCATCCAGTCACCAGTCACCAGTCACCCAGGCTCCAGTCAATCAGCTTCACCAGTCACCAGTCAATCAGGTGCCAGTCAACCAGGCACCAGTCACCAGTCATCCAGGTGCCAGTCAACCAGGCACCAGTCACCAGTCACCAGTCACCCAGTCACCAGTCACCCAGTCACCAGTCACCAGTCACCCAGTCACCAGTCACCAGTCAACTAGTCTCCAGTCAATAATTTAATTATTTTCTGGAAAGACTTAGTTTCTGACATATTTCATCGGACAAAATAGTCACGTATACTAACTTCCGGTCATTATGTCTAATTATTAAAAAAATTTTTCACTGGGCAAAGTATCAGTAATATTTCTGATACTTATACCCGGTCATATTATTATATTATTTCTGATTTTTCACCAGGCAAACTTTTACAGAAAGTGTCTGGTCAATTTTTGCCTTATAATTAATTATCTTCGGGAAAAAGTTTCGAATACTTGTGCCCGCTCAGTTTTCATATATAATCTCCCTTTTTCATCGGACTAGAGTTACGAATACTACTATCCGATCAATTTGTCAAATTTCTTGTAACTTTACCGGGCAACAGTTACGAATATTAGTGTCCGGTCATTGTGTCGGGTAACTAGTGTCAAAATAATGATTACTAATTCCCGAACAATCTATTATCGTTCATAGAGCTCCATTCACGTTTAAGTCAATGGATATAGGTTATTAAGTGAAATACATAATAACTTTTTATACAAAAAATTCTGTACAGTCTTTCCCAAATCAGACTAGAATTTTTAATATTCCATTGACTTATTATAGGTGTGTAATTCCATTAATATTTTAAATTAACTTATGTTTTATCTCTTTTATCCGCTAGAAAGAGTTAAACTTCCGACTATAACAAAATTCTTACCGGGCAGCAGTTCGTAGACTAGTGCCAGGTCATTCAAATGATGTTTTATCTCTTTAATTGGCTAGACAGCGTTTAAATTCCGGCTCTAACGAAAATTTCATCGGGAGGCACTTCGTAGAGTAGTGCCAGGTCATTCTAACGAAATTCCACCGGGCAGTAGTTTCGTAGACTTTGTGTCGGATTACTAGTGTGTTCCAGGCTCAACATATATTCATATATAACCACTATAGACATGTATAGTCTTGGATTATAGGTTATTGAATGACAGCGATGGGTTCTAATACCTAGTAGCCATTTATATTGTTGAATTCTGTCCAGTTACTTTTGAACTTGACTTAAATTCTATATATATATTTATTATTGAAAATGAATTAAGAATTATCGGTTACGATCAAATTCGCAATTCATTCACTAAGTGTAGAAGATACTTCCAGCTATAATTATATCTCGTTTGTTCGCTACAAAGAGATTAACTTCTTACATATTCACCTTATTCGGCTCTAGGGCAAAGGTGAACTATAAAACTATCGTTATTTATAAGAAGAAAAATATACACGAAATATAAAAATTTTTCTTCTTTCCTCCCCTGTTTTTCTTCTACATGCTCCGATATGTAATCAGCATGTAATCTAAGGAGTAAATTGACAAGAAAGTAGCAATCGATCTTTTCTACTTTCTATTAATTTTTCATTCTTAAGGTATCGGAAATTTACACCAACCAGATAAATAAATTAACAGTTTATTTATTTATTCACTACCTCTCTAGATTACTACGATTTAAAATTCTAGTTGAGGTACATATTTTCCTTTTGCCTTTTCTACATGGAAAATAGTTGATCCGATAAGCTATTATTCTATTTTATACTATCTTTTGATTGATTATATTAGAGTCTAGGTCAGTCGTGCTCTGTCTAAACTCTGCTATAAAATAATAAATAAGAAAAAAAAAAAAAAATCTTATATTTAGGCATAGATATAATTCGATACGTTCTTTACTTTGCCTGTTTTATTTTTTTTTTTTCTTCTGGATCATTTAAGACTACGATAGCAATATACCAGATATTTTTGCCTCAGTAAGAATCTATTACGCTGAAGATTCTTCATATTGGAATAATAATTTTATTATGATTATAATTCTAGACCCAATTAATCCTCGTATATTATAGGTCTACTTTATCTTATTGAGGAATAGTTTTGCTTCGACTAGCTCTATACCTCTAATATTTTATTTATAACTAGAGTCCATGTCAATCAAAATTTTCTTGCACTTTGGTATTGACAATGGATACATATTTAGTAAAGGCATTAATTATTCAGTACGTGACAGATTATTATTGCCTAAATTAGATTTTATATACAATACTTTCCTTTTGATATTTTGTTTTATTGACTTTGTAACTATTCAGAAACTGCCAAAGTCAATCATTTCCTTCCTCTAACTTACCGAAGCTCTAGATTATGTTGATATATATTTTTGATATATGCTTAGAGGTTAATTAACGAGAGTTTACCTCATAATAGCAGATATTATTATAATTATATTAATCAATCTATAGTCTAGGCTTAAACAAAAGGGAAAACATCCTTAATTATTAGTATACGAGCCGGTAAAGAATTAAGACACTCTTAATTATCTCTTTACCCCTCCTTTATGTTTACATTCGTTAAAGGGATCGTAGTAATTCTCGCTAAAAGTTCAAGTTCAGTTTGCGAATAATGCAAAGATTAATATCTTGATTTCCAGTCCGCATCAAAAATGGTCTATATATATAGATAAATATCTTTCCGAAACTGGATATTTATTTATTTTTCCACACAATAAGTCATTTCAAGATGTCGATGATTTTGAAATGCACTGCTTCAATTTATAATATAAAATATGTTTATATTAACTTCACAACTTAGTAAGTGCTGCACCTACGTTCCTGGTCAGATCTTACTTTTGTGATACGTTTTTGAACATACTGAAAGTTTTCTCCGATTATACATTCGGTTCATAAACTTTCGAGTAGTATTTATGCCTTTAAACATTCAGATTATTTGATAATTGTTGGAGATAATATATTATTCCGATATTTATATATCTATCTTCATTATTTATCTTTCTCATCTTACTTTTAAATTAGATTGACCTTCTCGCTACGTTCCAGGTTTAAATCTAGCTAACATTGTGGAACAGTCACTTTTTTATTTCCTAAACAATATTTTAACATTTTTCTCAGTATTCAGAGCATAACGACTTCATGAATACTTGAAAATAATTCAGTTCTACGCTTGTTAAACTAAGCCTAAAACAAGCCCTAGTTTTTTAGAATGGATATTATCCTTCGATTCAGTTCATGGAGATACATCCTTTTAGATCCCATCATCTCTATTTCAATCATTCAAAATTCTAATGACTAAGTACTCCTTTTCTACGTACGAATACAGAATATCGAGTCACTGTTGCTGCATATTGGTTAAAGATTAAACAAATTTTATCTTAAACCTATATGACGTTAAATTAATTATTATCTCTTTCATATACATGTTTTTACCCTTCCGTCAGGGATCGCGGTAATAATATTATTACTCTCTATGGTTTACACATAGATCTCGAGAGTATATATATGTATTTTCTTCCTGAACTCATTTGCGAGTACGTAATTTGATATTTCAGGAATTACCAATTATGCAGACATAGATTTTATTCTATTAATATTCAATTCTAAAAAAATTTGATTGAATGTTTATCTATAAAATTTCCGGGCAGTAATTTTATAGAGAGTTATATGTTTAATAATTCCTTGCTTAAATAATAGTTACGCTTAACCTATGATTTATAGCGGGAATTTTGTTCAGTAGTATAATTTTTATTTAGTATTAATATATTTCTTACTATTCTTAAATATGCGTATAGAATAGTAATACTATCTCTTAACTTTTAAATTAAGTGTTTTTTGAGATTAATAATCAGTATTATTGTATAATCTTTCTTCAGAGATTATCACACTATTACTTTTTCTCTGAGTCCTTCTCTTTTTATGAACATTTTGATTCGTATCAAAGTGGATTTTTAACATTTCTTGATTTCCATGATTATTTACTCAGGAGTACTTTTCATGGCAATCTTCTGGTATAGAAAGATTCTATCCAGCTTATTTATTATTGTTTAATCTTATCAATACGGTAAGATTTAGCCAAACTATGACCGTCATACAGTTTGCTGCGATCAACCTTATTCTTATCTCTCTTATTCTCTGTCAAACTCTTTAGTTATGATGTTGACAGTTTATTCTTTATTTTTTGTCAGGACATCAAACGCTTTTATATGTCTATGACAAAACTAATTATCAATGGTTTAGGTTGTTTTTTCTTCCCAGCAGTTATATGCAAACTCTGTATTATTTTATTGCTTGACTAAAAATTCGTTATACAATTAGTCTAGCAATAGTTTTAACCATTATGTTTGTCTATACTTTTTTCTTCTTCTGATGGATAACTTAGTTATAGTTAAGTTAACTCCATCTACTTTTATTATCTCCCCTTCTTTAATTGATCAAGGGAAATAATTACACATTATGGTTATTTTAAGTCTGTGTCTGTTCATCGGAAACTGTCCTGTCGCTCCAATTAACAGAATTTAATTAGTTTATAATTCTAATAGCTTAGACTATTACAATTACATAGCTTCACATATCTAGAATTTTATCCAAAATATCTACATATGTCAGTTATCTATAGGAAACTCCACCGAGTAGACTTTTTCTCATTTATTCAAGATCCTACATAGACTACTTACAGTGTATGGTCTTGGCTTTTTGTTTTACAAATTTTGTTTTCAAAATTTTCTATATTCCTAGCTTACTTTGCGATGGAATATTTATGTTATGTCTCAATGACTCCCTTTTCTTTTTGAAGCCAATTGTTGTTTCCCAAAAAGAAAAAAAGAGGGGGGTGGGGGGGGCCAATGTTAGGTCTCTGAGACTTAAGAACTGGCTTCCTCTAGAGTCTACTAATATATATAAGGTTGTTAGATCATAACACCTTAAAGCTATTTTGTGAATCTAGACCATTCTTTCTATTAAATATAGAATTAGAATGTATCTGATTCCTTTGAGTTTCCTGAGTCTTAACCAGAAGTGGTGAGATATTATTGGTGTTAGAATTAGGAGAGCACCTCCCTCCTATTCTGCAAATTCTAGCACATTATCTATAGGTTAATGTATTATGAAGTTAAAATGAAGTTTTTTAAAAGTAAAACATATTTTAACGAGTAATACTTAACCTATAGATAATCAATTATCTCCCTCCGCCCACCCTCGCTTATCTCTCCTAATTGTGTCTATTGTTTTACACATAAAAGAAACTGACACGTGGTCAATTGAGCGGGAAGAGTTACGTCACACAGGTAACTGCCTAAGGGACCTTCTGGTTTAAGACTTTAATTAACGACTGAAAGGTCGTTTTTTCTGTGGAAGGTGTGAAAACAGAATAGAATAGCACATTATCTATAGGTTAAGTATTACTCGTTAAAATATGTTTTACTTTTAAAAAACTTCATTTTCATGCAGATATAAGAAAGCATATTGTGAACAATTTTCATAGCAGAAATAATATTTTTCAGGTACGATGCAGTATATGGCCCCAGAAGTGATTGATAAAGGTGCCAGGGGCTATGGTCCTCCTGTAAGTTTTTACTTTATTTATTGCATGAAGAGCCAATATTACAAACATCTCAGATGACAATCAATTCTTTTTATTATTATTATTTTTCAGAGAAAATAAGACTTCTCATTTCATGTGAATTATCTTCTAGGTATGGGAAATTGATGCATCTTCAAGGGAGGCAACTCTCTTCAGTTGTATTTTTTTCCTTCTAAAAAGGGGTCAACCAAAAGGGAACACATTCTTTCCTTTTAGCAAACAGGAAGTCATGAAAAGTTTTTCCCTTGTATGGAATGGCTGAAAATCTGCCAGGTGTATCCAGTGGCTCCAGAAAGATAGTGCATAACATTGAACAAGTACAATAGTAGCTAATGAATATTTTAGCTTTTATTTCATTTGAACATATTCTGTAGCTTGGTAGCAAAAGAAGACCATTTATGCAATCAGTTATGGTCAGAGCTGAATAAGACAGACATTAATACTACTTTGCTATTTGTCCATTGTCTGTTTCAGGTCCCTTTAACCCTAGTCCTGCTGAACCTGGATATGTGCTGTCTTTGCTAACAGTGTAGATCCAGATCAGTTGGCTTCTGAAGAAGTCAACTGATCAGGATCTGCACTGTTTATACCACCGTCATATGAAGTATGCTAAGGGGGTATATAGTTTTTGTCTTTTCTGTGTGTCTGTGAGTTAACATTTTCTTTTCTGTGTGTCTGTGAGTTAACATTTATTTTGTGTCAAAGATTTCTCAAGAACTACTATACCTAGAATCTTGAAATTTTGTACACATGACAAGTATGACTAGTTGTATTGTGGGAAAGAAAATAGGGGCTGTGGGGTCAGGTCACTTCGAGTTATTTCCCTTTGTTGTTCTGGCTAATGCCAAAACATTGAAACCATGTTATCACTGATGGCCATGGCCAGGGGTATTAGTGAGCATATGCTCACTTCATGGTCTAATTGCCAGTAAGTATGTGAATTTATATCAACAATCTGGATCAAGTAATCTGATTGGCTGAGAATTAGAAATGGGTGTGGCATCTTAATTTATTCAGCAGGACAAGGGTTAAGGTGTCAGAACCTACTGTAGGAATTTTAAGACTCAAGTTTACAAATGCTTGGATGGCTAGATTGCGCCTTCAAAAGAAAAGTAGCCAGTTTATAGAAATAAGCCAGTTTCTAGAAAAAAAAATATCGCAACGAAGAAATTCCCATTAATGCTAGCAAATAAAGAAACTTAAGAGGAGAACAGAATGCTGACTTGGGTGAAACATGACCATTGCACTTCTAGATCAGGGCCCAGTTGTTCAAAGCTAACAATGTCGTTTGTTAACGATTCGTTAAAATTTACATCGATTGATACGCAAATATGCTGAAATTTTTTGCTGAAAAAATGTGAGTAGCTTTTGCAGTGCAAAAGCTACTCACATTTTTTCAGCAAAAAATATCAGAATATTGTATATTGAATCCGCTAAAACAGTTAACGAACTGACCCTTAACAAGCTCGTTAAGCTAACAACGCTTTGAACAACTGGGCCCAGCTGTGTAGCTTTATAATCTGGGCCGTACGAAGCCTTCAAACATGCACAAAATGTGCAGATTCAGATCACCCTGCTGTTTGCTAACAAAATGAACAGTCTACAAGAAACAAGTGTTACAGAGCTGAAACAAACTGCATGAATGTGCAAGCTCATCCAATCCTTGATTGGGTGCATTTGCCATTCAGCTGTCCTTACTTTGGTACAGCTGACTTTTGTATGCAAGGCCAAACAAATCAAAATCTCATCCACTTGCCTGTTGAATAGTATGCACAACTGACTTTAAGTATAAGGCACTTCTTTCGACTAAAAAGTATTGATATTTTTCTTATTACTCCAAGAAAACATTATTATTGTACTCATTAGCACCTCACTAATGAGTACCCATAACATATGTTTTAACTTCATAATACATTAACCTATAGATAATGTGCTATTCTATTCTGTTTTCACACCTTCCACAGAAAAAACGACCTTTCAGTCGTTAATTAAAGTCTTAAACCAGAAGGTCCCCTAGGCAGTTACCTGTGTGACATAACTCTTCCCGCTCAATTGACCACGTGTCAGTTTCTTTTCTGTGGACAAAGAAATTCAACAAGGATTATTTACCTGTGATAGAAATTTGGATTATTTCTTTCCTCACGGATAAATTTATGTATCCTTGTTTTTCTTTTGTTTATTTATCACTCCTTTCACTTTCTGTGTTATTATTTAAAATTTTCAATTTTCGATTTCATGTATTTTTGACTGGTCTTTTTCCACATGCGTTTTGGCGACTCTCGCTATTCGGCACAACGCTCGTGCGCGATCGGTTCGATAGTCGTGTTTATATATGCAGAATATTTTTGTTCTTTTCGTTCCAGGTTATTCAGCAATTACGATATGTTTTTCCTGGACTTTTGTTTGCAGAGATCTTCAGTTGGCTAAAGATTCTCATGGTGGAGAAGCTGATTGTAAAGAACTTGTCAACCCTTGATGGGTTATAAGACAATTCTTTACTGATGGGAGCCCCACCCCATATGGCTATACTGCCGGGGTAAGACCCATCAAGGTGGCATCTTTGGGTACTTAGTATCCTATAAAGTCTAAGTCCACCAGTCACCAGTCACCAGTCACCAGTCATCCAGTCACCAGTCACCAGTCAACCAGGCACCAGTCAATCAGCTTCACCAGTCACCAGTCAATCAGGTGCCAGTCAACCAGGCACCAGTCACCAGTCATCCAGGTGCCAGTCAACCAGGCACCAGTCACCAGTCACCCAGTCACCCAGTCACCAGTCACCCAGTCACCAGTCACCAGTCAACTAGTCTCCAGTCAATAATTTAATTATTTTCTGGAAAGACTTAGTTTCTGACATTTTTCACCGGACAAAATAGTCACGTATACTAACTTCCGGTCATTATGTCTAATTATTAAAAAAAAAAAAAAAAAAAAAAAAAAAATTTTTTCACTGGGCAAAGTATCAGTAATATTTCTGATACTTATACCCGGTCATATTATTATATTATTTCTGATTTTTCACCAGGCAAACTTTTACAGAAAGTGTCTGGTCAATTTTTGCCTAATAATTAATTATCTTCGGGAAAAAGTTTCGAATACTTGTGCCCGCTCAGTTTTCATATATAATCTCCCTTTTTCATCGGACTAGAGTTACGAATACTACTATCCGATCAATTTGTCAAATTACTTGTAACTTTACCGGGCAACAGTTACGAATATTAGTGTCCGGTCATTGTGTCGGGTAACTAGTGTCAAAATAATGATTACTAATTCCCGAACAATCTATTATCGTTCATAGAGCTCCATTCACGTTTAAGTCAATGGATATAGGTTATTAAGTGAAATACATAATAACTTTTTATACAAAAAAATTCTGTACAGTCTTTCCCAAATCAGACTAGAATTTTTAATATTCCATTGACTTATTATAGGTGTGTAATTCCATTAATATTTTAAATTAACTTATGTTTTATCTCTTTTATCTGCTAGAAAGAGTTAAACTTCCGACTATAACAAAATTCTTACCGGGCAGCAGTTCGTAGACTAGTGCCAGGTCATTCAAATGATGTTTTATCTCTTTAATTCGCTAGAAAGCGTTTAAATTCCGGCTCTAACGAAAATTTCATCGGGAGGCACTTCGTAGAGTAGTGCCAGGTCATTCTAACGAAATTCCACCGGGCAGTAGTTTCGTAGACTTTGTGTCGGATTACTAGTGTGTTCCAGGCTCAACATATATTCTTATATAACCACTATAGACATGTATAGTCTTGGATTATAGGTTATTGAATGACAGCGATGGGTTCTAATACCTAGTAGCCATTTATATTGTTGAATTCTGTCCAGTCACTTTTGAACTTGACTTAAATTCTATATATATATTTATTATTGAAAATGAATTAAGAATTATCGGTTACGATCAAATTCGCAATTCATTCACTAAGTGTAGAAGATACTTCCAGCTATAATTATATCTCGTTTGTTCGCTACAAAGAGATTAACTTCTTACATATTCACCTTATTCGGCTCTAGGGCAAAGGTGAACTATAAAACTATCGTTATTTATAAGAAGAAAAATATACACGAAATATAAAAAATTTTCTTCTTTCCTCCCCTGTTTTTCTTCTACATGCTCCGATATGTAATCAGCATGTAATCTAAGGAGTAAATTGACAAGAAAGTAGCAATCGATCTTTTCTACTTTCTATTAATTTTTCATTCTTAAGGTATCGGAAATTTACACCAACCAGATAAATAAATTAACAGTTTATTTATTTATTCGCTACCTCTCTAGATTACTACGATTTAAAATTCTAGTTGAGGTACATATTTTCCTTTTGCCTTTTCTACATGGAAAATAGTTGATCCGATAAGCTATTATTCTATTTTATACTATCTTTTGATTGATTATATTAGAGTCTAGGTCAGTCGTGCTCTGTCTAAACTCTGCTATAAAATAATAAATAAGAAAAAAATCTTATATTTAGGTATAGATATAATTCGATACGTTCTTTACTTTGCCTGTTTTATTTTTTCTTCTGGATCATTTAAGACTACGATAGCAATATACCAGATATTTTTGCCTCAGTAAGAATCTATTACGCTGAAGATTCTTCATATTGGAATAATAATTTTATTATGATTATAATTCTAGACCCAATTAATCCTCGTATATTATAGGTCTACTTTATCTTATTGAGGAATAGTTTTGCTTCGACTAGCTCTATACCTCTAATATTTTATTTATAACTAGAGTCCATGTCAATCAAAATTTTCTTGCACTTTGGTATTGACAATGGATACATATTTAGTAAAGGCATTAATTATTCAGTACGTGACAGATTATTATTGCCTAAATTAGATTTTATATACAATACTTTCCTTTTGATATTTTGTTTTATTGACTTTGTAACTATTCAGAAACTGCCAAAGTCAATCATTTCCTTCCTCTAAACTTACCGAAGCTCTAGATTATGTTGATATATATTTTTGATATATGCTTAGAGGTTAATTAACGAGAGTTTACCTCATAATAGCAGATATTATTATAATTATATTAATCAATCTATAGTCTAGGCTTAGACAAAAGGGAAAACATCCTTAATTATTAGTATACGAGCTGGTAAAGAATTAAGACACTCTTAATTATCTCTTTACCCCTCCTTTATGTTTACATTCGTTAAAGGGATCATAGTAATTCTCGCTAAGAGTTCAAGTTCAGTTTGCGAATAATGCAAAGATTAATATCTTGATTTCCAGTCCGCATCAAAAATGGTCTATATATATAGATAAATATCTTTCCGAAACTGGATATTTATTTATTTTTCCACACAATAAGTCATTTCAAGATGTCGATGATTTTGAAATGCACTGCTTCAATTTATAATATAAAATATGTTTATATTAACTTCACAACTTAGTAAGTGCTGCACCTACGTTCCTGGTCAGATCTTACTTTTGTGATACGTTTTTGAACATACTGAAAGTTTTCTCCGATTATACATTCGGTAAATAAACTTTCGAGTAGTATTTATGCCTTTAAACATTCAGATTATTTGATAATTGTTGGAGATAATATATTATTCCGATATTTATATATCTATCTTCATTATTTATCTTTCTCATCTTACTTTTAAATTAGATTGACCTTCTCGCTACGTTCCAGGTTTAAATCTAGCTAACATTGTGGAACAGTCACTTTTTTATTTCCTAAACAATATTTTAACATTTTTCTCAGTATTCAGAGCATAACGACTTCATGAATACTTGAAAATAATTCAGTTCTACGCTTGTTAAACTAAGCCTAAAACAAGCCCTAGTTTTTTAGAATGGATATTATCCTTCGATTCAGTTCATGGAGATACATCCTTTTAGATCCCATTATCTCTATTTCAATCATTCAAAATTCTAATGACTAAGTACTCCTTTTCTACGTACGAATACAGAATATCGAGTCACTGTTGCTGCATATTGGTTAAAGATTAAACAAATTTTATCTTAAACCTATATGACGTTAAATTAATTATTATCTCTTTCATATACATGTTTTTACCCTTCCGTCAGGGATCGCGGTAATAATATTATTACTCTCTATGGTTTACACATAGATCTCGAGAGTATATATATGTATTTTCTTCCTGAACTCATTTGCGAGTAAGTAATTTGATATTTCAGGAATTACCAATTATGCAGACATAGATTTTATTCTATTAATATTCAATTCCAAAAAAAAAAAAAAAAAAAAAATTTGATTGAATGTTTATCTATAAAATTTCCGGGCAGTAATTTTATAGAGAGTTATATGTTTAATAATTCCTTGCTTAAATAATAGTTACGCTTAACCTATGATTTATAGCGGGAATTTTGTTCAGTAGTATAATTTTTATTTAGTATTAATATATTTCTTACTATTCTTAAATATGCGTATAGAATAGTAATACTATCTCTTAACTTTTAAATTAAGTGTTTTTTTAGATTAATAATCAGTATTATTGTATAATCTTTCTTCAGAGATTATCACACTATTACTTTTTTCTCTTAGTCCTTCTCTTTTTATGAACATTTTGATTCGTATCAAAGTGGATTTTTAACATTTCTTGATTTCCATGATTATTTACTCAGGAGTACTTTTCATGGCAATCTTCTGGTATAGAAAGATTCTATCCAGCTTATTTATTATTGTTTAATCTTATCAATACGGTAAGATTTAGCCAAACTATGACCGTCATACAGTTTGCTGCGATCAACCTTATTCTTATCTCTATTATTCTCTGTCAAACTCTTTAGTTATGATGTTGACAGTTTATTCTTTATTTTTTGTCAGGACATCAAACGCTTTTATATGTCTATGACAAAACTAATTATCAATGGTTTAGGTTATTTTTTCTTCCCAGCAGTTATATGCAAACTCTGTATTATTTTATTGCTTGACTAAAAATTCGTTATACAATTAGTCTAGCAATAGTTTTAACCATTATGTTTGTCTATATTTTTTTTCTTCTGATGGATAACTTAGTTATAGTTAAGTTAACTCCATCTACTTTTATTATCTCCCCTTCTTTAATTTGATCAAGGGAAATAATTACACATTATGGTTATTTTAAGTCTGTGTCTGTTCATCGGAAACTGTCCTGTCGCTCCAATTAACAGAATTTAATTAGTTTATAATTCTAATAGCTTAGACTATTACAATTACATAGCTTCACATATCTAGAATTTTATCCAAAATATCTACATATGTCAGTTATCTATAGGAAACTCCACCGAGTAGACTTTTCCTCATTTATTCAAGATCCTACATAGACTACTTACAGTGTATGGTCTTGGCTTTTTGTTTTACAAATTTTGTTTTCAAAATTTTCTATATTCCTAGCTTACTTTGCGATGGAATATTTATGTTATGTCTCAATGACTCCCTTTTCTTTTTGAAGCCAATTGTTGTTTCCCAAAAAGAAAAAAAGAGGGGGGTGGGGGGGGCCAATGTTAGGTCTCTGAGACTTAAGAACTGGCTTCCTCTAGAGTCTACTAATATATATAAGGTTGTTAGATCATAACACCTTAAAGCTATTTTGTGAATCTAGACCATTCTTTCTATTAAATATAGAATTAGAATGTATCTGATTCCTTTGAGTTTCCTGAGTCTTAACCAGAAGTGGTGAGATATTATTGGTGTTAGAATTAGGAGAGCACCTCCCTCCTATTCTGCAAATTCTAGCACATTATCTATAGGTTAATGTATTATGAAGTTAAAATGAAGTTTTTTAAAAGTAAAACATATTTTAACGAGTAATACTTAACCTATAGATAATCAATTATCTCCCTCCGCCCACCCTCGCTTATCTCTCCTAATTGTGTCTATTGTTTTACACATAAAAGAAACTGACACGTGGTCAATTGAGCGGGAAGAGTTACGTCACACAGGTAACTGCCTAAGGGACCTTCTGGTTTAAGACTTTAATTAACGACTGAAAGGTCGTTTTTTCTGTGGAAGGTGTGAAAACAGAATAGAATAGCACATTATCTATAGGTTAAGTATTACTCGTTAAAATATGTTTTACTTTTAAAAAACTTCATTTTCATGGAGAAGTAAGAAAAATATTTACCCGTTACGCGGGCCCTTGTAGTCTAGTGGACAGGATTGTTGACTCTTAATCCATTAGATTTCTTACCACTGTGATTTGAGCCTCGGTCGGGTCATGTGGGAAAGCCAAGTTCTGCTTATAGATGGTCAGGTGGTTTTTCCCCGGGTTCTCCGGTTTTCGCCCACCTTTGATAAACGATCGGCTCGATATAAGTGAAATATTTTTGAAAGGGCCGTAAAACCCAGATCAAAAAAAAAAAAAATGAAATAAAATAAAATAACCGTTACACCTTTTTTATCTTGAGCTATAACCTTTTCAAATTGTCAGTTTCTTTGTATATTATTATACAAATTCCTAGACAAGTAAAGTTAATTTTTACTTGTCCAGCCCAAATTTATACTTTTCCTGGACACCAGGGCAGTTGATTTGTATAGCAGTGTATATGTTGTGTTGATAATTTTTGTGGTGTACTGGCATATATTTATATTTTCAGGCTGACATCTGGTCCCTGGGCTGTACTGTGATAGAAATGGCCACTGGAAAACCACCATTTATTGAGGTAATCATTGAAGCAGGGACATAACAAAATATTTAAAAAGTCCATGTGTGAACAGCTGTGACCCAAACCGTCTTGTGCATCTGCTCAGTTTGGTCAAAGCCTTGGCTCCTGGCACAGACCTTATATTTTAAGGGGAATTGATACACTTCCAGGGGAGACAACTATCAACATAGTTTTTGCCCCCTTCTGAAAAGGGGTGTACTCTTAATTGAAAGAATTTGCTTCCCTTGCAAAAGGGGATTCTAAACAGAAAAAAATTTTCATTTTAGAGTGGACCTTTTTTTCAGAAGCAAGGAGTGCAAATTCTTTCCTTTTAAAGTAGACCTCTTTACAGAAGGGAGGCAAAGCAATTTTGATTATTGTTTCCCCTGAATATGT
Organism: Anodontia alba; assembly: GCA_964016985.1. Lineage (NCBI taxonomy): Eukaryota > Metazoa > Mollusca > Bivalvia > Lucinida > Lucinidae > Anodontia > Anodontia alba. The sequence continues at coordinate 41,221,791 of OZ024824.1, read as the reverse complement.
ATCTACTCCCTTTAAGGTGAAAGGAAAGCAAATAGGAAAACATGAGTTATCTCCCTTGTAAAAGATGGCAGAAAATCTGTCGTGTGTATCCAGTTCCTTTAATTAGAGTTGGCATTGCTAAAGGAAGTTTGTACTCATTAAATTTATATGTTAGAAAGCTCATATGTTATAGACATTGTAATGGGGAGTCTTATCCAATGATTGAAAAGTTCTTCTGGTAAATTACACAAGAGGCCCACGGGCCATGGGTCGCTCACCTGAGTGACATAGCCACTGCAGATATGCAGATGTTATGCAACATTTTTCCAGTGCTGTCATCGCAGCTAATGAAAAGATCAACCTTCAAGCAGTTCTTAATTTTGAAGAAGAATATTATATATGGCATGACAGTCAATGGAGCATGATCATTTGAACAAACTCTCAATCACATTTCAACAGTAGGATCAATGTGAAATTTGGAGGCAATTGGCTAATTGGTTTCTGAAGAATTATGATTTTATACATGTAAACAGCACAGTAGCAGGGAAATATAATAAACATAAACAAGATGGCAGCCATCTTAGATTTCCAATCAGAATGATTTTAGCTACTGTTGATCTACAAGTCACCTCGATACTTTAAATGAACTTGGCTATCTTTGATTTCCGATCAAACAATTTAAGCTATTTTAGATCTACAAGTCACCCAAATGCTTCCTACCAAGTTTCAATTCAAATGGCCTTTCAGTTCAGGAGAAGAAGCGAAAAATAGATTTTCAGGATGGCTGTCATGGCGGCCATCCTGGATTTCTGATAGGGATGATTTTAGCTATTTTTGATCTACAGATCACCCTGATGCTTCCTACCTAGTTTAAAGTCAATAAGCCTTTTGGTTCAGGAGAAGAAGTGAAAAACAGATTTTCAAGATGGCTGCCATGGCGGCCATCTTGGATTTCCAATCGGAACGATTTTAGCCAGTTTCAATCTATAAGTCACCCCGATGCTTCCTACCAAGTTTCAAGTCAATTGGCATTTGGGTTTAGGAGAAGAAGCGAAAAAAATGATTTTCAAGATGGCCACCATGGCGGCCATCTTGGATTTCCAATCAGCATGATTTTAGCTACTTTTGATCTACACGTTACCCTGATGCGTCCTACAAAGTTTGGAGTCAATAGGCCTTTTGGCTCAGGAGAAGAAGAGAAAAATAGATTTTCAAGATGGCGACCATGGCGGCCATCTTGGATTTCCGATTAGAACGATTTTAGCTACTTTTGATCTACAAGTCACCCTGATGCTTCCTACCAAGTTTCGAGTCAATTGGCATTTGGGGTTAGGAGAAGCGAAAAATAGATTTTCAAGATTGGATTTATGATCAGCACAATTTTATCTATTTTTGATGTGATACATGTCACACCTATGCTTCCTAGCAAGTTTGGAGTCAATTGGCCTTTCGGTTCAGGAGAAGAAGCAAAAAATAGATTTTCAAGATGGCTGCCATGGCAGCCATCTTGGATTTCCGATCGGAACAATTTTAGCTATTTTTGATCTACAAGTCACCCCAATGCTTCCTACCATGTTTGGAGTCAATTGGCTTTTGGGTTCAGGAGAAGAAGCGAAAAATAGATTTTCAAGATGGCTGCCATGGCAGCCATCTTGGCTTTCCGATAGGCATGATTTTAGCTATTTTTGATCTACAAGTCACCCAAATGCTTCCTAGCAAGTTTGGAGTCAATTGGCCTTACGGTTCAGGAAAAGAAGCAAAAAATAGATTTTCAAGATGGCTGCCATGGTGGCCATCTTGGATTTCCATTCGGCACGATTTTCGCTATTTTTTATCTACAAGTCACCCCGATGCTTCCTAGCAAGTTTGGAGGCAATTGGCCTTTCGATTCAGGAGAAGAAGCGAAAAATAGATTTGCAAGATGGCGGCCATCTTGGATTTCCGATCAGCACGATTTTAGCTATTTTTGATCTACAAGTTACCCCGATGCTTCCTAGCAAGTTGGAGTCAATTGGCCTTTCGGTTCAGGAGAAGAAGCGAAAAATAGATTTTCAAGATGGCGGCCATGGCAGCTATCTTGGATTTCTGATCGGCACGATTTTAGCTATTTTTGATCTACAAGTCACCCCGATGCTTCCCAGCAAGTTTGGAGTCAATTGGCCTTTCTGTTCAGGAGAATAAGCGACAAATAGATTTTCAAGATGGCTGCCATGGCGGCCATCTTGGATTTCCGATCGGCACGATTTTAGCTATTTTTGATCTACAGGTCACCCTGATGCTTCCTACCAAGTATCGAGTCAATTGGCCCAGGGGTGTAGGAGGAGTAGGCTTTTAAAGCAATTGTTGGCGACGGACGACGCACGACGGAGGACGGACATTGACTGACCACAATAGCTCACCATGAGCACTTCGTGCTCAGGTGAGCTAACAAGGGTAAAAAAAACATGTTGTGGGTACTCATTAGAAGTGCCTTGGCAAGGTGCTTCTAATGGGTATCCACAACATATGTTTTCGTGGGAAAAGAATAATACTAACACTTTTCTGTTCAAAAAAAGTACCTTATCTGGATCTACCAGGAGGGATTGGTTATTCATGAAATATTTAGATATTATCATGCTAGATCCAGGTGTAGAACTGAATCATGAAGATGAACAAACTTTTGCACTCCCTTGGCAAACTAAGCAGATTTCAATGAATTTTTCTGTGAAAAAAAAAAGAAGAAAAGTATTTTAAGAATAAGGCATCTGCCACTGTTTTAATTCAGCAGATTACAGGTTAACAAAACAGATGATGACATGTTAGGTCTTTTTGTTTCAGTGGTAATGGATAAGTTGAGTAATGCATAGCTCCAGATAAGAGAGGGTATCCACATATTTTTCTTATTTCTCAAGGAAAATATATGTTGTGGGTACCGGTTAGAAGCACCTCGGCGAGCCGCTTCTAATGAGAACCAACAATGTGTTTTCATGGAGAAATAAGAAAAATATCACCACTTTTCAGATGAAAAAAAATGCCTTGTGTGTAGCTCTGGTAATGTCTTTGGTACAAAAAAGTCAAACCCTTTCTTTTCCAGCTTGGGAGTGCAGAGGCAGCCATGTTTAAAGTGGGCTTCTATAAAATGCATCCTGAAATTCCAGAGACTATGTCAGATAATGCCAGAGATTTTCTTCTCAAGTAAGTCAGGGAACTTTTCTTTTACGAAAATATCACATTTGATCTTCATATTGTAGTTGTTTTGATAAAATGGTGTATGCAAGCAGTACAGACCCAGACTGCTCCAGAATGTCTATACTTTTTGCCATTTCACTAAGTATTTTGTGAAACAAATGAGTAAAAATAACCCAACAAAATATAGGTAAAAAAAAGTATGGAATAAAGTGCTAAAATTTTATTAGTTGCAAGCTAAGCTACTACATGTATTTGATTTTTCTAAGGAATGAAAACCAAATCTTCAGACATTTTACAGTGGAATCTCCATGAATAATCCCAGCGGGCACATGATGTAAATATAACGTCGCCTCACGTCGATGCAACGTCATGACTTTGCATCGACGTTGAGGCGACGTTATATTTACGTCATGTGCCTGCCGGGATCACCTCTCAACAACAGTCACCTCCCTATAACAACAACTTTTTCTGATTTCACACTGTACTGTTTACTGTATATTTAACCTCTGTACAACCACCATCTCTCTACAAAAAATCAATTTTATGTCCTCCTGATGGTGGCTGTTGAAGAGGTTGCCTGATATATGAAAAATAAAACATCAGGATGATTTTCTTTTTTCTGATCATCCAATGTGTTGTTTACTATATAATTATATAACCTCTCTACAACTACAACAACCCTCCTACAGTTTTCTTGGTCTGGCTACATTCTATCATGGAGATTGAACATGAAATATTTTCTGCTGTCATTCTCTCCCACTGAATCAAGAAGGGCAGTTGTCAGTTTCTGGTGAAAGATTGTGCACAACAACTGGTTAACTGCTTAGGGGACTAAGCCTGCTCTGGAAAAGTGTGGTTAGGTAAACTGACCAGCTGGACATGACCTTAATAGTGTTGGCTGGGCTGTTACCCAGAAGGGATTAATATAAACTTTGCTTGTGACCCAGTGTTGTTCAATGAATTTTTATTACTTGTATTTGTATTATTTTCCGTCCATTATTTGATAAAAAAAAAATCTGGTTTGAGGGCTGAAATTGAAACAAGAAAACGATTACACACAGTTTGTCTATTAACAGCAGAACAGTGTCGTTGATGTCATAACATCGCCATCGTACAGTTATATTGGAGAGAACCATGGTTTATTTTGATGTCACTTAATGATCATGGGACGTCATGTGAGTCAATGTATCCATTGAAATATGAACAACATTATGTCCAAATAGGTAACTATAGGTTTTTTTTTTCTGCAAATGCACTGAGAATGTAAATATAATGGGATAGTTTTCATTTTCAGTTGTTTTACTCCTGATCCTGAAAAGAGATACACAGCCTTGCAGTTGCTGGATCATCCATTTATAAAAGAGTAAGTTATATCTTGTCTTCTCTTTCTTTTTTAAGAGTATTGGATACACTTTCCGGGGGATGTCAGAGTGATCTCACTTGGAAGTGTAACCCAGCAGGCACACAACATCAAAATGACGTCGTATCAACGTCGATGCGACATGATCACGTCGCATCGATGTTGATACGACGTCATTTTCACGTTGTGTGCCTGCTGGGAACCCTTCACCTCTAGTGGAGTGGATACACTTTCAAGAAGGCAACTGTCACAATTGTGTTTCTTCCTTCTGTAAAGGGGTCTATTCTAAAAGGAAAGAATTTGCTCTCCTGGGAAGCAAATTCTCTCCTTTTGGAGTAGACCCTCTTTTCAAGGGGCTTGATGTGCAAGGAAGTGAACAGGAAGTCACAATATTTGTCTCCTATGTAAAATATAGCAAAAAAAATCTACCAAGTTTATTCAGTTCTCTTAATCCATAGTTATTCTAATTAATAAACATGTGTGAAAGTGTGAAACAGTTTTGTGGCTGAGCAGTTAGCACCCCTCGCTTTGGTTCATGAGGTCCGAGGGTTGAATCCCACACAGCAGATTCAGCTCATGAATATGTGACACTTCATTGTTCAGAGGCAGTCATTATCACTGCGTCTTAATCTCGATATGACTTAAATAATGTTGAAAGAAATGTAAAATGCCAAATCATCATCATAATGAACATGTGCATGCAACAAAGGTACAACTTGGTATGTTATTCTGGTCTCTGTAAAGCTGGTCAAGGTCTAAATGCTTGCAATATGGGCCGCGCCATGCAAAAAGTCTTTTGGCATATGTGGACACAGAAGGCCCAGATCAGCCTGCACAATGGTGCAGTCTGATCTGATCCTTTGCTGTCTGCCAACAGACATTGGACACAATAGAATGTATCAGTGGAGAGCTAACACCCATATGAGACTTTGCATATGCACAAGATGAAACTGAATCTGTGCATTTTGCGCAGGTTTGAAGACATATTTTCTCTTGGCGTGGCCCATATATTTTCTACAGAACCTAAATGTGAGCAGCAAGGATCCTCACCTTATGTATTATGATGTGCAGGCGGGTCCAGATTTTTGCTGCTTGTCGAAGCCAAGATATATTTTTCTATATGCATATACTCATTTCTTCTACAACGAATTTATTTTGAGCTTTGCACCATTTATTAACCCTTATAATGCTAATCACAACCGCAGCAGACATCATTTTGATTTTTTGGGGTATTTCTCAGAAAAAATAAGGCTTGACATTTCATGTGACTTTCCAGCCTGGCAGACAATATTCACATAGAATGCCAAGTCTTTTTATGCCCCCGCCATTTTCAATAGGGGTATATTGTATCACCGCTGTCCGTATCACTTTTTCTACTCAGGTCTTTATATAAAAGGAAGTTTTCAATTTTACAGAACCTTAGCACCAAAGAAAAAGAAGAAAAAGAAAATGACAGAGGTAGAATATTTAAGAAGTACCTCAAGTAAGTGTAAATTTGAGCATGCTGAATTTTACCCATTTATGTTGAGTGGACTCTTCTACCACAACTCTTTGGGCTTGTCTGTTTCCAGTAGCAGGGTCTCTGATTAGTATTATTATTACTATATTTTATTAAAATTCCTGTATTTAATGCAAACAGTGTAGACCCTGATCAGATGCTGCATTCTGCAGCATCTGATCTGGGTCTGCATTGTTTGCCAGTTACCCTATTGGGGGTCTCCAGACTAAAATGTGTTAACCTTTACCACTCTATGAGCTAATTCATCAGACAACAAATTGGTGGAACTTTTTTTTAATATTTTCTCAGAAAAATAAAAGTATTTTTCAGTAAATTGTCTGATAGTAATTAATAGCGTTAAATGAGCTACACCATGGGAATATAACAGTTCATCATGAGTGGCTATGCAGGATAGGGAAAGCTCACCCGATGGGTTGGAATCTCAACCAGGGACGAGGCTTGCTGAGTTCCTGGTTGAAATTCCTACACCAAGGGTGAGATTTCCCTATCCTGCATGGACTGGCTCATGATGGATTCTTTTTCTCCTACCTTTAAGTGGATTGTTCCTAGCACCAGCATGGTCATGTGAGATAGAAGTTTCTCACATGGGCAAAAAGTCTATCTCATATAGGCAAAGGTGGGAGAAAAGGTGTCTACAGTGAATATGTCGAGATAGAGAATGCCTAGGTCAGCATGCGCATCCACCTGGTTAGAACAAGGCCTTGACTGCCTGCTTATGGAATCATTGGATACAATAAGGTACAGTCGACTCTCATTATCTCGACTTCGCTTATCTCGAATAACCGCTTATCTCAAGTGAAAATCTGGTCCCTTTTGAACATGGAAATCTAACATCACATAACAAAATATTGTGGAAAAGAGGAGCAATTTCTCCTCTTTTCCACAATATTTTCAATACACTTGACTCTCACTATCTCAAATACTGATAACTCATACTACTACTTAAGTCAAACTAGACTTTAATAATGTTGGTTTATTTTTACTTTATATATTATTTACATTTCAACTCCTGTTATCTCAAACTGCTGTTATCTCAAACTGAAAATTATGGTCCCTTGGAGTTTGAGATAACGAGAGTCCACTGTGTATCAATGTTATACAAACCCTCTCAGCAAATCATGTGACCAAGCTAAATGATCTTGATTTTTACTGTTTGCATATAAAGTCCAAAGAAACCTTATCTAATGGCACTCCTTAATGCTTAGCATGCTGGATAACATTTTCACGAGACAACATTTTGAAATATGTTTCTTTTTTTTTTCCAAGAAATCAAGATTTTGCATTTCATGCAAAATGTCCCTGGTTTGCATGAAATGTCCACTCCATTTACGAGAAAAAGATAAAGATATCATCAAATGTCATCTGCTCATTCTGCTTAGAGAGTGGGAAATGTTAAATATTGAAAGACTGCAGTGTTTTCTTTTGGAAAAATAAGACCTCATTTTTCATTTGACTACTCAGATACTAAGCTCTTTTTGTAGTTTGTTCTTTGCTATGATGTAAGTAAATGACAAATGTTTATGCATGTTTTTTTTTTTTTAATTTCCTTTCAAAACCTATTTTCTGTGAAAAATCAGAAAAAGTATTGTCAATTTTGTCGTCTGCTTAAATTACCCAGAAAATGGTAAAGATTAAAGGGTTACTTTGCAACACTGCTGGTCTGTGTTTTGTTGAAAGGCAATCAGTACAGGCCCTGATAGGACACAGTGTTCTGTGTAGACTGATATGGGGACTTTTCATATACAGTGTACCCTTGTTATCTCAAACTCCAAGGGACCAGAATTTTCAGTTTGAGATGTCAGTAGTGTGACATAATAAGAGTTTGAATGTAAAGGACATAAAGCTAACTAAATTAACATTATCCAACATTTAGTTTGACCTAACCATTTCACCCCTGAGTTTCTGAAATGGACTCTCCCATCTCTGAATGTGGGCACACCCATTATGGAAAGAGGGGTTTAAGTCAAAAATCAACAACTGAGCGGCAAACTGTGTAGATCCTGATGAGACAGCTTGTTACGAGCCATCTCATTTGGATCTGCACTGTTTGCTGTGGTATCTGATTTTGTCTGCAGGGATGAAAGGATCAGGCAGTAGGTTGAGTTATCAGTGTTTGAGATAATGAAAGTTAACTTTTCTCAAATTGCTGGTTGGTTATTTTCACTCATTTTGCTGTTTGTTTCCCTTACAGTGCCAGTGGGCAAGGACAACTCGAAAACCAACAGTCAAGGTGTTATCAAGCTGCAACTGCCAAAGAAGGCTTCGTAAGATAAAATCTTTGTTTTTCTAGAGACGCGGAAGGTCTTTCTTTGTTACATATGTACATGTAGATGATTCAGACCAGCTTGAACATCTTTGTTTATTGTTGGAAATTGGGGGTGGCCAAGTGGTTAGCTCTCCCGACTTCAGACCACAAGATCCTGGGTTTGAATCCCGATGGAGATAGAATTCAACTACTGACTGTACGGCACTTCATTGCGCAGAGCCTTTCATAATCATCATCTTATCATCTGGATATTTACTCAAATAATATTGAAAGGGAAGTAAAATCCCAAATCATCATCATCATTTTGTTTGAAATTTGTTATGCTTGAAGCAAGTGACATAATCAGAATGTTTTATTTTTTCTTTCTTCTCCAAGTGAACATGTTTTGACCCACAGAGATGCAACAATATATTTTAAAAGAGAAATAAGAAAATATCAATATATATTTGATTGCATAGTTAAATTGCTAAGATCCCAGACTGCACAGGCTCACTAAGTCATCAGGCATAGTTCTAATAAGATGTTCTTTTTCTGACCAAAATATATACTCATGTATTTTTATAGTCTCTCCTCAAAGACATGTTGTTGTGGTACTCATTGTTGTTGTGGTACTCATTAGTATTGCCAAATGAGCATCCACGACATGTTTTTGAGAACTACTTGAGATATTTATCTAGAGCTGTGGTTTGTATTGGCAATAAAGTAGTCTTTTAAGTGGCATTTCTCATTGCTGTTTAAAATTGTATGGAAGAGATTTGAAATATGCTTTCGGTCACATTCCATTGTTTGGAAAATTCTGTTGCATTCTGACATGGTATTTAGAAGGTATTTGTCAGGTCAGACAAATACTAGGAGTTTACTTGTATGGGGCTTCATTTAACTTACACATAAGCTTTCTTATCACAAATTACTTCCCACTTCTCCAGATCTTTGGCAATATCTAAAGATATTTCTTATACTTCGACTTTAAGTAAATTATTCAGATGATGATGATGATTTTAATAAGATGCCAAGGCAAATGTTTTGATGGAGAAAAAACAGAGATGACTGTAGTGAGATGTCATAGTATTTGTTTTCCTGGAGAAAATAAGAATTAAAAACATTTATGAACTGTCAATCTGCTGCTTCAGATAAAGCATTTTTTTTCCAAATTGTATTATAATTTTTATGCCTCAATTTAAAGTTGCCTGTATAGTCCAGCCGTTCTTCCATCTGTGTGTCACGCTTTTGAGATCTCTCATATCATTGGAACCATATATGCTAGGATTTTGAGATTTCATATATGCATTGCTTATGAAAAATTAGCTGACCCATAGTTTTTTTCTTTTCTGTCGGATTCTTCAAGGTGGAGTTTGGCCCCTTTTCAGACAGGCATTTTAGCAAATGAAAATCTTGAAAGCATACTGTCTAAGGAATCACTAGAGTTAGGCTCATGAAGTTTTGCTTGCAGTTTGGAACCAATGGGTAAATAACCTGATCAAATTTTGGTGAACTTTGGATTACGTTTTTAAGAGTTATGCCCCTTTTCAACTTTGGCATTTTGTATTGACAAGTGTATAGTTGGGGGCATAGAGTTTTACAAACACATTTCTAGTCATTTCTGCAAAAAATGTGGTGCTTACTGAACATGCCTCAGTGGAGATACTTCTAAAGAGTACTCACAACATACATTTTTGTGGTGAAATGAGAAAAAAATCTGTTTTGAACTGTGCTGTCATCACAAATCATCATGCTGAGCAGATTCTTGTAAGAGACATTGATTAGACTGCTTAACTGGCACATCCATGCTTTAATGCACTCCTGACATGCTTTTATTCAGAAAATAAGTGATTGGGTGGGGAGAAGAAAACCTTTATTTATAACCTCAGATAAGATGCTTCTTTTCAGAGGAAAAAATATTGATACTTTCTTACTTCTGCATAAAAAGTGTTGTGGGTACTGATAATTGCCTAATGGAAACAATTCTATTGAGTATCCACAGGTTATCTATTTTATGAAGAAGTAAGAAAAGTATTATCTGGATTTAGGGTTTATCTGGAACTGTGCTTACAGTAAATGTCCTGAAATTTCATACACCAAAGTGCCTGACAAAATTGCATATGCAAACAGTATAGACCCAGATCAGACTGCTCCTTCTGATCTGGGTCTACACTGTTTGCCATTTCACTATTTTAAAAAACAACTGCTTAAAAAGCAAAAAAATATGTCAAAAAGAGTGGAATAAAGTGTTCGAAATTTAGGACATTAACTGTATGCCATTTTGATTAGAAAATGTCTGGATGGTCTTTTATGTATGCATTGCTGTAAATACAAGTAGTATCTAGTAGATAAGATTTGTTCTTTCAACCCAAAGACATATTGTGGGAACTCAGGAGAAACATATTTCCAACACTTAATGTAGACTTAGGAGAACACTTTGCCAACATAAGGATTTGCAAGCAGTATGGAATCAAAACTCACAGCTCCAGAGTAGGTTTTTTAAGCAAAAAAACAGCATTAATATTTATTATTATTATTCCACAAAAACATATTTTATGGGTACTTATTAGAAGTGCCTTGGTGCATTTGTTTCATGGAGAAATAAGAAAAAAATTTTATCTGAGGCTAGGGACTATTCGGTGTTCACGTGTATCATAACATAAGATTTTCCATGCTCTGCTTTGAATGTATCATAAACAGAAAGAAAATATAACCACCAATATTAACCATTGGCATGTATCAGCCCTCAGGCTTTTGTGCAGTATTCCCCAGTTTTCAGGCATTGTATCCTATATTAATACCCACCTTTGGAAGACTGTTTTGGTATGCAAAGAGTGTAGACCCAAATCAGACTGCTCCTGAAGGAAAGAAAAAATAGTATATTTATCATACTGACCAAATACCAATTACATAGGGAAATAGCAGTCTAGGAATCGGTAATTAATTATTAGAGTTGACTACTTAATACAGGTGATGGTATAAAATTGTATCTGAACCATTATCCACTGGGTTAATTTTGTTTTCCTCCATTGTTGCATGATAAAAGGCAGCTTGTCAAAACTTCCTATGTGATTTCAGAAATTGCTTGGGAGTATGTTCCTTGCTCTACTGGTTTAAATTATTCATAGTCCCAATAAAAGTTATTGGATACGCATTTGATGTGAAACACACGAAAAGGGTACTTACGTAATTTGCGGACAATGCAGGCCCTGATCAGCCTGCGTATAAGTGCAGGCTGATCTGAGCTTTCATTGTCCACTTATAGAATCAATAGATATTGTAGTATATATCAAGAACAGAAAATGTCCAGATTAGACTGCACAGATTGCGCATGCTGATCTGGACCTACGTTGTCCGCAAATTGCATAAGGGCCCTTTTGGGTGCGTTTTGCATCATTTGAGTGAGACCATGCTGACCTGCAAGTAATTGCCTTCCTTCTCAAAGGTAGACCACGATAGCAGAAAAAAGAATTTGGTTTTCTGGTTATGGGACTGACTTCAGAGGGGGCTACTTTGGAAGGATTTTTTCTTTTACCTTTTGAGAAGGGAAGCAACTCTTTCAGGCTAGAGTGATCTCCCTTGGTGGTATATCCATTCATCTTAAATCATTCATAGCTTCAACTAAGATGACAATTTTGATGATATTTTAAGATAATTTTAATTTTCACCCCTTGTGGCTGCTTATCAGAATTAGATCTGTGTGGTGTTTCAAACAAGTACTTGTTTGGATGTAAAAAAAATAACAAAAAGTTTATGATTCAAATATCCTTTCATGTAAAAAAATAATGAAAAGATTATCATTCGAATACCTTTTCATCTGGAGCTATTTTTATTTTTTCATACCAGTCATATCAAGTAATGATAATTTATGGGCCACATTTTGAGAAAAGGTACCTTAAGTCACATTTTGGGAATAACAAAGGCCTTGATTAGCTTGCTTATCTGATTCAAGGTTTTCATTGGTTACTTAATACTGTGTAAATTTTTCTGGAGATGATGTTCTGAAATAATTTTCTTATTTTCCCCCAGAAAATAGGATTTGACATTTCATGCAAACTGTCAAACCATGTTTTCTTTCCAAAAATAAGAAACATCAGTTTACTGTCTGCCGAATTTGCCATATAGACACAGGCTGATCAGGGCCTTCACGTTTAGCTAGAATTGGAAGATGACCTTTTTTCACTGGTGTGGCCTTTTTAGTGATAATTGATAACAACAACAGCGGAAAAAAAAAACACTTTCACCTTTACAGCAACTTTACATGCATCACTGAATATAAGAAATATAGGTAAATTTATGTAAATTCATGGGTTCTCCAAAGTTGCTATTAAATTTAAGTGGGTTTTAAAATGTTGCCAAAGCTGCAGATAGGTTATTATTTTATTAATATTTTTCTTTTTCTCCACTAAAACAAATATGGGGAGAATGTGAATAGACTTGTCTGGATGAGACAATGCTGATGAGTATCCATAAGATACATTTTGTTGAAGATAGATGAATACTCATTGAAATCCACAGCTTACCTGGAACAATGTCACTTAATGATTCACAAGGCAATATTTTTGACAATGCCGTTCAAAAGTCAATTTTTGTCTAGGTAAGTGCATATTGACCTAATTTGGATTTTGTGTAGAGAAAGTCAAGTCTTGTGGCACAGCTCTATATAAGGAATGTTGTTTTAACCAAAATCATTAATCAAAAATCCGATTATGATGATGATGATGATGATGATGTTTGGTAGTTTTCTTATTTCCTCACAAAAACATATGATGTAGGTATTCATTAGAAGTGCCTCTGCGAGGCGCTTCTAATGAGTACCCACATTGTATGTTGTTTTTTTTTTTTTGTGGAAAAATAAGAAAAGTGTTTATCTGGACACCTATTTTATCTAGAGTTATGGATGGGATTACATAATTTTAGCAAAAAATTAGTAACTGTGGATGTATTTAATGGAGGAGAAGATTACCTAAAGGCAATGACTGTGGATAAAATATCTGTTTTAAGAATGTAGCATGAAATTTTTGAATATATTAAGCAACTTCTTACAGAGTCAGTTTCTGGCGAAAGAATGTGCACAATACTGGTTATCCGCTAAGAGGACTATGCCTGCCCAGTAAACGTGTGGTTAGGTAAACTGACTGCGCTCGACATGACCCCATTGGGTTGACTGGGCCATAAAACCTCAACACAAACAAACAGAGAGCAGTGTATTTATGGAAGTGTAAAGCAAGTTACGAAGATGTGATAAAGCTATGAAATATACACAATACTGCACAATCATTTCATGGTTTATTATCGAGTGTGTTGTATTTCTGGGCATTCGATTTCTAAAGTCTCCTATGAGGCTGTTGTATACAGATGAAAGTCAGTACAGTCAGTACAATATTTAAACATATTATAGGTACCACCATTCTACTAGATATTTATACACATTGAGCCAGCCTCGGTGGCTTAGTTGGATGCGCCATCTGACTGGAGACCAGGAGGTCATGGGTTCAACCCCTGCCGAGGTCAACAACATTCTTTCGTGGAGATTGATCATGAAATATTTTCTACGGTCATTCTCTCCCTTCCGCTGATTCAAGAAGTCAGTTTCTGGCGAAGGAATGTGCACAATACTGGTTAACCGCTTAGAGGACTAAACGTGTGGTTAGGTAAACTGACCACGCTCGACATGACCCCATAGGGTTGGCTGGGCCGTAAAACCTCAACACAAACAAACAAAACAAAATTTATACACATTGATACATAGAGATTATTATATGGCAATTTTTATATCATACACCATATCACCCTGAGACACCATATCAGCCCGATATGGCAATAGGAAAATTGCCATATCATAATCTATTTATCATACATTTTTCTTTCTGACAAGTTTCCCTATTTGATATCGTATGCGGAGTCAATGGCAAGACCACCGAGTGCTCCGAATGTGATATGGGTTTTTTCCCGGGCAATAAAGCCGTATCACCCGTGTGACCCCTTATCACACCTTTGTGCTCCACAAGGGTGATATGTGCTTGAAAGCCATGTTCGTTTCACATATGCAAAATGAATATTTTATAGTAAATGTATGATAATTTACTGTAATAGTCTTACAATTTGAACAAGTCTGTATGTATATGACTTCTTAGTGAGGTGTTTAAAAACTACTGGTAGAATAGCAGACAGTGCAAATTCAGATAAAACTTTGGATCAGTTTGTGTCCGTATCATTTGCTCAGACATATCTGTCCAAACATTTAACATACATATGGTATAAATATTTATATTCCCACATCAAAGGGGAGGGGGTATATTGTTTTTGGTGCTGATTTTTGTTGTATATTTATGCCCCCTACCAAATGGGAGGGGGATATGTTATTTTAAGTGCAGATCCTGTTGGCTTTGGCTTCAGCATCGGCATTGGTATGACAATTTCTTGTCTATGCAGTATCTCATGAACCGGTTAAGTGCATGCTTACCAAATTTGCATAGATATATCATTGGGACTAGAGGATGAACTTTTTACATTTTGGTGACCTTGACCTAATTTTCAAGGCCACTGCTAGAGTAAAACTGCTAAATTTAAGCAGTAGTACTCTTAAACAGCAAAATCTGTAAGAGTACATCTGATTTCTCTAAAAACACTGTTTGTGTTATAGAATAAACGAAATACATTGATGCTAATGATCAATATCTAAAATACATGCAAATTTATGACAAAAGGAAAGTGATTTTTATATGGCATTTTCATTGTTATCATCGTTGGTTCCTGCATGGCATTGCATATTACTAAAAGCGCTTTGAATTAACAACACAGCATCATGCACTGCTCTAGATAAACAAGCTTTTTTTTTTGTATAAATGTGCCTATTTTTCTTATTTTAAAAGCAAAACATATTTTGGTGAGTTAGAATTGTCTGTGAGACACTTCTAATGAGTACCCACAACTTATTTTTGTTGGAGAAATAAGAAAACCTAGTTATTTCCAGACACAGCTTATCTAGAGCTCTGAAGCATGTTTGGCCATAGTTCACAATTTTAAGGGAATGGATACACATGAAGATTTTGCCATCATTTTTTGTAAAGGGAGTTAACTTTGGCAGGCAGGAAATTGCCTGCCTCATATTTGAAACCTTTCAGAATGGGGCTACTCTTAAAGGAAAGAATTTGCACCTAGAGGATGCAAAAATTATTTCTCTGAAAAGTCCCCTTGCAAAGGGAGGCAGATATTTCTACATCAGAGTTATGTCCCTTAGAGATGTATCCGTTCCCCTCAATGTGTTAAACAAGAGACTGTGGACAGCCTGGGCTGCCATTCTGTCCAGTCTTGATTTGTGCATAGGCTGATCATGGTCATTGTTTGTAACCAGAGAAAGATCTTTTTTCCTATGGCATGACTTAATCATTTTCAGTCAAGGAGCAGAAATAACTACAAACACAGTTGGGTTCTCCGGAAGTATGGAGAATATTCTGGAAGGGCTGGAACCAGTCCAGGAAGAACAGTAAGTATAACAGTATACCAATCTATTATAAATTGAACATCCTGGACATCTAGACTATTTTTTAATTTGTTTGGGCAAATCATCATTTTGCAAATACTGGCCATATTTTCAAGAAAAATAAAAGAAAGAAAAATTCTGATTTTTTTGTCTGCTAATGTTTGAATTCAGCATGTAAAAAGAAATTCATTTTCTTATAAGGTGTTGTCATGGTTGTACTTGGTATTATATTTTGAGTATGGTAAATGTCCTAAAATTTTGAACATAGAGGATCATACACGAGTGGTCATTTCATATGAAATTTATGAAACTAGCCTTTGGCGAGTTTCATAAATTTCATATTAAATGACCTCGAGTGTAAGATTCTGTTTATCATATGACCTTTTTAAATTGGATTTTATCACCTTTAAAGTTGACAATTGTTCAACAGAAAATGCATGGTTGACATGGACATCGTCATGACGTTACTTGTTCCCGCCAAAGTGTTATATAACATGTGGTTATACGATTTTTATAACATGACGTTATCCACTGAATAACAGCAACGTCATATGATAAACTTTATTCCACACTTTTTTTCTTTTTATTGCCGAAATTTTGCTTTTTATGCAGTTGTTTCTTAAAATATTTAGTGGAATGGCAAACAGTGTATACTCTGACCTGACTGCTCCTTCAGGAGCAGTTTGTTCTTGGTCTACACTGTTTGGAGATGCTATTTTGTCAGACACTCTGATGTACAAAATTTTAGGATATTTATCGTAATCTTCTATTGAATGACCAGCTTCTGGGAAACGGATCTGGACTGTTGCAGAAAGGACATTTTAATCCATAATGTGGATTTTTTCCCTGCAATATATTGTAAAATATTATTGACATCAAGCATGCAAGTTTATTATTATTTAGGTCATAAAATGTAATAGCAGACATTTAAAACAATCATTGTGTGTCGCAAAAATTATTCAGTTCTTATTAGTCAGTTAGCCTATTTTGTTCTTCAACATAGAGACTTGCTGGAAAACCTTCTGCGGAGAAAGCTAAGCCAGATTGATGAAAATACCCTCCTTGGAAGGTAGCCATACTTAACATTGCTCACTACTTGATAATCATATTGCAGTCATAGTGGGTTTTTATATCTTACATAGAGCCTGATAAGACACAACTTTCTTCCAAAGAGAAAACTTAGTTTTCGTAATACAGTTGAACTTCAATGGCTCGAACATCTTTGGGACCATGGAAATTTGTTCTTGACATGAGTACGATAAATGTCCTAAAATTTCGAACACCAAAGTGTCTGATAAAGTGCCCTGTGCAAACAGTGCAGACCCAGATCAGACTGCTCCTAAAGGAGCAGTCTGATCAGTGTCTACACTGTTTGCCATTCCACTAAGTATTTTAAGCAACAGATGGATGAAAATCAAAATTTAGGCCAAAATAGTATGGAATAAATTATTCGAAATTTTAGGACATTTACCGTAGTTCAAGCCACTGTGGGTTTATGATTGTGCCTGGCCAGGTGGCAAATGGGGATAATCTAGGGATGTTGTTTTGATCTATAAAGTAATGGGCCCAGTTGTTCAAAGCGTCGTTAGCTTAATGAGCTTGTTAAGGGTCATTTCGTTAACTGTTTTAGCAGATTCAATATACAATATTATGCAATGCAAAAGCTACTCACATTTTTTCAGCAAAAAATTTCGGCATATACGCGTATCACTTGATCTAATTTTAACGAATCGTTAACTAACCACATCGTTAGCTTTGAACAACTGGGCCATGGTATGTAGAGTGTACTCATTAGAATTGCATTAATGAGGCAATTCTAATGAGTACACTAAACATAAATTTTCAGGATAAACTAAGAAAATATCCCTAAATATTTCTTTTCATGAGCTGTTGGAAGAATTTCTTATGGACTCAAAAATTATTTCGCTTCTGCCACAGTAAACAAGCCATCAGTGTTTGAGTGATAGAAGTATGACTGTATAAGATGTGTACACATTAGAATATCTGATATCTCCAGATAAGAGTTGTATAAGGAAAAAAACATTTTTTTTGATAGTTTTGCACCCAAAAAGTTATGGGTTTTCACTGGAATGACCTTATTGAGGCAATTCCAATGAATACCTGCAATGTATCATTATGTTACACGCTTATTTAAATATATAGAAAATTTTCAGATAAAAAATTCTGATATTTTTCATATTTCTGCTCAAAACAGAGATTGTGAAGTACCCACAATCTATGTTTTTGAACAGAAATAAGAAAAATAATGTATACCCCTGTAAACCCCAGTTTTACTAAATAAAAGTGAGGTTTAACGGGGTCAGAATTATAAAGGCATGTTTTTGTGATGTGTTTTTGTTAAAAAATAATGAAAATTAACCTCAATCATCTTACCAGGAGCTATGATAGCCTGCTTATTGGAGGCATTCTAGTTGATATCCATAGCATATATACATACATGCCATAAGCTATGGACTAAAATCTGTGAGATAAGGCAAAAGTTTAAGGCAGATTTGACAAATTCTGTGAGATTTTCTTAAACATTACTTTAGAGCTCCCCCAGTATAGTCTCAAGTCTTTCCCGTAGTAAAATGGTCTGAAAATCCTGTGAGACTTGAATTTTTTATGGGAATTGCCTTCCACATGGGCCAAATTCTGTGAGATTTTATCTCACAGTGTGGGATATGGCATGTATGTATATAAAAAATAAATAATCTTAATCTTGATGCCTGTCTTACCAGGACCTATGTGAATTACATATTAAGGGGAATGGATACACTTTCAAGGGAGGCAACTCTGTCAGAGTGGCTGTTGCTTCCCTTCTGAAAAGGGATCTGTTCTAAAAGGAAAGAATTTGCTCCCAAAGGAAGCTAATTCTTTCCTTTTATAGTAGACACCTTTTCATAAGGGGCTTGATGTACAAGAAAGAAAACAGGAAGTTACAGAAGCATCTCTCTTGTGAAAATGGTGAAAATCTAGCAGGATTTATTCAATCCCCTTAATGAACCCCATATGAGAAAAATTGTCTAAACCTTATAACAGTTGCATCGTAAATAAAACATTCTAACACAGTGCCCCTATGTAGGCAATAGTAAAGAACTTGTGTTTTTTATTCTCCATCAAAGTCACTGGGCAGAAGTGTGATGCAGAGGCACAGTTTTATGACCTTTTACGACTTCCTCCATTGTTTCATTGATGTTAGATGGTCTAATGTTGTTTTCTAGCATTAGATACATTATAAAAACAGGTAATTGTTATTGTCAGGATTCTTTCAAACAGTGGCAGAAGGTTGGGAGAATCTGAAGGAACGACAGAATTTTTGTCAGCTTGTAGTGTGTTGGAATAGAAATAGATCAGCTCTTTTGCATGATTTGAAGAATAATAAATCACAGTTTGTCAAACTGTTGTGAGTAGATAAATCACTTACACTGTATGCTCAGGATTTGATCAAACTATAAAACTAACCTCCAAACTGTGATTTGTTACTTAACAAATCACGGCTAGAGCTGATCTATTTGTTAACCCTTAAGCTGCTAATTGCGACTATTGTCGTTTTGGAGGGGTATGCCAACTCTAAAACCTGTCCTACTTACGATACACCAGATGCAAATATACAGACCAAGTGCTTATATACAGGAAGGAACCTACTTTCATACAAACACACCGCTCTTCATTAGAAAGTAAGGTTCTGGATTTTACCCACGCTAATAAAGACCGAGAATACCGAATTTCAAGCTGCCAGCAATTTCGGCACTCACTTCATCAGTTTTATCATGATTTTCTGGAAAAAACACCCATGACACCTAAATCATTTCCAGTGAGGAAGAAGTAGGAACAACAGTAGAACCTACATTATTATGTCACCCGTTTCTTTCTGCATTGCACACAGTAAGCGCTGGTTTCTTGAATTTTTTTTTTTTTTTTTTTTATGTGTCTTAAATGGTTCCCGGTCACCATGTGACTGTCATATGACTGAAAGTCTTGTGATCATCACTACTCCGGTAAAATGGCCACATACAATTGGCAAAATATGTGTGAAAATGCCATCAAAATCGAGGGAGTAAAGGCTTCTCAAGTAGGGGTACCCCCTCTAACAGGCCTGATTTATGACTTTTGCCGCAGCCTAAGGGTTAAGTTAAAGCCAACACTATTTAAGATAGGCAAAATCTAAACATGGCTCTAGATAAGTCAAAATCATGGGAGTGAAAGTTATATTTTTCCTTAACCCTTGTCCTGCTGAACCCGGATATGTCCTACCTTTGCAAACAGTGTAGAGCCAGATCAGTTGGCTTCTGAAGAAGCCAACTGATCTGGATCTGCACTGTTTGCCATTAAGTATGTGAATTTATATCAACAATCTTGATCAAGTAATCTGATTGGCTGAAAATTAGAAATGGGAGTGGCATCTTAATTTATTCAGCAGGACAAGGGTTAATTTCTTCATAAAACATAGGAGAGAAAACCTTCTGATGTGCGCCAAAGGGGGACACAAATCAGCCTGCTCATCTGCTCAGTCTTAAGTTTCTGCATGATAAAACTCTGCATTCTTGGCTATCCAAAATGTGCCCAGTGAAGATTCAGATCAGACTGCACAAATGTGCAGGCTGATCTGAATTTTTTGCTTGGCGTTCATGTCGACCTTGTGGCACATATATTGCGGGTGCTCATTTTTATGCCTGGGTGAAAATATTGCTACTCATTAGAACTGACTCTTCAGAATATCTTGTGGGTATGGTAAATGGCCTAAAATTTCAACACCAAAGTGTCTGACAAAATGCCATATGCAAACAGTGCAGATCCAGATCAGACAGCTCCTTCAGGAGCAGTCTGATCAGGGTCTTCACTGTTTGCCATTCCACTAAGCATTTTATGAGACAAATGCATAAAAAGCAAAATTTAAGCCAAAAAAGTATGGAATAAAGTGTTTGAAATTTTAGGACATTTACCGTACTCACAGGGAGAATGAAGATAAATTATTTTTCTGGCTTCCTCTCTTACCTAGATCCTAGGTTAAAGACAAGTTTTCTCAAGATTATGCTCATGTGATAAAGTGCCTTTTAATTTGGAAGCGCTTACTTGAGCTGCATCATTGTAAAAGGGGCCTTGACCCACACTAATAAATTGTGTAGTCTCATAGTTCTAGATAATTTGCTTTTTCAAGCAAAAACTACAGATATTTTTCTTATTTCTCCACAAGTAACATACGAGCCACAGTGTGGGAAATCGACGTGCACCAAACGAAGACGCAAATTAGCCTGCATATCTGTGCAGTCTGATCAGTCTTCATTGTCTGCATGAAGAAACTTTGCATCCTTGGCTATCCAAAATGCACCCAGTGAAGACTCTGATTAGATTGAGTAAAATGCACTGGCCGATCGTAATCTTGGCTGGGCTCATTTGTCTGAAGGTATGTTTTCTGATGTTTTGGCTCACACAATTTTTGTACTCCTTAAAAGCTCATCAGTGAAATGCTACTTATGAATAACCCTAACATACTTTTGTGGAGAAATAAAAAAAAAAGGGGGGGGGGGGGGCACTAATACAATTTGCGGACAATGCAGGCCCAGATCAGCCTGTGCATTTGCACAGGCTGATCCAGGTCTTCATTGTCCACTTACACAATCAATGGCTACTGTAGTATGTGTCGACCAACTGAGAACTGAGAATGCTCAGATTAGACTGCACGGATGCTGATCTGGACATTTGCCATTTGCATATGGCTTAAGGGCCTTTTCCCACATTGTGCTGCATCTGGATATTCCTGTTATTTAGAGCTAAGCAGTCTGAGTTGCTTAAACTTTTCAGTGCTTTTGCCTAGTGGAAAAAAACGAAAGTCTATCCAAAAGCTTTGGCCTTGGTCAGACTGTGCCTTTGCTGCTCTGGGCATTCACCATTCTTTTATCTGCAAAGAACACATTTTACAGGGATGTGGAATTATCAAATTTTAATACTTGTCTACCGACAAGTAAATGGTCAAAATCCACTTGCCCAACCAAGATTTACTTGCCAGAAAATTAACATTTTTTTCTTATTTCTCGAAGAAAACATATGTTGTGGGTACTCATTAGAAGTGCCTCACCGAGCCGCTTCTAATAACTACCCACAACATATGGACAAGTAAATTGAAATTTCTTACTTGTCCTCAGGGAAATGGGACAAGCTGGACAAGTCGGGCATGGTATTTCCACAGCTCTGCATTTTACATTATGCAGCTCAGCATAAGAAAATGCAGGCCAGTGCAAGCTTGGCTGACAGGTGCTAATTTATACAGAAATGTATCATGTGAAACCTTTAGCCTGTGGCAGAAAGAATTAGCAGAAACTAAAGATATTTTCCCAGAAAATAGGGTTTAACATTTTATCCAAAATTGTTTTTGAGACAACTTCAGTGACACATATTGATTGATTGAGTTGAGCAGGATTTACTGCCCAGTCAACCCATTAGAGTCATGTCGAGCTGGTCAGTTTACCTAACTGCACTTTTCCTGGGTAGGCTTCGTCCTCTAATCTGTTACCTAGTATTTGTGCTCATTCTTTTACCAGAAACTGACAACTATCCTTCATTAATCAGAGGAAGGGAGAGAATGACTGTAGAAAATATTTCATGATCACTCATCATGAAAGAATGTTGTCAGAGTCGGCGGGGATCGAACTCATGACCTTCTGATCACCAGTCAGACGCGCATCCGACTGAGTCACCGAGGCCGGCTCAATAACATACTTGTATCAGTCTTTATTTTAAATAGTAAAAAAGATCATGAATAGTTGTAAGTAACTTCAAAAAGTGTTCTCCTGATATTTGGCCTTTAACCAACTGATTTTAAATATCAGCAGACATTTTAAAATACTCTTTAAAAAAAAAAATATTGTCATCATATGCTAAAGGTTAAATTAAGCATACCTACAGTTTAAAATGCCATCTGTTAATATTTGCCAGCAGGCTAAAGATCCCTAACACTCTGATAATAAACTATAGCAGACGGCAAAGGAATGATATTTTTCTTATTTTTCTCAGAAAATAGGGTTTTGCATTTATGCAAAATTGTCTGGGAAAATAGGGCTTGGCAAATTTTCTCCTTGGGAGATAATTTGCATGAAATGTCAAGCTCTGCTTTCTGGGAAAAATAAGAAAAATGTTTTACAGTGTTGTCTGCTAATGTTTAAATTCAGCATTCTTTAGATTAACACTGTGGAGCTTTCTTATCGGAGCTTCATCACATCACAAAAACTTTCATATGTCATAATGCAGACAATAAAGACTTAATCCTTACACCCCTGATTTTTGAAGTTAACTCTTCCTTCTTTGAATTTGGGCATGTCCATTATTGCAAACAGGGTTAAAAACAAGAACAGAATGGCCAGTAGTGTAGATCGGGATGTGATGGCTCATTATGAGCCAGCTCATCTGGATCTACACTGTTTGCTAAGGTACCTGTTTTAGTCAGCAGGGCTGAAAGGGTTAAAACTTGTCAGTACATCCATGCAGTCTAGTTAAAGTTTTCATTTTTTGTTATTCAGGTTTATTCAAAAGTCCTGGGTTTGTTCAAAGGACTTGAGCAAAGTGTATTGACTTGCCATCTGATCTGGGACTGTCCTGTTCCAACATGGCTTAAGATGTGTTTTCATATAAATTTATATTGCTCATAACAGCTTTTTTTTTGCCTGTATGAAAGTACAGGGCTACTATATTTTCTATAAGTATTTGGACACTGTAACATTTTACCATAATTACCATATTCGACCTAAATACCCACTGTGCGCTCAGGCTTTTCAAAATTACTGGGAAAACTTTTAGTAAAATATGTATCCACATACTAAAAGTAAGCTTTAAAAGCAAGATCAGCAAATGACTTATTTAATGATGTAATGATGTTTATGTAATATTTTTTGTGTGTGTGTTTTTTTTTCTGATTTTATAAAAGCATATGTTGTGGGTACTCATTTGAATTGCATCAACAAGTAGATGCAGTTCGAATGGGTACTCACAACATATGCCTTTACAAAGAAGTAGCCAAAAAGTACATGGACTGTTGTCTGAAGACCACGAAATTCCTTGACTGTGCGCTAATAGAGGTATGTATGGTAATTAGGTCGAATATGGTATGTGTCTTAAAATTTTAGCCTTTAAAAACTACTAGATGAGTGGTAAACACTGTATACCCTGATCAGATGCCACAGAATGCAGCATCTGATCTGTGTCTTCACTGTTTGCTCAGGCCTGTCTGTCTGAATAATTAGGGAAAATACAGTATTGGACTACCCAAGCCATTGGCATTGGCAGTATTGCGATTTCACGAGAAATTTTGAAATTTTATGCAGAAGTTTTTATGTGATGGACTGACATACATGAGTTTGGGCAAGCTACCCTGTCCAGTGACAGACCATGTTTATGTTTAGGAAAATGTATTTTAACATTTGTGTAGGGTCATTTATTTCATGCCTTTGACAGATACTGGTACTGTATTTGTATGTCCTGTTGGTTGGTTTGGCATTAGATACTGGTTTGGCATTAGATTGTATCAGTAAAATGAACAGGGCTGACAAATAAAATGAACATGGACAAAAGGGTCCTCATCACATATGTGGACAGCAAAGACCTAGACCAGCCTGAACGTCTGCACAGGCTTACCCCGAGGTAACTTTTTTCATGCTCAACTGAGCTGAGCATGAAAATTTCTCTGCAAATAAATATGAAAATGCCAACTAAAGTTGGCATTTTCATCTTTATTAGCAGAGAAATTTTCATGCTCAGCTATATTTAACAAGAAAGAATTTAGAATTGTTAGTAATTCGAGATTTATTAAGAGGACAAATTTCATGCTCAGCTGAGTTGAGCATGAAAAAAGTTTTATAACCTAGGGGCCAAGGCACATTACCTGTTCATTGATATATTCTACAGTTCTACAGTTTTCATTGATCCTGAAAGTGGGCAGTTAAGGCCCTGATCAGACTGCATAAATGTGCAGGCTAACCAGGGTTTTCACTGTTGGCATAAGTACCTATTTCTCATTATTCAGCCCAAATAATAAACATTTATTAGAATAGTGAAAATTTCCAAAAATTCCTAAACACATTAAAAATTACCACACTATGGGCAAATTCAGCCGAGGACAAATTGATGATAATTTTCTTTTTTTCTTTTTTTGCCCAGAAAATAGGGTTTAATATTGCATGCAAATTGTCACCAAAGGAGACAATTTGTGTACACTGTCAAACCCATTTTAAGGAAAAGATAAGAAAAAATTTTAAAATGTCGTCTGTTGAAATTTTTACCCAGCATGTTTAATGGTAAGTTGCTCCACAGCACCCATCTGATCTGGTTAAACTTGTTTTTCATAGTCTAATATTTATGCCTTCCATGGACTTGCATTTTACAGTGTAGCCTTTTAAATATTTTTTTACTTCTAAAAGAAAACAGTCATTAGACTAGCCTTGGAGAAGTGATCCTAATGGGTACCCAGGCACATTCAGCAGACAATATTTAGATTTTCAGGAAAATTTGCTTTGACTTTTCATGCAAATTGTCTCCTTTGCATGCAATGTCAGACTATTTTTTTCTTGGAAAACTAAAAAAAAATATTTTAAAATGTCGTCTACTGAAAGTGTTACCAACAACATATATTTGCAGAGAGAACTAATTAAAGTAGTACTGTATATTTTAATCAAGAAAGTTTTTTATATGTATCAGTGTTATGGTTTGGTTAAAAATCTTATTTAAGCTTATTGAAGTTGTTAAACATTTTTAAGTGTAAGTACAGCACCTCATATGTGTTAATTATGACTGAATCAGACTATAGCTGAATATTATGTCATAGTACCATATTAACCATAAGTCTTTGAACACCTTGACTCCTTACCATACATGTTCTAAAAATTGAACAAGTACAATGTACAACCTGTTGTGCCTACAAATCGCTGGATGACTGGCAAACAGTATAGACCCTGATGAGATGCCGCATTCTGCAGTATCTCATCTGGGTCTAAACTGTTTGTTCAGGCCTGTCTGTCCGAATACTTCTGGTAAATATGGTAGTTATATACTAAAATTAAGTTTTGTCCCATAAGATTTTTTTATCCATTTTTCTTTCACCATCATTGGAATCATGGCTTTGATATAACCATTAATGAGTCATTGTGGCATGTGCATTTGGCTTAGTTGCCTATAACCAGTTGTTTTTTGTGTGTTACTTACTCACCTTAGTATTTGGATAGTCCGGTCTAAGCATCCAGTTAGAGCAAGATCAAATGACATAATATGCATCATCTGAACAGTGTCTACACTGTTAGCCACTCATCCAGCAGCTTTTAGACACTTAACAGGTAGTCAAATGGACTTGTTCAAATTTAAGGACAAATATGGTGAGGAGAAAAGGTGTTCAAATGTTTAGTGTAAATACTGCCTGTGTTTTAGACAGGCCCCAATTCCACTACCATTTCTCAGTTATGTTTTCGCATAACCCTGAAAGTGCCAGTCAGAATTATAGTGGGTGACAATCTAAAATATGCCAAACTTTATTTCTCAGAAAAAAAAAATAACAAAAAAATAAATATTTTAGAATGCTGTCTATAGCTGTATTAACTGGCGGGTGGAGATGCTACCACATCATAGATAAATTGATATTTTAGAAATAAAATTTTAATTCTTTTCTGATTTTTTCATACCAGAATGACAATATTCTGGAACATACCATAATAATTCCAAGTCCTTTTCTTTATACACATTTCACATAATTTCATTGGTTGAAGGAACAAAGTCCAGGGCCCATTTGTTCAAGGCATCGTTAGCTTAACAAGCTTGTTAAGGGTCATTTTGTTAACTGTTTTAGCGGATTCAATACACAATATTCTGATATTTTTTGCTGAACAAATGTGAGTAGCTTTTGCACTCACATTTTTTTCAGCAAAAAAATTCAGCATATTTGGGTATCACTCGATGTAAATTTTAACGAATCGTTAACTAACGACATCGTTAGTTTTGAACAACTGGGCCCAGAGCAGGAATCTGTTGGATCTATTTTCCTTCCACCGTCTCAAAAGATTGACATTTTGAGCAACATTTGTAACATTTTTATGACAAAATTGAAATTAAAAGGAATGAATTATTATTTGTGTTGATTTATTGAAGTGTAAGCTCTGCTGATTCACTCACAAACTTAACATAAAGCCCAAAGAGCTTTATTTACTTTGTGAGATTCAACAAGGTTTACACGTCGATAAAATTGACAAAAATAAAATTCATTCCTATTATAATCCTAAGTATTGGGAAAGACAGACATGAACAAAAAATGTAAAACCTCATTCAGAGGCTATAGAATGTGGCAATCTGGGCCAAGTTGTTCAAAACTTAACAGAGTTGTTCGCTAACATGATGTTAAAATTTCTATCTTGAAATATGGCAGTTACATTGACATTGATATTTTTTGCTGAAAAAATGTGAGGAGCTACTCACATTTTTTCAGCAAAAAATATCAATGTATTTGAAAATACCTTAGCTACAATAGTTAACGAGTTTTTCATTGTTAAGCTAACGATGCTCTGAACAACTGGGCCCTGATGAGGGTCTACTCAGTATGCCACTCATCCAGCTGTTTAAACACATGAACAGGTTATACAATGGACTTGTTCAAATTTTAGGACAATATTCCCAATATTTAGGATAAATGCAGTAGTTTGAATCGTCTTAGTGAGATGTCAAAGCATCTTGGCAAGATTAGACGGAGAAGTTCATAGCGCCAGACTTCACCACCAAAAACTGAAAGTTTTCAGATAAAAATTCTGATATTATTCATAATTTTTGCTCAAAACAGAGATTGTGGGTACTCATTAGAACCACCTCGCTGAGGTGGTTCTAATGAGTACCCACAGTCTGTTTTTGAGCTGAAATATGAAAAATAATGTATACCCCTGTAATTTCCAGTTTTACTATATAAAAGTGGGGTTTAAGGGGGTCAAAATTATATAAGTATGTTTTCGTGATGAGTCATAGCTTCCACTGCTTGCTTTTTGAACCTTTCACCCTTGTCATCTTGCCTATCCATCCTCATGTCATAAGGTACATTTCTCATGTTAAAGGTCATTCAGGGTATTTATAGTTTATACCTTAAAGTAACCTTTTTGTTTGGCATGCCTTGTATGTAGAAAACAATGTAGACCCTGTTCAAACTGGATGGGTGTTTGTTATGTGTCATGGTCAAGATAATTGAAAGCTTTCTTTGTGGCTTGATCTTCACCTTGCTGCAGGCAGAAATTAGCAGACAACATTGTGAAGTAATTTTCTTTTCATATTTTTCCATAAAAATAGTAATTGGCACATAGTTCTTTTAACCTTAAGCATGCTGTAGGTAAAATAAGCAGATCTTTTCCTTATTTTTTCCCACTAAACAGGGCATGATATTCTATTTAGATAATCACCATTGAAGATGATTTGAATGGATATCCTGTCTTGGTTTTGGGGAAACATATCAAAAAATATTTTAACATCTTATCTGCTGTATTTAGATTTAGCTTGCCAATGGTTAATGTAAATAGAGACTCCTCTAAGGGAGGTCACTCTTAACATGTAGCACTCAGGGTAAAAATTTCAGCAGGTGGCATATTGAAATATTTTTCTTATTTTTCCCAAATAACAGGATTTGACATTTTATGCAAATTGTCTCCAATTGTACCCCCCACCCCCACAACACACACACACACACACACACACACACACACACACACACACACACACACACACACACACACACACACACACACACACACACACTACTGCTCATAGACATATCCATTAACCTTGAGGGGTTAATTTTCCATCATTTCTTACAAGGGAGACAACTTTTGTGACTTCTTGTTTGCTGTCCTGCACACCAAATCCCTTCTGAAAAGGGGTCAACTGGAAAAGGGAGCAAATTCTTTCAATTTAGAGTATACCCCTTTTCAGAAGGGAGCAAAACAAATTTGACAGAGTTGCCTTCCCTGAAAGTGTATTCATTTTCCTTAACTTTCCCCGCTAGTGGCGATTTTTGTTGTCTGCTGATAACCTTTGCTACAGTTTGGACCCAGATCAGGTCCGACAAAACATCGGCCTGATCTGGAGCCAAACTGTTTGACACTCTGATGGTATTCCTGAAAGATTTTTTTTAAAAAGTTAGTTTGAAAAAAAAAAAATCTACAGACGACAAAAAAGCATGCAAAATTACCCGGCATGCATAGTTAAATTCAGTGCAAATGCCAAGTGCTGTTTTCCAGAGAGAAATAAGAAAATGTTACATTTATCAT
Source organism: Anodontia alba (assembly GCA_964016985.1). Classification (NCBI taxonomy): domain Eukaryota; kingdom Metazoa; phylum Mollusca; class Bivalvia; order Lucinida; family Lucinidae; genus Anodontia; species Anodontia alba. Next base: position 41,192,760 of record OZ024824.1, on the reverse strand, counting down.
CTGTAAATGTGTTATTCGTGTTATTATTTGTGATCTGCTTATTGTTAACTGCAGTCGAGGAGAGGTTATGTTTTATTTTTAATTTTCTGTTTTGCTTCCAGCCGCATACATGCTAGGTCTAGGAGTGTTCAAAGTTTTGGTGGTATAAGTTATAATACAAGGTAATACACATACCTGGGGTTGGCCATTTTGATTAGAGGCAGTCTGGTCTGGGCTTCTTTATTAGCCCTTAGGAAGCTGATAGATAAATTAGCAGACGACAAATGGGCTGCAAGCGAAAAAAATGTCTTTTGAGCATATGAAGAAACATGCAGATTCTGATTATCTTGTACAGCTGCATAATCTTACCAGGGTTGTTGTATTTCATCCTTAGGGTGCCAATCATGAGAGCAGCATTCTAATTTTTTTTCCAAGAAAAAAAGGCTAGATATTTCATGTGAATCATCTGCTGGGCAGATGATTCACATGAAATATCAAGCCTTTTTTCTCTGAAATTTTGTTTTTAAATTTAGAATATCATCTGCTACAATTCTGAATGGAGCTTTAAGCATTAACCCTTGTCCTGCTGAATAAAATAAGTTGCCATGCCCATTTCTAATTTTCAGCCAATCAGATTACTTGATCCAGATTGCTGCAATGAATTCACAAACTTAATGGCAAACAGTGCAGTTCCAGATCAGTTGGCTTCTTCAGAAGCCAACTGATCTGGATCTACACTGTTTGTAAGGGGAGGGTGTATCCAGGTTCAGCAGGACAAGGGTTAATATATCAAATGATTCTATAAGCAGACAATGAAGCCCCCAATCAGACAGTGGATGCACAGGCTGATCTGGGTCTTTTTTGTATGCATATTGTATGCATATTCTATAAAGACACATTTTCGCATGATTTTGCCCAAATTTATATCTCCTAGAAAAAAGAAATTGACATTTCAGATGAATTGTTTCCTGTTTGGAGATGATTTGCTTGAAATATCTTATCTCTGTATTCATGGAAATATAAGAAAAAATATTTAAGATGTCTTCAGCTATTTTTTAAATTCAGCAAGTTTAAGGGTTGAGATGACATTGAAAAATATTAATATGGATTTGGTTATTTAACAAAATTAACTGCAAATGGATGAAAACACAAAAAAACAAAATTAAGGGGGAAAAAAAAACTCAAAACAAACCTCGATGGCTTAATTTGCATGCATGTGAATCAAGACATTCACTGGCCCATAAAGAAACAGTCACAACTACAGCAGATGACATTCTGTTGTTTTTACATTTATTTAATAAATATTTTAGAATGCCATCTGCTACAGTGTTCCTTGATCTTTGATGGTTAAAGTGGTATAGACTTGTTTTTGCTAGTGTGCCATTTTTATTGTGGGCTGTTCCAAAATTTTATTTTCTCTGGATGTAGATATTTTGACAAGCTTTTATAGATCAACATTTAGTTTCATTTTCACATGAGAAGTCTTCTATATTTTTAGGCTTAAAGTCAGACCAGTTTTGCTTCATAGATTTTCAGTACTTATAGGAGACACGTGGGTAAAAGCCAAACAGTTTCCATTATGCTAGCAGGGTGGACCAGAGCCGCCTGCACTTTCACAACTTCCGGTCAGAAGTAAAAAAAAATAACAAAAACAAAAAAAAAATCACAAAAAAAACAATCCTAACTTATCTTGAAAAGGTTCTGATACCGTGATAAATCACATGATAATTTAGGATAATTTTTGTTAGTTTTGAACCAAATATATTGTGTGGCTACTCATTGGTATCCCTTTAGAGGTTACCTGGCAACTCCAGTGATTACCTGCAAAATGTATTTTGGTACCAAAATAAAAGAATTTCTTAGCTCTAGCAAAATATCTTATTTCTGCAAGATATCATACATTGTCAGTGCTCATTAGAAATGCCTTGCCAAGGTGCTATGAATGAGTATCACTGCATATGTTTTCTTGAAGAAATAAGAAAAATATTTATCTGAGTACCCCTCTTATCTAGAACTATGAAATTGTCTTTTGAATAGTCCTCATAGCACCAGATAAGGCACTTGGTTTTTTTTTTTTTTTTTTTTCAAGCAAAAAGTACTGGGCCCAGTTGTTTGAAACATCATTAGCTCAAAGAGCTTGTTAGTGATCAAACTGTTATCTGTACTAGTAAGTACAATATCTAATTCACAGTTATTTTTGCTGAAAAATGTGAGTAGCTTTTGCAAATGCAAAAGCTACTCACATTTTTTCAGCAAAAATATTAGCGTAAATTCCATATTTAATGATTAAAGTTAAATGACCCTCAAGGGTTGACGTGTCGTTAAACCCCAACACAATCAATCAATCAATAATGATTAAAGTTTTAACGATACGTTAACTAATGACATCATTGGCTTTGAACAACTGGGCCCTGATATTTTTCTTATTTTTTCACAAGAAAATATGTTGTGGGTTCTCATTAGAAGCATTGCTTCTAATGAGTACCACAACATATGTTTTTGTGGAGAAATAAGAAAAGTATTTTGTGGATACCCGCTATTGTCTAAAGCCATGATTCCTTTTATCAGGGCTTCTGAAACTGGAACTTCTGGACTGTGGAAGCTGGTCGAATCCTAGCTGGTCATATATGCTAGACTGGTTTCCCACAATGTGTCTCAAACAATGTCACATTTTAGAAGTGGTAGCATGAGTCATTATCCTATCCTCATCTAACATTTGTATGTGTGTAGTTTCACTAACAGTAACCCGTCAAGCACCATGCAAACTTGTAACAGAAGCCATTTAGTCTTGGCTTTTTATTATTTAGAGAAAATAAGATGACATTTCATGTGAATTGTCTGCCTAGCAAACAGTTCACATGATATATCAAGCCTTATTTGGTAAGGCTTGGCATTGTATATGAATCTTCTGCCTAGCAGATGATTCACATAAAAAATGTCAAGCCTTATTTTCCGTGAAAGAGAAAATAAAAGAAATAAGGATGTCTGTTGCAGTTGTAATTGGTGCTTTAAGGCAAGATTTTTTTTATTTTTTGGTTCTCGGGAGAGCCTGCCCTATTTTTTCCAAAATCCCAATAAAAATAAAAGTGCATTCAGTCAGTTTTATTTTATTTTTTTTATAAGATTCCTCCTACCATATATTTTTCTGTCAAAATGAAATAAAATACCAGTTTGAATCAAGTATTATTAAATTGTTTTTATAAAGTAAACAGTTAAAATGTGTTAAATCAGGCCTGAGTGGCAACATTTAATCAGAATTTATGCTAAACACCATTCATTCTGTTATAAGAAAGCCTACTTATTCATTTTTTTTTCCTTAAAAAATGTTGTGAAGCTAAAAATTTCAATGTTGTTGGAAAAAAAAAATATGGTCATGTTACTTATATTTCTTTGACACAGAGGTAATCGGCATTTTTTTATTATTTCCTCCTCCTACCCTAGGTCTAGTCAAAAATTTCCTGAGAACCAGATAATGAAAAAATCTGGCCTAAGGATTAATTGAAGGACTCCAGATAAGTTATATTTTCCCAAAATTTTGTGATAACATCTCGATTTCCCCACAAAAAACATTCAAAATCTCAGTAGAATTATAGACATGTTTCTAATTTGAGATGACTCCGATATAAGTTCAGATAGGTAATACTGAAAATGTCAGGGATTTCATTAGAACTATCTCACTAAGACCCCATAACATGTTTTTATCATGCCTGCTTTAGTAAGCAGGTGAAACGTTTATCATTTGCTCATCAATATTGGTGTGGTCTGTAGCATTTACGGTAGGTCCTTCTGGTTAACTATAATACCTACAGTCATCTAATCTGGCCTAAACTTTCTACCTAATATGGCTCAAAAACTGTGGCATCACTTTGTGACCATGTCCTATTTTTTTGATGGGCTAAAGGCATTGCAATTTGTTATATCAGTCCTTGCATTTAGATCCATTTCTGATTTACTGTAACACCAACAATCACCTAACATGAAACATAATTTCTCCCTTACATTTTATGTGGTATCATGTTTATCACTAAGACCTATGGTAGCATGTTAGTCATTAAGACCTAAGGTTTGATTATTTTTATAATCACCTTCATTGTCTGCATCCGTATTTGATCTAATTACCGCACATACCCCTATAAGCACACAGTCAAGCATTTCGTAGTCTTCAGATTACAGTCATGTATTTTTATCTGCTTCTCTATAAAAGCATATGTTGTTGGTACTCATTTTAGTTGCTTTGATTATTCTATTTCACGTGATAATCTGAAAAAAGCCCGACACAATAAAGTGTTTGTTTGACCGGTTTATAAATTGTTGTTATTTTTATATTTTTCTGCTTTTCATAAACGTATGCAAAAAAAAACAAGACCAAAAAGAAACAAAGACAAAATTGCACAAACGGTCAAAAATCTTTAGGAAAAATCCTGAAGCAGTAAAATGGACTTCAGGTAAGCGAATGATAGTTTATTGTTGGTGGATCTGTCACCGGCATACACTAGTTTTTGGTATTCAGAAAGCATGGCCCCTGCCCCTGCCCATTGGGCCCACGAAATAGATGGGCTGCCTAAAGCCTCCATGGCAGAGCTGCTAGTAACTAAGCAGAACCCAAATTTATGTGATCGATTCCACAAATTTGGAGGCAATGTCTCTAAACTACTGAAATATTGTTGACTTGGACTTTATATCGCAAATCATGCAGTGGATTCAGAAGTCAAGCATGGTCTGAAATCAAATTCAGTTAGATCTGGTCAACCCATCTATGAGGCAAGTGATGATAATTTGGATGCACCGATATAGGTAGCACCTATTAACCCTTGTCCTGCTGAACCCGGATATACTTTGTTTTGCAAACAGTGTAGATCCAGATCAGTTGGCTTCTGAAGAAGCCACTTGATCTGGATCAGCACTGTTTGCCATAAAGTATGTAAATCTAAAGCAACAATCTGGATCAAGTAATCTGATTGGCTGAAAATTAGAAGTGGGCATGGCATCTTAATCACAAGACAAGGGTTAAATTCATATTATTGAACCAAATTATAAAGAGGTTCTAGTGTATTTTGAAAAACCTAACCACACAGTGCCGTAATTAGGTCAAATACGGTATGTGCTCAGGAATGTTTTTTCTAATTAAGGGGAATGGACATACTTTCAGGGGAGACAACTCTGTCAGAATTGTTTTGCCTCCCTTCTGAAAAAGGGAGCAAATTCTTTCCTTTTAGAGAAGATCCCTTTTCAGAAGGTGCTTGGTGTGCAAGAAAACAAACAGGAAGTCACAAAAGTTGTCTCTTGTAAAAAATGACAGAAAATAAAAACAAAAACAAACTACCAGGTATATTCAGTCCCTTGCAGTGTCTTAACCCTTAAAGTGCCAGTCACAACTTCAGCAGATGACAATTTTTTAATTATTTTTTTTTTTATTTTTCAGAGAAAACAAGTCTTGACATTTCATGTGAATCAACTGCTTGGCAGATGATTCACATGAAATGTCAAGACTTGTTTTCTCTGAAAAATTTAAAAAACAAAAAAAAATTAGAATGTCGTCTGCTACAAATTTTGCTTGGCGCTTTAAGGGTTAATTATATTTTTTCTCGAATGACTTATCAGGAGTCCTGTAAACAACAATCATATTATTATTAATTATTACATGTATTAGCAAGTTGTTTGTAATCCTGGTCTATTTATCAATAATCAGAATTTCAAGGTATGGTTTAAGAAATAACCAATATTATTCTTATTGCTCCACAAAAACATACAGCACTTATGACAAAACCTAAGCTGAAGATGTGCAGCATGATTCATAGCTAAATAGATTAAAGGTATCCGGTAAATATACAGTTGAACCTCAGTAGCTCGAACACTGATGGCTCATTTACCATGGCTAATTCGAACACATTTTTGAGTCCCTAGGAAAATTCTTCCGATAGCTCAAGAAAACAAATATTTTGAGAAATTTTCTTATTTTATCATAAACTGTATGTTGTGTGTACTCATTAGAATTGCCTCATCAAAGCGATTCTAATGATTGCACTCAACATACAATTATTGCTTAGAAAATCGAAAAAATCCCGCAATTATCACAATTTGCTTCCTGACCTGGTGCCATGTTTAACTCTCAGTGGCTCGAACTATCCATATCTCGAACAAATTTCCATGGTCCCAATGATGTTTGAGCCATTGAAGTTTGACTGTATTTCTTATTTCTCAATGGAAACATAAGTAAGAATCATAACTCTTGCTTTTATACTTTTCGAGTTATTTCACTTGGACTGTAACAAAATCATGTCCGCTCTATAACTTGAAAACAGTTCAAGCTATCTTCACGAAACTTCATATAAGTATCAATCAAAATTAGAAGACATGCAGAGTGCAAGAACCATAACTCTTGCTTTTATACTTTTGAGTTTTTTTCCTTGGACTATCACAAAATCATGTCTGCTCTATAACTTGAAAATCTTTCAAGCTATCTTCACGAAACGTCATGTAAATATCAATCAATATTAGGTGACATGAAGAGTGCAAGAACCATAACTCTTGCTTTTATACTTTTTGAGTTATTTCCCTTGGACTGTCACAAGATCGTGTCCACTCTATAACTTGAAAACCGTTCAACCTATCTTAACAAAACTTCATATAATTATCAATCAACATTAGACGACGTGCAGAGGGCAAGAGCCATAACTCTTGCGTTTATACTTTTTTAGTTATTTCCCTTGGAACTTTGTCTATCACAAAATCGTGTCCGCTCTGTAACTTGAAACCTGTTCAAGATATCTTCAAGAAACTTCATGTAACTATCAATCAACATTAGACAATGTGCAGAGTGCAAGAACCATAACTCTTGCATTTATACTTTTTGAATTATTTCCCTTGGAACTTTGTCCATCATAAAAAATGTGTCCATTCAAGATATGAATATCAATCAACATCAGATAAGGTGGAAGAACCATTTATACTTTTTTATTTATTTCTCTCTGAATCTTATTAGTTAATATAAATGTTCGCTGAATGTACTTTACAATATGACATCAAAAAGTGGGGAGACATCTATGTTTTTGTAGAAAAACAAATTCCAGTTATTTTTTTTGGTTTTATTAAAGTGTTGATCCTTTTAAATTAAGGAAAATCCTTTGGCTTCTGGAGACTGGGTTGTCGCTGTGCCCCAGAGATCTGACAATGTTAATACCAGTTACAAGAAATTTCCTGATATGATGTTGCTGATTCTTAGCATAATCAAGGTAGCTAGTCTACTGTCTGATATAAAAAAGGGAGAGGTATAACCTAAAAAAATAACAAAAAAACATGTCACAGATATTCTGCATTTTTATAACAGATTTGCAAAAAGTCCTAATTTTGCCTTCAAATTTTGTGAAAATGCCCCTTATTTTTCATTAAATAAACCCTAATGTTTGGTCAGATAGTCATGGAAAGCCCGCCTGTTATGATGCTTTTTGATAACAAAAGTCAAATCCCAAACTGTTGTATTATCTGGGGAAATGTCACAGCATATTTTTTTGTGGAGCTATAAGAAAGATATTCATATGCAACTGCTTATCTGGATTAATGGTACATCCTATATTTTAATTTGTTCATTTTTACCACTCCTTTGTAACTCTAACATAGTCTGTGTTTTCTTAATTCTTCTTTATATATAATATTGTATTATAGTTGCCATTTTACCCCAGTTACCATTTTACTTCATTTACCATTTTATTTCAGTTACCATTTTACCTCATTTACCATTTTACTTCAGTTACCATTTTACCACAGTTACCATTATACTTCAGTTACCATATTACCTCAGTTACCATTTTATCTCAGTTACCATTTTACTTCAGTTACCATTTTTCCTTAGATACCAATTTATTTTAGTTACCATTTTACCACAGTTGCTATTTTACCACAGTTGCTATTTTACCTCAGTTACCATGGTTAACCGCTTAGAGGACTAAGCCTGCCCAGTAAATGTGTGGTTAGGTAAACTGACCGCGCTCGACATGACCCCATTGGGTTGACTGGGCCATAAAACCTTAACACAAAACAAAAAAACAAAAACCATTTTACTTCAGTTACCATTTTACCTCAGTTACCATTTTACATCAATTTTATAAATTATCCCATTATCTTGAGTCAGTAATTAGTATTGCTAATTTATGCGCACTCTTCTGCTGACAGCAATTAATTCTTTAAGTGCTTAGCCAGATTTTAGCAGAGGACATTCTAATTTTTATCATTTTTCAGAGGAAGTAACCCTTGGGAATTTCATACTGAAAAATACAAAAAAAAAAAAAAAAAAAAAAATCTAAATGCTGTCTTCTGCTACAGTTGTGATTAGCACTTGAAGGGTTAAGTTTTGGTTGCGGTGCTTATATATTTTTTTAATTCTTTAACATTACTTCATTTTGAAAACATTGATGCTTTTGCAGCTTTGTGAAGCTTTTAACCAGCAGAGCATTAGTTATTGTGAAATAATTGATGATGCATTTGTTGTAGCTTTGTCCTTGGTTTGCAAACTTTACGAAGGTTACTGCCTTAGCATCATCTTGTGTAGAAAATCATTGATTCATTTAAATAGTTTACCCATCACTGCAAGCTTTATCAAGATTATCACTATGTTAGCATAATTGCATCCTCAGTAACCCAGGTGTGACTCATTACGTTACACTCCATTCATCACCTCTGGGACAACTGAATAACGAAATGTCGTTTTCTATGAATATTCATAACAGCGGGCAATACCTCAATAGCCAATCAAAATGTCAACAACATAGCACTACTCTCTTACATGGAAGATTCGTTTTTATTGCACCTGCTTGTAGCAGGGTGCGATATAGGCGTCCGATTTTCTGTCCGTCCGTCCGTCAGTCCGTCTGTCAACATTTATGTCGACGTTCGACATTTATGTCAAAGTTAGTATTCTAATCAACTACAAGACTAAACAACCATCAAACCTTGCATGAAACATCTCCCTGACCTCCTGACTTTGCAACAAAGGCGTCCGCTTCTCTGTATGTCTGTCCATTCGTCCGTCCGTCTGTCAACATTTATGTCGAAGTTCGACATTTATGTCAAAGTTAGTATTTTAGTCAACTACAAGACTAAACAACCATCAAACCTTGCATGAAACATCTCCCTGACCTCCTGACTTTGCGACATAGGTGCCCACTTTTCCATTCGTCTGTCTGTTTGTCTGTCCATCTCTTAACAGTTCTGTTATGTCGAAGTTCGACATTTATGTTAGAGTTAGTATTCTAATCAACTACAAGACTAAACAACCATCAAACCTTGTATGAAATATCTCCCTAACCTCCTGACTTTGCGACATAGGTGCCCGCTTTTCCATTCGTCTGTCCGTTCGTCCGTCCGTCCGTCTCTTAACAGTTCTGTTATGTCGAAGTTCGACATTTACGTCAAAGTTAGTATTCTAATCAACTATAATTCTACAACAACCATCATACCTTGCATGACACATCTCCCTGACCTCCTGATTTGGCAGATATGTTGACCCAGTGACCTTGATCTATATTTTACGCTCCATTGACTTTGACACAATTTACGTTGACATTCCAGATCTTCTCAACTATAAGGCCTACAACTACCAAACCTTGCATAGTGCTTCTCCTAGATGTACAGACTTGGCAGGTACCTTGACCCGGTGACCTTGACCTATATTTTGCGCTCCAGTGACTTTGACATATTTTGCGTCGACGTTCGATATCTCCTCAACTATAAGGCCTACAACCATCAAACCTTGCAAAGTGCTTCTCCTCAATGTACTGACTTAGCAGATACCTTGACCTGGTGACCTTGACCTATGTTTTGGCTGCAGTGACTTTGACATAATTTACGTCAATGTTCCAGATCTCCTCAAGTGTAAGACCTCTAGCCACCAAACCTTGCATAGTGCTTCTCCTATATGTACTGACTTGGCAGGTATCTTGACCCGGTGACCTTGACCTATATTTTGCGCTCCAGTGCCTTTTACACATTTTACATCAACATTCAATATCTCCTCAACTATAAGGCCTACAACCATCAAACCTTGCATAATGCTTCTCATCAATGTACGGACTCTGCAGGTACCTTGACTGGGTGACCTTGACCTATATTTCATGCTCCATTGACTTATACACCTTTTACCTCACCCTTCCATATGTCCTCAACTGTAAGGCCTTCAACCACCAAACCTTATATAGCACTTTTTCTCGTACTGACTCGACAGGTATCTTGACCTGGTGACCTTGACCTATATTGTGCACTCCAGTGACTTTGACACATTTTATATTGATGTTCGGTATCTCCTCAAATATAAGACCTACAACCACTAAACCTTGCATAGTGCTTCACCTCATTGCACTGGCTTTGCAGGTACCTTGACCCAGTGACCTTGACCTATATTCGACACATTTTACGTTGATGTTTGATAACTCCTCAACTATAAGGCCTACAACCACCATACCTTGCATTGTGCTTCTCCTTGATGTACTGAATTAGCAGGTACCTTGACCCGTGACCTTGACCTATATTTCATGCTCCAGTGACTTTTACACATTTTACGTCAACATTCCATTATCATTGGGCTGTATGATACGCAAAGTCAGTGCTGAAGATATAGCCATTAGAGGGAATGGGACTGGCCTGGAATATATGTGCCCCACTAGGCACTTTGTCTACATTTTTTTCAACCCATTTTTCCAAGTAAGCACTGCTAAGAATGAAATAAACTTATTTAATAACCACATACTGATTGTGGCTCCTTTGACTTTTGCGCCAGCAGGTGCGATGACGCCTTCCGCGGAATTCTTGTTCTTCTTCCATTACTAAAAATAACTCGGGGAAAACCCTATAAACATTTTTGTCAACAATTAATACCAAGCCTGGATTTGCAACGAACGATATGATTGGATATCCGCAAAACAAAAATAGAACAATGACGTTATTTGCAGAGTACGCATGATAAAAATAGACTAAAATTTCTCATTGAAATACTGAGATCACCAATCAGATTGCCTCATTAATAATTCATGAAGATGAAGAAAGGTAAGCGAGTTGTCCCAGGGGTGATGAATGAAGTGTAACATAATACTGGTAGGTCACACCTGGGTTACCGAGGATGGCATAATTGTGGATGCATTTTAGATGCATTTTATCCTTTGTTGTAATTGTAGATGCATTTTATTCTTGGATGCATTTGTAGATGCATTTTATCCTTAGTTGCAATTGTAGATGCATTTTATCCTAAGTTGCATTTGTAGATGCATTTTATCCTTAGTTACAAACTTTATTAAATGATCACTACATTAACATCATGAAGTAGATAATTTTATGCATTTACCCTAGTCCTGCTGAACCCGGCTATGCCCTGCCTTTGCAAACAGTGTAGATCCAGATCAGTTGGCTTCTGAAGAAGTCAACTGATCTTGATCTGCACTGTTTATCATTAAGTATGCAAATTTGTATTAACTATCTGGATCAAATAATCTGATTGGTTGAAAACTGGAAGTGGGCATGGCATCTTAAATTATTCAGCATGACAAGGGTTAATAATTCTATTTTAACCCTGGTTGGAAAATTCACTAATTTAATAGATTATCACTGCCTTAGCATCATCTCATGTAGATACATTGTTGATACATTTATAGGTACATTTGTCATTGATTGCATTAGCTTTACCAAACTATCACTATCCTGGTACCACCTCATATAGATAATTGTTAATGCATTTATCGGTACATTTACCCATGGTTTGCAAGCTTTATCAAGATTGTCACTTCCCCAGCATCATCTCAGTTAGGTAATTGTTGATGCATTTATAGTGTCCTTGATTGCCAGTTTTATTAAACCTAGTCCTGCTGAACCCAGTAAGCCCTACCTTTGCAAACTGTAGGTCCAGATCAGTTGGCTTCTGAAGAAGCCAACTGATTTGGATCTGTACTGTTTGCCATTAAGTATGTGAATTTATATCAAGAATTTGGATAAAGTAATCTGATTGGCTGAAAATTAGAAGTGGGCATCTTAATTTATTAAGTGTGACCAGGATTAATTGCCAGCTTTATTAGAATTATCAGTTTTGTAACATCCCCTGATGTAGAAAATCATTGATACATTATTTGGTACATTTGTCTCTGCAAGATTATCTTTTCCTTGCGTCATCTTAAATAGAAAATTGTTTATGCATTACTGTTATTTTGTTTTCAAGATGTTAAAAATTGTTTCATCTTGATTGTTGATGCATTTCATATGCACACATCTACTTGGCTAAACGCTTTGTTAAAACTTTCAGTATCTTAGCATGGTCTTTTTTATAGAAAATATGTACCAATGCTCCTAATAAGATTTTATTTTCTATAAGGGGAGTGAATACACTTTTAGGGAGGCAGCTCTTCTTAAAAGAGGCATGGGAGAAATAAGTATTGAATTTCAAAACTTATTTCTACTTGGAGTATAGTGTACATTTCTTTTTCCCTATGCTTAAGATTTTCATCATAGAATGTTTCCTTCTTCTGATTACCACAGATTTATTGTTGCAAATCAAATAATCATAATATTCTAGGCCAAGTTCATTTCGAAAACGGGCAAAGTCTGACGGAAAACTCATTAGACTTGTGTAAGTAAAATGTGTCAAGCCAGTTATCCCCCTTGCTTTTCTTAAGTTGCTCTTTTGTAAGGAATGTGTTGGTAGACAGATTATTTCTTTATTTTTTATTTGTACTTTTTTATTTTAATTGTATTGTGATTGTTAAACAAACTCAATTTAAGTCTGTGTTCACAAAATATAATAAGAGGCAGAAGTAGGTATGCAGTATTCCACGGAACTGACCACACTGTAATTAGACCATCAACAGGTAGTAAGAATAGACTTGTTAACCCTTGTCATGCTGAATAAATTAAGTTATCATACATTTATTAGAAAATATGCTCATTTTGCATATGTGATACCAACATGGCTTTCAAGCAAATATCACTGTTGTGGAACACAAAAGGTGTGATAATGGGTCATGTGGGTGATACAGCTTTTCTGCATGGGCAAAAAACCCATATCACCAGGTCACATGGGTGATACGGCTTTTACGCATGGGCAAAAAACCATACCACCACATTCGGAGCACTCGGCGGTCTTGTCTTTGATTCCGCATACGATATAAGCAAACTTGTCAGAAAGAAAAATGTATGATAAATAGATTATGATATGGCAATTTTCATATCATACCCTCGGGCTGATATGGGTGTCTTGGGTTGATAGGGGTGTGATATGAAAATTGGCATATAATAATCTCTATATACCTCACCCATTTCTAATTGTCAGCTAATCAAATTATTTCAACCCAAATTGTTAATAAAATTCACATACTGAATGACAAACAGTGTAGATCCAGATCAGTTGGCTTCTTCAGAAGCCAACTGATCTGGAACTACACTGTTTGCAAAGGTAGGGCATATCTGGATTCAGTAGGACAAGGAGTAAGATTTTAGGACAAGAATGCTAAGGAGTTAAGGTGTGTGACTATTTAGGAAAAATACGGTATTTATGAAGTGTACCATTGCGTAGATAACTCCCTGGCAAGGTTTGCTTTCACATTGTAGGTTTCACATTGAAGTGATAACTGCTGTGATGTTTTTGTTTAAACTTACAAATCCGTTTCCACAAAATGGACTTTGACCCTACTAAAATTTTACCTCTGATTGTTTTTGAGTTTGCCATATTTTAGTGATGCCCAACCTGCCACATTATTAACCTTTACCACCCTCTGGGCAAATTCAGCAGACAACAAATTGATGATAATTTTCTTATTGTTCCCAGAAAACAGGATTTGACATTTTATGCAAGTTTTCTCCAGTTTGCATAAGATATCCTGTTTTCTGGGTACAATAAGAAAATTTTCATCTGCAGAATTTTTTTACCAGAGTGCTAAGCATTAATATAGCCGGAATTATGTATGTTCCAGGTTGTTTTTTTTTTTAGTTTTTTTTAACAGACTTTAAAATATTACACGAGAGGTGTTATAATGCAAGGCACTACTCAGATAATTATATCTGTCTATAATTACTCAGAGTGTATGGAGAAAAAAATGAAATAGATTGGAGACCATTGTCTTATTTAGCATTATTATAGAGTCAGGTTGTAATCACAGAAAATAACAGCATTCAGAGGACTTGTTAAGGAGACATACTTGGTGATAATTCTGGGTTAATGTTTCTTATTTCACCATAAAACCTTATGTTGTTAGTATTAGAATAACATCTGAGAAATGTTCATAATGAGTACCCACAATATGTTTTTGTGGAGACTGAAAACAAACACACGAAAACAAATATTACTTTTGGTCAAGAAAAAAGAGCCTTATGTTCCCCAACCAGAAGTGAGGAGACATACTGGTTTCATTGGCATTGGCTTTGGTGTTGGCATTAGTGTGACATTTTTTGTCTGCACAATTCTTGAAACAATGAGCAGATTCATACTAGGCTTGCATCTATATATCATTGGGACATGCCTGAGAGCTGATTTTGGTGGGTTTTTAGCTCAGCTGAGCTATGCTCAGGATGAGCTATAGTGATCAGTTTCTGTCGATCCATCCATCCATTAACCCTTTCTCCAAAGCCATTGAAGCGATTTGTGCCTAATAAGGTAAGAATGTTGCTTGGATAGGGGGCTAGAAAAACAGCTAAAATTATAATGATCTGCCTCTTGAATCAATTGCCATGGCAACAGAAAGCTCTTATAGACTTATAATGGGAAAGTTGCATTTTCTCCATAACCAGTAAAGTGATGTGAACCATATTTGGCAGTTATGATCATTTGATGATTCTCTTACCAGTTTGTGTGTTTTATGGCGAGTGACTATTTTGTTTGGTTGCCATGCCAACATTAAATTTTAAAAAAGGAATGTTTTAAATGACAACTCCTCCTAACTCACTGAAGCAGTATGACTCTTAAATTTAGTAAAAATGTTGCTTGGGTAAGGGAAATTCAGAATAGCTAAAATTATGATGATCTTCCTCTTAGTTTTGTTGCCATGGCAACAGAAAGCTCAGGTTGACTTATAACAAGAAAATGGTTAAATGGCATTTTCATCATAACCATAGAAGTAATGTGAACCATATTTGGCAATTATGATCATTTGATGATTTTCTTCCCAGTTAATGTGTTTTATGAGAAGTGACCATGTTTTCGGTTTCCATGGCAGCATTAAATTTTAAAAAAAGGATTTTTTAAAAATGACAACTCCTCCAAAATCATTTAAGCAGTATGACACTAATTTGATACAAATGTTGCTTGGGTAAGGGCAATTCAAAATAGCTAAAAGTTTGCCAGTCTGCCTGTTGGTTTGGTTGCCATGGCAACAGAAAGCTCCCGTTAACTTATAATGGGAAAATGGAAAAATTACATTTTCTCTGTAACCAGTGAAGTGATGTGAACCATATTTGGCAGTTTTGAGCATTTGATTATTGTCTACCCAATTTGTGTTTTATGACCAGTGGCAATTTTGTTTAGTTGCCATTGCAGAATTTTGAAGAAGGAAATTTGTAAAGCACCAGTAGGAAAAAAGACCCTGTTAAGCTCCAGCAGGGAAAGAAAACCTGTTGATCTTGTCTCTTGTCTGTTCTTGTAAATGGGAGTGGCAACATGCAATTGAAATACCTCTTCTCCCATTATTTCTTTACTTGTTCAATGAAGGTGAGAGCTTGGCAAATATGGTAAAAAAAAAACAGCAATTAAAAACACAACATTCTTCTCCAAAACCAAGAACTGCTCCAATGATGATCCTTTCATTAGTTGCAATAATAGAATTAAAAAAGAATGTTGCAAAACATCTGCATATCTGCAGTGCCTATTTCACTCAGGTGAGTGAGCTGTGGCCCATGGGTCTCTTGTTTTTATACGCCCATTTGAAAAATGGGACATATTATGTTATGGGGTCTGGCGTCCATCCGTCTGTCCGTAAACTTTTCCGTTTCTGGCTAACTCCTCCTACAGTTTACATCCTATCAAGCTGAAACTTGGTTTATAGTTAGACCATGATGTCGAGCAGCACATATTATTTCAGGGTTACAGTCCACCAAATATTAGCAGAGTTATGCCCCTTTGAAAATTTCTGTAAACTTTTTTTTTTCCGGCTAAATCCTTCTACAGTTTACATCAGATCATGCTGAAACTTGATTTGTAGTTAGACCATGATGTGGAGCAGGGCATATTATTTCAAGGTTACAGTCCACCAAATATTTGCAGAGTTATGCCCCTTTGAAAATTTCAGTAAACTTTTCGTTTCCGGCTAACTTTCCTACAGTTTACATCCTATCAAGCTGAATCTTGATTTAAAGTTAGACCGTGATGTGCTGCAGGGCATATTGTTTCAAGGTTGCAGTCCACCAAATATTAGCAGAGTTATGTCCCCTTTGAAAATTTCGGTAAACCTTTTTTTTCCGGCTAAGTCCTCCTACAGTTTACATCCGATCAAGCTGAAACTTGATGTATAGTTAGACCATGATGTGGAGCAATGCATATTTGTTCAAAGTAACAGTCCACCAAATGTTAACAGAGTTATGTCCCTTTGAAAATTTCTGTAAACTTTTTGTTTCCAGCTAACTCCTCATATAGTTTATATCCAGTCAAGCTGAAACTTGTAAATAGACCATGATGTAGAGCAGCGCATATTATTTCAAGATTACAGTCCCTCAGTAGGATGCGCTGTCCGACTGGAGACCAGGAGGTCGCGGGTTCAACACCTGCCGAGGTCGGCAACATTCTTTCCTGGAGATTGATCATGAAATATTTTCTACGGTCATTCTCTCCCTTCTGCTGATTCAAGAAGGGCAGTTGTCAGTTTCTGGCGAAAGAATGTGCACAATACTGGTTAACCGCTTAGAGGACTAAGCCTGCCCAGTAAACGTGTGGTTAGGTAAACTGACCATGCTCGACATGACCCCATTGGGTTGACTGGGCAGTAAAACCTCAACACAAACAAACAAACAAGATTACAGTCCACCAAATATTAACAGCATTATGCCCCTTTGAAAATTTTGGTAATTTATTGGTTTCCAACTAATTCTATTTATAGTTTACATCTGGAGCACTGAATTGTACAGGAGTCAGTATATGGGCTACATCTTATTACTTGCCATGGGCGCATAATGCATCCGCTTGCGGAGCTCTTGTACTAACACAGGGGATACTGTATGTTGAAATAAATCATGTAAGAAAAGCTGAACCAATTCAGCTTTATCAGATCTTGAATTAAGTCAGAAAGTTAGAAAATTCCATAAAGGTACTTTTCATTATTTTCTTCAAGTTTAAAACCTTTGACAAACTTATTGCTAAAACAAGAAAAACCAACTCCGTATTTACTAAATTTACCCAGTTTTGTACCAAAGAGCAGCAATATTTTTGCACTGGCTCAACTTTCATTTTTGAGAATTACACAAAAATGGCGAATTACCCGCAAATGTCTTTAAAGTTGTTTTTTTTTTTTTTCAGAGAAAAGTTGTTTGACGTATTGTTTGAATTGTCTACATAGCAATGTGTCACAGGAAATATCAAACTTTGTTTTCTCTTGAAAAAATTATAAAAAACAAAACAAAACAAAACAAAAAAAAAAAGAATCAGAAAGCAGTCTACTGCAGCTTGTGATTGACACTTTTAAAGTCAAGATCTGAGATGAGTATTATAATTCTGTCTCTATTAGTTTTCTTACAGTTAAGATTATTCTTTTCGAAATGAAAAATTAAAGAGCACTTATTTAAATTGTTATATCTTAACCCTTAAAACGCCAAGAAAACCTGGATCTGAAAATGTTGTCTGTTTATGTCGTCTGCTGAATATTCTTGCAAACTTTTCAAACCTGTTTTTGCATACAGGCAAACAGTGTGGAGCAGTCTGAGCTGGGTCCATACTGTTTGCAAAAATGACTTAAAATCACAAGCAGATGACAAAGCAGATGACAATTGTTGTGATTGGCAGTTTAAGGGTTGAAATATCATTCCATCCCAGCGCTACATTACATTATCTTAGTTATGTTCTTAGAGGTGCTTTGCTGCTTAAAATTCTACCTTGCAGGTTTTAGTTTTCTGCATTTTATCAGAGGTCCAGATTAGGGAAATATTCAGAAGATAAGGCAAAAAAAAACAAGAAAAAAGAAAAAGTTGGATTCTCAGGCTTCACCGATGTGCATTTGTCCAACATATACATTTTTTTTTTTTTTTTCAGTGGCTAAAAGTTTCAAGTCATAAAAGTACATGGCTGTTGAGTTTTCACATTTGTCTCATTCTTAGAATTATTTTTATTAACCAAATTTTGATGCAGACCACATATGTATGATATTATTACTTACCTGCAAAGAATGTTGGTAAATTATGATCAGACAGAAAACTTGCATTTCCAAAACATTTTTATATCAACAACACCATTTTGTTTTGCTAAACAAACCAAAATGTCCAAGAATGTACCCAATTGGAAAATAAAAATAAAAAGCTGCCAGCTTGCATCTGTTTTATTTTTAAATCAAAGAAGTGCCTGAGGATCTAAAGACTTTTTTTGCCAAATGTTCGTACTTTTGAATCAGAATATATCTTGTGGGTACTCACTAAAATTGCCTTACTGAGGCAGTTCCAGTGAGTACCCATTAGACAAGTTTTAGTGCAGATATTGCAAAAAAAAAACAACAAAAAAAACCCCAACAAATCTGAGCCTGTGTTAATTTGTTTTATCCATTTTCTTCTGTGTCTTTGCTTTTATCTGGTAGTCCATTAGCTGTAGTTCTTTGTGCACTTTTTGCCAGCTTTATCAAAAATCTGATGATAATGATGATGATGATGATGATGATTATCTGTTTTCTTCAATTTCTTTGGATGAATTATAAATGAGCCATTACACAGCAAAATGTATGCTAATGAGAAGGCTGAAAACAATTTACATATCCAAGCAATATAGTCAAGAACTTGGCTGTTCACATATACACCTAGAATCTCCAGGGCCCAGTTGTTCAAAACACAATATCGTTAGTTAACGTATTGTTAAAACTTTGATCATTAAATATAGCATATACACTAATATTTTTGCTGAAAAAATATGAGTAGCTTTTGCATTTGCAAAAGCTACTCACATTTTTTCAGCAAAAATACCTGTGAATTTGGTATTGTACTTATTAGAACAGTTAACATTTTGACCACTGATGAGCTTGTTAAGCTAACGACACTTTGAACAACTGGGCCCAGGCTTTCTTGAGCTGTTAACCTGTACCACTCTCTGGGCAAATTCAATGGACGACAAATCGACAATATGTTTTTTTGACAGTTCATGCAAATTGTCTCACATGGAGACTTTTTGCATGAATAGTCAAAGTCTGCTTTCTGGGAAAAATAAGATAAATATTTCAAAATGTTGTCTGCTGAAATTTTTGCCCATCATGTAGAGCATTAAAGTGCCAGTCACAGTAGCAGTAGATGACATTCTAAAAAAAGGACATATATTTTTCCAAGAAAATATGGCATGACATTCCATTATTCACGTGATATATCAAACCTTATTTTCTGTCTCGAAAAAAAAACAACAAAAATATGGATTGTCGTCTGCTACTATTTTGAATAATGTTTCAAGGGCCAGTGGCCATGGATACATTGTTTGTTCTTGACCTTAATGGCATCGCCATAGTCATCCTAAATATTTGGACACATTGACCCCATTACAACACATCCTAAAATTTGAACAATTCCATTTGACTACTTAGTGAGATGTCTAGATGTCTTGGCTGACTGACTAGCAGTGCAGACCCTGATCAAACTGTTCCTTTAATTTGATCTGGGTCTGCACTGTTTATGCAAGCATGTCTTTCAGGATATTTGCTGTAAATCTGGGCCCAGTTGTTCAAAACTAACGATGTCGTTAGTTAACGTATATGTGCTAATATTTTTGCTGAAAAAGGTGAGTAGCTTTTGCATTTGCAAAAGCTACTCACATTTTTATTCAGCAAAAATGTGTGAATTAGATATTGTACTTACTAGAACAGTAAACATTTTGACCTCTAATGAGCTTGTTAAGCTAACAACACTTTGAACAACTGGGCCCTGGTGTTAATGAATTGCTGTGCTATGGTTCACATAAAGGATTTTTACTTTATAATTTTGAGGTAAAAAAAAATATAAAAAAGTGTGGATACATGCAGTGTTAATTTATGAGACTGGGAATAAATAATAACATAACACTTTTTCTCATTGTTCTGACATCACTCATACCTTTTCCCATGATGTCAGTAGTATGATGTCAGTAGTCATGATCTGAGGTCACGACTGTTTTCCTCTAATCAGGGCTGGATCCAGGATTTCAGGATGAACTCATGATGTTGTTTAACTTATAGATAAATCCTTCCAATTAAAATTAAAGTTGCAATATGTAATTTTTTTCTAGCAGAAAGCTGTATCGAGGGTATGTTATTTCATTGTTAGCCATGAAACATATTTTGTCCAGTATGTATGAAAGCATGTGGTCATGCCCTGAATATATAATAGTCTGTTATGTTCTTGGTAGCTTGTGCAAGAAAAGTTTAAAACATGGATATGTAACTGGCCTAATTACTGCACATACCCCAATAAGTGCACAGCCAAGTAATTTCCTAGTCTTCAGATTACAACCGTTGTTGAATTTATCTGCTTCTTTGTAAAAGCATATATTGTGAGTGTTCTAGACTGGCTTCAGTCTCCAGTGACTAAATATTTTTTTCTTATAATCTGTTTAATAATCCACTAAAATAAAACCAAAATAATATCATGACTATAAAGGCTGGTCACTAGAGTGACCAGCCTTTATGGTCATGATATTTTTTTGGTTTTTATTTTAATGGATTATCAAACAGGATTATGAGAAAGTATTTAGTCACTTAAGACTTGAGCCAGTCTATGAGTGCTCACAGAAATTGCCTCTAATTTGTTGAGGCAGTCCAGATGAGTGCACACAACATATGCTTTTTTGAAGAAAATCAGACAGAAAAAAAGATCACATAAACATTAAATTTAATATGCCCTTCATGATGTCCTCTGCTGATCTTTCATTAAAGTGTGCTCTTGTTAAGTGAATTTTACTGAAGTTTTTCTGGTAATTTTGAAAAACCTAAATGCACAGTGCAGTAATAAGGTTGAATATAGTATGTTTGACAAAAACAGCTCTGTCTCAAGGTTAATGGACAAACCTCAAAGAGAGAGTTCTCTAACCTAAAATAATTCCCAAACTTGCTTTTCTAGTGCATGAACCCCTTAATAAATGGGTTTTCTCTTATAGAAGAGAATTTGCATCCTGTGGGAGTGAATTGTTTTCTGTAAGAGTACCCCTTTTTTAGAGGGGAGGTAACTGTTTCCCAGTCAAGGTGATCTATCTTGCCTTAAATGTGAACAGCAAAAATCAAGACCAATTTGAGTGCCATAATTAAGCAGGAAGTTGTAGCAAATAACATCTTTTAGCTATTTAAACTATTTTTCAGAGAGAATAGTTCTTGTCATGTCATGTGAATTGTATGCCTAGCAGATGATTTCCTTGAAATGTTTTATAACATCTATAAAGGTTGCCCATGGAAATAATGAACACATAAAAAGAATGAAATCAGAGTCTCCCTTTGATTGAAACTCTCCTTATGGCAGCAATATAGTTTGCAGGCTGCATATGCCCCCCTAGCACTGGCTGAAGCAGAACTCAGTTTATCAAGATATGAGGACCCAGTGGTTCAAAACTTAATGAAGTTGTTAGCTAAAGTGACATTCAAATTTCTATCTTGAAATACGGCAAATATATTGATATTTTTTGCTGAAAAAAATGTGAGTAGCTTTTGCATTTGCATTGCAAAAGCTACTAACATTATTGCATTGCAAAAGCTACTTACATTATTGCAGGAAAAATATCACTGTATTTGAAAATATCTTAGCTACAACAGTTAACAAGTTTGTCATTAACCAGAGCCCAGTTGTTCAAAGCATCATTAGCTTAAGGAGCTTGTTAATGGTCAAAATGTTAACTGTTCTAGTAAGTACAATATCTAATTCATAGGTATTTTTGCTGAAAAAATGTGAGTAGCTTTTGCAAATGCAAAAGCTACTCACATTTTTCAGCAAAAATATTAGCGTATATGCCATATTTAATAATCAAAGTTTTAACAATACATTAACTAATGACATCATTAGTTTTGAACGACTGGGCCCAGCTCGTTAAGCTAACGATGCTTTGAACAACCAGGCCCAGAATGGGCTCTACTTCCAAGAAAAATAAAAGTAAAAACTGCACTGTGTTGAAGTATGGGGAGTCTTTTTAGCTCACCTGAGCAAAAGCTCAGGGTGAGCTATTGTCATCACCCTATGTCCGTCGTCCGTCGTCGTCCGTCATCCGTCGTCAACAATTAGTTTGTTAACTCTCTAGAGGTCACAGTTTTGACCCAATCTTGATGAAACTTGGTCAGAATGTTTGCCTCTATGAAATCTAGGTCAAGTTCGATACTGGGTTACTTGGGGTCAAAAACTAGGTCACCAGGTCAAATCAAAGGAAAAACTTAACACTCTACAGGTCATAGTTTTGACCCAATCTTGATGAAACTTGCTCAAAATGTTTGCCTCTATTACATCTAGGTCAAGTTCGAAACTGGGTTACTTGGGGTCAAAAACTAGGTCACCGGGCCAGATCAGCAGAAAACCTTGTTAACACTCTAGCGGTCACATTGAAGCAATCATCATGAATCTTGCTCAATATATTTGTCTTGATGATTTCTAGGTCAAGTTCGAAACTGGGTCACCTGGGGTCAAAAACTAGGTCACCTGGCCAGATCAGCAGAAAACCTTGTTAACACTCTAGCAGTCACATTTTTGAAGCAATCATCATGAATCTTGCTCAATATGTTTGTCTTGATGATTTCTAGGTCAAGTTCGAAACTGGGTCACTTGGGGTCAAAAACTAGGTCACCAGGCCAGATCAGCAGAAAACCTTGTTAACACTCTAGCGGTCACATTTTTGAAGCAATCATCATGAATCTTGCTCATTATGTTTGTCTTGATGTATTCTAGGTCAAGTTCGAAACTGGGTCACCTGGGGTCAAAAACTAGGTCACCTGGCCAGATCAGCAGAAAACCTTAACACTCTAGCAGTCACATTTTTGAAGCAATCATAATGAATCTTGCTCAATATATTTGTCTTGATGATTTCTAGGTCAAGTTCGAAACTGGGTCACTTGGGGTCAAAAACTAGGTCACCGGGCCAGATCAGCAGAAAACCTTGTTAACACTCTAGCGGTCACATTTTTGAAGCAATCATCATGAATCTTGCTTAATATATTTGTCTTGATGATTTCTAGGTCAAGTTCGAAACTGGGTCACCTGGGATCAAAAACTAGGTCACCTGGCCAGATCAGCAGAAAACCTTGTTAACACTCTAGCAGTCACATTTTTGAAGCAATCATCATGAATCTTGCTCAATATGTTTGTCTTGATGATTTCTAGGTCAGGTTTGAAACTGGGTCACTTGGGGTCAAAAACTAGGTCACCTGGCCAGATCAGCAGAAAACCTTTTTAACACTCTAGCTGTCACATTTTTGAAGCAATCATCATGAATCTTGCTCAAAATGTTTGTCTTGATGATTTATAGGTCGAGTTCGAAACTGGGTCACTTGGCATCAAAAATTAGGTCACCAGGCCAAATCAGCAGAAAACCTTGTTAACACTCTAGCGGTCACATTTTTGAAGCAATAATCATGAATCTTGCACAAAATGTTTGTCTTGATGATTTCTAGGTCAGGTTCGAAACTTGGTCACGTGGTGTCAAAAACTAGGTCACCAGGCGAAACCAGCAGAAAACCTTGTTAACACTCTAGCGGTCACATTTTTGAAGCAATTATCATGAATCTTGCTCAAAATGTTTGTCTTGATGATTTCTAGGTCAGGTTCAAAACTGGGTCACTTGGGGTCAAAAACTAGGTCACCGGGCCAGATCAGCAGAAAACCTTGTTAGCACTCTAGCGGTCACATTTTTGAAACAATCATCATGAATCTGGCTCAAAATGTTTGTCTTGATGATTTCTAGGTCAAGTTCGAAACTGGAACACCTGGGGTCAAAAACTAGGTCACCTGGCCAAATTAGCGTAAAATCTTGTTATCATTCTAGCGGTCACATTTTTCAAGCAATCATCATGAATCTTGCACAAAATGTTTGTCTTGATGTGTTCTAGGTCAAGTTTGAAACTGGGTCACTTGGTATCAAAAAACTAGGTCACCGGGCCAAATCAGCAGAAAACTTTGTTATTATCATTTTGAACTTTGATCAGAATGTTTGCCTTGATCAGTTCTAGATCAGGCTCTCAAAGTGCTATGTTGTTCAGGTGAGCGTTACAGGGCCATCATGGCCCTCTTGATACAGCTGCCACACAGCACTTAAGAAGCACTCTTTTCTCTGAAAATTGGAAAAGAAATATGTCAAATTTCTTGTCTGCTGCAGTATTTGGTGCTTTAACCCTTGTCCTGCTGAACCCAGATCATACTCTGCCTTTGCAAACAGTGTAGATCCAGATCAGTTGGCTTTGCCAACTGATCTGGATCAACACTGTTTGTCATTACATATGTGAATTTGTATTAACAAACTGGATCAACAATCTGATTGGCTAGAAATTACAAGTGGGCGTGGTATCTTAATTTATACAGCATGACAAGGGTTAAAAGGTAATTGCATTCAGGCTTGCTTTCACTGTTTTTCATACCTCCAGAAGAAATCTTGGTGTACGATGAAGGCCCTGAGTAGACGGCATTGAGAATGAAAGAAAAAATATTGCTTCACCCTTAGCACTATCTGGGCAATTTAAGCAGATTACAGTTGAATTTTTCTTAGCTTTCCCAGAAATAGGGTTTGACATTTTATGCAAATTGTCTCCTAAGGAGACAATTTGCCTGAAATATCAAACCTTATTTTGTGAAAAAAAATATTCCAAAATGTCTTCTGCCGAAATTTTTATCCAGCATACAAAGCATTACATTTCTCTCTTTTATCCACAGCACTGATACGAAAATTGTTTTAATTTATGCAAGTCCATGGAAATGCATCAATGTGTCATAGCTCTAGATAAGATTTTTTTTTTTTTAAACCAAATAACAGTGTTGATGATTTTGTTATTTCTCTGAAAACAGATTTTGGATACTCATTGAAATAGCCCTGTTGAGGCAACCCACTACACATGTTTTCATGGGGAAGTTTAAAAACAAAATATTTATCTAGATACCACAATGATTCAGAGCTTTGATGTTGTAATCCTTTGATGAGCTGTGTTATCTTGGACTGACTAAATAATTAATGGACCTGAAAAACTTCACAATCTTTCAAAGGAAAAGCTGAAATACAAATGTCCAAATACATCAACATAAATGGAAATTATATAGAAACAGATAAATAGAAAAAGTTCCTTGTGAATCACTTGTATATTAAAAATAGGAGATCGCTTGCTATTAAAGAAAATTGGTTGTTTTACAATAATCAAATAATCATGATAATAACTAGAATGCACAGTTGATGGTGCGCTATAACAAATCCTCACGCTCTTTGCTAATGATGGACAGACAGACTTGCTCTCTCACACCCTTACAATGAGGGAAGATCATGTAGCAAGTTTGGTTAAATTCCACCCAGTGGTTTAATCCATTGTAGTCGGGAGACCCCTAAAAGGATAATTGGCAAACAGTGCAGACCCTGATCAGATGCCGCAGAATGTGGCGTCTGATCAGGGTCTCCACTGTTTGCAAATAGTTTAGCTATTTTTCTCTAGGAATATGTAAATCCCATGGCCAGATGTACCTAAAATTGAAATTGGACTCTTCCAATATATAGTGTGGGAGAGTCTATTTAGTATACAATGGGTTACGAGAAGATAGCATAATGGACAGATGGGTGGATGCCGGACGGACAGACAGACCGAAAAATAGTGTTGCTCTCGCACACCATAACCATGAGGAGAAGTGTATAGCAAGTTTGGTCATATTCTGCCCAGTGGTTTAGGAGGAGATAGCATTACGGACAGATGGAGGGACTGACGCACTGAAAAATAATGTTGCTGTCGCACACCCTTACCATGAGGGGAGGTGATGTAGCAAAGTTGGTTGAATTCTGCCCAGTGGTTTAGGAGGTGATAGCATGACGGACAGATGGATGGATGACAGATGCTCAGACAGACAGATGCATGGAAAAATATTGTTGCTATCACACAAATGGGCAGACAATGAACAGACAGGTGCACAGAAAAATAATGTTGCTCGCTCAGTGGTTTAGGAGGAGATAGTGTGATGGACGTTTATTCTGCAGGACGAGCAGTTGGACGGACGGACAGATGGAGGCATTAACAATATCCTGTCACTTTTTTAAAAAAATGCGGGGATAAAAATCATTGATAAAATGGTAGCCTGCAACACATAAAACAAGTAGAAGTCAAACAACCAATACATTTTGTAATTTTTTTTTTTGCCTCAGAATAGGGCTTATCTTTTCTTTTGTATGTTTCCTTATGGGACAATCCAAAAAAGTTGCTAAGACCTGTATTTTAGGGAAAAAAAAAGAGGAAAAAAGTACCCACTTTACTAGTGAAATCGAGGGTTGAGCGCAAGACTGGCGTAAGTCGGTTGTTTTTCCCCAAACCTAATCTCCTCACCATGAAGGTGTTATGAAGATTACAACATTTCTTTCTGTAAACAATGAAAATTTAGGTGCCATTGCTCGTATGAGCAATGGCACCTAAATTTACATTGTTTACAAAGGGGTCCAAGTTGCCCCTAAACAAGGGTTTCAAAAATATGTTTGAGTTACTATAGTCTTGCGCTCAACCCTCGAAATGATGTTTGCAGCAGACTTAAGGTTAAAAATATGGCTCTTACAATTTGCTCCATTGTATTGTCATTCTGATTACATCCTATCATTTTCCCACCTTATCAGCATGAACTATTGTAACTGTAATGTTTGAAATTTTGTCCCTTGTATGTGTTTGCTGTGTTAAAGTTTCTTTGCCTTATAGATAGATCTATAATCTATATGTTACCCTTAAAGTGCCAATCACAACTGCAGCAGACAATATTTTGAGTTTATTTTTCAGAGAAATTAAGGCTTGACATTTTATGTGAATCATCTGCCTAGCAGATGATTCACATGAAGTGTTAAGGCTTATTTTCTCTTAAAAATGATTTAAATGAAAACTTATGTCATCTGCTACAATAACTTGCTTGGCACTTCAAAGGTTAATGTTTACAGCTGCACTTCGAAGATAGAGCTCTTTGAATTGAAAGGTTTTTGCCTCTCTTCTCAAAATGAGACCATTCTAGTAAAAAGCTAGCCTCGGTGGTTCAGTTGGATGCATGTCCCACTGGTGATCAGGAGGTTGCGGATTTGACCCCCGCCTGGTCAGCAGCATTCTTTCATGGGGATTGATAATGAAATATTTTCTGTGGTCATTCTGTCCCTTCCGCTGATTCAAGAAGGGCAGTTGTCAGTTTCTGGCAAAAGAATATGCATAATACTGGTTGACCACTCAGAGGACTAAGCCTGCCCAGTAAAAGTGTGGTTAGGTAAACTGACCAAGCTCAACATGACCCCATTGGGTTGACTGGGCCGTAAAACCTCAACACAAACAAACAAACAAATTCCTTGGTATATAATCCCCTTCTCATAATGTAACTACTGTAAATGTAAGGGTTATATTACATATCAGAAGCTATTTTCAGTAATTTCTGTGGGAAATATTTCCTTGGAGGAAGCGTTTCTTCCTAAAGCAAAGAAATATTTCTTTTAGAATGCTATTGCAGGCCCCCATAGCCTAGTGGATAGGAGAGTTGACTCTTAATCCATCAGGTTTCTCACCGCTGTGGTTTGAGCCTCACTCGGGTCACATGTGGGAAAGCCAAGTTCTGCTTACGGATGGTCAGGTGGTTTTCCCCCCCGGGTTCACCTGTTTTCTCCCACCTTTGATGAATGATCGGCTTGATTTAAATGAAATGTTCTTGAAAGGGCCATAAAACCCAAATAAAAAAAAAAAAAAAAAAATTTAGAACGCTATCATGCTGCATGACAAGCATAGATGATGTAACATCACAAAACTTGTTGACTTCATATGAAAAAGTCAAAAGAATATAAAAAGGATCCGAAGACGAAAATAATTTCTAGGATATGTAATATATAAATTAATATTCCTTGAGTTAAAATACAGGAAATATTTCCCTCAAGACTAGCCAATTTATACCAGTAAACAAACTCTTGCTAATGTACTCATTTGTTATAGGATTTGCAAATTTTTCAGGAAATATTTGCTGTATTATAAACTCAAGGTGCATTCACCTTGATTTCTCTGCTTGAAAGCAAATCCTTTCCTTTACAAGTAGCTCCACTTCTATAAGGGAGGCAAGTCTTTCAGATCAGTGATCTCCCTTTGATGTGTATCATTTCACCTTCATCTTTGTACATTGAATTAAAATACTGTATTCGATCTAATTATCGCACATGCCCCTATAAGCGCACAGTCAAGCAATTCCGTAGTCTTCAGATTACAGCCTGTGTACTTTTTGTCTACTTCTTTATAAAGGCATATGTTGTGGGTACCCATTTGAATTACATCGACTTGTCGATGCAGTTCAGATGTGTACCCACTTCATATGCTTTTAAAAAAAGAAAATCACGAAAAACACACACACACAAAAACGTCACATAAGCTTCATTAGATACGTCCATCGCAGATCTTTTTTTTAAGTGTAACCTCAGTAAAGGTAGATACATATTTTACCATAAATTGTCCCAGTAATTCTGAAAAACTGAAGTGCACTGTGCGGTAATTAGGTCGAATATGGTAGAAACATTTTAGAATATTTTTGTATTAAAAAAATTGTTGTTTTTTTTTTTTCTTTTTGTTTCTCCACAAAAAAAAAAAAAAAAAAAAATATGAAAACATGTTTTGGGGTCTCATTAGAAGCACCTGACTAAGTTCAAAAATATATGTTTCCACAGAGAAACCAAAAAAAAATGTGAATGTAGCTTTGCACCACTCTTATTTAGAATTATGTTACTTTTAATGTAAATGTTCAAACAGAGACGTGACATTATCATAGAAATGCCAAACCATAAAGTAACATTCTTGAAGAAAAGAATTTAAAAAAAAAAAAAAAAAAAAAAAAAAATGCAAGTATTTGCTGAAGATGTGAAAAAAGTCTTTTTCTGTCTAAAAAAAAAAAAGTAAACAGATTTCTTTAAGTAAAAATCCATTTGACCCTGAGCAAACAGTGTTGACCCAAATCAGATGCCACAAAATGTGGCATCTGATCATTGTCTAAACTGTTTACCATTCATCACTCAGTTTTTAAACAGGTCAATAGGCAGTGAAATGGACTTGTTGAAATTTTAGAACAAGTATGGTAAGGAATTAAGTTGTCTCATTATTTAGGGTAAATACGACATCCTGAATGTTCAGACATCTTAACTCCTCAAGACACATATCCTAGAAGTCGAACAAATCCATTTGATTGCTTTATTGTACTTAATATTACTACCGTATTTGCCCTACATATAGGGACACCTTATCTACTTACCATACTTGTCAAAAAATTCAAAATGGTCCATTCTACTACCTCTTGATGTGTGTAAAATATTGCTGTATGTATGCCAAACAGTGTAGCCCTGATTAGACCAGGCATCCTGTGGCATCTGATCTGGGTCTACACTGTTTGCAAAGTTCTGTCTGTCCCAATACTTTAACTTAGGGTTATTATGGTAGATTGTGTATCTGAAATCTACTGATCATATTGCAAACATGTAGTTCCTGATCAGACTGCTCCTTTAGGAGCTGTTTGATCTGGATCTGCATGTTTGTTGAACATATCTGTCCAAATATTTGGCATAAATATGATGGTTTAAGTTTTAAATAGCATGCTCTTAGCAAAACATATTGTGGGTTGCATTGGATACCAAAGCTATTGGAGCTTGTATTATTGTACCCTTAACCAGGGAAATAATCTTAACCATGTCATAGGACAGAATAGATTCTGATCAGTATGAAAATCTTTCAATTTACCAAAGTATTTAATTGCCATTTTGAGCAGATTGTAGTGAATACTATACATTCTCATCAGATGATGGTGCCATAGCCCAGGATGAGCCGCATTTTCAGCCAAAAAGCATAGATATTTTTTTTAATCTCCAGGAAAACATATGTAGCGGATGCATATTGGAATTGGCTCAGTTTGGGGGCTCCATAATGCAGTCAGTTAAGAGTATCTTACTGCAGATCCAGGGATTGCATGTTTGATTCCCAGCTCATCCACATAACTTTCGTGGAGATGGATCATGAAATATTTTCTACTGTGATATAATGTTCTCTTTCTTCCATGGTTCAAGAAAGGCAGTTGTCATTTGATGGCAAAAGTATGTGCACAAGTACTGGTTAATCGCTAAGAGGACTAAGCCTGCCCCAGAAAAGTATGAATAGGTTAATTTACCAGATTGATATAGCTTTAACAGTGTTGATTACAGGCTGTAATTGAACTCAAAAATGAATTAAAAAAAACAACAACAACAAAAAACAAAAAAACCGAAAAAACAATGAGTACCCAGAATATATGTTTTTATGGAGAAGTAAGAAAAAGTATTTATCTGGATACCCAGCTTTGGTTGGTATAACCAAATAGGAACTCGCTGGGTCTGTATCATTCATCTCTGTGATCTATTCACTTGTTAGAAAATTTGCATTAGTAGCATGTTTTCAATACAAACAGAAATTTTCTCTGTGGATGAAATCTTTCTAATCATATTTCACATGTTAATATGTATGGAAAATTATGTAAAAGTCCAAAACCACCTTTACTTATGTTACATAACACCACTAAAAAATATTGGAACATTCAAACCCCTTTATCTTACCTATCTTAAATTCTAAAGCATGAAGCAAATTCATAGCAGATGACATTTTTAGTACTTTTCAGAGAAAATAAGGCTTGACATTATTTGTGAATCATCTGTCTAGCCAGATGATTCAGTTCAAATGTTAATAAATTCTGCTGGGAGGGGGATCCTTTTGAAACAAGAAATACATCAAATAAATGAATATAGCAGACTTGGTTTTATTGAGTCTATTCATGAACAGTAATGTAACATGCAACATTGCTCATGCCTCCTAGCCCTCAAAGCCATATTTTCTCTTTTTGAATTGATTTTACTATCATCTGATTTGTCATAGAAATTCTAGAGGAATGGCAAACAGTGTAGATTCAGATCCAACTGCTCCATAGGAGCAGTTGGATCTGAATCTACATAGTTTGCTTGACAAAATAAATCTATTAAATGTTACAGTAATGGAACAAGAGGGGAAATATTAAGTGGAAGATGGTATTTATTTTCACAGTTAAAAATTTCTGTTTGTACAGTTCAGAATGTTTTCACATTTTTATCTTTCCTTCTTTATTATCTCTGGATGTTGATTCTTTCTCTGCTGTTTTCTCCACAAGTATGTTCTCATTTGTAATGTCTTTTGTCTGTGTCTTTATTCCAAAGGGAAGTGCCGCAATTTCAGGAGACTGAAAGAAGAAGGTATCCAAATGATTTCTGCATGAGCGATTCACAATGTTTCTGTCACCAGTTTGGCATTTTATGATGGCCATAGTAATATATTCTAATATTTAGAAGTTTAAAATTTAACCCTTGTCCTGTTGAACCCAGATATACCCTGCCTTTGCCTAATATATTCTAATATTTAGAAGTTTAAAATTTAACCCTTGTCCTGTTGAATCCGGATATACCCTGCCTTTGCAAACAGTGTAGATCAAGATCAGTTGGCTTCTGAAGAAACCAACTGATCTGGATCTTCAATGTTTGCCGTTAAGTATATGAACTTATAGCAACTGTCGGGATCAAGCAATCTGATTGGCTGAAAATTAGAAGTGGGTGTGGCATCTTAATTTATTCGGCATGACAAAGGTTAACACTTCTGCCAGGACCACTAAGTTGTTCTTTGTTGTTTTGTTTTTTTTTTAACCAAAAAAAGAAGAGGTGGTACATGTGTTACTTTTTTCACAGTGAAACTACTTGCTGTGGCATCTCATTTTAGAATTCTACTTGTAATATACTTAGTTTTCTTAAGTATTGGGACATATATATATGCATAGGTCTAGATAAGGGAGGGTATCCGGTATATATTTTTCTTATTTCTCCACGAAAACATATGTTGTGGGTACTATATGTTTTCGTGGAGAAATAAGAAAAATATCAATACTTTTGGATTGAAAAAAAGCGCCTGAACTAGTGCTATGTATAGGCCATTACAAACAGTGAAGACCCAGATCAGACACTGCAGTAAGTAGCATCTAATCAGGGTCTACACTGTTTTCCATAAAACAGAAATATATTAGACAAATCAAGAGGTAGTACAATGTACTATTTCAAGTTTTAGGACAAGTATGGCAAGTAGATATAATGTGCCCCAATACTTAAGATAAATATTGTAATTGTCAAAGATGCGATTTATTAAGTATAAATTAATCTTTCATCTGCTTAATTTGTGGAATGGATACACCTTCATGGGAGATAACTCTGACAAGGAATATTTGTTTTTCTTCTCATTAGGAGCTATTCTTAAGGGAGTTAATTCTTGTCCTTCAAGAGTAGTCCCATTTTTGAAACATTCAAAATACTAGGATGGCAACCTCCTGCCAGCAAGTTTTCTCCCTTTGCAAAGTGTCTTAATTTGTATTCATATGCCTTAAATGTCAATGCCCTATCTTCCATATAGGAACAGTAATACTGAAAATGGTCAGTAGATACATGTACTTGACAAACATCATCAGTACATAGGTGCTTGTCATTTTACTGAAAGCTTTTTGTTAAAAACCACTCTCTGGGTGAATTCAGCAGAGGACAAATCAGTGATATTCTAATTTTCTCAGAAAGTAGGCTTTGACATTGCATGCAAATTGTCTCCTCAGGAGACAATTTGCATGAAATGTCAAAGTCTATTTTGGGGAAGGAAATGAGAAAAAAAAAAATCAAAATATGGTCTGCTGAAATTTTTACCCAGCAAGCTTAGTATTAATATTGTGTATGTTGTCTCAAGGCCAGTACCTCGAAGTTGATTTTTTTTTTTATGTTGTCTCAAGGCCAGTACCTGGAAGTTGATTTTTTTTTTTCGCGAAATTCCAGTTCTTGATTATATTTGAATATGGTTTCCATTTTTGTGACAGAAGCATTGTAAAAACTCATTTTTCCGTAGTTCTGTGTTTGTCACCTCTTTTTCCACCAGCCAAGCTTCATAGTTCATCTTTCTTATAACTTATTGGTCAGTGGGACAGCAGAAGCTTAAAGAGCCTTGCAAAATCTGAGCATTTTTTTTTTTTTTTTTTTTTTTTTTGAGAATTTCCAAAAAATATTGCTACAGAAATTGCATAGGTCAGATCAGTTTTTTTTGCAGTAAATTTTATTGTGGGGTAAATATTTGGGAAGAAATGGAAAAGACAAATCTTTTCTAGTAAGATCTGGTTATTCAGAACAAACTTTGTTTATTTTGAATAAAGCACCAAGCATGAAAACATCTGTCCAGGTGGTCATTTGCAGTTAAATTATTCCATTAAGCCCTTTCAGCCCTGCAGACCAAAACAGAGTTTTGCATAATGAGCCATCTCATCAGGATCTATACTGTTTGCCCTTCTATGTGTATTTTGATTTTTGACTGAGACCTCTATTTGGAACAATGGTGCTGACCAGATTCAAAGATGGAACAGTCCACTTCAGAAACTCAGGGATTAAAGGATTCAGAAGTCTTGCTGTCTTAAAGTGATAGCTTCTGCTGGCCCCCAGCTCTGATGTATATACCAGAAATCTAGAATGTTAATACCTATTAGCTCTAGATAAAAGGGATATCAGATAAATAGTTTTGTTATTTCTGCAAGAAAATGTACATTGTGGATACCATTCTCATTATTATGTACCTCAGCTAGGTGCCTCTAATGAGTTCCATCATACAGGCTTTAATGCAGAAATAAGAAAAATATCTCTACTTCTTGGTGGAAGAAAAAGCGCCTTATTTAGAGCTACTGTATTCGACCTAATTACTGCACATACCCCTGTAAGTGTACAGTTGTTAACCCTTAAAGCGCCAAGAAAATCTGCATCTGAAAATGTCGTCTGCTTATGTCGTCTGCTGCATCTTCTTACAAACTTTTCAAACTTACAATTTGCATATAGGCAAACAGTGTGGACCCATATCAGACTGCTCCTAAAGGAGCAGTCTGATCTGGGTCCACACTGTTTGCAACAATGACTTTTAAAGTAACCGGCAGAAGACAAAGCAGACGATAATTGTTGTGATTGGCGCTTTAAGGGTTAATATCATAGTCATCAGATTACAGTCCGTGTACTCTTATCCTTTTATTTGTAAAAGCATATGTTGTGGCTACTCATTTGACTAGTCATATGAGTATCCGTAACATATGTTTTATAAAGAAAATCAGAAACAAATACATTGTATCGCACAAGCATCAATAAATACACCCCTCATGAAGTCCTCTGTTGATCTTTCTTTAAAGCGTGTCCTTGATGGGTGGATATATTGCTACAGATTTTTTCAAGTAATTTTGAAAAACCTATGTGCACAGTGTGGTGATTAGGTGGAATACGGCATGTTTAAAATACGATCCATAGCTCTAGATAATCTAAAGTCGAGTAGCAGGTAAATTTTTTTCTTATTTCTCCACAAAACATATGTTGTGGGTACTCATTAGAAACACCTCATTGAGGCACATCTGATGAGTATCCACAACACAGGTTTCTGAGTGTCAACAACATATGTTTTGTGAAGAAATAAGAAAAATACCAATAATTTTTGGTTGAAAAAAAAACACCTTACCTAGAGATATGCTACATTTAATCCACTGTATATCACTTTTAATTATTTTGTTTCTTATTTATTTATTGTAATTCTAAAAAGAAAAAATTTCAATTTTAAATGTGGCAGTGTTGTGTTATATGTTTATATATGTATATGTGTTTGTTGTTTTTTATAAAATGTGTACACAGTTATATAAGATTGCAGAATCTTAATTTGTTTTTAAAATACTATAAAGTCACTTTCTCTCAAATACTTTAGTCAGCTCATATTGCATCTCTTTTAAAATAGGAGTTATCAGTGGTTGCTAAGATTACATAGATAATTGAATAATTAATTATGTCCACTTTGAAAAAGATGGAGGTGGGGGAAGGAGGTGGGGTACCTGTATACCGGATTTGTCCTGTCTGTTTTTCTGTCACTCAGTAATTCTGTTATAATACTGAAGCAGTTTAGCAGGGGTACAGTAAGATCCTCTGAATGATCTGGTTTTGATATAGTAATATATATATGTGTTGTTATAGATGGTTTAATAGCTAACAATAGGGGCAAATAATAATTATTTTCGTAGGCATATATTTGGTGAACAACAGAATTGATGTTCACTGTTATCGGTTTTTAACACATATCAATGGCTATAGATAAGAGGGTGTACACTAGTGTTGCCACTGATGATCGATTACAATCGATCATTAGTTACTTTTGCCTCTTGTGACTGATGATCGGAAAGATTTTTATAGTCGACTAATCGCAAAATTCTGGTTTTAGAAACATATTTTTCTCAAGTTTTATTTTTATAGGCAAGTTATAAAGAAATGAAATTCAGTTTTATATTTGGGTCATTCTAGATTTGTGGTCAATAAAAGTGAAAAAAAAAAGATAAAATAGCCTTAAATAAAGCAACCCAAAAGTACTGATTTTTGTCTTATTTCTCCATGAAAACATATGTTGTAGGTACTCATTAGAAGCACCTCGCGGAGGTGCTTCTAATGAGTACCCACAACATATGTTTTCATGTAGAAGTAAGAAAAATATTATCTGAATACCCCTCTTAATGCTCTAGAGCAATGAATAAGTACCTGGAAGGGGGCTATATTAAGAGTATATTTTCTACAAATCGATTATTAATCGATGATCAGTCGGTTTAAAAAAACGATTATCGACTGTGAAATTCTGGCCGATTCCCAACACTAGTGTGACTATAAATATTCTTCTTAATCCTCCATGAAATAATATATTGTGGGTACTAAACAGAAATGCCTTACCAAGACATTTGTAGCGAGTTCCTACAGCATATATTTTTTGTGGAGAGCACTTTTACCCTTGTCCTGCTGAATAAATCAGATTGCTTAATCCAGATTGTTGCTATAAGTTCACATACTTAATGGCAAACAGTGCAGATCCAGATCAGTTGGCTTCTTAAGAAGCCAACTGATCTGGATCTACACTGTTTGCAAAGGCAGGGTATATCCAGGTTCAGCAGGACAAGGGTTAAGTTTGAAAAAGTGCCTTATCTGGGGCTGTGTATATGTTTAAAAATATATACAGAAGGAAGTTTTCATTAATTTGAATGATCAGAGCTAACTCATTGTATTAACAAAACATAATCTTATTCATTATTTATCATAAGAGGCAATTTATATTAGATATTTTCCAGAGAAACAAAATTATTTTACTTTTGTGATCAGTCAAGGGGATGGATACACCTTCAAGGGAACTAACTGTCACATGGAACTAATTACCTCCTTTCTCACTGCGGCTAATCTTAATGTATAGTACTCAGAGTAGAATTTTCAGCAGACATTTTGAAATAGTTTTCTTATTTTTTTTTCAGGAAACATGATTTGACATTTCATGCAAATTGTCTTCAGTGGAGACAATTTGCATGAAATGTCAAATCCTGTTTCTAGGGGAAAATAAGAAAAATATCATGAATTTGTAATCTGCTGAATTCGCCCAGAGTGGTAAAGATTAATGGAAAGATTTTGCTCCTCCCTCTGGGTACAAATTCTTTCCTTCAAGTGTAGCCCCCCCCCCCCCCCCCCCCCCCCCTTTTTTTTTTTTTGAGAGGATTCAGCTGCAAGGAACAAAATTCCTTTGAAAAAATGGTAGAACATTTTTCAGATGTATCCATTCCCAGTAAGATTAAAGTTTAGGACTCTTTCTTTAGTCAATCTGCACACAGGTATGGACACATTGAAATTCTCTCGTAGCTGCTAGTATTACCTAAGATGTCCACTTGGGTTCGGTCTACACATTTTCCTGGAATTACCTATGTATTTAGCATTTAGTTGTTCGGGTAGCACCTGGTAAATTGGTTTTTAAATATTGAAAAAAAAAAGAAGTCCTGAGAGAGTTTTGTTGGCCTTTTATTAGTCTTAAAGAACATACATAGCTCTAGATATGGCACTTTTTCCACCTGAAAAGTATTGATATTTTTCTTATTTCTCCACAAAAACATATGTTGTGGGTACTCATTAGAAGTGCCTTGCCAAGGCACTTCTAATGAGTACTCACAACATACATTTTGTGGAGAAATAAGAAAAAATATTTACCTGGCCTCCTCTTATCTTGAGCTTTGACATACATATTTTATCAAAAGAAATTTTATCATAACTGCAAGTTAATGTATGGAAAGGAAGTAACTCTTACATTTAAAGTGCCAAACTCTTTAATCATCAGTATGTCACAACAGCAGCAGACACCATTTTAAAATTTTTATTTTCAGAGAAAACAAGGCTTAGCAGACAGTTCACATGAAATGTTGTCTTATTTGCTCTGAAAAAATAAATTGAATGTCACTGGATACAATTTTTAATGGCACATTAAGGGTTAATTTTTGGGCCCTGTTATTTTTCTGTGTGTGGATTTTATGGTATTTACTTTATACCACTTGTTATACATCTTTACGTTTGTTTGTTTGTATGTACATTCGTACGTTAATTAATATCTATGTTAAAGTTTTTCGTTAAAGTTTCTAAAAAACATATTTTCCAAGCCATATGATGGATTCGGTTTATATTTGGTATGATGATAGATATTGGTCTAAGGTTTAATTCGTCTTTATCCCCACCCCTGCCCATGACCTCAAGGTCAAAGTCACATACTTAGAACTTCAGGCAATTTTAGCAAACTTACAAGTTTTGTTTAAGAATCTATTGTAACTAACTTGGAAACAATAAATGCAGTTAGTTAGTTGGACATGGCTCAACCTTATGACATGTCATGAAGTGAAGATCAGCATGACCTATATGTCATGGTCCAGTGATTTCATCTTATATCTTGAAATCTATTTCATGTATTACATCATACCTCAGGATTATGAATCTGTGTGACCTGAGGTTTGACCTCAAAGTAAATGTAGGTCACTGTGACCTATATATATTTTATGGTCAAGTGGCCTTATATCTTGAATGTTATTTGTTGTATGAACATTTTTTGGGATTATGAAGCCCTGTGACCCAACAATTGATCTCAAAGTTGATGTAGGTCACTGTGACCTATATTTCCTGGTCCAGTGGCTCAACCTTGTGACATGGACTTGTGGGTCTTGAAATGAAGGTTAGCGTGACCTATTTTTCACTCTCCAGTGATTTTGTCATATCTTGAAGACAATTTGATGTATGAACATCATACTTTGGGATTATGGGTCACTTTGACATGACATTTTACCTGAAAATAAATGTGGGTATTTGTGACTAATATTTCATGGCCCATTGAGTTTGTGTCATATTTTTGTTCAGATAATGAGACAGTGTGACCCAAACTTTGTCCTCTAAGTAAATATAAGTCAACATGACCTATATTTTATGGACTAGTGATTTTGCTTAATATCTTCTTGATTATTTGATGGATTGACATCATAGTTGGTATATTGGATCAGTGTAACACATCAGATTTACCTTATCAAGTATATGTTGGTCAATGACCTATATTTTATGTTCCAGCAATTTTGCTTCATATCTTAAAAAAACTATTTGATAGAGCAATGTTGTACTTGGAATAATGGATCAGTGACACTCAAAGACCGACCGACCTTGTAAAATATATGTGGGTCAGTGACCTATGTTTCATGATCCATTCATTTTGCCTTATATCATTGTCATAGACAGAAATTATTTTTATAGTTAAGAAATGGTCCAGCCCGTGGAATCCGTGGCCTTCCGAGCACTTGTTGTAGTTTATGTTTGCTTCTGTATTTGTTAGACTTTCAAGGAGTCTTCTCTTACCATCTATTTTTGTTGGTATTGTTTATGTTTGACATGTTATGTGTCAGACCCCCAATGAGCTTTTTCGTGCTCTCTCACTGTATATGTTATTGTTTATGTTTCCCTTTGTATGTGTCAGACCTTTGTCTTGCTCTTACCGTCTCAGTTATTTAGCATTGTTTATTTATGTTTACAATAAAGTTTGTATGTCAGAGTATTTGTTAAAGAGGAGTATTTGATGTACACCACAACCTGTTTATAACACTATTGTTGGGGTCCATAGAATAAACCGTGTTAGTTAAACAACCATGTTATATCCAAACAAAAATGTATAGATTATATTGAAAAATGACAATTTATGGTCATTTTTCAATATAATCTATACATTTTTGGGATCCATCTTTGAACCATATTATATCCAAAACCATGTTATAATGAACCGTGTTATAAAGAGGTTGTAGTGTATTAAGAAGTCCTCTGTGTATGTGTCAGTTCTTCAGTGATGTATGTGTCAGTTCTTCAGTGATGTATGTGTCAGTATGTGCTTTTTCTTACTATCATACTGTGTTTGGTATTGGTTATGTTTGCCTCTGTATGTGTGAGACTTTCCAGGAACCTTCTTTTACTATCTCATTGGTATTTGGTGTTGTTTATGTCAACCTTTGTATGTGTCAGATCTTTGAAGAGCCTTCTCTTAATACCTTAATGTGTTTATTTGAGTCATGCCAAATTTATCAGATCTTTGAAGAATTCCAATATTTTCAGTGTCCAAAAGTGTACCACTGTCTATACGCTAAGTGTTAAATTTCTACAGAATAGATTCAGCAAGTGCTTAAATTAACTAGAATTTGAAATCCTTGCATTATAAGGAAAAAAGTCTATACAGTTCCACACATGTGAAATGGTGTACAAATATTTAGGTATGAAACTTAGTCACAGTAATATTGTTACACCTTTTAACAACATTGCCACTATAAGCACTTTTTTCTGAGAACTTTATTCTTAAAGAATGGTGACATGCATGGACAGTTAATTCCTGAATATGGCATGGCAAATGAAAACCAGAAAATAAACAAAACAAGTATTGTAACCCTTGCAGCTCCACTAAGGGTTAACCCATTGTAGTCTGGAGACCCCTAAAAGGGTTATTGGCAAATAGTGCAGACCCAGATCAGATGCTGCAGACTGTTTGCAAATAATTTAACAATGTTTCTCTAGGAATATGTAAATCTCATAGCTGGACGTACCTAAAATTGAAACTGGACTCATTCAATATATAGTGTGGGAGAGTCTATTCAGTCTACAATGGGTTAATGGCATATGCATATATAGTATATGTATAACCTAAATAATTGGGACTTTCAGGTCTGAGGAAACATTGTAGATCCAGATCAGAATGCAGCATCTCAGCAGGGTCTACATGTTTTGCCATTCATCCAGCAGTTTTTAGACATATCAGCAGGTGGTAAAATGGAGTTGTTTAAAATTTTACGACAAGTATGGTAAAGAGTTTGGTATCCCAATATTTAGGATTAATATTTAGAGTCAAGGCAAAATGTTCTGCTTAATTAAAACATAGCTTCCAACTGCATCTTGATCAGGGCCCAGTTGTTCAAAGCTAACGACGTCGTTAGTTAACGATTCGTTAAAATTTTAATCGAGTGATACGCAAATATGCTGAAATTTTTTGCTGAAAAAATGTGAGTAGCTTTTGCAGTGCAAAAGCTACTCACATTTTTTCAGCAAAAAATTTCAGAAAATTGTACATTGAATCTACTAAAACAGTTAACGAAATGACCCTTAACGAGCTCGTTAAGCTAACGACGCTTTGAACAACTGGGCCCTGAAATTTATTCGGTAAATTTTATTCTGTATACTCATCAATTCCGCCCTTGTCATGCTGAATAAATTTAGATGCCGTATCCACCTAATCCAGATTGTTGGTATAAATTCACATACTGAATGACAAACAGTGCTGAACCAGATCAGTTGGCTTCTTCAGAAGCCAACTGATCTGGATCTACACTGTTTGCAAAGGTGTGGCATATCCCGATTCAACAGATTCAGGGTTAACATATCGAGGGTAGATCGCAAGACTGTATCAAGTCAAATGGTTGTTTTTCCCAATACTTAATCTCCTCACCATGAAGGCGTTAATATGAAGATTACAACATTTCTTTCTGTAAACAATGGAAATTTAGGTGCCATTGCTCGTATGGGCAATGGCACTTAAATTTGCATTGTTTACAAAGGGGTCAAAGTTGTCCCTAAACAAGGGGTTCAAAATTATGTTTGAGTTACTACAGTCTTGCGCTCAACCCTCGATATATCAGTGATTTGGATACTCTCTGTCATCATCCACATAATGTTCAAGTATAGGGCACATCATTTCAGGGAGAGATTTTGTTGCTTTTATTTATATGGCTGAATGCCTTTTTAGTATCTTTACAAAACAGTTTTTGTTATAATTACTGTATAGTTGAATCTTGTTATTTCAAATACTGATATCTCAAAGTGCATCTGCTTGATTTCAATTTGATGCAAGCTTCAATTTGATTCCTGTTTATTCATTGTATGTCAAGTATCTTATCACTGAGCTACTGTTAACTCAAAACAGAAAAAGCCTTGGACTTTGAGATAACAAGAATTCACTGTACTTGTTTTTTTGTTTTTCTTATCTTTTATTAAATGTAGCACAACAACAAAAATGTTGAATGCAGTTTGCTTCTTAGATTTGTATACAGTTAGTTTGAACAGAGTAGTAACATTTGAGTTTCAGTTTAAATTAATGCTTTGTGTATAATTTAAGTAGATCATAGATTTTTTTAAAAACAATTAGATTACCTTATTTTGAAGGAAAGAAAAAATATGGAGGCAAAAGAAGTTTCAGCATCAATTAAACTAAAAAAAGTTCTTTAAACCTATTTTCGAATTTTTCCAGTTTGTAAATATAAAGCAAATAAAAATTAGGTTTGTTATTTAAAGGCATTATTGGCTGCTTGATTTAGTAAAATTAAAATACACAAACATTTAAAACAGGCCTTTGAGGTACTGTTTCATAAACTTTTACAGCAGTGAAAACAACCTGTTATTATATATGAGCTTAAAATGGA
Source organism: Anodontia alba (assembly GCA_964016985.1). NCBI lineage: Eukaryota > Metazoa > Mollusca > Bivalvia > Lucinida > Lucinidae > Anodontia > Anodontia alba. Next base: position 41,150,631 of record OZ024824.1, on the reverse strand, counting down.
ATAAAACTTGTTGGTGGATGGTAAAATTAAGCCCCACCAGATAGTGGTAAAGCTTTGTTTTGGATTTAATAGGATTTTTGTTTGTAGATTGACACATCAAAAGTTAAGCAGTATTTTGCAATACTCAGTGTTACACTATATCATAGTTTCAAAATGAAAGTATTATCAGATGAACACCGAAACTAACCACAACTGCAGCAGACAACATTTTGATTTTTTCCTAGAAAATAAGGCCTGATATTTCATGTGAATCATCTGCCTAGCAGATGATTCACATGAAATGTCAAGTTTTATGTTCTTGGAAAAATAATAAAAAAGAAATAGAATGTCATCTGCTAAGATTTTGCTTAGTGCGTCAAGGGTAAAGAAATTTAATATTTCTTTCTGAATAAAGTTAACAAGAATTATTTTATAGTGGTAAGAAACATGCCTTTTCTACATTGAGAAAAAAGATAGGTTTTCTTTGTATCTTTGATTTTGATTTTTAATGTCACATCAGTAGTATTTCAGTCATTTCAGGACATTGATAAGATGGTAATATAAGCAAAGCTGTATATCGTGGAACATCATTTATAATCAGTGGAAAAATTCTGCATTACTAGTGCTACTGATGTTATTTCAGATGTTGAATAGAACTTATTTTGAAAAACATCTTATTACCTAAAAAGTATTATTTTATGATTTATACACAATAATAACAATCTAAAAGTTTGCCTTTGGAAACAAAGAACACACGTAAGATTTTTTATTTCTACAGGTCTCAAATGAACTTATCAAATGTGTTAAGGGAGTGGAGCTTGGCTTTCTATGGTCATGTGTGGAGTATCTGGAGAAAACCAGTGACCTTGGGTGGGCAGCCACTACCCATACAATTTATCACTGTGAATAACATGTGAATCAACAAAATAGTTGTTGCATTTCAGACAATCAGATTCTTCAGATTTTCTGTTACAGTCATTGTTGACGAATTTTTTTTATCAGTGCAGAAAGTGGTTGTGGTTGACACTGTCAGCACTTCCCATGCTGGTAAAAATTATTCACATAATTCCAACAACTAATTTAGTGCCATTTGATTGGAGGGGTAAAATTTGAAACATTTTTTATATTTTGATAAATCCACTGAGTAGGAATTTTGGAACTACAAATGTATTTTCTTTGCATAGATTTCTAAAATAAGCTATTTAACTGGGCCCAGTTGTTCAAAACTAACAATGTTGTTAATGTATCAATAAAACTTTGATCATTAAATGTGGCATATATGCTAATATTTTTGCTGAAAAAAATGTGAGTAGCTTTTGCATTTGCAAAAGCTACTCACATTTTTTCTGCAAAAATACTTGTGGATTAGATATTGTACTTACTAACAAGCTCGTTAAGCTGACGATGCTTTGAACAACTGAGCCCTGAAGTTTTCAGCATAAACATGACCAAATTGGAATTGTAAGAAATAAATTTCATTACTGTGGATTTCATCGATGGGTAAATGCTGGCTAATCACTCACAAACTTAACACAAAGCCCTTTGAAAGTTATTCTCAAGCATTTACACATAGATAAAATCCACAAAAATGAAAGTCATTCCTATAATAATATTAAACTGAAAAATTAGATGTTTTGTTTAGTTGAGCCTCAACAATTATTTTATTTTTTTGTTTATTATCTCCAGTGACATCAGGCTAACCATTGTGAGACTGAGGCCTCTGAAATGCCTTGTTACTTTCATGAATAGGTTCTTTGGTCATTATGTCATGGCAAATAATTCCTTAAATTTAATCAAAGCAGTGCTTAACTTTTGATTATATGTACATGTGTATATAAATTAAGGTGAATGGATATCTCTCAAAGAGAGAGAACTCTAAACTGAAAGCGTTTGTTCCTTTTTCAAAGGGACACCATCCAGCAGAAAAGTTTGAATCCCTTCTTAAAAGTGGGGTTACTCTTAAAGGAAAGAATATGCTCCCTTAGTGGGAGCAAATTCTTCCTCTCCAGAGTAGCCCCAATTAATGGGAGCAAATTGTTTCCTTTAAAAGTAGTCCCACTTTGTAAAGTGAAGTAATTACTTTCAGGTGAGAGTTATCTCCCTTGGAGGTGTATTCATTCATCTCAATAGTTCTTGTTTTATATGCATGATCAGTTCAGATTAAAATGAATTGCACTTTTGCTGCCATGTTAAGTGTGTGTTCTGTGCACAAATATTCAAGAGATAAAGTAGATTTTACTCTGATGTTTGTCACGTCTGATCTAAGATTTTTCTTATTATTGAGTACAAAACTATACATATACTATTCTACTGTTGACTCCAACCGATAATTGTCTATGAATTATTTTTTTGTCATAAAGTTAAATTTGGATGCACTGATGGTACTTTTACCAATTACTGGAGAAAAATGTCAGACTAAGCATTTCTGTTTCTAAAGACACTGACTGTCTAGTGGTGGAGGAAAGCCAAGGCAGTTTGTGGCAAATCAGCTGGGAAATACCATGTAGAATCACCATGGCCCGAAAGTGATAGTCAAACCATTGATACACACCGGCCAGTTATATATAGATATATATTTTTTTTTTCACTGCTCAATATTTTTTGCGAGTGGTGCATAAGTGAGATTCAAACCTGCCCAGTGGAGGTATATAGCTAGTCATGACCCAAATGCTCTCCCAACTGAGTTATCCAGGTGCCCCTTTTAGGTGACTTTATGAGAAAACTTGTATGTCATCTGCAAACAGCAGTTTATTCTAAGGATTGGATTCTAATAAATTCCACTTTTAAGGGAGAAATACGAAAAAAAAAATTAGGTATCTTCTTAACTGAGACCTGAAATGTCTTTGAACAGATGTGGGTGGTTTTGAAATGACAGTGTAGCTCAGATTCACCCCCAAAATGACAGAAATGTTGGTATAGTTTTATTTAGAACAATTTTAAGAATGTTATTACTATATTCGTTTCTTGACAGCAAAGGTTTAAAGAAATAATAAAATACATACAGGTACTTTGATGAGATGATAATAAATATAGGTTGGCCAAACTGACATGTTGCTTTGACCTTTGATATTGATGTGGATTATGATGATGTCCAATGTACAATTAAGGTCTGGCAGTCAGAAAATCATATGTTCCACGTGAGACAGCTGTTCACTCACCTTTACAGGTAATACACTTATAAATGTAATAATCTATAGATCAAAGATTAGTCGGCCTTTAATACCTACTAGATCAGACTTGAATAAACAGAGGATGTAAATATATAAAAAGTAGCACTCCAGATATGTTGAAAATTTGGAAATAAATTATTGATAATTTTATTAACTTCTCTGCAAAGACAGTCATTATGAGATTTCTTTAGAATTCCATAATGTATTTCTGGAGAATATGAAAACAAAGTGGAATACTCAGTCAGCTTATCTGGAATTGTGGTAGTTATATTGTTTAATGTCTGTGCATGTGTCTGTGTTTCAGAGCATCGTCACCCTACCTGTCTGTGGATGTACGCGGAAGGTAACACTTCCTTAACACTTGGCACACTATGGCAAATTCAGCAGAAGACAAATGGGTGATAGTTTCCTTATTTTTCCCAGAAAATATGATTCAACATTTCATGCAAATTGTCTCCTTCAGAGACAGTTTGTATAAAATGTAAAATCCTATGTTCTTGGAAAAATAAGAAAAAATATTTCAAAATGTCATCTAAAATTTTTACCCAGAATGCTAAGTGTTAATTATATTTTAGTTTACCCCATTCATTTACTCAAGAGCTTTGCTTTATATGAGGTTGATTTGTTGCCATAAAATATTGATATACAGTGGAAGGTTGATAATTCAAAGTCCAAGGGACCAAACAGTTTTGTCTGAATTATTGAGACTTTGAATAATTGAGGGTTAAAATGCATACATACAAGGGTAGTTCAATAAGTTCGTAGAACTCAGTATTTTTCTATACAATTCAAGATTTCTTTTTTTCATTTTTGTGCAGTGTAGACCTTTGTCAGTTGAATGATAACAGCCGTTCAGTCAACACGTACAATTTTTTGCTCTTACCTTTTGTTTGAAAACCTATACCCATAGGCAAAAATAGAAAGTCAGAATATTGAGTTCAGAGCAGTCATAAAGTTCCTCACTAAGGAGGGTGCAAAGGCCAAAGAAATCCATTGGCGCATGGCTGATGAGTATGGTGATAGTAGCCCAAAGTATTCCACAGTGGCAAAGTGGTCAGCAGAATTTAAACGTGGGCGAGACTCCTTAGAAGATGACCCAAGGCCAGGTCGCACTGCTGATGTCATCAGCCAGGAGATGATCGACCGTGTTGAGAGACTTGTGCTAAACAATCGCCCAATTAAAGTTGCCAAACTTGCTTCAGAATGTGGTATTTCTAATGGAAGTGTTTATCCTTAGGCTTGTCAAAAGTATCTGCCAGGTGGGTACCCAGAAGCCTGAACATGCAAGATCTTCAGCAAAGGGTGGAGTCAAGTCAAGAACTTCTGGAAGTGTACAGAGCCAATCCAGAAGACTTTCACACTCGTCTTGTAACAGGAGATGAAACTTGGCTTCACCACTGGGACCCAGATACTAAAAAAGAGTCCATGCAATGGAAGCACCCTGGCTCACCCCCACCTAAGAAATTTCGTACCCAACCATCAGCCAGCAAGGTAATGACCACGGTGTTTTGGGACTCCAGAGGGATTATATTGATAGATTACAAGCCTGCTGGTACTTCAAGTACAGGAGAATACTATGCCAATTAAGGGTTGTTATTAAAGAAAAACGAAGGGGAAAGCTAGTTGCTGGTGTCCTTCTTTTGCAAGATAATGCCCCTGTGCACAAGTCCAGAGTTGCACAAGCAGCTATTCATGAGTGCAAGTTTGAGCAGTTCAGTCACCCACCATACAGTCCAGACCTGGCCCCAAGTGATTATTATCTGTTTCGAAATTTGAAGTCCCACTTGCGTGGAACGAGATTTCGGGACGATGATGAGCTCAAGGCTGCTACAGAGGCTTGGTTTGAGGACCAAATAGACGACTTTTATTTCAAAGGCATAGACTGCTTAAAAGAAAAGTGGGCCAAATGCATTGAAGTAAAGGGGGATTATATTGAAAAATAATGTTGAAACCATCTTCCAATCTGTGAGTTAAACCCCGAGTTCTACGAACTTATTGAACTCCCCTGGTATATTTAAGTCGGGACTTCAAAATGATTTTGAATTATTGAGAATTTTGAATCATTGGAGTTTGAATTTTTGAAGTTCTACTGTATTACCATATTCGACCTAAGTACAGCACATACCCCTATAAGCACACAGTCAAGCAATTTCATAGTCTTCAGATTACAGCCAGTGTACTTTTTGTCTACTTTATAAAGGCATATGTTGTGGGTACCCATTTGAATTGTGTCGAGTTGTCAAAGCAATTTAAATGGGTACCTATAACATATGCTTTTATAAATAAAATCAGAAAAAAACACTCAAAAACATTGCATTAAGCATTATTTCATTTGATAAGTCCTTCGCTGATCTTTTCTTTTTAAAGTGTATCCTTAGTACAGGTAGGTACATATTTTACCACAAGTTTTCCCAGTATTTTTGAAAAACCTTAGCACACAGGGCAGTAATTAGGTGAAATACGGTATATTTACCCTGAGGGACAGACAGGCATGAGCATACAATTTAGACTCAGATCTGATGCAGAAAAGTGAGGCATCTCATCAGGGTATGCACTGTTCATCACTCATCCAGTCGCACATCAAAAGATAGTAAAATAGACTTGGGCTAATCTTGACATAATTCTGGATAAGACAGGGTATCTGGTAATTTTTTTTTTCTCTGCAAAAACATGTTGGTACTCATTTGAAGTGCCTGTAGACTGAATGAACTCTCCCACACTATATATTGGAAGATTCTAATTTTGATTTTAGGTGTGGAGAAAAATGGTTGAACTACTGCAAACAGTGGAGACCCAGATCAGATGCCGCATTTGCGGCATCTGATCTGGGTCTGCACTGTTTGTCAGTTACCCTTTTAGGGGTCTCCAGACTGCAACTGGTTAATGAGTACCACAACATATGTTTTCGCAGAGAAAGAAGACAAATATCAATACATGCATTTTTTGTTTGGAAAAAAATGCCTTATCTGGGGGTATATTTCGGAAAAGTATTATAAGGAGTTATTGATAACCAATATTTCGGTTAATATGATATTACTGAGAAGATACACTTTGATGTCCTATTAGAATGTCTCTACTTGGCCTAATATACAAATTGTTGTCATATGTTGTCCTAGCTCTTAATCTCTTGAAATATGTTAATTTTGCTTGCTTCATTTTGTTTGTTTCAAAACTAATAGCAACAGAAACAGCAATAGACTTCAGACTGTGTTATTGTTCAATAACAACTTGAATGATCTAGCTTTTGGCATGGATTTGTTTTCTTAACACATGTAAGTGACTGGAGCATCCAGCTGTTGACAAGATACTGTTTATGAGATAACCAATATTTATAATTTTTCTTATCTCCATAAAAACTTGGCAGGTTAAGGGTTAACTTTATTATGTTAAACTGTTAATTGAAGCCACAAAGGTCTATAATGGATATAGTCACAGTGAGGACCAAAACTGGTTCTTGTTTGCCTATTTCAACATTGAGAACCAAAACTGATTCATATTTGCCTATTTCAACATTTTGAAGTAATACTGGTTCATATCTACCTGTTCCAACATTGAGGACAAAGACTGGTTCATGTTTACTTGTTCCAACATTGAGAACCAAAACTGGTTCATGTTTGCCTATTTCAACATTGTGACCCAAGACCCATTCATATTTACCTGTTTCAACATTGAAGACCAAGACTGGTTCATGCTTACTTGTTCCAACATTGTGAACCAAGACTGTCCTAACATGGAGGACCAAGACTGGTTCATGTTTACTTGTTCCAACTCTGAGGGCAGACTTGTTCATGTTTACTTGTTCAAATATTGAGAACCAAGATTGGTTCATATTTACTTGTTCCAACATTGAGGACCAAGACTGGTTCATGTTTACTTGTTCCAACATTGAGGACCAAGGACCAAGACTGGTTCATGTTTACCTGTTCCAACATTGAGAGCCAAAACCTGTTCATGTTTGCCTATTTCAACAGATCACCATCTCCTTCACCAATGTCACCTACACCACAATCTCCTACCAGTGCTTCGAGCATGCTTACAGACATATTGTCTCCAGACTCAGATGGAGACCGGAGCCAGACAGGGTCACATGATAGTTCTACGAGAGAGGGATTCTATCTTCTGCGGAAAGATTCCGAGAGACGACAGACATTAGTTCATCTGCTCACACAGGAATCGGATATCACATGTGTAAGAATTCAGTATATTTTGTTTTGATAACATCAGTTACATAGTCTGTATTTACTTTTAATAAGAACTGTCTCTAATATTTTACTTATCCTAAGGAGTCTACTTCATGTTAACTGGTGTATCTCTGCCATATTTGTGCATCTACTGAAGATGGTATACCATAACCTCTTTATAACACTATTGTTGGGGTCCATATTATAAACCATGTTAGTTAAACAACTGTTTTATATCTAAACAAAAATGTATAGATTATATTGAAAAATGACCATTTATGGTCATTTTTCAATATAATCTGTACATTTTTGGGATCCGTCTCTGAACCGTGTTATATATAAAACTGTGTTATAACGAATTGTGTTATAAAGAGGTTGTAGTGTATGTTGTAGACGAACATAGATCACTGCTATACTGTACTGACCAGATTTGATATATGGGTGCATCTGGTGAAAACATTGTGTCCTGTACAAAAAGTAGGTGGCTCTGGCCAGTATTCTGACATGACATCCATTAGAATGAAACGTAAAAAATGTCTGTGGCCCTACATTGCAGAAAAAACTTCTCTCATACTGTGAAGCATAGACAAACCATTTTTTTTTTTTTTTAAATTAATATATGAAAAAAGGTTCTACATTTATTGTGATCTAAATGTTTTCCAGTTGTATGTTTAGAGCTCTTAAGCTTAAAACAGCAGACAACAAACCTGTGATATTTCTTCATACAGTATTTACCCTAAGTATTGGGACAACTTATCTACTTACCATACTTGTAATAAAATTTGAAATAGTCCACTCTACTACCTGTTGATGTGTCTAAATATTGCTGTACAATGTAGACCCTGATCAGACATCGCATTATGAGGCATCTGATCTGGGTTTACACTGTTTGCAAAGGCCTATCTGTCCCAGTACATTAATATTTCAAGCTGTACTTCTGTAAAATTAGAAAAAAAAAACTTATTGTAAAAGATTACCTAATGCTTTTTATGCTCCCCGAAGAATTTCGGGGGAGCATATAGTCGCCGCTTCGTCCGTGCGTCCGTGCGTCCGTGTGTCCGTGCGTCCGTGCGTCCGTCCCGCTCTTGTCCACGCAAATTCTCGGAAACTGCTTGTCGGATTTCAATGAAACTTCATGGGAATATTAAGTATCAAAGGTGGATGCGCATATCACCTGCGTGTTCTGGTTCGATGATTTTTCCAAGAGTTATTGCCCTTTGATGAGTTCTGCATGAATATATAGGGTACTGTTCGTGTCCACGCGAATTCTCGGAAACTACTAGTCGGATTTCATTGAAACTTCATGGGAATATTAAGTATGGAAGGTGGATGTGCATATCACCTGCGTGTTCTGGTTGGATGATTTTTCCAAGAGTTATTGCCCTTTGATGAGTTCTGCATGAATATATAGGGTACTGTTCGTGTCCACGCGAATTCTTGGAAACTACTAGTCGGATTTCATTGAAACTTCATGGGAATATTAAGTATGGAAGGTGGATATGCATATCACCTGCGTGTTCTGGTTCGATGATTTTTCCAAGAGTTATTGCCCTTTGATGAGTTCTGCATGAATATATAGGGTACTGTTCGTGTCCACGCAAATTCTTAGCAAATACTGGCAGAAATTCAACGAAATTCTAATGGAATCTTAAGCAGCAATAGGGGATGCGCATATTGTTCAATCTTTCTGGTTAGATGATTTGTCACAGAGTCATGCTACTTTGTTTAAAGCTGCAGTGTAAGGTCACTGGCTATTTTTAGAAAAGAATTTGTCAACACTCTAGTGCCTACATTTATTGATGGATTTTGATATAACTTCAAACAAATGTTGGGTATGATAATATCTTGAGCATGTTTGACATTCAGGGTCCTGGGCTCAAGGTCAAGGTCACTGTGGCTATTTTTAGAAAAACTTTGTTTTTGCTCTAGTGCCTAGATTTATTCCTTTCATTTATTCCAACTTTTATGTTGCTGATGTTTGTATGACAGTGCCTTCAGGCAAGCTTATCTGTCCACCAACAGGTTTTGTGATACTCCATTTTGAAGTACAGTGAGTATACACAGTATACCGCTCTTTATCTAGGATAATGTTTCCTGTTCCGACTATTGCATGTTCGGGGAGCATCCATCGGTTTCACCGATATTCTTGTTTAAATTCAGATTAAAGGGTTAACGCTTAAAGCACCAAACAAAATTGTAGCAGGCACAAAAAATTAAAGGTTCACTCCTAATTTTCATTACTTTACCCTCTGTCTGGCATGTTTTTTTTGTTTTTTTTGTTTGTTTTTTTGATTTTCAGTAATATTGTGTTATTTTGCTTACTTCAGGTGCTGCAGACCTGGATGGACTTGATTCACAGAGATGCCACAATATCAAACCCTAAATTGTCACAGGTAAGACTTAATGTGTAGCATGCTGGGTAGAATTTCAGCAAATAACATATTGAAAAGTTTTTCATATTTTTTTTTCAGAAAATGGGATTTGACATTTCATACAAATAGTCTCCAACAGAGACAATTTGCATGAAATATCAGATCCTGTTTTCTGCATAAAATAAGAAAAATATCATCAATTTGTTATCTGCTGAATTAGCCCAGAGAGTTAATCGTCTTTTCAGAATCTGTTTACAGGTATCCTTATCAGCAGATAAGATGTTTGTTTTTTTTCCCTTGTTTATTTTTTTCAACCAAAACAGTGTGGTATTTTTCTTATTTCTTCCACCACAACACAACTTTGTGGGCTCTTGTTAGAAGTGCCACATAGATAAAGTTCTAATGAGTCCCAACAATGGTGAATGGTTTTTGTTAGCTCATCTGAGCAAATCTCAGGCTGAGCTATTGTGATCACCCTCTGTCCATCATCTGTCGTCCATCCTCAACAATTAGTTTGTTAACACTCTATGAGTGGTGTTCAGATATGAATGCAACTAGGCCAGTATCTCGCTTTTAACCACAAATTGCATGAAATAGGTACATGTATCGTATAGATGGTTGTGTAAGCTCTCCATTGATACAATACATGTGTAAGTCCGTTCAGTCTAGCTTTGACAATTGCTCGATTAACACTGTCTACTCGTGTACACTAAAGCTAAAATGGTTGGGAATAGGTCTCCTTTCACTGACCAAATACGGTCCTATATCAAGAACCGCTGTATTCTTGGTATACAGGCGAAAGAGATATTTAATGAAACAAAGCGGCCCTTGTACGCGAATATCTGAAACAGGAAAAGGTTGTCGAGCTTCCGCACCCTCCTTATTCGCCAGATCTTGCCCCTTGTGACTTTTTCCTATTCCCGAGGCTCAAAAAACACCTGGAAGAAAATATCAAATGCGCAAAAATCTCGGTTCGGCTATTTTTATGTCCCCCCACCATGGGGGGCACATATTGTTTTTAGTGCGGATCCTGTCGGCGTAGCCACTTGTCTGCACTCTATCTCCTTATTGAATGGACAGATTTTGCCCAAACTTACACAAATCTATCATTGGGAGGGGGAAATATGCTGATTAGATTTTGACCATAACCCCATTTTCAAGGTCACAGGAGGGCTTAGATTGTTGAAAAATGGGGCATAACCTCTTGTCTGCACTCTATCTCCTTATTGAATGGACAGATTTTAGCCACACTTACACAAATATATCATTGGGAGGGGGAAAAATGCTGATTAGATTTTGGTGACCTTGGCCCCTATTTTCAAGGTCACAGGAGGGCTTAGATCGTTGAAAAATGGGGCGTAGCCTCTTGTCTGCGCACTTTCTCCTTATTGAATAGACAGATTTTAGGTGATTAGATTTTGGTGACCTTGACCCCATTTTCAAGGTCACAGCATGGCTTAGATTGTTGGAAAAGGGCTTGTCTGCATCCTATCTCTTGAAGGAATGAATAGATTTCAACCAAACTTGCACATCTACATTGCTGGGATATTTAAAAGAACTGATTAGATTTTGGTGACCTTGACCCCATTTTCAAGGTCATAGGAGGGCTTAGATTTTTGGAAAATGGCTTGTCCGCACCCTTTCTCTTGTAGGAATGAATAGATTTTGACCAAACTTGCACATGTACAATGCTGGGACATGTAAAAGAACTGTTTAGATTTTGGTGACCTTGACCCCATTTTCAAGGTCACGGGAGGGCTTAGATTTGTTGGAAAATGGTTTGTATGCACCCTATCTTTCGAAAGAATCAACAGATTTTGACCGAACTTGTACAGCTATATTGTTGAGACATGGAAAAGAACTGATTAGATTTTGGTGACCTTGACCCCATTTTCAAGGTCACAGTAAACCTTTAATTGTTGGAAAATTGCTTGTCTGCACCCTATCTTCTAAAAGAATGAATAGATTTTGACCAAACTTCTACATCTTAATTGTTGAGACCTGGAAAAGGACTGATTAGATTTTAATGACCTTGACTCCATTTTCAAGGTCACACTAAAATCTTAGATTGGTGGAAAATGGCTTATCTGCCCCTTTGTCTCCTGAAGGAATGAGTAGTTTTCAACCAGACTTGCACAGCTATATTTTTGGGACATGCATCAGAACTGATTATATTTTGGTGACCTTCACCCAGTTTTCAAGGTCAGACTAGGGCTTAGATTGTTGGTAAATGGCTTGTCTGCACCCTGTCTGCTAAAGGAATGGATTGATTTTGACCTAACTTGTACATCTATATTGTTGTGACATAGAAAAAAACTGATTAGATTTTGGTGACCTTGACCCCATTTTCAAGGTCACACTAGGGCTTAGATTGTTGGAAAATGGCTTGTCTGCACTGTATCTCTTGAAGGAATGGATGGATTTTAACTAAACTTGCACAGTCAAAATGTTGTGGCATGGAAAATAACTTATTTTATTTTGGTGACCTTGACCCCATTTTCAAGGTTGCAGGAGGGCTCAGATTGTTGGATAATGGCTTGTCTACACGCTATCTGCTGAATGAATGGATGGATTTCGACCAAACTTGCACAGCTATATTGTTGAGACAGAGACAAGAACTGATTAGATTTTTGTGACTTTGATCCCATTTTCAAGGTTACATAAGGGCTATGATTTTAGAAAATGGCTTGTCAGCACCCTATCTCATTGAGGAATGGATGAATTTTGACCAAATTTACATATAGGTATATTGTGACCTTGAGTTTATTATACAGTCGACTCTCGTTATCTCGAACTTCACGGGACCTGGTAAAAATGTTCGAGTTATCAGTAGTTCGAGACAACCAAATTGTGACCTCATAGGTATGACGACTGTTCGCCTCTCTGTTCGCCAAAACATGCTTGGAAGGCACATGTATATGGCAATTTAAATAATTTACGCGTACTTCAGTTTGTATTGTTACTGTTTGTTTTAGGAGATGCAATGGTTTTCTTGAAATAATATCATCAATAAATGTTAATAATAATAAATTTCAAACGTCTCTTGTTGTCTTTTAATACTCCTGCAAATTTGGATTTCCATGTGAGCTATAAATAAATTACTGGTTTCCGGGTTGTGTTAGCTATACGTTATGAACTGGTTTGGATTAGCTCCCTTCGCATAGACGACTCGACAAAGCGTTGACTGGTTTCCGCTTTTGCATAAAACGCTTACAATGTTAAACGGCAGCTGTAAGCTAGTTTGGATTATCTCCCCTGGCATAAACAAACCATCTCAGCGCGGCAAACTGTAGATCCTGCAGAGAAAGCTCATTATGAACCGTCCCAACTGGCCCTCCACTATTTGTGCAGGTATCCGTACCAGTCTACAGGGTCGGAAGGGTTAACATCGGTACCCACGTGTGATTCGTCTATCTGAGGCCGTGCACGATAACTCCTATTAGAAGACTGTGCGACTGTCAAAGACTCGGATCAGCCTGCACTCCCACGAATTTTCCATTATACGCATGAGCCTTATCTGGGCTTATCAAAGAGCACCGCCTGACCAAAGAGTAACAAGCGAAGATTCAGACTTAGCCTGCCTGATCAATACAGGCTGATCTGAGTCGGAACCTGTCGCGCACTGACTTTTTTTGAAGACGCTATATCATTCAGACGGACAGTACTCAATAGTGAAGAGCATATCTATACAATAAATTAAAGAAACTTCGTTGATTAATTTTCCATAACACTATTCTGGGCCGCTTTTTATCTTACAAATCAATGACACGAGACGGTGTTGAGCGCCGCGTGTCAAACCCGACTTGACACGCATGATTTCATAATTACGGATTTTAGACATTGTTTGTGTTGTTTGTAATTACCTGGACAAAGGGGAAAATTAAAATATTGATTGATTTATCAATGGCCTATTATGATTTTCATTAACTGAGAGACCGGCGGGGCGCCGCATCTTACATTTTTTTTTCCTTCGTCATGGTCTGAGTTCGAGATACGCGGTAGTAAAAACTGTGAAAAATATATTCAGGGACTGAAAATGATGGACGAGATAGCCGAAGTGTCGACATAAAAGTAGTTCGACATACGTGAAGCTGAAATACAATAAATACATAGGGAAAATAATCGGGACTTAGAAATCAGTTCGACATAAGTGATAGGATTGAGATAAGAGGGGTCGAGATAACGAGAGTCAACTGTAGATACAATCTGTTTTAACAATATGTCTGTTCAAACTGGTGGGGGACATACGTTTTCCTCTGAAAACACTGTTCTAGTTCAGTGTCTGAACAGTATACCTCGAAAAGATTATGAAAACGCATTTGAAAATTGGATTAAAAGACTGAAACTTTGTGTATCAGATGGTGACGAGTATTTTGAAGGATTGAGGTAAAGATTTTGGCATTGTTTGTTAAGCACTTCTGAAAATTAACCCAGTTCCTTTCATATTTGAACACCCCTCGTAGAGGTCACAGTTTTTACCCACTCTTGATGAAACTTACCCAGACTGTTTGCCCCTATAAAATCTAGGTCAGTTTTGAAACTGGATCACTTGGGGTCAAAAACTAGGTCACTAGGTCAAATCAAAGGAAAATATTGTTAACACTCTATTGGGTCAAATTTTTGAAGCAATCATCATGACTCTTGCTCAAAATATTTGTCTTGATGATTTCTAGGTCAAGTTTGAAACTGGGTCACTTGGGGAAAAAACTAGGTCACCAGGCCAAATCAAAGGAAAACCTTGTTAACACTCTAGCGGTCACATTTCTGAAGCAATCATCATTAATCTTGCTCAAAATGTTTGTCGTGATGATTTCTAGATCAAGATCGAAACTGGGTCACTTGGGGTCAATAACTAGGTCACCAGGCCAAATCAAAGGAAAACCTTGTTAACACTCCAGTGGTCATATTTTTGAAGCAATCATCATGAATCTTGCTCAAAATGTTTGTTTTGATGATTTCTAGGTCAAATTTGAAACTGGGTCACTTGGGGTCAAAAATTAGGTCACCAGGCCATATCAGAAGAAAACTTTGTTAACACTCTAGAGTTCACTTTTTTTTTAAATAATGATCTTGAATATTGCTCTAAATATTCATCTTTGTAATTCTTAGGTCTAGTTCAAAACTATGTCACTTGGAGTCAGAAACTAGGTCAATAGGCCAAATCAAATGAAAACCTTGTTAACACTCTAAAGGTCACATTTTTGAAGTGATCATTAGGAAATGAATTTTGCTCAAAATGTTCGTCTTGATGATTTCTAGGTGAAGTTTGGAACTGGGTCACTTATGACGTATATTTCACGGTCCAGTGACTTTCTTTAATTTTTCTGTTTAGGTCAGTTTCTCAGTAACTATTGGTCCCACAGAGTGATATTTGGCACTTGTGAAGTGTTTTTGTGTAGGTCAGTTTCTCAGTAACTATTGCTCCTACAGCCAGTGATACTTAGAACAGGCATACATCTTAGCATGGCCTCTTAAGTACAGTCACCAATATTTGACCTTGACCTCTATTTCACAGTCCATCAGACATGCTACATTGTCTTACTTGTTAAAATAATCATTATGAGTTTTGGTCAGAATGTTTGCCTTGATCAGTTCTAGGTCAGGTTCTCTATAATACTCAGGTGAGCATTACAGGGCCATCATGGCCCTCTTATTGTAGTTTTGTGTTCTGTAGGAAAAAAAATAAATAAAGAACATTTATCTGGATACCCCTCTTATTCAGACCTATGAATATCAGATAATCAAATGAAAAGATGTCTTTGGGTCATTACTTGTTCTATTTTATGTACATTTTAAGCTTTAGCATTCAGGGCCCAGCGGTTCAAAGTATTGTAAGCATAACCAACTCATTAATGACAAACTGGTTAACTGTTGTAGCTAAGGTATTTTCAAATACATTGATATTTTTGCTGCAAAAATGTGAGTAGCTTTTGCAATTACTCACTTTTTTTTTTTTTTTTTCAGCAAAACATATCAATGTATGTCATATTTCAAGATAGAAATTTAAGCATCATATGAGCTAACTACTTCATTAAGTTTTGAATAACTGGGCCCTGTTCACTAACTCATCAGATAAAAGTTAATGATGTTTTTTCTGACTTTTCACAGAAAATAACATGTGGCAATGTAGACTATTTGAGTGAAATGTCAAGTCTTGACTTTTTGTGAATAATAAGAAAACTGTTCTTTTAAATATTGTCTCCCTATGTTTATAGTCACTGGGTTAAAAGCTCATTCTTTCAATTTGGGAACCTCTCTAATATGCTTGCATAAAGTTAGGTTTGTTCCTCTGTTGCAGTTCCTCTTTGTGTATCTGCAGTTTAATCCTCATCTCGTCTTCATTTGGTGCCTCGGGAGGGTTGTGCTTAGTGGTTGTGCCATTTCCTGGATATTTTCACTTATATTGTTAGTCCCTGTTCAGTGAACAATTCGATATAAACAAGACTATTCCATAAATTATTTCTGAGGTATTATACACAACCGTAAAAAGAAATACTTTTTACCAGTTTATATATATTCAGCTTTTCATTTATTTCGTAAAGTGTTCTCTTGAAGCTGTGACTATTAGGTTAGCATTACTGCTGAATAGGTTCTCATCAGCTGACGTCATCCTACTGTAGCTAATAGCCCACTCTGAAATGCATTTTAACAAAAATTATAACTGTGACTGTGACATGCATTTCAAAGTTTTGTGTTAAATTTTAGGACAAGTATGGTAAGGAGTTAAGATGTCCCAATATGTAAGGTTAAAAGGATACCTTACAGCATGTGTGCCAGTGAAGACTTGGATCAGTTTTGAGAATGATCAAATTCCACTGTCTGAAGAATGCATTTGACCCTTTGCTGTCCAGTTCCCAGATAAGACACTGATAGGACTGTACAGATGTGCAGATAATCTGACCATTCAATGGGTACACATATCATAAGGTACATTTTTACATGTTGTGTGTCATATATTTATATTTCTAATGGATTTATTTCTTACATTTTTCAGGAACATTTGTCTATTCTGTTAAAGGCATTGAGGGACTATGTACAGGATCAGAATACGACAATCATCAAAACAGCTTTAGGTATGCCAGAAGTACTGATAT
Organism: Anodontia alba; assembly: GCA_964016985.1. Lineage (NCBI taxonomy): Eukaryota > Metazoa > Mollusca > Bivalvia > Lucinida > Lucinidae > Anodontia > Anodontia alba. The sequence continues at coordinate 41,133,835 of OZ024824.1, read as the reverse complement.
ATCGGGACACCTTAATTCCTTACCATCACAGGAATTAAGGAGGAGTATTTAGTGATAATTATGGGATAATTTTCTCCAGTTCTCCATAAAAATATATGTTGTGGGTACTCATTAGAAGTGCCTCAGCGAGGCACTTCTAATGAGTACCACAACATTTGTTTGTATGGAGAAATAAGAAAAATTATCCCAGATTTATCACAAAATACTGCACATCTGAACAGTTCTATCAAAAAACATGGAAAATTTCTAGTTTGTCTGTCAAGGGAAAGTGAAAATTTACAGCACATCAAATTAGCTGGTACAACGGGTTACCGATAACCTTTGCAAACAAATAATTCAAATTGCATGATTACAGCCCAGCTCTGAAAAGTGAAAATCTTAAATGTTTGTTATATTTTGCACAGATGTAACCATAGGAAGGGTATTTACTTGTAAATTATCATTTACCAAACAGAAGAGGTATTCTAAGTGTACGAATCTGCAACCTGAATGATTCTGCAACCTGTCACTAGCTTCTGACAAGCAAAGAAAACAACATCATGATTCAGTAATGGTCTATAATGCTGCTCAAGACTGGAATCTATTACCTGAAAACATTAAGAATATTAAGAGTATGTATGGTTTTAGGAAAGCAGTTAAGTTTTTTTCTAAACAATCTGCAAACTCTGAAAGAAAACTGAGAATGGGTGATGTAGTCTTTTTGGTTCAAAGTGGATCTTGCTGAATCTGATTTAAATGCATTATTTGAGTTGAAAGCTAGTCTAAAATGATTAACTGTGATGATTAACTATGATTCATAAATATTTGTGATAGTTTGTTCTGGTCCCAATATACCAAAATCTTGATCATGTCTTTTGTACTTTTGTACTTAACAGGACCCATTGGAAATAAGTTTTTACAACTTTATGGGCTACCCTGTGTGTATACGATGGCGAGTCAATAAAAAAAACAGCCTAACTTATTTCTGGGTGAGATCAATCTCTTCTTTTTCAATGTAATTGCCCTCTAGAATGATGCACTTAGACCAATGGTGTTCCAGTGCCGTCAGCCCAGAACTGAAGAAGCCAGGGTCCTTGTCTCCAACTCACTCCTCAACTGCCGCCTTTTTCAAGTTTGTGAATAGGAAATAGTCACTAGGAGCTAAGTCCGGAGAATAGGCGGGTTGGGGTATTAGCTCGTACACATTCCGATCAACAGCATCTATTGCAATTTTGCAAGTGTGGACTCTCACATTGTCCTGTTGGAGCAGAATCTCTTTGGAGATTTTACCTCGGTGTTTTTCACGGATCGCAGTTCTCAGTTGGTCGAGCAAATTTGCATAATACGCACCTGTTATTGTACTTTTCTTTGCTAGAAAGTCCAACATAATAACGCCTTGTGCGTCCCAAAATACAGTTGCCATCACCTTGCCAGCAGAGTGTTGCATTTTGAACTTCTTTGGTCTCAGAGACCCCGGCCCAACCCACTGGCAACTTTGAGCTTTATTCTCTGGCTCATAATAATGGACCCAGGTCTCATCTACAGTCACCAGACGTGAAAGGAAATCTTCATCCTTTGACCTAAACCGCTTCAACAATGCGCTGCATACTGATGCTCTGGTTGCCATTTGCTCGTCGCTAAGGGATTTTGGGACCCAACAGACTGTTAGCTTGCGCATACCCAAGCGATCATGTAAAATTGTTGAAACGCTACCATGTGAAATGTGTAATGCATTCGCTATTTCTTCCACCTTAACTCACCTATCAGATTACACCAGATCTGGTACTTTGTGTTACACATTTCTTCATCAGTGGTATCTGATGGGCGTACAGACCTGGTCTCGTCTTCTAAAGACGTTCTGCCGCGTTTGAATTCCCCAACCAAGAATTTAACTTGTGCATACGATGGGTCAGAAGACGCATAAACATTGGTCAACTCGCAATGTATTTCCTGACCTGTTTTCCCTTTCAAATACAAGTACCGAATTACAGCATGGTACTCAACTTTTGACGAAAAGCTTGCTTTTGCATCGCTAGCCATATTTGACATTCAATATCTTATGAGTGAATGACACGATAAAGGTGCAGTTTTGCTCTCAGACCTAAAACATGTATTGAAACAAGGCATGAAAATCGTGGGTGTCTCGGTCAATTCGAAATGGGATAGGCTGGTTACTTATTGACTTGCCCTTGTACATGATCTTAATTCCAAAATTACTTTTAATTTCAAATAATGTATTTAATTTGTCTTAATACTGTGATACAAATTGAATTATCTTAATGTGCTGTGGTATTAAAGGTTTTTAAGTCCATTTGGTACTGTCATTGTCTGTGATTTTGTTCAAATGATATCAAATTGTTTTAATTGTATTGATATTTAATGTTTTAAATGATATAACATGTTTATACACAAATAAATCTTACTTACTTAGTACTGTAGCTTTTGTTTTTCTCTTTTTAGATACTCTCCGAGAGATGGTAGAATTTGACCAGACAGCATTAATGGAGATACAATTGGCTCTCTATGTTTTCCAAGAGGCAGTAAGTACATAGCTCTGAATAAGAGGAGCAACCAGAAAGTTGGAAACATCTGGGTGGCCGAGTGGTTAATGGCCCTGACTTTTGATCACAAGGTTCTGGCTCCAAACACATAGCTCTTGATATTGCGCTTTTTTCAACCAAAAAGTGTCTATATTTTTCTTATTTCTCGATGAAAACATATGTTGTGGGTACTCATTAGGAGTGCCTCGGTGAGGCACTTCTAATGAGTACCCACAAGATATGTTTTTGCCAAGAAATAAGAAAGCTGAATACCTGATACCCACTCTTATCTAGACTTATGAAATAGATTCTAAATTAATTATACCCCCGACATACTAAGTATGTGGGGGTATATAGTTTTTGCTTTTCCGTTCGTCCGTTCATTCGTACGTACGTGCGTTCGTTCGTTCGTACGTTCGTTCGTTCGTTCGTCACAGGGTCAAAGTTTTTGCGTTAAAGTTTATAAGACCTCATATTTTGAAGATCCTTTGATGGATTTCGTTCATATTTGGCATGATGGTAGATATAGGTCTAAAGTTTTTATCAGCACCATCCTCACCCCGGGGGTGACCTTGACCCGGGGGTGACCTTGGGGTCAAGGTTACGGACTTAGAATTTTCATAAAAAAGTCACAGGGTCAAAGTTTTTGTGTTAAAGTTAATAAGACCTCATATTTTGAAGACCCTTTGATGGATTTTGTTCACATATGGCATGATGGTAGATATAGGTCTAAAGTTTTTATCGGCACCATCCCCACCCCAGGGGTGACCTTGGGGTCAAGGTCACAGACTTAGAATTTTCGTGAAAAAAGTCAAAGTTCTTTGTGTTTAAGTTTATATAGCTATATCATTAAGACCCTTGAGGAATTTCATTTATATTTGACATGTTGGTAGATATCGGCCTAGCTTCTTACTCCGCATGATCCCCACCCTGGATGTGACCGAGGTCAAGGTCACGAACTTAGAATTTTCATATAAAAGTAAAAATTTTTGAGTTTAAGTTTATATAGCCATATCATCAAGACCTTTTATTAAATTTCATTATCCCCTAACTGAAAGGTTTAGCTGATATAGCTATCAGCAAGGAATCTGTTTGTCTGTCCGTCAGTCCATTGAAGTATTCTTCGTTTATACTTTATTTTTATACGCCCGTTTGAAAAACGGGACGTATTATGTTACGGGGTATGACGTCCGTCCGTCCGTCTGTCCGCCCGTCCGTCCGTCCGTAAACTTTTTCGTTTCCGGCTAACTCCTCCTACAGTTTACATCCGATCAAGCTGAAACTTGGTATATAGTTAGACCACGATGTGGTGCAGTGCATATTGTTTGGGGGTTACAGTCCACCAAATGTTTGCAGAGTTATGCCCCTTAGAAAGTTTCTGTAAACTTTTCATTTCCGATTAACTCCTCCTACATTTTACATCCGATCAAGCTGAAACTTCATATATAGTTAGACCATGATGTGGAGCAGCGCATATTATTTCAAGGTTACAGTCCACCAAATATTAGCAGAGTTATGCCCCTTTGAAAATTTCAATAGACTTTTCGTTTCCGGCTAACTCCTCCTACAGTTTACATATGATCAAGCTGAAACTTGGTATATAGTTAGACCATGATGTGGCGCAGCGCATATTGTTTTGGGGTTACAGTCCACCAAATGTTTGCAGAGTTATGCGCCTTAGAAAATTTCTGTAAACTTTTCATTTCCGGTTAACTCCTCCTACATTTTACATCCGATCAAGCTGAAACTTCATGTACAGTTAGACCATGATGTGGAGCAGAGCATATTGTTTCAAGGTTACAGTCCACCAAATATTAGCAGAGTTATGCCTCTTTGAAAATTTCAGTAGACTTTTCATTTCTGGCTAACTCCTCCTACAGTTTACATCCGATCAAGCTGAAACTTGGTATATAGTTAGACCATGATGTGGTGCAGCGCATATTGTTTTGGGGTTACAGTCCACCAAATGTTTGCAGAGTTATGCCCCTTAGAAAATTTCTGTAAACTTTTCATTTCGGGTTAACTCCTCCTACATTTTACATCCGATCAAGCTGAAACTTCATGTACAGTTAGACCATGATGTGGAGCAGAGCATATTGTTTCGAGGTTACAGTCCACCAAATATTAGCAGAGTTATGCCTCTTTGAAAATTTCAGTAGACTTTTCATTTCCGGCTAACTCCTCCTACAGTTTACATCCAATCAAGCTGAAACTTCATCCCATATTGTTTCGAGGTTACAGTCCACCAAATGTTAGCAGAGTTATACCCCTTTGAAAATTTAGATTAATTTTTAGTTTATGGCTAAATCCTCCTACAGTTTACATCTGATCAAGCTGAAACTTGATTTGTAGTAAGACTATGATGTGGAGCAGTGCATATTGTTTCAAGGTTACAGTCCACCAATTATTAGCAGAGTTAAACCCCTTTGAAAATTTCTATTAATTTTTTGTTTCCGGCTAAATCCTTCTACAGTTTACATCCGATCAAGCTGAAACTTCATAAATACTTACACGATGATGTGGAGCAGCACATATTATTTTTAGGTTACAGTGCACCAAATATTTGCTGATTTATGCCCCTTTGAAAGTTTTTGTAAACTTTTCACAGCATATTGTTTAGAGGTAATAGTGTGCCAAAGGCTCATATGAGCTTATAATATAGCCATGCTTCTGTGGTGTGTCCTCCATCAGAAAGCACTTCTCCCTAGAAGCAGCAAACTTCTCCCTTAATTTCTTGGCCAGCTTGGACCCTTAGGTTACAGTTCACCAAATATCAGCAGAGATTATGCCCCAGTGAATTTTTTTTAATTTTTTTTTTTTTTTTTTTTTTGTAATTCCACTTACAGTTTATATCCGGAGCACTGAATTATACAGGAGCCAGTTAATGTGCTGCATCTTATTACTTGCCACGGGCGTATAATGCCCCGCTTGGCGGAGCTCTTGTTGTCTTAGGGTCAAAGTTTTTGCGTTAATGTTTATAAGACTCATATTTTGAAGACCCTTTGATGGATTTCATTCATATTTGGCATGATGGTAGATATAGGTCTTAAGTTTTTATCAGCACCATCCCCACCCCGGGGGTGACCTTGGGGTCAAGGTCACAGACTTAGAATTTTCATAAAAAAGTCAAAGTTTTTTGTTTTAAAGTTTATATAGCCATATCATCAAGACCCTTGAGGAATTTCATTTATATTTGACATGTTGGTAGATATTGGCCTAGCGTCTTACTCCGCATGATCCCCACATGGGTGTGACCGAGGTCAAGGTCACGAACTTAGAATTTTCATATAAAAGTAAAAAATTTTGCGTTTAAGTTTAGATAGCCATATCATCAAGACCTTTTATTAAATTTCATTATCCCCTAACTGAACGGTTGAGCAGATATAGCTATCAGCAAGAAATCTGTTCGTCTGTCCGTCCATCCTTTGAAGCATTATTTGTTCATACTTTATTTTTGTCTTTGGGTCAAAGTTTTTGCGTTAAAGTTTATAAGACCTCATATTTTGAAGACCCTTTGATGGATTTCATTCATATTTGGCATGATGGTAGATATAGGTCTAAAGTTTTTATCAGCACCATCCCCACCCCAGGGGTGACTTTGGGGTCAAGGTCACAGACTTAGAATTTTTATAAAAAAGTCAAAGTTTTTTTGTGTTTAAGACCCTTTGAGGAATTTCATCTATATTTGACATGTTGGTAGATATAGGTCTAGAGTTTTACTCAGCATCATCCCCATCCCAGGGTATGACCTTGAGGTCGAGGTCACAGACTTAGAAATTTCATATAAAAGTAAAAATATTTGCATCTAAGTTTATATAGCTATACCATCAAGACCTTTTGTTGAATTTCGTTATCCTCCTACTGAGAGGTTTAGGGGATATAGCTATCAGCATGGAATTCATCCATTCATTCATCTGTCTGTCCATAAATGCATTATTATGCACCCCATAACTCCTAACTACCCTTTGAGCTATTTTCAGGAAACTGTCAGGTTGTAGAGGGCATTTGGTAGGATGTCAGGTACAAGAAAGACAACTCTAACTGACTTGGTCCATGAGTTATCTCCCCTTGTCTCCAGAATTGTAAAAATTTTGTGCAAACCATAACTTTAAAACATGTTAAGATATTTTCATGATACTTCACCAGTATGTATAGGACATTGAGTAAGCATATCACATTCAAGAATGACTTTCTGACTCCATTCTGCAGTTTTCTCCCTTGGTTATTTAAATCTTGTGCGGGCAATAACTCTAAAAATTCTTTAAGATATTTTTGTGATACTTTACCGATATGTAGAGGGCATTGAGTAGGCAGGTGACCTTAAAATTTTCATTAAAATTTATATAGCTATATTATGAAGACCCTTTTGTTGGTTTCATTAATATTAAGCGTGATGGTATATATAGGTCTAAAGTTTTTCTCGGCACCATCCCCAAGCTGGGGCATGGCTTTTCATACAAATGTCATTTTTGCTTATATTATAAAGACTGATTGATTTCACAAGTATATGGTGATAGTTATAGGGCTAAAGTTTTATTAAGCTCAATCCCTGCATCTGTGCCTGATCTTTGAGGTCAAGGGCTTCATATTATGTGTGATTGAAGTTTTTCAATGTTATCACATAAAGCATATAACTGCCATCTCCAGAGTCAAAGCTACATACTTTGTGCTCTTTTAAAACTGGCGGTAGCGCTGGTCGGGGGTATACGTGCCCCACTGGGCACTTTGTTTAGTTTAGAATCTATTTGGACCCAAGACCTTGTGAACAAAAGTCAGGGACAATCCTTAAGAGCAATGAAAACTCTCATAAAACTGAAAACTGCAGAAGTGTCGATTTTTTATAGGCCAGACTAGCTAGTTTCGGTCAATTAGGCCTCATCGTGACCTGCAAGTACATTTTCAAAATCACGGAATGGATTGAATGATAACAAAGCACCAGAAAATATAAACTATACTATAGTCTATTACACAGAGCCTATCATTATCACTCTTTGTTTGTCTCAGTATGACTTAAATAATGTTGAAAGGGAAGTAAAACATTAAACCAGCATCATGTATCCAAATAATTATCATTTCTCCATAGGTCTAGATAAGGGAGGGTATCCAGTAAATATTTTTAGCTCACCTGAGCTCTGCTCAGGATGAGCTATTGTGATCACTTTTCGTCCGTCGTCCGTCCGTCCGTCCGTCCGTCCGTCCGTGCGTCCGTCCGTCCGTGCGTCCGTCCGTTAACATTTTCAAACGACTTCTCCTCTGAAACCGCTGAGCCAATTTTGCTCAAATTTCATATGGAGCCTCCTTAGGGTGGGGGAACGAAAAATTGCTAAAATGGTCGCGGTCCGTTGACCAAGATGGCCGCCACGCCCATATATGGTAAAAACCTTTAAAAATCTTCTTCTCCAGAACCGAGAATGCCTTGGGGCTGAACCTTTGCAGGAATCATCGGGGACGGGAGGTCTACCAAAATTGCTAAAAGAATTGTCGTACGTTGACGTTTGACCTTTTTACGGCAAGGTCAAGTTTGCTTCCCTATGCATTTGTATGGGAAAAACCTTTAAAAATCTTCTTCTCCAAAACCGAGCATGCCTTATGGCTGAATCTTTGCATATATCTTTGGGAACAGGAGAGCTACCAAAATTGCTAAAATAGTGGTCATACATTGACATTTGACCTTTTTACGTTAAGGTCAATTTTGCTTCCTTATGCATTTGTATGGGAAAAATGACCAGAATTTCAAACAACTTCTCCTCTAGAGCCTCTGGGCCAATTTCGCTCAAATTTCATATGGAGCCTCCTTAGGGTGGGGGAACAAAAAATTGCTAAAATGGTCACGGTCCGTTGACCAAGATGGCCGCCACGCCCATATATGGTAAAAACCTTTAAAAATCTTCTCCTTCAGAACCGAGAATGCCTTTGGGCTGAACCTTGGCAGGAATCATCGAGGACGGGAGGTCTACCAACATTGCTAAAAGAATTGTCGTACATTGACGTTTGACCTTTTTACGGCAAGGTCAAGTTTGCTTCCCTGTGCATTTGTATGGGAAAAACCTTTAAAAATCTTCTTCTTCAAAACTGAGCATGCCTTATGGCTGAATCTTTGCATATATCTTCGGGAACAAGAGGGCTACCAAAATTGCTAAAATAATGGTCGTACATTGACATTTGACCTTTTTACGTTAAGGTCAATTTTGCTTCCTTATGCATTTGTATGGGAAAAATGTTCAGAATTTCAAACAACTTCTTCTCTGGAGCCTCTGGGCCAATTTTGCTCAAATTTCATATGGAGCCTCCTTAGGTAGGGGGAACAAAAGATTGCTAAAATGGTCACGGTTCATTGACCAAGATGGGCGCCATGCCCATATATGGTAAAAACCTTTATAAATCTTCTTCTCTAGAACAGAGGATGCTTTGGGGCTGAATATTTGCATAAATCATCGGGGACAGGGGGTCTACCAAAGTTGCTAAAATAATGGTCATACATTGACATTTGACCTTTTTACGGCAAGGTCAAGTTGCTTCCTTATGCATTTGCATGGGAAAAAACATTTAAAAATCTTATTCTCCAAAACCGAGGATGGCTTGTGGCTGAATCTTTGCATATATCATCTGAACGGGCGGTCTACCAAAGTTGCTAAAATAATTGTCATACATTGACATTTAACCTTTTTACGGCGAGGTCAAGTTTGCTTCTGTATGCATTTGTATGGGCGCCATACATTTGTATGGAAAAAATGTTGATAATTTCAAATGGCTTTTCCTCTGAAGCCTCCGGGCCAGTGTTGCTCAAATTTCATGCGGAGCCTCCGTGGGCAGGAGAATGAAAGATTGCTAAAATGGGTATGGTCCATTGATCAAAATGGCTGCCATGCCAATATATGGTAAAAACCTTTAAAAATCTTCTTCTCCATAACCAAATAAGCCCTGGGTCCTAATCTTTGCACAAATTATAGGGGACAGGAGATCTACCAAAATTGCTCAAATGATGGTTTATGTTGACATTTGACCTTTTTACCTCCAAGGTCAAATTTGCTTCCCTATTTGTGTGGGCCATATACATTTATATTGAAAGTATCGAAGTGACTTGTAGATCAACAGTAGTTAAAATTGTTCTGATTGGAAATCTAAGATGGCCATCATCTGGTTTATATTTATAATATGTCCCTGCCACTGTGCTGTTTACATGTATAAAATCACGATTCTTCAGAAACCACTTAGCCAATTTCCACCAAATTTCACATTGATCCTTCTGTTGAAATCTGATTGATAGTTTATTAATGATCATGCTCCATTGACTGTCAGGCCCATATATTCTTCTTCAAAACTAAGAACTGCTCAAATGATGATATTTTCATTAGTTGCGCTGATAGGATTGGATAAATGTTGCATAACATCTGCATGTCTGCAGTGGCTATGTCACTCAGGTGAGCGAATCGTGGCCCGTGGGCCTCTTGTTCTTATTTCTCCATGAAAACATGTTGTGGGTACTCGTTAGAAGTGCCTCAGTGAGGCGCTTCTAATGAGTACCCACATCATATGTTTTTGTGGAGAAATAAGAAAAATATCAATGTTTTTGGATTGAAAAAAGCGCCTTAACTAATGCTATGATTTCTCCCTGAAAAAGCATTGCTGAGGCGCTTTTAATGAGTACCCATATCATAGGTTTTTGTGAAGAAAAAAAAGAAATATCAGCAGACTTTGCTTGAAGATTGAAGAAAGAACCTTTTCCTGAACTACAGTGTAGCTCCAATACATCGCGGTCCGTTATTTTGCAAAATCCAGTATATCGCGAATAGGCCATGGCTCCCAAATTTTCCATACACAAAAAAAAAAATTTAAAAACATAAAATATTCGTTGTTTTATTTAACTTCAGAAAAAAAAAAAAAAACGCGTTCCGCCTCCAGTAATTGATTTTTCGCGCCTACCCCAACGCTAAGTCGCGTCAGGTATTATATGACAAACAATCAACTTAGTGTCAATCAGCGCACACGTTGATAATAATTGGCAAACAATAAATTATATCACCGTAATTATTGTAATCATTATCATCATTTAGTACATAGATCTACTCAATGCTCAATCAGTCAGTGATGCCAACAAACTAATTTTGCTCAACAGGTGAAAACGGTCCACCTCCTTTTCAACACCAGCAAATTTGACAAGACAGTAGTCTTACGATGTTTCTGTCCAACATACTCAGATCGTAGTCTGCTTATTTTACACTTCTGTAGATATAACTATTTCAGAAGAAAACAACTGCGTCAAAAAAGCAAAACAAAACAAAAACAAACAAATAAACTTAAATAAAAAGAAATTAACTTTGATAAACGACAGTTTTTTTTTTGTTTTGTTTTTTTTGCGCCCGCAATATAAGCAAAGGGAAGCAACAAGAGTTATCTTAGCACTATTGAGTAACTTCCCTTCACAGAGTATCCAAAATGGCGTCCTTAATTGTCAGTCCAATGATTTCTTGTTTTCAAACGTAGTTTATCAGCTGGTTTCGATTGGAATTACTTGTTAGACATATCGCACCATTGTAAATTATTCCATTGAGCAATTCTAATCCAATTTTAATTAGAAAATATGGTGACAACATGATTGAATGCCATTTATCCGTGATGTCTCAGCAAACTACCACAGCGACAAACCGAGCAAGTGTTATGCATGCCGTTATACATGCATGGTACATATCGGGACTTATATCGCGCTCCGTTTATATCGGGATAGTGGACTCTGGACCCCGAGGACCGCGATATATTGGAGCTAAACTGTATACAGTAAAAGAATACATATGATAGTTCTGCATGCATACCTTGCAAAGCTAGGCATGTATTTATATTATATAATGTTTAACAGAGTCAGACAAAAATGAGCTTTTTTTTCTTCCAAAACAGTATTGATATTTTTTCTGTTTTCTTCATGAAAACATGTGAGTACTAAGTCCTCTGGTATCTGGTGCTGTGATTTTATTGAGTGTATGCTGGTTATGAGAGCCTCTAATTGAAGATGTTTATTGTGTCCCCGCAACTGTGGGGAGGGTTTCTGGTGCAGATCCCACTGACCTTGGCATTGACATGACACTTTCTTGGCTGCACAATATCTTTTGAACCAATGGCTGGATTCTCACCAAATTTTTGTGGATGTATAATTGAGACATAAAAAGAATTGATCAGATTTTGGTGATCTAGACCTTACTTTCAAGGTCAAAGCAGTAGAAAAACTGAAAATTCATGGTGGGGGGACATCCGTTTTCTCTGAAAACATTATTTCTAGTTTTCACTTATTCTAGGTTAGTATGAACTTGAAACACCATGATATCCAGCCTCACTGGATGTTCGCTCTGGACAGTTTATTGAGGAATGCCACACATGCTGCCATCACAGTTTTATCTCCTGGTAAGTATATATGAGAACTACTGTCCTCATTACGTTAACAAGTCCATGATTTGTTACCCCCATATTTCCCCATAATATATAGTGAAAATGGTAATGCAGGGGTCTACATTTTATGGCAGATTTTCAGAATTTGGCAAATTTTAAACAAGTGTTTAGATGTCTTTCACTCCTTTTACTGTTGCTTAATAACCAAAAATATTTTCATTTGCTATATTATATGGTGAAAATGCACTGGCTTACCTTACTGTAGAACATTCTTTCATGGAGAATGTGCACAATACTAGTTAACCGCTTAGAGGACTAAGTCTGCCCAGTACACATGTGGTTAGGTAAACCGACTGCGCTCGACATGACCCCAAGGGGTGGTTGGGTGTGGCGAAGGTGTCGTGTATCTTACGTCACCAAGGCGTCCAACTGATACTGGTTTACAGTTGGGCAAGGCCTGCTGTCCTTGTAGCAGGTAAGGGTAGAGGGGGGATATTTTTATTTCTTCTGTTTCTTCCCTCTCGTTCCTGTTCCTCTTTCTGGGGGTGGTCGGGTGGTGCAAAGGTGCTGTGTATCTTACATCACTGGGGCGTCCAACTGATATTGGCTTACAGTTGGGCAAGTCCTGCTATCCTTGTAGTGGGTAAGGGTAGAGGGGGAATGTTTTTATATCTTCTGTTTCTTCACTTTCTTTCCTGTTCCTCTTTCTTCCCTGTCCCTCTCTTTCATCTCCTCTACTCTCTCTTCTATCTCTTTTCTCCCTTTCTCTGGGAGACGACACAAAATGACCCTCAAGGGTTGACGTGTCGTTAAACCCCAACACAATCAAATCCTCTTTCTTCCCTGTTCCTCTCTTTTATCTCCTCTACTATCTCTTCTATCTCTTTTCTCCCTTTCTCTGGGAGACGACACAAAATGATCCACAAGGGTTGAAGTGTCGTTAAACCCAAACACAATCAATCGACATGACCCCATTGGGTTGACTGGGCCGTAAAACCTCAACACAAACAAACACAAACAAAACCTTACTGTAGATAAGTCTAGATAAACATTTTTATTTTTCTCCATGAAAACATATGTTGTGGATTCTCATTAGAAGCACCTCTCTGAGGCGCTTCTAATGAGAACCCACAATATATGTTGTTTTTTTTTGTGGAGAAATAAAAAAATATATCAATACATTATGTTAAAAATCTTTTATCTAGGTTTGGAAGTATACATTTCACATAGGTGTGTTAGCTTACTGTTTGTACGTTTTTGCTGTGCTTTTTACTCTAAATGCAATATTTTATTTGTGATTGGCAGTATCATATCAGGAATCATTTTTTGTATCCTCCTCCCCCCGCAAACTATGTTTGTGTGTATGGAGGTGTGGGGAGGGGGGAAGTGGCGTGAGGAGTGTAGTATACTGCTTGCATGCTGTCCATCCATTACATTCCGGTTTCTGAGCAGGAGTATCTAATAATTGTTGACATGCTTATTGACATTCCTTGCTATTTTCTGTAGTGGTCCTTTGTTCTGAAATAGTTACCCTAAAATTAAATGTACAGCAACAATTTGGTCTGATGTATGTAATGCATATTTTCTCATTCCGTGGTTCAAATAGATAAATTTAATAAATAAAATTGAAAATGAATAAAATTTATAGTTTTACTGGTACATGGACAAATGCTAATAACAGCCTGGCTCAGTCAGATGCGCGACCAACTGGCATCAGGATGTTGCGGGTTGGATCCCTGCTGAGACAAGTGACATTCTTTCATGGAGATTGATCATTCTCTCCCTTCTGCTGATTCAAGAAGGGCAGTCATCAGTTTCTGGCAAAATAATGTGCACAATACTGGTTAACCGCTTAGAGGATTAAGTCTGCCCAGGGGAAAAAGTGTGGCTAGCTAAACTGACCGTGCTAGACATGACCCTAATGGGTTGACTATGCCATAAAACCTCAATTCAAACAAACAAACAAGCATTGTTGTGTAATAGGTAAAGTTAGGTCTTATTGTGATCTTTTTCTTGATGACACTTAAGAAAATGGAAAATCCTCATCTAATTGAAGCAATAACTGTGAAGTGTAGGAAGCTGGAACCTTTTGGAGAAATTGGGGAGGTTACCTGCTACAGATTTGTCACTGAAGTTATTGCAAAAAGTAAAGCAGAAAAATATAAAAAGATTTAGTTTAATGATGCTGCTGTGTGAACCTCATTTAAGGCAATAATGCCATGATTTTTTATAATGTTTGTGCCAGAATATGCAGTTGGTTCTCTCTTAGAATTGCCTCACTGAAATGGCCAAACCTGTTGTGGACACATTAGAACTGTCTCACTAAAGCGTATTCCTTTTAAGTGAAATTAGCTGTTTCTCTTAAGGTAGTCACATAATCTCTGTTTCTTTTCAGAACTGGGAGCCAACCTGGCAGGAGATGCTGGAGATGGGGAACAAGGTACATCTGGTATCCCGTCTACAAGCTCAGGGAAGTCCGGGCCAACAGTGTACAGGAAATCAGTCACGAAAGAAATCAGGAACCAGATTGACTCAATCGAAGAGGACAATCTAGTGTTAGTAACTAGTGATTCAGTATTATGATTGGATCAGCCATGCACAAATTGAACATTATGTTTAAATCTTTTTTAAAAGACCAAAAATGTGGTCTTTGAAGGGGTGGATATACTTTCAGGGAGGCAACTCTGCCAGAATTGCATTTGTTTTTCTTCTAAAAGGGGTCGACTGTTAAAGGAAATAATTTGCTCCCTGAGGGAGCAAATTCTTTCCTTTAACAGTAGACCCCTTTTCAGAAGGAGAGTTTTGTGCAGGAAAGCAAACAGAAATTTACAAAGGTTGTCTCCCATGTAAAAAATGACAGAAAAGTTACCAAGTTTATCAGTCTCCTTAAGGTAGGGGTCTTAATAAAGGCCAGAATAAGTATGTTTTATTATCAGTGTAGATTTTCATATGTTTTTTCAACAAAGGATGTTCTCTTAATAGGGATGGGCTTGAAGACAGGTTAGACTATATTGAAAGTGTTGTCTATAAAATGCTGGCCATTTTGTTTTTAACCTCTCTACTTCACCAACTGTATTCAACCCTGTTATCTTAATCTTCTCACTATGCCCTCTTCTTACTATTGTCTACTGTAATAACCCTAAATATGAGGACAGACAGGCATGGGCAAACAGTGTAGACCCAGATCAGATGCTGTAGAATGTGGCATCTGATCAGGGTCTACACTGTTTGCCAGCCATCCAGCACTATTTTAGACACATCAGCAGGTAGTAAAATAGGGTTTTTCAAATTTTAGGATAAGTATGGTAAAGAGTTTAGGAGACTAATTAAAGGTCTTTTCCATTCTTCCTTCAGCACAACAATGCAAACCTGCATAGAATGCTGGCAAGGGTGTAATTAAGGCTGTATCCAGAGAAAGAAAGATTACAGAAATGCATTTAGGACTGATTCTGACCTTTATTACTGTCCTTTCTAGATTTAGCAAAACATTTAGTGTCACCCAAGTATTAATGTACAGATATCACTGTAAGATTTAGTTGTTGTCGTTTTTATACACCACCACACGATAGTGGTGGGGTATTATGGTTTCATGTTGATCATCCGTGTGTCCATCCGTGTGTCGTATGTCCATCTGTATTTTCATTTCCAGACGATAACTTGAGTGAATGTTAATGGATTTTCACCAAACTTGGTGTGTGCACTGATATTGTAGAGATCTGGTTTGGGATTACTACTAGGCAAATTTTGTCAATTCTTGAAGAGTTATCTGCCCATGACATGCCTGATTTTTTGTTTCCAGACGATAATGAGTAAATATCAATGGATTATCACCAAAGTTGGTATGTACATTGATATTGTAGAGATTTGGTTTGGGATTGCTAATGGGCAAATTTTGTCAATGTTTGACAGTCATCTGCTCGAGATATGTCTATATTTTTGTTTCCAGAGGATAACTTGAGTAATTATCAATGGATTTTCACCAACTTGATATGTACATTGATATTGTGGAGATCGGGTTTGGGATTGCTTATGGGCAAACTTTATCAATTTTTGGCAGAGTTACCTGCACATGACATGATGGTGGGGTATTATTGTTACATGTTTTTATTATACCCCACCACATGATAGAGGCGGGGTATTATGGTTTCATGGATGTCCGTGTATCTGTCTGTCCATCAGTCGTATGTCCGTCGGTCCATCCGTATTTCGTTTCTGGATGATAACTTAAGTAAACATCAATGGATTTTCATCAAAATTGGTATGTGCATTGATATTGTGGAGATCTGGTTTGGGATTGCTAATGGACAAATTTTGTCAAATTTTGACGGAGTTATCTGCCCAAGACACGCCCATATTTTCGTTCCCGCACCTTAACTTGTGTAAATGTCGAGGGATTTTAACCAAACTTGGTACATGCATTGATATTAAGGTGACCTGGTATGGGCTTGCTAATGGGCAAATTTCGTCAATGTTTGACAGAGTTATCTGCCTGTGACACGATAAAAATCATAATGGCGGGATATTATAGTTTAACCTTTTTATTTTTCTGTATGATTAACTTGATGACCTATACTGATGTGATTTGGATGAACTTAATTGATGAACAATTGTTATTGTAATTGCATATCAGTAATTTTATTTTGTCTTTAGCAAATATTCTTTCAAAATTGAGCGTAGTCTTATAAAGCAATGTAGCTAGACAAATATGTTCTGTATTTCTCAGTGAAAACATACGTTGTTAAACTCATTAGAATCACCATGGTGAAGTAATGTTTTTGGTGGAATAAGAAAAATGCCTGTTCTGTTGGATTAGAAAAATTATCTTATCGTTATCTAAAGCAATAGTTTAACATTTTATGTAAAATTCAGCCATGTCATCAGAACATTTGCCTTCAGCCATACATGAGCAGTGAAGACCCAGTCCCCTAAATTATGTGGGCAGATGTCTGCTCTTCCACTAAACACAATAAGCATTATTGCATGCATAGCAACTTTTCTAAGTAAATATACTGATTTACCCTAAGTATTTGGACTATAAAGGAATGAGATTGGAAATGGTTATTTAGTGCTCTACTTATTTTATTTTTGGCTAACATATACATAACAACCAAAATTTTACACATTTAACTCCTTATTATTACACAAGATTCGATAACTTTGCTCTAAAATTTGTCCATAGTCACAATAGAGATTGCCATTTCTATTTACCTGTGATGTCACTCGCTCACAACAATAACTACCGGTCAGAAGTCATTAGCTAATTCGACAATTGAATGGTTATTTTCAAGCCATAATTTTAAACATTATTTTGCAAAGACGACACGAAATGTCGAATAAGAATACTTTATGTTTAATTGGGTATAATCAAGCCGGAATGTAGCACCCACGGGCTGGAATTGCTGGAAGAAATTGTGGCATATGAGGACTCGAAAATTCCTCTGGAGTGAATGGTGTGATTGTGATAAGTTGCGAAGAAATGAACAATACAGAAGAAAATGTATGCTGTAGAATTGAAAGATTTAACTCTGAATCACATTTCAATCCATAAATACAAACTAAAACTGAATGCAATAAGAAAACAATATCACAAACAACAAAGCATGTTTAAACAAACATAAAAGAAGGTGAAGGAGTGACGTCACAGCTTAATACTGGTTACTGTGTTCACTGTGTAGTTATCAGTAAGCAGGAACCATATTGAAATAATATGGCAATTCACTCGACAGGGAAAAAAAAAAACAAGCATTTCCGGATTTTATGATAACAAAAATCACTGCATGGCCAATGTATATTATACTTTTCATCCGAATGGATATTTTATTGTATTTTGTTGAAAATTATCGTGTCTTACGTGGTTCCGATTTCATTCCTTTAACTCCTTACTAGTTCTAAATTTGAATGTCTATTTTACCATTGGATTGTATATGTAAAATGGCTGGACAAGTGGCAAACGGTGTTAGTGTAGATCCTGATCAGACACTACATTCTTACTATATTCACCCAAATATTTGAACAAGTCCATTTTTATGTTAATGTGTCTAAAATGGCGGGATTTGTGGCAAACAGTGTAGATTGGTCAGATGCTGCATTCTGTGACATCTGATCAGAGTCTACAATGGTTGCTCTGGTCTGTCAATCCCAGTACTTATGATGTTATAGTACATGTATATATATTAATTATAGGTTGTTACAACAGTTGTTAGATGTTCAGAAATCCTACGGTGAAATGTTGAGGAAATCCATTGCTGAGAAAAAACTACAGATGATGCAGCTACAGTAAGTTGCGGAATGACAAAGCATCGGTTGGCCAGTTGGTTTGCGCTTCTGACTTTGGCTCACAAGGTTCAAATCCCAATGGAGGCAGATTTCATTTCATAACTGTAAGGTGCTTCATTGCACAGAGAAGCATCCGGGTGGCCGAGTGCTTAGCTCTCCTGACTCCAGATCATGACGTCCCCAGTTTGAACCCCGGTAGAGGTGGAGTTCAGCTCATAACAGTATGGCACTTCATTGCACAGAGCATTTCATTATCACTTCCTAATCTTGATATGACAAAAAGATGTTGAAAAAAACCCATAAAACACCAAATCATCATTCATTGCCCAGAGCCTTTCATTATCGCCCTTCCGTCATCTCCATATGACATAAATTATGTTGAAAGGGACATAAAACACCAACTCATCATCTTAGAAAGACAAACCAGCTGCAGGATCTGGGAGTCTGTGATGTTAAACTGTCACATTAGTGGAGGAAAAATGAGAGAATATTAATGTAGGCTTATAATTATCTGATAACCTTGCTTTGACTGGTTTATTTAACCCTAGTCCTGCTGAACTCGGATATATCCTGCCTTAGCAAACAGTGTAGATCCAGATCAGTTGGCTTCTGAAGAAGCCAGCTGATCTGGATCTGCACTGTTTGACATTAAGTATATGAATTTGTATCAACAACCTGGATCAATTAATCTGATTGGCTGAAAATCAGAAGTGGGAGTGGCAGCTTAATTTTATTCAACATGACAAGAGTTAAAACAGCTGGATACACTTGGTAGATTTTTTGCTATTTCTGTCAAGGGAGACAACTTTTGTGACTTGATTTGCTTTACTACACACCAAGTACTCTCTGAAAAGGAATCGACTCTATAAGGAAAGAATTTGCTTCCAGAGGGAGCAAATTCTTTCCTTATAGAGTAGATCATTTTCAAAAGTTCGTAAAAAACAGGTAAAAAACAATCTGGACAGAATTGCCTCCCCTTAGGAGCATAGTTTTTTTCTTTTAATGTAAACTGCTTTCAGAATGGAAGAAACTGGCACAGTGGCTCAGTTGGTAGATCATTCGCTTTGTGACGGGGAGGTTGTGGGTTCGTTCCCTCACCGAGTCATACCAAAGACTTTAAAAAATGGTACTAGCTGCTCTTTTGCTTGGCACTCAGCATTGAGAAAGAAGAGCGAGGAATCAGAACTGGCCAGCTCAGTGTTAGTATAATATAGAGGTGGAGTTCAGCTCATAACAGTATGGCACTTCATTGCACAGAGCATTTCATTATCACTTCCTAATCTTGATATGACAAAAAGATGTTGAAAAAAACCCATAAAACACCAAATCATCATTCATTGCCCAGAGCCTTTCATTATCGCCCTTCCGTCATCTCCATATGACATAAATTATGTTGAAAGGGACATAAAACACCAACTCATCATCTTAGAAAGACAAACCAGCTGCAGGATCTGGGAGTCTGTGATGTTAAACTGTCACATTAGTGGAGGAAAAATGAGAGAATATTAATGTAGGCTTATAATTATCTGATAACCTTGCTTTGACTGGTTTATTTAACCCTAGTCCTGCTGAACTCGGATATATCCTGCCTTAGCAAACAGTGTAGATCCAGATCAGTTGGCTTCTGAAGAAGCCAGCTGATCTGGATCTGCACTGTTTGACATTAAGTATATGAATTTGTATCAACAACCTGGATCAATTAATCTGATTGGCTGAAAATCAGAAGTGGGAGTGGCAGCTTAATTTTATTCAACATGACAAGAGTTAAAACAGCTGGATACACTTGGTAGATTTTTTGCTATTTCTGTCAAGGGAGACAACTTTTGTGACTTGATTTGCTTTACTACACACCAAGTACTCTCTGAAAAGGAATCGACTCTATAAGGAAAGAATTTGCTTCCAGAGGGAGCAAATTCTTTCCTTATAGAGTAGATCATTTTCAAAAGTTCGTAAAAAACAGGTAAAAAACAATCTGGACAGAATTGCCTCCCCTTAGGAGCATAGTTTTTTTCTTTTAATGTAAACTGCTTTCAGAATGGAAGAAACTGGCACAGTGGCTCAGTTGGTAGATCATTCGCTTTGTGACGGGGAGGTTGTGGGTTCGTTCCCTCACCGAGTCATACCAAAGACTTTAAAAAATGGTACTAGCTGCTCTTTTGCTTGGCACTCAGCATTGAGAAAGAAGAGCGAGGAATCAGAACTGGCCAGCTCAGTGTTAGTATAATATAAATGAGTGGAATATCATGTCAAGTGTTTGGGGCATGGTATTTCATTGAGGCAGCTCTCAAAAAGTGAGCATTGAGCTCCCTGCCACATCTAGACACTGTCCCGATATGACTGAAAGATTGTTGAAAGCGACGTAAAGCCCGAATAGTTCAAACAAAATCAGAAGGGAAGTCAAACAAATTTAACAGAGTCACCTCCCCTGAAAGCATATCCATTCCTTTTGAGATGTTTTCATAGAGAAAAAACAACAAATAATACGGGCATGGCCAACATTGCCTTGTTGATGCCCGCAAACGAAGCCGGCATCAATGGCAGCAGGCAGCGTTGGCCTGCACGCCTATAGTTAACACTCATGAAACTAACCTCTGTGTCCTGCCCATGTCTCTCAGCTGATCCATGCCAAGTTACCAAATCTCGCAAATTGAAAACTGGCGAGAAACAGAATGATTCACCTTGTGCTTTCATCTCACTTCGTCAGAAGCATATCAGATACTATAACTCAAAGCGTCTGCTGATAATCGTAAAGCTATAGAACCAGTCAGATTTTGACACTGAATTATGGAAATTATTTTTATACACATTTTTTTCTACACTCCTTTATACTTTCCATTTCATTAATTGAAACAAATGCAGAAATTTCAAAGCCACATAAAGCGTTTGAAAAATATAATTATTTATTCTTGACTACTTCAGTAATGTTGTTCAACGTTAAAGAGACCTCATTGGAAATGATTAGTTAATCATGGTGACATTCGGCGGGAAATTTAATAAAAAATAGAGCCAGTCTAGTGTATTTTTTTTCGTCTGCATCGTTACAGATTGTGACCCTGTCCTGCATCAACAATAACAATAACACTTTGGCTAACTGAAAATTAAGCAGTTGCCATGCCCATTTCCAGGCAGTGCCTAAATTCATTTTAGTATATTCAAAGCAGTGTATGCATTTCAAAGCGAGACAATTATTTATAATTTCCTGTGCATGAAAGGGCACAAGTTAAAATATATTTTGTCTTTATTTATGAGATAATTTCTGTACTTGTAGGCAGATGGTCAATGCCCCATTACCTCTTAGTTCATCAAGTTCTAGTTCACTTTCTCTGTCACCGGAGACACCTTCGGTTGTGATAAATGAACCACCAGATGAAGCCCTAATCCACTGGTTGAAGGAGTGTCGTGTCGACCAGGAATCAGTTGAAATGGTAAGGAAAGCTTCTTATTTCTCAAATGATCACATTGATAGTCAAGTTTTAGACTGTGGTAAATGTACTAAAATTTTGGACACTAAAATCTTTATTTCAGAAAAAAAACCCTGAGACTTCTTTGAAGGATGTAAGTAATTTTGCAAAGACAATTAAAGTGCCTTTTTTTTTGCAATCAGTTGCTTTCCCTCTATAAGTGAGGACAGATGATAAAGCTATTTCTCATGTTGTTGTTGTTTTTTTTTCTGTTTAGAATTTAGCAGGTAGCATATGAAGACACTGTTCACATTGTTCTTAAAGTTTTGCATGTTGGGTAAATATTTCAGCAGATGTCAGATTGAATAAACTTATTTTTCCCAGAAAATAGGATTTGACATTTTATTCAAGTTGTCTCCTCAATTTTCTTGCTTTCAATTTTTTGTTATGTTCCAGGCTTGTTTTAATTTTTAGATTATATTAAATGTATTTTGTTTTAAGTCTGTGAATAAGAGTTAGTTCATGGTTGCTTGGTTTCTGGTTTCAGATTTTGAATGAACAGTATTCACTTGATGATTTGTTAGACTACGTTTCACTGCAAGATCTTCATAACCTCAAACTCAAGTAAGTGCAGTATACACATCATCATCTGCAGTTTCAGGAGCATCTGGTTGGTCGAGTGGTTAGTGCTCTAGACCTCGGATCTCAAGGTCCCAGGTTCGATGACTGTATGGCATTTCATTGCACAGAGCCTTTCATTATCATCCTTCCCTCACTGAGGCACTTCTAATGTCTTTATGGAGAAATAAGAAAAATTTGCCAGAATTATCACCAAATACTATAGGGATCAAACATGGTTTTTCATGCATTAACATTCGCCAGGTCCCGTGGGAGGTGTTGAAAACCGAGGCCGGAGGCCGCAGTTTCAACACCTCCCAAGGGACCTGGCGAATGTTAATGCATTGAAAAAACATGTTCGATCGCTATTATTGCATAAAAATTAAAACATTTGCTACATTTCGCATTCTTTCTTGCCCTATTTTGTTTTGCCATTTCACTGATGTCTCGCGAACGCAATTTCCATGGACTATGCTCGTTCAGGGGCCGAGCACTACACATCTCGTGACGGCAGCAATTATGTGGCCCCGGTACAGGCATATTGAAAGTTGTGTGGCCGTGCATTAACAGCGTGGAGATTGATCATGAAATATTTTCTATGGTCATTCTCTCCCTTCCGCTGATTCAAGAAGGGCAGTTGTCAGTTTCTGGCAAAAGAATGTGCACAATACTGGTTAACCGCTTAGAGGACAGCCTGCCCAGTAAACGTGTGGTTAGGTAAACTGACCGCACTCGACATGACCCCATTGGGTTGACTGGGCCGTAAAACCTCAACACAAACAAACAAACAGCGCGTGAATTGCCTTGTTAATACACTGCTTTTTGCCGGTTAATGCACAGCTGTTAATAACCTGCAACACTGCTTTTTATGCAATAATCCTCCTTAACAATTCCTCTGTAGTAAACTTTATTGGCAATATGTGGATTTTTCCCTCCCAATTATTATTTTAAAAACTATTGGGTGACTTGACATGTCCGAAATATGTGTAGTTAACTTCACTGACAGAAACATATATTGTTTTGAATTGCTTAAAATGATTCTTTCTTCTGGACTAGTGGTTTAATTTTCTTACAGTAAATGTCCTTAAATTTTGTACACCAGTTTCTCACAAAATGGCATCAGCAAATAGTGCAGACCCAGATCAGACTGCACTTTCAGGAGCAATCTGATCAGGGTCTATACTGTATGCTATTCCACTTAGTATTTTAAGAAACAACTATAAAAAGCAATGTTTAGGCAAAAAATGTGTGGAATAAATGGTTTAAAATTTTAGGACATTTACCCCTAAAAAGTTTCAGCAACTGTAATTTTTGCAAGCATGAATGCTGTTTTGTCTTTTCAATTATTTTAACCCTTGGCATGCTGAATAAATTACCATGCCTACTTCCAATTTTCAGCCAATCAGGTCACTAGATCCAGGTTGTTGATACAAATTTACATTGTACAGAGCCTTTCATTGTCATCCTTCCATCGTCACGATATGACTTTAAACGGGAAAAGGATGTAAAACACCAAGTCTTTGCTTCTTCAGAAGCCAACCCAACTGATCGGGATCTTCACTGTTTGCAAAGGCAGGGTATATCCGGGTTCAGCAGGACTAGGGTTAATAATATCTGATTTTTTGTTTCTGTGTATTTCAGAGGTGGAATGGTATACAGAATTTGGAGAGCTATACAGAGCCATAGATCAAAGACGAAAAAGAAAAGATAGCCAAAATTCCAACTTGTATGAGCCATGATATGAGAAAAGGGGCCTTGTCTGTATTGTATTCAAGCTGTGAATAGGTGTAACAGCATGTACATCTGTGCAATCAAATCGAGCCTTCACTGTCATAGTTCTAGATAAGAGGAATATCTAGATAAATATTTATCTTTAAGTATTTATTTTTCCATTTTTGTCTGGGAAAACATATTATGCATAGCTCCTGATAATACCCTTTTTTTGTCCCAAAGTATTGATATTTTTCTTATTTCTCCCTGAAAACATATGTTGTTGGTATTCATTAGAAGTGCCTCACCGAGGCACTTCTAATGAGTACCCACAACATATGAGTGAGGTTCTTCTAATGAGTATACACAACATGTTTTGCAGAGGAATAAGGAAAATATTATCTGGATACCCCTTCTTGTCTGGAGCTATGGCTATGGGTACTCATTAGAAGCATCTCCCCAATGTGTTTTTAATGAGTACCCAACCCAAAACATGTTTTCTGGGAAAAGTAATGTTGAAAAAAAAAAAAACAGCAAAAAAACCCAAAACAAGCCTTACTTTGAGCTATGACTGTCGTTGAGACACTTGATGTTGTGGACTATACCAATTTAAAGCCAAGGCCAGAGTTTTTTATCTTTAGGTTTACAGGAGATTTTTTAAAAAGTTGATGTGGGGAGGTAGGAATAAAAATAAAAATGTGAAATGCTTGGGTCGATGAAATAAAATATTCCAACAAAAAATATATGTAAAAAATGCAATATTTCAGCCCTAAATTTGAAGGGTCTGGACATAAAATAAAAATAAAAATTGAAATGCAAATTTTATTTTTCTGGAGGGGCTAAAATCATAGGGTAGGCTATCTCGTAAACCTAGAAATAAAAAAAACTGTGGCCCAAGGTCATACCTTTAGCTAAAAGGATTACAGTGACTCTCATTATCTCGACCTTGCTTATCTCGAATAACCGCTTATCTTGAAGTGAAAATCTTGTCCCTGCTTAAACATGAAAATCTAACAACAGGTAAAAAAATATTGTAGAAAAGAGGAGAAATTGCTTCTCACTTTTCCACAATATTTTCAATATATCTCTAACTTAAGAGTCCAATTACATATATATTTGTTAAATGTGGTTGTTCGAATTATTTTTCCTCAATTCTGCAAGTCTGATCTGTTGAGGTACGGATATCTTGAAGTATTTCAGAGAGTCCCTTGGAATTCAAGATCAGGAGAGTCAACTGTATATAGATCAATAATTTTTTTTAGCAGATAAGTATTTATTTTTCTTATTTCTCCACCAAAAAACAGTTGTGGTACTCACTAGAAGTGCCATGTTGAGGTGCTTCTAATAAGTACTCACAATAGAGAAATAAGAAAAATAAAAACTTACCTGCTAAAAAAAAGTTTTGTTAACATTTAAACTTGTATATGTTGGAAAGGCCTATCTGACTACCTGGTGCATAGCTGGTTTAGGCCCACTTTTTGCTTGTTTCTTACAAGTATAATCCCATTTTCTTCTGTCATGGCTCATAGATTATTTTATGACATGAGACACTATATGTGTGAATGGACACTGTTTGTGCCATGTGATATGACTCGAGTAATTACTCCCACACAGTCCAGTTCAGTTCTTACGCAGCACCATTAATTCTCGTAGAAACCCTGTGTGTTGTCAGTATTGCTGACTAGATTTCATTTGGCAATACAGGAATGAAGGTGGAACTAAATGCTGTGATGTTGCTGTTTAACAGAAATGTTCAGTGTCTATATTATCTCTTTTGTTCTGTGTCTGTTCCAGTCTAATCCTGGTTACCATTTTAACCTTTAGCATTCACAGGGCAAGTTCAATAGACAGATTGATGATATTTTTTTTTCTAATTTTTCCAGAAAATAGTTTGACCTTTCATGCAGATTATCTCTTATGAGACAGTTTGCACAAAATGTAAACATTAGGAAACCATGCCTATTCAAATATATAGAAATTTTTTCCTCCAAAAATTTAAAATTTTCAGATAAAAAAACTGTGATATTTTTCACGTTTCTGCTAAAAACATAGATTGTTGGTACTTGTTAGAACCACCTTGGCGAGGTGGTTCTAACAAGTACCCACAATCCGTGTTTTGAGCAGAAGTAAGAAAAATAACTTGTACCCCTGCAAACCCCAGTTTTACTATATAAAAGTGGGATTTAAGGGGGTCAAAATTATATAGGTGTGTTTTCGTGATGACCCATTTTTCTGGGAAAAATAAGAACAAATTAGAACTGGTTTTCTTCTCAGCTTGCTAAGCACTAAATGTGTACCTAATACAGATGTATGAGGTTTAGCTGTTATGTTTGGGAATATTTAATGGATAATTTGAGAGAAAGTCTACAAATAATCTCATGTTTCAAGCCATATTTCAGTGTAACATTCGAAGATCATCTTAGAAAGCAGTTATTCGTTATTGGTAGAAGTATGTGCACAAAGTACTGGTTAACCACTAGTGGGCTAAACCTGCCCAGGAAAAGTGTAAGAAGGTAACTGACTGGCTCAACATGACCATAACAGTGTTGACTAGGCCATAAAATTCCTAATCAAACAAAACAAACAAACAAGTAGGTCATGGACAGCTACCAATGAAACAACTATTTTGGAACCTTCAAGTCTTATTTACTGGAAAAAATAAGAAAAAATATTTTAAAATATGTCTACCAATATTTAAATTGACACAGCATGAATACTTTTGTCACATGATGCCTCTTATATGACCTAAACAGCTGGACTGTTTCCTGTTTATAATTATACCATAAGTCTCAAAGCTCCAGATAAGGCTCATTTTTTCAGCCTAAAAGGGTCAGTATTTTTCTTATTTCTCCACGAAATACATTGTGGGTACTCATTAGAAGCACCTCACCGAGGTGCTTCTAATGAGCACCCACAATATATGTTTTCATGGAGGAATAAAATGTTGTATGGATACCCTCTCTTATCTGGGGCCATGACCTCTGATAATTCACATTGTAATGGTTAAAATTTAACATAACATGTAAATATGGGCATTAACATTGTTGATGAGCTGTAACACAACATGAACCACCAGCCCTTGTAGTATATACTAAAAATACTACAGTGAACCCTCGTTACAACAACAGCATTTGTTCCCAAAGATGTTGCCATTAAAATGAATTTGCTGTTGTAAAAAATCTTTAATGGACAGAATGATATGTAAGAAAGCCTTTGCTTTATTCTTATTTCCTCATAGAACATATGTTTTGGATATTTGTTAGATTTGCCTTAGTGAGGCAATTCTAACAAATATCCAAAACATATGTTACTTGAAGTTTTAATGCAATATTCTTGCATAATTTCTAATTAACTGTCACCTCTTGAGCAAAGGTTTTGTGATATTCAAATTGTCATTATAACGAATTTTGTCATTGTATCGAGTGTCAGTATAGAGACTTGACTGTACCGTTTTTGACGCAAATTACCCTTATGGGTTGATGTGTCATTAAACTTGTTCTCATCATCATATGCTGGCAGTAAAGGCCCAGATCAGCCAGCATAATTCACACAGTCTGGTCAGGGCCTTTATTTCAATATTAGAGAATGAATGGATATTATCAAATATATTGATGAACAGAGTAAGTTCTGATCAGACTGCACATATTTGCAGGCTAATCTGACTCTTCACTGTTCACTTTTTAGCATAAGAGCCCATTTCTCAACGTGTGCATTGCCTTTTTTGCTACTGTTTGTAAAGTAACTTTTAAGCATTGCTCCAGAAAAGGCACTTTTTTGTTCAAAAAGTATTGGTATGTTTCTTATTTCTCTATGAAAACATATGTTGTAGGTACTCATTAGAAGTGCCTTGCTGAGGCACTTCTGATGAGGTACCACAACATGTTTTCATGTAGAAATAAGAAAAATATCTGTATAAATACCCCCTTATCTATAACTGGTTAGTTATAAAATTTAACTGAGAAAGGCAAAATGGTACCTTACCACAGATGAAGACACTGTAGACCCAAACATGCCTGAACATTTGGTAGATCTTATCATGGTCTAAGTTTTTCCGTCCATAGGCTTTTTGAGATTCAGAAGTAGTGTGTGTGTCTGTATGTGTGTCTGCTGTGGTTTCCACATAATCAATGTTACCGAATGTGACAGTGTTTGTAGTGCTGCCTCACTGTATTATCATATTTGAGATCATTTTTCCAAGTCACATATATTAATACTGAGATGTACAGTTTTAGCTTTGTTTTCTTCTTGTTAAATGCCTAATGAAGGAGGCATTTATTAAAGTTACTGCTATATGATTTAGGTTGTGGGGACAGGGGATTGAACCCCCAGACTCTCATAACTACAGTAAATGTCCTAAAATTTCGAACACCAAAGTGACTGACAAAATGACATGTAAACAGTGCAGACCCAGATCAGACTGTTCTGGATCAGGGTCTACTCTGTTTGCCATTCCACTAGGTATTTTAAGAAACAGATGCATAAAAAGCAAATTTAGCCAAAAATACTCGGGAATAAAGTGTTTGAAATATTTGGACATTTACCGTAAGTAGATGCTCTACAAACTGTACTATTGGGGCAGTACTGTGTATTCAAAATGCACAGGTCTTTTTCAGGCTGCTGAACTGTGCAAATTGATTTGGTTGTGCATAGTTTGTCTGTGGTCTGGTACCATTTTGCTTTTTCTAGCTCACATGTTCTGAAAGAGCAATGTACAAGAATGGGCTCAATGATCCTTGGTCATTGTATGGGTACAAATGATAAGTCTCACTCTTTGACTAATACAACTCAGATATGGATGTCTGTAATTCCAGGATTCATTACCTTACAGTTATGGGAATATACAAATTGTGATTTTAAAAATTGTTACTGTTAATTGTTTTACTGCCACTTTTATTTGAGCCACACCAGTTGAAATAATACTCCTTCAGAGCATAAAGATGTGGACAGCAGAGGCACAGGTATGCCTGAGGATCTGAAAAGGAGGAAAGAATTAGTTCCCATGTGGAGTGAATTCTTTCTTTTAAGAGTAGACCACTTTTCAGAAGCAGGGTTTGATGTGACGGAAAGCAAACAGGAAGTTACAAAAGTTGTCCCTTGTTAAAAATGGTGCAAAAATCTTCCAAGTGTATCAAGTCCCCTTAACCCATTTAAGACTGAATAAACTATATATATCACACTGTATATTGGAAGAGTCCATTTTTGATTTTAGGTATGTCAGGCTATATGGTGTGGATATTCTTAGAGAAAAATGGTTGAACTATTTGCAAACAGTGGAGACCCTGATGAGATGCTGCATTCTGCAGTGTCTGATCTGGGTCTGCACTGCTTGCCAATTACCTGTTTAGGGGTCTGCAATGGGTTAAACTGCATAGATATTATGAAAGTTGGTCTTGGCCTTTGCTGTTCGCGAGTGCCTAAAGAACATTTTCTCACTCTATGGCTTCGACTTGTTTGGCCTCAATATAAAATACCTTGTTAGTTGTATTGTTTTTCATGTATTGTACAAAGAAAATCATTTTTAAATCAAATAAAACTGTTATTGTGCAGGAAACAAAATTTTCTGTAACGTTTATAATAAATTTGTTATGTTTGTCACTGTTCACATTTAAAGTAAAATCCAGAAAAACAAGCTTTAATATGCAAAGTTGGTACTGTAATCACCCTAAATATTTCCATACTTACTGTAGATTTCTAATAAGTCCTTTTAACTTCCCGGTGATATGTCGATAAAGTGCTGACTGATAGCAACTGGTGCAGACCCTGATCAAACTGCTTCTAGGAGAAGCTTGATCAGGGTCTACACAATTTGCTCATGCATTTCTGTCTGAATATTTAGGGTAAATATGTTATTTGGTGTTAACTTTTATCCTGCTACAAGAAAAATCCACAGACTTTTTTAATTGCAAAATATTTTTAATTTTCCCTGGAAAAAAAAGGTGAATTTCAAGTACTGTTATTTTTCTTTCCCACCAATGTATATGTTGTGGGTGCTCATTCAAATTGGTTTGACAAGGTCATATGCTGCACCCATTAGAATATTGCCTCAAGTCCTTTAGATGAGTTCCCATAATACATATGTTGGTCTAGAAATGAGATTTCACTCCTGAAGCCGTCTTTTCTAATTGTTGAATTATGTTAATATGTTAAAAATTTTACAGAATTTTTTTCATATAAAACCAGTGTTAATGTAGAATATTAAAGCAATTTTATGGAACTTATTTCATAGCTGTAAGATGTCTTTTTAAATCAAAAGCTGTAAGATGTCTTTTTAAAATCACAAACTGTAATCTGACTACTACGATATTATTGACTGTCGCTTATAAGGATATGTGCGGTAATTAGGTCGAATAAGGTATAATATTTTAGATTTATATAATGTATACTCTTTTACAGACATTTATTCCTTTTTACTTTCAAAAGTGCACCGTTTTGGTTCAGAAACTTTTCATTTAATGCTTTGACATCTTTGAATAATCAAAATGGCATTGCTTCATGAGTAATATATGAATGTTACACTGCAACATACACAGAGTGTAGTAGTATTTTCAGCCTTTGATATTTGGAACTGATGTAAAATTGGAAGGAGGGCAGAAGTTTTCAGTGAATGAACAAGGCTGTTTGGCCAAATAGAAACAGTGGCAGTCAGACTTAGTTACAGTAAACATAAAGTACTTATTTAAAATATACAGTTGACTCTCGCTATCTCGGACTCGCTTATCTCGAATATCCGCTTATCTCGAAGTGAAAATCTGGTCCCTGCCTAAACATGAAAATGTAAAAACAGGTAAAAAATATTGTGGAAAAGAGGAGAAATTGCTCCAAAGGAGCAATTTTCTCCTCTTTTCCACAATATTTTCCGTACATCTCTAACTTCAAGAGTCCAATTCATATATTTTTATTAAATGTGGTTAATCAAATTATTTTTTCCTGAACTCTGCAAATCTGATGTCGAGGTATGGATAAGTATTTCAGAGAGTCCCTTGGAATTCTAGATAATGAGAGTTGACTGTATTTGACATGCTGAGCATGAATTTTACTGAAAATGAATTTCTGACTAATTTTATGCCTGTTCATTACACAATCACCTAATCATCCTTTCTGTCGTAAAACTTTAATAAATCATTGACGCATTTAATTGTATATGATGCTTTAATCATAGCATGTTGGGCTCATCATACAAAACAGGCTTTAAGCCACCTACCATATTTACT
Organism: Anodontia alba; assembly: GCA_964016985.1. NCBI lineage: Eukaryota > Metazoa > Mollusca > Bivalvia > Lucinida > Lucinidae > Anodontia > Anodontia alba. The sequence continues at coordinate 41,102,722 of OZ024824.1, read as the reverse complement.
CTGAGTATTGGAACAGACCAGCCTTGGCAAATATTGTAGACCCAAAGTGTCCAATGGGCGTGTGGTTAGCGCTACTGACTTTGGCTTACGAGGTGCCAGGTTTGAATCCGTTAGAGGCGGAATTCTACTCCTGACTGTTCGTCACTTCATTGCACAGAGCCTTTCATCATCACCCTCCAATTGCCTCGATATGACATAATGTTGAAAGGGATGTAAAGCACGAAATTTTCATAATCACAGTATAGACCCAGATCATACTCTACAGAAAGTGCATCCAACAGCTTCCAGACTTGTCAAGTCAAACAGTATGGTGGACTTGTTCAACCATTTAGATAAGGATGGTTAGGAGTTAACCCATTGTAATCTGGAGACTCTTAAAAGGGTAATTGGCCAACAGTGCAGACTCAGATCAGATGCCGCAGAATGCAGCATCTGATCAGGGTCTCCACTGTTTGCAAATAGTTTAGCCTTTTTTCTCTAGGAAAAGCTAAATCTCATAGCTGGACGTACCTAAAATTGAACTTGGACTTTTCAGATATATATTGTGGGGAATCTATTCAGTCTACAATGAGTTAAGGTGTCCATATATTTAGGGTTAGTATGGTTTTAATAAGGATCCCCTTAGTTTACCTCATTCTTGTTTTGTTATTAGTGCCATGATGGAAAGAAACGAGCTGCCGCAAGATAGCTAAAAAATATTGTTTATTCCAGAAAGTACTGTATGCTATCTGATGTAATTTTTGTTGCCTTTTCTTCTTCAGACATAGCACAAGGTGACAAGCCTGGCACAAATTGACAAGGCTTTAAAATAATAAAAAAAAATGTTGACAGCTAATTGTTTGTCAGACTATTAACCTTTAGCACTCTCTGGACAAATTCAGCAGACCATATTTTTATTGCTTTTCCTAGAAAATAAGATTTGACATTTCATGGAAATGTCTCTTAATTCCTTTGAAAACAGGGATTAACCTGTGATGAAAATTGCTATTTTCTAGGGAAAATATGAAAAGATATTTCAAAATTTCACCTGCTGAAACTTTTGATTAGCATTTTAAGTGTAAGGATCAATTACCAAATGTGACAAAATTGTCCAATGAAGATTTTGTCAGCACTGGTAGTTTACAGCATCTTTCTCCTAATTTGAGGTGGTTCAATTTCTTACTTTAACATTATCATGCTGCTTGTGAAATTTAGCAGACATTATTTTTTTAAATTTTTATCTTCTTGTTTGCTTTCATGTGTTTGCCATATAAAAAGTGATTATATAAGCTTTAATAGTAGAATTCCTTTTGCATTTTTTAAACAGTTTTTGTCAGTTTTATTTGTATCAGTTTTGTTTTGAAAAATAATTTCAAAATAACAGAATGTCATCTTCTACTATTTTGCTTTGTGCTTTAAGGGTCAAGACACGTTTTCACTTGCCACCCCTTTTATTATTTATTATAGCACATTACTGTCCAAAATAGATAATTACCACATTTTGCCTTGTGGTGCTGCATGTAACTTTACCTTCACTTCATTTATTTCAAGTATGTGTATATTAAAATCCTGATCATATCCATAAGATTCTATATTGAGCTTGTATTTTCTGTTATAATTTTTATCACTTTAGTTGTGTTTACTTTTTCAAATTTTTTTTAGCTCACCTGAGCTGAAAGCTCAAGGTGAGCTTTTGTGATCACTTACCGTCCGTCGTCGTCGTCGTCGTCCGTATGTCCGTCCGTCCGTCCGTCCGTCCGTCCGTCCACAATCTTTAAACAACATCTCCTCCTAAACCACTGATTGGATTTTGACCAAACTTCACAGGAATGATCCTTGGTTGGTCCTCTTTCAAAGTTGTTCAAATGGTTCCGGTCCGTTGCATATCTAGGTCACAGGAGCTAAAAATAGATTTTTTAACTAAAAACTTAAAAAATCTTCTTGTCAGAAACCACTGAACCGATTTCAATATAATTTTGCAGAAATGTTCCTTTGGTGATCCTCTACCAAGATTGTTCAAGCCATTCGGATTCGTCAAAAAACATGGCCGCCAGGGGGCGGGGCTTATTTTCCCTATATATCTATATAGAAAACTTTAAAAATCTTCTTGTCCGAAACCACTGGACCGATTTCAATATAATTTTGCAGAAATGTTCCTTTGGTGATCCTCTACCAAGATTGTTCAAGACATTTGGATTCGTCAAAAAACATGGCCGCCAGGGGGCGGGGCTTATTTTCCCCATATATCTATATAGAAATCTTTAAAAATCATCTTGTCCGAAACCACTGGACCGATTTCAATATAATTTTGCAGAAATGTTCCTTTGGTGATCCTCTACCAAGATTGTTCAAGCCATTTGGATTCGTCAAAAAACATGGCCGCCAGGGGGCGGGGCTTATTTTCCTTATATATCTATTTAGAAAACTTTAAAAATCTTCTTGTCCGAAACCACTGGACCGATTTCAATATAATTTTGCAGAAATGTTCCTTTGGTGATCCTCTACCAAGATTGTTCAAGACATTTGGATTCGTCAAAAAACATGGCCGCCAGGGGGCGGGGCTTATTTTCCCTATATAATCTATATAGAAAACTTTTAAAAATCTTCTTGTCCGAAACCACTGGACCGATTTCAATATAATTTTGCAAAAATGTTCCTTTGTTGATCCTCTACCAAGATTGTTCAAGCCATTTGGATTCGTCAAAAAACGTGGCCACCAGGGGGCGGGGCTTATTTTCCCTATATATCTATATAGAAAACTTTAAAAATCTTCTTGTCAGAAACCACTGGACCGATTTCCATATAATTTTGCAGAAATGTTCCTTTGGTGATCCTGTACCAAGATTGTTCAAGCCATTTGGATTTGTCAAAAAACATGGCCGCCAGGGGGCGGGGCTTATTTTCACTGTATATCTGTAAAGAAAACTTTAAAAATCTTCTTGTCAGAAACCACTGGACTGATTTCCATATGATTTTGCAGAAATGTTCCTTTGGTGATCCTGTTGCAAGATTATTCAAGCCATTTGGATTTGTAAAAAAACATGGCCGCCAGGGGGGCGGGGCTTATTTTCCTTATATATCTTTATGGAAAACTTTAAAAATCTTCTTGTCAGAAACCACTGGACCGATTTCCATATGATTTTGCAGAAATGTTCCTTTGGTGATCCTTTTGCAAGATTGTTCAAGCTGCCATGATTCGTTAAAAAACATGGCCGCTAGGGGGCGGGGTTAATTTTCCCTATGTAGAAAACTTTAAAAATCTTCTTGTCATAAACGACTGGACCGATTTCAATATAGCTTGGCAGAAATGTTTCCTTAGTGACCCTCTATCAAGATTGTTCAAGCCGTCATGAATTTTCAAAAAACATGGCCGCTGGGGGGTGCGGGGCTTATTTTCGATATAATTCTATATAGAAAACTTGAAAAAATCTTGTCTCCAGAAACCACAGGACTGATTTCAATATAACTTTGCAGAAATGTTTCCTTGGTGACCCTTTACCAAGATTGTTCAAGCCGTTATGATTTGTCAAAAAACATGGCCGCTAGGGGGCGGGGCTTATTTTCCTATATAATTTATCTATATAGAAAATTTTAATAGTCTTTTCAGAAAGCACTTGACCGATTTCAATGTAACTTTGCAGGACTGTTTCTTATGTAACCCTCTATCGAGATTGTTCAAGCCGTCATGATTCGTCAAAAAACATGGCCGCCAGGAGTCGGGGCTTATTTTCCTTATATATCTATATAGAAAACTTTAAAACTCTTCTTGTTAGAAACCACTGAACCGATTTCATTATAACTGCAGAAATTTTTCCTTGGTGACCCTCTACTAAGATTGTTCAAGTAATCATGATTCGTCAAAAAACATGGCTGCCTGGGGCAGGGCTTATTTTCCCTATATATTTATATATAAAACTTTAAAAATCTTCTTTTCAGAAACCAATGGACCGATTTATTTACAACTTGGCAGGAATGTTTCTTTGGTGACCCTCTACAAAGATTGTTCAGGCCGTCATGATTCATCAAAAATCATGGCCACTAGGGGGCGGGGCTTATTTTCCCTATATAGAAAACTTAAAAAATCTTCTCGTAAGAAACAGTTGGACCGAGTTCAATGTAACTTGGCAGGAATGTTGCTTTGGTGACCTTCTACCAAGATTGTTCAAGCCTTCATGATACGTCAAAAACCATGGCCCACAGGGGGGTGGGGCTTATTTTTCATATATATCTGCATAGAAAATTTTAAAATTCTTCTTGTCACATACCCCATGACTGATTTCAATATTACTTGGCTGGAATGTTGCTTTGGTGAACCTCTATCAAGATTGTACAAGCAATCATGATTCGTCAAAAAACATGGCTGCCATGGGGTGGGGCTTGTTTTCCCTATATATCTAAATAGAAAACTTTAAAAATCTTCTTGTCAGAAACCACTGAACAGATTTCAATATAACTTGGTAGGAATGTTCCTTTGGTGACCCTCTACCAAGTTTGTTCAAGCTGTCATGATTCGTCAAAAAACATGGCCGTTAGGGCGTAGGGCTTTATAGCCATATAAAACTTTTTAAACCACTGGACTAATTTCAATATAACTTGGCAGAAATGTTCCTTTGGTGACCCTCTTTTAAGAATCAGTTCAGGTCGTCAAGATTTGTAAAAAAACATGGCCAGGGGTGTGGTGGAGGGGGGTGGGGGTGGTTAGTGCTATAATGTTTATACAAAAATCCTAGAGCAGTGAACTTGGCTGAAACTTCAACAGTAGATATGCAAATCTGTTTGGTCAGGTGAGCGATATAGGACCATCATGGTCCTCTTGTTTTATCATTTTACAGGGTAATTTATTTTTAACCTTTTGCTGACAAACTCAAGCAGATACGGTAGTCCTAAAATTTCACTTTATTCCATACTTTTAATGGCCTGAATTTGCTTTCTATGCAGTTGTATCTTAAAATTCATAGTGGATACTGGTCTTAAGTTCTATGATGTACCATCCTGACCAACGAGTGACCTTAAGACTTGGAAAAAAAATTATGTTAAAGCTTTTGGTTAAAGTTTTTAGAGGCAAAGCTTGAATCAGGTGAGCTCTTAATTGTCTATTATTTGTGATCTGCAACAAGTGAAAGGTTAATCCGTTTCTTCTATTTTGGAAGCTGGGTAAATCTATGTAGGTTTTAAGTGTTCTACAATAGTTTTATGTTGAAAAATGCAGACCCTGATTAGATGCCATATTCTGCAGCATCTGATCTTGCTCTGCGCTGTTTGCCAAGGTCCTCTTTTGTGGGATGTTAGACATTAATGGTTAAAGTCATAGCTCTAGGTAAGGCTATCTTTCCAGCTATAAAGAAATTGAAATTTTCGTTACTTCTCCATGAAAACGTGGTGGGCACTCACTAGAAGCATTTTAATGTGGTGCTTCAAATGAGTAACACAGCTTATGTTTTCATGGAGAAATATGTTGGCGTGTCATCTTGTGGTGAGAGGTGAAACTTGCTCTTCATTACTTACCTAGGATGGGCCTTTATAACAGGAATCGTTAAGCATAGATTTTGACATATGTTCGGGTTTCATTTTTTCAGCATTATTTGAGTCTTTTTAAAAATACACTTGTACTCATTGAAAAGCAAACACATTTCGTGATGATTATTTTCTTTAGTTTTTGTATTTATATTTCCTATAAATATGCATTGATATTTCCTGTAAATATGCATAATACAGGTTTGAAAAGTGCATCCTTATGTTCTCACACCTATATAAATGTAAGTGGTTTGTCCACAGCAATAGATAAGACACATTTTTAACCAAAATATTAACCCTTGTCTTGCTGAATAAATTAAGATGCCATGCCCACTTCTAATTTTCAGCCAATCAGATTACTTGATTTGGATTGTTGCTATTAATTCACATACTTAATGGCAAACAGTGCAGATCCAGATCAGTTGGCTTCGTAAGAAGCCAACTGATCTGAATCTACACTGTTTGCAAAGGCCAGGTATATCCAGTTTCAGCAGGACAAGGGTTAAGCTTTTTTTTCTGATTTCTCTATATAATCATGTTGTGGGTACTCATTTGAAGTGCCTCAGTACTAATGAGTACCCATAATGTTTTTTTTTTTTAATGAAAAAAAAACAACAAAATATAATCCCTTATCAAGAGCTAGCTACATTGTTTGTAAGGTACATATTTTCACCATACAGTACAGGGAAAATGAATACTCATTGGAACTAGCAGTTCCAATGGGTTCCTCAAGATGGGTTCCAAGCAAAAATAACAAAAAAAGGAATTTCTATATCAATGGTAATAATAAAAAATAACCAGACACCCCTTCTATTGGAAATGGACCTGTCCAAAGAGGCAAGGTAGAAAAGAGTCCATTCGGTATAAAGGGGTTAATGTTTGTAAGTGCCAATTCATTGATGTTGATGTAGTCAGCTTACATTTTTTACCCTAAATTTTCAGACACCCAAGCTGCTTACGAGGGATGTTCGAAATGAATTGCTTATTTCTATCTGGAGACTTCAGATTTCAAGTTAGCCCAAAAGTACTCATTTCATGCCCTCGAAGTACTCCCCGTGGCTAGAAATGCAAAGTTTCAGCCTATGTATCCACTTCTTGAAGGCATCACGGTACGCTGATTTGGGCACAGTAATAAGGTACTGATGAATGGCAGATCCAAGTGCCTGTCGGGACTGGTATTTCCGCCCAGCAAGGAATGCTTTCAATTTCGGAAACAAAAAGAAATCACATGGGGCAAGGTCTGGGGAATACGGGGGTGAGGCAAAACAGTTACTTTTTCTTTCTTCAAAAACGCCGTAACTATTGCGGAGGTATGAGCTGGGGCATTGTCATGTAGAAGACGGGCATGTTTAAAACCAGTGGCAGGGTGTCGTTTCTGATAATACTTTTTCAGTTTCTTCAGTACTACGTCTTTGTAGTACTTTCCGGTGATGCTTTTGCCCTTTTTCACTGGCACTTTTATTACGACTCCTTCACCGGAGAAGAAGATTGCATACAAAACCTTCTTTGTACTCAAAGAACGTTTGGCAATTATTGGGCGTTTGATGTGTTTAGTGGCCCAGATCTTATTGCTAACCTTTCTGACGGGCTCAAAATAATGGACCCAGATTTCCTCACCTGTGACGACATTGGCAAACTGCTTTTTGTTATATTTTGGAAACATTTGAAGCAGCTTTTTGGCCACTTTAACCCATTGCCTCTTTTGCTCATCAGTCAACAGATGTGGCACCCATCTAGCAGAAATCTTTCTGACTTTCAAATGCTTCATCAAAATAAGGTGAGCCGTTGATAGTGATATGCCTACCTTTCGTGCAATATCACGAACTGTAAATCTGGCATCTCCTTCAATGATTTCCTTTATTTTGGAAACGATTTCTTTACGAGATGCAGATTTTGGCCTACCTGATTTCGGTGCATTTTTGATGGACTCTACACTAGACTCAAATTTCTTTTTCCACAGCCGAACTGTGTCATAAGACACACAAGAAGGTCCAAAAGCAGTAGAAATTTCAGTCATCAGCTTCTTCAAAGAACAACCAAGTTTTAAGCGAGCTTTGATGTAAGCCCGTATTTCATCTTTTTTGTCGACGCTTCTACCAATCATTTTTAATGCAGTGGTCAATGACTGCGTGTATTCAAATGGCAAATTTTATGTCTTACACTTAGTCTAACATGTACATTTATACACCATTGTGTAGATATTGAATGGCCCTATACAGGTATGTATTCGTTTTTATCGTGCCCCACGTGGATATCGAGCTAGAGGACAATAAGCAATTCATTTCGAACATCCCTCGTACATTACTTGTCCTAAAATTTAAAATCCATTTTATTGTGTCAATACGTCTAAAAAGTGCTGGATGGACAGCAGACAGTGTAGACTGTCAGATGCAGCATCAGATCTGGGTCGGCACCATTCGTGTGTCGGCACCATTTGCTCAGATCTGTCTGTTCAAATACTTTTATAGTACGAGGGCGTGTTAATAAATAACCACCAGTTCCCATTTCCGATGGACCGAGACGGTCAGGATTTTCATGCTTTGTTTCAATATATGATTTATACATGGGTACAAAATTACACGCGTATCGAGTCATTCTTTAATAAGATATTGAATGTCAAACATCGCTAGTGATGCAAAGGCATGCTTTTCATCTAAAGTTGAGTACCGTGCTGTAATTCGGTACTTGTATTTAAAAGGTAAAACAGGCAAGGAAATACACGGCGAGTTAGCCGATGTTTATGGGTCTTCTGCACCATCTTATGCTCAGGTTAAATTCTGGGTAAGGGAATTCAAACGCGATAGAACGTCTTTAGAAGATGAAGCCAGGTCTGGATGCCCACTGGATGCCACCGATGAAGAAATGTGTAAGAAAGTTCGGGATCTGGTATACTCTGATAGGCGAATTCAGGTGGAAGAAATAGGGCAGGCATTAGGCATTTCACATGGTAGCATTTCAATAATCTTGCATGATCGTTTAGGTATGCGCAAGCTAACAGCCTGTTGGGTCCCCAGATCCCTTAGCGATGAGCAAATGGCAACCAGAGCATCAGTATGCAGCGCCTTGTTGAAGCGTTTTAGGTCAAAAGATGATTTTCTATTGCGTCTAGTGACTGTAGATGAGACTTGGGTTCATTATTATGAGCCAGAGTTATCAGTGGGTAGGGTCTGGGTCCCCGAGGCCAAAGAAGTTCAAGACGCAACCACCTGCTAACAAGGTGATGGCCACAGTATTTTGGGACGCAAAAGGCGTTATTATGTTGGACTTTTTACCCAAGAGAAGTACAATAACTGGAGTGTACTATGCAAACTTGTTAGACCAGCTGAGAACCACCATCCGTGAAAAACGCTGAGGTAAAGTCTCTAAAGGTGTTTTGCTGCAACAGGACAACGCGAGAGTCCACACTTGCAAAATTGCAATGGATGCTGTAGAGTGAAACGGATATGAATTAATACCACATCCTGCCTATTCGCCTGACCTAGCTCCTAGCAACTTCTTCCTATTCCTAAACTTGAAAAAAGGATATCCGTGGACTTCACTTCCGGTCTGATGAAGTCGTGACGGCAATTGAGGAGTGGGTCAATGGAAAAGACCCTGACCTTTTCATTTCTGGGCTGATGGCACTTGAACACCGTTGGTCTAAGTGCATCACACTATTACATCAAAAAAAAAGAGGTGGATCTCAACCAGAAATAAGTTAGGCTGGTTACTTATTGACTCACCCTCGTAAATAGGGTAATTTAGCTGGTAGTCATAGTTCCAAATAAGACCATTTTTGTCGCACCTGCTTTAGCATGGTCAACTTAGGTGTGCAAGTTTCTGTCCATCCGTTCGTCTTTCCATCAATCATTTTGAAACTTTGCATATGTTTTCTTCATGGTATGAAGATGTGCATGTGGTCTGGATATAATTGTTAGATTATTTTCTGTCACTTTCCACATTGTGAACTTAGTCATTTTGCACCTCAGTATATAGACAGTGGGTACCTCTTGTGAGCGCAAATCCTCTTACAGTTTTATACTGATTGTTTTGAAACTTTTCATGTGTTTTCTTCATGGTATGAGGATGTGCATGTGGTTTGGGTATAATTGTTAGAACATTTTTTGTCTCTTTTTCCACATTGTGAACTTAAGTCATTTTTCACCCTCAATATATAGACAATGGGTACCTCTTGTGAGCACAATTCCTCTTACAGTTTTGTACCAATTGTTTTGAAACTGCATGTGTTTTCTTCATGTTATGAGGATGTGCATGTGGTTTGGATATAATTGTTAGATCATTTTTTGTCACTTTTTCCACATTGTGAACTTAGTCATTTTGTCACCGTTTATCACCCTTTATATATAAACAGTTGGTACCTCATGTGAATGCATCTCCTCTTAGTTTTGTACCGATTATTATGAAACTTTGCATGTGTTTTCTTCATGGTATGAAGATGTGCATGTGATTTGGATGTAATTGTTAGATTTTTTTTTTTCACTTTTTCCACATTGTGAACTTATTTTTCACCCTCAATATATAGACAGTGGGTACCTCGTGAGCACAACTCCTCATACAATTTTATACTAATCTTTTTGGATCTTTGCACATGTTTTCTCCATAGTCTGAAGATGTGCACATGCTTTTCATATAATCCTTGCCATATTTTTGTCACTTTTTTGTTCTTTTTGAACTTTGTTATTTACTGACCTCAGATGTATAGACAGTGGATACCATGTGATTGCAACTTCTCATACAATTTTAAACCGGTCTTTTTGAAACTTTGCACGTTTTATCCCTGGTCTGCAGAAGTGCACATGGTTTGGATATGATTTTTAAATTTATTTTTGTCACTTTTTAATAGAAATGGCCTTTGTCTGTCCATCTGTTTGTCCGTCTGTCCTTCCGTAACACTTTCTTGTCCACTCCATATCTCCTGAACCCTTTGAAAGATTTTCATTAAACTTTGGTCAAATGTTCGCCTCAGTGAGTAGATGTGCAGAACTCGTAAGTCAACCATGCCAACTCAAGGTCAAGGTCACAGGTCAAAGTCATGGGTTTGAGCCTTGATTTCTGTGTCCACTCAATATCTCCTATACCCCTGGAAGGATTTTCTTTAAACTTTGGTCATATGTTTGCCTCAGTGAGACAATGTGCAGAACTCATAACCCAACCATGCCAACACAAGGTCAAGGTCACAGTTCAAGGTCACAGGTTTGAGCCTTGTATTTCGTGTCCACTCTGTATCTCTTATATCAATGGAAGGATTTTCTTTAAACTTTGGTCAAATGTTCACCTTAGTGAGAGGATGTGCAGAACCAATAACTAAACCATGCTGACTCAAGGTCAAGGTCACAGTTCAAGGTCATTGGTTTGAGCCTTGAATTTAGTGTCCGCTCTGTATCTCCTTTGCCCGTTGGAGGATTTTCTCTAAACTTTGGTCAAATGTTCTCCTGTGGGATGATGTGGAGAACCCATAACTCAGCCATGGGGTTTCAAGGACAAGGTCACAGTTCAAGGTCGCGAGTTTGAGCCCTGAATTTTGTGTCCACTCAATATCTCCTTTAACCCTGGAAGGATTTTCTTTTAATTTTGGTCAAATGTTTGCCTGAGTGAAATGATGTGCAGAACCCATAGCTCAGACTCACAAGGTCACAGTACAAGGTCATGTGCTTGAGCCTTGAATTTTGTGTCCGCTCTGTATCTCCTTTACCCCAGGGCGGATTTTCTCTAAACCCTGGTCAAATGTTCACCTCAGTGGGACAATGTACAGAACCCATAACTCAGCCCTGCGGACTTAAGGTCAAGGTCACAGTTGAAGGTAATGAGTTTGAGCCTTGTATTTGGTGTCAGCTCCATATCTCCTTTACCCGTGGAAGGATTTTCTTTAAACATTGGTCAAATGTTTGCCTCAGTGAGATGATGTGCAGAACCCATAACTCAGCTATGCTGACTCAAGGTCAAGGTCACAGTTGAAGGTCACCAGTTTGAGCCTTGAATTTTGAGGCCACTCCATTGCCATTCAGACTGCCTTGTTAAATTTGGGTCATATCTTTGCTTTAGTGAGATGATGTGTAGAACCTATAACTCAGCGATGCAGACTCAAGGTCAAGGTCACAAATGAAGGTCGTCCATCTCTTTCTTGTTCGCTCCATATCTCCTGAACCCTTTGAAAGATTTTCATGAAACTTTGGTCAAATGTTTGCCTTAGTGAGGCGATGTGCAGAACCCATAACTCAAGCATGGCGACTCAAGATCAAGGTCACAGTTAAAGGTCACGAGTTTGAGCCTTGAATTTCATGCTAACTCCACATCTCCTGAACCCTTTGAAAGATATTTATTAAATTTGGGTCAAATGTTCGCCTTAGTGAGATAATGTGCAGAACCCATAACTCAACAATGAAGACTCAAGGTCAAGGTCACAATTGAAGGCCACCAGTTTGAGCCTTGAATTTTGAGGCCGCTCCATTGTCATTCTATGGCGGGGGATATAGCTGTCCTTCAGACTGCCTTGTTCCACTTTTACTTTGTCATTTTCTTAACCTCAGATTTTTCCACATTGTGAACGTAGTCATTTTTCACCCTCAATATATAGACAGTGGGTACCTCATGAGCACAACTCCTCATAAATTTTATACCAATCTGTTTGAAACTTTGCACGTTTTCTCCATAGTCTGAAGATCTGCATCTGCTTTTCATATAAGCCTTGTCATAATTTTTGTCACTTTTCCAACCTGGCACTGCTAAGAATGAAATAAACTTATTTGATAACCACGCTCTGGTTGTGGCTCCTGTGACCTTTGCCCCAGCAGGTTCGACGCCGCCTTCTGCGGAATTCTGGTTTCAGTTGATAAGTACTGATCAGATAAAGCAATTTTGTTCAGTTGATAAGTACTGATATTCTTCTTTCTCCACAAAATGTTTGTTGTGGTACTCATTAGAAGCACCCCCAGTGGGGTGCATCTAATGATATCCACAACATACGTTTCATGGAGAAATAAGAAAAATAATAACTGGATACCTCCTCGTATCTGGAGTTATGTAAGGTACATTTTCACTTGAGACTGTGTCAAACCCTATCCATCTCATAAAATCCATGAGTGAACTGGTATGTTTGTTGTTAAGGGATGAGTAAAAATTTTATCTAAAGAAATGCAAAAAGGTTTTACTTGTATAAATGAATGCAAAATGTTTATCTGAATAGCTGAATGCAAAATGTTTTTTTATCTGAATGTGTGCAAAAAGTTTATCTGAATAAATGGATGACTCTGAATGCAGTCTTGTATTTAATTAATCATGATCTCAATAATGACAAGATGGGCTGCACCATGCAAAACTGTTTTCGGGCAAATGCAGACAGCGAAGACCCAGATTAGCATTCTTATCTGTGCAGTCTGATCACGACCTCCATTTTACGCTAACAGTTTCACATGATACTATAGAATGCATGAATTGAGAGCAAAGGCCCGGATGATACTTTGCGCATGCACAGGATTATCTGTATCTGCACATTTTAAAATTGTTTGAAGGCATTTTCTCCCTTGATGCAGCCCATATTACAATAGTATTTTTTCCTGGGCTTAGATTTGAGAGACTTTGATTTGAGGGTTTCTGCTTGTGTGACTCAGATGAAGTAACACAAAATGCTCAAATTATGGTGCATTTTAACACTCCAATGCACCCAAAGACACCCCTTGACAACTAGCAATGCCACTGACTTCATTCCGAGTATTGCTTTCAAAGGTAATTCCTTTTAGAATCTGTCTTCACTAAAGCTGATGTCAGTGCCATGTGGCAGCTGTAAAACATCTCACAGTACAGTCGACTCTCTTTATCTTGACTTTGTTTATCTCGAATAACCGCTTATCTCAAAGTGAAAATCTGGTCCCCGTTTTAACATGGAAATCTAACAACAGGTAACAAAATATTGTGGGAAAAAGGAGAAATTGCTCCTAAGGAGCAATTTCTCCTCTTTTCCACAATATTTTCAATAAATCTATAACTTCAGGAGTCAATTATATATTCAGTTGAGAAATGTGGTTGTTTGCTTTATTTTTTCCTCAATTCTGAAAATCTGATATGCCGAGGTACAGATATCTCGAAGTGTTTCAGAGACCTTTGGACTTCGAGATAACAAGAGTCGACTACTTTTACACAGTAAAGTTTATATTTTCTGGTCCTTTGTGACATTTGAGCCCATTAATTTATGTGGGGGTCACTGATGAGGCCTGATTGGCCAAAACAATGGTTGTTTCTTCTAGGATATATATATCATAGGATGTATAGTATATAAGATCAGCATTCTCTCAAAATTATAATAATTCTAGTGAATATGTGACTTCATAGTGTTCCTTGAGGTACTTCTAATGCGTGACCACAAGGTATGTCTGTGTGGAGACATCAGAAATATATTTATCTGGATACTAACTGGATAAAAATATTTATCTAGAGCCAGACGTGATTTTCTTTTATCTAGGAATGCCAGTATTTCCTTGCTGGGAATGTAATACCCCAAGCTGAGAAAAAACAAGAGGGCCAAGATGGCCCTATATGGCTAACCTGAATACCAGACAAGTTCCAGATTTCCAATCAGAATGATTTTAGCTACTTTTGATCTACAAGTCACCTCGATACTTCCAATGAAATTTCGAGTCAATCAACTTTTTGGTTCAGGATAAAAAAAATCAAAATAGATTTTCATCATGGCTGCTAGGGCAACCATCAGAATGATTTTAGCTATATATATTTTTTGATCTACAAGCCACCCTGATACTTCCTATCAATTTTCCAGTCAATTGGTCTTTCTGTTCAAAAGAAGTTCAAAATAGATTTTCAAGATAGTGGCCATCTTGGACTTCTGATCAGAATAAATTTAGCTATTTTTGATCTAAAAGTCACCAAGATACTTCCTGCCAAGTTTCGAGTAAATTGGTCTTTTGGTTCAGGAGAAGAAGTGCAAAATAGATTTCTAAGATAGTGGCCATGGCAGCCATCTTGGATGTCCAATCAAAAGGAGTTTAGCTAATTTTGATCTACAAGTCACCCTGATGCTTTCCACCAAATTTCAAGTCAACTGGCTTTTTGGTTCAGAAGCCCAAAATAGATTTCCAAGATAGCAGCCATGGTACCATGGCCATCTTAGATTTCTAATTTGAACTTTTTTTTTATCTACAAGTCACCCTGATGCTTCCAACCAAGTTTTTTGAGTCAAATGGCCTTTTGGTTCAGAAGAAGCAAAAAATAGATTTTCAAGATGGCGACCATCTTGGATTTCCAAACAGAATGATTTTAGCTATTTTGATCAACTAGTCGATGCTTCCTGTCAAGTTTCAAATTAATTTTTTCCCATTACAAAGCAATGCTGCTTATGATGCAAACTGGAAGCTGGACTCGGCATTAATAAAGTCTGGGTTTGGATTCAATGTAGAACATTTAATTAGAAGCAAGCAACTGGCAATGGTATAGCAGGCATTGCTTTTTTGTGTTGAGGTTTTACGGCTCAGTCAACCCAATGGGGTCAGGTCGAGCGCGGTCAGTTTACCTAACCACACGTTTACTAGGCAGGCTTAGTTCTCTAAGCGGTTAACCAGTATTGTGCACAGTCTTTCGCCAGAAACTGATAACTGCCCTTCTTGAATCAGCGGAAGGGAGAGAATGACCGTAGAAAATATTTCATGATCAATCTCCACGAAAGAATGTTGCCGACCTCGGCGGGGGTTGAACCCGCGACCTCCTGGTCTCCAGTCAGAAGGCGCATCCAACTGAGCCACCGAGGCCGGCTATAGCAGGCATTGTGAATTGGCAAAGTATAGGGCAATCGTATAAAACAATCTTATACTGATGCAATCGTAATATGTCCTTTGCTTAGAAAGCAAATGATCACCATGCTCAATAAAGAGTCTCCAAGTACTGGAATTCACATCATTAATAGACCAGTGTCCGGAATAATCCAAGTACTAACGGTTCATTGCCACAATATATACCTGAAGAATTCATTGTCTGTACACATTCACTAGTACAATGTCTCTAATATTCCATAGACAAGTGTCCACGATTTCTGATTGCACATATGCATTCAGGTTGCATTTCGTATAAATGGTCTACCTAATCTACAAAACTAAACTACATGTTTTATAACATAGAACAAGAGGCCTACAGGCCACAGCTCGCTCACCTGAGTGAAATAGCCACTGCAGATATGCATTTGTTATGCAACATTTTTCAATTCTGTCATTGCAACTAATGAAAGGATCATCATTTAAGCAGTTCTTGGTTTTGAAGAAGAATGTGTTTTTTACACTTTCTTTGTCTTCAAATTATTATTTTTTTTGGTTTAGGGGCAAGCTAATGCATTTTAAATGGAATAAACCTCAAATTACCTCATAATTATGTCCAAAATAGCCCAAAATTGGCTCTAACCTTGGATGTTCACCTGGACAAACGGACAGACATTCAAAATTTCGGACGGTATAACATAATACACTTGCCACTTTTTGTGGCAGGGCATAAAAATGCAATTTAACCATTTTCCCATTATAAGTCAATGGGAGCTTTCTGTTGCCATGGTGACCAAACCAAGTGGCAGGTCCCCACAATTTTAGCTATTTTGAATTGCCCTTACCCAAACAACATTTGAACCAAATTAGAGTCATACTGCTTCAGTGGTTTTGAAGGAGTTGTCATTTAAAAAATTCCTTTTCCGAAATTAAATGTTGCCATGGCAACCAAACAAAATGGCCACTGGTCATCAAACACATAAACTGGGTAGACAATCGTCAGATGATCATAACTGCCAAATATGGTTCACATCACTTCACTGGTTATGGAGAAAATGCAATTTAACCATTTTCCCATTATAAGTCTATGAGAGCTTTCTGTTGCCATCGCAACCAAATCAAGAGCCAGATCATCTTATTTTGGCTATTTTTAAATCTCCCTACCAAAGCAACATTCTTACTAAATTAGGGACAAATCGCATCAATGGCTTTGGAGGAGTTGTCATTTGAAAGTGTTAACGGACGGACGGACAACGGTGATCATTATAGCTCATCTGCAGCATAGCTCAGGTGAGCTAAAAAGTTCCAACTTTCAGTGAATGCTGAGTTAGAGGAGGGTGGGTGGGGAAGACAATATTAGCAAATTTAAATATGGCGGCTATATGCGATGCTGCTTGTTGCGTGGTTGCTCGACGCTGGCTCAATGATGCTAGGCCCACCAAAGCAAGGATCAGTTACACTTTTATTGAGTGGGATAAAGGCACATCTGATTGGCTAGATTTAAACACATGATGAGCAATGGGTGGAGATATGCGCAGGTTCCTGGAAACAGGTTAAATTCATGGAATATTCGATCACATGGTTTCTGAAAAAGGAATAGTAATTAATCTAACCTTATCACGTGTCCTGGGTGTGACCAATAATAAATATAGGTGAAGATAGCGGTGAAAGTGGGTCTCCAGTAGTACTGGAGAACTCCAGGTTATGTAAATATCAATACATGTATACGACATGACCATGTGACAAATGCATGATTGTAGTGAGACCTGGAAGAAATGGGGGTTCAACAGGTCTCCCTGTGGAACCCCTGCAGAGGCTTTTGATTGATTGTGTTTGGGTTTAACGACACGTCAACCCTTGAGGGTCATTTTGTGTCGTCTCCCAGAGAAAGGGAGAAAAGAGATAGAAGAGAGTAGAGGAGACGAAAGAGGGGGACAGGGAAGAAAGAGGAACAGGAATGAAAGTGAAGAAACAGAAGAAATAAAAACATTCCCCCTCTACCCTTACCCACTACAAGGATAGCAGGCCTTGTCCAACTGTAAGCTAATATCAGTTGGACGCCCCAGTGATGTAAGATACACAGCACCTTCGCACCACCCGACCACCCCCCCCCCCTCCCTGCGGAGGCAAGAATGGATTTCCAATCAGAACTATTTTAGCTATTTTTGATGTAACAGTCACCCCAATGCTTCCTACCAAGTCAAATGTAGAAGCAAAAAAATAGATTTTCAAGATGGCTGCCATCTTGGATTTCTGATCGGAACAATTTTAGCTATTTTTGATCTACAAGTTACCCTGATGCTTCCTACCAAGTTTCAAGTCTGTTGGCCTTTCGGTTCAGGAGAAGAAGAGAAAATGACAAGATGGGCTGCACCATCTTGGATTGCGGATTGAAAAGATTTTAGCTATTTTTGCTGTACAAGACACCCCAATGCTTCCTATTAAGTTTCGAGTCAGTTGGCCTTTCTGTTCTGGAGAAGAAGCGAATTAGATTTTCAAGATGGCATCCATGGCAGCCATCTTGGATTTCCAACTGGAACAATTTTAGCTATTTTTGATGTTCAAGTCACCCCCAATGCTTCCTACCAAGTTTCAAGTCAGTTGGCCTTTCGGTTCAGGAGAAGAAGAGAAAAATAGATTTTCAAGATGGCTGCCATCTTGGATTGCGGATTGGAAAGATTTTAGCTATTTTTGCTCTACTAGACACCCCAATGCTTCTATCAAGTTTCGAGTCAGTTGGCCTTTCTGTTCAGGAGAAGAAGCGAATTAAATTTTCAAGATAGCAGCTACAGAAGCCATCTTGGATTTCAGATTGGAACAATTTTAGCTATTTTTGATGTACAAGTCATCCACCTCACCACAGCGGCCATCTTGGATTTCCGATCAGAACCATTTTAGCTATTTTTGATCTATATATCACCCCGATGCTTCCTACCAAGTTTCAAGTCAGTTGGCCTTTCGGTTCAGGAGAAGAAGCGAAAGAATAGATTTTCAAGATGGCGGTCATTTTGGAATATACGATCGGAATGATTTTATCTATTTTTGATCTACAAGTCAGCCTGATGCTTCCTACCAAGTTTTGAGTCAACTGGCCCAGGGGTGTAGAAGAGGTAGGCTTTTAAAGCAAACTGTTGATGCCACACGACCCTATTATTTGACCTAGTGACCTATTTTTTGACCCCACATGACCCAGTTTCGAACTTGACCAACATTTTGTCAAGACATCACTCTGAGAAAGTTTGAAGTTGATTAGGCTGAAAGGTAGCCTGTTGAGTGTTCACAAGCAAGCTTGGCAATCAAGGGGACCCATTTTCAAACTCGTCCGAGATTTTATGCACGCCATTATTATCTGCAAGTTTCATGAAGATCCAGTAAAAAATGAAGCTGCGCTGTTCACAAGGTCAACAATGCCATTTTGATAATCAAAGGGACGTAACTCTGCTATTATTGGTTCGATCTGACCCATTTTCGAACTCATGCAAGATTTTATCCATGTCATTGATATCTGCAAGTTTCATGAAGATCCAACAAAAAATGAAGAAACTACGCTGTTCACAATGTTGATAATGGCCATTTTTTTGACAATCAAGGGGATGTAACTCTGCCATTATTGGTCTGATCTGACCCATTTTCGAACTCGTCCGAGAGCCATGTCATTGTTATCTGCAAGTTTCATGAAGCTCCAACAAACAAGAGGGCTATGATGGCCCTGTAACGCTCAACTGAGTATCATAGCACTTAGAGAACCTGACCTAGAATGATCAAGGAAAACATTCTGACCAAAATTCAAAATTATTATATTAACAAGTAAGACAATGTAGCATGTCTAATGGACTGTGAAATAGAGGTCAAGGTCAAATATGGATGACTGTACTCAAGAGGCCATGTTAAGATGTATGCATGTGCTAAGTATCACTGGCTGTAGGAGCAATAGTTAATGAGAAACTGACCTAAACACAAACACTTCACAACTGACAAATATCACTCTGTAGGACCAATAGTTACTGAGAAACTGACCTACATGGAAAAACTAAAGAAAGTCACTGGACCGTGAAATATACATTATTAGTGACCCATTCAAAACTTCACCTAGAAATCATCAAGACAAACATTTTGGGCAAGATTCATGATGATCACTTCAAAAATGTGACCTCTAGAGTGGTAACAAGGTCTTCCTTTGATTTGGCCCAGTGACCTAGTTTTTGACCCCAAGTGACCCAGTTTCAAACTCAACCCAAAAATCATCAAGACAAACATTTTGAGCAAGATTCATGATGATTGCTTCAAAAATGTGACCGCTAGAGTGTTAACAAGGTTTTCCTTTGATTTTTGCCCGGTGACCTAGTTTTTGACTCCAAGTGACCCAGTTTCGAACTTGACCTAGAAATCATCAAGACAACCATTTTGAGCAAGATTCATGATGACTGATTCAAAAATATGACCGCTATTTCAAACTTGACCTAGAAATCATCAGATTCATGATGATTGCTTCAAAAATGTGACCTCTAAAGTGTTAACAATATTTTCCTTTGATTTGACTTGGTGACCTAGTTTTTGATCCCAAATGACCCAGTTTCAAATTTGACCTAGATTTTATAGGGGCAAACATTCTAAGCAAGTTTCATCAAGACTGGGTAAAAACTGTGACCTCGAAAGTGTTAAACTAATTGTTGACTGCGGACAAAGACCGACAGAGGGTGATCACAATAGTTCACCCTGAGCTTTGCTCAGGTTAGCTAAAAATGAGGAAGCTACACTGTTCAGAAGCATTTTCCCATAGTAAGCCTATGGGACCTATCAGTTGCAATAGCAACCAAAGTACTGAAGCAATTTTCCTAAACTGCATATGCAAGCAATTCCCCACCAAAGACATGCTACAGATAAAATTTGGTTGAGATCTGCTTGCAGGCTGCAAAGATATTCCAGTTCAAAAGTGTGGATGGCGGACAATGACGAACGACGGAGGCTGCCATCCTATAAGCTCCCCCAGAGCCTTCGGCTCAGGTGAGCTAAAAAAAACAATAACATACAGTTTCACACAAAATTTATTTAACATGTCTTAGCACAGGTCTAATGTAATACATGAACATATACCAAAGGATATATTTACATAGCTCCAGATAAGCATGTTTTTTCAAGTGAAAAATCCTCATATTTTTTTCTTATTTTTCCATGAAAAAAGTGGGTACTCCAGGGTCTATGAGGTGCTTATAGTGAATACCCACAACATTTTTTTTGCAGAGAAATAAGAAAAATATTATGTGGGTACCCATTCTCATCTGGAACTATGGATATACAGTCGACTCAAAGTCCAAGAGACTCTCTGAAATACTTCGAGATAATGGTACCTCTCAATATATCCCTACCTCGACATATCAGATTTGGAGAATTGAGGAAAAATAAATCGAACAACACATTTCGCACATGAATTTGACTCCTAAAGTTAGAGATATATTGAAAATATTGTGGAAAAGAGGAGGAGCAATTTCTCCCATTTTCCACAATATTTTGTTTCCTGTTGTTAGATTTCCGTTAAAACAGGGACCAGATTTTTGCTTTGAGATAAGTGGTTATTCGCAATAAAATAACGAGAATCGATTGTACATTTTTTGTGTTTTCAGTTCAGATACCTAGTAATTTTGAACAGTCAAGTTTAACAAATTAACTTCACGTCTGCCTTTTTTTTTTTTTTTTTTTTCTTTTCACAACTTCAGTTGTAGGCTATTTGAAGGATAAAAATTATAAAACAGAAATTGACCACTGACCACTTTTACTTGTATTTATATTGTTTTGACCACTGACCACTTTTACTTGTATTTATATTGTTTATGTGCACATGAAATATTTTAATAAATTATTCACCTCATTCTTCAGAATTTACACAGGGACAGAAAAAATAGTCTTCAAATATCACTTCTATTATATGATCCACGGTATTATTTTCTTTTTCATAAATTATTCAAGAGCGAATTGACTGGTAAGATGTCCTTTTCTTCATTTTTTTAAGAATAAACCTTGCACATACAACCCAGTTTTACAGAAAACTACTACATCACTCCAGATACATGTAAGGCAGGGGTGTGGAATTATCAAATTTTATTACTTATCCACGGACAAGTTAATGGTCGAAATCCATTTGTCCAACCAAGATTTACTTGCCTGAAAATTGGCATTTATTTCTTATTTCTTGAAGAAAACATATGTTGTGGGTACTCATTAGAAGTGCCTCAATGAGGCACTTCTAATGAGTACCCACAACATATGTTTTTTTTAGAGAAATAAGAAAAATATATATCTTATTATCTGGATACTCTTTTTAGCAGGAGCTATGAATTACTCGTCCCAGAACAAGTAAACTGAAATTTCTTACTTGTCCTCAGGGAAATGGGACAAGTTGCACAAGTCGGGCTTGGTATTTGCACAGCTCTGTGTAAGGAGTAGCCAGAAAATAACTTTTCTTTTTTTTTCCACAAAAACATGTTGTGGGATCTCATTAGAAGCACTTCGGCTAGGCACTTCTAATTAGAACCCACAAAATACAGTATAACCTCATGGCTCGAACCCGGATGGCTCGTTTACCATGGATTATTCGAACTCATTTTTAAGTCCCTACGAAAATTCTTCCGATAGCTCAAGAAAACAAATATTTAAGGAAATTTTCTTATTTTATCGTCGAATTGTATGTTGTGTGTACTCATTAGAATCGCCTCATTGGGGCAATTCTAATGAGTACACTCAACATACAATCACTGTAGGAAATCGAAAAGATTTCCCTAAATTATCGCCAGTGATTTTTTTACCTGCGAGTCCTGCTTCATATACTCACAACCTTGTCTCTGGGACTCACAAAATTTATACATGCGAGTCCCTAAACTCACAAAATACATTAGAAAACTGCTCCAAAATATGTAAAGGACTCTTGATTTTATCCTGGGACTCATTAAATATCAATCATGTGAGTCCCTTGGACTCAGTCAAACCAAAAGGTAAATAAATCACTGATCGCCATTTGCTTCCTGAACTGGTGCCATGATTAACCCTCAGTGGCTCGAACTACCGATGTCTCGAACGAATTTCCGTGGTCCCAAAGATGTTCGAGCCATTGAGGTTCGACTGTATGTTTTTGTGAAGAAATAAGAAAAATATTCCTACATTTTGCTTGAAAAAAAGCAGTATCTGGAGCTATGTTACTGGTAATCAAACACCAAATGTACACTGAAGTGTGGCAAGTTCCCCAAAAGATTCATTACCGTCATTCATAAAACCTACAATCTTACAGTCTTTTCTGTTCGAGCACTTTAAATGTATCATCATAATTCTTCGTCATCTGGTGGTATACCTAGTTCTTCATCTGTCCATTTTGCTGGATCCGTAAAACCAAATTCACCCTAGAATAGAAACAAGAGGACCATGATTGTCCTGTATCACTCACCTGAGCAAACAGATTTGCATATTTGCATACTTACTGTTGAAGTTTCAGCCAAGTTCACTGCTCAAACATTTTTGTATACATTTTATAGCCCTGCCCCCCAGCGGCCATGTTTTTTTAATGCATCATGACGGCTTGAACTGAATCTTGTAAGAGGGTCACCAAATGAACATTTCTGCCAAGTTATATTGAAATTGGTCCAGTGGTTTCTGACAAAAAGATTTTTAAGGTGTTTTATATAGCTATATAGGGAAAATAAGCCCCACTGCCTAATGGCCATGCTTTTTGACGAACCACGACAGCTTTAACAAATTTGGTAGAGGGTCACCAAAGGAACATTCCTGCCAAGTTATACTGAAATCGGTTCAGTAGTTTCTGACAAGAAGATTTTTAAAGCTTTCTATTTATATGTACCGGTATACGGAAAATAAGCCCCACCCCCTAGCAGCCATGTTTTTTGACAAATCATGATTGCTTGAACAATCTTTGTAGCGAGTCACCAAAGCAACATTCCTGCCAAGTAATATTGAAATCGGTCAGGTGGTTTCTGACGAAAATTTTAATGTTTTCTATACAGATATATACGGAAAATAAGCCCCGTACCCTGGCGGCCATGTTTTTTGACGTATCATGAGGGCTTGAACATTCTTGGTAGAAGGTCACCAAAACAACATTCCTGCCAAGTTACACTGAACTCGGTCCAATGGTTTCTTACGAGGAGATTTTTAAAGTTTTCTATATACACATAGATATATAGGGAAAATAAGCCCCGCCCCCTAGCGGCCATGTTTTTTTACGAATCATGATGGCTTCAACAACCTTGGTAGAGGATCATCAAAGAAACATTCCTGCCAAGTTATATTGAAATCGGTCCATTGGTTTCTGACAAGAAGATTTTTAAAGTTTTCTATATACATGTAGATATACATGTATACGGAAAATAAGCCCCGCTGCCTGGCGGCTATGTTTTTTGACGAATCACTATTACTTGAACAATCTTGGTAAAGGGCCACCAAGGAAACATTTCTGCCAAGTTATAATGAAATCTGTCCAGTGGTTTCTGACAAGAAGATTTTTAAAGTTTTCTATTTAGATACATGTATACAATGTATAGGGAAAATAAGCCTCGCTCCTGGCAGCCATGTTTTTTGACAAATCATGACGGCTTGAACAATCTTGGTAGAGGGTTACAAAAGAAACATTCCTCCAATGTTATATTGAAATCAGTCCAGTGGTTTCTGACAAGAATATCATTAAAGTTTTCTATATAGATATATAGGGAAAATAAGCCCCTAGCAGCCATATTTTTTGACAAATCATGACGGCTTGAACAATCTTGGTAGAGGGTCACCAAGGAAATATTTCTGCCAAGTTATATTGAAATTGGTCCAGTGGTTTCTGACAAGAAGGTTTTTAAAGTTTTCTATATAGATATTTTGGGAAAATAAGCCCCACTCCTGGCAGTCATGTTTTTTGACGAATCATGACAGCTTGAACAATCTTGGTAGAGGGTTATAAAAGAAACATTCCTGCCATGTTATATTGAAATCGGTCCAGTCGTTTCTGACAAGAAGATTTTTAAAGTTTTCTGTATAGATATACATGTACATGTATAGGGAAAATAAGCCCCGCCCCCTAGTGGCCATGTTTTTTTTGACGAATCCAAATGGCTTGAACAATCTTGGTAGAGGATCATCAAAGAACATTTCTGCAAAAATATGTGAATCTACAAAATAGGGAAAACTGGATTGAAAGAAATAAAACACATTGACATATTTGTTTCAAATCAGATAAAAACATGATTCAGTCTGTGTATTTTTAATGTTGTTGCAGTCAGATGATTATTCTAATTTTACTCTAAATGTCAACAATGAGAAATTGGGAATTTTAAGTAAATTTTGAGAATATTCATTTCCAAACTGGGGCCGTAATTCAGCCCCCAAATTTAGATTGGAAAAACCCTGTAACAGGCTATTTTGAATTCTCCACAAGTAATCGTTGAGGAGATTACAGGTTTGCATTCAGTCCTTCTGGCGAGTGAATAAGTGGAATTTTCCATGATGGCATGTATTAAAATCTATGTCTAAAATATTTACCATATTCAACCTAATTACTGCACTGTGTGCTTAAGTTTTTTCAAAATTACTGAAAAATCTGTAGTAAAATATTTTCCTAATAAGGGCAGACCTTGAAGGAATATTAGCAGAGGACTTCTCGGGGGTGGTGGTGGTGGGGGGTGTGAGGAGGCATATTTAATGATGCTGATGTGATAGGTGTTCTATGTTTCTTACAGAAGCATATATTGTGGGTACTCAATTGAATTAGGACAGGTTTATAAAAGCATATGTTGTGGGTACTCATTTGCATTGCCTCGACTTGCTTTTATAAAAACACCAGATAAAATTATAGTGGTTTTAATCTTAGAACTAGGAATTGCTTGACAGTGTGCTTATAGGAGTATGTGCGGTAATTAGGCCAAATACGTTATCTAGATATAGCACAAGGAACAACTTCATATTACGAGGGTGAGTCAATAAGTAACCAGCCTATCCCATTTTCAATGGACCAAGATGGTCACGATTTTCATGCTTTGTTTCAATATATGTTTTATGCATAGGTACAAAATTGCACCGTATCGAGTCATTCTTTAATAAGATATTGAAGTCAAACATGGCTAGTGATGCAAAGGCATGCTTTTCATCTAAAGTTGAGTACCATGCTGTAATTCTGTACTTGTATTTAAAAGGTAAAACAAGCAAGGAAATACACGGTGAAGTAGCCGATGTTTATGGGTCTTCTGCACCATCTTATGCTCAGGTTAAATTCTGGGTAAGCGAATTCAAACGCGGTAAAACGTCTTTAGAAGATGAAGCCAGGTCAGGACGCCCACTGGATGCCACCGACGAAGAAATGTGTAAGAAAGTTCGGGATCTGGTATACTCTGATAGGTGAATTCAGCTGGAAGAATTAGCGCAGGTATTAGGCATTTCACATGGTAGCGTTTCAACAATCTTACATGATTGTTTAGGTATGCACAAGCTAACAGCCCGTTGGGTCCCCAAATCCCTTAGCGATGAGCAAATGGCAACCAGAGCATCAGTATGCAGTGCCTTGTTGAAGCGTTTTAGGTCAAAAGATGATTTTCTTTTGCATCTGGTGACTGTAGATGAGACTTGGGTTCATTATTATGAGCCAGAGAATAAAGCTCAGAGTCGTCAGTGGGTAGGGCCTGGGTCCCCGAGGCCAAAGAAGTTAAAGACGCAACCATCTGCTGGCAAGGTGATGGCCACTGTATTTTGGGATGCAAATAGCGTTATTATGTTGGGCTTTTTACCCAAGAGAAGTACAATAACTGGAGTGTAGTGGGTACATTGTAGTTCTGGGCTGATGGCATTTGAACACCGTTGGTCTAAGTGCATCACACTAGAGGGCAATTACATCGAAAAAGAAGAGATGGATCTCAACCGGGAATAAGTTAGGCTGGTTACTTATTGACTCACCCTCGTATTATCTGGATTCAGGACTGGAGACCTTGATAAAACTACTCCTCTAGGGCTACACTGTGTGCTCAGGTAGTTCTGTGCAAATATGGTCATAGCTCCAGAAAAGTGGGGGTATAAGGTAAACAGTTTTCTTATTTCTCCATGAAAATGTATGTTGTGGGTACTCATTAGAACTGCCTCAGTAGAAGTGCCTCACTGAGACACTTCTAATGATTCATTGAATACTACACATTTTCTTGGTTACTGTATTTACCATATGTGTTCAGAAAGACAGGCCTGAGCAAACAATGTAGACCAAGATGAATGCGGCATCTCTGGGTCTACACTGTTTGCCACTCATCCAGCAATTTTTTGACACAACATTGTGCAGTAAATTCTTCTTTAATACTCAAATTTTAGAACAAGTATGGTAAGGAGTTGAGGATATATATGATAGATAAGAAAATCACTCAAATTTTAGAACAAGTATGGTAAGGACTTGAGGATATATATGATAGATACGAAAATCATCAATACATGTATTTTTTGGTGGAAAAAAAAATGACTTATTTGGAGCTATGAGTATGGTATTTACCCATAACCCTTGTCCTGCTAAATAAATGAAGATGCCACACCCACTTCTAATTTTCAATCAGATTACTTGATCCAGATTGTTGATATAAATTCACATACTGAATGGCAAACAGTGCAGATCCAGATCAGTTGGCTCTTCAGAAGCCAACTGATCTGGATCTACACTGTTTGCAAAGGCAGGGTATATCCTGGTTCAGCAGGACAGGGGTTAATATTCACTGTAAGGCCTTATCATAATTGTCCTAAAATTTGAATGTCCACTTTACTTCTTGTTGACGTGTTTATGAACGGCTTGATGGGTAGTGAACAGCACAGACCCCAATCAGATGTTCCATTCTGTTGTACCTCAGGATCTAGATTCTAGATGGTTTTGAACACTCAGGCCTGTCTTGTTTGTTTGTGTTGAGGTTTTACGGCCTAGTCAACCCAATGGGGTCATGTCGAGCGCGGTCAGTTTACCTAACCACACATTTACTGGGCAGGCTTAGTCCTCTAAGCGGTAAACCAGTATTGTGCACATTCTTTCGCCAGAAACTGACAACTGCCCTTCTTGAATCAGCGGAAGGGAGAGAATGACCGTAGAAAATATTTCATGATCAATCTCCACGAAAGAATGTTGCCGACCTCGGCGGGGGTTGAACCCGCGACCTCCTGGTCTCCAGTCGGACGGCGCATCCAACTGAGCCACCGAGGCCGGCAATCTCAGGCCTGTCTACATGTACCTGAACACACAGGGTAAAAATTATGATACTTAAGGTTACATTTGTAAATATTGTATTTAGGGTATGGTACATTTGTAAATGTCCTAAAATTTCATACATCAAAGTTTCTGACAAAATGGCATAATATGCAAACAGTTCAAACCTAGATCAGACTGCCTCTTCAGGAGCACTCTGATCAGAGTCTACACTGTTTGCTATTCCATTGAGTATTTTCAGAAACATTTGCATAACAAGCAAAATTTAGGCCAAATACATGTAAGGATGGAATAAAGTGTTTGGAATTTTAAATATGGTAATCTCACCTTTACATGATCAAATTCTGTGTACATTCCCCACCACATCCACGCACCAGTCATAAAACCCAGTCCTTGGGCTAATTTCCAACCTGTTGTATGTCTAGCATATGCAGCTCTTCTGTAGAAAACTCTGAAATAGACAGAACCAAGTTTTGAGACAAGAGGCCCAAGGGCCACAACTCGCTCACCTGAGTGAAACTGCCACTGCAGATATGCAGATGGCATGCAACATTTTCCCAGTACTGTCAAATATTGAAACTTATGACAAGGCAATGGCTTAAACAGTTTTTGAGATATCTTACTTACAAGGTTAAAATGCTGAAATTTTCAAAACACCATCAGTAAAAAAAAGTTCAGATATTTTTCAGAAGTCATTTGGTTCTACTTATCCTGTCCTTTAAAGGTTTTTCTTCTATTTTTAGCTCTGGCAGAGCAGAACCATTTTAGCAATTCTGGCAAAGGGGCATAAGAGGAACACTGATGTGAAATTATTTTGAAATCTTGCCACTGGCCACTGAAATGTTGTTTAAAGGTTTTTCTATTTTTAGCTCAGGTGACCATTTTGTTCAGCAGAGCAGAACTATTTGGGCAATTTTGGTAAAGTGGGATAAGAGGAACATTTCTGTGAAATCATTTTGAAATCAGGCCACTGGCCAAGGAGATGTTTACAGGTTTTTTTTTTCTATTTTTAGCTCTGGTTGCCATTTTCTTCAGCCGAGCAGAACTTTTTTAGCAATTTTGGTAAAGGGCTATGAGGAACACTTCTGTGAAATTACTTTGAAATCAGGACACTGGCTGTGGAGGAGATGTCCTTTAAAGGTTTTTTCTATTTTTAGCTCTAGCCACCATTTTGTTCAGCCAAACGGAGCCATTTTAGTAATTTCGGTTAAAGGCCATTGGTGGAACACTTCTGTGCAAATATTTTGAAATCAGGCCATTGGCCAAGGATGAGATGTCATTTGAAGATTTTCTATTTTTTAGCTCTGGCAGCCATCTTGTTCAATGAACCAGAACCATTGTGACCATCTTGGATTTTCGATCGACACAATTTTAGCTTGTTTCAATCCAGAAGTCATCCTGTTGCTAAAGAGTTAGTTTCCCCTCAAAGCGATCTATGGTCTGAGAAGAGATGTCAAAAATTGATTTTCAAGATGGCGACTGTGGTGTCGTTTGAAATTCTCAACATTCTTCCCATACAAATGTATGGTGCCCATACAAATGCATAGGGAAGCAAACCTGACCTCGCCGTAAAAAGGTCAAATGTCAATGTATGACCATCATTTTAGCAATTTTGGTAGATCTCCCGTCCCTGTTGATTTGTGCAAAGATTCAGCCTGAAGACATCCTCTGTTCTGGAGAAGAAGATTTTTAAAGGTTTTTACCATATATGGCCATGGCGGCTGCCAGCCATCTTGGTCAATGGACCTTGATCATTTTAGCAATCTTTCGTTCCCCCAACTTAAGGAGGCTCCACCTGAAATTTGAGCAACACTGGCCCAGAGGCTTCAAAGGAGGTTGTTTGAAATTCTCAACATTTTTCCCATACAAATGTATGGTGCCCATACAAATGCATAGGGAGGCAAACTTGACCGCGTCGTAAAAAGGTCAAATGTCAATGCAGAATAATTATTTTAGCAACTTTAGTAGATCTCTAATCCCTGATGTATTGTGCAAAGATTCAGCTCCAAAGCATCCTCGGTTCTGGAGAAAAAGATTTTCAAAGGTTTTTACCATATATGGGCATGGTGGCCATCTTGGTCAACAGACCATGACCATTTTAGCAATCTTTCGTTCCCCCAACCTAAGGAGGCTCAATATGATATTTGAGCAAAATTGGCTAAGGGGCTTCAGAGGAGGTCGTTTGAAATTCTCAACATTTTTCCCATACAAATGTATGGTGCCCATACAAATGCATAGGGAAGCAAACTTGACCTCGCCATAAAAAGTTCAAGTAAATATACGACAATTATTTTAGCAACTTTGGTAGACCTCTCGTCCCCGATGATTTGTGCAAAGATTCGGCCCCAAGGAATTCTCGGTTCTGGAGAAGAAGATTTTTAAAGGTTTTTACCATATATGGGCATGGCGGCCATCTTGGTCAACTGACCATGACCATTTTAGCAATCTTTTGTTCCCCAACCTAAGGAGGCTCCATATGAAATTTTAGCAACGTTGGCCAAGAGGCTTCAGAGGAGGTCGTTTGCTCCAAATGTACATGTAGGTTAACCAGAGTTGTGGTTTTTGTGCTATGCACATCTTCTGATGGTGCTTTACGTTCGTGTGAGACTTCATGAAAATATCTCCAACGGTTTTCAATTTAAAGCGGACATAAGTACATAGTGGAAATGGCTATGTTTAATGTTCAAAGGGCAGTAAGTGCAAAAGTAGACAAACCAGAGTTATGGTTCATGTGTTCTGCACATCCTCTCATAGTGCTTTACATTTGTGTGAAGTTTCGTGAAAATATCACAAACTGTATCAGAGTTACAGAGTGGACACTAGTACAAGTGTCCACTCCATAACTCTGAAATGGCTATGTTAAATCTTCAAAGGGCAATGACTCCAAAAGTAGGCCAACCAGAGTTATGGATCATGTGGTGCTTTACATTTGTGTACAGTTTCGTGAAAATATCTCAAATAGTATCAGAGTTATGGAGCAGACAGGAAATTATGAAGTGCTAATGGACGGACGGATGGACCCTCAAAATTTTGGACAGTATAACATAACACCTCGCCACTTTTTTTTGGCAGGGCATCAAACACAATAATATACTGCCTACAAGAAGTTTTCCAGCATTTTTTAGCACGGAATTACATTTTAAAACAATTATGTGTGTGTGAAAATGTGTGCTACATGTAGTTGTAAGGTTGCACAGAAGTGTCCCAAAGGAGGTAAAAAAAAATACTGACATACCTACCTAGTTTTTCAGCATATTACCCAAACCACACATTTTTTTTTTTTTTTTGATACGTCTCTATTATTATTAGTAGTATTTTTTATTAATTTGTTTGCCTGTTTATATCATATACCTGAAACTATTTAAGGAATTTCTAATGGCAATAGAACTTCCAATCCCTTGAACAAAGTATTTCTTCATTTCCCATAAAATGTTATGCTGTGTGATGCATAAAGATGACATAGGAGGAGTTGCGCTCACAAGGTACCTACTACAATATACACTTTCATAGTATTGAAAAAGTCTATGTTAAAAGTGTGAAAAATCTGAAGAAAAAAAATTCAAGATCTGTAAAAAGCACATGCATATCTTCAGACCATGATTAAGATACCTGTGAAGTTTCAGAAGGATCGGTAAAAAACTGTAGGAGGAGTTGCGCTCACAAGATTCCCACTACAAATACAAACTCTGAACCAAGCAAAACCAGAATTCCATGGAAGGTGGCATCGCACCGGCTGGGGCAAAAGTCACAGAAGCCCAATCAGAACATGATTATTAAATAAGTTTATTTCATTCTTAGCAGTGCTAGGTTGGAAAAGTTACAAAAATTAAGACAAGGATTATATGAAAAGCAGATGCACATCCTCAGACTATGGAGAAAACAGTTTTCAAAAGATTGGTATAAAATTGTATGAGGAGTTGTGCTCACGAGGTACCCACTGTCTATATACTCACTGAGGGTGAAAAATGTGGTAAAATCTGAGGTTAAGAAAATGACAAAGTTAAAGTGGAAAAAGTGATAAAAATAAAATCATACCCAATCCATGTGCACTTCTGCAGACCCGGGAGAAAACATGTGCAAAGTTTCAAAAAGACCAGTTTAAAATTGTTTTGAGAAATTGCAATGACATGGTACCCACTGTCTACACATCTGAGGTTAGTAAATGACAAAGTTCAAAAAGAATAAAAAAGTGACAAAAAATACGGCAAAGATTATATGAAAAGCATGTGCACATCTTCAGACTATGGAGAAAACATGTGCAAAGTTCCAGAAACATTATTATAAAATTGTATGAGGATTTAGCTCACGAGGTATCCACTGTCTATATATTGAGGGTGAAAAATGACTAAGTTCAGAATGTGGAGTTTCAGAAGGATCGGTAAAAGAAGGATCTCTTCAATTAATCTAACAATTACATCCAAATCATATGCACATCCTCATACCATGAAGAAAACACATGCAAAGTTTCATAAGGCAAAAAAAATAAAAAAAAATATGTGTGTTTCAGGTTACATGGAATTTTAAAATAGGGAGGGAAGGTCGGAAAATATTTTTATTTTGTTAAAAGTTTTTATATGGGGTTAATAGGGAAACAATATGGCCGAACGGGAAAATCCCTACAAAATCCTTAAAAAACACAGCTGGGTAACCTGAAACACACACTTTTTTATTTTAGGCCTTATAATCGGTACAAAACTGTAAGAGGAGTTGCACAAGAGGTACCTGTTGTTTATATATTGAGAGTGAAAAATGACTAAGTTCACAATCTGCAAAAAGTGACAAAAAATTTTCTAACAATTTTAACCAAACCACATGCACATCCTCATACCATGAAAAAAACACATGCAAAGTTTCCAAACACTCAGTATAAAACTTTAACTGTAAGAGGAGTTGCGCCCACAAGAGGTACCCACTGTCTATATATTGAGGTGAAAAATGACTAAGTTCACAATGTGGAAAAAGTGACAAAAAAAGTAATCTGACAATTATATCCAAACGACATGCACATCTTCATACCATGATGAAAACATGTGCAAAGTTTCAAAATGCTTGGTACAAAACTGTAGGAGGAGTTGAGCTCACAAGACTAAATGTTGATGGAAAGACGAACGGACGGAAACTTGCACGCCTGTCGCCCATGCTAGAGCAGGTGCGACAAAAAGTAGTAAAAAAGTAAAAAAGATGAAAAAAAAACAACAAAAAAACTTAAGATTCTGTAAAAAACACAATGATTAAAACACCTGTGAAGTTTCAAAAGGATCAGTCCGAAACTGTAGGAGGAGTTGCGATCACAAGGTACATACTACAAACTCGGAACCATGCATCACCGAAAGCCAAATACCATGTCCCCTCGCTTTTCTTCAAAAAGGCGGGGAACAAAAAGCAAAATTTAGGCCAAAAAAGTATGGCATAACGTGTTCTAAATTTAGGACATTTATTGTACTCTTTTTCATTGTATGATAATCCTTGCTCCTTCTTAGCTATAGCTCTAGATATTAACCCATTGTATACTGAATAGACTCTCCCACACTTTATATTGGAAGAGCCCAATTTCAATTTTAGGTACGTCCGGCTATGCGATTTACATATTCTACAGAAAAATGGCTAAACTATTTGCAAACATTAAAGACCCTGATCAGATGCCACGTTCCGCAGCATCTGATCTGGGTCTGCACTGTTTGCCAATTACCCTTTTACAGGTCTCCCGATTACAATGGGTTAAAGGCACTTTTTTCAACCATAAGGTATTGATATTTTCATATTTCTTCATGAAAACATACATCATAGGTACTCATCATAGGTACTCAATAGAAGCAACTCACCGTGTCCTTTATAATTTCTGAGGGGAACACAAGCCTGGGGTTCCATCTCAAGAACGGCACCATCCTTTGAACCAAATTTGACATTATTACAGATAAAACATGAAAACTTGCCAGTTCAGAATCTAATTTACACATCAATTGAAATTCATTGACAAGCATGCAACGATTTTGGCACAGATCTTAAAGTTTTAACTTTTCATGTTTGTCGAAAAAAATGTTCTGATAATAAATTTATTATGTTTTGGTTTAATTTGTTATTGAATTCACCTTACACAGACCTTTAGAACAGCAGGTTCAAAAGTTGGTAACTTGAAGTGAATGGGAATCCTACATATACTTTAACACTGTTAAAATGAAGTTTTTTAAAAGTAAAACATATTTTAACGAGTAATACTTAACCTATAGATAATGTGCTATTCTCTTCTGTTTTCACACCTTCCACAGAAAAAACGACCTTTCAGTCGTTAATTAAAGTCTTAAACCAGAAGGTCCCTTAGACAGTTACCTGTGTGACGTAACTCTTCCCGCTCAATTGATCACGTGTCAGTTTCTTTTATGTGTAAAACAATAGACACAATTAGGAGAGATAAGCGAGGGTGGGCGGAGGGAGATAATTGATTATCTATTGGTTTAAGTATTACTCGTTAAAATATGTTTTACTTTTAAAAAACTTCATTTTAACTTCATAATACATTAACCTATAGATAATGTGCTAGAATTTGCAGAATAGGAGGGAGGTACTCTCCTAATTCTAACACCAATAATATCTCATCACTTCTGGTTAAAGACTCAGGAAACTCTAAGGAATCGGATACATTCTAATTCTATATTTAATAGAAAGAATGATCTAGATTCCCAAAATAGCATATCTTTAAGGTGTTATGATCTAACAACCTTATATATAATAGTAGACTCTAGAGGAAGCCAGTTCTTAAGTCTCAGAGACCTAACATTGGCCCCCCCCCCTCCCCTTTTTTTCTTTTTGGGAAACAACAACAATTACATGTGTAGCTTCAAAAAGAAAAAGGAGTCATTGAGACATAACATAAATATTCCATCGCAAAGTAAGCTAGGAATATAGACATAATATTTTCAAAACAAAATTTGTAAAACAAAAAGCCAAGACCATACACTGTAAGTAGTCTATCTAGGGTCTTGAATAAATAAGGAAAAGTCTACTCGGTGGAGTTTCCTATAGATAACTGACATATGTAGATATTTTGGATAAAATTCTAGATATGTGAAGCTATCTAATTTAATAGTCTAAGCTATTAGAATTATAAACTAATTAAATTCTGTTAATTGGAGCGACAGGACAGTTTCCGATGAACAGACATAGACTTAAAATAACCATAATGTTGTATAATTATTCCCCTTTGATCAAATTAAAGAAGGGGAGATAATAAAAGTAGATGGAGTTAACTTAACTATAGCTCAGTTATCCATCAGAAGAAAAAGGTATAGACAAACATAATGGTTAAAACTATTGCTAGACTAATTGTATTACGAATTTTTAGTCAAGCAATAAAATAATACAGAGTTTGCATAAAACTGCTGGAAAGAAAAAACAACCTAAACCATTGATAATTAGTTTTGTCATAGACATATAAAAGCGTTTGATGTCCTGACAAAATAATAAAGAAGAAACTGTCAACATCATAACTTAGAGTTTGACAGACAATAAGAGAGATAAGAATAAGGTTGATCGCAGCTAACTGTAAGACGGTCATAGTTTGGCTAAATATTACCGTATTGATAAGATTAAGCAATAATAAATAAGCTGGATAGAATCTTTCTATACCAGAAGATTGCCATGAAAAGTACTCCTGAGTAAATAATCATGGAAATCAAGAAATGTTAAAAAATCCACTTTGTAATGACGAATCAAAATGTTCATAAAAAGAGAAGGACTCAGAGAAAAAGTAATAGTGTAATAATCTCTGAAGAAAGATTATACAATAGCACTGATTAATAATTTATAAGTTAAGAGATAGTATTACTATTCTATACGCATATTTAAGAATAGTAAGAAATATATGAATACTAAATTAAAATTATACTACGGAACAAATTCCTGCTATAAATAAAAGGTTAAGCGTAACTATTTATTAAGCAAGGAATTATTAAACATATAACTCGCTATAAAATTACTGCCCAGAATTTTATAGATAAATATTCAATCAAATTTTTAGAATTGAATATTAATAGAATAAAAAGAATAAAATCTATGTCTGCATAATTGGTAATTCCTGAAATATCAAATTACGTACTCACAAATGAATTCAGGAAGAAAATATATATACATATATACATATATATACATATATATATATCCTCTCGAGATCTATGCGTAAACCATAGAGAGTAATAAAATAATATTATTACCACGATCCCTGACGGAAGGGTAAAAACATGTATAAATATGAAAGAGATAATAATTAATTTAACGTCATATAGGTTTAAGATAAA
Source organism: Anodontia alba (assembly GCA_964016985.1). Classification (NCBI taxonomy): domain Eukaryota; kingdom Metazoa; phylum Mollusca; class Bivalvia; order Lucinida; family Lucinidae; genus Anodontia; species Anodontia alba. The sequence goes on along the minus strand of OZ024824.1, from coordinate 41,066,981 downwards.
ATTTGTTTAATCTTTAACCAATATGCAGCAACAGTGACTCAATATTCTGTATTGGTACGTAGAAAAAGAGTACTTAGTCATTAGAATTTTGTATGATTGAAATTGAGATAATGGGATCTAAATGGATGTATCTCCATGAACTGAATCGAAGGATAATATCCATTCTAAAAACTAGGGCTTGTTTTAGGCTTAGTTTAACAAGCGTAGAATTGAATTATTTCCAAGTATTCATGAAGTCTTTATGCTCTGAATACTGAGAAAACTGTTAAAATATTGTTTAGGAAATAAAAAAGTGACTGGTCCACAATGTTAGCTAGATTTAAACCTGGAACGTAGCAGGAAGGTCAATCTAACTTAAAAGTAAGTTGAGAAAGATAAATGATGAAGATAGATATATAAATATCAGTATAATATTTTATCTCCAACTATTATCAAATAATCTGAATGTTTAAGAGCATAAATGCTACTCAAAAGTTTATTTACCGAATGTATAATTGGAGAAAACTTTCAGTATGTTCAAAAATGTATCACAAAAGTAAGATCTGACTAGGAACGTACATGTAGGTGCAGCACTTACTACGTTGTGAAGTTCATATAAACATATTCTATATTATAAATTGAAGCAGTGCATTTCAAAATCATCGAAACGTCTTGAAATGACTTATTGTGTGGAAAAATAAATAAATATCCAGTTTCGGAAAAGATATTTATCTATATATATAGACCATTTTTGATGCGGACCGGAAATCAAGATATTAATCTTTGCATTATTCGCAAACTGAACTTGAACTCTTAGCGAGAATTACTATGATCCCTTTAACGAATGTAAACATAAAGAAGGGGTAAAGAGATAATTAAGTGTATCTTAATTCTTTACCGGCTCGTAATTAAGGATGTTTTCCCTTTTGTCTAAGCCTAGACCGTAAATTGATTAATATGAATATAATAATATCTGCTATTATGAGGTAAACTCTCGTTAATTAACCACTAAGCATATATTAAAAATATATATATCAACATAATCTAGAGCTTTGGTAAGTTTAGAGGAAGGAAATGATTGACTTTGGCAGTTTCTGAATAGTTACAAAGTCAAAAAAAAAAATCAAAAGGAAAGTATTGTATATAATATCTAATTTAGGCAATAATAATCTGTCACGTACTGAATAATTAATGCCTTTACTAAATATGTATCCATTGTCAATACCAAAGTGCGAGAAAATTTTGATTGACATGGACTTAAGTTATAAATAAAATATTAGAGGTATAGAGCTAATCGAAGCAAAACTATTCCTCAATAAGATAAAGTAGACCTATAATATACGAGGATTAATTGGGTCTAGTAATTATAAGTTTTAAACCTTCCAAAATAATTTCTAATTATAATCATAATAAAATTATTATTCCAAGATGAAGAATCTTCGACGTAATAGATTCTTACTGAGGCAAAAAATCTGGTGTATTGCTATCGTAGTCTTAAGTGATCCAGAAGAAAAAATAAAACAGGCAAAGTAAAGAACGTATCGAATTATATCTATGCCTAAATATAAGATTTTCTTCTTATTTATTATTTTATAGCAGAGTTTAGACAGAGCACGACTGACCTAGACTCTTATATAATCAATCAAAAGATAGTATAAAATAGAATAATAGCTTAACGGATCAACTATTTTCCATGTAGAAAAGGCAAAAGGGAAATATGTACCTCAACTAGAATTTTAAATCGTACATGTTGTAATCTTGAGAGGTAATGAATAAATAAATAAACTGTTAATTTATTTATCTGATTGGTGTAAATTTCCGATACCTTATGAATGAAAAATTAATAGAAAGTAGAAAAGATCGATTGCTACTTTCTTGTTAATTTACTCCTTAGATTACATGCTGATTACATATCGCAGCATGTAGAAGAAAAACAGGGGAGGAAAGAAGAAAATTTTTTTAAATTTCGTGTATATTTTTCTTCTTATAAATAACGATAGTTTTATAGTTCACCTTTGCCTTAGAGCCGAATAAGGTGAATATGTAAGAAGTTAATCTCTTTGTAGCGAATAAAAGAGATATAATTATAGGTGGAAGTATCTTCTACACTTAGTGAATGAATTGCGAATTTGATCGTAACCGATAATTCTTAATTCATTTTCAATAATAAATATATATATAGAATTTAAGTCAAGTTCAAAAGTGACTGGACAGAATTCAACAATATAAGTGGCTACTAGGTATTAGAACCCATCGCTGTCATTCAATAACCTATAACCCAAGACTATACATGTCTATAGTGGTTAATAAATAAAAATATGTTGAGCGAGTACTAGTGACTACTACTCGGTCACTAGTAATTGGACACAATGACGTGACACTAGTCTACGAAACTACTGCCCGGTGGAATTTCGTTAGAATGACCTGGCACTACTCTACGAAGTGCCTCCCGATGAAATTTTCGTTAGAGCGGGAAGTTAACCACTTTCTAGCGAATGAAAGAGATAAAACATAATTTGAATGAGCTGGCACTAATCTACGAACTGCTGCCCGGTAAAAATTTTGTTATAGTCGGAAGTTTAACTCTTTCTAGCGATGAAAGAGATAAAACATAAGTTAATTTAAAATATTAATGGAATTACACTCCTATAATAAGTCAATGGAATATTAAAGATTCTAGTCTGATTCAGGAAAGACTGTACAGAATTTTATGTATAAAACGTTACTATGTATTTCACATAATAACCTATATCCATTGACTTAAACGTGAATGGAGCTCTATGAACGATAATAGATTGTTCGGGAATTAGTGATCACTATTTTGACACTTGTTACCCGACATAATGACCGGACACTAGTATTTGTAACTGTTGCCCGGTAAAGTTACAAGTAATTTGACAAATTGATCGGATAGTAGTATTCGTAACACTAGTCCGATGAAAAAAGGAGATTATATATGAAAACTGACCGGGCACAAGTATTCGAAACTTTTTCCCAGTGATAATTAATTATTAGGCAAAACTGACCAGACACTTTCTGTAAAAGTTTGCCTGGTGAAAAATCAGAAATAATATAATAATATGACCGGGTATAAGTATCAGAAATATTACTGATACTTTGCCCGGTGAAAAATTTTAATAATTAGACATAACGACCGGAAGTTAGTATACGTGACTATTTTGTCCGGTGAAATATGTCCAAAAACTAAGTCTTTCCAGAAAATAATTAAATTATTGACTGGAGACTAGTTGACTGGTGCCTGGTTGACCCGTGACTGGTTGACTGGTGACTGGTGAAGCTGATTGACTGGTGCCTGGTTGACTGGTGACTGGATGACCGGTGACTGGTGGACTTAGACTTTATCGGATACTAAGTACCCAAAGATGCCACCTTAATGGGTCTTACCCCGGCAGTATAGCCATATGGGGTGGGGCTCCCATTAGTAAAGAATTGTCTTATAACCCATCAAGGGTTGACAAGTTCTTTACAATCAGCTTCTCCACCATGAGAATCTTTAGCCAACTGAAGATCTCTGCAAATAAAAGTCCAGGAAAAACATATCGTAAATGCTGAATAACCTGGAACTAAAAGAACAAAAATATTCTGCATATATAAACACGACTATCGAACCAATCGCGCACGAGCGTTGTGCCGAATAGCGAGAGTCACGAAAACACGTCGAAAAAAGACAAGTAAAAAAAAACGTGAAATCGAAAAATGAAAAATTTAAATAATAACATAGAAAGTGAAAGGAGTGATAAATAAACAAAAGAAACACAAGGATACAGAAATTTATCCGTGAGGAAAGAAAAAATCCAAATTTCTATCACAGGTAAATAATCCTTGTTGAATTTCTTTGTCCACAGAAAAGAAACTGACATGTGATCAATTGAGCGGGAAGAGTTACGTCACACAGGTAACTGCCTAAGGGACCCTCTGGTTTAAGACTTTAATTAACGACTGAAAGGTCGTTTTTTCTGTGGAAGGTGTGAAAACAGAAGAGAATAGCACATTATCTATAGGTTAATGTATTATGAAGTTAAAATGATCGATCTCTATGGTGTTACATGTACATAAGAAAATCCAGGTCAATGACCTTGGGAATGTTGCTTATACAAATTAGGTTGAAATATTTCTTATGCTCTTTTAATAAATATTATTTGAATATTGTTCAGTCTGGTTTGAGAGATGGTACATGTACTGTCTGTCGCACTGGAGTGGGCAACAACAGCATTTTTTGCAACGGCTGCAAGAACTGGGTGCACAAGAAATGCAGTGGGCTCAAGCGCTTGACAAAGGACAGATGTACACGGTGCCAGGGAATTACAGGCCCCTTGGACGGCAGACCACAGAGGGAAATCCAAGGCGGATCTGACAAGCTGTAGGTGGTAGCTTCCTTTTGCTACCTAGGAGACATGCTCTCAGCAGCTGGTGGCTGTGAACTTTCAACCACAACCTGTGAAAATCACCTAGAGGAAGTTCAAGGAGCTTCTACCAGTTCTCTCTTCCCACCACCTCTCTTTCAAGACACTTGGCTGACAGCTCGTGTGCTGAGCGCAATGCTCTACGCCAGTGAGACTTGGCCACCGACAAAGCCAAACCTCCAACGTCTGTAGCTGAATGGCAGGGCAATGAACAGACAGATCTGCAATGTCAAGCTGCAAGACATTGTCACCATCAGGTCTAATGAGCTACTTGCGCAACTTGGCATTGAGGACCTTCTTGCTCCAACCATCATCCACCACAAAAGTTAGTTTTTACAAAATACAGATTTTGTAAAATGTTCACCAGCATTATCATCACCACCATCAGATTTTTAATGAATGTGCAGGTACATGGGCAACATCCACATCAGTGGGCCCCCTTCCAGGTAGCTGGCCTGCTGAGTGCATGGCAGATCTCACACCTGATCTCCAGGTGTGTCTATCATGAGGGTCGATAGCTGAGAGCTTCCACTCTCTGTGATCCCTCTCTGTCAGCTGCTTCCATGGCATCTTGGGCCTCCCAGGCCCATGCTTTCTATCATCTTGTATACATGTCATAGGCGGTCTTGACTGCACACTTGGAGCGTTCCACGGCCATACCAGTGTATCCTTTTCTCCTTCAGGATGAGGTCCAACTTTGTATAACAGATATCACTTTTCTAAATGCATTACACCAGGTGCCTGTGTTCACTTTAAACCACTTTAATGTTATACATGGCTAGTGACAATGCCATTACAATGTTATGCCACTTGACCAATAATTCTGGCTGGCAAAACCATGTATTTCCCGTTCCATCAAAACCAGCCGATCATTTCTAAATTTTACATTACAAAAACACGCTATACTAGTATACAAACATATAGAAAATTTCATCTCCAAAAACTGAAAATTTTCAGATGAAAACTCTGATATTTTTCCTATTTCTTCTCAAAACATAGATTGTGGGTACTTGTTAGAACTGCCTCGATGAGGCGGTTCTAATGAGTACCCACAATCTATGTTTTGAGCAGAAATAAGAAAAATAATATATACCCCTGTAAACCCCAGTTTTACTATATAAAAGTGGGGTTTGAGGGGTCAAAATTATATAGGGGTGTTTTCGTGATGCCTGAACAAATAATTCCTTTTGTTAATATTCACTCTTAAATTTTATTCTGTTTTTAAAAATACAGCTTAAAGAAGCAATCTGATGGCTTTTTTAAAAATAAAAACAACTGTTTCAATATTTTTCCAATATCAACAGGCACGCATGCAAACATAAAAGTGGCTTTATGGTAAAACGATTAATGCCTGGATTTAGCTACTTGATATACAAAATGTGTTAATATTTATGGTTATGGCGTTTGTTCAATCAGTCAATGAGAATCTCTTCTCAAAATAAATTTTGACGAAAGAATGCTGCTTTTTCTGAAAAAAAAAAAATAATAAGGTTAATAATAATAAAAAATAAACGCCATTTCACTGTCCGACAAATGTAAACAATTTAAGTCTTCCAGCCATACCAGAACGAGGCTAGAACCTACTCTCCGTTGAATGCCTAGGTTCCGATCGAATGATTTTATTGCACTGCTTTTCTAATTCAGTTGTTTGACAACTAGTACCATCCGAATTGAATACACGGTCATTTTGGAGGACAACATTTCATAAACAACTGCCATAAATTCTTACATATAGAATCTACTAAGATAATTAGGAAGACAAATACTTACAATCCACCATGTCTAACTTGGTTAATGTGAATAGGTTTCGTTTTCAGAACTCTTGTACTCAGCGTTGCCAATCTTGCTACGGACGACATTGTCCTTGACCCCAATGTCGTCCCTTTAGGAGGTAGTCGCATTCGACGGGACCGCGCAGAAAAAAACGGGACCAAAAACGGAACCAAAGTTCGATCGCCCAGGAAAAGCTTTTATACTTCATGGAATTAAATATGTTTTGGCAGACATATATTAGTTATAGAGGTTTCTTCAAAATGCATACCTAGATTTTCATGTATATCATATGTTAAAAGTGAGTGGGGGTTTCGATTGTACATGAGTCCCTATAAGAGTAATTCTAGAGGTGTTATGGTTTTAATAAATAATACCTTTGAGCATGAAATAGGAAGAATAAAAAAGGATCCTAATGGTAATTTTATTATCATAGAGTTGACAATTTTGGGTAAAAAAATTACATTAGTAAATTTGTATGGTCCCAATGATGACAAACCTCAGTTTTATAATACTATACAACAGTATATTTCTGAATTTGGTAATGAACATGTTGTATGGTGTGGAGATTGGAACCTGGTCCTTAATAGTGATCTCGACACAGTAAACTATAAAAATATAAATAATCCAAGAGCCAGGAATACTGTTATAAATATTATAGATGAAAACGGATATGTTGATGTCTGGAGGGTTTTAAATGATACAAAAAAGAAATTTACATGGAGAAGACTAATTCCAGATAGAAAACAAGCACGGTTAGATTTTTTTATTGTAAGTGAAGATATGTTCACATTAGTTCATGACAGTGATATAATGCCTGGTTATCGAACTGACCATTCTGGTATTATTTTGAAAATCAAATTACAGGAAAATGAACGTGGAAGAGGATACTGGAAATTTAATAATTCACTATTAAAAGACACAAATTATGTAACAACAGTTAAAACTGTAATTGACGATACAATAAATTTATATAAAATTAATAATAATAATAATGTTAATACTGTTCCCGATGATAATATCCAATTCACAATAAATGATCAATTATTTTTAGAGACATTACTTATTATGGTTAGGGGGGAAACCATTAAATATAGTTCTATAAAGAAAAAGGAAAATATGCAAGAAGAAATTAAATTAGAAAAAGAAATTTTGGAAATAGAGGAAAACATTAATAATAATACCTTAAATATTCACATAAATGATTTGAATAGTTTAGAAGAAAAAAGAAATAGATTATATGAGATAAGAAATAAAAAAATGGAGGGAGTTTTATTACGATCGAGGTGTAGATATGAAGATCTCGGGGAAAAGCCAACCAAATATTTTTTAAATTTAGAAAGTAGGAATTTTACCAGTAAGGTTATATCTAAGTTAACAAATGAACAGGGGGAGGATTTTACAGATACTCCAGACATATTAAATTATCAGAAAAGTTATTATAGTACTTTATATTCAGAGACTATAAACATTGATGATACACCTATCTCTGAAGAAATTGGGAGGAATCCAAGAAAATTATCAGACAATGAATCTATAAAACTAGAGGGTGAAATTACATATGCAGAACTACTTACTGCTTTGAAAAAGATGAAAAACTGTAAAAGTCCAGGAAATGATGGTTTTACTTCGGAATTCTTCAAATTTTTCTGGTCAGATGTAGGTGTTTTTATATTGAGATCTTTAAATTATGCTTATAGAACAGACTCGTTATCAGTTACACAAAAACAGGGTATTATAACCTGCATACCTAAACCAAATAAGTCAAGGCATTTTTTAAAGAACTGGAGACCAATTTCTCTCCTAAATGTCATTTATAAATTAGCCTCCTCAGTAATTGCAAATCGGATTAAATCAGTTTTAGATAGTATAATTCACGAAGATCAGAAAGGCTTTATTGCTGGTAGATTTATTGGTGAAAATGTCCGATTAATATATGATGTTTTATTTGAAACAAAACAACAAAATATACCAGGTTTATTACTTTCTATAGATTTTCAACAAGCATTCGACTCTGTTTCATGGAAATTTATTTCGAAGACTTTAGATTATTTTAATTTTGGTCCCTCTATCAAGAAATGGATTAAACTTTTTCAAAATGGAGCAGAATCATGTATTCTGCAAAATGGTTTCTTGTCAGAGTTTTTCTATTTACAAAGAGGGTGTAGACAAGGAGACCCTATCTCCCCCTACTTATTTATTCTCTGTGCAGAGGTGTTGAGCCTAATGATGAGAAAAGAAATTGCAATTAAAGGAATTGATATAAATGATAAAACCTTTTTACTTAGTCAATATGCAGATGATACTCAGATATTTTTAAATGGGTCCGAAACTTCACTATTAGCAACTTTAGGTATTTTAAAAAAATTCCACTTAATGTCAGGGCTGAAAATAAATGAGGATAAAACAAAGGCTCTCTGGATAGGTTCAATGTCAGGATCAGATTTGAGGTTATGTCATAACTATAATCTTGATTGGGAGCAGGGTCCAATTAAAATACTAGGTGTTATATTTACCCCTGAAGTTTTTAATATATGGGATTTTAACTCCTTAGAAACAGTACGAAAAATGGAGAAAATACTACAATCGTGGTCAAAAAGAAAGCTGACTCTCCCAGGCAAGATCACAATCATAAAATCTTTAGCATTTTCAAAATTTATTCATCTATTTACAGCTCTTCCAAACCCCCCGGAACAGTTTGTCAAACAGTTAGAGAAATTATTTTATAAGTTTTTATGGAACTCAGGGCCCGATAGGATAAGTCGTAATGTTATTATACAAGATGTTAAGGAGGGTGGACTAAGGATGATAAAAATAAACAAATTTATCGAATCACTAAAAGTAACATGGTTGCGTAGAATTTTAATTAGTACAAACGAATGTTCTTGGAACAGACTTTCCCGTGTTGACTTTAGAAAACTTGTTATTTTTGGAGATGGTTATGCCAAATTTTGTGCTTCAAATCTAAGTAATCCTTTTTGGATTGATGTTTTAAATAGTTGGAAAGCTTTTTTAAAATGCAATCCAGCAAGTCAAACTGAAGATGTTTTAAACTCACCAATATGGTTTAATTCAGAAATGCAACATGGTGGAAAATTCTTCATTAAAAATTGGTATGAGAAAGGAATAAGGAATATAGTTGATCTTGTTAATGAGAATGGGGTGTTTTATGATTTTAATCAGTTCAAAACTTTGTTTAATGTTCGAGGCACAATTTTAGATTTTCAAGGAGTAATAAATAGAATACCACAGGTCTGGAAGAATTTATTAAACAATAATATTCAAACCTGTATTGATATGAAATATAATGTAATATGTTCAAAACATGTTAAACTTATTCTTAAAGATAAAAAAGGTTGTAAGAAAATTTATGAAAGTTTTATAAAAAGCGAAAATGATTTACCAAATAGATGGCAACGAGATCTAGGGGATATTTCAAAGGAGGAAAAATGTCAATATAATACAGCCCTTAATGATATCAAAGAGGTTAAATTGAAAGATTTCCAGTACAAAATTAATAATAGAATTTTGACAACCAATTCATTTTTATACAAAATCAATAAAATAGACAGCAATAGATGTTCCTTCTGTGAACAGGCAATAGAATCAATTAAACATTTATTTGTAGACTGTCCTAAAGTAAAAGCGTTTTGGAACACATTGAAAAACTGGCTACAGCTTAATGGGAACATAAATTTAAGTATCACTGATAAAAATATCATATTTGCTTGGCCACATGAATCATCCTTAATTAGTTATCTCATAATTATAGCTAAGTATTATATTTATAAAACAAAGTTTTTATCCAAACATTTGAGTATACAAGGATTTCAATCATTGTTGAAAAGAAAATTTAAAAATGAACAGTATATTGCAAGAATAAATAATAAGTATGATAAATTTCTGGGAAAATGGTCTTCCTTGGTCCGTCCGCTTAACACAATGTGAGAAAGGAGTTCCGTTTTTTTTTTTTTTTTTTTTTTTTTTTTGTTGTTTTTTTTTATATAATTAAAACAGTTCTGACACTCTAAAGTATACAAAGTCTTAGATACCTTTAATTTATATTCATATGTAAAAGATAAAAAAAATTATAACCCACCCAGGACTACACACCTGCGAACTATGAAAGAAAATCTCAGTACTAAATATAGCATGTGACATTAATATCTTCTTGGATAGATATACTCGTAATATATAATTGCAAAAAAGTTGTCATACAATTATAAGAAACTACTATTTTTTTGTTATATGATAATGTCTAAATGTACTTTGTAAAGACAAAAATTGTCACATATATGTTTGTGTATGTCTATATATGTTTGTGTATATCTTTAAAAGAATAAATATGGAAAAAAAAAAAAAAAAAAAAAAAAAAAAAAAAAAAGATTTTCATGTATATCCCGGTTTAAAGGAAATATTGCCAATTGTATAGACCCATGTCGGCCGGAGAAAAGACGGAACCAAATTTTCGTGCAAATGACCGTGTCCTAAATTTCTGCAAGTATCGCCAAAATGTTGAATGAAAAGTAATTTTTATGGTATATGCTAACCAAATTCATTCTAGGGAATTCTCAAACCGAAAAAAAAAATATGATTGATAATTTGTGCATCGGTTTTCGAAATAATTTGCCCGTGACCAAGCCAGGACCAAAATAATTTGCCGCACACTATTAAAATAATGGTATATTCACATAATGGTTTACAGGTTACTTGACCACAATTTAAGAAGACTGAAAAAGAACAACTAAAAGTATCCAGTTATCTTCAATCATGAAAAGTATCCCAAGAGCGGATCAAAAGTTTGGATATTTTTCCCGCTAATGTACGTATGGACGTTGGCGGCAAAATATTCATTTTAAGATAATTTACCTAGCAGACACACACCATTGAAACAACGTCGATTCAACGTTGATTCGGCGTTGTTTCAACGTTGTGCCCTCTGGGGAGAGCCTCGGAAAAAATATATCAAAATAAAACGAAGTTATACTGATGAAATTTATATATTTTTTTTTTATTGACAATCTTTATTGCTCTTGAGATATTTTTCAGTCTGATTGAAGATAATTGGATGCTTTTAATTTTCTCAGTTTCTTTAAATTGTGGTCAAGTAACTAGTTAACCATTTTGATTGAAATATCGGACAAATGGCCAAAGATTATGTGCATACATGTCATAAGCTGTGGACTAAAATCTGTGAGATGAGGCAAAATTTTAAGGGAGATTTAACAAAATTCTGTGAGATTTTCTTAAACATCACTTTAAAGCTCCCCCAATATAGTCTAAGTCGTTTTTCATGTAAGAAGCTTGTGAAAACCACAACAGTGTATGATTTATGTTTATTTCTTCATAAAATCTGTTGTAAAATGGTCTGAAAACGTGAGATTTGAAATTTTTATGGGAATTGATTTCCAGATTGGACAAATTCTGTGAGATTTTATCTCACAGGGTGAGATATGGCATGTATGTATGTGAATATATATACCATTATTTTAACAGCATGTGGAAAATTATTTTGGTCCCGGGCACATTGTTTCTAAAACTGATGCACAAACTATCAAACTTTTTCGGTTTGAGAATTTCCTAAAATGATTTTGGTTAGCATAGACTACTTATCACTTACTATTTTGGCGATGCTTGCAGAAATTTAGGACACGATCATTTGCTCGAAAATTTGGTCCCGTCTTTTCTCCGACCGTTATGGGCCTATTCAATTGGCAATACTTTCTTAATAACGTGAAATATTTGTAAATATGCTTTTTGAAGATGACTCTATAACTAATACGCCTGCCAAAACTTATTTAATTCCATGAAGGATAACGGCTTTTCCTGGGCAATCAATCTTTGGTTGTTTTTTGGTCCCGTCTTTTTCGTGCGGTGAATTACAGACTCAACGCAATCTTATTTCATACAATAACTGCATGATATGCGCCCTTAAAAGGCAGAAAAAGACGATGGCAGACTACAAAATAACAAAAGAGTTTTTATCAGGAACTCACTTATCAGCTGACTTTTCGGCAAGCGACAATCGGTTCTCCCCATCAGCACTAATGCCTGATGTAAAGAATATTTAATATTTTTCAATAATCAATAACTTTCATCCATCTGTCTATCCGTCTGTCTGTCTATCTGTCCGTCCATCTTATATCTGTCTATCCATCTGTCTGTGTATGTCCCCCGTCTGTTCGTCCGTCTGTCTGTCCATCTATCTATATAGCCCAGTCTAGTATCGTCTTATCTAATCTAATCTAATCTAATCTATTACGCGCTGAACAATCAGAAGGGTGACTGCAGTCATTTAACTCCTCTGAGTACGGTCCAATTAATTGGCACTCTCTGCTTTTATCATTAGCATCTGCATTGAGTACAGCTTCCTTTTTCGTGAAATATCTACCTTAAACATGGTCTTATGCCAACAAAGCTTCTAAAATACCGAAAAGAACCATTTTTTGTGCAAAAAATATGTTTTAACATTTTTTTTCTGTAGTCATGATTAAAAAAAGAAAAAAAATGTTAAATTATAAGTCAAACAGAAAAGATTACTGCCATCAGTCATTGAATATAAGAGATTGCAGTTAAGAATAGTACACGTATACGCGTACGTATGGAAGGAGTTAGTTTAGACAATCCAACATTGTTCCCTTATATATATATATATATATATATATATATATATATATATATATATATATATATATATATATATATATATATATATATATATATATATATATATATATACCTTACTGGGTGTACGATTATACGATAATAAAGTGTCTCCTTAAAGGAAACGCGAATTTCGTGGATAAAGATCTTGACAAACCATGTATTTTGATGTAAATTTGATCAAACTTGGACGAAAACTAAAGAAATTAAAAACGTTTTAAGAATCAAAACTGCTGTCAACAGCATCGCCATTTTGAATATTTAATGAGGTTTTAAACATTTCAAAATATAAAGTAAAACCTTTTTTAGAAAGAAATTCATGTGTTTTTAAAGCAAAAACAAAAAAAAAAAAAACCAAAAAAAACCCCCAAAAAAACATAAATGTCCAAAGAAGAAGCTATATATACAAATATAGAGGTTGAATATCGTTGCTGTCCCTATTTATCAGTAGAGTAAAGATGCCCAATTGGGCATCAGTAACATTTGATGGCCTTTGTAAGTTGCATGGTAGATGTTACCATAATTAGAAACTTGATATCCGATCGGCATCATTTGATCATTTTTGTAGTACCCTCAGAAAACGATAAAAATGTATCACAGTTTTTGACAAAACTTCACCAAATTTTAGGAGCTTAAGCTGAATAAATCAATAACTTTTGATGGTTCAGAATTTTTTAAAGTGTCTAGAAAAAAAGGTTATTAAGGTTTAAAATCAATAATTTTTCAGCGCCTCTGTGTATCCCGTTCTGGAACACTTAACATTTGTGATACCCGATTGTGAAACAGTTCTTCCCGTTTGAAAACATCTGATTTTTTATCTGATTGGAACAAAAACAAAAATACAGTTGCTTACACTCGTTAAGTTATTCCATAATGTGATGATTAAGATGCAAGTTCATGGGACTGAAAGCATTTTTAAACATTTTAGAAGGAAAAATGTCTTATTTGCAAGTGCAAAAATTATTATTACATGTTTTAATAGCATATTCCATGAAAGGGAAAATATTAAATACTTTAAATAAAAGGATATCATTAAAAGGCAGAAACGGTAGTGAATCGGAGTTTAATATACCAAAATGCCCTTTGTAATGTACCAAAATGCCAAAATGCCAAATAACCATTGTCTCTCTTCATTATGAGGGTCATCCAATAAGCAATGCGAATTAGACCTCATTTTCTACGTTAGAATCGACAGTACATATAACATAATAGATTAGTTACTGATTGCCTAGCAACAAAAGAATGGAAAGGTAAATTAAGCCCCATGACCACGGTGTAAAATTAATCTTTAGAACAGATTTAAAGTGCATATGTATTGAGAATTAGCCAACTTACTATGCCATTTGATAGTATCACGTTCCCACTTTACTTTTACTGTATACGTCACGTTCCCACTTGTACTTTTACTGTATACGACATAATATCCTACTGCTGAAAATACTAAAGTTTCACATCAAGCAATTTGAATTTGACTCTTTTTTTTTTCTTCTTGCTCAAATCTATGTGAATAATATATGCTCAAAATAAGTGAACATAAAGAACCGAAGCAATAGTCCACAAAGGGAAGGTTAGAGGATTACTATTGCCCCGTTGTTAAAAGTAACCCTACAGAAAAATCCAAAACAAATTTGTTGCAACTAAAAGACATCCATAAATTGTAAAATTGATTCTTTACCGAAATTAAGCACATATTTTTCACTAGATATTTGGCCAAAATAACAGTAGTTCTAAAACTTAGCTGCGATTATGGTATATTTTTTGTCATTTGCTATTGCAAGGCAACATAAAAAACAAATGACGAGCCATCTCGATAAGTTAGCAAGCGATAATTTTTATGAACACAAATGTCATATTTTATTCATACACTATTTATAGAGTCGGGAGAAGTAACTTTCTTCCTATACCCTGGAAATTTTGACCACTTTTAGTAAAATTAGAGTCCACGCCGTTTGGTTATAGAATGCGAATGCTAATGAAAACTTTGTCTTATCTCAATTTAATGATATTGCACATGTGAAGTGCACACATGCTAAAGGTACAAACTAGTAGAATTTAAAAGACATATATGCATTCCTTACAGAATTAGAGATATATTCGCATTACTTATTGAATAACCCTCGTTGCACTGAATTTCTCGACAAAGTATTGTTTCCATCGTATCGCTGTCATCGTATTTAATTTTAAGTAAACACATATTCGAAAAGTCCAAACTGAAAAAAAAAAAAAAAAAAAAAAAAAAAAAAAAAAAAATTACGTGGTTAAGTCAGTTCCATGAATGACTTTTAGTTTTGATGTAAAACAGATGACCGAACTGCTTTCGGTTTCACACTACCAAAATCTGTTTCTCACCTCAAAGCACCACATCAGAAGATGGTGTTACCATTTTGTACTCTTTATGTCCTGGAGGTCTTTAAAAGAGAACATGTTATTTTTTACCTTTTTTTTCTAGACGGTTTGTGTTTACTAAATGATAATAAAAATGATCAAAATAATTTGGTTTAAGGTTACAGTAATTTTGCAAAATATCTAGAGTGATCCAAAAATTCAAAAGTCAAAGATTTCCACTGAATCCAGTTAGCGAACATGTTTTGTAACCAATAATCACTAATAATAACAGCATATTTACAAACAAATATATATATATATATATATATATATATATATATATATATATATATATATATATATATATATATATATATATATATATATATATATATATATCTGACAATTTAGGGGTTTAACATTGGTCAAACTGTCTTGATGGCGTCATTATGTATTTACATAAATTGTTTCAGTCCAAAAAATTGTAGTAACAAAAATCTTATTGTACAGCAAGATAGCTGTTAGATGGTATATTAAAACTGAAAAGATCACAAAATAAATAAAAGTCATTAACCAGTAAAGAGAGATTGAAGACATTTTGGCCTAACGTCAAGAAAGAAACACCTCTGCTGGAAGAGTTTGAAAAATTGCAAAAAAAAAATCTGAATATTGCAGTTAACACATCAGTGACATCAAAGTAAAGTGAGACGTGTGTGGGAAGGGCTGCGGTCTGTGATTGTGGCACTCCCTGGGCTTTTCTCTTACTTTTTTAACACATTGCGTCGATTTGTCATTAACTTTTGTGCAGTACATTAAAACATTGTTGTAGCATTCAGTTTTTCATATAAAAAAGACTGTCACATCTGTCTATTTCCAAGCAAACTTTAAGACATAAAATATGCCACAGCCGTCAGTATGTTAACGTCCTTTAGAAATCTCCAATAAAAGTAAAAATTTGTGGACAATCTTTCATTCTCTGATTGTCCCGAAAGTATAGCTTTCTAAAATTAGTCTATGTTGTTCGGAAGTTATTGTCAATAGAAAGAAAGGCAATGATCAGGAATCGACAATTACTTAACACCTTCCGTCCAAGACACCAAAGAGAAAGTAGGACGCACTTAAAGCAACGGCCCACAATCAAAACACTACAAGCAGAAAGCCAAAAAGACATTTCCTTTCCCAAAATATTGCCAGTGCTATCAGATGGAAAATGATGGAATATTTATGCACTTTTCAGTGCAGTTTGGTCAATTGGTTTCAACAAATTTTGCACAGTTTTGATCGTTTTAAGAATGTAGGTTTGTCTGTTCATGCATCGATGACTAAAAAATAATCAGAATTCAAACGCTATAGTACATCACGAAAACATACCTATATAATTTTGACCACCTTAAAAACAGGTAAGAGAAAAGTCCAGGGAGTGCCATAATCACAAACCGCAGCCCTTCCCAGACACTTTTATATAGTAAAACTGGGGTTTGCAGGGGTTTACATTATTTTTCATATTTCTGCTCAAAAACATAGATTGTGGGTAATCTTTAGAACCGCCTCGGCGAGGCGGTGGCTAGGCGGTTCTAACAAGTACCCACAATCTATGTTTTGCGCAGAAATATGGAAAAAAATCAGAATTTTTATCTGGAAACTTTCAGTTTTTGATGGTGAAATTTTCAATATATTTGTATAGGCGTGTTTTCGTAATGAGAAACAATTTCTTTTTAGAAAATATGATAAGCTGAGATATCTGATATAGCCCATGATATATTTGACATATACTCACCTGTGCATATCTAAAGTCCTTCAGTAAGTATATAATACATATAGTTTTATATGATACTCATTTTCCATTACGGTCAAGCTTTCATTTTTTTTTTTTTTGCACCCAGTGGGAAGGCAAAATCTTAAGAGTTTTTGTTTAAGTCGTAACAAGAAGTGTGTGTGTGTGTGTGTGTGTGTGTGTGTGTGTGTGTAAAATCAAACTTAATAGTAGTAAATGCCTAGTTTTGGAATATCTGATCAGGTCAGGAAAGAAATATATATTTCCTCGTGTTTTCATTCCCTTCTGGAAGAGCCATGCTGAATACGGCATCCTAGACTTTTTGTAAGGTTTTAGTCATATTAGAGATACAGAAGAAATATCAAGTTTTAAACCCTAGTCATTTTTAAAGGAACTTAAAAACTCTCAACAATCAAAGGTTTTTACTGCAGCTGGTGTTAGTACCGTGTGGCGGACGTAGTAAACAGTGGTGGAAACTTCATTTCTGCTTATGAAGAGTCTCAATAAAACCGAGACTACCATTTTCTAATCTGTAATGTGTTCTTTGTTTCCGAAGGCAATCTTTTTGACGTTTATTTTACTACACAGCAGCAGGTGTTAGTACCGTGTGGCGGCCATAGAACGTCTCCCCGTATTTTACCATAGTGCAGATCACATTAATTCTCTTTTAGGATCATTGGGCCATTGTGTTATCTTTGAAAATGAAGTTCTGTTCATGTATATACGCTAGAGGGCGTAAGCAGTGTTACAAACTTCATTACTGCTTATGAAGAGTCTCAATAAAACCGAGACTCCCATTTTCTAATCTATAATGTGTTCTTTGTTTCCAAAGGCAATCTTTTTGACGTTTATTTTCAGCATTCAAAGTCGGTATGCAACTTGAATCTTGTTTGTATCCGGATCGGACAACATAATTTTCAGTGTTTCTCAACGGGATGCACTTTTTCCCAATCTGGCATAAAAAATGCGACGTGTTCCCGAACGGGATACCAAGAAGTAAAAAAAAAAAATCTTCAGATTTTAAACCTTAATAACTTTTTTCTAGGCACTTTAAAGCAATTCTGAACGGAAAAAGTTAGATAATTTGTTCATCTTTGGTTTTCTAAAATATGGTGGAAATTCTTCAAAAACTATGATATATATTTTTCGTTGTCTGAGGGTACTAAAATGATCAAATGATGCCCGATCGAGTATCATGTTATTAATTATAGTAACATCTACCATGCAAGATACTTAGATCACCAAAGGTTATTGATGCCCGATCGGGCATTTTAACTCTACTAATTATTAAGGTTTTGCATATCTATATTTTTGTTTGTTTGTGTTGAGGTTTTACGGCCCAGTCAACCCAATGGGGTCATGTCGAGCGCGGTCAGTTTACCTAACCACACGTTTACTGGGCAGGCTTAGTCCTCTAAGCGGTTAACCAGTATTATGCACATTCTTTCGCCAGAAATGCATATCTATATAATTAAGGCTTTATAACGTCATATAGCCTAATGAAGATTTCAAAATGGCAGCGCCCATAAAAGCAGTTTTCATTACGAAACACACCTATCCAAATATACTGAAAAATTTCCCCCCCTGCACCTCCCCCCCCCCCCCCCCCCCCGCACAAAAAAAATCAGATAAAAAATCTGATATTTTTCATATTTCTGCTTAAAATATAAATTGTGGGTACTCATTAGAACCGCCTTGGCGAGGCGGTTCTAACAAGTACCCACAATCTATGTTTTGAGCAGAAATGAAAAATAATATATACCCCTGTAAACACCAGTTTTACTATATAAAAGTGGGGTTAAAGGGGGTCAGTATTATATAGGCATGTTTTCGTGATGGATCTCTTCAAAATAGAAGGGAAGGCAATGATCAGGAATCGATACAATTATCCCACACCTCCCCTCTGAGACATCAAAGGGAAAGAAACACAAGCAAGAAATAACTAGACCCTAACGGAAACAAAGAAATCCAAACAGACAGTTACTTTCCCACAAAGTGGGCAAATGGCTATCCAAAGCGACACACACACATTCAAAGACGACAACCTATAACAAAAAAAATAAACCATGACAGAAGAACCGCCTCGGAACGGTCAGTGAAAATTATTTCACTGGGGGCGAGGGGGGGGGGTGGGGGCGTTGGGGGCGGGGGGCGGCGGGGGGGGGGGCTTAAATCGATTTTACGTGGCCAGAATCCTCACCTTAACTTCTGCCGTGGTTTAGACACATAATTTGTTCAGTCCGCATGAAGGCTTCCTAACTCATCAGTAAACCTTGATATTATGATCAAATGTGCATCGAAATGAACGGTTTGTTAAGATCTTGTATCTCACATTCTTTACCAACATTGCTTTTCTAGCCTGGCACCACGCTATATGAGTTTTACATTTATAAATTAACAAAGGTAAAATACTCCTCCTAGAATATTTTTCTACATATATCATCTCCCTTACCAGTCAGAAACTCTAACTGATCAGCCAAATCAGAGAGAAGGACATTCCAAAAAATTGAAGTTTTGTAAAATATAAATAGTTTTTATGTTGATTTATGTATCAGTTAGACGGGAGCCAGTCTATTGCTTGTCCTGCTATAAGTTTTACTCTGACGAGGTCAAACTTTATCAATTGTTCAAAACTAAACAATATTTCGAAAACCATCAGGTAGGTGTTTCTAAATCAGAAAAAAATGGGCAGAAATTTGGGAAATGTTTTATCATAAGAAAAAGCCCAAACATTTAAAAGTGGAAAGCCTAGAACCTTCATATACCCTTATACTATGTCTCGAAGTACAGACAGACATGAAATAGAGTAAGTACAGTTCGAAACAATTTGGTAGTAACAATTGATAGCAAACTAAACTTCAGAGAACACATTCCAAGCAAAGCAACCAGGGCAAATAGAAATTTAGGAATGATTTTTAACTCGCCTGTACGAAAGTACCTTGGGGGTGGGGCTTGGGCGTCAAAATTAGGTCGCAGTCACTTTAAAGTTTTACTACAAAGTTTTTTATCATTCATATCTCAGCAAACGCTGAACAGAACTCCTCCATGTTCGGAACATAATTATATCCTGGCATAATCTTACACTTTGTTACACCATCTCCCAGAGTTTGAACCTGGAGCGGGTCTAAGGGGTCAAAAATTAGGTCACATTCACTTTAAAGTTTTACGACAAAGTTTTTTGATCATTCATATCTCAACAACCGCTAGACAGAACTCTTCCATATTTGGAACATAATTATTCATAGCATAACCTGACACTCTGTAACACCATACCCAAGATTTGAACCTGGAGCGGGTCTTAATGGTAAAAAATTAGGTCACACTCATTTTAAAGTTTTCCACTAAGCCACATCATAGCTAAACAAGGCGCGACAAGCGACAGCTCTTGTTAGAATCCTCACATATGTTGATAAAAATGTTCTCGAGTTCATATAAATCTCTCATTAACAATCCCCGTCTAGAAAATGCATCTTTAGTGTGGTCACCAATATTAATAAGAAAGGTATGATAATCCTTGGAAAATGTTCAGGGAAGGTCAACTCGGCTAGTCAAACTCCCATCCTACAGGGGAATACCCTCACTGGAATATAGGCGTGAGAGGGTCGATGTGATTGAAGTCTACAAACTTATCAATGGAATTAATAAAGTTAACTTCCAGTTTGCAGTTGACGGAACATCAAGGGGCAATCGGCTGAAATTGTTTAAGAAAACAGCGCGTTTAAAAATGTCACGTTTAAAAATGTAAGAGCTAATCACTTGAACAGCTTTCCAGATTCTGTAGTCTTTTCCTCGCTCCCCACTCCCTTTTATCTCAACGCCTTATAGAACAAAAGTCGACTCAATCAACATTGAAAGCACCCCCGAAGAAAATGTGAGTCTGCTTGCTACGAACCCGGAATTACAACAGCAAATTGAGATATCGTTCAAATTCACCTTTAGAGGTTGTTTGACAATCTGCAATGGTGTGAGGACCGGTAAGCATTGAAAAAAAAAACAAACAGGTTTAGTATTTATGATAACCTGGCCCTGATCGAGGTTATTAACCATTTTTTCATGCTCACCTGAGCATGAAGTTTTCTCTGCTTATAATGAAAATGCCAACATATTTATTAGCAGAAAAAAATTCTTGCTCAGCTGTGTTTCGTAAGCAAGAATTTACATTTAATAGTATTTTGAGATTTATTGGTAGGGCAAATTTCATGCCCAGCTGAGTTGAGCTTGAAAAGGTTTTATAACATAGGGGTCTGATGCAACTTATTCAGGACCCAAGTAAACTCTTTGATGTCCAAGCCAAACAACTATGCCATGCGTTTCATATGGAAATATATTCTTGTCTCAGGTCCCTGGAAATGGTAGGGCAAATAAGGGGATAGAAAAGCCTGTCGTAGCACGTGAAAATTCCGTTTTTACATTTTATTTCATTAGTGTGTAAATAAGTGACAACAAAAGGAGTCATTTTAAAACGCAACACCATGGTATATATCGCCAATCCACTTTGCGCACTGACTTAAGAACACTCCAGAGGAGGTGTGCCCACAGTGGCAGAATATGTACACACCAACTACAAGATACAGCATAACATGGTCAGTATCAAATTTCCGAATTACATTCAGCCCTCAGTGAGGCATACAATATACATGTTGGGTTACCATTTCATTTTCTAGGATTAACATACTAGTTTTACCCTAGAACAGCAAAACTGGAATGATCTCCCACAGACATATACCGCAGCCCAGACCTCAGTTCATTCTGAACAGAGCTCTTCAAACATATGAAATAACCTTATACACCGATCATAATCATCAAAGCAAGACTGAATTGTGCCACAGTAGGTAAGACGGGGCTTTTAACAGAGAGGGTTATATTTCCGTATTTCAGAGGTGATAGATAGGTCTTAGGGAGGAAAGTTAAAGAAATTATATAACCCAGTTTTGTCCTTGGAATGTTAAGTATAGTTATTACTGCATGTACTTAATAGAACGTTTAAAAGTGTTTAAGCAGTCTTTAAATAGTGATATAAACAGTGCCTAATTAGTCGGAATATTCCTTTGAGTCTATGTAGGCTGGAAACCTACAGGAACAACAAGTACCGGTTTTTATTTACAACAACTTCCGGTTGAAAATGGCTTCCCTAGCGACAGGTGCTCGGTTGTAAACTCTATCGACAAAATAAAAACATTTTTATTACAGTCTTCTCTGACTGTTTTTAGTGTCATGTTTCAGAGATAAAACGTATATATCGATCCTGGAATATTTCATTTGGGGTATGGTTTTACCATATACATATGAATTTTGCACTTTTTGAGGAAAGATAATGCTATTCTTGAAAAAAATCTTTTTTTGATATGATCTACCATTATTGGTGGGCTGACTAGATTAGTATTGTGGGACTGTGCTTTAAAATATAAGTAGTTAATGTGTGGATTTAGTAAGGTATTCAGTTTTCAAATTGCACACCCTGCTTGTTTTCTACCCATCCTACTACCCTAGCTTGCATATATGCTGATGGGTTTTGAGGCACAGGAAATATTTGGTGGTTTGTTCATTCTCCAGGAGCATGCAGTATCGTTTTATTATGCAAGATAGTCACAGACTACTAGTACATTATTTAACACTGTTGCTTCATTTGGGTTTTCAGTCATATTGACTTTCATATATTGACTTTAATATTTAAAGGGATAACTACTTGTGGATGTCTTCTTTGTCAGTTTGCTGAATACTCAAATATAAGACATATCATAATTTTGACAAGTAATATTTAGTTTTTAACAGCATTCCAACTATGTAACAAGCACTTTGTCATATGCCATAAATAATGCTGCAACAGAAGAACAAATGAAATTTAATTATCTAATTCTGAGTTGTTTTTCAAATGAAAAAAATGTACCATAAGTATTTAATGGAAAAACAAGACTACTGAAGAAAAAGTGGAACGACTTTCCCAGACTAGCCACAGTTTTCCATTTGACAACTCAGGTGTAGCACTTCAGTGTTAACTGTTACTAACAACAAGTACTCTTCCTAAAAATTCCCTGTTATTTGAAGTATGGAAAGATGCTTGGTCCTGGTCAAAAGCTAACATTTTCCAAAAAAAAATTTTTAATTGTATTGGGTTCTAAACGAGCATTACACGACTGTTCAATTTATACCTTAACAGTTGAATCTGAATTTCAATTTTTGGAGTAAGATGACTGCTGGTATATACACTACAAGAGAGAGAGAGGACACTAGCCTTGACTATGAAAGGCTGCCTTGAAGCCCTCAACTGTATCTGCATGCACGATACTGTCTGGTAGACGGTTCCATTTGATCACACTATCTATAAAGAATATCTATATTGATCAGCCCAAAAATTGTCAATAACAAAGCACCTAGAATTTTTGTAACAGTTGAACTAGATGAAGTGAAGCGTAATCCCAGTGGATGGCTGCAGATTAATGAGATAGTTTAATCATACATTAAAATAGGACCCTAAAGCTTTGCATAATAATACAATTGAGCCAGCACATCACAAAACCTCCAAAATGACATGTGCACCCCGCAAAGACTCAGATCAACCTGGGCATCAACCCAGTCTGATCAGAGTCTTCGCTGTTTGCATGAAGAAAGCTTGGGTTCTTAGCTACCATTTGAGCACACGGTGAAGACTGACCAGACTAGGGAGATGCCCAGGCTGATCTGAGTCTTCGCTGGGCATACATGCTTTTTATTTGTCATGCACTGGCTCAATTTTTATTTGCCAGTTCTTTTGAGACTTTGTAGGGATATGAATTGTCTATATCTAAATTAAATGTTTCAAATTAATCTTTTCTCTAAATAATACTGAGTCTTTTAAATTTTCTTTGAAAATAATCATTTAACCCATTGTAGTCAGGAGACCCGTAAAAGGGTAACTGGCAAACAGTGCAGACCCGGATCAGAAGCTGCAGAATGCGGCGTCTGATCAGGGTCTCCACTGTTTGCAAATAGTTTAGCCATTTTTCTCCAGGAATATGTAAATCTCATAGCCGGACGTACCTAAAATTGAAATTGGACTCTTCCAATATGTAGTGTGGAAGAGTCTATTCAGTATACAATGGGTTAAATTTGAGTGCTCATTTATTGGATCCTGTCTGCAGGACTCTCAGCTTCATAAATTTGTTTAAATGCTGACCGTGGAAATCGTATGCATTAGAGTTGAAACTCTGCAACAAATGCTAAGTGCACTGTAAGGCAACAAGTGGTACCTTCACAGTGTTACCTCATTTGGTCATTTGGTGCCCACAGATTTCTGGCCACTGAATAGACGATACATGTCAGATTGTTGCTACTTTCCTGCATCAGGGATTGCTAATGGGCAAAGTTTATCAATTTTTAACATATATCTGTCCGCCACATGATAATGGGGGGTATTATCATTTCATTTTTTTATTTTAATTGAAAATAGTTTTTGCTTTTCCTTACTGATTTTAAATTATTGATGTTACATAACAATATTGTGAAATTTTAGAAATTTTAAACAAGTGGAATTTGTTAAAAACCAGCACCCAAACTATACCTACCCGATGATTTTTTGCATAATTCAGTGACAGCCATTTTTTCTGTATGGGGAGAAATGGAAATTTTAGATTTTTTTAAAACCACTGAACAGAATAAAACTTTTGGTGATAAACAATTGGTTTTGCATTAAATCATGAGAAAAGTTTGCAAATTTACTTCTTCATGATTACAGCACCATGCAAAAATGATTTTCTGAAATATTTTGAAAGAATTTAGTTCAAAATTTTGGAAAATTATTGTTTGGAGTGATGGCATTGGGTAAGTATGGTGATACAAAAATGTATGATGGTGATTTTTGTCTTTAAAATAATTAAAGTATTTACTTTTTTACAGAATAAAAAGATAAAAACATGGCAACTATACCACCTCTCTTAGAACCACGTGGTATTCCTACCATTTTTGGGGAACCTTATGAGAAAAATTTGACATTTTGTATTGATACATCTGGAAGCATGTACAAAGGTTTAGAAATGGTAAAGGAACATCTGTTGGAGACATTATTGAAGCATGCAAGCAAAGATAAGCCAACCATGTTTAATATTGTTGAATTTAATTCAGAAGTTACTCAGTGGGCAGACAAAATGGTAACTTGTACTCCACAAACAGTGGGTGTTGCTAAAGACTGGATAAATAAATTAAGTGCTAAAACTGGAACCAACACAAAAGATGCTCTTCTGACAGCTCTGGGAGATCCTCAGTGTGATGCAGTTTATCTTGTAACAGATGGTTTACCAGACCATCATACAGTTGAAATATTAGATTGCATTGCAAACATTGGTAAATTAAGACCAATACACTGCATCTACTTATCAACTGAAGAAACAACAGAGAGTGCAGCAATTGAATTTCTGGAAGATTTAGCAATAGAATCTTATGGCTCATTTCATATAGTATCACTTACCACTCATGGTTGTGCTGAAAGAATAACCCCAATTTACAGAGCTGAACATGCAAATGAGCGAATAATTCGAACATTGAATGGAACTGTTTATCCAGATGTTAAACAATGCAGTGTGGCAACAACATTACAAGTTGATCCAGATGAAAGTTTGCATCTGACACCAAGATTATCAAACATGCGTCCTCCACCATATGGTTACCCTCCCTGGGGTCCATACTGGTTTGATTGGCTGAGCATGCCACATCGCTACTATTATCCCTATGGTTGGAGTAGATACCGGCCAGCACGGGGCTGGCTTAAGGCACAAGAACAGATGATAGAAACTATTGAAAGTGCTGGTGTATCTCCAGCAGCCGGCTCCCTACTTATCAACAAGAAGGTCCTTGCTAGGAGACTTGATGATGGCTATTTCTACATAGGCAGCGTTAAAAGTCAGGTAAGCATAACTAGAAAAAATTGTATTTTTTTTGTTTTTTTTAATTTTTTGAAGTATTGACATTTTTTTATTTCTCCATGAAAACATATTTTGGATACATTTTTTTTTTTTTCAGAAAATCAGAAACTCGGTTTTATTAAGTCTCTTCGCATGCAAAAATGTAATTTGCGAGACCGCATGTGCACCCTAGCGCCAGCTTAAGTGGATTCGATTTTCAAAGAAACCAGAAGGGCTCAATGATCCAAAAGGAAATAAAAATATAATCTGCACCATGGTGAAGTAAAGGTAGATGTTTTGTGGCCGCAACGGCACTAAACACCAGACAGCTGTCAAGTAAAATAATAATCTAAAAAGTTACCTTTGGAAACAAAGAAGATACAAAAGAACGAAAATCGAAGACTCGGTTTTCACGGCACTAAACACCAGATAGCTGTCAAGTAAAATAACAATCTAAAAAGTTGCCTTTGGAAACAAAGAAGACACAAAAGAACGAAAATCGAAGACTCGGTTTTCATTACGAAAACACGCCTATTCAAATATATAGAAAATTTCACCTAAAAAAAACTGAAAATTTTCAGATAAAAAACTCTGATATTTTTCTTATTTCTGCTCAAAACATAGATTGTGGGTACTTGTTAGAACTGCTTCAGAGAGGCGGTTCTAACGAGTACCCACAATCCATGCTTTTGAGCAGAAATAAGAAAAATAATGTATACCCCTGTGAACCCCAGTTTTACTATATAAAAGTGGGGTTTAAAGGGGTCAAATTTATATAGGTATGTTTTCGTGATGACGGCACTAAACACCAGATAGCTGTCAAGTAAAATAATAATCTAAAAGGTTGCCTTTGGAAACAAAGAAGACACAAAAGAACGAAAATCGAAGACTCGGTTTTCATAACGAAAACACGCCTATTCAAATATATAGAAAATTTCACCTAAAAAAAGCTGAAAATTTTCAGATAAAAAGACTCTGATATTTTTCCCATTTCTGCTCAAAACATAGATTGGATACAGTTAGGCAATTCCAATGGGTACACGCAACACGTTTTTATGGAGACATAAGACAAGGTGTACCTCGATATCACTCTAATCAAGGGTTATATAGTTAAGTACCATAAAGCTCCAGATTAAAAGATTTGTTTGCTATTTTTGCACCAAAAGGTATCTTGTGGGTACTCACTGTCAGAAGTGAAGTGAAGTGACTATTTTTATACATGTACTTCTTTGTTCATCCATCCTCTAAAAAAGGTATGATTCAGGGACCTGTGATTGTAATGGCCCTATCATAGCTCCAGATAAGATGGGGTATCCATATAATATTTTTCTTCTTTCTCCACGAAAACATATGTTGTGGGTACTCTTTAGAAGTGCCTTGGTTATAGGCACTTCTAATGAGTACAGCAACATACGTTTTTTGTGGAGAAATAAGAAAAAATATCTCCTTTTTCATTGACTAAACCACCTTATCTGGAACTTTGGCTGTAGACAAGTAGAGAATTTAGAAGAATATTTTTCCTTGGACATATGAGCGTTTGCATGACAAAACCAACAAAATGGCATGTGCGCCCAGTGAAGACTCCAGTCAGCCTGGGCATCTGTCTAGTCTGATTAGAGTCTTCCCCATCCGCCTGAAGGAAGCTTGGGTCTTTAGCTACCCACTGAGCATACAGCAACCTCTGATCAGTCTGGGCAGATGCCAAGGCTGATCTGAGTCTTCGCTGGGTGCACATGCATGGCCATTTTGTAGGTTTTGTCGTGTGCTGGCTCATATTTTATCAACCAAAAGTATTTATATTTATCCTATTTTTCCACAATACCATATCTTGTGGGAATTCATTAGAAGTGCCTCTTGGAGGCACTTCTAATGGGTACCTACAATGTATGTTTTTATGGCGAAATAAGTACTATATTTACCTAGATAATCCTCTGATGTAGAACTTTGTACATTAGGCCTAAAATAAAATAAAACAAAATGTTTTTCCGGCTACCAGATTATTCCTAATTTTTCACCACCGACCCTAAAGATTTTAAGGATTATTTTTTTAGATTTCTCTGTTCAACCATATTGTTAACCCCATGTAAAAACTTTTAACAAAATAAAAAACATTTTCAAACCTACCATCCTTGTTTGAAAATTCCATGTAACCTGAAACACACAGATAGTTTTATTTGGTCTTACACATTGTGTTATGCCATCAGTATGTTTTTATTGAGGTATAAAAGAAATATAGAAATATTATTATATTTCATCTTCAGAATAGTACAAATCAGCCTTGTGGCTCAGATGAAAAGCCAGTAAGTATGCTTTGGTAGAAAAATAAAAGCAAAATATTGTATATAGTACCACCCAAATATGACCTTGCTTCTAACAAAATAAAGCCAGTACTTTACAACATCTTTGTAACACAATTTCTTGGATCCAAAGCAAACACTGTTTTACCTAAACAACCATGTTATACTCAAACAAAAAAAAAATATTGATTATATAGGAAAATGACCATAAATGGTCATTTTTCTATATAATCTATACATTTTTGTTTGGATAATTTTGCGGTCCATCTTTAAACCATCTTATATCCAAAATCTTATTATAATGAATCTTGTTATAAAGAGGGTCCTGTGTAGTTTAGTAAGAAAGCAAAATTGATGAAATGCAAATGGAATGGGTTGTAGCTCAATCTGGATAACCGGAGTTATTCAGAAAAAAAAAAAAAAAAAATGTTTGCTATTTTTACACTAAAAGTCTATATTGTAGATATTCACTAAATTTAGTTCACTAGACAGCACAACATAATCATATTGTGGTATTAAGCGGACTGGATACACTTGGTAGATATGCCACCATTTCCCCCAAGGGAGACAACTTTTGAGACTTCCTGTTTTCTTTCTTGCATACCAATTTAAGTCATTCTTAAAGCAAAGAATTTGCTCCCACTTTGCTCCCTGTGGGAGCAAATTCTTTCCTTTTAGAGTAGATCCATTTTCAGAAGGGAGTAGAACTGTTTTGTAAATGTTGCCTCCCTGAAAGTGTATTCATTCCACTTTAAATAATAAAAAAGTGTCCTAAGTTATCATGAAAATACAATGTAATATGAGAATCTATCATGGGTGTGAGGGATACATAAAAAAATCCGTCCCTAGGGTCACTGTCTGGCATCACAAAGCTGTAGGGGACTTATTAATGAGTATTTGTTGATAATTCTGAGATAATTTTCTCCAGTTCTCCATAAAAATATATGTTGTGGGTGCTCATTTGAAGTGCCTCAGCAAGGCACTTCTAACGAGGACCCACAACATAAGCAAAATTATCCATGAAATATCACCAAATAATCCTCCTTATCAAGTCCTGTGTGGCTGTACAGTCCCTGGGAAAGATGTAATTAAGTAAACTGCAACTTTTAACTTTGGTAATTTGTTAAAATTATAAATCTTTTTGGGTAACAATTCTGAATTGTTTGTCTTGTGAAATTTATAAATATATATAAAATCCTTGTCATGCTGAATAAAGATGCCATGTTCATTTCTAATTGTCAGCAAATCAGATTACTTGATCCAGGTTGTTGATACAAATTCACATATTGAATGACAATTAAACAGTGCAGATCCAGATCAGTTGGCTTCTGAAGCCAAGTGATCTGGATCTACACTGATTGCAAGGCGGGGCATATCCGGGACCAGCAGGACCAGGGTTAAAGTGTTAAATTATTCTTGGAGAAGAATGAAATCCAATATGCTTCATAATGCTTGTTAACCCTTGTCCTGCTGAATAAATTAAGATGTCACACCCACTTCTAATTTTTAGCTAATCAGATTGCTTGATCCAGGTTGTGGATACAAATTTGTATACTTAATGACAAACATTACAGATCCAGATCAGTATCATTTGGCTTCTTCAGATGCCAACTGATCTGGATCTACAATGTTTGCAAAGACAGGGCATATCTGGGTTCAGCAGGACAAGGGTTAATCTGTTAAACAAATCATGTTTAAAACACAATACTACAGTATAATTGGGTAATTGTGTGTTATAATATTGTCAAAGGCCCTGTTGGCTTTGTAGTTAAATAGGTAAAGAACCTTGTTCCTTTAGGAAAAGAGCCTTGTTCCTTTTATTTGCAGTTTGCAAATATTACTTTAGTATGTTCATGCTAAGACTGGGATTGTTTCAGTGAATGGCTCAGTCGTGGTTAATTTTTCTGTTCAACACAGGGGTCATGAAAAATCAAATATTTTTTAAGGTTTTGTTTCTTATAAGGTTAAGGTTTTGCTACTTATAAAAATCTTGTTGGCAATGTTACAAATGAAAAAGTGAAAAATAAAACAATTTTTTAATTAAAAAAAAAGTTTTTTTTTTTGTTGTTGTTTTTTGAAAAACGGGATGTATTATGTTACAGGGTATGACATCCGTCCGTAAACTTTTTCATTTCCAGCTAATTCCTCCTACAGTTTACATCCTATCAAGCTGAAACTTGGTATATAGTTAGACCATGATGTGGTGCAGCGCATATTGTTTCGGGGTTACAGTCCACCAAATATTTGCAGAGTTATGCCCCTTTGAAAATTTCTGTTAACTTTTCATTTCTGGTTATCTCCTATATTTTACATCCGATCAAGCTGAAACTTCATTTATAGTTAGACTATGATGTGGAGCAGCGCATATTGTTTCAAGGTTACAGTCCACCAAATATTAGCAGAGTTATGCCCCTTTGAAAATTTCTGTAAACTTTTCATTTCTGGCTAACTCCTCCTACAGTTTACATCCAATCAAGCTGAAACTTCATTTATAGTTAGACCATGCTTTGGAGAAGCGCATACTATTTTTGGGTTACAGTCCACCAAATGTTGGCAGAGTTATGCCCCCTTGAAAATTACTGTAAACTTATCATTTCCGATTAACTCCTCCTACATTTTACATCCAATCAAGCTGAAACTTCATTTATAATTAGACCATGATGTGGAGCAGCGCATATTATTTCGAGGTTACAGTCCATTAAATATTAGCAGAGTTATGCCCCTTTGAAAATTTCTGTAAACTTTTCGTTTCTGGCTAATTCCTCCTACAGTTTACATCCAGTCAAGCTGAAACTTGATTTGTAGTTAGACCATCATGTGGAGCAGTGCATATTATTTCAAGATTACAGACCACTAAATATTAGCAGAGTTATACCCCTTTGAAAATTTCTATTAATTTTTCGTTTCTGGCTATATTCTCCTACAGTTTACATCCGATCTAGCTGAAACTTCATAAATAGTTACACAATGATGTGGAGCAGCGCATATTTTTGTGAGGTTACAGTGCACCAAATGTTGGCAGAGTTATGCCCCTTTGAAAATTTCTGTAAACTTTTTGTTTCCGGCTAACTACTCCTACAGTTCACATCCGATCAAGTTGAAACTTGATTTGTAGAAAGTCCATGATCTGGAGTAGCGCATATTATTTCAAGGTTACAGTCCACCAAATATTAGCACAGTTAAACCTTTGAAAATTTCTATTAATTTTTGGTTTCCGGCTAAATCTTACAGTTTACATCCGATCAAGCTGAAACTTCATAAATAGTTACACTATGATGTGGAGCAGCGCATATTATTTCGAGGTTACAGTGCACCAAATCTTGGCAGAGTTATGCCCCTTTGAAAGTTTTTGTAAACTTTTTGCAGCATATTGTTTAGAGATAATACATCTTATTACTTGGCATGGGCGTATAATGCCCCGCTTGGCGGAGCTCTTGTTTTATTTACTTCTTTTACTACTATTTTTTGTTGGCAACAGGGCAGATTCAGAGATGGTTGGTTGGGTGGGGTGAGGGAGGAAGAGAGGGATACCACATTTACCCTAAATATTCACACCCCTTTCTCTATTAATATCTCTAGGCTTCTTGTACTTCTCTTCATCAAGTCCATTTAGTTACCTGTGAATGTGTTTTAAACCCTTGTCATGCTGAATAAATTAAGATGCCATGCCCACTTCTAATTTTCAGCCAATCAGATTACTTGATCCAGGTTTTTGATACAAATTCAAATACTGAATGGCAAACAGTGCAGATCCAGATCAGTTGGCTTCTTCAGAAGCCAACTGATCTGGATCTACACTGTTTGCAAAAGCAGGGCATATCCGGGTTCAGCAGGACAAGGGTTAAAATGCTGAGTAAGCAGCAACCAGTGTACAGATCAGACACTGCATTCTGTGATGTCTGATCTGGGTCTACACTGTTTGTTCTGGCCAGTTCATTCAAATATGTAAAGTAAGAACGGTAAGTAGATCAAATCTAACCCCTTGGAAATCATCCTGGATACACCCCTTGGCAATATTACAAAGTTAATACAAGATATTTACAGCCAGCTTTTGCATATGAAGTATGGAAACCTGCAACAGAACATAATGCAAAAACAACAACAATAACAAGAAAAAACAAAAACAAAAAAACAAAAAAACTGTCTAGCTTTCTGTAGACTTTATCATTTTAGACTGAATACCAGTGCCCCTCACCCCAACTCCCCCTACCCCCATGCCCTCCCACCTGCACCCAACTACTGTTTATTGGAAGAGTTGAATTTCAATTTTAGGCATGTCAGCTATGTGATTTAGAGATTCCTAGAGAAAAGCAGTAGAAACCTTGATCAGATGCCTCATTCTGCAGCACCTGATCTGGACCTGCACTGTTTGCCAGTTACCCTTTTTAGGGGTCTCCAGACTTAAATGGGCTAATTGTCACTCTTTATAAGCAGGGTGTCCAAAGAAGCATTTTACTCATTTCTCATGAATATTTTATAAAATTGTGGATACTCATTCAGAGAAGATGTTAAAAAGGAGTATCTGGTGATAATTTTAGGATATTTTTTCTTATTTCTCCTTAAAACATATGTTGTGGGTACCCTTTAGAAGTGCCTCATTGAGGCACTTCTAATGGGTACCCACTACATCTGTTTTTGTGGAAAACTTGAGAAAGTTATCCCAGAAATATCATCTAATACTCCTCCTCAACACTTTTCCCACTAGTGGCAATTTTTGCCGTCTGCTGATTGCCTTTGCGAACAGTTTGGACGCAGATCAGGCCAGACAAAACATTTGGCCGATCTGGATCCAAACTGTTTGACACTCTGATGGTATTTCAAAAGTTAATTTAAAAAAAAAAAAAAATCCACAGACAACAAAAATAGCATGTGGGAGAAGAACTATATAAGTACTTGTGCTTTCGTTCTAATCCCAATTTGTATAATGACTTGCATCATATTGTAATGATAGTTATGCTATAATAAAATATGTTTAAACCAAAAAAAGCATGCAAAATTACCCAGCGTGCAAAGAGTTAACTTCTCTGTCACTAGAAGTGCTTCTAATGAGAGTACTCATATATTCACAACCTTTGTTTACATAGAGAAATAAGAAAAAAATCAACACTTCAGTAAAAACTAGCTTATACATGCTAATAGTAACACCTTGTTAGCCATTTATAGGAATGCTTTGATATTTAGAAATACATGTATTTAGTACTATTTAACCTGAACTTTTCATTATAATCCCTTGCAAAATTTATCCTAAATTTTGAACCTCTCTAAATGACTGCCGGCCTTGGTGGCTCAGATGCGCGTCTGACTGGTGATCAGAAGGTTGCGGGTTCGACCCCTGCCGGGTTGGCAACATTCTTTCGGGGAGAGTTGATCATGAAATATTTTCTATGGTCATTCTCACCCTTCTGCTGATTCAAAAAGGGCATTTGTCAGTTTCTGGTGAAAGAATGTGCACAATACCGGTTAACAGCTTAGAGGACTATGCCTGCCCAGTAAAAGTGTGGTTAGGTGAACTGACCGCGCTCAACATGACCTCATTGGGTTGACTGGGCCATAAAATCTCAACACAAACAAATGACTGCTTAGTAATGTAATAAATAAAGCTGATTGAATGGCAGGCAGTGTAGACCCTAATGAAATTACCCTTGTTTATGGGCAAATTCAGCAGACAGCAAATTTGTGATTTTTTTTTAATATTTTTCCTAGCAAATACGCTCTGATATTTTATGCAAATTGTCTCCTGGGAAAAATAAGAAAAATATTTCAAATTGTCATCTGCTGAAATTTTTACCCAGCTTGTTAAGCGTTAAAAAAGACATTGGCTGTAGATCCTGACCAGGCTCTTCTTTGGGAGCAATTGATCTGATCTGCACTGCTTACTAACACAGTTAAAACACATGCCTGTCTGAATATTTGGAATAAATGCACTAGCTGTAACAGCAGCGATTGTATATGGCCAACTAGGGCTGCAGCTGGTCTGATATTGCTTACTCAAGCATCTGAATTTGTCCACCTAACTGTGACTTGAGTATTTGATTATTGAAGAAGTGGAAGAAATGACTGTGGATGGCTAGTATTGTGCCATAACTCTACACAAAGTGTTAGTAATCATAATTATGTATATCTGAAGAACGTAGCCAGTGGCATTGTCAGAGTTGTAGTATACCGTATAAACAAAGTATTGAGACAAACAGTGTAGACACAGACCAGATGCCTCTGAATTTAGCATCTGATCAGGGTCTGTACTGTTGCCACTCATCCAGCAGTTTTTAAACACATCAGTAGGTAGATAAATGGAGTTGTCTTGAAATTTTGGGACAAGTAGTTTATTCCCATATTATGCTCAGCTTATTGCCATTGCAAAATATATTATGTATGACAACAGTCTGGATACGCACTGGCAGTACACTAGCATTTAATTTTGATTTTGTTATTACCAGTGTTTTACCATATTATTGTCAGTGTGTTGCCATCAAGTTTCTTCATTAGCAGGGTATTGTCACTGTGTTGTTTTTACATTGTTAGTATATTGTCAGAAACCTTTTTTGTAAGGGCATGTAGATGCTGATCAGACACTTCATTCTGTGCCATCTGATCTGGGTCTACACTGCTTGCTAAGGCCTGTCTGTCAGAATACTTAGGGTAGGTATGGTAACCCTGGTGAATGCCTGGTGACTGAACTCTGTTGTTAAGGAACAAAAAATATCCCAGTGTGAATCCCGTTTTAACCATTGTCCTGCTGAATAAATTAAGATGCCACACCCACTTCTAATTTTCAGCCAATCAGAACACTTGATCCTGATTTTTGCTATAAATTCACAAACTTAATGGCAAACAGTGCAGATTCAGATCAGTTGGCTTCTTCAGAAGCCAACTGATCTGGATCTACACTGTTTGCGAAGGCAGGTATATCCGAGTTCAGCAGGACAAGGGTTGAACTATCTGTATAAACTCAGATAGTTCATATGAAGATAAGGGAATCAAAATAAAAGGAAAGTAAATTGTAATTCAACCCTTGAAGCACCAATCGCAACTGCAGCAGACAGTATTTAGAATACTCTTTTTTAAGTTTCAGAGAAAAGTCTTGAAATTTTAGCTGATTTACATCAAATGTCAAGACTCATTTTCTGAAAAAAAAAGAATGATAAATAATAAAATGTGGTCTGTTTAATGCTTAGCATGCTGGGTAAAATTTTCAGCAGACAACATTTTGAAATATTTTCTTATTTTTTCCCAGAACACAGGCTTTGACATTTAATGCAAATTGTCTCCAGTGGAAAGAATTTGCATGAAATGTCAGATATTGTTTTCTGAGAAAAATAAGAAAAATATCACCAATTTGTTGTCTGCTGAATGAGCCCAGACAGTGGTAAAGGTTAAACAATCAGATAGTCCATCGGAAGATAACAGAAATGGAAATGAACAGAGAGTAAATTGTAATTGAACAATTGTTTAATGAGACTGAAACAATTGAGTTAATCATACCAGCAGTTTCCTATAGGAAAGTTGTCTTGTTACCAAGGTGGTAGGCAGACATTAGCTATTTACTTACAATTTCTAATGAATAAGAAATGAGCTGTTGCATAAAATATTCACATCTTCTGATCTATTTTAATGAGATCATGACTTTCTCAGAGCTGTAGACAAAATCCGTACCTGGAGAACTATTTTAAGGTAAATGTCCTAAATTTTCATAGACCAAATTTTCTATCAAAATGGCATATGCAATCACTGCAGATCCAGACAGACTGCAGTCTAACCAGGGTCTACACGGTTTGCCATGCTGCTAACTATTTTCAGAAACAACTGCATGAAAACCAAAATGTAGGCCAGAAAAGTATGGAAGTTTCAGTGTTTAAAATTTTAGGACATTTGCAGGTTTTCGGAAGCATTGGTTACTATAGAATGTATTACTGAGCAGTGTACCATGGCCATGTTCAGATTGTCAAGATCTGAAGGTTGACTTTGGCTTTTACAGTTTTCAATTTTAGCAGAAGGCACATACACCACAACCTCGCTATAACACAGTTGCTGGGATCCAAAGTGAAAACCCTGTTGGCTAAACAACCATGTTGTATCAAAACAAAAGTGTATAGATTATATAGAAAAATGACATGTTGTATCCACACAAAAGTGTATAGATTATATAGAAAAATGACATGATGTATCCAAACAAAAATGCATAGATTATATAGAAAAATGACCATTTATGGTCATTTTTCTATATAATCTATACATTTTTTGTTTTTCTATACAATCTATTTATTTTTGTTATATATAATCTATACATTTTTGTTTGAATACAACACTTTCTCGCTTTAATCATACAGTTTTGTTTGGAAACAACAATTTTGGGGCCAACCTTTAAACTGTTTTATATCTGAACTGTCTTATAATGAACTGTCTTATTAAGCGGTTCCAATGTACTTAGTCAAGACTATTTCATTTAGATATGCTTTATCATTCTATTCTTATATTCATAAATTAATTTAAGATTTACCAATCTGTCATTTTGTTTACTTTTGTCACTGATGTGGATTAGGTATGCAAATCTGACATGCCTTATTCATGTAAGATTACCATAAATTAATTATCCTGTACAGTGGAATACCTGATCTCAAGAGGTGCACATCCATGCAGTCTGTTGGATTTTTTTTTTTTTTTTTTTGCAAACATACACACTGTAATGATTGTATACACACCTACAGTCACATACCTTCACCTTCCCCATAGATGAATCCACCAACATTGCCCCACTACCACCTCCTCTACAACTGATGAGGCTCTCCCGGGGGAGCGGTGAGTGTGTGTGTGTGGGTGGGGGGGGGGGGGGTGGGGTGGGGGGGTGGTACCTGTTTCCTTGTTCCCCTGAAAAAAAAAATCAGCATTTTCCCTTATTCTCCAAAATCAAAATCTTGATTTTCTATGTTCCCTGTTCCCCAAAACTGCCTTTGTTCCCCTATTCCCTTCAGTTTTAGACTTTTGTTCCCTTGTTCTGCTGAAATAAATGGCCTTATTCCCTGTTCCCCCAAACCCCTGGGAGGGCCTCACTGATACAGACACTTCACACCCCTCCGCATTACTTGGACTTTACAGACTTTAAATATCTTCCGATGACTTGTTAAGGAATAGGTAGTTTTTTGTGATAAAGGTGGAAAAATTTTTCTTATTTCTCAATATTTACATTCTCAGTGCATTTACAGAAAAAAACAACAACAAAAAAACCTATAGTTAACTACTGAGACATAATGTTTTTCATAATTCAGTGTATACATTGACTCATGTCACCTCACAGGATCATTATGTTACTTCAAAATAATCCATGGTTCTCTCCAATATGATTGGACAATGGTGACGTTATGATGTCAATGACACTGTCAGGAGAAAATTATCCTAGAATTATCATCAAATAGTCCTCCTCAACAAGTCCTATGATTTTAAACAGGCTGCAAATGTCAGTCTGTCTTTCACTATTCACAGTTGGCCTATTGGTCCCTCTCATATGGATCAAGAATTAATGGCTGAATATTGTTACACAGGTAACTCTTTATGACATAGTCTATTTGTTGCATGATTTTCACCTGAGTAAAACTAGTTTAAGCCCCTACCCCCAGTCCCCCACCCCTATCCCATCCCCACCCCCAGTAGTTTTCCTACTGACCATTCCAAGGTTATTCTTCTGTTGCAATTCATTTGTGCGCCAGTACGTGGTTTCATATCTGGCATTTGTTTTTTCATTTTTTGTTCCTCATCTAGCTCTTTCTCTTTCGATGTCTAAGGAGGTCTGTGCTTCATGGTTATTTCTTCACTTATATTTTAACACAGTTTAAAAGAATGTGTAGCCAAACAAAAATTTTTAGATTGTATAGAAAAATAACCATTTTTGAATGCAACCCACTTGTATGCTACGGTAAATGTCCTAAAATTTTGAACACCAAAGTGTCTGACAAAATGACATAGGCAAACAGTGCAGACCCAGATCAGACTGCTCCTGAAGGAGCAGTCTGATCAGGGTCTCCACTGTTTGCCATTCCACTAAGTATTTTAAGAAACTGCTGCATAAAAAGCAAAATTTAGGCGAAAATAGTATGGAATAAAATGTTGGAAATTTAAGGACATTTACCGTAACACATTTTTTTTGCTTAGATCTAGCGAATGAACGAACAGAAACAGGCACAGCCAGAATATATACATGATAGATAAATGGCTACTAAAGCAACAGGTGCTCTCTTGCACAAGTGTATTGATCACAAAGCTAGAAGGACAGAACAACAACAAGAATAAGACACCAAAGAGAATGAAACTACAGTAACTTCACAGTCAGGGACCACAAAATACCGTATTCGACCTAATTACTGCACTGTGCACTTAGGTTTTTCAAAATTACTGGGAAAACTTGTGGTAAAAAATGTGTCCACCTATACAAAGAGTACACTTTAAAGAAAGAACTTAATGAGGAGGACTTTATCAGGAGCGTATTTAATGATGCTTATGCACTTTTGTTTTTGATTTTCTTTCATTACAAAAACACGCCTATTCAAATGTACTGAAAATTTTACAACCCAAAAATGAAAATTTTCAGATAAAAATTTCTGATATTTTTTCATATTTCTTCTCAAAACATAGATTGTGGGTACTCATTAGAACTGCCTCACTGAGGCAGTTCTAACGAGTAACCATAATCTATGTTTTAAGCAGAAATAAGAAAAATAATGTATACCCCTGTAAACCCCAGTTTTACTATAAACTCAAAATTATATAGGCATGTTTTCGTAATGATAAAAGTATATGTTGTTTGGTACTCATTTGATTTGCCTCAACTTGTTGAGGCAATCAAATGAGTACCAACAACATATGCTTTTATAAAGTAAAAATATACAGGCTTTAATCTGAAGACCAAGAACTTGCATGACTGTGTGCTTATAGGGGCATGTGTGGTAATTAAGTCGAATACGGTAGTATAGAATGAACAATATCAGAACCACACCCTTAGAATCACCAATGTTTTAAACAAATACTGATTCCATCTTGTATAATTATAAAGTACATGTACTGTCTTATTTTCATAATAAAATTTTCCTTTATGATGTCACGTTTGTGTCTTTTGTATTTCAGATTCTTTCTGACAAATTCTTGGTGGCCTTTGGACCAAACAAACATGGGAAATTCAAAGAAACTGTATACCAAGATACATTTGTACATGATATCATAGACTATGAGGATGCAAAGCGGCACACAATTCTCACTGGGGACAAAGTTCTGGGGCCATGGGAACCAGAAGGAGAAAGATATGGGCCTGGTGTTGTCTTGGAAGGGCATGAGAAGAGACAGGCAAGGGGTACGTAATATTTGGTAAATTATATTTGGAAAATTAACGCTTTGCATACTGGGTAAAAAATTCAGCAGACAACATTTTGAAATAGTTTTCTTCTTATTCTTCCTAAACAATGGCTTTGACATTTCATGCAAATTGTCTCCAGAGGGAGATAGTTTGAATGAAATGTCAAAGCCTATTCTCTGGAAAATATAAGAAAAACATAATCAGTTTGTCATCTGCTTAATTTACTCATATAGCCTGGTGAGTGTTAAATAATTGTATTCAAGTGGAAAAAGCTTTTTTTTTTTATTATTTAGCTTTCCATGTGAAAAATTAACCTTTAAAGTGCTAAGCAAAAATTGTAGCGGATGACATTCAAATTTTTTTATTATTATATTTTTGAGAAAATAAGACTTGGTATTTTATGTGAATTGTCTGCATGAAATGTCAAGCCTAATTTCCTCTGAAACACATACACAAAAATCAAAATGTTGTCTGTTGCAGTTGTGATAAGAGCTTTAAGGGTTAGGATAAAATATGAGTAATTTTATCTTGTGTTTCCCAGAAAGTAACAGTTGATATTTCATTTATATGGTCTGCCGAAGAGAGACTTTGAATTGAAATGTCAAAACTTATTTTCTGAGAAAATAGGTAAAGATGGTTTAAATAAAATGTTAAGCCCTGTTTTCCAGGGAAAGCATTTTAAAATTTTTCTGCTAATTGTAACATGGCATTTTATTAGAATGTGCAATTTCTAGCATTTTCATCTAAGCATGCCTCTTTGTATAGCTAAACATGGTTAATTTTAGGCTATAAAGTATTCTTTGGTATATTTGTTTCTGTCCATTAACATGCCTCGTAAATAGTCAAATGGTATGCCAGTGGGGTTCCGTTACAGAGCAATTTGACCAAGCAATTGTTGTACGATTCGACCAGTAACATTTTGATGAAAACAAGAACTTGGAGCTGCATTACATAAGTTTATTTCACTGCATTGTATTTTGCACTCTTTAAAAAATCAGAGAATGTCATATGCTTAGGTTATTATCAAAGATCTTTCAAAGAAAATATCTAGGGAAAAAACAGTCTTTAGTTCATTTTATAAACATTGAAGGCCCAAATCTTCAGTCTGATTAAAGGGAAAGGCAATATAGAAAGAAAGTCCGTCTATCAGAATAGAGTTTTCCCATCCAAAAAGTCTGATACAAGTTTGGTCAAATTGACCAGCAAATAAGAAAGTATAAAAATGTATGTACATTATTGAAGTTTAAATATTTGAAAACCAGCTGTCATGGAGGCCACCATTTT
The DNA here is from genome assembly GCA_964016985.1 of Anodontia alba. Lineage (NCBI taxonomy): Eukaryota > Metazoa > Mollusca > Bivalvia > Lucinida > Lucinidae > Anodontia > Anodontia alba. The sequence goes on along the minus strand of OZ024824.1, from coordinate 41,026,254 downwards.
TAGGCTTTGTGATGTCACACAGCCCTAATTAAATATGCATAATTAAAATAAACCGCATATAGAGGGATATTTTGCCTTAATGTTTCTGAACATGTTTTCCTAAAGTGGTAAGCAACAAATGCTTTGGTTATAAAAAAATAATGCAAAATTTCAAAGTTTTGAAATTCTTGAAATCTCATTAAATACTCAAAATGGCAGTGCCAATGTCGGTCATATTAAATCCTTCAAACAATAATAACTTATTTCTAGACCAATTTTCATTAAACTTGTATCAATTTTTATGGTTTGTAAAGCTCTTCATTGTGAAAGATATTTTATATTAGGGTTGCATTCCCCTTTAAGGCCTTTTTTTTTTACATGTAATATATATATAGATAGCAGAGGTGCTGGTCAGACTTTAACCCTTACAAAGCTGAAGAATTCAGAAGACCTATTTACACGTTTTGCAGGGTGGTCCTACTTCAACACATGTCACAGTCTCCAGAAATAAGGCACATCCCTTAATTATTTATTTTAGGATGGAATGTGCTTTCTTTCTAACATCGTTTTTTGTGCATGTTATGTCGGTCAGTAAAATTCATCTTCAAAATGACTGTCAAGTTTCACCATTTTCTAATTTTTTTTTTTTTCGGTCTCACCCTATCACATCGAACAGGTTTTTGTGGCAACCATGCAACACTCAAACTTAACAAGTTCTGGTGATAAATGTGTATAAATGATGGATGAATAAGCACAAGTAATCAAATCCTCCCTACTTTGCTCATATTTTGTCGCAGTTCTTTTTTTAATTATCTTTAACAAACACAGGCTTGTTCATGTGACTGGCTATCACAGGACAAAAGTGTGTGAAAATCTGAGTAAAATGGCTCAAAAATGAAGGGAATTTCAACTGTACAGGTAAGGGTACCCTCTTCAAGGATCCCTGTTAGAAAATAAATCAGCATTGTAAGGATTAATGCTTTTTGGTAATAGTATATTATAAGAAAGTATGGTAATTTCTTGTAAAGTTTTCATATTTATCTTTCTTTTTAATTTTGTTTCCATTTTGTTCAGTTACTTACTGTTTGAGCCATTACAAGGAAAATGGTCCTTTATAGTTTATGTTGTATTTACCCGAAATATTCTTATTCCAAATCTCAATAACGGTACTTGTCCTACAATTTGAACAAGTAGATTGGATTACTTGCTGATCATCAAGTAGTCCAGTCAAGTTGTTCTAATTGCAGGACAATTTATGGAGAACAATATCTTTAGAAACAGTTTGAGCTGTCTACTCGATTTTCACTGGTCTATTTGAATATCAAGGGTTAATTTTCTTTTCTAGCAAATATACGTATATATATTTTAGTTTTCACAGCTGAAAGTGTTGAAATACTTGTTCTTATTTTCTCCAGAAAACATGGCTTGACATTTCAAAGGAATCATATCCTGCAAGATAATTCACATGAAATGTCAAGCCTAAATTTTGGGGAAGAATAAGAAGAAAAGTCACTCATTTCCATCTGCTGAATTCACCTTCTACATCAAAACTTAACCCTTAAAACACTAAGCAAATTTGTAGCAGACGACATTCTAAATATTTTTTTTTAATTGTTTGTTTTTCAGAGAAAATAAGACTTGACATTTCATGTGAATCATCAGCTAGGCAGATGATTCACATAAAATGTCAAGCCTTAATTTTTCTAAAAAATTAAAAAAGATAAATTAAAAGTCATATTGTCATCTGCTGCAGTTGTAAAGAGTTAAATGGAAACTATAGATTTCTGGTATTTGGTTTTCAGGTCGCTACACTGTCGCTATTGCTACTGGTAAATTTTGTTGTAGCTACGTAGTTGTAAAATATTTTATTTAGTTCAAAAAAGCAAAACTGGACAGATTTTCTTATCTTTTTCTTACATATAATTATTATCTTCCTGCTTCTTTTGCAATCCCCTGCCTTCCCACACCCGATTATTTTTTATTTACAAGATCATGACTTTGTAGATGTTGTACATAGAATTCAGTCCTGTAATGACCTTAAGTATTGGGACAGATAGGCTTAAGCAAACAGCACAGCACCAGATCAGACGTCACAGGATGCAGCATCTGATCAGGGTCTATACTGTTTGCTAGTCATCCAGCAATATTTTAAACATATCACAGGCACACTGGGGCCTCTGATAATTTATAAGACAGTTTTTGGATATAAGATGGTTTAAAGGTGGACCCCAAAAGTATGGATGGTCATTTTTCTATATAATCTATACATTTTTGTTATGCCCCGCCACAAAAAGTGGTGAGGGTATTATGATATACTGTACAAAATTTTGAGTGTCCGTCCATCCCTCCGTCTGTCAGCCTTTCCATCATTTGTGTCCACTCCATAACTGATACTGTCACAGATATTTTCACCAAACTTCACACAAATGTAAAGCACTATGAGACAACATGCAGAACACATGAATCATAACTCTGGTCTGCTTACTTTTGGAGTTATTGCCCTTTGAACATTGAACATAGTCATTCCTACCATGTACTTGTGTCCGCTCTGTAAGTTGAAAACTGTTTGAGATATTTTCACGAAACTTCACACAAGTGTAAAGCACTATGAGACAACATGCAGAACACATAAACTGTAACTCTGGTTTGCCTACTTTAGGAGTTATTGTCCTTTGAACATTGAACATAGCCATTTCTACCATGTACTTGTGTCCGCTCTGTAAGTTGAGAACTGTTCCAGATATTTTGATGAAACTTCTCACAAATGTAAAGCATCATGTGACAACATACAGAACACAAAAACCATAATTCTGGTTAACCTACTTTTGGAATTGTGGCCCTTTAAACATAGTAGATTCTGAAAATAGCCATTTCTACTATGTACTCTTGTTCTCTCTGTAAGTTGAAAACCGTTCCATATATTTTTATGAAATTTAACACAAATATAATGCATCATGAGATAAGGTGCAGAACACAAGAACCATAATGCTGGTTAACTTATTTTTGGAGTTATAGCCCTTTGTTTTAACTTTGAATATATTGGTTTATGTAATATCTTTGTGTCCACTCTGTAACTTGAAAACTGTTGGAGATATTATCTAGAAACTTTATGCAAATGTTTATCACCTTGATGCAATTTGCAAAATACAAGAACTGTAACTCTGAACTATCTACTTTTGGAGTTACTGCCCTTTAAACATTGTCATTAGTGATCCAAGTCATATGTGCCTTTTCTATAACTTGAAAATGGTTTCAGAGATTTTCTTGAAGCCTTGCAAAAATGTAATGGGACATAACATGTAGAACACATTTTATTTTGACAGAGTTATGGCACTTACTAGCTTGATATAAGTGCAGTGGTGGGGCATGGTGCAGTGCTTGTTTGGATATAACATGTTAAGCTAACACAGTTTTTGTTTTAGAGCCCAGTAATAGGCTATAAAGAAATTGTGGTGTAGTAGTATAGACTTTTTCAAAATTTAGCACAAGTATGGTAAAGAGATATTAAAGTGTCCCAATATTTGGGTAAAAATGGTTACTGCTTTACAACATAACTGGAGAAAAAAATAATTTTATTGTGTTTTAACATTAATGTAAGTGAGTGTATTGTTTTGGATACTATTAACTTGTAGTACTGGGCCCAGTTGTTCAAAGCTAACGACATCGTTAGTTAACGATTCGTTAAAATTTACATCGAGTGATACGCAAGTATGCTGAAATTTTTTGCTGAAAAAATGTGAGTAGCTTTTGCAGTGCAAAAGCTACTCACATTTTTTCAGCAAAAAATATCAGAATATTGTATATTAAATCCGCTAAAATAGTTAACGAAATGATCCTTAACGAGTTCGTTAAGCTAACGACGCTTTGAACAACTGGGCCCTGCTCTAATTTGCGTTATGTTTGTTATTAGTTAGGCTTTGTAAAATTGAATGATTAATCCTTAAATCACTGCTCAAAACTGTTGACATTCTCAAATATTTTTATTTTTATTTTTTAAGAATATAAGTCTTAATATTTCATGTGAATTATCTACCTGATGAAGCATCCAGGTGGCCGAGTATTTAGTTTTCCTGGGCCCAGTTGTTCAAAGCGTTGTTAGCTTAACGAGCTTGTTAAGGGTCATTTCATTAACTGTTTTAGCAGGTTCAATATACAATATTCTGATATTTTTTGCTGAAAAAATAGCACTGCAAAAGCTACTCACAGTTTTTCAGCAAAAAATTTCAGCATATTTGCATATCACTCGATGTAAATTTTAACAAATCGTTAACTAACGGTGTCGTTAGCTTTGAACAACTGGGCCCAGATTGCCAGTCATGAGGTCCCATGTTCGAATCCTGCTGGAAGGGGAACTCAGCTCATGACTGTTTGGCGCTTCAGTTCACAGAGCCTTATGTTATCACCCTCTTTGGTTGCAATGTGACTTAAATAATAGTTAAAGGGACATAAAGCATCAGATCATCATCACCTGCTTAGCAGAAATTTATATGAAATTTCAATATATGTCTGAAAGGTTGCCTTTGGAAACAAAGAACACTCAAAAGAATGAAACTAACAACTTGGTTTTATTAAATCTCTTCATATGCAGCTGAGTGGCTTGTGAGGCTGCATATGCACCCTAGCACTGGCTTAACCCTTCTCATGCTGAATAGATTAAGATGCCACTCCCACTTCTAATTTCCAGCCAATCAGATTACTTCATCCAGGTTTTTGATAGAAATTCACATATTAAATGACAAACAATGCAGATCAAGGTCAGTTGGCTTCTGAAGAAGCCAACTGATCTAGATCTACACTGTTTGCTAAGACAGGGCATGTCGTGTTCAGCAAGAGAAGGGTTAAACAGTATTCAGTTTTCAAAGTTACCAGAATGGGCAGCCACACATCACTCAACACCAGCTGCAGTGAAGTAAAATAAAAGTCTAAAAGGTTGCCTCAAGCCTTATTTTCTCTGAAAAAAAAAATAAAAAAAGTATTTGAGAATTTTGTCTGTTGCTGTTTTGCCTGGAGCTTTAAGGGTTAGGTGTGACTTACCTTCATGGAAGGAAAGGTGAAGGTTGACATTTAACCCTTGTCCTGCTGAACCTGGATATACCCTGCCTTTGCAAACAGTGTAGATCCAGATCAGTTGGCTTCTGAAGAAGCCAACTGATCTGGATCTGCACTGTTTGCCATTAAGTATGTGAATTTATAGCAAGAATTTGGATCAAGTATTCTGATTGGCTGAAAATTAGAAGTGGGCATGGCATCTCAATTTATTCAGCAGGACAAGGGATAAGAGTAGACTAAGCTTCATAATAAGTAAAAATGTACCTTGCTTATAGTCTTTGATTCCAGATATATATTCCATCTGATTTGTCAGGTCGCCAACTCACATATGACATCACAAAAGTGTCTGCAGCTCACATATGACATCACAGAAATCTTTGCAGCTCACATATGCCATCACAGAAATCTCTACAACTCACATATGACGTCAAAGAAGTCTGTTTGAAGGTCATTATTAGGGCTGGCACGATTAATCGGATAATCGATTAATTGATCAATAAATTCCACAAAATGATTATCATTACAGATTTGCTAATAATCGATCATTTGATTTCTGCGGTTGTTACTTTACCGTATTTACCCTTAGTATTCAGACACCTCAACTCCTTATCATACTTTATCTAAAATTTGAACAAGTCCAATATACTACCCACTGTTATGTCTAAAATAGCTGTGTTAGTAGGAAACAGTGTAGACCCTAATGAGACGTCGCATTTGCGGCGTCTCATCTTGGTCTAAACTGTTTGCTCAATATAACATATGAAAGGGTCATAGGTAAAATTAAGATCAAATCTTCAGCGATAACTAATCGATTATCAATCACAATGGCAGGACTGATAATCGATTATCTTTTCAGCTCTGATTAGCCAGCCCTACATATTATGTAAATTAACTGGGATGAGGCTCATTTGTCAAATTTTATGGGGAGCAGTGGAAAAGGCTGACTAATGCCTTAAGGGAATTGGTACACTTTTAGGGGGGAGGCAACCCTTACAAAATTGTTTTCCCCCTTTCTGAATGGGGTCTACTCTAAAAGGAGAGAATTTGCTTCCTTTGTGCGCATTTTTTTTTTGTTTTAGTGTGTAAGGACATAAGTTCTGCACAATTCAACCAATTCATAGTTTCAGTTCATATACCCACAATTTTCTCAGATTCGAAGTATCATTTAGTCTTTGAAAATTGCCTTTTAAGTCATTTCCTGAATACATTTTTTCTGAAACAAGTGGCCTTACTATAAACCACATAACTTTTTTCAGTAGTATTTTGATATATATTAACCTGTGTCCTGCTGAATAAATTAAGATGTCACGTCCACTTCTAATTTTCATCAAGTCAGATTACTTGATTCAGGGTGTTGATACAAATTCACATACTTAATGACAAAGAGTGCAGATCCAGGTCAGTTAATTTCAGAAGCCAACTGATCTGGATCTACACTGTTTGGAAAGGCAGGGTATATCCGGCTTCAGCAGGACTAGGGTTAAATGATAGGGATGAATCAAGAATTATGAAGCCTATGCAGAACTTTTGTCCTTAAGTATAAAACCCTTTTCAGAAGTGTATTGGTGTGCAGAAAAGCAAACAGGAAGTCACAAAAGTTGTCTCCCTTGTCAAAAAATGGCAGAAAATCTACCAGTGTAGCCATTTTAACATATTTTTAATTTTTCTGTGATTATTGGGCATTAAGATTAAAAGATTCATACAGTGAAATATATATTGTAATATTATTCAGATTCAGAGATTAGTATATGATAATGATACGAGTTTGAATTTCTATACATTGAGATCAGTCCTCTCTTAACAATGATATCCCTATCATTGTCTCCACTTTTATTGGCTGGTAATTTCATTTATGCTTTGCCTGGCTCTTTTACTTTGCCTCCTTGGAGAATCTCAATAGCCAGATACATGTATTCATTAAGTATTAAAGTGTGCTGTCAGTGTGCATATTTGAGCAAGGCCATTATTTATTTATTCATTTATTTAATTGTTGTTTTTTATTCATTTATTATTCTGTGGCATCTGATCAGGGTCTGCACTGTTTGCTTAAATTAAAGGAAGTTAAGGGTTAAATGAAACAATTGTAAGTCCCCATTCAGGACCATTTTCTCAGCTGACACTCAGAGACTGTCAACCCACCAGTGCTGTCAGTGCTTTGATTATAGACATGAGCAGTTAGTCAAATGAACTTCAAACTGTAGGTATGGAAAAGAGTTAAATTGTCTAGATATTTAAGGCTAATATGGTATCTGTACATTGACGATTGGGAATGGTGTTCACTGGCAGCAAGATATAGGAATTGTGCATACCATATTATATCTAATTACCACGCTGAGCACTTAGGTTTTTCAAAATAATTGATAAAAACTTGTACTGAAGAAGGGCACACTTTAAAGAAAGATCAGCAGAGGACTACGTCATTGAGTGGTGTATGCAATGATGCTTATGCAAACGTTTTTCTGATCTTCTTGTTGAAGCAATTCAAATGAGTGCTAACAACATGTGCTTTGATAAAGAAGTAGATAAAAGTACACAGACTGTAATCTGAAGAATAAGAAATTGCTTGACTGTGCACTTAAAGAGATATGTGGGATAGTTAGGTAAAATATGGTATTTTTTTGCAGAAAAAAAATTGATAATAAGATCTGCTGTCTTGGTCTTTGCCATTAACATGTGTACATTTAACAATGGAATCAATTTTCTTTTGTCATTTCACTAGATTCCTGCTGACACACTCATTTCCCCACTGTTTCCCTACCCACCACACCAACCATATACACAAGTTTTTCTGTGCTTCTGATACTTTGACTTATTCAGCATTACTTTGCTTCTTGGAAAAATTGTACTTTTGTTCCCCACAGAATTGTATTTTTGTTCCCCACAGAAATGCACTTTTGTGCCCCATAGATATATGCTTTTGTTCCACACAGAAATGTACTTTTGTTCTCCACAGATAAGTACAATGTACAAGGTATGAGCAAATTAAAAATATACAAATCACCAGGCTCATTTCCCACAATACAAAGTTGAGAGGTTGTTTGCAAAATAAAAAAGAGTTTTGTTTCTTTGGGTTGGAGTTTAATGGCCCTGCCGGCCTCAGTGGCTCAGTTGGATGCGCCGCCCGACTGGAGACCAGGAGGTCGCGGGTTCAACCCCCACCGAGGTCGGTAACATACTTTCGTGGAGATTGATCATGAAATATTTTCTACGGTCATTCTCTCCCTTCCGCTGATTCAAGAAGGGCAGTTGTCAGTTTCTGGCGAAAGAATGTGCACAATACTGGTTAACCTCTTAGAGGACTAAGCCTGCCCAGTAAACGTGTGGTTAGTTAAACTGACCGCGCTCGACATGACCCCTTTGGGTTGACTGGGCCGTAAAACCTCAACACAAACAAAAGTTTAATGGCCCAGTCAACACTGCTCAGGTCATGTTGAGCCCGTCAGTTAAGTGACTCACACTTTTCCTTAGCAGGCTTAGTCCTCTGAGCAGTTAACCAGTATTTGTGCACATACTTTTGCCAGTAACTGACAACTGCCCTTCTTAAATCAGCAAAAGTGGAGAATGACCGTACAAATGATTTCATGATCAATCTCAATGACCATTATGTGGCTGAGCTGGGATTCAAACTTGTAAAAAAGTGAATGTCAAATCATATTTTCTGCTAAAAACAAACAAAAATGCCATCAATTTTTATCCATAGTATGCTAAGTGTTAAGAGTTAATTAACCCATTTTAATTTGGAAACCCCCAAAAGGGTTATTGGCAGACAGTGCAGTCCCAGATCAGTTTCTGCAGAATGCAGCATCTGATCAGAGTCTACACAGTTTGCATTAAATACAGGATTTCCTTTAAATGTAGTAATAATAAAAACTAACCAGACACCCTGATATTGGAAGTAGACTGATCCAAAATCTTGTGGTAGAAGAGTCCACCCAATGTAAATGGGTTAACCCTTGTCCTGCTGAGCCCAGATATACCCTGTCTTTGCAAACAGTATAGATCCAGATCAGTTTGCTTCTGAAGAAGCCAACTGATCTGGATCTGCACTGTTTGTCATTTAGTTTGTAAATTTATATCAACAACCTAAATCTAGTAATTTGATTGGCTGAAAATTGGAAGTAGGTGTGGCATCTTAATTTATTCAGCATGACAAGGGTTAATATATTCCAGGACTACACCAAACATATTGTGTATTTTTGCTATGTTTTACAATCATAGGCTTATACATATTTATAATGTGATGTACCTGTGCTTGATTGGAACATTAGATAAGTCTTTTTTTGCTATTAAATTCAAAAGTATTCAGCAGACTTGTTAACCCTTGTCCTGCTGAACCGGGATAGATCCTGCTTTTGCAAACAGTATAGATCCAGATCAATTGGCTTCTGAAGAAGCCAACTGATCTGGATCTGCACTGTTTGCCATTCAGTATATGAATTTATGTCAACAATCTCAGAGCCACAGATAATTTTGGGGGCATTTGGGTATTTAACCCCATCAAAATTTAATCAGTTGGGTAAAATCATATTTTCATTTTTTTTTATTTGAGTAAAGATACCCCTCAAAATGTAAGTTAATTGGGTAAAACTTATAAAACAGAAAGAAAGAGCACAAAAAAAGCTTGATTAGGTATATTAAACATAATACCCTATTAATTTTATGATAGTATTTGTCATATGAAGAATAAAAACACATATTATGTGCAGTAATCATGTGTTTTTTTGGCCTTGAAACTATAATTTTCACCCATGAATTTGGACATAATTGCATACTCTGTCAAATCAATTGGGTATCAATACCATGTTTTTGAAAATAATTGAGTGTTTGCTCAAAATGTATGGACATTTTACTCAGATACTTTTTACTTAGTTCTCTTGGCCTGCAATCTGGATCAAGTTACCTGATTAGCTGAAAATTAGAAGTGGGTGTGGCATCTTAATTTATTCAGCATGACAAGGGTTACGGAGGAGTATTTAATGATAATTCTGCAATAATTGTTTTTTGTTGTTTTTTTTTTTTCATAAAAACATATGTTGTGGATATTCTTTAGAAGCGCCTTGGTGAAGCACTTCTAATTTTATTATTTTTATTGAGAATTGGAGAAAAATATCCCAGAATTCTTGCCAAATACACCTCTTTAACAAGTCCTTTGAGTAGTTACTTAGTTCTTTAGGCCACCAACTTTCAAAAAGCTGAGCATTGCTTTTGCTATGTTCATCCATTTGTTCAGACATTATCCCATTGTGGTCTGAAGACCCCTGAAAGGGTACCTGGCAAACAGTGCAGATCCAAAAAGTGGCGAGGGTATTATGTTATACCTCCCAAAATTTTGAGTGTCTATCTGTCTGTCTGTCTGTCCTCAGTGCTTCCATCATTCGTGTCCGCTCCATAACTCTGATACTGTCTATTTTCGAGAAACTTCACACAAATGTAATACATTATAAGACGACGTGTAGAATACATGAACCATAACTATGGTTTGCCTACTTTTGGAGTTATTGCCCTTTGAACATTGAACATAGCCATTTCTATCATGTACTGGTGTCCACTCTGTGAGTTGAAAACCGTTCGAGAATTTCTCACAAATGTAAAGCACCATGAGACAACATGCAGAACACAAAACCTGTAACTCTGGTTGACCTACTTCTGGAGTTGTAGTCCTTTGAACAAAGTAGATATTGAAAATAGCCATTTCTACTATGTACTCATGTCCGCTCTGTAAGTTGAAAACATTTCAAATATTTTGATGACACTTCACACAAATGTAAAGCATCAGGAGATGAGGTGCAGCTCTAAAGAACTGTAATTCTGGTCAACCTAATTTTGGAGTTATAACCCTTTGAACTTTGAAAATAGTGATTTCTGTAATATATCTATGTCCACTCTGTAACTTGAAAACTGTTCAAGATATTTTCTTAAAACTTTATGCAAATGTATATCACCATAATACAATTTGCAGAACACAAGAACAATAATTCTGAATTACCTGCTTTTGGAGTTACCCACCCCCACTTTGAACATTGTCAGTAGTGACACTTTGAACATTGTCAGTAGTGATCCAAGTCATAGATGTGTGCCCTTTTTATTATAACTTGAAAACAGTTTCAGAGATTTTCTTTAAGCTTTGCAAAAAAGTAAAGGGACATAAGATAACATATAGAACATATTTTATTTTTTTTTATTTGCGCTACTTTGATTATTTTTATTTGAGAGAGTGAAAAATAATCCATGTAGCGCAAATAAATAAAAATACTAAGCTCCTTAATATCAAGTGTACTGCAGCGTCAGTTGGCTTTATAAGCACTATTTGAACAACCTTTTTTAGGGTTGTCCTGGTAGTGCAATTGGTAAAGATGCTGCAGTGCTAGGCACCGTTGCCGCATTGGTCAGAGCTTGCATGGCGTGGGTTCGACCCCAGGCAAAAGCACTTAGAAATTTTTCTGAGGATTATTTCTCAATTATGGATGGAAAAAGACGAGAGTCACTACCATAATTTGAGAGAGTGAAAAATAAATCATGTAGCGCAAATAAATAAAAATACTTAGCTCCGCTGAATAAATTAAGATGCCACGCCCACTTCTAATTTCCAGCCAGTCAGATTACTTGATCCATGTTTTTGATAGAAATTCACATATTTAATGACAAACTGCAGATTCAGATCAATTGGCTTCTTCAGAAGCCAACTTATCTGGATCTACACTGTTTGCTATGACAGGACATGTCGTGTTTAGCAAGAGAAGGGTTAATATCAAGTGTACTACAGCATCAGTTGGCTTTATAAGCGCTATTTGAACAACCTTTTTTGGGGTTGTCTCGGTAGCGCAATTGGTAAAGCCTTTGCCGCATTAGTCAGAGCTTGCATGGCGTGGGTTCGACCCCAGGCAAAAGCACTTAGATATTTTATTTTTGACAGAGTTATGGCACTTGCTTGATTGTAGGTGCAGTAGTGGTGCATGGTGCAGTGCTTTTATTTCTGAAGTATTACCATATTTTATCATTACCATGCTATATGTGAAAGTAATAAGACATATTTTGCCATGAACAGAGGGCTGGTCATTTTTGGCAAAACAAAAATCCAACAGCTTATGTTCTTAATGAAAATAAACATCAGAATGAAAAACAGTCAGATTATTGGAAAAAAAAAATAAAGAAATATTACCCTTTTTTGTCTATTAACCCATATAAAGTACCTAGCATCTCAGAATTGAGACGTAGATAAATCAGTGTAGGCCTACCCAGTTCAAATACAGCAGAACATGGCATCTGATTTACATACAGCTGAAAAAAGGTACCGATTTTAATGAATGAAATGTTTAGAAGAATTATATACTGGAACCTCGTTATAAGATGGTTCATTATAAGACGGTTTTGTCTATAAGAGGGTTTGGACGTTGAACCAAGAAGTGTTTTAGCCAAACAAAAATGTATACATGTATATTATACAGAAAAATGATCATATTTTCCTAGATAATTTATATATTTTTGTTTGAATACAACACAGTGGTTTAGCTAATACAGTTTTTGCTTTGGATCCCAGCAACAGTTATAATGAGGTCGTAGTATATCTCCTGATTGTTCTAACAGCATGCTTACCCTTGCCTTGTTGAATACATTAAGATGCTAGGCCCACTTCTAATTTCCAGCCAATCAGATTACTTGATCTGTGTTTTTGATAGAAATTCACATATTTAATGGCAAACAATGCAGATCCAGATCAGTTGGCTTCTTTAGAAGCCAACTGATCTGGATCTACACTGTTTGCAAAGACAGAGCATGTTGTGTTCAGCAAGAGAAGGGCTAAAGGCTGAAATTATTATAACTGAAAAAAAAAAATTCATTTTCACTGTAAGTACCTAAATATTTGGAACCATATTTATCCATTATCGCTACCACTCTCTGGAAAGATTCAGCAGATGACAAACTGATAACATTTTCATAGTTTTCTGAGAAAATAGGCTCTGACAATTCATGCAAATTGTTTCCTAAGGAGACAATATGCATGAAATGCCAGCTCCCATTTTCTGGGAAAAATATGAAAAATATTTCAAAATGTCATCTGCTAAAAATTTTATACCCAACATGCTAAGCATTAAATTTGAACAAGTCCATTAGACTATCATATTTATCCTAAATATTGGAACACCTCAGCTCATTACCATACTTGTCCTGAAATTTGAACAAGTCCATTAACTGCTGGTCAGTTTATCTAAAAACTGCTGGATGAGTGACAAACAGTGTAGACCCTGATCAGATGCTGCAGATTGCAGCATCTGATCAGGGTCTACACTGTTTGCTCATGTATGTCTGTCCCAATACTTAGGGTTATTATAGTATTTCCATTTTCTTTAAATATATACTGCATGTAAGAAGGCAAACAGTTGAGAACCTGATCAAACTGTTGAGATTTACTAGCTGAAGGAGCAGTTTGATCAAGGTCTGTACTGTTCGATCTGGCAATATGTCTACATGTAAGTGTGTAAGGTAAATACGGAGAAATGATTTTACCTATGGACCTGTTCTCTTTGGAGTAGCCGAATGCTTTAGATAACCGGTTGTCAAGGACTAAAAAAATGTTGACATAGTGAATATCGATCAATGAATCAGTCTGGACTCCAAATAAAATGATATGAACCACAATGTGAGGAAATGTACCTTTAGATATGTGCGCCCAGTGAAGATTCAGATCAGCCTGCGTCTATGCGCAGGTTGATCAGAATCTTCACTGGGTGCATTTTGGATGCAAAGTTTGTTAATGCCGGCAATGAAGACTCTGATTAGACTCTGCAGGATAATTTGAGTCTTTATTGGGTACACATGTCCAAAGTTACCTTTCCGACTTTGCTGCTTAAATATTGGATTAATCCTTAATCCTTCTCATGCTGAACACGACATGCCCTGTCTTAGCAAACAGTGTAGATCCAGATCAGTTGGCTTCTGAAGAAGCCAACTGATCTGGATCTACACTGTTTGCCATTAAGTATGTGAATTTGTCTCAACAACCTTGATCAAGTAATCTGATTGGCTGAAAATTGGAAGTGGGCGTGGCATCTTAATTTATTCAGCATGACAAGGGTTAAAGTGCTAAGCAAATTTGCAGCAGATGACATTGTAAAATTGATCTTGTTGTTTTTCAGATAAAATAAGACTTGTCATTTCATGTGAATCATCTGCTAGACAGATGATTCACATGAAATATCAAGTCATATTTTATCTGAAAAAATAAATAGATAAATAAAAAAAAAAAGATTTTAAAGTGTTGTCTGCTGTAGCTATGATTACCACTTTAAGGGTTAAATTTCATAGGTCTAGATATGATTCTTTTTTCCACGAAAAAGAATTATTTTTCCTTTTTCCTTTTTCATCAAAAAAAAACACAAAAAAACAGATGATGTGGCTATTTTAGAATCTTTTGGGTGAGACTGTTCAAATGAGTATCCACTATATGTATTTTTGGTGCAGAAATAACATGTTTATTAACTTTTCTACACAGTTTTCATAGGTTTTGAGTATTTGATGATAATTCTGGGATATTTTTTCTTATTTCTCCATAAAAGCAGGCACTTCTAATGAGTACCCACAACATATGTTTTTATGGAAAATTGGAGAAAATGGTCCCAGAATTATCACATATACTTTTCGACAAGTTTTCCATAATGCAGTTTTGAATGATTTGTTCAGTTGAATTGCAGCAGCTTTTTCGTCGATTTGCACTATATCCCCAATGATAGGGAATAAGACGGTTGTTTGCTTAACCTTTACACTGTCTGGGCATTTTCAGCAGATGACAAATTGATGATATTTTTCTTATTTTTCCCAGAAAACAGGATGTGAAATTTCATGCGACAATTTGCATGAAGTGTAAAATCCTGTTTTCTTGGAAAAATAAGAAAAATATTTCAAAATGTCGTCTGCTGAAAATTTTACCCAGAGTGCTAAGCGTTAAACATTGATATGTAATACCATTTCATTTATCATTACCAATATTCATTATAGGAATAAATTTTCCTATCAACTTAAGTTGTCATAAATTGTATCACAAAATTTTGAATGAATTTATTTGCTTTAGAAGTACTGTTTAAATATTGGGAAGTCAGTCCTCCATATTCACCCAAAAATTACTAGAGAAATAATTTTTGTAATTTTTGGGTGAATATGGAAGACTGACTTCCCAATAATTACTAGAGAAATAGGCCTCGGTGGCTCAGTTGGATGCGCCGTCCGACTGGAGACCAGGAGGTCGCGGGTTCAACCCCTGCCGAGGTCGGCAACATTCTTTCGTGGAGATTGATCATGAAGTATTTTCTAAGGTCATTCTCTCCCTTCCACTGATTCAAGAAGGGCAGTTGTCAGTTTCTGGTGAAAGAATGCACAATACTGGTTAACCGCTTAGAGGACGAAGCCTGCCCAGTAAACGTGTGGTTAGGTAAACTGACCGTGCTCGACATGACCCCATTGGGTTGACTGGGCCATAAAACCTCAACACAAACAAACAAACTAGAGAAATACCCTGGAATCAATGTAGACCCAGCTCAAACTAAAGGAGCAGTTTGATCAGGGTCAGCTTTGTTTGTCCTAAAGCACTTTTATAAAACAAAAAGTTTTCATTACGAAAACATGCCTTTTCAAATATACTGAAAATTTTACCACCAAAAAATGAAAATTTTCAGATAAAAATTCTGATATTTTTCATATTTCTGCTCAAAATATAGATTGTGGGTACTCGTTAGAATGGCCTTTTTTTTTGAGCAGAAATAAGAAAATAATGTATACCCCTGTAAACCCCAGTTTTACTATATAAAAGTGGGGTTTAAGGGGTCTAAATTACCGGTATATAGGCATGTTTTCGTGATGGATATTTTACGTCATGTCATGTCTCGTCATGTCACTGGAATATGTAGTCAAATGCACTTGTTCAAATTTTAGGATAAGTATGGTAAGAATTTAAGGTGTCTTTGTTGGTCCCCAGAAGAAAAGTTTCATTTTGATGCAGCTGAACTATAGGAATTTTGATTTTATGACCATTTTGCATTTTTAAGGTAAATGAATATATCTCTGAGCACTCTGAACCCCAACTAAGTGTTTGCTTCTTTTTTTTTTTTTTAACATAACTAATCTGAAATGACTTCCTTTGTAAATTTATCCATGTTCATTACTTACATGTCTTTAGTTCAGATTTTGATAATAAAATTTCACAATAAGCATAGCTCTAGATAAGAGGAAGGATCTACATAATTATCTTATCTCTCCATGAAAATATATGTTATGGGTACTCATTAGAAGTGCCTCACTGAGGCACTTCTAATGAGTACCCACAACATATGTTTTCAGTGAGACAGAAGAAAAGCATCAGTACTTTTCAGTTGAAAAAAAGTGCCTTATTTGGAGCTATGATTAAGAGATGAAAATATTATAGATTTTAATGGACATTGGGTTGGTTTCACACCATCATATTAAATACATAGCTTAAACGAACTTGCTTACCTTGAGTGACACTATAAATCTAAAAATGACTTAGTTTGTTTGACAATCTGGCCAACCAGCAGCTTGTAAATTTTGAAGAGGCTTGTCATAAAAGATGAAACCACATTCTCTCAGTATTCAGTATGAAGCTGCTTAGTGGAAAGTGAAACTTATTTTAAAAGATAAAAAACAACAACAACAAAAAATAACAACAACAAAAAACAACAACAACAAAAAAAAAAAAAAAAAAAACAGAGTAGACTAATGTCAGCTGTCTGTGGTAGAAGGATCTGTGATAATATTATTTTCACATACATCTGAAATTTTAAAAATTAGGATTCTGAAAATTGATGATTTGAACACTTTTATATCTCCCAAATTATTTTAATCCTTGTCCTGCTGAACCCGGATATGTCCTGCCTTTGCAAACAGTGTAGATCCAGATCAGTTGGCTTCTGAAGAAGCCAACTGATCTGGATCTGCACTGTTTGCCATTAAGTATGTGAATTCATATTAACAATCTGGATCAAGTAATCTGATTGGCTGAAAATTAGCAATGGGTGTGGCATCATAATTTATTCAGCAGGACAAGGGTATTAAGATATCAAATTTTCTTACACAATTAAATTTTAAATAGCAAAAGAATTTTAAGAAACTACTTTCATTATTTTATCACTGAACATAAGGCTTTACATTGCATACAGATCATCTCATTAGGAGACAGTTTGCATGAAATGCCAATCCCTATTTTCTGTCATTTGACATCTACTAATTTTTCACCATGAAAGATACTAAAGAGTTCAAAGTTTTTTTCTGATCAGTTCTGAAAAAATGTGTTCAAGAGTATTGTTATCTTTCCTGTATGGAAAGACATAAATAGCCATTGTAGTCATCTTGCATCATTATTCGATATCCCATCAGATGATAAAGGTTTTGGTTAAAATTTTCTGAAGATGTAATTTTTGCTCTCAGATGACAGCTCTTGTTTAAAAGTACATGTATTTTGGCTTCAGCGTATGCTAACCCTTGTCATGCTGAATAAATTAAGATGCCACACCCACTTCTAATTTTCAGCCAATCAGATTACTTGATCCAGGTTGTTGATACAAGTTCACATACCCGGTACTTAATGACAAACAGTGCAGATCTTCAGAAGCCAACTGATCTGGATCTACACTGTTTGCCAAAGCTGGGTATATCCGGGTTCAGCAGGACTAGGGTTAAAACTGTGAATAAAACATAGTTTGTAAAATGATGCAAATTTGATATGGAGACCAAACCTGCAGCTTCGTATTCCGATGCGGTTGTTCAAAACTGTATAACCTTCTGCCATGTTACCAAATGTACTCTAAGTCTGGGACACCATAACCAATAATAGTACTTATTTTAAATTTTGAATAAATTGATTTTATGATGAGAAGCTGTGTCATAGCTTTTGATAAGGCACTGTTTTCAACCAAAAAATATCTATATTTTTTCTTATTTCTCGACAAAAACATATGTTGTGGGTACTCATTAGAAGCGCCTCACCGAGGTGCTTCTAATGAGTACCCACAACATATGTTTCCATTGAGAAATGAGAAAACTACTGACCTGATACTCGCTCTTATCTAGACCTATGTCTGTCATAGAAACGCTGTTGTAATGGCAAACAGTGTAGACCACGATCAAGCAGCACCTTAGGAGCAGTCTGATCTGAGCATTAAATGTTTGCTTAAGCATTTTTTTTTCAAAAATGTTTGTGATACGGTAAATGTCCTTAAATTTCATACAGGAAAGTTTGCAATAAAATGGCATATGCAAACAGTGCAGTCCCTGATTAGACTCCTGAAGGAATAGGCTGATCAGGATATACACTGTTTGCCATTCCACTAAGTACTTTAGGCTTAAAAGTATGGAATCAAGTAGTTGAAATTATAGTAAATTTACCATAATAAAGGTACTCAGATTTATTCATGACATATATTTCAGGTCCTGATGATAAAGAAATTACAGTAAGTTTCACAAATGGTAAGGTGGAGAAGGTTGTCTTGGATACGGCAGTATGGGTGCCTTCAGAAGTGTATGAGAGATTGGCTCTGGAGCTCAAGATGCCTAAAGAAGCTAGGGAAGCACTCAGCGCTGAAAATAGCTATCCGAAAGAGACTTTAGAAGGTTTGTAGAATTCAGTTTTAGAAAGCATACTAAATTTTATAATTAGATACCTTTTTAACCTTTTACCTGCATGATTGATGGTAAAATGTCCTAAAATTAAACCATTTGGTCCGTACATTTTTGCCTTATTGTTATTTTGATGCATTTGTTTCACCAAACACTTGGTGGAAAAGGTGATCAGTGTAGACCCTGATCAGATGGCACCTTCAGGAATAGTCCAGTCTGGGTCTGCAGTGTTTGGATAGGCTTTTCATTAGAAATATTGGTGTACAAAATTTTAAGACAGGTACTTTAAAGTAACAACAAATGAATTTCAAAATGTCTTTTATGGAAATTTCATATGAATTGTCTCATTAGGTGACATTTCATATGAACTGTCAAGTCTTGTTTTCTGGAAAAAAAAATAAGAAAAATATAGCTTATTTTCACTTTGCTGCTGCTTGTAGAAAGCTAAATGTTAAAATGTAGTCCGTGATCAGATGCCACATTCTGTGTTGTGTTGTTTGAGGATACATGTACATTGTTTGTTCAGGCCTGTCTGTCTCAATACTTTAGGTTAGTATGGTATTTCACCGTTTATTTTGAGGAATACTTTAACCCTTGTCTGGTGTGATCTGGTGTGAGATCTGCCATGCGTGCAGCAAGCCAGCTATCTGGAAGGGGGCCCACTGGTGTGGATGTTGCCCCTGTACCTGCACGTTAATCAAAAATTCGATTATGATTATGATGATGATTGTCATGCTGAATAAATTAAGATGCCACACCAACTTCTAATCCGGTAACTTGATCCAGATTGTTGACATAACTTCATATACTGAATGGCAAACAGTGCAGATCCAGATCAGTTGGCTTCTTTAGAAGCCAACTGATCTGGATCTACACTGTTTGCAAAAGCAGGTTCTATCCGGGTTCAGCAGGACAAGGGTTAAGATGTTTGAAATTTTATGTCATTTACCATAGAATAAATGTTTAACCTTTTATCACTATCTGGGCAAATTAAAAACAGATGACAAATTGATGCTATGGTATTTTTCCCAGAAAATGGGATTTGAAATTTCATACTGTTTGTCTTTTTGGTAGGAGACAATTTGCATGAAATGTAAAATCCTTTTTTCTGGGAAAAAAATGAGAAAAATTTCAAAATGTTGTTACTGAAATTTTTATCCAGTATGCTAAGCATTTGTAAAGTTCAAATCCTGCTTATTTTCACAGGCTATCCCACATCTGGCCCTCGAGCCATACCTGAACAATATGACCTGGCCAAACCTGTCTATTTTGATGTGGACCCCCTCTTGGTGGAAGGACGTCAGTGGAGATATCCATACATACCATCCTATCCTGCTGCCTTCAGAAGAAATGAGGGGAGAGAGACAGGAATAAAAACTAAAACTGAAGTGAGAAGTGAAGATGTGAATGCTCTTGTTCCAGGTATATTTAGTTCCTTAGATTTATCATTGGTATCTTCTCAACCCTTTCATCCCTGATTTTCTGAAGTGGACTATTCCATCTTTGAATTTGGGCCTGTCAGGGTATCAGTCAAAAAAGAAAAACAGAATGGCAAACAGTGTAGATCCAGATGAGATGGCTCATAATGAGCCATATCTGTATTTACACTGTTTTACAAAGGTATCTGTTCCGGTCTGCTGGACTGAAAGGTTAAGATAAATAAAAGTACAAATTTTAAATAAGTCGTTTGCCTTTCTTCTAAAACTCTTTCATATAAATGTGTTTCTGAATAGAATCCCCTGTTTTGTTTTGCTGTATGTAAATTTATACACATGCAATATGTTTAAACTATAGGGTTATTACCTAACTTGCAATTTAACTTATCAACTTTGCCCAGATGTAATATTTATCTGATTCTAATGCATTTAATTTAAACATACTTTATTTCTACACTTGACATATACATACATGTATAACATAGACATACAGAGTAGAATAAGAATGAAATCAATCAGATTGATTCTTCCCCCTATGATGCTGACCATTGTTTGACATTGCACACTCTATGGATAATCAGAGATCTGAGGTTTCTTCAGTTGAACAGCAACAACTGTCCAAACAGGGTATATGTGCAGTCTGATCTGAGTCTTTGCTGGTTTACACATGCGTAAGATACATTTTTTTCATGTTGTTTTGAGTGTTTTAGTTGAGGGGAATTGATACACTTTCAGGGGAGGCAACTCTTCCAAAATTATTTTGTCCCCTTCTGAAAATGGGTCTACTCTAAAAGGAAAGAGTTTGCTCCCCTTGGGAGCAAATTCTTTCCTTTTAGAGAAGACCCATTTTCAGAAAGGGCTTCTATGGAGCAAAGCAAACAGGAAGTCACAAAAAGTTGTCTCCCTTGTAAAAAATTGACAGGAAATCTGCCAGGTGTATCCAGCTCCCTTAAAGTCCCTGTCAGCAATATTTCAGTCATGTTGAGAGAGATCAATATTTGAAGTCATGTTGGGTGAGAACAGTATTTCAAGTCATATTGATATTTAAAAATATTTCAGTCATGTTGGGAGAGAACAATATTGCTGTCATGTTGGGAGAGAGCAATATTTTGAGTCATGTTGAGAGAAAGCAATATTTCAAGTCATTTTGGGAGAGAACAATATTTCAAGTCATGTTGGGAGAGAACAATATTTCAGTCATGTTGGGAGAGAACAATATTTTGAGTCATGTGGGAAGAGAGAGCAATATTTTGAGTCATGCTGGGAGAGAACAGTATTTCAAGTCCTATTGGGAGAGAACAATATTTCAGTCATGTTGGGAGAGAACAATATTTCAGTCTTGTTGGGAGAGAATAATAGTTTAGTCATGTTGGGAGAGAACAATATTTTGAGTCATGTTGGGAGAGAACAATATTTTAGTTATGTTAGGAGAGAACAATATTTCAAGTCATGTTAGTAGAGAACAATATTTCAGCCATGTTGGGAGAGAACAATATTTCAGTCTTGTTAGGAGAGAAAAGAAGAATGGCACAGATGAGAAAAAGGCCCTCAATCACCTTCTTGCTGCCTGAGGCAAGAATGTTCCTGTCAAAAGCCAGTGACGGAGGAGCTAACCCTCAAGAAGCTTCAGCAGGAGCTCTCTTCACCTCCACCCGCTTCTCATATTGTCGCTTGTATGTTTCTTACAGGTACAAAAATAACACAGAGAGAACTGGAGGAAAGGATCACATCTCAGCTGATGGAACATAAACTTCTGCTAGATGAGAGAGAAACAGAGAAAGGGACATATAAAGATGAAAAAGACAGAGATGAGAGCAGGACATTAGAGAAAGAGATAGAATTACAGCAACGCTTGGAAGAGAGAAGAAGAGAGTGGGAGAAAGAACAAGACAGGATAGAAAGAGAGATTGAGAGAGAAAGATTGCTGAAGAAGAGAGAGAAACAAGAAGAAAACACACTGAAGAAGTCTGTCAGTTTCAGAGATGAAGTAACAGCGGAGCCAGTGGTAAGTTAAGATTTGAAGACTTTTAACTCTTCAGGTACATACAGTAAAATTCCGCTATTAAGACCACCTTTAGTACTGCCTAAAAGTGGTTTTATTAGTGGGATGGTCTTAATAATATTGAATGAAGAACATAGCTCCAGATAAGATGCTCTTTTTTCAGCCAAAAAGCTGGCCTCGGTGGCTCAGTTGGATGCGCTGACCGACTGGAGACCAGGAGGTTGCAGGGTCAACCCTCAACCCTGCTGAGGTCGGCGACATTCTATCATGAAATATTTTCTACGGTCATTCTCTCCCTTCGGCTGATTCAAGAAGGGCAGCTGTCAGCTTCTGGCAAAAGAATATGCACAATACTGGTTAACCGCTTAGAGGACTAAGCCTGCCCAGTAAACGTGTGGTTAGGTAAACTGACCGAGCTCGACATGACCCCATTGGGTTGACTGGGCCGTAAAACCTCAATACAAACAAACAAATCAACCAAAAAATACTGATATTTTTTGCCTGTCTCTTAGACATAAAATAATCAAAGCACTGACAGCACTGGTGTGTCAGTTGTCTCTGAGTGTAGGCTGAGAAAATGGTCCTGAACGGGGACTTAAGACTGTTTCATTCAACCAGGGTTTTCCCTCAAGGTTTGAAAAAAA
The DNA here is from genome assembly GCA_964016985.1 of Anodontia alba. NCBI lineage: Eukaryota > Metazoa > Mollusca > Bivalvia > Lucinida > Lucinidae > Anodontia > Anodontia alba. The sequence goes on along the minus strand of OZ024824.1, from coordinate 41,003,524 downwards.
GGGTCCTGAGGACTCCTTGGTGTGAAGTTCAGGGGTTCTTTAGTAAGATTTAGGAATTCAAAGAGATTTACCATTGCCCAAATATTGACAATTCTTGTCCTTTTGGTGACAAATAGATTAAAACACAAAGCAGAACTAAATTGTAAAAATTTAGATTGATTATATTTGCATCACTCAGGACCCTTGCCCCTAAAGTTTAGGGGTCCAGAACATGATTTTAGGGGTAAAAACTGACAGAATGTGAGTCAGGGAAACCCCTGATTCAACCCTTCTTATAATTTTAGCAAACAGTGCAGACCCTGATTAGATACCGCAGATCCAACTCCAGGTTTTACAGATAAGTCTCTTTACATAGCACTTTGATGTCACACTGACAAGAATAGCATGGCTATAAATAAACGTTAACTGGATTTTGTACAAATGTAAGGTTTGATTACATTGGTCAATGATAATCGCGTGGACAACAGCCTTAAGGAAATTTTGGTGTATGTATTCTTAGACTCAATTGTAAACTGTTGACCCAAAAATCTAAAAGGTTGCTTTTGGAAACAAAGAACACACAAAAATACAAACTAAAGTTTCATTGGCAGACAATAAAATTGAATAAAATATTTAGACCTGGTTTTGTTGGAAAATAAGAATAATGATTTTAGACATGTTTTCTGCACTATTCAAACTCGGAAAGCTTATATAATTAGCACGTCTTTTACTGTCCAACTTGTCTTATATTTTTTTATTCTCTGTACAGGAAAGTTTGGAGAAAGGGGACTTGGAGATGTCATTAGATAATAGCACCAGAGAAATACCAGTGCAGACTGATCCAATCTACCTCAGAAATGAAGGTCAGTATCATCTGTTTTTTCTTTTACTTCACTTGATGAAGCTTGTATAGATTGGATATAGATAGTATTCAGAAGATATTTTTGTTATTTTTGCACTAAAAATATCTTGTGTGTACTCACTGGAATCGCCTCAGTGAGTCAATTCCAATAAGAACACACAAGATATTTTTGTGCAAAAAAGTAATAAAGATTATCCTATCATGTATTATTTCATTGTCATCTGGCCCCATTTTGCTTTGTTTAATGAAGCTGACTTAAGCCAAGATAAATGGTATTCAGACATTATTATTGGTCATTTTTGCACTAAAGCATATCTTGTGGGTACTATTTGGAATTGATTCCATAAGGCTATGTGGTATGCACAAGCTCTGTTTTGGTGCAAATAGATAAAGATTAAACTGTTATCTGTTGTTTTGTTGTTATGCATTTTACTTCAGTTGATGAAGCTGTCATAATTCCAGATAAACAAGAAAAAAAAACAAAAAACGCTGAAGAAGTCTGTGTTTTTTTGTTTTTTTTTGCGCTGAAACATATCTTGTGGGTACTCATTGGAATTAATGGGTACCCGTAAGATATGTTTTTGTGCAAAAATATGAAGAAAGAGAAAACGAATCAGTAAAACATATCTCCTTGTCATTGCCTCACAGAGGTGCTTCATATGAGTACTCGTAATATAAATAAGAAAAATATTTATCTGACTAGTCGTTTTATCTGGAGATATGTGAGATCCCAGAACCTGTGATTGTAGTATGCTTTCAAAAATAACAAATGCATTGATCAGATTGCTTGTATGATCAGGGATTTTACCGTGCCATAGCCCCAGATTACAGGGGAATTCATATTGTATTGTTCTTATTTCTCCATGAAAACATATATTGTAGGTACTCATTAGAAGTGCTTTGGTGAGGCACTTCTAATGTGATCCCACAAAATATTTTTTCACTCATAAATAAGAAAAATATGAATACTTCCAGTTAAAATAAAGCATCTTATCTGTAGCTATGCCGTGTACCACCATAACAGTAATATTAATTATTCATTTGAGCAACTGACCATAGGTCAAAATACATGTACATGAACATTTTAAAGAAGATGTGACAACATGAAAAACACAGGAATTGGAATAAAAATAATTTTAACCCTTATCCTGCTGTTCATGACAACCCCTATCTTTGCAAACAGTGTAGATCCAGATCAGATGGCTTCTTCAGAAGCCATCTGATCAGGATCTACACTGTTTGTCAATCAGTTTGTGAATTTGAACAAAAACCTTATATCATGTAATCTGATTGGCTGATAGTCAGAAATGGGTGTGGCTAATTGAATTATTCAGCAGGATAAGGGTTAATTATTCAGGTAGTATCACTTATATAGACCTACAGTTAAGGAAGAAATTATACGTCTACAAGTGACATTGTCATTTAAATCAATGTATTTTCTGTAGATTTTGCAAAAAGCAGTTACTGTATCATACAAAACCATAAGTAATATGAAAAATACATCAAATGTATGCAAATTGATTAGCATAATAAACATAATTTTTAGAATATGTTCCTTTTCATGCTGAATTACTTTGATATTAAAGTACTTGACTGAGAGCTATGAATATCTGCAGTAATTGTCCTCAAATTTTGTATGCCATCTTTTCTGACAAAATGGCATATGCAACAGTGCAGACCCAGGGTCAGATTGTTTCCTGAAGGAATAACCTTATCAGAATGATTCACTATTTGCTATTGAAAACAGTGTAAACCCAGATCAGGGCTCTACAAAGTTTGCTGGGATTACTTGCTATTCCATGAAGTATTATGTGAAACAAATGCAGAAGAAAAAATTTGGACCAAAAGAATAGTATGGAATAAAGGGTATGAAATTTTAGGACTTTAACCCTTAAAGCGCCAATCACAACAATAGTCGTCTGCTTTGTCTTCTGCCGATTACTTTAAAAGTCATTGTTGCAAACAGTGTGGACCCAGAACAGACTGCTTCTTTAGGAGCAGTCTGATCTGGGTCCACACTGTTTGCCTATATGCGAAATGTAAGTTTGAAAACTTTGCAAGAAGATGCCACAGACGACATAAGCAGACGACATTTTCAGATGCAGATTTTCTTGGCGCTTTAAGGGTTAATAGCTCGCCTGTACAAAAAGTACAGGTAGAGCTATAGCAGTAACGACGGCATCAGCGTCGCCATTGGTTAAAGTTTTAAAAAGGCTATACTCCACAACCTCTTTATAACACTATTGTTGGAGTCCATTGCATAAACCGTGTTAGTTAAACAGCCGTGATATATGCAAACAAAAATGTATAGATTATATAGAAAAATGACCATTTATGGTCATTTTTCTATATAATCTATACATTTTTGGGAAAAATGACCATATATGGTCATTTTTCTATATAATCTATACATTTTTGGGATCCATCTTTGAACCGTGTTGTATCCAAAACCATGTAATAATGAACCATGTTATAAAGAGGTTAACGTGTATCTCCTGAACCTTTGATAATGGTATGAAGCTTTATACTATACCATCCCAATCGACATGAGTGACCTTAAGGTCAAGGTCACAGACATAAAAAAAAATTGTTTAAGTTTTTGGTAAAAGTTTTTAGAGGCAAAGCACGATTCAGGCAAGCTAGGCTGTCCTGTGAGAGCTCTTATTACTATATTATAATAACCATTTCAGAAGCATACTTCAGTGATCCTGAAGAGACAATTAAAAGTCATACACGAGGTGTTAATACAGAATCAAGTCTTCTCTACCGACCACGCAGTCACCTTGTCAGTCGGCGTCGACCAGCTTGGAAGAAATACTGGAGGTCAGATCCCAGTATGCCTGTGACTAACAGTGTACATGGACCATTCAGAGAAACTGCCATGCAAGCACCACTTGAGGCAAGGTGTCAGAGGATGGACCCATACTATAATTGTGAGTTACTTACCTTTCATGTAACCTTATATTGCTGCTTCCACTTGTATATGACAACCACTTTCCTACATTATAAAATTAACAAGACTTGTCATTAGACAAGATTACTTGACTGAATTTGTGCTAACCCATTAATTGAATGTTTATGAGCATGTGACCTTGACTGCAGGGTAACTGAGCGGGCTTGGCTTGTACTGAAGAAAACTGGAACAGTATTAAACAACAGACCAAGTTTAAGTATAAGGTAAATCCACTCAGGAGAAATACCTTTCCTTAAAACTTTACATGGAAAAGTTCCTAAATCTATGACCTTGACCTCAAGGTTAAAGTAAACTAAGGAGGGAAAAGCAAATGCAAGACTGAACCCCTCTTGCAACTCTGGTTCTCTTCCAGCTGAAGTAGCTGGGCTGCCTGGCATCCGCTGAACATACTATTGGTTTCTAACCCTTCCCCACTCATACATTCACCACATTTGCATTCAACTAAAATTAAGGACAAAAAATGGCAAATGCAAGACTGAAACCCTCTTGCAAGCCACGTACTTTTCCAGCTGAGTTAACTAGGCTGACATTTCTATACATCAAAACCCCTTCTAATTTTTAATGCTAGGCATCGGCTGAACATACTATTGGTTTTTAGCCCTTCCTCACTCATACATTCACCACATTGGCATTAAAGTAACTTAAGGACAAAAAATGTGCCCAGTGCAGAACTCAAACCCATGACCCCATGCCAGTAAGTTAGGTGCTCTAGCATATAAACTAATTGGTTTGACAGGCCTTCCAATCACCACAAGGCTGTTGAACATGAACAGACTCAATAGAACCAAGTCTGCTTTCATTTCTTTATGTTTTCTTTGTTTCCAAGATTCCTATTTTACAGAAGATGAGAGATGATCAAAAAGTTCATGGCCTCTGTACTTTTAGAATGACCAAGAGCAGAAATTGTGCCATTATTTCTCAATATGATCTAACTTTGCCTTGATGCAATTTCTTCAATGCTGTTCCAGTTTGCCTATCCCTTTAAATAGAAGCCTTTTTCCTGGTCCCCCAAATACACCTTTGCTGCTTCCAAAATACTAACCCTTGTCCTGCTGAATAAATTAAGATGCCAGACCCACTTCTAATTTTCAACCTATCAGATTACTTGATCCAGATTGTTGCTATAAATTCACATACTTAATGGCAAACAGTGCAGATCCAGATCAGCTGACTTCTTCAGAAGCCAACTGATCTGGATTTACACTGTTTGCAAAGGCAGAGTATATCTGGGTTCAGCAGGACAAGGGTTAAGATGAAGATTAGTTTTCAAATTTGGAAACAGGTAGAAGTCCAAAGGGGTTAAATCTGGAGAATATGGGGGATGAGGAAGGACCTAGCTCGGGGAGGTTGGGTGAGGCAAAGGTGTTGTGTATCTTATGTCACCCGGATGTCCAACTGATATTGGCTTACAGTTGGGCAAGGTCTGCTGTCCTTGTAGTAGGTAAGGGTAGAGGGGGGAATTTTTTATTCTGTTTCTTCACTTTCATTCATTTTCCACTTTCTCCCCTGTCCCTGCCTTTCATCTCCTCTACTATCTCTTATATCTCTCTTCTGCCTTTCTCTGTGAGATGACACAAAATGACCCACAAGAGTTAACATGTCATCAAACCCAAACACAAACCCACAGGAGCTGACATGTCATTAAACTCAAACACAAACAATCAAAAAACCTCGAATGTACGAGGGATGTTCGAAATGAATTGCTTATTTCTATCTGGAGACTTCAAATTTCAAGTTAGCCCAAAAGTACTCATTTCATGCCCTGAAGTACTCCCCGTGGTTAGAAATGTTAAGTTTCAGCCGATGTATCCAAATCTTGAAGGAGTCACGGTACGCTGATTTGGGCACAGTAATAAGGTACAGATGAACGGCAGATCCAAGTGCCTGTCGGGACTGGTATTTCCGCCCAGCAAGGAATGCTTTCAATTTCGGAAACAAAAAGAAATTACATGGGGCAAGGTCTGGGGAATACGAGGGGTGAGGCAAAACAGTTACTTGTTCTTTCTTCAAAAACGCCATAACTATTGCGGAGGTATGAGCTGGGGCAATGTCATGTAGAAGACGGACATGTTTAAAACCAGTGGCAGGGCGTCGTTTCTGATAATACTTTTTCAGTTTCTTCAGTACTATGTCTTTGTAGTACTTTCCGGTGATGCTTTTGCCCTTTTTCACTGGCACTTTTATTGCAACTCCTTCACCAGAGAAGAAGATTGCATACAAAACCTTCTTTGTACTCAAAGAACGTTTGGCAATTATTGGGCATTTGCCGTGTTTAGTGGCCCAGATCTTATTGCTAACCTTTCTGACGGGCTCAAAATAATGGACCCAGGTTTCATCACTTGTGACGACATTGGCAAACTGCTTTTTATCATATTTTGGAAACATTTGAAGCAGCTGTTTGGCTACTTTAACTCGTTGCCTCTTTTGCTCGTCAGTCAACAGATGTGGCACCCATCTAGCAGAAATCTTTCTGACTTTCAAATGCTTCTTCAAAATAAGGTGAACCATTGATAGTGATATGCCTACCTTTCGTGCAATATCACGAACTGTAAATCTGGCATCTCCTTCAATGATTTCCTTTATTTTGGAAACGATTTCTTTACGAGATGCAAATTTTGGCCTCCCTGATTTCGGTGCATTTATGATGGACTCTACACCAGACTCAAATTTCTTTTTCCACTGCCTAACTGTGTCATAAGACACACAAGAAGGTCCAAAAGCAGTAGAAATTTCAGTCATCAGCTTCTTCAAAGAACAACCAAGTTTTGAGCGAGCTTTGATGTAAGCCCGTATTTCATCTTTTTTGTTGACGCTTCTACCAACCATTTTTACTGCAGTGGTCAATGACTGCGTGTATTCAAATAGCAAATTTTATATCTTACACTTAGTCTAACATGTACATTTATATACCATTATGTAGATATTGAATAGCCCTATACAGGTATATATTGGTTTTTATCGTGTCCCACGTGGATATCGAGCTAGAGGACAATAAGCAATTCATTTCGAACATCCCTCGTAGTCGCAGCAGCTTGAGAGGACTGGTGTAGGCTGATGCATTATCTTGTGAGACCAGAACATCTGAAGCCAACTTTCCTCTTTTTTTTTCTTCCCAATCTCTTGAAGCAGCTACCTTAGTTCTTCTGCATAACATGTACCATTTATTGTGCAACATTCCTCAAGATAATCCACCATGATAAGGCTCTTCTTCTGATCTTTGGTTGACATTCTGGGGCCCCACCTGGCTAAAACTTTGGACATCCTTAAGGTATCAGTCAAGATAGACTGAACTGCCTCATATCTTATGCTTGTTTGTCTAGCTATATCAGGCAACTTTTTCTCATGTCAAACATGATCAAACTGTGCACAAGCTCAATGTTTTTGTCTGTAGTAGCCTCTTAAAGGTGCCCAAACCATTCATAATCCTCCATGCTCTCCCTCCCTCTCCTAAATTCAGCAGCCCATTTCTTCAATGTGATGTAAGAAGGAGACTCATCCCCAAGGGTTTTAATGATGTTGACATGCCCTTCTTACAGAAGTACTTTAACGCTGCTGTAGTTTCACTTTTGTCCATTTTCTCAGTTTAACACACCATTCCCCTGTTTGCAGTGAATTCCTGCTGAAATCAAAAGCTTTGAAATTTTATTCTTTCTACCAAAGATATTGAAAAAGATAAAATTATCATTTCTGTATATTCATTCTAAGTATATTGAGTGGAGAACTTCTTGATCTTACCTTGTATATTTAAAATTTAAAGGACCAATACATTTGGTAGACTTTTGGCATTTTCTTTCAGGGAGATACTTTTGTGACTGCCTGTTTTCCTTCCTGCACACCTAACCCCTTCTGAAAAAGGATCTACTCTGAAAAGCTCCTTTTAGTGTAGACCCCTTTTCAGAAGGGAAATAAAAAAGTTTTGAGTTCCCCTGAAAATTTATGCATTCTGATTGAGATACAATTGCCAACAAGGGCTGAGATGGGTAGAGATTTTGTATTCAGGTATCTGAATGCCCAATTACCGGCGAGTACCTAGGTACCCATTACCATGGCATTTTAGAAATGCCAACTGTTAGAAAATATACAATTGAATGAAAATAGTAAGTAGGGTCAGTCTCTCTGTCTGTCTGTCATTTACACATGTAGGCCTTACACATAGGAAGAGCCGGCCTCGGTGGCTCAGTTGGATGCGCCGTCCGACTGGAGACCAGGAGGTCGCGGGTTCAACCCTCCCCCGTCGAGGTCGGCAACATTCTTTTGTGGAGATTGATCATGAAATATTTTCTACGGTCATTCTCTCCCTTCCGCTGATTCAAGAAGGGCAGTTGTCAGTTTCTGGCCAAAGAATGTGCACAATACTGGTTAACCGCTTAGAGGACTATGCCTGCCCAGTAAATGTGTGGTTAGGTAAACTGACCGCGCTCGACATGACCCCATTGGGTTGACTGGGCCGTAAAACCTCAACACAAACAAACACATAGGAAGAATCATAACATATAACAATGTTCATTTTATTGTGTATGAAGGTGGATTGGCAAGATCAAGGGCAATGGCAAGTTATACAAATCAGTCATGTTGAACTTTGCTCTATTTGCTTGAAATCCTTTTATTACTTATATATTCTATAATTAGCATTTGGGTAATGGGTAGTAAATTTGTACCAGGGTAATTGGTCTACCCGACCCGAACTTCGGGTACCCGGGTACATGTCCCAGCCCTGTTGCCAAATGCTGATGCTGGGGGTTGTGCAATATATTTTCTGTATTTATATAAGGGTGAGCTAAATTAGAACACCAGGGCCCAGTTGTTCAAAGCATCGTTAGCTTAACGAGCTTGTTAAGGGTCATTTCGTTAACTGTTCTAGCGGATTCAGTACACAATATTCTGATATTTTTTGCTGAAAAAATGTGAGTAGCTTTAGCACAGCAAAAGCTACTCACATTTTTTCAGCAAAACATTTCAGCATATTTGCGTATCACTTGATGTAAATTTTAATGAATCGTTAACTAACGACATCATTAGCTTTGAACAACTGGACCCAGATGTTCACAAAATATTACAACGATGTCTCTAAAGTGTATGAATTTGAAGCAAAAACTAGCAATTTTGGACACTTGTTTACAGACATTGAAATAAGTGATCATTTTATCTTAAAGTCAGTTCTGAAGTTTTTAAGGTGAATGGATACATCTGAATACACCTGAAAAATTTCATCATTTTGCAGAGGTAGGAAGCTTTTGCAAACAGGAAGTTGCCTCCTTAGAATTTGAAACCTTTAAAAACTGTGGGCTACTCTTAAAGAAAAGAATTTGCTCCTAAAGGAGTTACTTCTAAAGGAAAAAATGTGCTCCAAGAGGGAGCAACTCCTTTTTTTTTAAGAGTAACTTCCATTGAGAAGGAGGGCAAAAAAAATTACAATGTCAGTGTCTGAGTTATTTCTTTTGCAAGTGTATCCATTCACCTCTAATACACCACAAAGATTTTGCAGCCGTTTTTGCAAAGGGAGACAACTTTTTGCATGCAGGTTCTTTTTGCATGCAGGTTTTGCATGCAGGTTCTTCCTTTAACAGTAGACTACTCTACTCTAGTCATGCTGAACCCGGATATATCCTGCCTTTGCAAACAGTGTAGAGCCAGATCAGTTGGCTTCTGAAGAACCCAACTGATCTGGATCTGCACTGTTTGCCTTTAAGTATGTGAATTTATATCAACAATCTGGATCAAGTAATCCAATTGGCTGAAAATTAGAAATGGGCATGGCATCTTAATTTATTCAGCAGGACAAGATTTAAGAAAAGAACTTTGGTTCCAAAGTGAGCAAGTTCTTCCCTTCAACACTAGACCTCACTGAGAATGGAGATAAATATTTCCATGTCTGACTAAGTTTGCATACAGTTGTATCGATTCACCTTAAATAGCTTTTGTCATATATTTTGTTTTTCTCTAGGTGAGTGGACCAGCCCTGTGTACAAATATGTAGATCCCATGGCCAAACACGATTACTCTGACTCTGTGGAAAAATTGATGAAGGTACCGCAGCCACCAGCACAGCTTCCAGACAGACCACTGCTCCGCCCACCGCCACAGAGACCCATGTCTGCAGATGCTAAAGAGGCTGCCAGAAGGGAATTTAAGTAAGAAAGTTGAATGAGGCACGCTTTGAGTAGAAGTCATATTTTATATATTATTTACAAAATGAGTTCATTCATTTCAATATTTTGTGAGCCTTGGCAAGCATTTGTGAGCCTTGGTGAGCAAAATATTGAAATACTGTCGAACCTCAATAGCTTGAATATACTGATGGCTTGTTTACCATGGCTAAGTCTAGCTCATTTTTGAGTCCCTACAAAATTCTTCCGATAGCTCAAGAAAACAAATATTTTATCATGAAATTGTATGTTGTATGTACTCATTAGAATTGTTTCATTGAGGCAATTCTAATGAGTACACTCAACATACCACTATTGTGTAGGAGATTGAAAAGATTACCTTATTTATTGCCATTTGCTCCCTGACCTGGTGCCATGATTAACCCTCAGTGGCTCGCACTACCCATATCTGATCCATGGTCCCAAAGATGTTCGAGCCATTGAATTTTTACTGTACTGAACAAGTTTTAATAATAAATTTCATATAAAATGTAATGTAAGACTCAGTTTTAGTTTAAGAAATAGATCAGCTCTAGCAGTGATTTATTGAGTAATAAATCACTGTTTGGAGGTCAGTTGTTAAGTAGATCAAATTACGAGCATGGAGCGCGAGTGATTTATATACTTACAACTGACTGACAAACTGTATTTTATTACTCAACAAATCACGCACAAGAGCTGATCTAGTTTGATTCTAACGCATAGAAAACAACGAAAAAGTAATTGTATCCTTCAGATTCTTCCAACTTACCGCCATCGCATAAAGAAATCCCGCCAACAGTTTTGACTGTAACAATGTTGTTGACATTCATTTCCTACGTTGTTGACGTGAGGAAAACAACGTTACACTGTCTGATGTCGTGGAAATGAAGACTGATGTCAGCAAAGCATCAAAATGACGTTGAAACGGCACCAGATAGCATCGTGCGCTTCCGCCCAGTGATTTGTTGCAGAATAAATCACTAAATTTTAACATAGGCTATATAGGCGAGGAGTGTTAGAATATTGTATTACATTATAAGATACATCTTATTACAGATTCTTTTTTGTTTAACATTCCATGTGAAGTGTAGTGGAAAATGGCCCTTATCCATTATACAAACAGTGTAAAGCACAGATCTTCCTACTCCTGTACATAGTTTGATCAGGGCGATCTCTGTCAGTATGCAGCAACCTCTTTGTAACAGGATTCGTTACAGCACATATATAACATTGTTTAACTCTTTGCATGCTGGGTAATTTTGCATGCTTTTTTGTCCTCTGTTGATATTTTTTTTAAAAAATGAACTTTTTTTCAAAAAAATTTCAGGAATACCATCAGAGTGTCAAACAGTTTGGACCCAGATCAGGCCCGACATTTTGTCGGGCCTGATCTGGGTCCAGACTGTTTGCAAAATGTTAACAGCAGATGACAAAAGTCACCACTAGTGGGGAAGGTGTTAAAGATGAACCCCAAAAGTGTATTATCCAGACAAAAATGAATAGATTCTATAGATAAATGACCATTTATGGTCATTGTTACACCTATGTTAGTCTGGTGACTTAGGCAGGCAAGTTTCCATCCATCAGCTGTTAATCCATTTTGTTCCTCAGTATACTTATGTCCACACTAGCATCCACCCTAGCATCAACCCTAGCGTCCACCCTAGTGACCACCCTGAATGAAGTCTACCAGTTGTAAAACTTTATAATTAATTTCACTTCGCTGATTGTTTTATCTCACTGAGCTAAACAAGGATGACAACTCTCACTTCTCTGATGCTTGTTTCCGATTTAAGTACGCAGGTGCGACATAAACTTGGACAAAGTACATTTTTGTTTGGCTACGTCACAATCATTTGGCTAACATGACTTTTGCTTAGTATCCCAGTAAAAGTGTTATATAACACATCACAAAATCATGCCTATATAATTTTGACCCCCTTAAACCCTACTTTTATATAGTAAAACTGGGGTATACAGGGGTATACATTAATTTTCTTATTTTTGCTCAAAAACATAGATTGTGGGTACTCATAGAACTGCCTCACCAAGGCAGTTCTAATGAGTACCCACAATTTATGTTTTGAGCAGAAATATGAAAGCTATCATAGTTTTTTACCTGAAAATTTTCAGTTTTTTTAGGTGAAATTTTTTATATATTTGAATAGGCGCGTTTTCGTAATGAGCTATAATGTAAACTCTACAGTATCCAGCAGTTCTGTAAATGAGCAACAAAGGACCTGATCAGACAGCAGAAATATACAGGCTGATCTGGGCCTGTGTTGGCCACATGGCCATCAGGATCTTTTTCTCACAGTACAGCACCTGTAACATTGTCTTTATTATACTGATAACTGGTGTTGTCCCGATGATTGATTATAATGAATCATAGGTCGATCACTTTTCCTTCTTGTGACTGATGATCGGAAAGAATTTTCATTATTGACATATCAGAATATTCTATTCTTAGGAATATATATTTTCTCACTTTTTTATTGTAATAGGTAAGTTGTTTGGGTCATTTTAGATTTGTGAATAAAGGTAAAGAATTTGATAACAAAAAAGAAAAAAAAAAAGCCTGAAATAAGCATAACTCCAGCAGATAATAACAGATATTTTTCTAATTTGTTTGTTGTTGTTTGTGTTGTTTTTTTGTTGTTTTTTTTTCAGAACACAGAAGTTGACATTTTAATTCAGATTGTCTATTTTGACCTATTATTTGAGAAAAATATTTTAAATCATCTTATGCTAAAATAGCAACTCAGCCAGTTACAGGTTATAATGTTGCTTGCTGATTTGTTATGTATAGTAAAATCTCAGTGACTTGAACACCGATGGCTTATTTACCTTAGATGATTTGAACTTGATTTTGAGTCCCTAAAAATTCTTCCAACAGCTCAAGAAAACAACTATTTAGGGATATTTAAGGGACATGTTTTTTGCTTTATCATAAAAAAAATATTTTGTGTGTACTCTTTAGAATCCCCTCATCAAAGCAATTCTAATAAGTACACTCAACATACTATTATTTCATAGAAGATTGAAAAGACATCATTAAAGTATCCCCATATGCCACCTGATCTGGTATTTTGATTAACCCCCAGTGGCTCAAACTGCCCATTCTTGAACAAATTTTCATGGTCCCAAAGATATTCAAGCTATTGAGGTTCGACTGTATATGTAAAAGTAGAACTGTCTATTGTATTAACCCTAATTATTGCATAAAAAGCAGTGTCTCATGTTATTAACAGCAGTGAATTAACGGGCGAAAAGCTGTGTATTAACAAGGCAATTCACGCGCTGTTAATGCACGGCTACGCAACTTTCAATATGATCGTACCGGGGCCACAAATTTGCTGCTGTTACGAGATGTGTACTGCCAGGCCCTAGAATGAGTATAGTCCGTACAAATTGTGTTCGCAAGACATCGGTGAATAGGCGAGAACAAAGTAGAGCAAGAAATAATACGAAATGTAGCATAGTTTTCAGTTTTTATGCAATAATAGTGATCGAACATGGTTTTTCAATGCATTAACATTCGCCAAGTCCCTGGGAAGGTGTTGACAACCACAGCCTCTGGCCTCGGTTTTCAACACCTCCCTCAGGACCTGGCGAATGTTAATGCATGAAAAGCCATGTTTGATCCCTATAGTATTCAGACAGACATACCTTAGCAAACAATGCAGACCCAGATTGATGGCTGTAGAACTTTGGCATCTGATCAAGGTCTATACTGTTTGCCACTCATCCAGCAGTATTTAGGCTCATCAACAGATAATAAAATGGACCTTAAATTTTAGGACTAGTTTGGTAAGGAGTCAAGGTATTCCAATATTTAGGGTCAATATGATAGCTACACTTTACAAACCAGGCTCCATAGTGCAGTTGATATCGCAGCTGCATCTGACTGCTGATCCAGGGTCATGTGTCGAAACCCAGCTCAGCCACATAGCTTTCACGGAGATTGATCGTGGTATATTTTCTATATTTTCCCCCTTTTGATTCAAGAAGGGTAGTTGCCAGTAACTGGGGAAAATATGTGCACAAGGACTGCTTAACCGCTTAGAGGACTAAGCCTGGCCAGAACAGTGTGACAGTGCTGGAAATGACCCCTAATGGGTTTTGACTGGGCCATTAAAACTCAACTCAAAAAAACAAACAAACCAAAAACATCACTTTACAAACAAATTTTCTTTGTTAGGAGGAAGAAGCAAGAACAGCGACAGATGGTGTGGAACATGCGTATGACAGAACAAGACCAGATGGCAGATCTCATGAAGGATCAACATCGGGAGCGAATACTCGAACAAATCTCACGAGAGAAGAACAGACAGTATCAGGAGCAGAAAATGGTTGAATTGTCCAGGGAAGCAAAGAAAAATGTCAGGTGGGTTCTTTTCCTAGTTAATGCCAATCATTTATATTTGACAGTCACTTTATTTTGGTGCTGTTGGCAATTTAAGCAAAAACTGCCAAAACAAAACGCCACCAATATGCAATTTTCAACAAGTGCATATTGTGTTGTACTATCTGAAAGTGTGAATGTGCTAAAATCAAAATGTGCAAACAAGACTTTCCCATCAAACTGCCACCAAATTTTGATGCCGCAGACATTAAGTGTTTTACAGTGACTGTTTCGGCCTGTTTGTAAATGTTTTAAGGGGAATGGGTACACTTTTAAGGGGAGACAATTTTGTCAAAATTGGTTTGCCTCCCTTCTGAAAGGGGTCTACTCAAAAAGGAAAGAATTTGCTCCCTGTGGGAGCAAATTCTTTCCTTTAAGAGTAAACCCCTTTACAGAATGGGCTTGTTGTGCAGGAAAGCAATCAGGTAGTCACAAAAGTGGTCTCCATTGTAAAAATGATGGAAAATCTACTAGTGGTATCCAGACCTCTTAAATGTTTTATCTAGGTGAATTTGTTGCTTGAGTATCATGTTGTAATGTCAAAATATTGAAAATTGAGATATTTATATCAGTGTGACCGGGCTGTCAAGCTCTGCAAGGTCATATAGGTTATATCCCTGTAACACTAATATTAAAATAATTATTTAGAGTATCATACTGTTCTGTATCGAATTTTGCCTTTAAAATAAGTATCAGACTGTTGTATTGGAGTGACCAACCAGTTTTGTGCTTTCTGATCACATATCAAGTTTCTGAAATCAGGTAGCTGAATTTTAGTGTTGCATCTCTAAGGAATTATTTAGAGTATCATACTGTTCTATCAAAAATTTTGATTTTGAAATTAGTATCAGAATGTTGTATCAAAGTTACCAACCGGTGTTGTGCTTTCTGGTCACATGATAAGTTTCTGAAAACATTTTAGCTTCTAAAGTATTAAGTAATGTCATTTTCTCAAACTTTGCATACAATTTTAAAATACTGAGATCAATAAATCGTGAAAATTGCAGAGCAATATGTTATTTAACAACAAAGATACAAGGGTCAAAAACTTTGATTCCGTTTTTCTCAAAAGTAGAAAAAAGCTAATTAGAACATTATGATATTAAGGCAACAAAGTTGCAAAAAATGATACTGTTTAAAAACTAACTAACTAACTAAATAAATAAACAATACAGCGGCACATTTATTAAAGGTTTTATACATTTTGACTTGTTAGTATATGCTAATTCTCTGGTTGTATGTGAGAAACAATGACTTTTTTTTTATAAACAAAAAAAAACATTGGTAGCTTAGTGCAGCATTTTTAGGATATATTTTTGCTTACAGTAAGGAATTACGAGAGAAAATTGAGTCAAACCAGAAACGAGAATCAATGAGAGAAGAACAGAGAATTAAAGCACTGCAGCAACGGCGAGAGCACCGTGAAGCAGTGCAGAAACAGAGAGAAAAGGCCATGGAAGAAACTGTTCAAAGGAGAAATGTAAGTTATAAAAGGCATGGCATGTGAAAACCATCATTAGTCCTCTAAATGCTAGCACCCAGGGCCCAGTTGTTCAAAGCTAACGATGTCATTAGTTAACGATTCGTTAAAATTTTAATCGAGTGATACGCAAATATGCTGAAATTTTTTGCTGAAAAAATGTGAGTAGCTTTTGCAGTGCAAAAGCTACTCACATTTTTTCAGCAAAAAATATCAGAATACTGTGTATTAAATCCGCTAGAACAGTTAACGAAATGACCCTTAACGAGCTCGTTAAGCTAACGACGCTTTGAACAACCGGGTCCAGTTGTTCAAAACTAATGATGTCATTAGATAACGTATTGTTAAAACTTTGATCATTAAATATGGCAAATAATTTAAGCTACTATTTTTGGTCAAAAAATGTGAATAGCTTTTCCATTTGCAAAAGCTACTCACTTTTTTTCAGCAAAAATACCTGTGTATTAGATATTGCACTTACTAGAACAGTTATCATTTTGACCACTAAACAGCTTATTATGCTAATGATGCTTTGAACAACTGGGCGCTGATTTACATTTTTGCAGACAACATTTAATATATTTTCTTGTTTTCCAAAGAAGCTATGGCTGGACACTTTATGTGAATTGTCTCTTACCATTCACATGAAATGCAAAACCTTGTTTCCTTGGAAAAAGAAGAAATATTTCATAGATTTGTTGATGGCTAAGTTTGTGATTTAGTAACTCAGGGTTAATGCCAGTCCAGGGCCCAGTTGTTCAAAACTAACGATGTCGTTAGTTAACGATTCGTTAAAATTTACATCGAGTGATACGCAAATATGCTGAAATTTTTTGCTGAAAAAATGTGAGTAGCTTTTGCAGTGCAAAAGCTACTCACATTTTTTCAGCAAAAAATATCAGAATGTTGTGTATTGAATCTGCTAAAACAGTTAACGAAATGACCCTTAACAAGCTCGTTAAGCTAACGACGCTTTGAACAACCGGGCCCAGGATTTTCAAAGATTATATTAGGGTCACTGATGAGGCCGAGTTGGCCAAAACTAGCTGACTGAAAATCCAGACACTTCACCTGTTTTTAGTTTTGTGAGCATGCTCATTGCTCTCAAGGGTCATTCCTTTTAGAATCTATTTATAGATCTGTTAGTAACAAGTATATGGGGCCATTCAATAAAAAGTGAGATAGGTCATTTAATTGAAAATACTGACATGATTAATTGCTAACTGTGCCAGTATATGGTTGTTTAAACATAGCAGGTGATATTCTAAAATATTGTTATACCCTTACAAAATGAATTGTAGGGGTTTGCTATCCCATCCCGGTCTCATCCCCCTCATCCTGATAGAGTTTTTGCTTTTTAACTAGAATGTTTTTCCTGAGTGTTGCTGGAATTTGTAGCGAAGCTGTATCTTACTGTAGCGCATTTCATTGATGACGATATCTGCTTCAGTTCTGTTT
Organism: Anodontia alba; assembly: GCA_964016985.1. Taxonomy (NCBI): domain Eukaryota; kingdom Metazoa; phylum Mollusca; class Bivalvia; order Lucinida; family Lucinidae; genus Anodontia; species Anodontia alba. The sequence goes on along the minus strand of OZ024824.1, from coordinate 40,986,238 downwards.
TGTGAGAGTTATGCCCCATTGTACTTAGTTGTTTATACCTTGTCTCACTGTTTTCATGCAGTCAGTTTGAAACCCAGACATATCTTAGTGATATTACAGATATACTTTAGTTCTCTAAAACTAAATTTTGACAGAATTTCACAGAGCTCTACTAGATTTGCAATGGATTAGACCATAATGTAGAGTAGTTTGTGCCAGCATTTCAAACTTCATTTTCTGAAGCTTGCACTTATTTAGGGGATAACTGCTTTCAAATTTGGCATTTGGGGAGGTAAATTGGCGGTTTTATGGTCGCAAATTACGTTTTACGGCTCCGCTGATGCGGAGCCGTAAAACGTAACGGTTGCAAATTACATTTTACGGCTCCACGTCAGTGGAGCCGTAAAACGTAATTTGCGACCAAATTACGTTTTACAGCTCTGCTGACGTAATTTGCGACCGTAAAACCGCTGATTTACCTGTCAGCGGAGCCATAAAACGTAATTTGCGACCGTAAAACCGCCAATTTACCTCCCCAAATGACAAATTTGATGCAGTTATCCCCATTCTAATGCATTTATTCATTTTTTCTAATGAAATAATGTACTATTTGCACAAAACAACAAGTGCTGTGAGCTGCGTAAAACCAAATGCCAGCCAATGAGAAGAGACGTTACTTGATGACGTCGGATTTGCGACAGTATATCGCAGAATATACCGTCGGAAATTTTTGACATCATCCAATTAGACATCGCGAGTGCATTAGAAGTCTTGATATGCACCACAAGAAAACAAGATTTCGAGTTTGGGAGAGCTTGCCATTTTTTTTTTTTTTTTGTATTATTTTCTTTATTTTTTTTATGTTTATGTAAATTTCAGCCATTTCATCTTTTCTAATGAGAGGGTAAACCACAAGGGTTTGTTTTAAAAAAGCTAAGATTCCACTTAACAGTGCACTTGTGACAGTTTTCTCCCTTTGACCATAGACAATCTCTATCAATAGTTTTTGACAGGATCTGATTTTTGATATGCAACCTTCTTACTTTTGATCATGAACACCTTCACACATATATGATAACATTACGAAAACACGCCTATTCAAATATATTGAAAATTTTACAACCAAAAAAGGAAAATTTTCAGATAAAAAATTCTGATATTTTCCATATTTCTGCTCAAAACATAGATTGTGGGTACTCGTTAGAACCGCCTCATCGAGGCATATTTTTTGCAGAATACTGAAAATATGCAAGAAGAAATCTGGTGTTTAACCTTTGTCCTGCTGAATAAATTAAGATGCCACGCCCACTTCTAATTTTCAGCCAATCAGGTTACTTGATACAGATTGTTGTTATAAATTTGCATACTTAATGGCAAACAGTGCAGATCCAGATCAGTTGGCTTCTTCAGAAGCCAACTGATCTGGATCTACACTGTTTGCAAAACAGGATATATCCGGGTTCAGCAGGACAAGGGTTAAAAATTAAAGTTGGATAAAACCCCTGCTTTTCAAATATAGCCATTTTCCGAGATTAGTGTTTTGAAACCAGACGTAGTAGTTACAGATATAAACAATAAATGTTTACAAAATTCCTGCTTTTCAAAGTTAACAGTCTAACAATACTTGCATTGTTTTCTGACAAATATTTCTAGAATTTTGTTGTTTTGTCCTCTGCCCTTTCAAAGAAAAGTGAGGGAACATGGTTTTTAAGAATATATATAAGAATATGTACCTTATGTCCATAACTCTAGCTCCTACAGTTTTATGTGATATTTTAAAACTGTACAGATGTTTTTTGTCATGGTCTGAAGATGTAGGTGTGATTTGGCTACAATTCTCAGATTCATTTTTATCATTTTTCCATGTGTAGGACTTCTGCATTTTTTCAGATACTATCAAAGTGGAACCTTGTATCTGCAGCTCCTCCTACAGTTTAATGATGCTGTTCTTTAACTGTAAGGTGTTTTTGTCATGGTCTGAAGATGTGCGTGTAATTTTAGAAATAATCCTCAGATTAATTATTAGTACTTTTTCCATGTTTTCAACTTATTTATTTTTTCAGGCTCAGATACTGTCAAATTATATAGGTAGCAGATACCTTGTGTCCACTATTCCTCCTACAGTTTTATGTCAGTCTTTATGAAATTTTACAGGTGTTTTTGTCATTTTCTGAAGTTACGAGGGCAAGTCAATAAGTAACCAGCCTATCCCATTTCCAATTGACCGAGACACCCAAGATTTTCATGCCTTGTTTCAATACATGTTTTAGGCCTGAGGGCAAAATTGCACCCTTATTGTGTCATTCACTCATAAGATATTGAATGTCAAACATGGCTAGCGATGCAAAAGCAAGCTTTTCGTCAAAAGTTGAGTACCATGCTGTAATTCAGTACTTGTATTTGAAAGGGAAAACAGGTCAGGAAATGTATTGCGAGTTGACCAATGTTTATGGGTCTTCTGCACCATCGTATGCACAAGTTAAATTCTGGGTTGGGGAATTCAAACGCGGTAGAATGTCTTTATAAGACGAAACCAGGTCTGGACGCCCATCAGATGCCACCGATGAAGAAATGTGTTACAAAGTACAGGATCTGGTGTACTCTGATAGGTGAATTATGGTGGAAGAAATAGCGAATGCATTACACATTTCACATGGTAGCGTTTCAACAACTTTACATGATCGCTAAAGCCCGTTGGGTCCCAAAATCCCTTAGTGACGAGCAAATGGCAACCAGAGCATCAGTATGCAGTGCATTGTTGAAGTGGTTTAGGTCAAAGGAAGATGATTTCCTTTCACATCTGGTGACTGTAGATGAGACTTGGGTCCATTATTATGAGCCAGAGAATAAAGCTCAAAGTCGCCAGAGGATAGGGCTGGGATCTCCGAGGCCAAAGAGGTTCAAAACGCAACCCTCTGCTGGCAAGGTGATGGCAACTGTATTTTGGGACGCACAAGGCATTATTATATTGGACTTTCTAGCAAAGAAAAGTACAATAACGTATTGCGTATTATGCAAATTTGCTCAACCAACTGAGAACTGTGATCCATGGAAAACACCGAGGTAAACTCTCCAAAGGGATTCTGCTCCAACAGGACAATGCGAGAGTCCATACTTGCAAAATTGCAGTGGATGCTGTTGAGTGGAATGGGTACGAGCTAATACCACACCCCACCTATTCTCCGGACTTAGCTCCTAGTGACTATTTCCTATTCCCAAACTTGAAAAAGGATATCAGTGGACGTCATTTCTGGTCCAACGAAGAAGTCGTGGCGGCAGTTGAGGAGTGGGTCAGAAGATTATATAAAAGTGGGGTTTAAGGGGGTCAAAATTATATAGGCATGTTTTCATGATGCAAGCCCCATTTTTAAATGAAAAATTGTTTATCTTCTTTTAAGGATACTGGATAGACTTTACAAGGGTGGCAACTTTTATGATTTCCTACTCTTCTGCATACCAGGCACTTTCTGAAAAGAGGTTTTACTCTAAAATGAAAGAATTTGCTCCCCTTGGGGGAAGGGAGGAAATTCTTTCCTTTAAGAGTAAACTTGTTTTCAGAAAACAGACAAAGCAGTTGACTCCCCAGAAAGTGTATGAGTTCCGCATAATTTCTCCTGCGGCATGCTAGACTAAGACATTTACCTTTTACCAAATTCATCAGCCAACAAATTGGTGTCATTTTTTATTTGTCCAATACCATAAACTGACATTTCATGTAAAGTGTCTCCATGTCACATGATATGTCAAACCATGTTTTTGGGAAAAAGTAAGAATTAAATTTGTAAATATCTGTAACAGGGTATTTTAGGACATACCGTATTTACCATATGTATTCGGACAGACAGGCCTGAGCAAACAGTATAGACCCAGATGAGACGCCGCAGAATGCGGCGTCTCATCTGGGTCTACACTGCCTGCCACTCATCCAGCAATTTTTAGACACAACATCGGGTAGTGAATTGTACTGGTTCAAATTTTAGAACATATATGGTAAGGAGTTGAGATGTCCGAATACTTAGGGTAAATACGGTATTGGAGTTTTGTTTCAAAGACAATTTGATTTTCATTATCTTATAACTATATCAATGTTTATCAATAATTTTATAGTGTTAATTGTGTGTCAATAGCCTAAAGTTTTCTCAAGGAACTGGTTTACTATCCAGTTCATTTGTGTAACAATTTAATGTTCATTTCATTACATTGATGTATATTTTGTTAATTTACTTCCTCCTTTTGATGACTTAAGATGGCAGAGATCAATTGCTGTCAATTTAGATAACATCAAGAAGAATTTAATATTAGATGTAGAGTTATGTTTGATTGGACAGTTCATAAACAACAGTAAATTTGACAGGCGAAGTAAAGCTTTAGGGATATCAAATTACTGGTAGTCTGAGCAACAAAATTTGTTTAAGATCAACTTTCAGAGGGTCAACAACTATACCTTTGTGTATAGAAGCAGAAAATGTGTTAACATTTTGAAGGGTCTCTGGCCCCTGTCATGTTGCATTTACCATGTTTGTATGTAAATAAATAAAGTGTCTGTAGAGGGACGTAGAGAAAATAAATATAATAAATGAATGATGTGGACTCTCGCTTAATAAGTTGCAAACAATGCAAGCAAAACCATCGATGCTGGCAAAAACATAAAAAAACCAAAGTGCCAAAGGCACTGAAATGACAGATTCTATCAGAAATTCATCAAAAAAAAATCTTAATTTGTATAAAACCTTTACAAGAAGAACGCCTAACGGCATTATGGACGGGTTTATCAGAAAGGTTAACCAAAAGATAAACCTGCCGGACGACCCCTGCCAGGACTTCACTTTTTTAAAGCACGGACTTTTGAAGGTTCGTATCACTGATTTGGTTGGTATGGAGTTTAATTTCCCAGTCAACACCATTAAGGCCATGTTTACCTTCTCACACTTTTCCTGGGCAGATTTAGTTCTCTGAGCGGTCATATTTTAAAAACTGTCCTTAGATTTTGCGATAAGTAACTGGCAACTAGTTGCCATTACCCATGCCATTATTTTTAACAGACGCACATATATTAACTTATGCAGGAATTATCTCTTAGGATAGGGCAATGGGGTGGGTGGGGGTGGGTAGCCGTGCTATGAAAAATCTCTAAACTATTTGCAAATATTGTAGACCATGATCAGACGCCGCATATTGCAGCATCTCGTCTGGGTCTGCACTACATTGTATTTGCCAGTTACCATTTTTGGGGTCTTCAGACTAAAATGGGTTAAGATGAAGTCTTGCACTTGCAGAACTATTTATGGATTTTGTAAGCCGTTCAGTTCTTGGCTGCCATAAAAGAACGTTGTGCAGATGTCTGATAGTGCATCCATCAGTTCTTGTCTGATTATTAAAGCCATTACAAATCAACAAATGAATATTATTTTCCCATACGTCACAGAATACAGTTCTTCTCTATAAAAGGAAACAGTTTGAAAGAAAAGTCAAACCCTAATTTCTGAAAATGAAAATAAACAAACAAATAAATAAATGTAAGAAAATATTTTAAAATGCTTTGTTAATGCTTAGCCTATTCCCTAAAGGGTAATTGACAAACAGTGCAGCCACAGATCGGATGACGCATTCTGCTGCTTCTGAGCAGGGTCTCCACTGTTTGCAAATAGTTTAGCCTTTTTTTATATATAAAAATCTAAATCACATAGCCTTACATGTCTAAAATTGAAATTCGAATCCTCCATTATAAAGTGAGGGAATTTATTCAATCTAAAATGAGTTGAGAAGGGGTATAGTAAAATCATGACTAAGTAAACCTTATATCATTTTAGCGTGGAAATGAGACATTTAACAAGGGTCAGCTGATGAATGCAGCATTTAAAGAGGCCTGGAAATTGGAAGATTTCAACTGTTTCATTTTCCATGGTGTTGACATGATACCTGAAGATGACAGAAATATGTACACATGTCCTACACAAAGCCAGTTATCACGTGCAATATAGAGCTGAAATTGTGATAAATTTTCTTCAATAACTTAATACCTGTACTTAAAAATTGGTTGCAAATGACGTCATTAAATTTGCTGCACAAACCTGCAAATTTAAAACAAGATGCCGACCTTTCGTTGGGTTCTTTTTAGAGAAGCCAACTTGTTGTCTACTTTCACTTTCACAAACGAGCATTCAGTAATAGGAAATAACCGAAGTATCTTGAGTAGTTAACATTGCGCTGCAGATAGCAATATAGATTTTCAACACTTTCCTTTTTTTCTGACAAATAGTTACACTTTTAAACCCAAGCATCCTTTTTATTAAAATGCCACAGCTAAAATATTTTAATGTTAAGCAAATCAACAACAGCGAGAAAAACATCTTGTAATGTTTGATTAAAGCCCTGTCCCTTTAATCCGACAGTATTGAATTTTTAACACACGTCAAACAAATGGGCAAGTGCTCTGTATAAAAGTTTCATCATACCATATTTTGAATTTTTTTTCCCCAAGGAGACAGCATTTGACATTTCATGCAAATTGATTCCTCTTTTGGGACAATTTGCATGAAATGTCAGATTATGTTTTATGGTAAAAATATAGCTGAATTTGTCCAGGTTAATTTTTGACACGCGGGTCATGAGGCGGCGCCTGTTCTATTTATAGCCAACAACAAATTGCACAGATCAACCTTACAACCTATCTAACGCACTGAGCTAATATCAAAGAAAACACTTTGCACAGCTTTTTTTTCTTTTATTATCAAGCATAAAAAAATCTTCAGAATCTATATTAAATTTGGACAGTAATAGCTGATTAGACAGTGTTTATATTGCTGGTAACAGTAGCTTATGGTCTAGTTTCTCACGCCACGTCTTTAGTCCAGCGCAGGTGTATTGATACACAAGTATGTTATGTTAACCCTTAAACTGCATATTATGACTGTAGCAGATGTCAATTTCATTTTTCTTTTCTCTTATTTAATCAGAGAAATTTATGCGATTCATCCGCTGGCAAATAATTCATATGAAATGCTTAGTCTGGTTTTCTCTGCAAAATAAGGGAGAAATCTGAATGTCATCTTCTTTAAAAATTGCAATGCACTATAAAGATATTTATAGCTTTATTCATGTAAATCGGACTACATTTTGAGGTGACACATATTTCAGTGGTAGTGAAAGCCGGATGCAACTTCAAAACGCTTCTGCCAGCAAGGAATGACAGATGAATCTTCATTAAAAATTAATGCGAAGAAAACCCTGTGACATAGTTACTGAAATTTCTAACCAGCATGTTCATTGTTAAGGTTGATATATTTCAGGAAATAAAAGCTCAAAGATCCCAGGAGAGATGGGAGAATGTTCAGAAACGTCTTGATGCCGAGGAAGCCGAGACGACCCGTAAAAGCCAGCAGTTTCAAGATGCAAAATTAAACCGTATTAGACATTTCCAAAACCTCGAGGACCAAGGGCAGCTGAGAAAGGACATGAGAATAGGTGTTTCTGATAGGCACCTTTCTATGTTCCAGTCCACTGTGATGTGATAGCTTTTATATCAAATCTACACAATCTTTTCTTCATGTTTTTACACGTATTTATATCCTTGTTACTGTTACAAAACTGTTGAAACCAGCTTCTTAGATACAGATCTGAAATTTTAGCCAGTTTATAATCTTTTTCCCAGTTTATGGGTAGATTTTTATGGTAGTAATTTTAAATTTTTTTCTTTAAATTTAGATGGGCTGCGATGTGAGGGAATGTACTTTATGACATGTCCATCCACACAGTCTAAGTATCTACACTGTCTGATCAGAGGCTTACCAGTACACTCTGTGAATAGCCCAGAATCTAAGGGTTGTAGAAGTGGATAGAGAATATAATGATCTGTCATAAGTGTGAGGGGTAGATAGAAAAGCTTCTCCCAAGGATCACTGTCTGGCATCATGAGGCTTGCCAAGTGATGCCAGACTGTGATCGCAAGGGACAGAAATTCATATCTACCCTCACACCCATGACAGATTATTTTTCTTGCACACCTTTCATTTCTGAATGTAGATTTTTTGATAATGCAGTCATTCGATTGCTGGCGTCCACCATATTGTCATGACATTACTGTGGTATTTAATGACTTCATTACGTTCAGGTACATAAATCTTAACGATGATGTACGTGACATCCATCACAACCAGTACATATCAAACACATGAGAATTCTCAATTTTTATCTAACCCTGATAGGATAACCTGGGAAGAATAAGAATTTCTGTCCCAGAGTTAAATCCAGGATTTCCCTATCTGGTGTGTAAGAAACTCTGTGAATAGCCCTGAATTGAAGGGTTGTAGAGATGGATAGATAACATTCTTTTCAGATTGTGGTTGCACAGACTTATCTGAGTCTTTATTTGACACCATAGCTCCAGATAAATTCCGGTAATTTTTTTTCTTATTTCTCCAGGAGAACATGTTGTGGCTACTTATTAGACATGCTTCTGCAAGGTATTTCTGAACACCCAAAACTTACAAGTTGTATTCATGAAGACGTATGTTGTGGGTTCTCATTAGAAGTTCCTCAGCAAGGCACTTCATATGAGTACCCACAACATACAGTCGAACCTCAATGGCTCGAACATCTTCAGGACCATGGAAATTCATTCGAGACATGGGTAGTTCGAGCCACTGAGGGTTAATCATGGCACCAGGTCAGGAAGCAAATAGTGATAATTTAGGGAAATCTTTTCGATTTTCTACACAATGATTGTATGTTGAGTGTACTCATTAGAATTGCCTCATTGAGGCAGTTTTAATGAGTACACACAACATACAATTTCATGATAAAATAAGAAAAAAATCATTAACTGTTTGTTTTCTTGAGCTATTGGAAGAATTTTGTAGGGACTGAAAAAAGAGTTCGAATCATCTACGGTAAACGAGCCATCCATGTTTGAGCCATTGAGGTTATACTGTATGTTCTTCTAGAGAAATAAGAAAAATATTTATTCTTTTTTTGCATTATCTGGAACATTTCTATATGGCATATTTTCTCAGACAGCAGCTCAGATAAATTTAAAAGACCCAAACAGTTGCATTGCAGAACCTTCAAAGGCCGTACACTAACAGTTGCCTGTTTGCACATTCAAGCTACCTAAAAATTGTTTTGCTAAATAGCTTAATTTTGGCCATGCAAGGGTAAGAAATGTATTTTTGAGTGAATGCAAAATATGCAGATTCATAGCTGTGTATAAGAGAGATATTTAGATAAATACTAAATTATTATTATTTCTGCACAAAAGCCTACTTTATGGGTACGGTAAATGTCCTAAAATTTCAAACACTTTATTCCATAAGCTTTTGGTCCAACTTTTGCTGTTTATGCAGTTGTTTCCTACATTACTGAGTGGAAGATCCTGATCAGACTGCTTCTCAAGGAGCAGTCTGATCTAGTTTTGCACTGTTTGCATACGAGTATGCCATTTTTTTTCAGAAACTTTGGTGTACAAAATTCACATTTTTCATACTCATTAACCCTTGTCCTGCTGAACCTGCCATTGCAAACAGTGTAGATCCAGATCTGGATCTGCACTGTTTGTCATGAAGTATGTGAATTTATATCAACAAGTTGGATCAAGTTACCTGATTGGCTGAAAATTAGAAATGGGCGTGGCATCTTAATTTGTTCAGCAGGACAAGGGTTAACAGCACCTGAGTGAGGTAATTCTGATGAGTACCCAGAACATATGTTTTTGTGGAGAAATAGTAGTTACCTGCCCTTATCTTGAGCTATATCAATAGACTTGGATCATTCTGCATTCTACATAGTCTTACCTCTTACCAGGGACTTTTCGCGCCGTTGATCCATTCTGTAGTACCCAGTCAGTGATTCTGTAAGTGGATGGCAAAGGCCCTGATCAGACTGTGCACATGTTCATGCTTTTCTGGATCTTCGCTGTCCGAAACAGCTCTGAAGACACCTTTTAACTGGACATGGCATCTTTTATACTTTGGAGGTAGCTCATGTTTTAACCCTTGTCGTGCTGAATAAATTAACAGGCCATGCCCACTTCTAATTTTCAGCCAATCTGATTACTTGATCCAGGTTGTTGATACAAATTCACATACTTAATGACAAACAGTGTAGATCCAGATCAGTTGGCTTCTTCAGAAGCCAACTGATCTGGATCTTCATTGTTTGCAAAGCCAGGGCATATCCGGGCTCAGCGGGACAAGGGTTAAAGTTTAGCTTCTGAGCTTTCGATAAGCAGAGCTTTTCAATGTATATGTTTCTTCCATACGCTTTGCTCAGGCAATTCTGTCTATATGTTGATTAAATAAGGGTGGGAGCCGGGGTTTACTAGATCAGCTCTTTAAAGTGCATACATGTGCTTGCAGATGTATGTGTACTATTTTTGTAAATGTGAAAAAAATAGGAGAATTTTCACTGCCAAAATGCTTGAATCGGAGCATGGCAAAACCTACAAAAATTATCATGTAATTATTGAAGCTGTGCAGTCTGCCAGGAGTGTGCACCTATGCCTTCAGTTCCTTAAAGCACTAATCACAATTACAGCAGACAACACTTTGATTTTTTCCAGAGAAAATAAGGCTTGACAATTCATGTGCATCATCAGCATCTTATTTTTTCTGAAATAATAAAATGAATTTTAGAATAGTGTCTGTTATAAACATGCTTAGCACTTTATAAGGTTAAGTAGAGCCTCTGTGTGTGTGTGTGTGTGTGTGTGTGTGTGTGTGCATGCGTGCATGTGTGCGTGTGTGTGTGTGTGTGTGCTAAGATCTTTTCCAGACTGCAGAATACTACTCAACCATGCAATCTGGTCTGGCTCTTTGCTGTGTTGCCATTACCTTTTTGTAGGTTTTGTTGTTTCTGACTCATATATTTTATAAAGTGTACAGTATTTCCGTCTGCTTGTCTATGTTTTATTAACTGCTTAATTCAGCCAGTATGCTAACAATCATGGTTTGAAATCTAATAAGTAACATCCCAGCAGACAAACAACATCAAAATGACGTCGTATCAACGCCGATGCGACGTGATCACGTCGCATCGATGTTGATACGACGTCATTTTAACGTTGTGTGCCTATTGGGATGTTTTGCTTTAATCTTGTGCCTGTTATTTGCATAGTTAGCAGAACACTATGCATGATAATTTATCAATTCTACAAAAGTAAAGTTTGAATTTTATTTGAATATCTTTAGAGAATATTAAAAAAAAAGTTATTCCCATCCCTTATTTCCAGGTAAAAAATAAAAGAAAATGTTGTTAATTTTCAGTGATGGTTCAAATACATTTTAACACCTTGAATGCTGAAATTATATTATTAGCAGATGACATTTTCTGATATTTTCCATATTTTTCCTAGAAACTGGGTTTGACCTTTCATGTGAATTGTCTTTTAAGTACTGAACTCCTAAGGATACAATTTGCAAGAAATGTCTAGTCCCATTTTGAAGACCAAAACTTGCCTCCCTAGGATTTGAAACCTTTCCAAAATGGGGGCTACTGTTAAAGGAAAGAATTTCCTTTTGAAAATAATGGACTTTTCCAACTTTAAAGACAGAAGAGTCCATTTTAGATATTTACGAAGAAAAAAATCTTTTGGTTGTCATAGTGAGAAATAAAATTCTGTTTATAACTTAAATGAGATAAGCGCTGGGCATGCTGGGTAAAAATTTCAATAGACTACATTTTGAGATATTTTTCTTATTTTATTTTGAAAATAGGCTTTGACCTTCTGTGCAAATTGTCTCCTTTGGATTGCATGAAATGTCAGAGCCTATTTTCTGGGAAAAATAAGTAAAATATCATTAGTTTGTAGTCTGCTGATTTTGCTCAGAGAATGATAAAGGTTAAAGTCTCTAATCTACAGAACCTGTTGGGGGTTGGTGGGTATAGAGGGGGAGTTGGGGTCTGGGGGGCATTGGGGGGGGGGGGGGCGGTTGGGGAGTGGAATTATATAATTAGAATGAAATATATTTAAGAGGCAGTTTAATGCTTCATTGTTCATGAGTTATGATAAAACCACATAAACTTGTGCTAGTGGTAGACAGAACCAAATATGCTTAGCAAATTTAGATTTTATTTATTATTAGTTCTAAGACTTTTTTAATAAGCAACCACAGGGCTAATCATGAGGAAGTGAATTGAATCCAGCTAGAGGCAGAATTCAACTGATGATGGTTCTTCATCCCACAGAGCCTTTCATTGTCACCCCTTCATTATATTGACTTAAATAATGTTGAAAGAGACATAAAACACCAAACGATCATTTCTAAGTTTTTCTGATTGTCCAGATATAGGATAATTGTCTGAAAATTTTGTACACCAAATTTAATGGCAAAATGGCATAATATATAAACAGTGTAGACCCAGATCAGACTGCTCCCAAGGAGCAGTCTGATCAGGGTCTAAACTGCCATTCACTCAAGTATTTTGTGATAAAAAAAAAATATGTATATATATATATATATATATATATATATATATATATATATATATATATATATATATATATATATATATATATATATATATATATATATGAAATTTTGTCTGTTCAGAGTCCACTTGAAGAACTAAGTCATCCTTGGCTATCCAAAATGCACCGAGTCAAGATTCTGATCAGACTGTGCAAATGATCAGACTGATCTGAATCTTTGCTGAGCAAAGATACATTTTCTGACATTGTGGCTCATGTGAGAAGAGCAGTGATCAGTCTGTCATTTTTAAACTCACAGTCTGGCTCCTATCATGCTGTCTAGTTTGCCAGTACCCAGTTGATCATGTTAGTCTAGTCTTATTGCTGTGATAAGTCCTGTCAAGTGAAAAAGAACCTTTTTCTGGCCATCTGGAGAGCGGAGTGAAAATGTCCTTAGAATAGCCTCATAGCTCCAGATAGGTTTTTTTTTTTTTCAACCCAAAAGTACTTACAATGTATACATGTATTTTTCTTATTTCTCATGAAAATGTATGTTGTGGGTACTTATTAAAAGTGCATTTCCACAAAAATCATATGTTGTGGGTACTCATTAAAAGTGCCTCACTGGTGTGAGGCACTTTTTATGAGTACCCACAACATATGTCTTTGTGAAGAATAAGGAAGAAATACCCTTGTTCTGAAGAAAAACATATCTTCTCTACAGCTATGGATAGTGAGCTAGTCTGTCAACAGACTCTATCTTTTCTATCTTTTTCTCTTTTCTCTTCAAATGCAGAAATGACTGGAGCCAGTCTAGGCACAGATCCAGATAAAGGGAATATTCATATTTTCTTTTTTTATATTTTTTACATGAAAATATGCTTTTAGGATACTCAATGGCATTGTATCACCGAGATTATTCCAGTGATGCAAAAAATGACAAAAATTATCTGAAATGATAATTTCAGATTATACCTTATCTGGCCCATAGGGTAGGGGACTTTTTCACTTGACACTGACAGTTTTTGTGCTTTATTATTGTAGGAAATATATTTTTTATTTTTCCCATCTATGTGTAGAGTCATGCTCTCCACCTTTTATTTGATAGGGTAATTTGTGTTTATTATTTGTTTGTGTTAGGACATTTTCCCTTTGATGTGTGTGTGTTCTGAGTAAATGCATTTAGTCATGAATAACATATGTTGTATTGATATTAACCCATAATGTGCCTGTCATCAACAGTGGTGTCATTCCATTGCATTTGCGGCCCTGAAGGGCTTTTGATGGAAGAAACATAAAACTGGAATAATTTTGCAAAGACATATGCAGGAACTTTTATTCAGTTTTTTTGTGATAGTCAATATTTTCGGTGACATTTCAAAAATACATTTGAGGATATGTGTTTAAGTGAAATTCAAAAGAAGTTCATTGTAGAATATTATTTAGCTGATTACCTAATCTATAAATAGAACAGAAGTTGCTATAAATACATGTAGTAAAGTATGTAAGTTTTGAACCAATAGAAATTCTTACATGAGGTTTTCAACATTTATGTCATCACAGCAGTAATTTTAATTTGAAATACACATATTCGAAAATTAGGTGATTTAATTATCATCTTTAAGTTACAGTCAGAATGAATATTTTGCATGTTTGTCTGATCCTTAGTTTAACCCATGATGTATATATATATATAAAAAAAAAAAAAGATGAGATGTAAATGGAAGGTGCCTATCATTATTGCATAATATATATTCTAAATGGTTGTAAGGGACTGACAACACTTAGATTTTCCACCTTCTTTACGAGGGAGACAGCTTTTTTAGCTTTCTGTTTGCTAACCAAGGCCCTTCTAAAAAGGGTCTACTTTAAAAGGAAAGAATTTGCAAATTCTTTCTTTTTAAAGTAGACCACCTTTCAGAAGGCATGCAAAACAGTTTTGACAGTTCTCCCATGAATGTGTACCCATTTCCCTTAAATTTGTTAAATTTAGGTTTTTAGAGACCTGTGTTAAATAACTGTGATCAGCTGTAGCATTGTTGTGTGCGTGTGTTTTAGGTTTACATTATTAATTTGTTTTTTAATTGGAGATCTTCATTTATGGAGATTCATTTAACATTGAATACCCCAAAAGTTCAGACAGAAAAATCTTCTGAGACAATTGTCTAATTAGGAAAGAAAAGTAACCAATTTTTTATTTGAAATAACCTCCCTTTGCAAAATTGGTGACTCCCTTTCCCTACATTTCTAAAGTGTATATTAAGGGGACTAGAATTTTTACAAGGGAGATAACTTTTGCAGCCCTGTATAGCTTCCTGAACAACAAGACCCTTCTGAAAAGTAGTGTACTCTAAAAGGAAAGAATTTGCTCCCTTTGGGGAGCAAATTCTTTCCTTTTAGAGTACATCCTTTTCAGAAGGGATGCCAAACTCTTTTACAGGGTTGCCTCCCCTGAATGTGTATCAGTTCCCTTAAGGGTTGCCTCCTCTTCAATGTGCATCAGTTCACTTAATGAAGAGATTACATTGACATTATACCATATGAAAAATTAGACATCTTGGAAATTGATGTGAAATTTGAGTCATTACATAGTCATGACCCTGACTGTAATTTGCAACTTGCCAAATTAAGAATTTGTTTCTGTAGAGTGATGTCATTCCCATCTCGTTTTATTTCATTAAAACATAAACAGCTCCATTCTGTATATGCAAGAAGAATGTATAATGGGCCAATTTGTTTCTGTAAGCAGGTTACATATTTTTCTATTTTTTTTTTTCCTGTAAAATTATAAAACCAGTCCCAGTGAGTTGTGCTTCTGCAAACAGATTATAAATTGTCCAAGAAAGGAAATCAGGCATATTTTATTTTATTAAGTAGATTGTAAATCATATTTTTCTTTTATAAATATGTGTAAATTCAAACCCAGTCAGTCTCATTTTATTTCTACAAGTAGATTGTAGATACATTTAATTTTGTCTCTTCTAAGTAACTGCAGTTTTACCATATTCACTCCTTAACTCCTTACCATACTTGTCCTAAAATTCCTACAAGTTCATTTTACTACCTGTTAACCTTATCCTGCTATTCATGACAACCCCTACCTTTGCAAACAGTGTAGATCCAGATCAGATGGCTTCTGAAGCCATCTGATCAGGATACACACTGTCATTCAGTTTGTGAATTTGAATGAAAACATTATATGATGTAATCTGATTGGCTGATAGTCAGAAATGGGTGTGGCTAATTAAATTATTCAGCAGGATAAAGGTTAAAGTTAAAACTGTTAGATGAGAGGCAAATAAACCATGTAGACCCTGATCAGATGCCATATTCTGCAGCATCTAGTCTATCCTAGCTGCCTGCTTAGGCTTCAGTTTTCCAAATTCTTATGGTGAATATGGTAGTATATAATCAGTATTGCTTGCAGTTGAAAAACTAGCAGTTTTATGTCATCTTTCACACTGACAGAAGGAAATATTCATATATTAGATTTGTCATAACACTTAGCATGCTGGGTAAAATTTTCAGCAGACGACATATTGAAATATTTTTCTTGTTTTTCTAGAAAACAGACTTTGACATTTCGTGCAAATTGTGGCCATGAAATGTCAAAGCCTATTTTCTGAGAAAAATAAGAAAAACACCATCAGTTTGTTGTCTGCTGAATTATCCCAGAGTGTGGTAAAGGTTAAGTCGTAAGAAATAGAGTTTGTGAGAATTACATTTAATGGGTTGTGTGAATGAAACTGTAATAACTTTTTCCACACTAGTGGTAGCTTTTGTCATCAGCTGATAACCTTTGCACACAGTTTGGACCCAGATCAGGCCCTACAAAATGTCAGGCCTGATCTGGATCCAAACTGACACTCTGATGGTATTCCTGAAAGATTTTTTGAAAAAGTTCATTTTGAAAAACAAAATCTGTAGAAGACAAAAAAGTATGCAAAATTACCCAGTATGCAAAGCTAGAGATAAACAAATATTCGGTGAAGCATTGATACAACTGTATAAGCTGTTTGCCTGTATTTTTATGTAGAGAACGGAGAAATTTTAACCCAGTAATGCCTAGTGGACTCTTCTACCTCTCTCTTTGGACAAGTTCATTTCCAATTTAAGGGGTGTCTGGTTTCAGTATTATCATTTATTATAGAAATTCTGCATTCTGCAGTGTCCGACCTGGGTCTGCATTGTTTGCCTGTGTCCCATTTATAGGTCGCTAGGCATAAATGGGTTATTCATATAGCTGGAATATTTTATCTGAGTTTTGACACTTTGTCATTTTTTTTTTTTTAATTTTTATTACCTAGCAATTAAGAGAAGTTAGTGTCTTGTTACAAAGTTATAACACAATAGGTTTACCTATTTCCGACAAAGGTAAAATCGCTCAAAACTTAACCCTTGTCATGCTGAATAAATTAAGATGCCGAACCTTTATCTAATTTTCATCCAATCAGATTACTTGATCCAGGTTCCTGATACAAAATTCACATACTTAATGACAAACAGTGCAGATCCAGATCAGTTGGCTTCTTCAGAAGCCAACTGATCTGGATATACACTGTTTGTAAAAGTAGGACATATCCGGGTTCAGCAGGACTAGGGTTAAAAGATTTTGGTGGCAATTTGAGAAAACATACGGGTGGTAAAGTTAGAAAAGCACCCAATAAAGACGCATCCATACAGTCTGATCTGAGTCTTCATTGTCGACATGAAGAAACTTTGTATCCTTGGCCATCCAAAATGCACTTAGTGAAGATTCTGATCTAACTGCATGAATGTGTTGGCTGATCTGAAACTTCACTGGGTGCATATGTCTGAAAGCATGTTTTCTGATGTTGTGCTCATATGTTCTGTAATCGTATCATGAAAACATGCCTAAATGATACTGACCCCCTTAAACCCCACTTTTATATAGTAAAAATGGGATTTACAGGGGTATACATTATTTTTCTTATTTCTGCTCAAAAACATACATTGTGGTTACTCGTTAGAACTGCCTTGCTGAGGCAGTTCTAATGAGTACCACAATCTATGTTTTGAGCAGATATTTGAAAAATATAAGAGTTTTTTTTACCTGAAAATTTTCAGTTTTTGGAGGTGAAATTTTCTATATATTGGACTAGGCATGTTTTCGTAATGGAAATCTTGCTCAAAACTTAGAAGATATGTTTTGTGGCCTTAACACCTCGATAATCATAAAAAAGATATATTTTAATATTTGAGATGCAATAAAAAATCTGTAAAATTCTATATAGGAGAAAAGGTGCCTTCAGCTTATATGCAGACAGTGAAGCCAAAATCAGCCTGCACATCTATACAGGTTGATCAGGGCCTTCACTGGCCACTTATTTATAAATTGGTTTATTATAAGACGGTTTTGGATATAAGAGGTTTAAAGGTGGATCCTAAAAATATTGTATCCAAACAAAAATGACCCATAATGGTAATTTTTCTATTTAATCTATACAATTTTGTTTGGATACAACACAGTCGTTTAGATAACATGTTTTTTTGCTGTGGATCCCAGCAATAGTGTTATAAAGAGGTTGTGGTATAATTTGATCATTACGAAAACACGCCTATTCAAGTATACTGAAAATTTCACCATCAAAAAACTGAAAGTTTTCAGATAAAAATTCTGATATTTTTTATATTTTTGCTCAAAACATAGATTGTGGGTACTCATTAGAACTGCCTCGCTGAGGCAGTTCTATCGAGTACCTACAATCTATGTTTTTGAGCAGAAATAAGAAAAATAATGTTACCCCTCTAAACCCCAATTTTACAATATAAAAGTGGGGTTTAAGGGGATCAAAGTTATGTAGGCATGTTTTCTTGATGGTTTAGAAAAAATCCTGATCAGAGTGAGTGGCTTTATGGATCTGGATCTTTACTATTCATATACAGGTATACTCCAATAATTCCAACACAACAGGCTAACACTTACTTATTAAAGTGCAATTTGATTGGTCGAGGGCATTTTGAAAATAGCATTTATACTTTGATAAAATCACTGAGCATGAATCTCGGAACTGTTTTCTTTGCATAAATTTCTAAGTGAACTACTTTACCCATATTTTCAACATAAGTATGATTTAGTTGGAATTAAAAGAAACAAATTTTATTTTCATGTATTTTATCGATATATAAATGCCAGCATGTCTTTTCAGACTTTATTCAGTTTGTGTTATCCAAAAGCATTTATTCCACAGAAATGAAATTCATTCCTGTAGTACACCTTTTCATATGGCGTGACTCATATGTTAACAATGAAGGTTCCATTTAACCAGAATGCATATCTTTGAAGTCTGATCAGAGACTTCACTTTACCGATATACTGGGACACCTTAACTCCTAACCCTGCTTGTCATAAAATTTGAACTGGTCTTTTTTTAGTTTATGTTCGTTCAAAAACTAATGCTTTGCCTAGCACTGCTTGATTAATACTGAAAGCTGGGTAAAATTTTCAGCAGATCTTTTGTAGAAAACAGGCTTTGACATTTCATGCAAATTGTCTCCTCAGGAGACAATTTGCATGAAAAGTCAAAGCCTATTTTCTGGGAAAAAAAAGGAAAAATGTCACCATTTTGGCATCTGCTGAATTTTGCCCAGAGAATGGTAAAGGTTATGACTTTTGTACATGATATTTTGAAATGCTTTTCTTATTTTTCCCCAGAGAATATTTTATTTACTCCAAGTATTTGGACAGACAAGCCTGAGCTAACAATCTAGATTCAGATAGTGTCTGCAGAATGTGGCATCTGATCAGGGTCTATTCTGTTTGCAATTCAATCTTTTCTAAGGGGAGTTAATTCATTCCTTTGTTTTGTGTAGACTCATTTTCAGGTACACACGGCTATGAGATTTAGATATTCCTAGAGAAAATGGCTATCTGCTAACAGTGGAGATCCTGATTAGATGCCTCTTTTGTGGCATCTGATCTGGGTCTGCACTGTTTGCCAATTACCATTTTAGGGGTCTTCAGACTGCAATGAGTTAAGACCACACCACTTATCATTAGGCAGCCCCAAAAATTATCTTAATAGTGGAATTTTTATGTACATTTATCAATGGGGGACCTGATCAGAAAGTCAGTATGGATGAGCATCTGTTATAGTCCTTCATTGTTCATGTATAAAATTATGGAGTGTTTTATGCCACAGCTCAATCCTGTATATGTTTGTTATGAATGGTTTGAAGCCGTGTACTGTATAGTAAATTGTTCTGATGTGTTAGAAGACATCCCCATTCAAGTTGTTAGAGGTAGTAATAGACCATTACATAGCTTCTAAATAAATTGTCTAATAAACACAGTGAAGCCGTCAAGAGGTAGTAATAAACAAGAAAAACACAAACAAACTGCTTATTGTTTTATTTTCATCACACCATCACACTGGAAACCTTCTGGGTAGTTTTGCAAAAAAAAAAAAAAAAAATAAAAATAAAAAGAAATAAAAAAAATCAGATTCCAGCAGACAGCTAGTGTACAGTCTGGTTTTAAATTGCATGCTTGGTAAAAATTGATTGCAGGATAAGAATTGCAGCATTCCACACTGGGTAAAACTTTCAACAGACTTCATTTTGAAATATATATTTTTTTATCCTTCCTAGAAAATAGGTTTTGATGTATCATGCAAATTGTCTCCTGAGGAAATGTCAAAAGCTATTTTCAAGTTGTTAGGGGACACAATTAAACAGGAAAACATAAAAAAACTGCTTATGGTTTTATTTTCATGACACTTGAAAGGCCTTTGTATACTTTTTTTTGTGTGTATGTGTGTGTGTGTGATCATCTCCAGTCAATGTTTACATCAGTGTTGGCTTGGCATCATGTCTGCGTTCTGTCTCCTGAACCAATAATAGGCACATACATAATTTTCATGTGTACATCACTGGGGTAGGGGAAAGAATTGATGACCTTGGCCCATTTTTAAGGTCAGCACAAGACTGAATGTCACATTGTTAACAAAAGTAGCTTGACTGCACTGCAACTCTTAAACAAATTAGACCATGACCCTGTTTTCAAGGTCAGCACAAGAGTTGAAATGTCAGGGTTGTGTGTGTGTGTGTGTGTGTGTGTGTGTGCAAATTGTAGCTTGTCTGCACACTAAGTCTAACCGGCAGATTTTTATTTACCAAGCTTCAAATCACTGGGATAAGCAATAGTGTTGATTAGGTTTTGAAGACCATGCCCCAATTATCAAGGTCAGCACAGGAGTATGTTTGTTTGATTTGGGCTTAACATCGCTTTCAACAATCTTTCAGTCATGTCGCGACGGTATCTGGATGTGGCACAACAATGCTCACTTTTAGAGTGCTACCTCACTGAAATATCACGCCCTAAACACTTTGACATGATATTCCATCCAGTCACATAATACTGACACTGAGCTGACCAGTTCTAGCTCTACTTTTTTAATGCTGAGCGCCAAGCGAAAGAGCAGCTAGTGTCATTTTTTAGTCTTTGATATGACCCGGCCTGGGATCGACCCCGCAACCTCCCGGTCACAAAGTGGACACTCTACCACTGAGACACTGTGCCAGTGAATGTCAAATTCTTGCCAACTAGAAAGGTGTCCAAAGGACACGGATGCCTCCACCTGAAAAACTAAAACGCAAATTGCTAACGCCTGAAAAACTTAAACGCAAATTGCTAACGCCTGAAAAACTTAAACGCAAATTGCTAACGCCTGAAAAACTTAAACGCAAATTGCTAACGCCATCTCGGACGCGGATGGAGACGGATGGACAGGGGTAACACTATATGCCATTTCCACCATTCTTCGAATGGCCGGGGTGGGGGCACATAAAAAGGCTCCTGCAAGCTAGTGAGCCTTATGCTGAAAGGCTATTGAGAGATTGCTGTTCAAATGGTCGCACACCATTTGCCAAGATGACCGCTATGCCCATACAAGTAAAAACCACGTGAAAATACTTCTCCAGAACCTAGAAAGGTTTTAGGCTGAATCTTGGTATAAAGCATCAGAGACCTGAGGTCAACGAAATTTGTTCAAATGATGATCTATCCCAGGTTGACCTTTGATTTTTTTATAGCAAGGTCAAATGCTTGAAGCAGCAAAAACTCTTTCATTACAGTCAAAATTTATCTGAGACGCGCCATGCAAAAACGTGTCTTCAGACATACACGGATAGCGAAGGCCCAGATCAGCCTGTGCATCCGCACAGTCTAATCAGGGCCTTCAGTGTCCGCTAACAGAATCATTGGATACTACAGAATGAATGCGTGAATGGATAGCAAATGCCCGGATGATCTTTGCACGCGCACAGGATGATCTGAATCTGCACATTTTTCCACATGTTCGAAGGCACTTTTACGCTTGACGCGGCTCATCTAATATCTTGTACATCGAAAACTATAAAAAGATTGACTTTCCGGAATTCCATAGATATTTGATTCGCTTCTATTCTTCTCTTTTCACCTCTATCCGCACAAAGCTATTTTTAACTGTCCGTTGATTGGCGCACAGTTAATGTTAGCGCCATCTGACATCACTACAAAGTTCATACTGCATATTTCATTTGACTGCTGTTCAGAAAAAAGAAAATAAGTTAATTACCCTTGTCCTGCTGAACCCGGATATACCCTGCCTTTGCAAACAGTGTTTGTCATTAAGTATGTGAATTTTGTATGAAAATCCAGAATCAAGCAATCTGATTGGCTGAAAATTAGAATTAGGCGTAGCATCTTAATTTATTTAGCAGGACAAGGGTTAATTAATATACCCAGGAAATTCCACAGTCACGTACGAAACACAGCTCTCCCGAGGCACCAAATGAAGAAGAGACTGGGAACAAAAGGGACAAAATTTACGCCTTACATGAAATCACAGACGCACAAAGAAGAACTGCAACAGAGGAACCGCCTTGGAACGGTCAGTAGAAAAAAAAACTACTGTGGGGTTTAAACCAGTTTAACTCGCGCGATTTCTCACCCTTAATTTCTGACACAGCTCCACATTACAAAAATATACATTCAATCCGCGAAGGTGTCCTCTATACCTTATCTGTGAAACGTCAATGAAAATAATATAATAACAATTAAAAGATATGTAACAATAAAATAAAACACGGTGATGAAACAAGCCAGACCACAAGAAAACCACAGACTGGACCACGATGAGCCCGACCATAGACCATCTGAAACAGATTCAGGAGCGTACCGACCCACCGTCGTGCAATTAAAGAAGAAAGCATAGTATTAACCACAATTGGATGTTGTGACGAGAGCAGAACATGTAAAAGGCAGCGGAAGAAGAAGCAGAAGTCATCAGGGTTCTCGATTCTGTTGCTAAGTATGTTGACCAGATTAGGCAGGGTGAAGTGCTCAGTCAGTGGGCCTTTAACTTCAATACCATTCTTTGGGCTAATTCAGCGGTGGACTGGGCCTGCCCAGGAAAAGTGTGGTTAGGTAAACTGACCGGATTGACATCAGTGACCCTAACGGTTGACTGGGCCGTAAAGCCTCAGCTCAAGCAATCAGCGGACGACAGATTGGTGATATTTTTCTTATTTTTCCCCAAAATAGGATTTGACATTTCATGCAAATTGTCTTCATCCATTGGAGACAATTTGCCTGAAATGTCAAATCCTGTTCTGGGAAAAATCAGAAAAATATTTCAAAATGTCTGCTGAAAATTTTATTCAGAGAGCTAATTAAAGCGTTAAAATCCAAAGTACATGTAAAAAGAACAAATTATTCCTTGACAAGAAATTCACAATATTTCACATTGGAACTAATTAAATAAATTCTCCATGAGGGAAATTTTGTTGTTTAATATAATAATTTAATTACACTGATTCGTCAGAAAAGCTGCACCTCAAGTTGTGTCAGCGGTTCTCCCGGCCCCGTCCCAAGGGCCACAGTAGTTCAGGCAAGAAGGCTGATGACATGAATAAGAAATTCAATGCATTGTGCAAGGATAGACACATACAATTTCTGCACGTATATATCGCCCTTTCCTTAAAAATCGTGTGCAAGAGAGGATATTATTTGCAGTGAATGATCAAGGTCTGCTTCTGAATTTGGAGGGCGTTAGGCGTTTGCGTCAGTTTTTCATTAACTCGGTAGCTCATTTGTTGAAGGGCTAAATTTGACTGCGTCTTTGCTGCCCCCTCGACCCCACCCCTTTGTCCTCTACCCCTGCGCTCGGTTCTATCCAAAGCTCATCCAAGGGCGCACGTTTCCCTGTGGCGGGAGCTGATCAGTTCTTCCAGGGAAGGGAATAACTTCTCCCTGAGGACTGCAGCTCGTCAACCTAGTATATGATGGTTCGTCGGGCTCATCGGGTGCTGGGGGTTCGTCTAATAATTTTTGTAAAGTGAAATATTTTACCCGAAGGATGCGCATTATTCCATTTGACAATTGGATGGTTTGAGTTACAGTCGAACCTCGTTATCTCGAACTCGCTTATTTCGAATTACCGCTTATCTCGAAGTGAAAATCTGGTCCCTGTTTTAACATGAAACTATGACAACAGGTAACGAAATAATGTGGCAAAGAGAAGAAATTGCTCCTCCTCTTTTCCACATTATTTTATATATATATATTTCTAACTTCAGGAATCAAATTACATATTCATTTGTTAAATGTGGTTGTTCAATTTATTGTTTTCCTCTCTCTCTCAACTCTGATATCTCGAAATATTTCAGTGCGTCCTTTGGAATTCGAGATAACGAGAGTCGACTGTAATTTGGCAAAGCAGTTTCGGAGATTTTTCAGGGCAGGGTCTAAAAACATCGTTCAGTCCTGTATTCATTCTTTTCTGAAATTCTTGTTTGTTTTGCTGACAGTTGGTCCAAATTGATGAGAAAATTCGATCAAAACTTGAACTTCAGGTGGTTAAATGCATATTTTAGGTGGAATTATTGATTTGACGTTCGATGTAGCCCGGAAAATATTTTCGAACAAATGCAAGTACGATCAAGACCGTTGTCATGGTGTCCAAATATTTAGGGTGAATATGGCATTAAATGAACAAAACATCTTAGTAAAACACGTCTCTAATCCAATTTATACAAGGCGGACACTAAGAACGTTAATCAGACGTTGCCATTTTAAAGGGAATTATTGCATAAAAAGCAGTGTCGCAAGTTATTAAATAGCCGTGCATTAACCGGCGAAAAATCTGTGTATTAACAAGGCAATTCACGCGCTGTTAATGCAAGGCTACGCAACTTTCACTATGTTCGTACCGGGGCCACAGATTTGCTGCCGTTACGAGATGTGTACTGCCCGGCCCTAGAACGAGCATAGTCCGTGGAAACTGCGTTGGCGAGACATCGGTGAAAAGGTGAAACAAAATAGTGCAGGAAATAACGCGAAATGTAGCAAATGTTTTCAGTTTTTATGCAATAATAGTGATCGAACATGGTTTTTCAATGCATTAACATTCGCCAGGTCCCTTGGGAGGTGTTGAAAACCGCGGCCTCCGGCCTCGGTTTTCAACACCTCCCTCGGGACCTGGCGAATATTAATGCATGAATTACCATGTTTGATCCCTATATAAATACATGTTCGGGAGTCAGCTCTGTCAAAATTGTTTTGCCTCCCTTCTGAAAACGGGTCCACACTAAAAGAAAAGAATTTGCTCCTTGGAAAAGGAGTCCACCCGAAAAGAAAAGAAGTTTTGCTCCCAAGGAGCAAATTCTTTTCTTTTAGAGTGGACCGTTTTCTTGGGAGCCAATTCTTTCATCCACTCTAAAAGAAAAGAATTTGCTCCTTGGAAAAGGGGTCCACCATAAAAGAAAAGAATTTGCTCCTTGGGAGCAGATTCTTTTCTTTCTAGAATGGACCCCTTGCTTGGGAGCATTTTTTTTTCTTTTAGAGTGAACCCCCTTTCACTTTCTGAAAAAGGTCCACTCTAAAAAAAAAAAAAGATTTGCTCCTTGGAAAAAAAAAAGATTTGCTCCTTGGTAAAGGGGTCCACACTAAAAGAAAATAATTTACCCATTCGGAGCAAATTCTTTCCTTTTAGAGTGGACTCTTTTCTTGGGAGCAAATTTAGAAGGGATTTGGTGTGCAGGAAAGCAAACAGGAAGTCACAAAAGTTGTCACCCTTGTAAACATGGCAGAAAATCTTCCGTGTGTCTCAAGTTCCCTTAAAGTTACCTCACTGGCGATGGGAGACGTGCAGGGTACAGCACAACAGCAAAGGCTATGGTTCTATGACGCCTATCCCAGTAAGCATTCTACATAAATCTATAGCGGGCCGTTATCGGCCCGCTATAGATTTATGTAGAATGCTAGCTGGGTATAGTCTATAACACAAAATGGTGGCAGCGACGGGACGTGCACACATCGTCACATTTCAAGTTTGTTGATTTTTACCAGATCTTATAATGACTTCAGCTGAAGGAAAATACTGGTTTTAAAAATTCGAAGTAAAGTTCAACGTTAGTTTAAGAATCTATAACAGTTCTATTTTAAGGTAACATAGTGAAATATACCTCTCTGTTTTTGTCTCTGTCTGTCTGTCTGTCTGTCTGTCTGTCTGTCTCTCTGTCTCTCTCTCTCTCTCTCTCTCTATTGACGTAGCTTTCCTGAGAGAGAGAGTTAATGTGTTGGATGTTTTAATGTTTCTGTTAATGTAGGAATATGTTGATTTAAACGACGATGCTACAGAATAATGCGAACAATTATGTCCATTGACTGTATCTGTCTGGGATTTATTCGAGAATTGCAAACTAGCCACTCTAATGGAGAGCTATTATGCAGTGATTTGCATTTTTAGCCGCGCCACGTAAAAAAATCCCCGAGTCACACTGCGTGTACCATCTAATTTACATTTTAAGGGAGCTTGATGCACTGGGTAGATTTCCCCCATTTTTTACAAGGGAGACATTTTGCGTTTGCCTGCATACAGTCCCTTCTTAAAAAGGATCTACTCTAAAAGGAAAGAATTTGTTCCCAAGGGGAGCAAATTCTTTCCTTTTAGTGTTTAGTGTTGATCCTTTTTTCAGAGGGGGGGGGGGGGTGGGGTGGGGGGGGGGGGGCGGGGGCGGGGGGCGGGTGAAACAATTTGAACAGAGTTACCTCTCTTGAATGTGTATCGGTCCTCCTTAAGATTTAGAACTGTGAGTAGTATAGGCTATACTACTACTGTGTATGCTCTATGAAATATGTATTATCAGAAGATAATAAGCGACTTTTTGTCACAGAAAAGAAGGCTTCATACACATGAAATGTCATATCTTATTTTCTGTAAAAATAAAATATTTATTTATAATCAACATGTTAAAGTTTAAGCATTCAACTTTGAAACCTTTCTAATATGCTTGCGCAAAGTTAGTCATGGCGTTGCATCGACGTATAAACCATTTGTGCCTGCTGGGTCAGACATGTTAAAAATGTGACCTTAGGTTTACATGTTTGTCTGAATTACATTTTTTGACTTGTTGTACTGCATTATTTTCATTGCGAACGTTGTATAGGGCTACTCATAAGTTAAATGCAGAATTTTACTAAATACTCTAAAAATGGAGACAATTTGCTTAAAATATCAAATCCTGTTTTTTTTTTTGAAAATAAGAAACATATCATCAGCTGGCCGTCTGCTGAATTTGCTCGAAGCGTGCTAAGTGTTAATCAGTCTAAATGGTTTTGCAAATTGTGGGTTTTAACACTTAGCTCTCTGGGTAGAATTTTGAAATATTTTTCTTATTTTTCCTAGAAAACAGGATTTGACTTTTCATGCAAATTGTCTGCAATGGAGACAATTTGCACGAAATGTCAAATCCTGTTTTCTGGATAAAATAAGAATAATATCATCAGTTTGTCGTCTACTGAATTTGCCCAGGGAGTGATAAAAGTTAAATAGTCTGCCGACTTCCCCATAGTATTATGTGTAAATAGCCATACCTCAAAACCGTCTATCAATGTCTAAAGAGGAATGTTAGTTGTTTTTTTTTTTTTGTTTTGTTTTTTTTGTTTTGTTTTGTGAAATAAGCACAACAAACTGCAGACGTATAAAAGAGAACTTAAAAAAAAACTTGGATATTAAAGTTACTCGATGCTATGTCTTTTTAAATTTAATTTCTTGACAGCTTTGCTTTCAAAAGATCCCCTTTTCTCAGAGTTTATTTACCTTCGCTATAACCGGTATTAAGTGCGAGGACCGTAAAAAGTCTCCTGTACTTCACCATGTAGTGTGTGCCTTCTGGTTGTTTTGTATCAATGCGCCGATTTTGAACACATGTACATTGTGTATTTTGAAGGGGGGGGGGGGGGGGGGGCGGGGGTGCTAGGAGACGTGAACAGTAGCGAAATACATTGCTGTTTATTAATAGACTCAGTAAAATCGAGTCTGCCTTTCTCGCTGTCTCTGATGTGTCCTTTGCTTTCAAAGGATCACATTTCTCAGAATTAAATTTTCATTCACTGCAGCTGGTGTTAAGTGCCATGTATCGACCGTAAACCGTCTTCCGGTTCTTCATCATAGTATATACTGTCTGGTCGTTTGGAGTTAA
Source organism: Anodontia alba (assembly GCA_964016985.1). Classification (NCBI taxonomy): domain Eukaryota; kingdom Metazoa; phylum Mollusca; class Bivalvia; order Lucinida; family Lucinidae; genus Anodontia; species Anodontia alba. Next base: position 40,958,370 of record OZ024824.1, on the reverse strand, counting down.
TGAGTCCCTTTTGAATAGTTTGAAAATAGAATACCACTAAAACTGGTTCTAAAAGAATGACCAGTGCTGCAAATTACATCACTTTTCATGAACAGACTCAGTAAAACCGAGTCGGCTAATTTCGCTTTCTTTAATTGTTCTTAGCTTTCAAAGGATTCCCTTTTCTCAGAATTTATTTGAAATTTTGACATTGGTTTGGAAATTCTAAATGACTTCAGGTGATGTCAGCGTATTTTTTTTTCTTTGTCGTTGTTATTGTTGAATATTTGTAGCTAATTTATTATTACACAAGGCTGTAAACTCAGTTTTTTTTTTCAATTCTTAAATTTAAATCAACAAAACAGTGTCTTTGTTTCACACACCAAAACAGAAAATGATGCAAAACCCTTTTTGTGTGGCGTGTATATTCTGCCTTCAGAAAACAAGATACTGTCATATATTGAACTGTTAAAAGAGATTAATATATTTGCAAGGTAAAGCACAGCTAACCCTAATACGTAAGGGAAAATATCCCGATCCCTCCACCATAGGGAACAATACGTAGAGGAAAATATCCCGACCCTTCCATCCAAAAGTTTCCTTATATTCCACATACGGTTTCTTTTATATACAAGTGGTTTGGAGTTATCGGACACTTTACCCTTGTCCTGCTGAACCCGGATATTCCCTGTCTTTGCAAACAGTGTAGTGTTATGTTCCTATCTTTATATATGTCTTAACTTATACTGTCTGGGGAATTAACTCCAGGAACATAAAACTAAAGTTAATGTTTCTTATTTTTATTGTTTCAAAACTATAATCTTTTCGATGATAAACTGTTAGTTTTAATACCTTTAGAAAACAATACTAATTTCTAGATGATAATATTTCTTAGTTCCAACTCTTTGATGTTAGTCTCTATACTGATCTTACTCTACTCTCAAAATATGAATGAACAACTCTCTCGCAAAACATACCCTTTTTATTCACAAATATGGACAAGTCAGCACCCACTGATTCACATGATTAATACAAACAAGGTTACTACATTTCCTGTAGAAAGGCAGACATGCTCCCATGCATTAAGAATTTCCTGCAAGAAACCCACCCACACACCTTGTTAGCAAGATGATAGTTCAAGGGACAGGGTGAGAGATCAAGATTGAAATCAAGATAAAGTCTGTGAAGCATGTAGGAGTGAAAGGAAAGGGATCGACAGGAAACAGCAAGATTTATAACAACTGAAATTTAGTAATGAAAGAAAAAGAAAATACATATATGACAATATATAACAGTAGATCTGGATCAGTTGGCTTCTGAAGAAGACAACTAATCTGGATCTGCACTGTTTGTCATTCAGTATGTGAATTTATATCCACAATCTGGATTAAGTAATCTGATTGGCTAACAATTAGAAATGGGCGCGGCGTATCATATATTCAGCAGGATAAGGTTTAAAAGCAGTTGTAACTGCCAATTTTCTGCTACAGTAAACCAGTACATAGATATGCCATACATCATGTCGTAAAAATGGTTCATTCCTCGGTTGAATGGTCCAAGTACTGCACGTGTTACACATGCAAGGTGAGTATAAATACACTCAAAACTGACGTGGTTATTTACAGTAGTCAAAAATAGCTACGAATAATGGTGATATTATTCAAGATGAACACAGATCGTACAACAAAATCCGCGGAAAACTTGGATATAGTGCCAATGAAATGGATAAACTTTACAGTGAGAGTGCTTTCACTCAGAATTGTCGGTAGGTGAGTGAGTGTTCAGGACTGGTAGGGAGAGTACTCAAGACGAGCCTTGTTCTAGTGAGGACATCAACATCAGTTCTGTGTCGGAATGGGATGTTGCTTCTGTAGGAAAGATACTAGTGGAGGAAGAAGTCCGGTATACTAGAGAAGTTGTCCAATACATCTGGTTTAAATTCCACTGCATTTTATTTTTCAGTACTAAAGGAAAGGCTGAAGCTGAAGAAAAATTGTACCAATGAGTACACTGTTTATCGTCGTGAAAGCAGAGAAGGAACCGGTTACAGAAAGTCTCGCAATTTCTCGCTGTATTTAAAGACGTAGACAAAAACAACAAAAAAAATCTGAATCTCACAGATGGCAAAACTTGGGTGCATTTTCATGGATCTGAGTTAAAGAGCATAACAATGTATGGTTGTTGAAAATGGTGAGAGACCTCAGATTGCAGTAGAAGTAGAACTGTCAGACACTTTATATACTGTCTATTTTTGACAATGATGTAACAATAGCGTGAGTTTCTATGTTTGAGCACTGAAGGCCTGGCTGCCTTCTGTTAACATAAAACAAAAAAAAAAAAAAAAAAAAAAAAAAAAAAATTCGCGAATGATTTGTTTTATTGAACGCGGCCCTGGGCTTGAATGCAGCTTTAGACTGTATTCAATAAAGCAAATCACTCGCGAGAGTTTTTCCCAAACTATTTTGCATCTCCAGGATGGCTGTTGTAAACCCGTCTTATGTAACCTCAAATTAGAGATCATATACAGGACGTGATGTTAGATGGAATATATTAATTATATCAATACTTATTTATTTGAAACGGCTTTAAAATAATCGTTCACAAGATGCAGTTTTTGAAAAACACTCGCTAGTGTTTGGCTTAATGAAGGCAGCCCAGGGCGGGGCTGCATTCAGAAGTGCAAGTTGTTCGCGACGCGAGTGTTTTTCTCTGGACCCTTGCTCCTGTTGGCGCTCTTTATTAGATACAGGGATCCAGAGCAAAGCATGCGCTATCACTTCGCTGTTCTAAACGCAGCACAGTATTACTGGAATAACTTCTGACAAGTTATTTAGCATTACGCCACAAAGCGCCCGTGGATACGTGTGCCTGGAATCCATTTGACAATGCTCATCGTTCAGCAAAGGTAATTGAATATTTCGAGGAGAATCGTGTTAAAACTCTGACACACCCTGTAGATCTGCTCTTTCTCCCCGAGACTTGATTAACCCATTTATGCCAAGTGGATTCTTCTACCTTTACTCTTCGGATCGGTCCATTCCAATAAAATTTGGTTAGTTTTTATTATTTCCATATATTATAGAAATTCCTGTATTTCATGCAAACAGTGTAGACCATGATCAGACGCCGCGTTCTGCACAGGGTCTACACAGTTTGCTTATGTCCCATTTATGGGACGCTAGGCTTAAATGGGTTAAATCCCCATATCAAGGATTATATGCGCGATCGTTTTTTTTTCGACTTATGCAGTGAGTGAGCACTGGATAGTGAACTTCTGTACTGTATACCCAGCTAGCATTCTACATAAATCTATAGCGGGCCGTTATCGGCCCGTCAGCTACCCTGACGGGCCGATAACGGCCCGCTATAGATTAATGTAGAATGCTTACTAGGTAAACCGTGTTCACAAATAAACTTTTGAAAAGACTTTTTCCTGTTTGAATAAAACGTCTGAAAAAGTGTATGCAAGTGCAAGAAGAGTATTTTGAAGGACTGAAGCAGACGCTTTGATCAGGTAATTCTTATAACAATAACCCACCATTGTTGCCACTACATGTACATGTAATTTTCAAATGCGCCTCGTAACGGCTATCAGTTCGGACGCTTTTTCTTTTTTTTTTAAATAATGTAATTGGACTACATGGTGATGTCTTCGAAAAGAGCTTCTAAAAAGTAAATTATGAAAATAAATAAATAAATAAATAGATAAATAAATAAATAAATTAAAATGCCTTTACAAATTCGAATTTATATTACAGTAAAGACTTTCAGTTACAATAAATGTTTTATACCGAATTTGAAGCACAAAGAATACACGTACTGTTCTGTGAACAAGATGGAACGTTATTTAACCTTTACCTTCCCTGGGCTATTTCAGCAGACGGCAAATTGACATTTTTTTGCAAAAATAAGCTTTGACATTTCATGCAAATTGTCAGGAGACAATTTGCCTGAAATGTCAAAGATTGTATTCTGGAAAAATGATAATAAAAATATTTCAAAATGTCGTCTGCTGAAATTTTTACCCAATATGCAGAGCGTTAAGATGTCATCTGACGTGCTCAGCACCGATTGATTATAATCGGTGGCACATTTTTCCAGATGAGCAAACCGTCAATACGATAATGTCCAGGGGGAAATGTTTTCGCTGATTGAAAAAGAATCCCAAATTAGTTAATTCTTTTTGTGCAAATGTGTTTTCTGACTGTGCCATATCTGTGAACATATTTCAGTGACCCTCAAGTTTATGGGGCGCCGTTTTACTATTTATTCCCTATTTATAGATATCCATAATTATTTATGGTTATCCATAAATTGAATTAGTGATATCCATAATTCGAATTAGTGATATCAAGCTACATTTAAGGAAACTGAATACATTGGGTAAATTTTCCGCCATTTTTACAATGGGGACAATTATTGTGACTTCTTCTTTGCTCTCCTGCACAAAAATCCTCTTCTGAAAAGGGGTCTACTCTAAAAGGAAAGCATTTGGGAGCACACCCCGAGCACACCTTTTTAATGATTTTTTAAATAAACATATTATTTAGCTTCATTATTGTAACAAATAATCATAATAAGACTATGTATAGTCCATCCTCCTCGTTTTGACCGTCACAATATGACCCGTAATGTCAGGAAACGTATTTCGGACATGTGCGCCCAGCGAAGATTCAGATCAGTCTGCGCATTCGCACAGACTGATCAGAATCTTCACTGTGCGCAATTTGGATGGCCAAGGATGCAAAGTTTTCTCACGGGCACAACGGAGACTGATCAGACTGCGAGGAAGCGCAGGCTAATTTGAGTCTTTGTTGGTCGCTCATGTCAGAAGTTCGTTTCCTCACATTGCGGCTCATATATCATGAAAACATGCCTATATAATTTTAACCCCCTTAAACCCCACTTTTTTATAGTAAAACTGGGGTTTACAGGGGTATACATTATTTTTCTTATTTCTGCTCAAAAACATAGACTGTGTGTACTCGTTAGAACCGCCTCACCGAGGCGGTTCTAACGAGTACCCACAGTCTATGTTTTGAGTAGAAATATGAAAAATATCAGATTTTTTATCTGAAATTTTCAGTTTTTGGTGGTGAACTTTTCAATATTATTAGAATAGACGTGTTTTCGGAATGTATATTGCATCGTAAGTGTTGGGCTATCGAATCTACAGCTAAGATTAACCCATTTATGCCTCGCTTCCCATGAAATGGACATTGGCGAAGAGTCTAAGGCATAAAATAGTAGCTGTGTTTCCACTAACATGCTGAAAAAAAAAATTGGTCGATAGGTAGGAGAAACTTTTCTTTTTATTTTTCTATTTTTTCTCCAGAAAAGAACAGGGTCGGGCCAGTAATTCTATGAAAATGCATGTATTTTGTTAAGGGCCGTGCTTTCCTTTTTATTTTTCATTTTTACTGATAAAAAAATAGCAGAGTCGGGTGTTTCAAACAGGATCAGTCGGGTTAGTGGAAACACAGCTATTTTTTACGCCTAAACTTAAATCAGACATTATTTGCATTTGATAAAGGAGTTTGCAATAAAATGAGTTATTAATAAAAACTAAACCAGACATCTCATCTACTTGAAATGGACCCGACCAAAGAGTTGAGGTGAAAGAGTCCATCCGGCATAAAATCGGTAACCGACATTCACTTCTTATAATGAGACAGTTACATGAAAAGCGTCATTCTCAATGCAATTTCATCTGTCAATTTCAACAAGATATATTAGATTCTCTTTAACCGTCTGTGAACAGAGCAATATTCTAGAACCATGCCCACCTATATAGACTAATATATCAAAATCAAACTTTCATTGTCGCATTTCTAAAGCAAATGAAAAAGTAACAAATTTATATTTTTACCGCTGTAATTGTCCAGTTTTTATGAAAACATAATTTAATCGCTATATCATTCAAAGAAAATAGATTTCCAAAACAAAATATTATACTGCTGTGCCGAATTAGCAGACACGCAAAAAAAATTCTCACGGAGCTCCATCACGAAAACATACTTGTATAATTTTGACCCCCTTAAACCCAACTTTTTTATAGTAAAACTGGGGTTTACAGGGGTATACATTATTTTTCTTATTACTGCTCAAAACATAGATTATGGGTACTCATTAGAACCGCCTCGTTGAGGCGGTTCTAACGAGTACCCAAACATAGGGTGTGGTTCTCATTAGAACCGCCTCGTCGAGGCGGTTCTAACGAGTACCCACAATCTATGTTTTGAGCAGAAATATGAAAAATATTAGAATTTTTATCTGAAAACTTATTTTTTTGGTGGTACAATTTTCAATATATTTGAATAGGCGTGTTTTCGTAATGGTCTCCCCTGAACTGTTATCGATTCCCCTTAGGGCGAACAGATGCACTTCAAAGACAGTAACAGTCTAACTTGAAATTCGAGAACGGAATACCAGGGGATTCAATTCTACTTTCTACTAGGGTTGCCTTATATGAAGGGAGACAATCCCTTCTGAAAAGGAGACTATAGTAGAAAGCATGCTACGCTTACCATGCTGGGCAATAATTTTCAGCAGACGACATTTCGAAATATTTTTCTTACTTTTTCCAGAAAATAGAATTTGCCATTTCATGCAGACAATTTGCATGAAATGTCAAATCATATTTTCTGGGAAAAACAAGAAAAATCTCATCAGTGTGTCGTCTAATGAGTCTGCCCATAGCATGGTTAGTGTTAAGGATACTCTTAAAGGAAATAATTTACTCTCAGCTGGGAGCTGCTATTTTCCGTTGAGGGTACTTCAAATTGGCGAAAGGAAGCAGATACTTTCAGGTACGAGTTATCTCTCTTGACGATGCATTCATGCACCTTAAGGTAGATAGATTTATCGCCATTATGACAAGGGAGACAATATTTTTACTTAATTCATGTTGACTTTCCTGTATTCCAATCTCCTTATGAAAAGGGATCTACTATAAGAAAAATCAAAGCACTGATAGTACTGGTGGGTCGATTGTCTCTGACTATAGGCTGGGAAAATGATCCTGAACGGGGACCTAAGACTGTTTCATTTCACCCTTAACTTCCTGTAATTTAAGCAAATACCGCAGACCCTGATCAGACGCCGCAGAACGCGGCGTCTGATCTGTGTCCCACTGTTTGGCAATTCCCACCACTAAGCAGATTCTTCCCTTTTATAGTAGAACCCTTTTCAGAAGAGGATAAAAACATTTTTGACAGTTTCCTTCTCTGAATGGTGTGTTCATTCCCATTAGACCCTGGTAACTCCTGGTTGACTGTAAAACGACATTTGAGAATCTGTGAGCGAATATTGTCTGTGCTTTCCATTATATATTGCTGCACCTCGGAACAAAGTCCTCGCTGACCCTGCAGGAACAGGACTTCCTGGTCTTCTCAAACTGCTTCCAAAAATATATTCACTGGATGGATTTCTGCATGTAATTAGGTTAATTATTTCTCGCCGGAACCTGGAACCACTTAAGACATAGAAAATGAAGTTGCAGGTAGCATTCAGGTAACTGACACAGTTAATGACAGCGTACCAAAATCCCATGTATTCGACATCATTATGTTTGGTACTTGGATTTTCCTGAGCAAGAATAATTGTCTTCCAGTATGGGGAGGCAATAAAATAAATACTAGATGGAGTTAAGCATAGAAAAAAGAAAACACAAAGCCAAATCAGAAGAATGGTTATTCGTTTGTTGTCGTTATCGACCACATATAATGTTGCACTTTGAGGATGTCTCCAGTGTTTGTCGTGAGAAGCCAGTTTGCTTATAATTATAATATTACTACATATGAATATAATAAATGGAATGGCAAAAACGATTGAAAAGTCTAACCAGGGCCAAATGCTGTAAAAGAAAATTTCATAGTTTCCAGTTTTAGGTGAACATAACACATCGTAGTCTTTCAAGCGTGCGACAGGTTTCAGATGTACACCATAGATGATATGGGCATTGAGTCCACATATAAGTACACATATCATGATTGTGACTAAACGTGCTATTTTGTTGGTGCATATTATTTTTACACGATGAGGCAGAATCACACTAACGACTCGCTCCATAGTTACAGCCACTAGCAACCAAGAAGAAAGCTGCATGCTAACGTAAGTCAGAAAGACATGGATTTTGCAACCAACTTCACAGAAGTCGCGAATTTCAACCTGCCAGACATGCCTAATCCAGTGACGCAGAGTAACGGTGTACAATACAAGTAAATCTGAAACTGCAAGACAGAGTAGGAAGAGTGAAACAGACGTCATCTTTTTCATGTGACGAACTATCACTATAATGGTTAGTAAGTTTCCAATAGATCCAAGTGGAATTATAATTGGTGGCACTATTTTCCAGATGAGCAAAGTTGCAATATGATAATATCCTGACGTAAACGTTTCACGTGTCGACAAAGAATCCAAAACTACCAATTCATTTTGTACAGATGTGTTCTCAGACAGTGGGATATATGTGGACATGTTTGAGTAATCATTTAAATACCAGTTATTACATTTGTAGAATAGCGAGACTACTGATTCATTGGACTGCTTTGTTGAGGGACATTATTTGTAATTATTATAATTCCAGAGGAGTTAAGTAACACTATGATAAACAGTCAGAAACATCTCACTGGCTGACAGTAAATCTAAGTGTTCTGTAGATGTGTTCTCTGACCGCGGCACGTATGTTGACATGTTCGGGTTATCATTTAATTGACATTTAATACAACTGTAGAATAACTAATGTAATGATTCTTGGGGCAACACTGTTGTGGCACATTGTTTGTCATAATTATAATCGATGGCACAGTATACCAGATGAGCAAAGCAACAATATGATACTATTCAAAGGGAAACGATTCACTAGTTGGTAATGAATCCAACAATTCCTTTTGTGTAGATGTGTTTTTAAGATGTGGATTTGTAAATAAAATAAATGTAATATCGCATATGGCAACACGGTTGTGGTACACTATTTGTAAAAAATATATATATATATGTTTGGTAGCACAGTTTAACAGATGAGCACAAGGCAGCAATATGATAATATTCAGAGGGAAAAGTTTCACTGCCTGTTATGAATCCAACACTGGCTATTCCTTTTTTGTAAATCTGTTCTTTAATTATCAATTAGTACAGATGTAGAACTGTAAATTACAGGTAATAAACGTAATATCGCATAGTACAACATTATTGCGGTAGTTTTTTTTATAATTATTATCGATGGCAGAATTAACCAAATGAGCAAAGCAACAATATAATGATATTCAGAAGAAAAAGTTTCACTGGTTGACAATGACAATTGGTAATTCCTTTTGTGTAAATGTGTATTTAATTATCAATTAATACAGATGTAGAAGTTTAATAAATGTAGTATCACATTGACAACACTATTGTGGCACATTCTTTATCATAATTATAATTGGTGGCACAGTTTTCAAGATGAGCACAGCATCAATACGATAACGTCCCGAGGAAAGCGTTTCACTTGTTAACTATGAATCCAACATTAACTGTTATGTAAATATGTTTTAATTATCAATTAATACAGATGTAGAAGTTGAATAAATGTAGTACGTAAGACATCATTATTTTAGGCACATTCTTTGTTATAATTGTAATCGGTGGCACAATTTTCCAGATGAGCACAGCATCAATACGATAATGTCAAAGGGATACGTTTCATTGGTTGACAATGAATCCAACATGGGTAATTCCTTTTGTGTAAATATTTTTTTTAATTATCAATAAATACAGATGTAGAATTTAATAAATGTAATATCACAATAGGACAATACTATTGTGGCACTTTCTTTGTTATAATTACCATCGGTGACACAGTTTTCCAGATGAGCACAGCATCGATATGGTAACGTCTAGAGGGATGTGTTTCACTTGTTGACTATGACTCCAACATTAACTATTGTGTAAATGTGTTTTAATTATCAATTGATTCAGATGTAGTAGTTTAATAAATTTAGTATCACATAGGACTACACTATTGTGGCACATTTTATAAGTATAATCGGTGGCACAATTTTCCAGATGAGCACAGCATCAATACGATAACGTCCAGAGGGATATGTTTCACTGAGTGAAAAAGAATCCAAAATTAGCAATTCACTTTGTGTTTTCTGACGTTGGTATATTTGTGAACATGTCTGTGACCGCTAAGTCCCATTTAAGGGAACTGGATACACCATTTTACAAGGGAAACATCTTTTGTGACTTCCTGTTTGTTCTCCTGCACACGAAACTCCTTCTGAAAAGGGGATTACTCTAAAAGGAAATACTTTGCTCCCACGGGGAGCAAAGTCTTCCTTTAAGAGTAAATCCCTTTTCAAAATGGAGAAAATATTCAAAGATTTACCGCCCCTTAAAGTGTAAAAATTCTCCTTAATACTGATTTTCTATGTAAAGTAATAGGCGATATCTCAACAGGCATACAACGTTGAAACACCATTGATTCAAGATATTGAATCGACGTTGTTTCAACCTTATGTGCCCGCTGGCAATATCAGTCTTCATTTGGTGTATCAGTTGTAATTTAATATGACTTATGACTCAATATTTATCATATGTTCACAGCAAATGCCTTATTGCTTTAAACTATATTATTTTTATTCCCAAAAAAAGTATCGAAATTAAAACAAGTAGAAATTCTTCAGTACATGCGGTGCCTTTGAAATCCATTCTGTTAACGTATTTGGTTTTAAATTAAAACGTATCCACTTTTTCTTATAGTAGGATAATTTCTTTCTATCGCAGTCAGTTCAATAATTATTTTTGGAATGTTCTTGATTAACTCGCTAATTCCGCATAAACGATTACGAATGGTACGCGTGATTTGCATAGTTGCTATTGGCTGGAGTATTGAAGAGAAAGTAATCAGAGTTTTTATTCCTCGAACCAGTTAAGCGCAAAATCGATTACGCTTAACAGACAATTCAAGGGTTGTTCCAAAAGTTCTTTAATTCGGACCAGATTAATAGAACATAAATTAGTTGTGCCACGGGGAAATGGATTCTGATAACAACTTCGGATATTGAAGCTCCAGAACAGTGTATGTTTTATCGTAGGCTGATCAGGAGCTATGCTGCAGGTCGATGTAGTCTTAACTCCATGTGTTATGCAACGTGTGTTTGAATAATGATATATATCATATGTAGAGGTGAGGGTCACATGGTAGACTGGCTTTCACGGATGAATGCGTTGTTCTCCTGTAATAAATTATTGTAAAAACAAGCAAATAAATAAATAATCTGAATGTAATGCAAGGATACCATTTTACGACAAATGTTGTTGTTATTTCATGATAAACATTGGCCAGTTTGAGCGTGGCAGTCGTCATAAGCGTAATTTTAGACTTGCTTCAGTCTCCATTGGCAAAGTATATTTTTGTTTTTCTTATAATCCTGTTTGATAATCCACTAAAATATAAACAAAATAATATCATGACTATAAAGGCTGGCCAGTAGAGATAAAATAAAAACAAAATAATATCATGACTAAAAAGGCTGGTCACCAGCGACCAGCCTTTTTAGTCATGGTATTATTTTGGTTTTATTTTAGTTGATTATCAAACATGATTAAAAGAAAAAAATAGTCACTGGAGACTGGAGCCAGTCTAGCGTAATTTGGGTATACTGAGAATGTTACAAAATGCAAATGCATTTTAAATCGATGCAAATCACTCAGTTTAACTAAGTGCTTTGTATTTCATTGTGCAGTAGTTTCATCTATCATAACAGAGGATCTGGGCTCGAATCCCACTACCAAACACTAGTTTTCTTTCTTCTTTTTTTTTCTTGTTGCTTCTCAGACATCAGTTTCTTTGTATATAAGTGAAGATACACAAGAAATGTCAAAATCACAAAGCACAAGTAGGCCTATGAAATTCTGAAAGCAACGGGACTTGTTTCACATAAGGACAACTGGTTTACTGGACATGAAGTTATTTGTGTTCGGGGCATAAACATTGACAGATGGCAAACTTTTAAGGCTGGTGACTTTTATGCCCGAACCAACGGCATGTGCCCAGAAATCGCAGCCTTCCTTAATCGCACCCCACCCATTTGTAACAAAAAAAGGTAAGAGAAAAGTCCAGGGCGTGCCACAATCACAAGCCGCATCCCTTCCCAGACACCAAGAGGAAGAAGAAGCAGACAAAACCAAACAAGCGGAAATCGAACAAACGTACGAAAAAAAACTGATTAGTTCTCTCTTCCCCAAGTCGAGGGTTGAGCGCAAGACTATGGTAACTCAAACATATTTTTGAAACCCTTGTTTAGGGGCAACTTGGACCCCTTTGTAAACAATGCAAATTTAGGTGCCATTGCTCATACGAGCAATGGCACCTAAATTTTCATTGTTTACAGAAAGAAATGTTGTAATCTTCATAACGCCTTCATGGTGAGGAGATTAGGTTTGGGGAAAAACAACCATCTGACTTACACTAGTCTTGCGCTCAACCCTCGAAGTGAGGTAATCGCAATGCTAAAGGACTGAAGACAGAAGAACAAAATAACACAAGGCAAGACTTAAAACAAATCGTCTCGTAGAATGAACTACAAAGCAACAAAGAGTAAGACTAACACCGAGACCACCGCCTTAGAACGGTCAGTAGAATAAACCACCGGGGCTTTAAAACACTTTTACAGCCGACCAACTTCATCTTGGGTCCCGAACAAGTCTTTTAATTCTACATGTTGCTGCTGTACAGAACTTTAAAGCCTTCAGGTGGGATTAGCCGGCGTCCCTGAACTATGAACAGGGGTACAAAAAAAATCAATTTTCAAACAACTTTTTGCATACCTTACATCACCTTTGTGTACAGTCAAGTACATGTATGTGACGACAGACAGACTGGGCCCAGTTTTTCAAAGCATCGTTAGTTTAACGAGCTCGTTAGTGGTCAAAATATTAACTGTTCTACTAAGTACAATATCTAATTCACAGGTATTTTTGCTAAAAATGTGAGTAGCTTTTAGCAAAAATATTAGCAAATATGCCATATTTAATAATCAAAGTTTTAAGGATACGTTAACTAACGACTTCGTTAGTTTTGAACAACTGGGCCCTGGATCTTGTATATCGCCAGGTAGACAAAGGACACAATTCCCAGTTAGCATTCTACTAAAATGACAGGAATTCTGTCGGGTCGATAACAATCCAATATAGATGTAAGGTTTGGTTACTACTGACCGCTGACTGGCTGCAGATGAGACTTGAATGGCTGCTGGCGAGACTTTTGACCAGTGAATAACTCGTACGAAGGATCTCTTTGATGATACTAGAACTCATTTGCTTTTTTCCCTGCTAAAATCTGTTTTGCACAGCTTCAGCAGATTATTGCAATCACAACCATGATGTGTTTTGTTATCTACATGTATGTATACCAGTATTCCATTATAACTAGTTGTTTGCCGATGTGGATTTTGTAAACAAATAAATTAGACATGCATGTTTACCAGTTATTATAACAAGTTATTTGTCGCTGTGAATTTTGTAAATCAGCCAATCAATAATAAGTGCTAGATTGCGGATCTAACGCGTACCTTTTAAGTAATATGTTTTTTTTTTTTTTTTTTTTTTTTTTACATTCCATCTCTCATTGATCACTGGGTGATTGACAACTACAAAACATGTGTTGTTGAATAGAATTACATCTAGCGAAACAGCGCACAGTATTTATACCTAGGAAAGTCGTAGAGAAATCTTCTATTTACTTAACGATACGGTCAACAATAACATGGCCATGGCATCTTTGCCAAATTATATGTTAAGCTGAGTATAGCATCCAGAAAGGTTTTCTATAGGCAGACTACATAGGTCCTGCTCAGAATACTGCTTGGATACTGTCTACATATGCCATAAGATTTTTTTTTCTTGTTACACAGTGCAGATATACAGACCGTCAATCAAACATCTCCAAGATCCGCATCAGTACATTCTTGATTATATAATTTAAATACGTGCTTTCTCTCTTTGTAAAAACGTTGGCCGACTTTATATGGCTTTTGACACCCTTACGTGCGTGCGTTTTAAATACACTAAAACTTCCCCATGAAAATAAAACGCATAGAGAGTGGTGGTCAAGTGAAGATAAAGACTCATTTAGTAGCACATGATTTTTGATATATTGTCGGTGAAGGGTGTTGAACAGCTACTTTACAGAGCGTCCAGTTGCTTCCTTTCTTTCTGTTCATTAAGGAGCTTGTGAATATTATCTGGTGGCGGTTGGAAAGAAAAAAGTGTAGAAAAAAAAGACAGTCAGAAAAATAGCAGACAGAAACGAAGATAGTTAGGAAAGTTTCCATTCTGTGTTTTCGGTTCTTCTCTGTGTAATAATACCAATCCGGCTACAGTATCTGCCATTGGGTATGGTCGCCCAACCGGCACAGCTCCATTGACCCTCTGAGCCTATTTACAGACTTGTAAGTATATCTTTAGCATCTCTCCCATAAGTATACCGCTTTTTTAAAAACATAAACAATTCTTGACGTCGCTGTCAAGCTATCAATGACATATTGTTGAAAGAATAATACTTATCACTGACTGTTGCTCAGTTAAGACATATCGTATAAAATATTTAGCTATACGATTTTACATCTACTTATAAGGGTTGTCGTCCAGGGTCTTCCGAGGACCCGACAGCGCCTGAGGAAGACGCTGGATGACAAGTCTTTTGTTGCATTATGAACATACCTTACAAATGACATCATGCGAATGGCCACAGTATAACAGGATTACGCAGCTACTCACGGATATCATATTTCATTTAATGGTCTATTGCAACAAGTTCAGCTTTCAGCTGCTTCGTTTCCTCTTGCTTTAGTTTACAGTTCTTTAGTGTTTCAATCTGCTTTGCTTGTAAGCTATATCCAGTTCCACTCTACAAGTGATTTATTTTGTGTGTTACTGTGTACTTATTTTTATGTGTCTCGTGTGCTAATATATCTACCGTATTCGACCTAATTACCGCACTGTGCGCCAAGGTTTTTCAAAATTACAGGGAAAACTTGTGGTAAAATATGCATATATCTACTAAGGGTACACTTTAAAAATATCAACAAAGTACTTATTTGATGACGTTTAGGCGATTTTTATCTGATTTTCTTTATAAAAGCATATGTTGTGGATACCCATTTGAATTGCATCGACAAGTCGATGCAATTCAAATGGGTACCCACAACATATGACGTTATAAAGAAGTAGACAAAAAGTACACTGGCTGTAATCTAAAGACTACGAAATCGCTCGACTGTGCGCTTATAGGGGTATGTGCGGTAATTAGGTCGAATACGGTATATGCAGATTTGTTTTACTAGTAATTTCTTCGCCTTAGCTGCACTCTCAGAGACATCGATTGGCCTATTTTCTATGGAAGAATTTGTTTTCACGTGAATGAATTCATTATGAATTTCATTTTACCTACCGTGTGTGTATGTGGGTGGGGTCGGGGTGTGGGTTGGGGGAGGAGGCGGGACAGTGTCGCGAGTCTTCCTATCTCTGAGTAGGGTATCCTGTATTTGATTAACACTGAAGGCTTTGTATGTGATTAGCTTTTTAGACCAAAAGAGCGTATAACTGCATGCTTCAAAAAAAAAAAAAAAAAAAAATATATATATATATATATAGGCTAATTCTGCAGACACAGAATTTTCAGACTTTCATTGACAACATTGTTCTTGAAACTTTTGAATATTTCTTCTATTAAATTCTACGGATGATAAATCATCAAACCAACAGTCGCTGGAAAATCAGTTGGAATAAAACTGATGTTTCTGTGTTTTGTTGCATCCAAAGATGCGCCGTTATCAATCTTTAATGGACAAACATCTTCTTGCCTCAAAGTACATAAAATATCGTAGACAATAGCTCAAACGCTTACCACACCAAACGATAACACCTCTTGGTTAACTGCTAACATAATGAAAACATTGTAGAAACTGGTTTAAAACATTATAAGACCACATTTGATGACAATACCTGTTTGCTCCAGATAAATATATTAAAGGTCAACATGCACTCAGCTCCATGTACAAGAGACGATCAGAGATAAGACTTTCGATATCTGCTTTTTAATAAAAATGATCACGGATAATATCTGTAGTATACAGACTCGATTCATGCGATCAACGAATACTCTGTCAGCCTGTGCAGTTTCGCAGGCTGCCCTGGATTTGTTCAGCATATGCTCTAACCTTTTTACGTGGCAAGGCTCTTGTGATTACCTTAATAATTAGTAGCTGAACGACCCTCTTATGTACTCACGTTAATGGCTTATCGCCATTATCATGGCGGATACGATGTCAAAAATCTATTCGCCAGGAACTAATTTATTTCCTTTTCTCATATGTCACAGGGACCCATCCGGAAAATAGATCTGTGAACTTGATTGCCGTAATCTTTACCACAGCATTTATATGCAGAATTAATAGGCCATTATCAGAATTTTATTCTACCATGATTAAACGTCCTTTTTGCGATTTTCAATGACTGCAAATTCGCATTCGTAGTTGCTTAAAGACTTTCAGGATTTACGCAATATATATTTTCTGCAGCTGCATCATCCCTGATAGAATAACAATATTAGTCTTGTAAGTCTAGGGTTGGATTAATGAAATAGATTAATAAGAATGCCAGTTGGTGACGCATTTCAAGAGTTTGAACAAAACTAATTTCTTTCTTTAGAAAAAATATTTCTTTTTGTTGCTGTCTATGTTTAATTTTAAAAATCAAATTACGTAGCAGAAAGATAGAGCTAAATAAAAGTATGTTGGATTCCTTACCTATGTGATCTATGGAAACATGATGGCCGTTACTAGAAAGGCTTGAGGCGCTTACATTCCGCGGACACCTGATCTGACGGTATTACCGCACTATGAGATCAGCTATCCGCTGATAGCGAGCGCCCTTTGCCTTACCAGTAACACCTTGTAATCTATGGAATAATGACATTGGAATATCAGATGTCAGTTTTTGAGTACTTGACATGGCTAATGCTCAACAGATAAATACAGCTTTTATAGTTTATAGCTTCGTAATTTGGTACCACGTGGAACGCTTTGTAAGCAATCAAAATTACTTATTATTTTTTTTTATTTACACAATATTTTAAGAGGGTGACACATTTAGCTAAAATTAGCCATTCTACCAAGTGGCCCTCTACTAACATACTAAATTCTCTAAAAACACATGTTATTGAAAAGAGCAAAAATATAATATACACATATATACACAATCGTCACACATACATTCTAAAAAATGCAGTTTTATCTAAAATTAAGAGATCAAATGGTATAATTGCATCAAGAATTGTAAGAACATTAGGTCATTATTAAGAACATCTCGAAGCTACTTTAAAAGCATATAAATACCATTTGCAGTGATGATTAAGATGTGCAATTACTGTCGCACTTGTTATCAAACATAATATTGCACATAATTTAGGGGGTGCATAAAATTCGGACATCTAGCAGAATTAAAAGTTGATAAAATCATGTTTACGCTAATAATAGCCTGCGCTATAAAACTACGGTCAACTCATTCAAAGTTTTTTATAATTAAAATTGGGACGGTCTTGACATTTAAAGACTATAACTAACACTAGCTAAGATATTACGACTCATCAGTCTAGCTTGTAAAAAAAACGAAATTTGAATTTTGAATTTTATTTACAGAACTATGCAAAGACTTGCATTTGCATGAATCTGAGTGAAGAGCAATAAAAGAAAGAAAGAAAGAAAGAAAGACAGAAAGAAAGAAATTACAACTATTTTACATCATTTAAAACCGACATTTAATAAACATTATTGGATTTAATATACAGCAGCGTTATAACCACGTTTTGCTGACGGAGTATTCAACAACTGAGTCCTTTATTGTCCATTTGGCTTGCGTCAATTTCCCGAATTCTTTACAAACATTGAATTGCACTATCTGTCGAAAAGTCGACCTGAGTTTCAGAGCATGCCCTATAATTGGATTGTGTCCATCATTCCGTCCGTGGTCAGTTAGCAAAAGCGGTCCGCGGGCTTAACTCTTTGACCGCTAGGAATACAGTCGACTCCTCCAAGGGGCTCTCTGTAATACTTCGAAATATCCGTACCTCGACAAATCAAATTTGCAGAATTGAGGCAAAAATATAGTCGAACAACCACATTTTAAAAATGAATATGTAATTTGACTCCTGAAGTTAGAGATATATTGAAAATATTGTGAAAAAATGGAGAAATTGCTTGTTATTTCTCCTCTTTTCCACAAATTTTTTGTTACCTGTTGTTAGATTTCAATGTTAAAACAGGGACCAGATTTTCACTTCGAGATAAACGGCTATTCGAGATAAGCGAAGTCGAGATAACGGGAGTCGACTGTACCTTGATAGTCTTTCGTACACGGATTGATACCGACATGATCTTGTCAGTGGGTTTGCCAAATGTCATTTTCATTGCCCGATGCTAAGCCGATGCAAAAAAAATGAGAAAATATGGAAATGACATAGGTCTTCAATCATATGGGATATATTGATAAAAATGTACATACATTGATATTGACAGTAGCTGGCCAAATGAATTGCCGAATACCTTTTCACTGACCAAGGCAAAGCCGAGGTCAAAATTCTTTTCTGTAGTCTGTAAAAGTGGCCATCTCTTCAAACTTTTGGAATAATTTGATTATTTTTCGCACAAAGATTGATACCGACAAGCGCTAAATATGCTTGCCAGATGCCATTTTTCATTGCCCAGCCGAGATAAAAAAATAAATAAATAAAAAATAAATAAATAAATAAAATAAATAAAATAAATGCGAAAATATAATTGGTCGTGCACTTCTACTAAAGGTTGATTTGTTTATCTTTGTCACAAACTTATAGATAGTCCGTATACTTATAGATGCTGCTGTGGCGAAAAACGCACTAACCCAGCGGGCACACTAGGTTCAAACAACGTCGAGTCAACCGTTGATTCAACGTCTTGACATATTTCAAAATGTCGTTCTATTGAAGTTTTATCCAGCATACTATGCTTTAAGGCACTGTGTGAAAGTTGGTTAACTAACACTCGAAGCATTTTCGATCTAGACATTTTAGCATACATTCATAGCATTTTTCATGCAAATATAAGGACATGAAAACAGAACTAATATAACAGTGTTTTTGTTACCATTTCGATTCACCAGAAAACAACGAGCTGCGGAGCTGCGCAACGCATGAAAAGGGCCATTTCATATCAGGACAGCGAAGGCGCAGATTAGTTCATACATCCCGCAATATGATCAAGACCTCTATTCTGCGATATACAGTCGACTCTCGTTATCTCGAATTCCAATGGACTATCTGAAACACTTCGAGACATCCGAACCTCGACATATCAAATTTGCGGAATTGAGGAAAACAATAAATCGAACAACCACAAGTAACAAATGAACGTTAGAGTCTCCTGACTCCTGAAGTTAGAGATACTTTGAAAATATTGTGGAAAAGAGAGAAATTGCTCCCTTAAGAACAATTTCTCCTCTTTTCCACAATATTTTCTTATCTGTTCGAGATAAGCGAGGTCGAGATAACGAGAGTCGACTGTATTTTACAGCAGCTGATGATTCTGTAAGCAGGCAAAGAAGGCTCTGATCAGACCGCGCGAATACCCGTATGTGATATAAATAGCACAATGCTCTCTTGCTGTCCAAATCAATGCGGAGTTTAACCTTTACCACTCTAATCGCAAATTCAGCAGACGACAAATTAATTATATTTTCCTTATTTTCCCCAGAAATAGAAATTGGGATTCCAAACAAATTGTCTCCTTAGGTTATTTCTAAATGGAGTCTTCTGAATTTTTTATCCAGCATGCTACTTAAGGCGTTAAAATTATATACATAGGAAAGCTGTTATAGCGATTTATAGCGATTTATCTTCTCGTTAGAACGGTAAAAATGATCTCGTTATAACGAGGTATAATAACCCGTATACAAGATAAATAAGTTGTACATGTAATTAAAGGCTCCATATTCCACAAAAATAGATTTTTTTCTCCAAGAAAGGTTTAATAAATTGATAAATAGTATTAATACGATCACTGTATCATTTCAGTTAGACTCTCTGTTTTGAACTGGATCAAAAATGAAATGATTTTTTATCGTATCTCTGAATTAATGTTGGCAACATTAATTCAGAGATACGATAAAAATCATTTCATTTCAAGAACGCGACACTACCTGAAATTTTACAGGCTGTCAGGTGCCACATTTTATGATTGTATTAATACATACATCAATTTATTAAACTTTTCTTGGATAATAAAATGTCTATTTTTTTTAGGAATATGGAGCCTGCTTTAACCTTGGGAACATTCTTTCCTTTTAGAGAAGATCCCTTTTCTGAAGGTAATTGATATGCAGGTAAGCAAACGCCAAGTCACAAAAGTTGTCTCCCTTATATAAAATGGCAGAAACTATACACGTATATCCTGTCCCTTTTAGCAGTAAATGTATATGAGACTGTCGTGGTTAACACACCGGTAACGGTAATAGTACGAGGGTCGTGCAAAAAGTTCTGTCACTTATAGGCTTCCTTTGTTTTATCCCAAGTATATTTTAAAATGCTTCACTGCACTTGAATGGTGTGTTGAATAGCTAACGATATCCGTTTATTTCGTGCAAATTACTTTCCAACTGACCGAGTTATTTCAAATTGAAATAGATGCAGTCATATACACTGTTCAATGTTACATTGGAACATGGACCAGAAGACTGAAATTCGTAGCTATATTAAATGCCGCATTGGGCTTAATATAGAGTCAAAGCAGATATTTAATGAATTGTGTGGTATATATGGACCTCAGACCATTTCAATGCGCACAGTGTTTAGGTGGGTTAAAGCTTTTAAAGCTGGGAAATTTTCTGTTGAAGATGATACCCGTCCTGGAAGGCCTAAGACCTCCGTTACCAAGGCTAACATCGCTGCTGTAAAGATTGTGGTCGAACAGGATGCGCGATTGTCTGTCAGAGATATAGCTAGTTGTACTGGCATATCAGAAGGCAGTGTGCAAACAATTCTGAAAAAGCGTTTGGACCTGAGAAAGGTTTGCGCTAGGTGGGTACCTCATTTGCTCACTGAGGAGCAAAAGACACAACAGGAACTTTTGAAAACATACAAAGGCTGTAATAGTTGGGTTATTTCTAACTTGCTAACAGGTGATGAAACCTGAGTGCACATGTTTGAGCCACAAAGAAGGGCTGATAATAAGCAATGGAAGCGAAAAGATCAAAAACGCCCATGTATTGCCAAGAGAACCATAAGTTCGAAAAAGATGTTGTACGCAATTTTCTTTAATTCAAGTGGGCCTGTCGTTCAAGTGCCTTGTCCATCTGGTCATACAGTCACTGGCCGATTCTACAAGAATTCTGTACTGTAGAAAGTGAAAGAGTTTTACAATAAGAAACGACCAAGCAAAGGATGGTCATGAGTCCACCTTTTACATGACAACGCCTTCTCTCATAAGTGTGAGGTTCTTAAGTATTTTTTGGCTTCTGAAAAGGTGAAAGTTTTAAACCACCCACCTTATTCACCTGACCTGAATCCCTGTGACTTCTTTTTATTTCCAAGGCTTAAGAAAGTGCTTTCTGGAAATAAGTATACGGCTAGAAGTTCTCTTGGCAGCGTTGTTTATCAGTGTCTCCAACAGATACCAAAAGACTATTTATCTGCTTATCGCGACAAAAATGTGTTTTAGTAAAGGGGGAATACTTTGAAGGTTTGTAATAAAAATATGTTTGATAAAACGTAGCACTGAAGTAATCCGAACCCAGTGACAAAACTTTTTGCAGGACCCTCGTAACATTTCAGTTAATCCATTGTAGTCTGGAGACCCCTAACGGGTAATTGGCAAACAGTGCAGACCCAGATCAGACGCCGCAGAACGCGGCGTCTGATCGTGGTCTCCACTGTTTGCAAATAGTTTAGCCTTTTTTCTCTCTACGAATATCTAAATCTCATAGCTGGACGTACCTAAAATTGAAATAAAACTCTTCCAACACACCCAACTATCTACATCATAGCACCGGAGATAGCCGAAGATTATCGGTTTCCGTAGAAAGGTCTGAACGCACTTACCTGTCCAATAATTACAATGGAAACCATAGGAAACGCAAACTGATATTTCATATAAGACATTTTCTTTATAAATGTAATATTGAGATAGACAATCTTATTACCTTTATAATGATATTTTGATGTCATCATGCTTCCCGAGATTCGAAAAGAAGACTGGTATGCAAATGACATACTATATAGAGAAAAGCTGTCAGAAACGCGAATTTTCACTTTTTAAACGAATATAAGCCTATTTTCATTTCAAAATATTAAATTTTCCCTGTTATGAATACCTTCCTCGTTTTCTGAACTTTACAATGGTATATAATTTGTTGATATTCGTTTAGGTTTTGTTGCTTCCCGAGATTCCCGAAAATCAGGGTTGGATTCTTTATCAATGTGCCTCTTTTTTTTTTTCTTTTTTTTTTTTTTTCTCTATGTCCGAATGCACATATGGCTTTTATGATATTATGATAGTCAAAAGGCACCGAAGTCATTTTTTTTATTTTTACAGTTATCAGGCACCGAAGTCATTTTTTTTTTTTTTTTTTTACAGGAATTTTAAATTCAATATTATATTTTGACAGGCGAGACGAATGTTTCTCAAAAGAACTATCGTTACATTTTTAGTTATTTATTTTTACTTCAACAAACGGCACAAAGATACAGTCTTACGTATGTCTAAGCATATTATTTCGATTCTTAATGACCTTAAGTTAAACTTTCTTTAATCTAATAAATCAAACACTTAGAACATTAATATAAACGCAAACATCTTTTGGATGTTAATTTTCCACCCGCCAGTAATTACAGCATTTAATTATTTAGCAAAATCATTTAAACCTTTGATGCGAAGAACAAACCGGACAGTTGTTTTGATAAGCCGCATATCAGAGGATTTGTCTAACGAACGCAGTCATCACACTTTTATTCCGACATACATTTTAGACAATAAAATGGCATTTTCTACTCAACAAACTTCTGTTACATTACGAAAACACGCCTATTCAAATATACTGAAAATTTCACCACCAAAAATTGAAAGTTTTCAGATAAAAATTCTAATATTTTTTTCAAATTTCTGCTCAAAACATAGATTGTGGGTACTCGTTAGAATCGCCTCGGTGAGGAGGTTCTGACGAGTACCCACAATCTATGTTTTGAGCAGAAATAAGAAAAATAATGTATACCCCTGTAAACTCCAGTTTTACTATATAAAAGTGGGGTTTAAGGAAGGTCAGAATTATATAGGTATGTTTTCGTGATGACGACGTGTAAGGTGGACTTTAGACTGCTCATTTATCACCGCTTCTTCAATGCCTGTACATCCGCATAAGAAAATTAATTTTATTCATTCCATCCATCCATCCATCCATCCATCCTTTCTTTCTTTCTTTCTTTCTTTTCTCTTCGTTCGTTGCAAATATACGGTTAGTCTTTATCACGTGCGCATTCAGATGGGACAAACTCTTCTGGCCTTGAGAGAAACATTGGTAAATGCGTCTGCTGAAGGTAATCTTATCGATAATCTCACGGTGGTAAATGGGGAAATACTGCAAGCAAGTAAGGATTTGGCTTCTTTTACGTATATGGCACGCTTACACCAAACCGCAAAATATGTTTCGACATGGTCTACAATGGGTTAATAAATAAATGTCATTTGAAGTCATTGAACCATGAAATATAGGTTAATGTCAAATACAGTCGAACTTCAATGGCTCGAACATCTTTGGGACCATTGAATTTTTTTCGAGATATGGGTAGTTCGAGCCACTGAGGGTTAATTATGGCACCAGGTCAGCAAGCAAATAGCGACAATTCAGGGAAGTCTTTTCGATTTTCTACACAATAATTGTATGTTGAGTGTACGCATTAGAATCGCCTCGATGAGGTGATTCTTACGGGTACCACAACATACAGTTTCGTGGTAAAATGAGAAAATTTCCCTAAATATTTGTTTTCTTGAGCTGTCGGAAGAATTTCGTAGGGACTCAAAAACGAGTTCGAATTAGCCATGGTAAACGAGCTATCGGTATTCGAGCTATTGAGGTTTTACTGTATTTGTGACGAGCTTGAGCTTCCCTTCCCTTGATGATGCTGTGGTCCGAACACAGAGACACTAACAGTTGATGCCCTTCCTGGCCCCGAGGTAATAAAACCTTTTTCATGCTCAATTGAACTGAGCATGAAATTTGTCCTGCTAAAAAATCTCAAATTACTAACAATTGCAAATTCAATCTTGCTAAACATAGCCAAGCATGAAAATTTCTCTGTTAATATGGAAATTCCAAATGTTGAGTTGAGCATGAAAAAGGTTATATCCTCGGGGCCTGGACGCCTGGAGATATATAGCTGTAGGCGCTACTGAAGCTTTACAGGAATTGAGAAATTGACAAGTCAGTGACCCATGAAATATAGGCCCAAGGTCAATACTGATAGATATTATGGCAAAACTATTTAATTATTCAGGCTTGATATAAATAAGCACAAGAAGCCAGTGCAGTAACCATTGCACAGCCACCCACCCCGTCTTAACCTATATTGACTGGATATTCCAGGTCCACTAGTTTTGAACGTTAGTAGTTTTGCTTCTCTCCTCTCTTCTGGTAGACAGCAACGCGGATACCTTTTCAGGGTCATAGTTCACGATATCGTATTGACCCTATCAAAATATTAGGACTACACCATACTTGTTCTAAAAGTTAAACGCGTCAATTTTAATGCATCTAAAATACTGCTGGATGAACGGCAAACAAGGTAGATCCTGGCCGCCATGTCCATATGTGGTAAAAACTCTTGAAAATCTTCTTCTCCAGAACCAAGAAAGCTTTGGGGCTGAATCTTGGTATAAAGCTTCGAGGACTCAAGCTTTACCAAGTTTGTTCAAATGATGATTATAGGTTGACCTTTGGCCTTTCTACGGCAAGGTCAAATTTGCGTCTCCGTAGATTTGTATGGGATGGGGTGGGTGGGTGTTGGGGGGGGGGGGGGGTGGGAGGGGGGAGTTGAAAATCCTTTTTTTTACAATATGTTTTTAAGACTAATGGCTGAAACTTACAGTGTATTATTAAAGTAGTAAAACGTTTTAGTTAGGATCAAAACTTTGCCCCCTGGGGGTTATCTGCCCTTGCCCCTGTGCTATATACAGGTATAAAACCATGAAATCTTTAAACCTCTTCTTCTTTAAAACCACTTGACCAATTTTCACCAGATTTCATATTGGGCCTGTTGAAGGGATGTTGACGCTTTGTTCAAATGGTTCTGCATCATTGAACAAGATGGCTGCCATGCCCATATATGGTTAAAACACTTAAAAATCTTTCTCCAGTACTAAGAAAGCTTTGAGGCTGAATCTCGGTATACAGCATCGGGGACTCAATTTCTACCATTTTTTTAAATAATGAGACTAGGATGACCTTTGACCTTTTTTATGGTATGGTCAAATTGTGTCCCAGTTACTGTGGCAATACTGGAAGACTGTTACATGGTATTTGCAAATATGCAGGTGAACGAATTGTGGCCCATGGATCTCTTGTTTTTAAGTACTGAATAGACTAAAACTTTTAGTGTAGCCACAAAAAAAAAAAAAAAAAATAGAGTAAGTACCCGGAGGGTCACGAATACCCACGGCAAGCGACATTTCTTAATTATAAAATATTTTTAAGTCAATTTCAACGATATAAAGAAAAATCAATGGACCGTGAAATATAGGTCAGTCTCCGAGTGACACTAATCTCATCATCCCAAGTACAACTTTTATTGAGTAAATAGTCTTCATGGCATGAAGAAAAATCGCAGGACCATAAAATATAGATCACTGAACTACATATACTTGAGGTCAATCTAATGTGTCACACTGATTCATTATACTAACTATGATATTAATCCATTAAATAATCTAGCAGATATTAAGCAAAATCACTAGACAGTGAAATATATGCTGATATATACTTTGAGGTCAAAGTTTGGGTCACGCTGTGTCATTATTTGTAAATATGACATTTAGACATAAAATAGTGGGAGATATAAGAAAACAAATCACTGGGCTATGAAATATAGGTCACAAATACTTATATTTACTTTGAGGTAAAATGCTATGTCATACTGACCCATAATCCCAAACTTATGATAGTCATACATCAAGTTGTCTTCAAGACGTAACATAAAATCACTGACCCATGAAATATAGTTCACAGTGACCTACATTTACTTTTTTTCCATATTTATTATTTTAAAGACATACACAAACATATATGTGGCAATTTTTGTCTTTACAAAGTACATTTAGACATTATCATATAACAAAAAATAATAGTTTCTCATGATTTTGTGACAACTTGTTTGCAATAATATATTAAGAGCAGATCTATCCAAGAAGATATTAATGTCACATGCTATATTTAGTACTGTGATTTTCTTTCATAGTTCGCAGGTGTGTAGCCCTGGGTGGGTTATATTTTTTTTTAACTTTTACATATGAATATAAATTAAAGGTATCTAAGACTTTGTCTAAGACCTACATTTACTTTGTCAACTGTCGGATCATACTGATTCATAATCCAAAAAAAAAAAAAAAAAAAAAAAAAAAAATATGATGTTCATACATCAAATACCGTTCAAGATATAAGGCAAAATGATAGGGCCATGAAATATAGGTCAAGCTGACCTACATTTATTATGATGTCAATCGTGGTGTTATACAGAACCAATATCCCAAGTATCACATTAATCCATGAAAAAGTTTTCAAAATATAAGGAGAATAAAAAAGGTCACCATGACCTTGACCGTATCACACTGAATGTTGATGTGATAAACATGTCTGATGCCCATCCTTCTGTATTAAGTAGTTGTTTGTATAAACAAACTGCAATATACTACTTTATTGAGGCATCCTAAATTTTGACCTCTAGCCCCGCCCGGGACATGACAGAGGGGTCCATAGATGTAGAGTCGAAGCGAACCCTCCCAGGTACCTCCATTCCAAATATGAATAGTTTCTGATAAGTGGCTGCAGAGATGTACGTAATAAAAAACTTCGAAGTAAAACTTGGTTATATCATGTGTTCACGGGCGGACGGAAGGACGGACAGACGAGCGAAACCGACGAAAACTATACCTCTTCGGCACATTTCGTATGCCGGGGATATAAAAAAATGACTTTCCGAAAGATGTCGAAAGTAGAGTAGGGTGAATACGGTGTGGTCCTTCAGTGTTATGTTCTGTTCTATTCGCGACTATTTTGTTTAGGTTTGGTGATGGGTTTTACCCGAGTCTACGTATATTTCTAATCAACTTCCGGGAAGACAGACTGAGGGATTTTCTCTTACAGTCTAAATATATTTTTTTGTTAAAACTGCAAAATGGGAATGCAATTTGAGTACGATGAAGAAGGAGGGACGTTCTTTTATTTCCTTCTCTCATTCTGGGGTTTGGTTTTGATTCCAGCAACGTATTATCTATGGCCGAGACAACAAAGTAAAGGTAACAAAAATGTTTTTTTCTCAGTTTTACAGGTCCATATGGTTTGAGACCAGAGGCATGGTTGTGAGCTACCATGTCTGATTGTCTCTTCATAATGTTTAATTCTCTCTTAGCATTATTGAAATTGTAAATGCATTGCTTTTTACTCCAATTCAACTTGTCCATGGGCCTCGGTGGCTCAGTTGGGCAACATTCTTTCGTGGAGATTGATCATGAAATATATTCTAAGGTCATTCTCTCCCTTCTGCTGATTCAAGAAGTTTCTGGTAAAAGAATGTGCACAGTACTCACTACTGGTTAACTGCTTAGAGGACTAAGCCTGCCCAGTAAACGTGTGCTTAGATAAACTGACCGTGCTCCACATGACCCCATTGAGTTGACTGGGCCGTAAAATGTCAACACAAACCAATCAACCTCTCCATGTGGTTCTGTTGAATCTTTGTTAATGACCGGACTCAATCATGATAATAGAGAAGAAACTGACATTATTTACATGGACCTCAAAGGCGTTTGATTCAGTTGCATATCAACCCCTTTTGTGTAAATTGGTGCATTACAAAATTAATGGTTGCATCAAGAATTGGATAGAGGCATTTTTTGATATATAGATGAGTTATGTTAAGGAATGGAGTCTCTGAATGGAAAGAACTTGTTAGCGGAGTGCCACAGAGCTCCATATTGGGGCCAGTGCTTTTTATTATTATATTCATGAGTGATCTGCCTTCGTCTGTAATTCAGTGCTTGCACTAATTGTCAAAATCAGGAAGTCCCAAGACTTCCTATTTCCATTATCTGGAAGTCCCAGCTGATAAAAATAATACTCGGAAGAGGGTTTTGAATTATGAGAAGATAGATAAAGTTTTTAAATGACTTACAGAAATTTAATTTAAATATTATTAAACTGACATTTTTGGAGAAAAACTGCCATTCTCAAGCCAGATAGCACATACATTCATTTTAAATTCTTCTTATAAATGGTAGGATATGTTTAAAAGTTGGAGTCCCTGACTCCCTGGCATTGATATTTGGAAGTCCCAGGGCAATATTTGGGAGTCCCTGACTCCCAGACTTCCCTTAATGCAGGCACTGTGTAATTTCTACTGCAAAATTGTTTGCGAATGATACCAAACTTTATAGACAGATAATCACACCTGCAGAGTATGAAGATGATTTAAATACCCTATCGACATGGTTGACTGTGGTTATTGAAATTTAATGCTTTGAAGTGTATTTTGGTAAAAATTGGAGAAATATTAATCTTTATATATACATTGAATGGCGTCAAATTAGATGTTGTGAGTGAACAAAAGGATCAAGGGAGTTTTTATTAATATTTAATGTTTTGTTACCAAGAAGACATGTTCTTGAAATTACTAAAAAAACAACCAGGAAGTTGGCCTAATAAGATGTTGTTTCACAAATATTACTCAACGTAAAATTTCTGTTATTCAAAACAACTGTTAGGCCACTACTGAAGTATGCCTCAGTTAGCTGGCAGCCCCATTTGAAAAAAAAGATATTGACATGCTACAAAAGGTGCAGAATTGCTGTTTAGCCTTGGCCAATATATAGAAACTTTTGAAGAAAGAAGAAAACATGTAGATCTTGTTG
The DNA here is from genome assembly GCA_964016985.1 of Anodontia alba. Taxonomy (NCBI): domain Eukaryota; kingdom Metazoa; phylum Mollusca; class Bivalvia; order Lucinida; family Lucinidae; genus Anodontia; species Anodontia alba. The sequence goes on along the minus strand of OZ024824.1, from coordinate 40,929,205 downwards.
AAACATACAAAATCTTACACCACGAATATCAATGTGAGCCAGATAAATTTTTCTGTAACCCTTAAAAGAGTTATGACTATGAGGTCATCAATACAAGTTAATACACAAGGTTAATGTTAACATGGACGTGTGGAAGCACTTCTTTACAAACAGTGGTAACGCTGTGGAACTCCTTGGAAAACTCCATAGTCACTACACTGAATGGAAATTCATTTGAGAAGAGACTTCAAGAGTCATGCCCACTGGACAAAGTGACTCATCACCCAAGTAAAGTAAAGTAAAATAGTTTGCCTGCCTTGCTTTCAGATCTTGCGTGTTTGTTCAAAGGCTAGAATGCATTTTACCGTTCACCAGCTTTTCATTTTATGGGTGGGTTCGCATCTACATAAATATTTTCCTGTTGAACAGAATACAAATGTATGATTGGAATGTGTAACCCCAACTGTGTTGCAAGGTTTTTGGGGCAGCAGCCCCCATTAAATGTATAAGGACGAACGTCACAGCCGCAGCAGTGAGCCACCATTGTTTTCCCTCTATGAAGGTATCCCTCAGTTTTTATTGTTGTAGATTAATCACTTGTCACTTGACAAAACTTGAAAAATTGTCCAGATACTGAAGGGTCACACGAATCACCGAAATACCGGAATACTACCGGAATACCCGTGAAAAATATAGGTATACCTATGAAAGACGCCTATTAAAGACACCAATATTGGCTTTAATTAATCCATTAAGTAATATTATGTCAACCTAATGGAAAAGGGATAATACTTTAACCTAAAATAATTTGCAAATTGTCTTTGCAATTTTTTTTTTTTTTTTTCATTTGAAAACATTGTTGATAGTCCGCTAAATCAGAGCCGGAATACGACCGGAATACCCGCGAAAAATGTGAATTACCTACACTTCAAACGAACAGTACATACAGAACAGCTCAGGTAAAAGAACAAAAAAAAAAAAACAAACAAACAAAAAAACTCTTTACCCCGAATATCGGCGTTTTGCGGACTTCCCCCAAACACTCGGAATCAAACCGAGTAAACGTAATATTCAGCGGACAACACTCGCAAGTCCGCGCAAAGTATGTGTTATGCAAAGTTGTGCGAAGTTACTCGGATTCGTAATGTTGTACCCGGAGACATTTTTCCACCATATAGAACAGTCTGCGTGAAGTTACATCGTCCACGCACATGCGGATGCGCAGGTTGATCTGAGTCTGCGCAGATCGCAAAGGTCTTATTATCCCAAAAGTGTTTTCCAAATTTCCGCATTCCGATCCACCAAAATTAGGTCAATTCCCTTGTTTTCTTTAAAATATTAACCAATGCTGCCTTGTTCCCTGAATATATTTGGGTGCTCCCTAGGTCCAAAGAAAACCCCGGTAGCCCCATTCACTATTCGAGCACGTAACATGGGCCTCAACAACTCTCCATATGAAAAAGTACCGGATTCTTTGGCTTAGTCTACACCGGCCACATAAGTGGGTCCGGCATGGTCATTTTTACTTAATGCTGTAGAAAACAAAACAAACACATGAAAATAACAAAAATCACAAAGAGAATCAAACATCTGTCACAAATCGACGAATTACATATTTATATTTGGTATTCCTGTAACTGCCTTTTCCCATGCAACAACCGCACGCGCTCAATATAAATGACGTACTATGGTAAAAGACCGGGAAATTCTCACTCGCGTGCAGCAACCGCACGTGTCAATATTAATCAACTTAAAGGGGCGCTTCTGCTATCAAAGAGGCATTGAATCAATAAGATAGCGCATGTGAAAAGGGTGTCTGTCACACAAAAACACACTTTACGCACACAAGGGGCAAGAGAGGCTAATGACAATTCAAATGAGTGAGTGAGTTTTTTTTTTACGTCCTAGTAACAGCTAGGTCATAGAGAAATGTGGACCATGGTTTAAAGTCCCATATTAAAGGCTTGAGAAGCCTGGGATCGAACCCATGACCCTGGGAGACAAAGCGAGCAGCTTTACCACTGTAACACACCACCGAGGCACTATTTCCCAATATTTCATATTGTTTCAAGAAAATATCTCAAATAGTTTTCAAGTTATAGAGTGGACAAAGATATATTACAGAACAGAAATCACTAAAATATTTTCGGTGTTCAAAGGGCCTTTGAACTGTTGAAATGATTAATAGCTTATGAATAAGCCCACCCCGGAAAAATGTGCGGGCTCGACAAGACCTACATAGTGTTGACTGGGCCGTTTTTAACTCCAGTTCAAACCAAAATTACGTCGGTACAAAAGTATGATTTACAATGTTCTTAAATGAACCAGACGACAAAACGTACTATAGTACAATGTACGTGCGACCAGCAAAGACTCGGGTCAGTCTGTGCATCGACCCACTATATAAAGCAAGCTTCTTGGATAGCCCAGAGTCCGAAGAAGGTGCATACTGTACGATCAGCGAAGGGTCTGATCAGAATGTGATGTTACAGTCACACTGTTTATCCCGCTTTGGGCAGCCCGGCTATCGAAGGTAAATTCGATCAGCGAATGCTCTGATCAGAATGTGCAGTTGCGCAGACTGACCCGAGTCTTCGCTCGTCGCACAAGACGTTTTGTTAAACCCATAGATTGTAGGCGGTACATACGATTAGAGAAGGCTCTGGTCAGACTACTGATGTGCAGGCTCAGAGTGTGCAGGCTAATTCGTCTCTTCGTACAAGTTATAGGTTTTACCGTGCACAGACCCATGCGCGATTTGTTTCTGCAAACCATAACGCTTAACATTCTGGGTAAAGTTTTCAACAGACATTTTGAAATATTTTTATCATTCTTCCAAGAAAACAGGATTTGCATTTCATGCAAATTGTCTCCATTGCATGAAATGTCAAATCCTGTTTTCTTGGTAATAAAACAAATAACGATTTTTTTTATTTATTTATTTATTTTTTTTTTTTTTTTGTCGTCTGCTGAATTAGCCCAGATAGTGGTAATTCGATAACTGCGAGCACCAAGTGTCGTGTCTTTGAGCAAGACACTTTATCCTCGTACATGTATCTTAGTATTGGTTTCTACCCAGGAAGACGCTGCCTAGAATGTCCGTGAAGACATATGACAATATTATCCGAAGATGCTTTCCCGCCGATGCTAGGTTTATACGTGCGTCTCTTTTACTCGTTAAATAAATTACGGTCTTGGTTTTGCATATCGAATGTTGAAGACACAAAAACAGAACACTTTACATGGAAACGAAAGTTTTGAAGATTGCTCTATAAGCCATTAAAGATATTAATTTATATACCGTAAGAGAATAACATAACAATATTCATTTGTACCCTGGTAAGTGCGGGGTAACGTCCTCACATTGCAGGGTTTTACTCTTTTAAGGGAGCTAACTGCAACTGACTATTAAAAGGGAGTTAACTGCAATTGCTTTACGAATCCGGCCCATGCGAAACGGGATGGGGAACAGCATTTTTTACGAATCGCGCCAATTAAGCTTATAAAATAAGCGTTTAACCCTCGGTTTAACCAGTACACTGAACCCTCTTCCTCCAGAAACTTGTAACTGCCAGTCTTGAAGCAGTGGAAGAAGCGAATGACCGTAGCAAATACATGTGTTTCATGTTAAGTGGGGATCGAATCGCGTTCGATTCCCGCCGGTGCGATATCATTTTTCCATTGAAGTCAGTGCAAACAACTTACAGCTCGAAAGGAGACATGTCATATTTATATGAGGGTAAAACGAAAGCGCTTTCCAGAAAGAGAGAGAGAGAGAGAGAGAGAGAGAGAGAGTTTACAAAACTTGTAAGATTCTGGCTGGTCCATTTCAGGTACATCCGGCTATGAGATTTTGTTATTCCTAGAAAAATGGCTAAACTGTTTTTGCAAACAGTGAAACCTGACCAGACGCCGTATTCTATCATCTCAATATGACTTTTTTTTTTTTTTTTTTGCTGTTGTTGTTGTTGAAAGAGGCATAAATAAGACACCAAGTCACGGTGATTTAAATGGACAGTCGTATCCTTGGTCCAATCATCAACCGTCCAGGCCTCGAGCAGTGTAGATACATTCCAGAGTATCCGTTTCTGTCTCCCTTGTCAAATACTATACTTTAACCCTTGAAGCGCTTAGCATATTCAGCAGACGGCATTTACATTTTTTTCTTATTTTCCTGTGTAAATTAAGCGTGACATTACATGTGAATCATCTGCTGGGGCAGACGATTCAAAAGATATGTTCATCCTAATTTTCACCGTAAAATACTAAAACAGTTAAATCGACATCTCCTCTAGAACTTTCAGCAGTGCTTCGGGGGTTCAAACTATTTTCTTGGCAGCAGCAGCACCTGCAGAGTATTTCTTTTTTTTTTTTTTTTTTTTTTGCGGGGAGAGCGCTATATATAAAATTTCGCGATGTATTCGGGGTAATATTTACACAGATTGATGCAACGATTCTCATATTTATAAAGGCGTGCTGCTGGAACACATTATTTATATTAATATATTTATATTATATTTAAAAGAATATTCATACAAGCTACATGGATGTAAGGATGACGTTACTCATCATGACTGCATTGGTTGTTTAATCTGCGTAACTTTCAAACATGCGTAAATGATTAACTTTCGGTGTGTCGTGTTTGAGACTTACTACTGGCCATATATATTTTTTTATATATATCATACATAACTAAATCAATCGGAAGAAATTATTCACTCAGTTGATAAATATTTTATACAAAAAGTCGTATGTACTTTTCGTTTGAAGTGTATAGGTAATTCACGTTTTTCATGGGTATTCCGGTCGTATTCCGGCTCTGATTTAGCGGACTATCAACGTTTTCAAATAAAAAAAAAACAAAAAAAAAAAACAAAAAAAAAAAAAAAAAAACACTTCAAAGACAATTTGCAAATTATTTGAGGTTTAAATATTATCCCTTTTCCATTAGGTCGACATAATATTACTTAGTTGATTAATTAAAGCCAATATTGGTATCTTTAATAGGTGTCTTTCACAGGTATACCTATATTTTTCACGGGTATTCCGGTATTTCGGTAGTATTCCGGTATTTCGGTGATTCGTGTGACCGGATACTGAAAAAGCAATTACTTTTGGTAAGAAGAAATAAGCTGGTCTTATGCTCATTATTAGGATTTAATGGATCTAAATGGGGGTGGTCGGGTGTGGCGAAGGTGTCATGTATCTTTCATCACCGGGGCGTCCAACTGATATTGGCTTGCAGTTGGGCAAGGCCTGCTATCCTTGTAGCAGGTAAGGGTAGAGGGGGAATGTTTTTATTTCTTCTGTTTCTTCACTTTCATTTCTCTTTCTTCCCTATCTCTCTCTTTCATCTCCTCTACTGTCTCTTCTATCTTTTTTCTCCCTTTCTCTGGGAGACGACACAGAATGACATGTCGCCGGCCTCGGTGGCTCAGTTGGATGCGCCGTTCGACTGGAGACCAGGAGGTCGCGGGTTCAACCCCCGCCGAGGTCGGCAACATTCTTTCGTGGAGATTGATCATGAAATATTTTCTACGGTCATTCTCTCCCTTCCGCTGATTCAAGAAGGGCAGTTGTCAGTTTCTGGCGAAAGAATGTGCACACTACTGGTTAACCGCTTAGAGGACTAAGCTTGCCCAGTAAACGTGTGGTTAGGTAAACTGACCCCGCTCGACATGACCCCATTGGGTTGACTGGGCCGTAAAACCTCAACACAAACAAGAATGACATGTCATTAAACCCCAACACAATGAATCTAAACATATTCTTTCAACTACATGTACATGTGTATTCCAGCTAAAATTTGGTTAAGATGAAGAAAACCTACATGTATGTTATCACCTCCATCAAATGAGAAAAATGGCAGATTTATGGTTTTTTTTTTTTTTTTTTGCTTGAAGAGTTCCATGCAGATCGTCCCTGTAGAAAATGAATAATAGGGATGGAATGGAAATATATGTGAGCCCTTACTTGCACCATTTGAATATTTAAGCTTTGAAATCATGTTGATGAGACAAGTTTGAGATGTGGATGACATGTTTTCTTTGAAATTAGAAGAAAAAGAGTCTAATTAGTATACCTGTTTATCTGGAGCTATAATTTGAATTGCGCCATGTCTTTTATCTCCCCTGTACAAAGGTGCCGGAAAAGCTATAGAAATACATGTCCCAACCCCATTTCCCCCTGCCCTCCCTGGCATTGGCATCAGCATCCACAAATATTACATTTTGTGTTAAATTTTTAAATTGTTAAAGATCTATGCCTGGATAAATTTAGTTGACACCAAGGTTGGCAAAATGCCGGCAAATATGAGTATTTTCCATGCCAGCGGTATATACTGGTCAGCTGAATTGACTACCCTGGCATTTATACAATAACCTTCACTCAACATTCATAGGGGTAATTTTAATTATACTTGTCAGTTGATTAATATTTATACTAAAGTTTAACACAAGTATCAACTTGTTTAATCGCTTAACTTTAATAAACTATTGAATGCATGTACATGTAAATACATGTACCAGCAATACTTGAAAATACTGGCAAATATTAGTCAACTGAATTGACCATCCTGGAATTTATACAATGCATGTAACCTACAATCAACATCATACGTGTAATTTCAATTGTACTGTTCAGTTTTCAGATTTTTAACGCTGCCAGGCACCTGAGTCACATAGAGGCAGCGCCAGATAAATCTGGATTAGATTTACTGGACTACTGGGTTGGCGTGAAACGGTGCCTAGTTATAATTCATAACTAGGTCACCTCGCCGAGACACGGAGTGCTTGCACGTCCAGACCTCGCGCGTGTCCAGACCTCGTACGAGAGTAGTAGTCCAGTCTGTAAGTTGCAGAATTTTGACGGTCGGTCGAAAAGTATGGGCTTTTAATCTCATACCTAATGCGTGTCAATTTCGACTGCGTAGTGCATTAGGTACTCAGTTCGATTCGTACGAAAGTTTCAGACACTAGCCACATGTCAGTCTATCAGACGCCGGAAAAGGGTGCAAGGTGGGTGTCCTCACTCAGGAGCCGAGAGGGTGTCCTCACCCAGGAGCAGAGGGGTGTCCTCACCCAGGTGCAGAGTGTCCTCATTCAGAGAGCTGTGAGGGTGTCCTCACCCTAGGACATATTTGGAGTCCTCACCCAGGTCCGTGTGCCGCCAATTGACCTACTTAGAGTAAGTCATGCCAAGGTAGCTTGGCGGCATGAGCTCAAGTAGTGGTGGTCCTCCACCATCCCCTAAGGGATCTCTACAGGATTCTTCCAGGACATCGCACCAATACGCCATGTTCTTCTGTTGTACACTGTTTGCCTCAATCAGCATCTCCATGGTGGTGTACCAAGGATCATCGTAGAACTTGCTGGTGGGTCCTTTGACGAGTAACCAGTGCTTGTTCTCTCGCTGATATACGAAGTAAGCAGGAAGATCTATATTGATTTCCTTGTCTTCTGGGCTGTCTTGCTGCATTCACGATGACCTTGTGGGTGGTAGCATAGATGTCCTGGAGATCATACTTCTCATGGAGAGGGTATTCTTATGTCAACATGGAAGTATTCCTTCGGTTGTCTTGTAGTCTTCAGTGACTTTGTCCTTGGCTTTTTTGGAGGCGGCGATTCTGGAGAAGGAGGCGGTGTTGTTGGTCGCATGATGATCGGTGATGGTGTGATCTCTGCTGTCTGTGGCTTGCGCTGATGTCTGATGGTGGAGGGTGTTGTTGTCTGCAGTGTCTGGACAGCTGGTGGTGGTGTCTCCTTCTCTATAGTCGGCTGTTGGCAAGCAGGCGTCATTCTGGTCGTCCGCGGTCTTCTAGCTGCTGTGGGCTGGTGAGGCCACTCGCCAGCAGAGGGTGCAGACTGCCTCCTGCTTTCGGCCCTCCTCTTGTCGTATCTTGAAGTTGGTTGATTCTTATGAAAGGTTAGTTCAACGTGAACTAAATCCTTACCGTCGTATAATCGCCATAGTGGAGCTCCAACAAAGTTGAATTTTTTCAATGCATTCAAAAAAACAGACGGAATCATGGTTATTCGTTGGTTAGTTGTTGTCACTTCAAAGGTCGAAGGACGAATGTATAAGGCAATTGTACTGGTCAACTGACTTCATATTTATACTTAAGTTTAACACTACTACAGGGATTATTCTGGCCCCAGATTTTTGTGAGAGAAAAAATCCCATTTGGACAAAAACAGTGAGAGATTTTCAAATTCAGTGAGATTTTTTTTTCGCTCGCTCAGACAAACTGAGTGAGATTTTTTTTTTTTTTTTGTAAAGGTCAGATTTTGTATCATAATTGTATGTATAAGTAATTAGTATTATTATTGCTTATTTTGTAATGTACTCTAAATCAGGTTAATAAAATTGTTATATATAGGGTGTTTGATTAGTATCCTATATAGTATATATAAATTTGAACTTTCTGGAAAATCATGTTTACAATAACAAGTTGTTTATATTCTTTTTGGAATTTCCAGATGGAATATTCTAGATTAAGCTATTTTTGGCATGTCACAGAACTTTTAATTTTTTCTTGACAAATACAGGATAATAAGTGATGCCTCTAATTATATAAGGAGAGAAGATTTTCATATGAGCATCTTTGTACACTTTCATTCTTTACTGGATTACTTCAATGTTTCATTAATTCTGGAATTAAACTCTGAATTCAGGGACTTTAAATTGTGGGATCAGAAACTGCAATTCAAAGGATTTGTTTCAGAAATTCTTCTGGAATATTTCTCAGGGATTTTGTGACATTATCCAATGATTTTTTTACCTGCGAGTTCTGATTCATATACTCATATTTTTTCTCTGGGACTCACAAATTTTTATATAAATGAGTCCCTGAGCTCACAAAAACAGTAGATCCCTGAGCTCACAAAAACAGTAGATATCTGCTCTAAAATATATTACAGACTCATGATTTTATCATAGGACTCATGGAATTTCAATTATGTGTCCTTGAGACTGGATAGAATTTTTTCTCTTGCACATTTTCTTATTTTTTGTTATCAACAAATACTGTAAATAATTTTAAAGCTTGTTGCTGGTTTCACTTTCATTTCTTTCTCGTTACGCCTGGCTCGTAACAAAATGCAAACAGCTGAATAAGGGCGTCATGGGATTGTTATTCATCAGGCTCAGTTCGGTCGTGTTTGATCGTCATCCGAATCGGGAGGAGAGCGTGGCCGCTTCAGTCGAGCTGGGTTGTGCTCGAACAAGATACTTTAACATGTTGCCATCCCGACTGGACGGCTTCGGAGCGGATAATTTTCTTCCTTTCTTTTTCCGAGTCGGCGGACATTTTTTTTGCCGACTAGAGGTAACGATCAAAAAAGCGCTTACTTAAACCAGAGACTGACAATGAAATTTTACGATAAAGCTTTTCAGTGATACAGATTAATGAATGGTTACATGTACCTGCGGTCGTATGGCCTCGGACCACAATTATTTTGCCATTACCTTTCGTACAAAGACCTCTTGGGAAAAAATTGCTGACAACTTTGCAATCGATGCATACTTTCTTCTGCTTATGTCATCATTTCTTACCTTCAAATTTATCCACTTTACACATGACAATGACCAGCTCCTTTTCCTGCTGTCGTCTGTCAAAGTAAACACCTGTCAGTTCGTACCAGTTACGGCCCGTGTAGGCTCACTTCTTAGGGGTGTGCTTAGGTTCACCTGTTTTCCTGAAATCAAAAGGAAACAAAACAAACTCTTAATTTTCAAAACACCTACATGTTGATCTATCAAAAGAATCACAGTGAAGTAGTCTGCTCAGTCACTCTGGCATAAGACACAGCATCCAAGTGAGGGACTATTTGTGCGACTATATTTCCTTGTTTTGGACAACGAATCAGGGGAGGTAATTGTGGACTGGTTCCGTATGCGTAATGAATTTTGGCGCCACAATAATTCAGAAACCGGTCAAACAGAACAGTCCGATAGTCTCGAAATGAACCGCATGTGCAAAATAGGAACTTAACGGCGCGAAATGAGAAAAATTCAGCATGCGATTTTTTTTCTCACTCCGGGAATTTTGATGCGATTTCTTGCAAAGAAAATGCGAGAATATCGCGAAATCGCGCCAGAAAATGATCCCTGCTACTATCAACTTGTTTATCTAATAGCCTATTTATTTATATAAAACAGAAATCATTTATGACATTTTATCATTTCTATCCTCGCTATCTTGTGCCCCCTTGAATAAACACTTTCTTGACACTTGTTGTTTTAACAATTTAGACTATATGGTCATGCCATTATGTGTCAAAGGCCAGTTGCACAGGTGAATTTTTACCTGTAATTGTTTGGCTGTATTTTTATGCTATCGAGTTTTAAGTCCAAATAATAAAGATGATTTTTTTTTATTCAAGATACCATATGTTTTTTTTTTTTGAAAAAAAAAACAACAACAAAAAAATCAAATTTTAGCCATTAATTCACCTTTGTCTGTTTCAACAGACAATGTACTTAAATTATGAAATATTTTATTCTTTATTGTGATAACCTTACATAAAATTAGCTAAACATCTTCAAGTCATTTAGTTTAGTTTTATATTATTTTACATGTATGTGTGTAGGTCAACTTGATTAAGATTTCTGTAGTTATTTCAAGGTGAGAAAGTTCAATTGACCAGTATTTGCCACTTTAGGAGTATTTTCCAGACCGGTAAATCCAATGGTAAATACCAGGGTTGGAATTTACCGCCCAACCTTGGTTGACACATAAACTGTTGTTAGTTACTGGTCCCAAATTTTGTTCATTACAAGCCCAATCTCTCTCAGTGTTAGAGTTTTACATTTAAGTTAATAAGGATCTGTATCTTCGGAATGTATAGATTTAGTTGATACTAAGACAGCTGTTTGATACCGATCCAATGTTTTGTTCAGTACGAGCCCCTGTCCTCACAATGACATTGAAATCAAGATCACAGGCTTAGAATATTTGTCACACATAACATGTTATTTTAAACATGAATCTTTTTGAATGTCTGTGTCCTTGGAATGCCTGGATGATTTTATTTGATACCAGGATTGATGTTTGATACTGTTGCAAAATTTTGGTTCATTACAATTTACATGGCTGTGATGGGCAAGATCAGATTATGAGACAAGCAATGTCTTATCATTCATCACAATTATGGGGTATTATTTTATCCTTTCAGTGTACATCCATTCATCTGCACTTCATTTCCAATCAATAACTTGAGTATTTATTCATGGTATACAGTTGACTCTCGTTAGCTTAGTCCAAGGGACTCCCTGAAACACTTCGCAGTATCCATACCTCGACATACCAGATTTACAGAATTGAGGAAAAAATAAATCAAACAACCACATTTCATAAATGATCCTGACGTTTGAGATACATGTATATTGAAAATATTGTGGGAAAGAGGAAAAATTGCTCCTTAGGAGCAATTTCTCCTCTTTTCCATAATAGTTTGGTACCTGTTGTTAGATTTTCATGTTGAAACAGGGACCAGATTTCACTTCCAGATAAGCGGTTATTAGAAATAAGCAAAATTGAGATAACAAGAGTTGACTATATTTGGTTCAGATGTACACATGTACATAAACTGTATATTAGTATTAGGAATGAGTGGTTTGGTAGGTTAGTGTCAATAGAGAAACAGGTCTAACTTGGCAGTGGTTCTAATTAGCCATTCCAGAACATTTCACACATTTTTGCAGTCTCACTATCATTTCAGAACATTTCAGCTGCAGATATATACTAAAGCCATAAGTGAATATACAAACAAAAGGTGAAAAAGAAATCAACACAAACACAAAAGAAGAAACTGAGTTTATTATAACATCATTTTATTTCAACAGCCGCAGCGCAGAAAAAGCGGGACTTCCTAGATTTCCTGTGGGACTTTCCAAATTTGAGGGGTAGGAAGTCTGGGACTTCCTGAGTCTGGAAGTTAATGGAAGCCCTGTAGTGAGCAGTTAGTTATGGCCCTTTTCAGTGTCCAAGAAATGCTTTAGCCTCTGGTTCCTTTACTATGTAAAAGACCTAAGGCTACAGCTTATGGCGAAGGACAGTTATGACTGTTCCAGACTTCTTGTTCTTGAGTTACATATGTACCTGCCCTTGATTTATTTGAAAAACTGCCGTTGGCCTATAGTTCGAAGCGTCCGGGTGGCCTAGTGGTTAGCGCTAGACATTTAGAGGACGAGGCTACATTTTGTACATATTGTGACCAATGTTTGCTACTCTAACTGTTCCATTTCTTGAGTTGTCTGCCCATGAATCATTTGAAAAGGATACTTTGCCTTGTAGTTCCTTTATTATAATTAACAAAATCTGAGTGAAACTTCGTAAATAAAGGTGACAAAATGCCAAATGCAAACAGTAAAGACCCTAATGAGACTGCTCCTGAAGGAGCCATCTGATCTGTTTGCCGTTCCACTGCTGGCCTCGGTGGCTCAGTTGGATGCGCCATAAATGAATATGTAATTTGACTCCTGACGTTTGAGGTATATTGAAAATATTGTGGGAAAGAGGAGAAATTGCTCCTTAGGAGCAATTTCTCCTCTTTTCCATAATATTTTGGTACCTGGTGTTAGATTTTCATGTTGAAAAGCCGGCCTCGGTGGCTCAGTTGGATGCGCCGTCCAACTGGAGACCAGGAGGTCGCAGGTTCAACCCCTGCAGAGGTCTGCAACATTCTTTTGTGGAGATTGATCGTGAAATATTTTCTACAGTCATTCTCTCCCTTCCGCTGATTCAAGAAGGGCAGTTGTCAGTTTCTGGGGAAAGAATGTGCACAATGCTGGTTAACCCCTTAGAGGACTAAGCCTGCCCAGTAAACATGTGATTAGGTACATGTAAACTGACCACGCTCGACATGACCCCATTGGGTTGACTGGGCTGTAAAACCTCAACACAAACAAATTGCCATTCCACTAAAACATTTTAAGAAGCATCTGTATAAAAAGCAACATTTACTGTAAGCTAAAAAGTATGGGATAAAATGTTTGAAATTTTATGACATTTATTTTACCAGTTATTTTTTGCAGAGATACATTAGGTTATCAGGCAGTGGCTGCAATGCTTTTATTTTTGTTTTTGCAGATGAAAAAGAAAGATTACGACGTCAGTGCCAGTGTCCATTATGTTGCGTTAAAAGACAAAGACTAAATGCAAACACTTCCTGGCTTAAAACAAGAGAGAAAGCAGTGTAAGTACTTGCATAGCTCTAGATTTGAGAAATAGCCAGGGCCCAATTGTTCAAAACTAATGATGTCGTTAGTTAACATATTGTTAAAACTTTGATCATTAAATATGGCATATATGCTAATATTTTTGCTGAAAAATGTGAGTGGCTTTTGTACCACTAACAAGCTCGTTAAGCTGACGATGCTTTGAACAACAGGACCCTGATACATATTTTGTTGTTGTTGTTTCTTAGCAAAGCCATATTATGAGCAGTGAGAAATAGGACCTTATGCCAAATGCCAGATGGGCATGGACAATTTCTGAGACATAAACTACATGTACAATATCCATTAATTCTGTGAGCAGACAATGAAGGCCCAGATCAGTCTGCTTTAAAGTGCAGGCTTACCAGGGTCTATATTGCCTGCAAATTGCATAAGGGTTGTTTTCGTCCATTGCGCATTATCAATTTTATCTTATATTGTATTTTCAGGTTGAAAAAAAAAAAGAAAAAAAGAATTGTCCTTTGCAGCCATTTCATGAAGTTTTAAAGTAGTGGGGTTATGTGGGGTGGGGGTGGGGGTGTAATGTCCATTAGTAGAGAGTAGGTGGGTGGTATAGAGGTTTGCAGAAGGCTTAAAAACAGAACCTGCTGGATGAGTGGGGCCATTTAGCCTCCTGCTCCTGAATGGAAAGGCTGGCTCATTAGGTCAAGGGATGTAATTTTGTTTTTAGTAATAATTATTGTGTATAAGTTTTAAAAGTTAAATGCTATATACATGTAGGTATCTTTTGTATTTTATGATAAATATACAATGTACATTTACATTGTACATGTATATGTCCTACTTTGTTTGCATAATGCCATATTCTTCAGAAGCTTTGAGTGTCATGAAGATTGAGTGTCAGAACACATTTTCTAATTGATTTTACAGAGATATAATTATTCGGACAAACAGTGTAGGAAAAATCAGTTACATTGTAGGAACAAAAGTTTGATATATTGAAAGTAGCTCAGGTAGTGGTATCAAACCTTAGAGTTGCTTGAGGACAGTAATTAAGCTTGTATTTTTCCATGTTAATTACAGGAAGATTGGTCTTCTTCTGGGCTGGGTGGTGTTTATATTACTAGCATACAAAGTATCGAAGATTCAGATGGACTATGTGGAGTATGATCCATTTGTTGAGCTAGAGATTGATAGGGTAAGTTAACCCATTGTATACTGAATAGACTCTCCCACACTCTATATTGGAAGAGTCCAATTTAAATTTTAGGTACATGTATGTCTGGCTATGAGATTTACATATTCCTGGAGAAAAATGGCTAAACTGTTTGCAAACAGTGGAGACCCTGATCAGACGCTGTTTTCTGCGGCATCTGATCTTGGTTTGCACTGTTTGCCATTTACCTTTTTACGGGTCTCCCGACTACAATGGGTTAATGGCAAATATTCCAATTGGTTTGACATTATGCATCGCTCCAGTTTGGAGGGGTATCCACAAAAATATTTTTTCTTATTTCTCCTTGGAAACATGTTGTGATACTCATCAGACGTGCCTCACCGAGGCACCTCTAATGAGTACCCACAACGTATGTTTTTGTGGAGAAATAAAGAAAATATTGGTACTTGTGGGTGGAAAAGATGTTCCTTATCTCGAGCTATGATTTGAAGATATTTCAAGTTTGCTCAGTACGCATACGGTCAGATAATAGCAGTATACAAAGTATCTTTGTGGTTGAGCGATTGGCCCTCCTGAGTTCAAATCAAAAGATGCGGGTTGAAGTCCAACTGGAAGCAAAATTCACTTTATAACTGTACATTGCTTCATTGCACAGAGCCTTTGAGCATCATCTTAATATGACCTAATTTATGTTGAAAAGATGTAAAGCACCAAATCATCATCATAGCCCAAATACTATGTTTTGAGAAGGCATTTGGAAAAAATCTGAACTTGTGTTTAGCGCTTGTTTGTTTGTCAGACATTACAATGTATTTTTGTGCATTTTATTCATAGTTTCAGAGTGGTAATATGGAGATGTTTTATGATTTTATTTTTGTATAAAAAATCTGTGAATACATTATTGAAATATCTTGAGTACCAGCAAGATATGTTTTGATGCAAATGTAAAAAAAAAAAAAAAAATATATATATATATATTTTGTTGATCACTCTCAAGGTCTGAAACTGTGTTTAGTGTTTGCAAACTTCCCACCAATTTGTGATGACCTGCATTAATGCAGATAGTATGCTTTTTTTTTCAAACAATGAATTATATATCCTATGTTCTTATATCTCCCCCAAAACTAATTTGTGGATAATGAAGGAAAATGATTTGATGTGTAATTGGGGAAAGGGCTCTTAAGTTATGCCTTATGCAAACAGTGAAGGTTTTTGTATGCAAAAGTATCAGGCAGAGTTTTTCTTGTCCCTCAAAAATGCGAGGCTTGGCCCCCTTTTGACTCTGATGTCCCTAATCTTAGAGAGACATTGATGTCCCTTAAAGTTTGCAATATTTTCTGTAAAATTCAAACAATTAACTCCTGAAATTATCCCATATGTCCCCTAAAATATGGGTCAATAGAGACATATGTCCCCATTAATAAATTTCTGAGGGGAAACTCTGGATCAGGGCCTTCTGTGTTTGTAGATATAATGAACAGTATCTGTTGATTCTTTGTGATGACTTGATATGCTTGATCCTTTATCCACCTTCTGCTAAATGGTTACTTCCTTTCCTTTCCTGCATGCAAATACCCGTCTGAAAATGGATCTGCTGTAAATGGAAAGAATTTGCTCCCAAAGTGTACACATAATAAAGTGACACTCCTTTTAAGCTGACAACAAAGGCTCTGATTTTATTACATGAGTGTGCAAGCTTATCCAGGCTTTCATTGTCTGCATAGGGTTTTAGGGCCTGTTTCTTGTATTTCCATGTCTCTCCTGTCTGGAACTATGCACACTGCTTATTTTTCTGTTTAACAATTAACCCATTTAAGACTGAATAAACTCCCACACTATATATTGGAAGAGTCCATTTTCAATTTTAGGTATGTCATATAGATATACCTAAAGAAAAATGGTTGAACTATTTGCAAACAGTGGAGACCCTGATCAGATGCCACATTCTGCGGCATCTGATCTGGTTCTGCACTGTTTGCCAGTTACCCATTTTGGGGTCTCCAGTCTTCAATGGGTTAACTTCTGTGTTTCATTCTAGGGTGCTAGTCAAAGAGAAATAAAGAAGGCATACAGAACTCTTTCCTTACAACACCATCCGGACAAAGGTGGAGATGAGAAAAAGTTTATGAGAATATCAAAGGCTTATGCTGCGTAGGTTTACTTAATTGGAGAGTTTTGATTTGCTCTCTTTAACCCTTAACCCTTGTCCTGCTGAATAAATTAAGATGCCACACCTACTTATAATGTTCAGCCAATCAGATTACTTGTTCTGGATTGTTGCTATAAATTCTCATACTTAATGACAAACAGTGCAGATCCAGATCAGTTGGCTTCTTCAGAAGCCAACTGGTCTGGATCTACACTGTTTGCAAAGGCAGGGTATATCTGGGTTCAGCAGGACAAGGGTTAAAATGCCAAGAAAACCTGCATCTGAAAATGTCATCTGTTTATGTCGTCTGCTGAATATTCTTGAAAACTTCTCAAAGCTATTTTTTGCATACCGGCAAACAATGTGGATCCAGATCAGACTGCTCCTAAAGTCTGATCTGGGTCCACACTGTTTGCAGAAATGACTTCTAAAATCACAAGCAGATGACAAAGCAGACGACAATTGTTGTGATTTGGCGTTTTAAGGGTGGTGGTTGTGGTTTTGAGATCTTTTGAATGTTTACTTTTTTTCTGTATTCAAAAAGAATTTATATGTTGCGATATCTCATAAGGTAAGCCAGCCTCGGTGGCTCAGTTGGATGCGCCGTCCGACTGAAGACCAGGAGGTGGCGGGTTCAGCCCCCATGGAGGTCGGCAACATTCTTACGTGGAGATTGATCATGAAATATTTTCTACGGTCTTTCTCTCCCTTCCGCTGATTCAAGAAGGGCAGTTGTCAGTTTCTGGCAAAAGAATGTGCACAATACTGGTTAACCGCTTAGAAGACTAAGCCTGCGCAGTAAACATGTGGATAGGTAAACTGACTGCGCTCAACACGACCCCATTGGGTTGACTGGGCCATAAAACCTCAACACAAAATATCATAATGTAAGGCAAAAACAATATGTTGATTTGTGAAATGTTGGAAGTTATTGCTTGATAATATCTTTAAGATTGTCATTTGTTGTAGTATCACTACTCCTTCGTCAGAAGCTTAAGAACTGTCGGCCTCGGTGCGCGTCCCAGTGGTGATCAGGAGGTTGCGGGTTTGACACATGCTGGGTTGGCAACATTCTTTCATGGAGATTGATCATGAAATATTTTCTATTGTCTTTCTTTCCCTTCGGCTGACTCAAGAAGGGCAGTTGTCAGTTTAGGGCAAAAGAATGTGCACAAAACTGATTAACCGCTTAGAGGTCTAATCTGCCCAGTGAAAGTGTGGTTAGGTTAACTGACTGTGCTCGACATGACCCTATAGGGTTGACTGGGTCTTAAAAAATCAACACAAACACAAAGCATAACAACTAGGCTGCATACTCAACATGCTTCCGATGACAATGAAGTGGACAGCATGGCATTGACAGCAGATTTACACATACTTGGAAGGTCCATAAAAGCAAGATTGTACAACTGCACACAAACAAGCACATCAGAGGATTGATATAACGAGATCATTGTTGAAAGGGCTGAAAAATCTCAAAATTCCTTTTGTTTCATGATACATATTCTCATACCTTAATACATTGCTTCAGATAAGAGCGGGCATCCAAATGATGTTTTTTTTATTTCTCAATGAAAACATGTTGTTGGTACTCATTAGAAGTGCCTCACCAATGCACTTCTAATGAGTACCCACAACATATGTTTTTGTGTAGAAATAAGAAAAATATCAGGGCCCAGTTGTTCAAAACTAACGATGTCGTTAGTTAACGTTTCGTTAAAACTTTGATCATTAAATATGGCAAGTGTGCTAATGTTTTTGCAGAACTCACATTTTTTTTTAGCAAAGATATCTGTGAATTAGATATTTTACTTACTAGAACAGTTAACATTTTGACCACTAATGAGCTTGTTAAGCTAACAATGCTTTGAAGAACTGGGCCCTGTTCTTTTCAGTTGAAAAAATGTTTTATCTAGAGCTATTTGAATCTGTGTTTAGGCTTACAGATGAAGAGTCAAAGAAGAATTGGGAAACATATGGCAATCCTGATGGACCTGGAGGTAAATATCTCTTCCATATAGTGT
This sequence comes from Anodontia alba, assembly GCA_964016985.1. Lineage (NCBI taxonomy): Eukaryota > Metazoa > Mollusca > Bivalvia > Lucinida > Lucinidae > Anodontia > Anodontia alba. The sequence continues at coordinate 40,910,697 of OZ024824.1, read as the reverse complement.
TGGGAATTGGCCAGAATTTCATAGTCGATCACTGGTTTTGTAAAACGGACTGATTATCGATTGATAATTGACTTGTAGAAAATATCCCTTTTCCAGGTAATTCATTGCTTCAGATCAATAAGAGGGTTATCCAGATAATATATTCTCGCCAGGTGCTTCTAATGAGTACCCACAACATAAAGTTTTCATGGAGAAATAAGAAAAATATCAGTACTTTTGGGTTGACTTATTTAAGGCTATTTTATCATTTTTGTTTTGTCACTTATATTGACCACAAATCTAGAATGACCCAAATAGACAGCTTTGAATTTCATTTCTTTATAACTTGCTTATAAAAGTAAAACATGAGAAAATGTGTTTCTAAAAATAGAATTTTCTGGTAGTCAACTGTAAAGAAATCTTTCTGTTCATCAGTCACAAGAGTAAAAGTGACCGATTATAGATTATAATCGATCATCAGTGGCAACACTACTTCCATAGTTTATACAGTTTACCAGATAGTCTTAGAGTATTCAGAGTATTGTTCATTATTCTCCAAGCAAACAAATGCTTTCAAATCACTTATCACAGAAGTCTTATCTGATTTTAACCCTTAAAGTGCCAATCACAACAATTGTCGTCTGCTTTGTCTTCTGCCGGTTACTTTAAAAGTCATTGTTGCCAACAGTGTGGACCCAGATCAGACTGCTCCTTTAGGATCAGTCTGATCTGGGTCCACACTGTTTGCCTATATGCAAAATGTAAGTTTGAAAATGCAGATTTTCTTGGCGCTTTAAGGGTTAATGAGATCCCACAAGATGTTTTCTTTGAGAAATAAGACACACAACTGAAGATAAATGAATACACCTCCAAAAACAAAGTGTTTGCCTTCAGTCTCAAATGGGTCTACTCTTAAAGGGAGTGATAATAATAACACCTGAAGATGAATGGATACACACACACGCACACGCGCACACACACACACACACACAAATGAAGATGAATGGATACACCTCCAAAAACAAAGTGTTTGCCTTCAGTCTCAAAGGGGTCTGGACACTTTTCTATGTAATTCAGCCCTTGACATTGCTCCAGATAAGAAGGGGTGTCCAGAATGTAGTTTTCTTATTTCTGCACAGAAACACACAATGTATGTTGTGTATATTCATTAGAAGGGCCTTGCTGAGGCGCTTCTAATAAGTACTGCAACATACAGTCGAACCTCAATGGCTCGAACATCTTTGGAAACATGGAAATTCATTCGAGACATGGGTAGTTCGAGCCACTGAAGGTTAATCATGGCTCCAGTTCAGGAAACAAATAGCGATAATTTAGGGAAATATTTTCTATTTTCTACACAATGATTGTATGTTGAGTGTACTCATTAGAATTGCCTCATCGAGGCAATCAGTACACACAACATACAATTCCATGATAAAATAAGAAAAAAAATCCCTAAATATTTGTTTTCTTGAGCTATTGGAAGAATTTTGTAGGGACTGAAAAAAGAGTTCTAATCAACCACGGTAAACGAGCCATCCGTGTTCCAGCCACTGAGGTTATACTGTATATTTTTATGCAGAAATAAGAAAAAATTTTCGGTCAGAAAACACGCTTATTCTGGAGTTATGCTTTGGTAACTAGAATTAATTTTGAGGATCCTCTGGCTTTTTTAGTTACTGAAGCTTCACTGTAATCTTAAGAATAAGTCTGATAAATAAGTAAAATGTAATCTGCTGTGTGTTCAGTTATTTTAATGAGTGTGTATATTATTTTCAGTGACAAGGTTTGGTATAGCATTGCCGAAATGGATCATTGAAGATGAAAACTCAAAATGGGTAAGCTTTGCTATACAAAAGATACTTCCATTTTTTGTCTTAAAAACTGTTTCTGTATTAAAAAAAGTTTATGGGAAACACTATTAGCATGTATGTTTCCTTAGCCTCCAGCAGTTAATGGACAAATTCAGCAGACGACAAATGTTGATGTACTTGTATTTCTTTGTTTTTTACTTCAGTAAATAAAGTTTGACATTTCATGCAAATTGTCTCCAATGTAGACAGTTTGCTTGAAATATCAAACTATTTTCTTTGTGGGGTGGGAAGGGAAAAAATTATACCCAGTATGCTTCACCTTATTTTTTTATGGGAAATATTAAACATAAGTGTTTCCTTACTAACTCCATTAACCTAACAGTACTTTTGACAGCTGGACCCTGTTGTCATTTTTGTCTTGTTTTGCCACAGAAACTATATGCAATATCTTAAGAATTTACTTACTGAGATGATTCTAATGAGATTTCATACTGCCTTTCTTCAGGGACAAGCAGGATTTATAGCTCTAGATAAGGGTTATGTTTTATTTCTAAGCATATTGATTTTTTTTTTTTTATTATTTATGCACAAAATAATATCAGGGTTCGCACTAGGATTTCTTTTTCTTTCGCCACCATTTTCGCCAATTTGATTTTTTTTGTGCCATTCTCTTTAACTTTGAGCCAGATTTTGAGCCAAATTTTGGCCATTTTTCGCCTAAGAATTATCTTGTCAGAAAAAAAGGTGTTCATTTACTGATTCCTTTAATTGCAGCAATAGATTCAAGAGTCAGTATAATGTGAAATGTGTGGGGGACTTGAAAGTAATTCTTGCACTGATTTTTAAAACTTTTGCTGTAATTAATTAATTACAATGTCATGAATTAATAATAAGTCTTTGTTTTGCATATCGAATGTTGGACACAAAAATGGAACACTTTACATGGAAACGAAAGTTCTGAAAAGTGCTGTATAAGCCAATAAATATAATGTTATTAATGTATTATACTGTAAGAGAATAACGTAACAATATTCATTTGTACCCTGATAAATGCGGGGTAAGTTTCTAACACAGCAGGTTTTACTGTTTTAAGGGAGCTAACTGCAACTGACTTAAAATATAAAAGGGAGTTTACTGCAATTGCTTTATGAGTCTGGTCTATGCGAAATGGAATGGGGAACAGCATTTTTTTATGAATCGCGCCAATAAAAAAGAGGGGGCATGCTTATACAATACACGGTTAACCAGTACATTGAACATCCTTCCGCAAGAAACTTGTAACTGCCAGTCTTGAAGCAGTGGAAGGAGCGAATGACCGTAGCAAATTTATGTGTTTCATAATAAATCGCTACAATATGTGGGGATCGAATGCGGGATCTGGACCATCGGAGACTAATGTGTCCGTCTCCGAGGCATTATTCATGTTTAGTTTTTTTTTGTTTTTTTCGGGACGATGTTCGTTGATCGCCAAATAAAATTAAGGCTCATAAGAAGGTACCGAAACATGCTTAATTAAAGTCGGCACTGTCAAAGTGTACTTACCGCTTTAATAAGCCGAACCGATTAATGACAATAATTATTTCTCGTGTAATCAATTTGTTTTCCATCTTTGTGTTTGACATAGGGTTCCACATGATTACATTCTGGGTAAATTTCCGTGACGTAGGCGATGCGACTCTGACTAATTCCTGTTTGGTAGTTTCGGCAGAGCGTCATGACTATTTAGGATGAAAGGCGTGGAAAGTGGGTGGTGCTACTGTCAAACTGCGCATCACGGCACGTGACCTTATATCGCTTTCATCAAATTCAGGTTAATTTGATCAGCTACCATTTTCTGATCGATAATTGAGTTGCTAATTGGCGAATTATACAATCAAGGAAGGTGCGATATAGACACACGCGACAATTATATGACTCAGTAGCGGGTAATTCAGGTGATATTTTTTTCGCCACTTGTTTTCGCCAATTTATGATTTTTTGTGCCAAATTTTATTTTTCTGCGCAAATGGCGACAATGGCGATCGGTAACGCGAACCCTGAATATGTTATGGGTGCCTTACTCCATTAGGTTTCTCACCGCTGTGGTTCGAGCCTCTCTTGGGTTACATGTGGGAAAACCAAGTTCTGCTTACGGATGGTCAGGTGGTTTTTCCCCATGTTCTCCAGTTTTCGCCCACCTTTGATGAAGGATCGGTTCGATATAAGTGTAAAACCCAAATCCAAAAAAAAAAAAAAAAAAATAGAAGTGCCTTAGAGAGGTGCTTCTAATGAGTATCCACAACAAGTTTTCTTTAAGAAATAAAACAAATAATAATATGTGTACTCCTCTCATCTCGTAGAGACTGATCATGAAATATTTTCTACGGTCATTCTTTCCTTTCCACTGATGCAAGCAGGGCAATGGTCAGTTTCTTGTGAAAGAATATGCACAAAATACTAGTTAACTGCTTAAAGGACGAAGCCTGCCCAGGAATAGTGTAGCTAGGTAAACTGACTGGCTTAACATGACCCTTATAGGTTGACAAGGCCATAAACCCTCAACTCAATCACTCTAGATCTATGAAAATGATTGTAATTATCTTTGCTTGATGGCCAGATCAATGTAAAAATGATTTTTTCTTCTCAATTCTTTTTGTGTTTGCTCCAGAAAAGGTAGCTTAATACATGTAGTTCCTGCAAATTGTCTTTATTCGCTTATGTCATAGCAACAGATAAGGCATTTTTTTCATCCGAAAAATGCTGATATCTTTCTTATTTCTCCACAAAACATATGTTGTGGGTACTCATTAGAAGCGCCTCGCCGAGGCGCTTCTAATGGGTACCCACAACATATGTTTTCGTGGAGAAATAAGAAAGATATTATGTGGATACCCCCTCTTATCTGTAGCGGTTATGTCTTAAACCACGTCAAAGTTCCAGATAAGGTGCTTTTTTTCACCCAAAAAGTATTGATATTTTTTTATTTCTCCACAAAAACATGTTGTTGGTACTCATTAGAAACACCTCAGTGAGGTGCTTCTAAAGAATACCTAAAACATATGTTTTTATGGAATAATCAAGAAAAAATGTTCCCTTATGCCACTTCTTATCTGGACCTATGCATCTGTCTGCCTGCCTTGGCTGATAATGATAATACATGTATTTCCTATATTTTATTTCAGATTTTGCTGGTGTATATTTTGATATTCATGGTGGTTCTGCCAATAGTAGTGGTAAGTACGAATGGAAAATAATAACAAAAAGAAAGGAGATAACAAGAAATGTGATGGCAATAAGATACCTAACATTTTTATGCCCCCTCCTACTGAAGGCAGCAGTGGGGCATATAGTGTTTCATCATGATATTAGATTTGTACGTGCTTATGTCACATTCGTAACCAGTCTAATAAATGTTTAAGTTTGCTTTCTAATTTATATCCGCGTTTCTCTTAGCGGTCATAACTTGTGCGCCTTTTATGCTAGGAAGTTAAAATTTGTAATGCTACTTACCCAAACATAAACTTTCAGCTAGAGTTGCCCCTGGCCCATGACTTGGGAGTGGGGCTAAGGGTCAAAATGTATAATATCAGATAGTGTTTTTTGGAAAATAGTTGTTGAAATTTATGCATCCAGATGTTGTTGCCATATGGGCAAAGACCAAAGGATGAGGGCATTTGGACACGTCTTGTTTGTCATTGTTTTCTTGTTTCTTTATACATGTACTATATTTTCACAAAATAATTAGACATGGCAACTTCTTCCCATTTTATTTTGTCTCTGCACCAGAGATGACAGTGGTCATGATTTTTTCAGTCGGGATCCAGTTTGTGTTAGTGTGACAGTTTTTGTGTGCTTAACATCTGTTAAACATGTTGTCAGGTTTTCATCACACTAACAGACATACAACACTTGGACAGCTTTTAAAGCTGATTAGATTTTGCTGACTGATCTCATTTTTAAGGTCACTGTGGGACAAATAGTGTCATATTGTAGCCAAATTAAATTTGTCTGCATAGTATCAATCTCAGTAACTTTGTATTGAATCTTTCCAAACTTGCATGGATATGTCAGTTATATTGGTTGAAGAATTCATTGTTGGGGAACTTCAGTTTTCTTTTTCTAAACCTAAAATATGAATATCAATGCGACTGTTAATGTTTCTATAGTAGTGGTGGAATGGCATATGGTGCAGACCTTGCTCAAAGCAGTTTGATCTGAAACCAGACTGTTTTCTCAGGTGTCCTAAATAAGAATTTACTGAGACTGGAAATATGCTTCTTTACTCTGTACAATGGCCTGTGCAAGTACACATCAACCTCTCTATAACACTATTATCGGGGTCCAAAGCATAAACCATATTAATAAAACAACCATGTTATATCCAAGCAAAAATGTAAAGATTATGGTCATTTTCTATATAATCTATACATTTTTAGCTCAGCTGTTTTCGAAGAAAACAACAAGGTATTGTCATAGCTCTGGCGTCGTCTGCGTCGTCGTGGTGGTGCAAAAACTTGGACATTTTGTAATATCTCTGTCATTACTGAAGATATGTACTTGAAACTCTGACTAGTTGTTCATTATGAAAAGGGGAACTCATACCAATATGGGAGGTAACCCTCAAAATATATTTGGCACAGTTATGCCCCTTTTTCGACATAGAAATTTGTGTCGTCGTCGTGGTGCAAAAACTTGGACATTTTGTAATATCTCTGTCATTTCTGAAGGTATTTACTTGAAACTCGGACTAGTTGTTCATTATGAAAAGGGGAACTCATACCAATAGGGGAGGTAACCCTCAAAATATTTTGGCACAGTTATGCCCCTTTTTCGACTTAGAATTTTTGTTGAAAAATGGTTTCACTGCGATTTCTCAAGAACTGATGGATGAATTCTGATCATGTTTGGTATTTAGCATAATTGGGAGGGTCTCCATTGCAGAAAGGAATTTGGTGACCTTGACCTAATTTTCAAGGTCACCACGGGACTTTGATCATTCAGAAAATGGGTTTCACTGCTATATCTCCAGAACCACTGGATAGATTCTGGTCATGTTTGGTATTTAGCATAATTAGGAGGGTCTCCATTGCAGAAAGGAATTTGGTGACCTTGACCTAATTTTTAAGGTCACCACAGAACTTTGATTGTTCAGAAAATGGATTTCACTGCGATATCTGAAGAACCAATGGCTGGATTCTGGTCATGTTTGGTATTTAGCATAAATACTTATTCTGCCTAAACCTAAGAATGTCTATCTTACTTCTTCTGCCTTTCTGACACACAATTGTGGATAAGTATTTTAACCCACATAATTATGGCACTTCCAATTTAATGTATTTAAGCAGTTCTGTTGCTTATAACCAAACATGCCCTATATATTTCTAAAAGAAACTGCAGCCGAGCGTTGGCACCCGCATGCGGTGCTCTTGTTGGGATCCATCTTTGAACAGTGTAGTATCCAAAACTGTGTTCTAATGAGCCGTGTTTTAAAGAGATTGATGTGTAGTAAAGACCTTACAGAAGTTGAGGATAGTCATTAACTTCAATGGCTTGAACATCTTTAGGACCAAAGGTTTGGAAATTTGTTCAAGAAAAGGGTAGTTTGAGTAGCCACTGCTGGTTAATCATGATGCCAGGTTAAAAAGCAAATGGCCATGATTTAGGGAAATATGTTTGCTCTTCTACACAATAATGGTATGTTGAGTGTATTCATTAGAGTTGCCTTGGTGAGCAGTTCCAATGAGCACATACAACATACACTACTGTGATAAAATAACAAAATTTCCGTCAGTATTTGTTTTCTTGAGCTATCTGAAGAATTTCATAGCAACTCAAAAACAAGATCAAATAAGCTATGCTAAATGAGCATCAGTGTTTGAGGTTCGACTGTACATGGAATGACATGGCATTATAAGTGAAAAGTATTATACTGAGACTAAATTGTACATAGCTCCAGGTAAGGAGAGCTTTATATTTGCCCTACCAGAGTTGGAGGGTAGACATTGTTTTCTGTCTGTATCTCATAAGTGTCTGTGTTGGTTTGGAGTGACAATTTCTTCTATGCACAATACAACTTGAGCTTGTTGGTAGAATTTCATCAGACTTGCAATGATGCGTCATTGGGACCAAAGATGATAAGATTTTGGTTATCTTGACTGCATTATGATCAGCTCAGGACAAATATTAGTATTACATTTACGGTGTACATGGTGTAGGACATTAGCTTTTTTTGCATAAAAACGAAGTCTTGTTCAGAAGATATCGTATGTTATTTTTGCACCAAAGCACATCTTGTGAGTACTGCCTGGAAAAGCACCTTCAAGCAAAGCACTTCTAATAAGTACTCACATTTTGTTTTCAAGGATTGTCAATACTTTTTGTTTCAAAAGGACCTTATGTGGAGATACGTAATTTTATTTTTCAGGGAGTGTGGTGGTACAGATCTATCAAGTTCAGTAAAGACCAAGTATTACTAGACACAACACGTCTCTACTTTTACTTCTTCCAGAAACAACCTAACATGATATTGAAAAGTAAGACTTTCAAATGTTGGTGCATTGCTAAAAGGAATTTATCATATGACATTGCTATTATTCAGTGGATAACGTCATGTCATAAAAATGATATGGCCCCATGTTACATAAGAAGCCAACTGATCTGGATCTGTACTGTTTGTCATTAAATATGTGAATTTCTATCAAAAACCTGCATCAAGTAATCTGATTGGCTGGAAATTAGAAGTGGGCGTGGCATCTTAATTTATTCAGCATGAGAAGGGTTAAAAGTCATATTATAAGCAGAATCTTACATTCATGGTAATTTCATATGAAATTTATGAAACTTGCCAAATAGCTCATTTCATAAATTTCATATGATATGACCATGAATGTGAGTTCCTCTATGTATGCAACCTCATCATATGTTACAGAATCTACACAGTGAATAGAGGTGACTCAGGTCAGACTTATGATTGTGCAAAGTGATCAGTGTCCTAGTTTATGCTATCCAAGCTCCAAAAGGTCTGCTATGGAAGATAATTACCATATTTACCCTAAGTATTGGGACACCTTATCTACTTACCATACTTTTTCTAAACTTGAAACCTCTTGATGTGTCTAAAATATTGTGGTATGTATAGCAAACAGTATAGACCCTGTACTGCACCATCTTATCTGGGCCAGCACTGTTTGCAAAGGCCTATCTGTCCCAATACTTAGGGTTATTACTGCACTGTTTATAGCAGTAAAATTAGGGGACAACTATATTCAAAATTTCATTTGGGGAGGTAAATCTGTAGTTTTACAGTCGGAAATTTCATTTTACGGTGACACATATAAATGTAATTTGCAACCTTAAAACTGACAATTTACAATGACAATTTTGAATGTAGTTAGTTATCCCCATTCTAATGCATTTAATCATTTTTGTTGAAAAAATGTACTGTTTGCACAAAGCGGCAAGTGCTGTTAGCTTTGTAAAACCAAATGCCACCCATTGAAAAGCGGCGTTGTGATGATGTTGGATTTCCGACAGTTATTGCAGAATATACTGTTGCAAATTTTAATTTTTGACTACATCCAATTAGATGTCTTGTTACCTACGCAAGTGCATTAGAAAAACTTTTCATTCCGATCTTTACTGTTTTGTATACATAGCTCTAGATGAGAGTCATACCCAGACATATAAATATACGGTAAATTTCCTAAAATTTCGAACACTTTATTCCATACTCTTTTGGCTTAATTATTGCTTTTTATGCAGCAGTTTCTTTAAATATTTAGTGGAATGGCAAACAGTGTAGACCCTGATCAGACTGCTCCTTCAGGAGCAGTCTGATCAGGGTCCACACCGTTTGCATATGTCATTTTGTCAGACGCTTTAGTGTTCGAATTTTTAGGACATTTACCGTAGATACATGTACATGTATATTTATGTCTCCATGTAAACACTTGTGGGTTCTATTAGATGTATCTCAGCTGAATTGAGTTATATAGGTTTTCATGAAGTAAAAAATATGGGTACCTTTTGATTGGTTGGTAAAAAGCACTTTTACCTAGAGCTATTATATATACTCGTATTTCAGCTAAAACACTTTTATCTTCATCCAGAATATGTTGATTTTTTTCTTACTTCTCCATCAAAACAAGTATTATGGGTACTCATTGGAATTGCCTCAATGAGAGGATTCTTGTGTGTAGACATAATGTATATTCTAATGCACCTGCATATGTAATACGACGTCTGATTGGATAATGTCCAAAATTTTGTGACAGTATATTCTGCGATATACTGTCGGAAGTCTGTAATCATCACTTAACGTCGCTTTTCATTGGCTTACATTTGGTTTTACGCAGCTAACAGCACTTGCTGCTTTATGCAATTAATACATTTTTCAATAAAACAAATGAATATATGCATTAGAATGGGGATAATGCATTTATAATTGTCATTTGGGGAGGTAAATTATCGGTATTAAGGTTGCAAATCATGTTTTACGGCTTCACTGACGCATCGCCGTAAAACAAAATTTCTGCCCTTAAAACCACCAATTTAACCCCCCCCTCCCCATCTTCCCCACCAAATGACAATTTTGAATATGCAGCTATCCCCTAATTATATGTTATGGTGGAGAAATAAGAAAAAATGTTTAGCTTGATGCCCTTGTATCCGGTGTTAAGTTTTATGTTCAGTCTTTTTTTGTCCAGGGAAAAGATATCTGTTAAGGGTTTACAGATGAATTAAAAGAAACTCAAGTCTGGCTGTACAGGTGCATAGGCTGCTGTAACTGTCCTGAATATGCTGGGGAAAAAAGGGAAAAAAAAAAATCAAAATGTCATCGCTGAAAATTTTACCCAGCATTAACATAACTGAATGCTATTTAAAGGTTATGCTGTGTCCAGATTCAAATGATCAGGCATATTGGCCTGAATAGCTCCGTATTGGTCCCAAGCAATTTATTCCTTTGTAAATGGTCCTGTTTGCTTCTTCATGTTGCCCTATCCCAGCTATTCAATGCTTGTAGTTTTTATTAGCTTGGCTGAATGTTTGTTTGTATGGAGGTTTTATGGCCCGGTCAACTCAGTGGGGTCATGTCAAGCGCAGTCAGTTTATCTAACAACACTTTTACTAGGCAGGCTTAGTTTTCTTAGCAGTTAACCAGTATTGTGCATATTCTTTCCCCAGAAACTGACATTCTGCCCTTCTTGAATCTGCAGAAGGGAGAGAATGACCATAGGAAATATTTCATGATCAATCTAGATGGAAGAATGTTGTTGGCTCAGCAGGGGTCAAACCTGCAACCTCCTGGGCCCAGTTGTTCAAAACTAACGATGTCGTTAGCTAATGTATCGTTAAAACTTTGATCATTAAATAAGGCATATTTGCTAATATTTTTGCTGAAAAATGTGAGTAGCTTTTGCATTTGCAAAAGTTACTCACATTTTTTCAGCAAAAACATATGTTAATTAGATATTGTACTTACTAGAACAGTTAACATTTTGATCACTAACAAGCTCATTAAGCTAATGATGCTTTGAACAACTGGGCCCTGATCACCACTCTGACATGCATCCAAGTGAGTCACCGATACCGGCTTCTATGAATGTACAGATAGAGCTATAGCAGTCACCATGGCATCTTCATTGTTAAAGTTTTTAAAAGTCTATATCACCTGAACCTCTGGGAGGAAGTAGTTCATACTTGCCCTGATGTTAGATACTGGTCTGAAGTTCTGTACTGTACCATCCCAACCCACATGAGTGACCAGATCATGTATTTAGAAAAAAAATATGTTAAAGTTTTTGGTTAAAGTTTTTAGAGGTGGGATTCAGGTGAGCTACACTGTCCTGTGACAGCTCTTTTGTCACACAACAGACGCCACTTTGAAGAACTATGTTTCAGAGAAAATAAGGCTTGACATTTCATGTGCATTGTCTGCCTAGGCATGCAAATTTCCCTCCATTCATTCATCCATGTACATCCACCCAAGCATCCATGCTAAATTAAGTCTACAAACTGTAAAACTTGACAGTAATTCTCACTTCACTGATTGTTTTATCTCACTGAGCTAAACAAGGATGACAACTCTCACTTTTCTGGTGGCCGGCCTCGGTGGCTCAGTTGGATGCGCTGTACGGCTGGAGACCAGGAGGTCACGGGTTCAACCCCCGCCGAGGTCGGCAACATTCTTTCGTGGAGATCGATCATGAAATATTTTCTACGGTCATTCTCTCTCTTCCGCTGATTCAAATAGGGCAGTTGTCGATTTCTGGCGAAAGAATGTGCACAATACTGGTTAACCGCTTAGAGGACTAAGCCTGCCCAGTAAATGTGTGGTTAGGTAAACTGACCGCGGTCGACATGACCCCATTGGGTTGACTGGGCCGTAAAACCTCAACACAAACAAACTTTTCTGGTGCTTGTGTTTACATTTTAGTATGCAGGTTTGACATAAACTTCATTGAAGTTTTTTTCTGTGTTAAATTTCATTTTAGTATTCCATAAGGTAGATTTTTTCATTTGTTTGTCTCTTATTCTGTTACATGTGGATTTCTTCTTCTGTACCAAAGAAACCAGCCACAAAAGATGATTTGATATAGGCTCTACAATGTACATTCCGCCACCTTGAAAGTGATAAAAAACTGCATGCATGGGCTTATATGGCTTTCTAAGTGGGCATGTTCGAGCAATAGAAGCACAAGCTATATTGGAATGTGTTTCTCAAAACATGGCTCCAGATAGGATTTTTTTTTGTTATTATACCCCACCACACAATAGTGGCGGGGTATTATGGTTTCACGTTGGACGCCCGTGTGTCTCTCAGTCTGTATTTCATTTCCGGATGATAACTTGAGTAAACATCAATGGATTTTCACCAAACTTGGTATATCATTGATATTGTGAAGATCTGGTTTGGGATTGCTAATGGGCAAATTTCGTCAAATTTTGATGAAGTTATCTGCCCGAGACATGCCCATATTTTCGTTTCCGGATGATAACTTCAGTAAACTTCAATGGATTTTCACCAAACTTGGTATGTGCATTGATACTGTCGAGATCTGGTTTGGGATCGCTAATGGGCAAATTTTGTCAAATTTTGACAGAGTTATTTGCCAGCGACTTGATAATGGCGGGGTATTATAGTTTAACGGTTTTTTTTCCAGGAAAACATGTTGTGGGTACTCATTAGCAGTGTCTATTTTTGTTTCGGGAGGATAACTTGAGTTAATTTCAAGGGATTTTAACCAAACTTGGTACATGCATTGATATGAAGGAGATCTCGTTGGGATTGCTAATGGCCAAATTTCGTCAATGTTTGACATTGTTGTCTGCTCGTGATACAATAATGGCGGGGTATTATAGTTTAACGTTTTTATTTTTCCAGGGAAAGGGAGAAAGAGAGGCACTTCTAATGAGTACCCACAACATTTGTTTTTGTGAAGAGATGAGAAAAATCTAAACAATTTTTGGATGAAAAATGTGCCTTATCTGGAGCTGTGAAAAAAATGTTACTATTTATAGTACTTCATGTAATAACTATTTTTGTCAGATAATATTTCTACATTTCAGAGGTGATAATGGTACTGGCGGCTTCCTTTGAATTTGAGAAATCTCACAATTCAGAAATAGTGGAAAGACCTAGTGATAATGAAGAAGTACCTCAGGTATGGATTGCATTTTCCTGGACCCTAGGTTATGAAACGTTTTTCATGCTCAACTCAGCTGAGCATGAAATGTGTTCTGCAAATAAATCTCAAATTACTAACAATTGCAAATTCTTTGTTGCTGAACATTGCTGAGCATGAAATTTTCTCTGATGATAGTATGAAAATGCCAACTATTGTTGGCATTTTCATATTTATCAGCAGAGACAATTTCATGCTCAGCTGAGTTGAGCTTGAAAAAAGTTTTATAACCTCTGGTCTTTAACATAGTTCCGGATATTTAACCTTTTCAGCCCTGCAGACCAAAATATGTACCTTTGCAAACAATGTAGACTCAGATGAAATGGCTCATAATGAGCCATCTCATCCTTGTCTACACTGTTTGCCATTCTGCTTTGATTCCCAATTTAGAAAAATGGTCCTGACCAGAGTCAAAGATGGAAGAGTCCACTTCAGAAGCTTGGGGGGTTGGGGGGGTTTGTCCCTCACTGCTTATTTACATTTCTTGTAAATTCTTATTTTGATAAACATATTATAATATGGCCTGAGCAGGCTGATAACCACTCTCCATTAAAATACATTTTTTTCTGGCTGTCATCCTGGGCCCAGTTGTTCAAAGCGCCGTTAGCTTAACGGGCTCGTTAAGGGTCATTTCGTTAACTGTTTTAGCGGATTCAATACACAATATTCTGACATTTTTTTGCTGAAAAAATGTGAGTAGCTTTTGCACTGCAAAAGCTGCTCACATTTTTTCAGCAAAGAATTTCAGAATATTTGCGTTTCACTTGTTTAAATTTTAACGAATCGTTAACTAACGACATCGTTAGCTTTGAACAACTGGGCCCAGATCATCTGTACTTGCTGATATTGAAAGCAAGCTATTGGGAACACATTATTGCATATACAAAAAGTAGGTTATCACACCAAATATATTTATGAGTATGTGATAATGTAAAGTATGACAGCAGCCCTAACTATACAATGCAGATGCAAAGACTGATGCGGGCCATAATTTTCTGCAAATGGAATAAGGCAAAATTTTCCATAAACAGTATTTATCTCAAGTTTTGAACATACAGTCCTGAGTCAACAGTGTAGGCCCAGATTAGACGCCACATACTCGGCATCTAATCAAACATTATATCTTGCCGGCCTCGATGGCTCAGTTGGATGCGTCGTCCGACTGGAGACCAGGAGGTCGCGGGTTCAACCCCCGCCGAGGTCGTAGAGATTGATCATGAAATATTTTCTACGGTCATTCTCTCCCTTCCGCTGATTCAAGAAGGGCAGTTGTCAGTTTCTGGGGAAAGAATGTGCACAATACTGGTTAACCGCTTAGAGGACTAAGCCTGCCCAGTAAACGTGTGGTTAGGTAAACTGTCCGCGCTCGACATGACCCAATGGGTTGACTGGGCCGTAAAACCTCAACACAAACAAAACAAACATTATATGCGAAGGGAAGCTAGTTCAAAGGGTGGAACATATACTTTTATTTTAAATTAAAAGCATTGAAGTACCCTCATTTTCCAGTTTTAAACAGATGTAAAGATGAATTTATTTATGTTTAAAGTTGCAGAAAGAAGAAAAGCAAGAGTGGATATTTAAAATTAAATCTATTATGCATGTTTCTATGGCAAATTGAGAAATCAAAGAAAAAAGATCACTATATTTTTAGTTTCTTAACATATGGGGTGTAAGAATACGTTGTTTTAGGGTTAATAGATAAACCATTGGTTATCTCCCCATTTTGTGACATTTGACTAGGCAAAATAATGGTATACATAATTAATGTATGTAGTTGATCGAGTCAACTAAAAGTTCAGTCATATCACACCTTTTAAAAATTCTACATCAACTTGAAATTTTAAGGAGAATCTCCGCTTTAAACGTAGATGTTCTGTTGTAGGGAGGTGGCTATTGTTGAGAGGTGACCATTCATAGAGGTTCCAGTATCTTTGAAATGTCTAGGTGGCCGGGACTTCTGATCATGAGGTTTTGTGTGCAAGTCCTGCTGAAGGCAGAATTCTGCTCATGGCTGTATTGCACTTTGTAGCACAGAACCTTTCATTATCACCCGCCCTTGCTCTCAGTATGACTAAAATAATGTTAAAGGAAAGTAAAATGCCAACTCATTATCATCTTCAGTTTTTGTCACACATGCATTATCATTGGCGACTTAGTCATACAAGTTCTGGTCTGTTTGTTATGTCTACCCTAGTTTCGACCTTTACCCTATCCTGCTGTACCCGGATATACCCTGCCTTAGCAAACAGTATAGATCCAGATCAGTTGGCTTCTGAAGAAGCCAACTGATCTGGATCTGCACTGTTTGACATTATGTGAATATATAGCAACAATCCAGATCAAGTAATCTGATTGGCTGAAAATTAGAAGTGGGTGTGGCATCTTAATTTATTCAACAGGACAAGGGTTAAATGAAGTTTACAAACTGTAAAACTGTACTGTTAGTTTCACTTCACTGATTGTACTATCTCACTGAGCTAAGCAAGGATGACTACTCTCTCTTTTCATGTGCTTTTTTTCACATTTTAATATGCAGGTGGGACATAAACTTCAACAAAGTTCTTTATATTTTTGTTTTTTGTCCACAGCTGATGAAGAAACTTCCTAATCTTGATGAGAAGAACAAGGAAAAACCATTGTGTTTTGTTTACAGCGTGAAAGCAAGAGCTCTGCTGCATGCCCACTTTGCTAGACTGGTGCTACCACCTATTTCCCTCGATGTTGGTATGTTCTTTATGGTCATATAGGCCCTGTCATGTGAAAAATTGGATTCAAGATAATGTAGATTAAGAGCTTCCCATACGTCGCTGTTGTCTCATAGGGACATTCGCCCTAGTTTGATATATTCTATACATAGCTTCAGATAACGCACTGTTTTCAATAGAACAGTAATGATAATTTCCTTTCTTGTCTACAAAAATATATGTTATAAGTACTCACTGAGGCACTTCAAATGAATATCCACAACTTATGTCTTTGTTCTTTGTCAAAACATATGTTGCGGGTACTCATTAGAAGTGCCTCAGCGAGTACCCACAACATATGTTTTCATTACCTGGCACCGAGGTTATAAAACTTTTTTCATGCTTAACAGCTAAGCATGAAATTTGTCCTGCTAATAGATTTCAGATTACTAACAATTGCAATTTGTTTCTTGCTAAATTTAGCTGAGCATGAAAATTTCTATGCTAATTAATATGAAAATGCCAACTATTGCTGGCATTTTCATATTTATTAGCTGAGAAGATTTCATGCTCAGCTGAGTTGAGCATGAAAAAAGTTTTATAACCTCAGAGCCTGGATACACCTCTTATCTGGAACTGTGTGTTATGTTGGTCTTGTAATTTGACAGTAATGACTTTCTTCATGTTGTGGGAGGAGCACATATTTGATCTGGGTTCATTACTGTCTTCATACGCTACGGGACACATTTTCCCTTCAGTAAACTGGTCACTTGTGTTGATATGCAAGCTGTCCAGCGTTTTTCTTTGCTAAAATGTCATTAAGTACTTTTGTTCAAGACTTGGCTCAAATTTGTTTATAGATGTTGTGTCAGTGGTCTCTGTTTGACACTGTGTGTGTGTGTGTGTGTGGTGTGTGTGTCACAACCATTCCTTGGGTAAATTTAGCAGCTGACAAATTGATATTCCAGACAGCAGGGTTTAATGTTTCATTCAGATTTTCTCCTAATGAGATGATATACATAATATTTCATAAAAATAAAAATAATGTTTCAAAATTTCTCCTACGGAAATTTCTGCCTAGCATACTAAGCATTATTTTTTTTAATGAGATTCCACAAAATTTGTAACTTTCTTTTCATGGAGGAATAAAAAATAATATCATTTATTTATCCATATTTCAGATCGGTGTTACATTTTAAAGAAATGCCCGTCACTTGTCAATGAAATGGTGAATGTCATATCCCAGTTAGTTGCCAGCTGTATGGCAAGACAGAGTAAGTACACCAAATATTATTTTAGTCGTATGCCTTTCTGTTTACCAGAGGAATTGTTAAGGAGTATTTGGTGATAATTCTGGGATAATTTTTCTTATTTCTCCATAAAAACATACGTTTAAGGTATTCATTAGAAGTGCCTCACTGAGGCGCTTCTAATGAGTACCCACAACATACGTTTTTATGGAGAATTGAAGAAAATTATCCCATAATTATCATCATATACTCCTTAACAATTTCTCTGATTTACATTGTGCAAAAACTACCAGTAGCTCCAGCTAAGGTGCTTTTTTTCTCCAGAAAGTACATTTTTGTTGTTTATCCAGACATTCCATTCCCATGAAATAGTAAGCCTTATTTTCCTTGAAAATAAAATTAGAATGTCATTTGCTGCAGTTTTATTAGGCTTTTTAAGAGTTAATAAGCAGGGCCCAGTTGTTCAAAGCGTCGTTAGCTTAACGAGCTCGTTAAGGGTATTTTCGTTAACTGTTTTAGCGGCTTCAATATACAATATTCTGATATTTTTTGCTGAAAAAATGTGAGTAGCTTTTGCACTGCAAAAGCTACTCACATTTTTTCAGCAAAACATTTCAGCATATTTGCATATCACTCGATGTAAATTTTAACGAATCGTTAACTAACGACATCGTTAGCTTTGAACAACTGGGCCCAGATGATTTATTGTCATGCAATCTTGAGTTTCTTTCACACAGTTTAAATGAAATTCTTGTGATGACATTTCAGACACTAAATAGAGGATATTTACTGTTTTCCTGTGAATGCCATTAATATTTTCATAGAGTGTAATGAAAACATCAGTATTTTCCCGAGTGCCAAGTAAGTATGAGAATTTGAGTATTTTCATTACACGAGATGAAAATGTCTTATGGTACTGAAAAAGAGTAAATTTTCTGTTTATTTTATTGTTAACACGCCAATGCACATTTCTGACGTCATAGTTAAAGTCACCAAACCAAACTTGAATGCCGTGGCATCAAAGTTCAGTGCTTAACATGTGAAGCACTGGAGAGACAAAAACATAACATTTCGTCAAAATAAAATAATTTGTTACCAAAATGTTCCTTACATTCTAACTGAGAAAATACATATCAACTCTTGATAGTTTTTTAGTTTGTACAGAAACAGAGAAGTTAGAAGAGTTAAAAAAAAAACAAAGTTTTATTCATTTTGGACATACATTGATTTCACTGCTTGCAATAAAATAAACACAGGCTTATTTCAAAATGAGCAGGTATGTGTTGATTCTTACATTATTAAATGTAGAATTATTTATAGGGTGTCTCTTGGAAGCATTGATGATTGACATTTCTGGTTTCAACATATGTTGTGGGTACTCATCAAAAGCGCCTCACCGAGTCGCTTCTTATGAGTACCCACAAGGTATGTTTTCATTGAGAAATAAGAAAAATATTTACCTGCTACCCTCTCTTTAATGGAGCTGTGCTGTGTTACACTTAACCCATTTATGCCTGGCATCCCATAAAGGGACAGTGGCAAACAGTGTAGACCCAGATTAGATGCCACAGAATGCTGTGCTGATCAGGGTCTTCACTGTTTACATTAAAATACAGAAGTTCTATAAAATATGGTAATAATAAAAAAACTAACCAGACACCCCTTCTAATGGAAATGGACTGGTCCAAAGAGTTAAGGCAGAAGAGTCCACTCGGAATAAATGGGTTAATTTTTTTTATTTTTTTTTTTTGATTTGGGTTTTACGGCCCTTTCAAGAATATTTCACTTGTATCGAGCCGATCGTTCATCAAAGATGGGCAAAAACCGGACACCCAGGGAAAACCCACCTGACCATCCGTAAGCAGAACTAATAAATGGGTTAAGCTTAGTGTTAAGACTGCATAGTGTATATTTCTTGCAGATCCGACAGGCTCCCTAGGAGAACCATTAAAACCTTTAAAAACCTCTAATTTGCTGCATATACTTTAAAACCTTTAATTTGGCTGAAACAGGTATAAAATCCTGTATTTTAATAAGAAAACCTTTATATTTGGCAAATTATCATATGGATGGAAGGACAGACATATGGGCAGATGGATGGACGGAATGATGAAGACTATGTATCTCCAAATCAAACTTTGATAAGGGAGGCAAAGTCTTGGGTCAACTAAAATATTGTAACACAGTATGTGACAGACTCAGAATTGTGAATTTATGTGGATATTATTCTTCATAGGTATTTATGGCACAGAAACTGGAAAGGGGAGAAGAATTTAACCCTTTTTGCTCTTTATTTTGTTTAAAACTCACCCCAAAAAACCCTATATTTGACCAAAAAGGCCTGTATAAAAAAACTATTTTCAAAAGAGCCTGCTCAAGATTGCCACCTTTATCTTTCAGCACATGCTCAGATGCCTCGTTTGGAGACCGTTGAAAACTGTATGAAGATGTCACAGATGATCATACAAGGTTTAGAAGCCAAATCTAGTCCACTGTTACAACTGCCACATATCAGACAAGACATGTTAAGACATTTTGTTACTAAAAAGGTAAGGTTTTGTCACTGAAAAGATGAATGGGGATAGGGGTGCATAGGTCTAGATAAGAATGGGTATCAGGTAAATAATTTCTTATTTCTCGACGAAAACATATGTTGTGGGTACTCATCAGCAGCCCCTTGCTGAGGCACTTCTAAAGAGTACCCACAATGTGTTTCTTTTTCCAGGATAAGATGGAGTGGGTACTTATTAGAAGCAACTCATTTACTGTGCTTTCAACGTCTTTCAGAAAGTTGTTTTTTTCTTGGCGCTTTACACAGAAGAAGTAACTTTGCAAACGTTTGTCATGATTTAATGCAAAACCATTTGTCATAATTACCTATGCACAAAACGTTTTATTCTAGTCATTGGGTTTCAAAAAAATTTTTTTCAATTATCCCCACTGTAAAAATGAACACAAATTATACAGAAATCTGTAGGGTAAGTAACTTGGAGGCAGATTTTCAACAAGTTCTGCCGAAACAATTTTTCTGAAATTTTCACAATATTGTTGTGAAACATCAATAATTTAAATTTAGTAAAGAAAAGTAAAAGAGATTGTCTTAGAAAAAAATCCCAAAAATCACTTTTCTATAGAAATTGCGTAGGTCATACAAATCTTTGGCAGTAAATATAATTTTAGGGTAATTATATGAAAACATAACACAGAAACAGAAAAGACAAGTGGTTTCTGATGAGATATGGTCAATCAGAACAAAATATTTTCATTTAAAATAAAATACCAAGCAAACAAAATGTCTCCGAATGATGTCAAAAGGACAGTAGGCCCTTCTTATGAATGTCACAACATATAGTTTTGTGGATAAATAAAAAAAATACATAACACCATAGCACAGTTGGTAGTGCTTCTGATTGTAGATCCATGGGGTGGCAGGTTTGAATCTCAGCTCAGCCACATAACTTACATGTAGATTGATCCTGAAATCATTTCTACAGTCATTATTTCCCTTCTGCTGATTCAAAAAGGTCAGTGGTCAGTTACTGGTGAAATTACGTGCACAAGTACTGGATTAGCACTTAGGTGATAAAGTCTGTCCAGAGAAAATGTCAGGTGAACAAACCAGCTGAACATGACCTTAGTAGTGTTGACTGGGCCTTAAAACTCCAACTCAAATAAAATTTTGAATTGTATATGTCATTATTTCTAGCGTAATATCCAGCGGATTCGAGATCTTATAAGAATGGATGAAGAAGATAGAAGAGCATTACTGCGAACATTGAATGATGATGAATACCTGGATGTGATGAACGTCTGCGCAGCCATGCCAAACATACAAATGATCATCAAGTCAGAAGGTATAAAAACACTTAATCAAATCGAAACCGAGACGTGTATGAAAAATCTGTATTTGGGCATATGCAAACCATGATCACTTTAATTCTTAAAGTGCCAGGCACTGTAACAGCAAATAACATTCATATTTTTCTTCATAATTTTTCTGAGAAAAATAAGGCTTGAAATTTCGTGTGAATTGTCTACTAAGAATTAGTTGATATTTACTGTTTTTCGTACCTTAAGTATTTAAATTTTAACCCTTGATTTGAAAATGATTGAGCATTCTATCAACCATTTGGATATTGCTTTGTTCAAGGTTAAAAAAAACAAAACAAAAAAAAAAAAGCAACTGCATATTTACTCAAAATAATAGACTATTTTATTCAAATACACATCTGTTCCTCTGTGCTGTAGGTTTATTACACTGATGGCCGGCCTTGGTGGGTTTATAGTTGGATACGCATCTGACTTAATTGGATGCGTGTCCAACTGGTGATCAGGAGGTCATGGGTTCGATCCCCACAGGATCTGGCAACCTTCTTTATTGGAGATTGGTCATGAAATATTTTGTAAGGTCATTCTGTCTCTTCTGCTGATTCAAAAAGGACAGTTGTCAGTTGCTGGCAAAAGAATGTGCTTAAGTACTGGTTAACCACTAAGAGGACTAAGCCTGTCCAGGAAAAGTGTGATTAGGTAAACTGACCAGCTAGATATGATCTTAATGGGTTGACTGGGCCATAAAACCTCAACGCAATTTGTTTTTACGAGAGTCGTGCAAAAAGTTCTGTCACTAATAAGCTTCCTTAGTTTTATCCCAGGTATATTTTAAAATGCTTCTCTGCACTTGAATGGTGTGTTGAATAGCTAACGATACCCGTTTATTTCGTGCAAATTGCTTTCCAACTGACCAAGTTATTTCAAATTGAAATAGATACAGTCATATACACTGACCAATTTAGTCATATACACTGACCAATTTACTTGTTACATTGGAACATGGACCAGAAGACTGAAATTCATAGCTATATTAAATGCTGTATTAGGCTTAATATAGTTTCAAAGCAGATATTTAATGAATTGTGTGGTATATATGGACCTCAGACCATTTCAATGCGCTCAGGTTTTAGGTGGGTTAAAGCTTTTAAAGCTGGGAAATTTTCTGTTGAAGATGATACCTGTCCTGGAAGGCCTATAACCTCTGTTACCAAGGCTAATATTGCTGCTGTAAAGATTGTGGTCAAACAGGATGTGCGATTGTCTGTCAAAGATATAGCTAGTTGTACTGGCATATCAGAAGGCAGTATGGGTTTGGACCTGAGGAAGGTTTGCGCTAGGTGGGTACCTCACTTGCTCACTGAGGAGCAAAAGACACAATGCCTTGTGCCAGGGAACTTTTGAAAACATACAAAGGCTGTAATAATCTGGTTATTTCTAACTTGCTAACAGGTGATGAAACCTGGGTGCACATGTTTGAGCCACAAAGAAGGGCTGATAATAAGCAATGGAAGTGAAAAGATCAAAAACGTCCATGTATTGCCAAGAGAACCATTAGTTCGAAAAAAGATGTTGTATGCAATTTTCTTTAATTCAAGTGGGCCAGTCATTCAAGTGCCTTGTCCATCAGGTCATACAGTGGCCGATTCTGCAAGAATTCTGTACTGAAGAAAGTGAAAGAGTTTTACAATAAGAAACGACCAAGCAAAGGATGGTGAGGAGTCCACCTTTTACATGACAACGCCTCCTCTCATAAGTGTGAGGTGGTTAAGTCTTTTTTGGCTTCGGGAAAGGTGAAAGTTTTAAACGATCCATCTTATTCACCTGACCTGAGTCCCTGTGACTTCTTTTTATTTCCAAGGCTTAAGAAAATGCTTTCTTGAAATAAGTATACGTCTAGAAGTTCTCTTGGCAGCGCTATTTATCAGTGTCTCCAACAGATACCAAAAGAAGACTATTTATCTGCTGTTTGCGACTGGGTAAAAAGGTTACAAAAATGTGTTTCAGTAAAGGGGGAATACTTGAAGGTTTGTAATAAAAATATGTTTGATAAAACATAGCACTGAATTAATCCAAACCCAGTGACAAAACTTTTTACAGGACCCTCATACAATGATGTTCTTTGTGTGTTTATTTCAGTGATAGAATAAATGTTTATTACAGTGATGGAGTTGATTTGTTTATATCTGTGTCGCAAGGCAGGCCCCCGTAGCCTAGTGGATAAGAGAGTTGACTGTTTATCCATTAGGTTTCTCACTGCTGTGGTTCGAGCCTCGCTCGGGTCATATGTGGGAAAGCCAAGTTCTGCTTATGGATGGTCAGGTGGTTTTTCTCCGGGTTCTCCGGTTTTTGCCCACCTTTGATGAATGATCGGCTCGATGTAAGTGAAATATTCTTGAAAGAGCTGTAAAAGCCAAATAAAAAAAAAAAACAAAAAAAAAATCTGTGTCGCAATATTGAGTTTTGTATGTTTATTGCAGTGATGGAGTTTATGTGTTTATTGCATATGTGTATATTACATTGATGGAGTTTATACGCTTATTGCCATGATGAAGTTTTTATGTTTATTATGGTATTAAGTTTTGTATGTTTATTGCTGTGATGGAGTTTATATGTTTATTATGGTATTGAGTTTTTATGTTTATTGCAGTGATGGAGTTTATATGTTTATTATGGTATTGAGTTTGTATATTGTTTGTTTATTGCAGTGATGGAGTTTACATGTTTATTACAGTATTTTTATATCAGTGATGAAGTTTACATGTTCGTTGTAGTTTTGAATGTTCCTTAGAATAAAGGAGTTGATATGTTTGTTACAGTTTTGGATGATGAAGATTCCAGTATTACAGCAGGCAGTATTGTCACAGTAACAGTCACACTGAAACGAACAAATCTTCTCAATAATTATGATTCTGTTCCATTGGAAGGTAATTAACCCATCAATCTGCTGGACTAAAACAACAGCAAACAAATCTTTTCTTTTTTATTTCTCAGAAAATAGGGCTTGACATTTCATGAAATGGAAAGCTCTCCTTTTAGGTAAAAATAATAAAAATTGTTTGTCATCTGCTGATTTTGAACAGAGAGTGTTAACCCTTGTCCTGCTGAATAAATTAAGATGCCATGCCTTCTTCTAATTTTCAACCAATCAGATTACTTGATCTGGATTGTTGCAATAAATTCATATACTTAATGGCAAACAGTGCAGATCCAGATCAGTTGGCTTCTTCAGAAGCCAACTGATCTGGATCTACACTGTTTGCAAAGGCAGTGTATATCCTGGCTCAGCAGGACAAGGGTTAAATGTTATACAGTTTCAAAAGTACTAATTTAGACAGTGTTACAATCACAGGTAACAAATGAATGATATATTGAAATTAGATTGTCCTAAAAAAATAGGACGCCATCACATTCTGGTCTTATCCAGGTAATCTGTGACATGATTTTGATGAAATGGTATGTCTTTTTAATAGAGAAATACTAACAAAAATAAAAATAAAGAAAGAGAAAGCCTCTGTACCTGTATCTCTGTGCACATAGTCATCCTGTTTAATATTTAACTTGTACTTTCAAATTATTTTATGTCACCAACTACATTTCGAACTTTCGAACTTTTAATCCGGCTATCCTGTCAAATGACCAGTCTTGTTACTTGTAGTAGGTTTGCAAGTAATATCTCATAAGAACAGGAGGGAGGGACTTTGTGTTTAATGCCATATTCAACACATGTATAGACTCTATATGGTGGTCCATTTAGAATTGTGTAGGAAGTGGTAATACCCAAAGAGAACTACTGGCACTGTGAAAGAAATCAGCATCTTTCTCACATGGAAATCATCCTTCTACTAGGCTTAAATCTTTCTACTAGGCTTAAATCTTATCAGTTAGTTTAGCTTAAACTTGATCTTGTTTGTTTAAATATAACAATAGCAATAATAATGTGCTATTGCATGTTATTTGTACAAATGGTATCCAGAAATCAGTCTAAAGAATAAAGATCTTAGCAGTTAAACACCAGTAATCCAAAAGCATGTTTCAGCTTACGACTTTATGACTAAAGATCTTAGCAGTTAGATACCAGTAATTCAAAAGCAAGTTTCAGCTCATGACTGTACGGCACTTCATTGTACAGAGTCTTTCATTATCGCCATCCATTATCTCAGTATGTTGAATGGTATGTAAAACACCAAACATCATCATCATTCAAAAGCAAGCACTTTAGAGAATGGCAACAGGTCCCTTTTTAGCAGATTGGATTTCCAAATTGGCCTGCAGTATTGTTATTTTATGCCTCCGCATTGGATGATGCCAGGGGCATATAGTTTTTAGGTTTTCCGTATGTATGTACATGATCCTGTTAGACTCAGGTTAAGGCATTAGTACCAGGTAGAATTTTGCAGTTTTATAGTCCGATACCCCACAGCGGGGGCATCCGTGTACTGTGGACACATTTCTAGTTACTAAAGAGGTCTATGTAAGGTGCTTTTTTTCCAGTCAAAATGTTCTGATATTTTTCTTAGTTTTCCTCAAAAAACATATTTTATGGGTATTCATTAGAAGCGCCTCAGCAAGGTTCTTCTAATAAGTAACACAACATGTATTTTCATGAAAAAAAATAAGAGCATTTTAGACCGCTTTTTGACAGTAGTCCTTTTTCAGTAGATCAATTTCCACACTGACCTCCGGTAATATCACATCACTGAATTCTAGGAAAGTTTTTTATCTTCAGTCAAAAAGTTTTGATATTTTTCTTATTTCTCCACTAAAACATATGTTGTGGGTACTCATTAGAAGCACCTCTTTGGTGCTTCTAATGAGTACCCACAACATATGTTTTTGTGGAGAAATAAGAACAGTATTAATCTGGATATACGAAGCTTATCTGCTATGAACTATATTACTTGTTTGCCATATTACAGAGGATCATGCATTAGAAAATGGTGATGTAGAACATGAAGAAAAAGATGAAGACGAGGAAGAAGAGAATGAGGAAGTTGCAGCAGATGTCAAGGTCAGTTATTAATGGGTCATTGTCAGTGAAGATGGGTGGAAAAGAAAATATTTTATACCTGTGTAGAACCTAAATTTGAGCAGCAAAGATCCCTACTAGACTACATGCATGTATGTTTAAGCTGATCTAGATCATTGCTACTCAGCAGGTTGTACCTTGTTCTAAAGTATTAACAGACAGTCCTTGGAATGAGTGTGTAAAACAAAATTCAGCCAAAAGTATTTCAAATTGTACAAATTTATGGAAGTTTATATGGGACATGCATGTTTTGGACATTTAGGACTGCAGTTTACTTCATAACTGATCATGCTGGTCAGAACAACTGAGAGAACAGAGTCAAAAATTATAAAGTGAGGGAACGTGTGGTTAGGTAAACTGACCGCGCTCGACATGACCCCATTGAGTTGACTGGGCCGTAAAACCTAAACACAAACGAAATATAAAGAGAGGGGCAAGACAATTTTTCTTGCAATAAAACTATTTTGCAGTTAATGATGCTCTCAGGACAAAAGCTGGCAGCAGTGCCACTGGTCAAATTGTTAAAATGCAAAAAAAAAAAAAAAAAAAAAAAGAAGTATATTGCTGCTGCAAAAACAGTAATAATGTAATAATTCAAACAAATATTCTAATATAGTTTAAATGCTCAGCATGCTGAGTAGAAAACTCATTTTGAGACAATTTACATCAAATGTCTGATCCTGTTTTCTGGGAAAAATAAGAAAAATTTAATCAGTTTGTCGTCTGCTGAACTTTTCCATGGTATGATAATTGTTAACCCTTGCCATGCTGAATAAATTAAGATGCCATGCCCACATCCAATTTTCAGCCATTCAGATTTCTTGATCCAGGTTGTTGATACAAATTCAAATATTTAATGGCAAACAGTGCAGATCCAGATCAGTTGGCTTCTTCAGAAGCCAACTGATCTGGATCTACACTGTTTGCAAAGGCAGGGCAGATCCAGGTTCAGCAGGACTAGGGTTAACTGACAGGTGAAAATGAAAATGAAAAAAACAAAACAAAAAAAAAAAAACAAATTGAATAAGAGAAAATGCATCGTCTGTCATCTACCCCAGTGAAGACTTAGATCAGACTGCATATTCATGCAAATCATGAAAACGGAGTATTCACTGGGTGCTCTGAGGATAGTAAGAGATAAAGGCTTCTTCAAGCTATAGGGAAGACTGATCAGCCTTGGCAGATGTCCAGGCTGATCTGAGTTTACACGGAATGCAAGTGTCATAAAGAATGTTTTAACTTCATAATACATTAACCTATAGATAATGTGCTATTCTCTTCTGTTTTCACACCTTCCACAGAAAAAACGACCTTTCAGTCGTTAATTAAAGTCTTAAACCAGAAGGTCCCTTAGGCAGTTACCTGTGTGACGTAACTCTTCCCGCTCAATTGACCACGTGTCAGTTTCTTTTCTGTGGACAAAGAAATTCAACAAGGATTATTTACCTGTGATAGAAATTTGGATTATTTCTTTCCTCACGGATAAATTTATGTATCCTTGTGTTTCTTTTGTTTATTTATCACTCCTTTCACTTTCTGTGTTATTATTTAAAATTTTCAATTTTCGATTTCATGTATTTTTTGACTGGTCTTTTTCCACATGCGTTTTCAAGACTCTCGCTATTCGGCACAACGCTCGTGCGCGATCGGTTCGATAGCCGTCTTTATATATGCAGAATATTTTTGTTCTTTTCGTTCCAGGTTATTCAGCAATTACGATATGTTTTTCCTGGACTTTTATTTGCAGAGATCTTCAGTTGGCTAAAGATTCTCATGGTGGAGAAGCTGATTGTAAAGAACTTGTCAACCCTTGATGGGTTATAAGACAATTCTTTACTGATGGGAGCCCCACCCCATATGGCTATACTGCCGGGGTAAGACCCATCAAGGTAGCATCTTCGGGTACTTAGTATCCGATAAAGTCTGAGTCCACCAGTCACCATTCACCAGTCACCAGTCACCAGTCAACCAGGCACCAGTCAATCATCTTCACCAGTTACCAGTCAATCAGGTGCCAGTCAACCAGGCACCAGTCACCAGTCATCCAGGTGCCGGTCAACCAGTCACCAGTCAACCAGTCAACCAGTCACCAGTCACCGATCAACCAGGCACCAGTCAACTAGTCTCCAGTCATACCCGGTCATAGTATTATGTCTGATTTTTCACCAGGCAAACTTTTACAGAAAGTGTCTAGCAATTTTTGCCTAATAATTAATTATCTTCGGGAAAAAGTTTCGAATACTGTGCCCGTTCAGTTTTCATATATAATCTCCCTTTTTCATCGGACTAGAGTTACGAATACTACTATCCGATCAATTTGTCAAATTACTTGTAACTTTACCGGGCAACAGTTACGAATACTAGTGTCCGGTCATTATGTCGGGTAACTAGTGTCAAAATAATGATCAGTAATTCCCGAACAATCTATTATCGTTCATAGAGCTCCATTCACGTTTAAGTCAATGGATATAGGTTATTAAGTGAAATACATAATAACTTTTTTATACAAAAAATTCTGTACGATATTTTTATATCTATCTACATTATTTATCTTTCTCATCTTACTTTTAAATTAGATTGACCTTCTCGCTACGTTCCAGGTTTAAATCTAGCTAACATTGTGGAACAGTCACTTTTTATTTTCTAAACAATATTTTAACATTTTTATCGCACCTGCTTGTAGCAGGATGCGATATAGGCGTCCGATTTTCTGTCCGTTTGTCCGTCTGTCTGTCAGTCCGTCCGTCCGTCAGTCCGTCCGTCCGTCCGTCTGTCAACATTTATGTCGACGTTCGACATTTATGTCAAAGTTAGTATTCTAATCAACTACAAGACAAAACAACCATCAAACCTTGCATGAAACATCTCCCTGACCTCCTGACTTTGCAACATAGGCGTCCGCTTTTCCGTATGTCTGTCCATTCGTCCGTCCGTCTGTCAACATTTATGTCGAAGTTCGACATTTATGTCAAAGTTAGTATTTTAATCAACTACAAGACTAAACAACCATCAAACCTTGCATGAAACATCTCCCTGACCTCCCGACTTTGCGACACAGGTGCCCACTTTTCCATTCGTCTGTCTGTTCGTCTGTCTGTCTGTC
This sequence comes from Anodontia alba, assembly GCA_964016985.1. Lineage (NCBI taxonomy): Eukaryota > Metazoa > Mollusca > Bivalvia > Lucinida > Lucinidae > Anodontia > Anodontia alba. The sequence continues at coordinate 40,881,344 of OZ024824.1, read as the reverse complement.
CATCTCTTAACAGTTCTGTTATGTCGAAGTTTGACATTTATGTCAAAGTTAGTATTCTAATCAACTACAAGACTAAACAACCATCAAACCTTGTATGAAATATCTCCCTGACCTCCTGACTTTGCGACATAGGTGCCCGCTTTTCCATTCGTCTGTCCGTTCGTCCGTCCGTCTGTCTCTTAACAGTTCTGTTATGTCGAAGTTCGACATTTACGTCAAAGTTAGTATTCTAATCAACTGCAATTCTACAACAACCATCATTCCTTGCATGACACATCTCCCTGACCTCCTGACTTGGCAGATATGTTGACCCAGTGACCTTGACCTATATTTTGCGCTCCATTGACTTTGACACAATTTACATTGACATTCCAGATCTTCTCAACTATAAGGCATACAACTTCCAAACCTTGCATAGTGCTTCTTCTAGATGTACAGACTTGGCAGGTACCTTGACCCGGTGACCTTGACCTATATTTTGCGCTCCAGTGACTTTGACATATTTTGCGTCGACGTTCGATATCTCCTCAACTATAAGGCCTACAACCATCAAACCTTGCAAAGTGCTTCTCCTCAATGTACTGACTTAGCAGATACCTTGACCTGGTGACCTTGACCTATATTTTGGCTGCAGTGACTTTGACATAATTTACATCAACCTTCCAGATCTCCTCAAGTGTAAGACCTCTAGCCACCAAACCTTGCATAGTGCTTCTCCTATATGTACTGACTTGGCAGGTATCTTGACCCGGTGACCTTGACCTATATTTTGAGCTCCAGTGCCTTTTACACATTTTACGTCAACGTTCAATATCTCCTCAACTATAAGGCCTACAACCATCAAACCTTGCATAGTGCTTCTCCTCAATGTACGGACTCTGCAGGTACCTGGACCGGGTGACCTTGACCTATATTTCACGCTCCATTGACTTTTACACCTTTTAGGTCACCCTTCCATATGTCCTCAACTGTAAGGCCTTCAACCACCAAACCTTATATAGCACTTCTTCTCGATGTACTGACTTGACAGGTACCTTGACCTGGTGACCTTGACCTATATTGTGCACTCCAGTGACTTTGACACATTTTATATTGATGTTCGGCATCTCCTCAAATATAAGACCTACAACCACTAAACCTTGCATAGTGCTTCACCTCATTGCCCTGGCTTGGCAGGTACCTTGACCCAGTGACCTTGACCTATATTTGACACATTTTACATTGATGTTTGATAACTCCTCAACTATAAGGCCTACAACCACCATACCTTGCATTGTGCTTCTCCTTGATGTACTGAATTAGCAGGTACCTTGACCTGTGACCTTGACCTATATTTCATGCTTCAGTGACTTTTACACATTTTACATCAATGTTCCATTATCATTGGGCTGTATGATACGAAAAGTCAGTGCTGAAGATATAGCCATTAGAGGGAATGGGACTGGCCTGGAATATATGTGCCCCACTAGGCACTTTGTCTACATTTTTTTCAACCGAGTTTTCCAAGTAAGCACTGCTAAGAATGAAATAAACTTATTTAATAACCACATTCTGATTGAGGCTCCTGTGACTTTTGTGCCAGCAGGTGCGATGACGCCTTCCGCGGAATTCTTGTTCTCAGTATTCAGAGCATAACGACTTCATGAATACTTGGAAATAATTCAATTCTACGCTTGTTAAACTAAGCCTAAAACAAGCCCTAGTTTTTTTTAGAATGGATATTATCCTTCGATTCAGTTCATGGAGATACATCCTTTTAGATCCCATTATCTCCTTCAATCATACAAAATTCTAATGACTAAGTACTCCTTTTCTACGTACGAATACAGAATATCGAGTCACTGTTGCTGCATATTGGTTAAAGATTAAACAAATTTTATCTTAAACCTATATGACGTTAAATTAATTATTATCTCTTTCATATACATGTTTTTACCCTTCCGTCAGGGATCGTGGTAATAATATTATTACTCTCTATGGTTTACGCATAGATCTCGAGAGTATATGTATTTTCTTCCTGAATTCATTTGCGAGTACGTAATTTGATATTTCAGGAATTACCAATTATGCAGACATAGATTTTATTCTATTAATATTCAATTCTAAAAATTTGATTGAATGTTTATCTATAAAATTAATTTTATAGAGAGTTATATGTTTAATAATTCCTTGCTTAATAAATAGTTATGCTTAACCTATTATTTATAGCAGGAATTTTGTTCCGTAGTGTAATTTTAATTTAGTATTAATATATTTCTTACTATTCTTAAATATGCGTATAGAATAGTAATACTATCTCAACTTATAAATTAAGTGTTTTTTGAGATTATTAATCAGTATTATTGTATAATCTTTCTTCAGAGATTATCACACTATTACTTTTTCTCTGAGTCCTTCTCTTTTTATGAACATTTTGATTCGTATCAAAGTGGATTTTTTAACATTTCTTCACGGGCCCCCGTAGCCTAGTGGATAAGAGAGTTGACTCTTAATCCATTAGGTTTCTCACCGCTGTGGTTCGAGCCTCGCTCGGGTCATATGTGGGAAAGCCAAGTTCTGCTTACGGATGGTCAGGTGGTTTTTCTCCGGGTTCTCCGGTTTTCGCCCACCTTCGATGAACGATCGGCTCGATATAAGTGAAATATTCTTGAAAGGGCCGTAAAACCCAAATCAAAAAAAAAAAAAAAAAAAAAAATTAACATTTCTTGATTTCTATGATTATTTACTCAGGAGTACTTTTCATGGCAATCTTCTGGTATAGAAAGATTCTATCCAGCTTATTTATTTCAAGACGGTTAAAATAAGAACAAAGAATATGTTGAAGTAACCTTTATCAACTCTTCCTGAGTGTTTTAACAAAGTAATAACTATTCACAGTGTTTAACATACACATAAAATAATTTGTGGCGTAAAGGTTGCAGATCAGTGGTTGGAAATTCGAAGAGATGTAGTCAATAAGGAGATGCTTTCTCATCTTTTTATCCCACTGGTTTCTACATAGAAACCACCGCAAAGTAACAGGGTGTATACACATGATGCTTGCTAAACAACATGGTACATACACATGCTGTTCTATTAAACAGCACACCGCAAAGTATCACGGTACAGACACATGATACCCGCCAAAACAAAACTCCGCAAAGCATTCCGGTATGTACACAGAATGCCCGCTAAATCATATACACCACCGCTGAGTAAATGGTACATACACATCTACCAGCAAACTGTTGGATGAGAAAGCAGCTCCCAAATATATAACAAGATTTCAGTCAGAATCACATCCCTTCGGAATTTTCCGCCACCCCCAATCAGCAACAGCTAGATTGCATACTAGACTGGAATGTTCCTGCCCATGAGTTATCCAAATAATCCACAGATTTAAAAACAGCTTAGTCTTTCTGATATTGCAATTTATACTTAACACTCATGTATCTGATGATACACTGTAGAACATTAAAGCAGCATAACTGTCTTTCACCAAAATATAACACCATTACTTAATCCACCAGGCAGGAGAAAGAAAGGACATGGATGACTGTTCTTTCTGAAATTATAAAAGAAACTGGACGGCAGTATCCTACCACAAAATAATGACAAACATTGACATAATTATTTATTTTAACCATCTGAAATAATACATAGAGCTACTGTTCTTTAGCTGCAATACTAAATGGTTATTAGTGAATTAAGAATAAAAATTGGGAGGGAGGGCGGGAAAACTTTTTCCTTGCTGCAGCAATCAGCTGTCGTCAGAAAGAGGCTGTTGCACTGGGACCCAGCTGTGCAAAACACTTTCAGTATGTCTACATATAAGCCTGGAACCAATCCTTTACAGTGCTCAAAGGACGTGTACTGAAATGACCTTACAAGTTGGTACAGTAATCAAAGTACTGAAACAACCCAAATTACCAAAAATGCGAACTGGACTTACTATTTTAATGCTGAAATAAATGGAGCCTATTGTAGATCAATATGCTGTATTATTTCAAGACGGTTAAAATAAGAACAAAGAATATGTTGAAATAACCTTTATCAACTCTTCCTGAGTGTTTTAACAAAGTAATAACTATTCACAGTGTTTAACATACACATAAAATAATTTGTGGCGTAAAGGTTGCAGATCAGTGGTTGGAAATTCGAAGAGATGCAATCAATAAGGAGATGCTTTCTCATCTTTTTATCCCACTGGTTTCTACATAGAAACCACCGCAAAGCAACACGGTGTATACACATGATGCTTGCTAAACAACATGGTACATACACATGCTGTTCTATTAAACAGCACACCGCAAAGTATCACGGTACAGACACATGATACCCGCCAAAACAAAACTCCGCAAAGCATTCCGGTATGTACACAGAATGCCCGCTAAATCATATACACCACCGCTGAGTAAATGGTACATACACATCTACCAGCAAACTGTTGGATGAGAAAGCAGCTCCCAAATATATAACAAGATTTCAGTCAGAATCACATCCCTTCGGAATTTTCCGCCACACAAACCAATAATTTGGTTTGCCCCAAAATTCCACCGCAAACAAAACTGGTGTTCACAACTGATCCTGCAGAGCCTCCCGAATGTCTAACATTAAAATATCAGAACCAATATCAGATAGATGTACGCCATCTGGTTTATATAAGCCCGGTGTGTCAGATGTAATTTCTGGATGATCAATAAAGACCCCCCTACCATTGTATTTTATAAAGCGACGAATCACTCTATTAATGAATTTTCGTTTGGATTCCATTTTGTCTGGAACCTGTGTTCCTGACCATACAATACGAGGCAACATAGCAGAAACGAAAATGGCACTGCTAGTGAATGTTTGAACTAGATTACTTAAGTCATGCTTCATATTATGGATCAAGACCACCCCTTTCTGATAAGCTAAGTCATTGGAACCAACATGAACCACTATTGCCTTTGGAGCAGCATTATGGAGAGCAGCATACTGAATCTTTGGTAGAAGCTGTTGCCATTTCATGCCGCCCTGACCCATCCACTTGACTTTCTGAACTTTGGAAGCGCCAACCGTACTTTCAAGCTGCCTGGTTCTGGCTCGGGCTGCTAATCTATTTATGTAGGAGTCCCCTACCAACCATACATCTGGAAATCAAAATTTATGATGCAAATTATCAATAGGGCTAAGGAGCAATGAGCAAGTCCGCTTTATAGTCTTATGTACTTGAGAAATGAATTGGACTGCCATCTGCCCATTTTCTTGATAGTCTCATACGATACGCCTTTGCTGGCTAACCACGAAGCGGCCCCAATACGGAAGGAATGCGTTCTGAAATGTGTTGTTGGTAGATTCAGAGCAGTTATAGCTTTATTTAAAACTGCCCCTAATTGATATCTTGTAAGAGGTTGCCCATTAATATGACAAAAAAGATATACTGATTTGTGAGGTCTAATTTTGAGAAACGCTTCCATGGCCAATAATGGACATTCTGTAGATTCAATAGCCGGAATGTCAATTATATATGGTTTTCCTGTTTGATTGCATTTGGCCTTACGCTGGCGGATTCGTAAAATATTTTGCCCAGCTTTGGTGGTACATAATACATCAGATACTTGCAATGGTTGATCAGGTTGCTGTGACGATGTAAATACCCACTCACTAACACGGAACAAACCAAAAAATGCCAAACGGTAAGCTGCTCTAAATAAAAGTGTTTCATACTCAGAAATGCAGATATTCCCCAAAATTTTACAAATAGCAACCAGAGTATTATACATAATTGGCATACGGTTATCAGGATTGGCTCTAAGACGCTTGTAGCCTTCAAGCATTTTTGAAATGGCAAAAGTGGAAGTGTTATCAAAATTATGGTTAATTTTATGTTGAAAGCTAATAGCAGATATGTGCATGGCAGCTGTTGATGGGGCATAACCATTGTGGAAAAGATAAGTAATATAAGCATGAATATGAGTTTCAGGTACTGGCCACTGCAAAGGGAGAGCATAATTAGATCTAAAAGTTGAAAAGTTTGCCAATGCAGTAGCATATGCATGACGGGTAGTAACTGACAAACTTGCAGTCACAAGCTGGTGGGCTCCTGATTGAAGACGCTCCAAAGATGGTCTGGAACAGGCTCTGGCTCTGGTTCGGCTTCTGGGGCCAACTGTCGAAAGCGATTCATCTGCAATCGAGATAAACTGTCCGTCACGGCATTCCGAGAAGTTGATAAATGTTCCGCTTTGAGAACAACATTCAGCTGCAAACATTTTAATGTAATGATTCTGACCAAGACCATGACATACTCTGCCTTTGACGTTTGCGAATTCAAGATATGAACAACTGCCTGATTGTCACATTTGAATAGAATCTTTTTGTTGCTGAGATGCTGACCCCAGATTTCAAGAGCAACAAAAATGGGGAACAATTCAAGTACTGTAATGTCATCAGTAATACCGCGGTGAAACCATTCAGCAGGCCACAGACCATATGTCCATTTTCCCTGAAAATAAGCTCCAAAGCCTTTACCATAACTTGCTGAACTGTCCGTAAACAAACATAAGTCAGCATTTGACAGCCAAAACCTGTCATGAAAGACAGAGACACCATTAAACGATTTGAAAAATGTCAGCCATGTTTGCAAATCTAACCTCATTGCCTTGGAAATCCGAATATGATGATAAGGCTTTGTAATACCCCTTGTAGCATTTATCAGCCGGCGGCAAAAAGGACGACCAGGAACGATAGCCCGGCACATGAAATTCAGTGAGCCAAGAAGAGACTGCATAACCTCCAGTGTAATACTGGACTTATGTAATATTTCTTCAATAAGACTTTGTAGTTTCATAATTTTGTCCTTTGGAATTCGTACCTCCATAAGAATTGAATCAAGTTCAAATCCCAAGAAAATGATGATTGTTTGAGGCCCTTCTGTCTTTTCATCTGCAACAGGCACGCCCATTTTTCCACAAGTCTTGAAAAAGGAAGTCATAATTTCTTGACAGTCAGTTGTGCCAGCTTCACCCCCAAACAAAAAATCATCCAAGTAATGTTCAAGTTCACCCACTGTGCATGATTCTCTTACAGCATAATGTAAAAAATGGGCAAATTTCTCCCATAATGCACATGAATATGAAAGTCCAAAAGGTAAGCAACGGTCAAAGAAGTATTGACCATCAAACATAAAACCTAACAGGGGAAAATCATCTGGGGAGATAATCATTAGGCGAAATGCATTTTTTATATCAGCCTTGCCTAGCAGAGCACCTTTTCCCAATTTCTGAATCATTTTAACAGCTTGATCAAATCTAGTATATTGGACACTGCAAAATTCAGGGTCAATATAGTCATTGATTGAATCCCCCTCTGGATATGATAGATGGTGTATTAAACGATATTCACCTGGCTGTTTTTTGGGTACCAAACCCAGAGGAGAAACCCTAAAATCAGTGAAAGGTACAGTTTGAAAAGGGCCAGCAACTCTTCCTGCTTCCAATTCTTTCGTGATTTTTTGCCTGACAATATCAGGGGCTTTATTTGCTGAAGGTAAATTTTTTGATATGACCAATTTTCGAGGACCTTCAAAGTTAATGTGAAAGCCATTTTTAAACCCATTTTTCAACTCTTCCGCTGTTTGTCTGTCTGGATATTCTTGCAATTTCTTCTCAAAGGCAGATAAATCTACAGGAGTGGAGCCGAGCTCAAATTTATTTCCGTTTGAATGGACCACGAAAGGAGGACCTTTGAGTGTGATCTATTTCAGTGTTCTTATTTGCAGTGAATGCATTCTGTTGTAAATTTTGACTGTGTCTGGGACATTGGTTTTCAGAATGGTCCCCCTTACATGCCAAACAAACATGAGAAAATCTACAATTTTTGAAATAGCATTTGCCTTTGTTATAATCAAAACATACGCCAAGTGCAAGACGAGACTGATTTGAGTGGCCAGCAAAGCTAGGCTTAGATTGAAAGGTAGTTGTTTCTAGCTTGTTTGTGTTTGTCATTAATTTAAACCACAAATCTGAATAAATTTTATTCCACGGCTCCTGTTTTAAAGCTTGCCTTGTCCTAAATTCAGCATCATATTCTCGCCATGCTAAATTTTGACACCTGCTTTCAGCCTCTCTGATGGTGCTCAGGTACTGAATTAATTCAAAAACTTTATCCTGATACTTTTTCAAATATATAGTCATGAATATTAAAAAAGCATCTGTCCACTCCCTGATATTGGTTATTTCTTTTAATACTTTAGGGCGTGTTTGAATTTGGCCATGTTCATTTATAAATAAATTACCAGATTCCTCCCCACGCCTTTTTTGATTTTTCTTTAACAGAGAAGCCAAATTTATATATTCATTTTTCCATATCTTAATACAAATATCTTGCAGAACATGCATCGCAATATCATCATCAGCACAACGTACATCCGGCATCTGAAAGTCAGACTGAGTGTTTTGTGCAATTGTTTGTGCTAGAGGGGTCCCCTGAACCCCCAAAGCACTAGTCCAAGTATTTAACATACTGGACCCTGTAGCATTAATCTCAGGTGAGTATGACACTTGGTTACCTGACTGTTGAACCCCGCCATCACCACATAACCTTACAATTTCTGGTGTTCCTGTTGCCCCCGGTTGAGGGCATGGCTCATTTGCTGCTGTTTGTTGCTGATTTTGTTTTGCTTGGCCCCTAGCCTGACCCTTCCTAGCCCTCTTTCTAGGTGGCATGATTATGGAGGCACCAAGATAATCTCAAAATTGGGCTTGAAATGTTCAAAAAGTTGAAAAATTTGCCAAAAAACTGGACTGAAAACTTTTTCCTTGCTGCAGCAATCAGCTGTCGTCAGAAAGAGGCTGTTGCACTGGGACCCAGCTGTGCAAAACACTTTCAGTATGTCTACATATAAGCCTGGAACCAATCCTTTACAGTGCTCAAAGGACGTGTACTGAAATGACCTTACAAGTTGGTACAGTAATCAAAGTACTGAAACAACCCAAATTACCAAAAATGCGAACTGGACTTACTATTTTAATGCTGAAATAAATGGAGCCTATTGTAGATCAATATGCTGTATTATTATTGCTTAATCTTATCAATACGGTAAGATTTAGCCAAACTATGACCGTCTTACAGTTTGCTGCGATCAACCTTATTCTTATCTCTCTTATTCTCTGTCAAACTCTTAAGTTATGATGTTGACAGTTTATTCTTTATTATTTTGTCAGGACATCAAACGCTTTTATTATGTGTCTATGACAAAACTAATTATCAATGGTTTAGGTTGTTTTTTCTTCCCAGCAGTTATATGCAAACTCTCTATTATTTTAACTTCATAATACAATAACCTATAGATAATGTGCTATTCTATTCTGTTTTCACACCTTCCACAGAAAAAACGACCTTTCAGTCGTTAATTAAAGTCTTAAACCAGAAGGTCCCTTAGGCAGTTACCTGTGTGACGTAACTCTTCCCGCTCAATTGACCACGTGTCAGTTTCTTTTCTGTGGACAAAGAAATTCAACAAGGATTATTTACCTGTGATAGAAATTTGGATTATTTCTTTCCTCACGGATAAATTTATGTATCCTTGTGTTTCTTTTGTTTATTTATCACTCCTTTCACTTTCTGTGTTATTATTTAAAATTTTCAATTTTCGATTTCATGTATTTTTGACTGGTCTTTTTCCACATGCGTTTTGGCGACTCTCGCTATTCGGCACAACGCTCGTGCGCGATCGGTTCGATAGTCGTGTTTATATATGCAGAATATTTTTGTTCTTTTCGTTCCAGGTTATTCAGCAATTACGATATGTTTTTCCTGGACTTTTGTTTGCAGAGATCTTCAGTTGGCTAAAGATTCTCATGGTGGAGAAGCTGATTGTAAAGAACTTGTCAACCCTTGATGGGTTATGAGACAATTCTTTACTGATGGGAGCCCCACCCCATATGGCTATACTGCCGGGGTAAGACCCATCAAGGTGGCATCTTTGGGTACTTAGTATCCTATAAAGTCTAAGTCCACCAGTCACCAGTCACCAGTCATCCAGTCACCAGTCAACCAGGCACCAGTCAATCAGCTTCACCAGTCACCAGTCAATCAGGTGCCAGTCAACCAGGCACCAGTCACCAGTCATCCAGGTGCCAGTCAACCAGGCACCAGTCACCAGTCACCAGTCATCCAGTCACCAGTCACCAGTCACCGATCAACCAGGCACCAGTCAACTAGTCTCCAGTCAATAATTTAATTATTTTCTGGAAAGACTTAGTTTCTGACATATTTCACCGGACAAAATAGTCACGTATACTAACTTCCGGTCATTATGTCTAATTATTAAAAAAAAATTTTCACTGGGCAAAGTATCAGTAATATTTCTGATACTTATACCCGGTCATATTGTTATATTATTTCTGATTTTTCACCAGGCAAACTTTTACAGAAAGTGTCTGGTCAATTTTTGCCTAATAATTAATTATCTTCGGGAAAAAGTTTCGAATACTTGTGCCCGCTCAGTTTTCATATATAATCTCCCTTTTTCATCGGACTAGAGTTACGAATACTACTATCCGATCAATTTGTCAAATTACTTGTAACTTTACCGGGCAACAGTTACGAATATTAGTGTCTGGTCATTGTGTCGGGTAACTAGTGTGAAAATAATGATTACTAATTCCCGAACAATCTATTATCGTTCATAGAGCTCCATTCACGTTTAAGTCAATGGATATAGGTTATTAAGTGAAATACATAATAACTTTTTATACAAAAAAAAAAATTCTGTACAGTCTTTCCCAAATCAGACTAGAATTTTTAATATTCCATTGACTTATTATAGGTGTGTAATTCCATTAATATTTTAAATTAACTTATGTTTTATCTCTTTTATCCGCTAGAAAGAGTTAAACTTCCGACTATAACAAAATTCTTACCGGGCAGCAGTTCGTAGACTAGTGCCAGGTCATTCAAATGATGTTTTATCTCTTTAATTTGCTAGAAAGCGTTTAAATTCTGGCTCTAACGAAAATTTCATCGGGAGGCACTTCGTAGAGTAGTGCCAGGTCATTCTAACGAAATTCCACCGGGCAGTAGTTTCGTAGACTTTGTGTCGGATTACTAGTGTGCGAGTAGTAGTCACTAGTACTAGCTCAACATATATTCATATATAACCACTATAGACATGTATAGTCTTGGATTATAGGTTATTGAATGACAGCGATGGGTTCTAATACCTAGTAGCCATTTATATTGTTGAATTCTGTCCAGTCACTTTTGAACTTGACTTAAATTCTATATATATATTTATTATTGAAAATGAATTAAGAATTATCGGTTACGATCAAATTCGCGATTCATTCACTAAGTGTAGAAGATACTTCCAGCTATAATTATATCTCTTTTATTCGCTACAAAGAGATTAACTTCTTACATATTCACCTTATTCGGCTCTAGGGCAAAGGTGAACTATAAAACTATCGTTATTTATAAGAAGAAAAATATACACGAAATATAAAAAATTTTCTTCTTTCCTCCCCTGTTTTTCTTCTACATGCTCCGATATGTAATCAGCATGTAATCTAAGGAGTAAATTGACAAGAAAGTAGCAATCGATCTTTTCTACTTTCTATTAATTTTTCATTCTTAAGGTATCGGAAATTTACACCAACCAGATAAATAAATTAACAGTTTATTTATTTATTCGCTACCTCTCTAGATTACTACGATTTAAAATTCTAGTTGAGGTACATATTTTCCTTTTGCCTTTTCTACATGGAAAATAGTTGATCCGATAAGCTATTATTCTATTTTATACTATCTTTTGATTGATTATATTAGAGTCTAGGTCAGTCGTGCTCTGTCTAAACTCTGCTATAAAATAATAAATAAGAAAAAAATCTTATATTTAGGCATAGATATAATTCGATACGTTCTTTACTTTGCCTGTTTTATTTTTTCTTCTGGATCATTTAAGACTACGATAGCAATATACCAGATATTTTTGCCTCAGTAAGAATCTATTACGCTGAAGATTCTTCATATTGGAATAATAATTTTATTATGATTATAATTCTAGACCCAATTAATCCTCGTATATTATAGGTCTACTTTATCTTATTGAGGAATAGTTTTGCTTCGACTAGCTCTATACCTCTAATATTTTATTTATAACTAGAGTCCATGTCAATCAAAATTTTCTTGCACTTTGGTATTGACAATGGATACATATTTAGTAAAGGCATTAATTATTCAGTACGTGACAGATTATTATTGCCTAAATTAGATTTTATATACAATACTTTCCTTTTGATATTTTGTTTTATTGACTTTGTAACTATTCAGAAACTGCCAAAGTCAATCATTTCCTTCCTCTAAACTTACCGAAGCTCTAGATTATGTTGATATATATTTTTGATATATGCTTAGAGGTTAATTAACGAGAGTTTACCTCATAATAGCAGATATTATTATAATTATATTAATCAATCTATAGTCTAGGCTTAGACAAAAGGGAAAACATCCTTAATTATTAGTATACGAGCCGGTAAAGAATTAAGACACTCTTAATTATCTCTTTACCCCTCCTTTATGTTTACATTCGTTAAAGGGATCATAGTAATTCTCGCTAAGAGTTCAAGTTCAGTTTGCGAATAATGCAAAGATTAATATCTTGATTTCCAGTCCGCATCAAAAATGGTCTATATATATAGATAAATATCTTTCCGAAACTGGATATTTATTTATTTTTCCACACAATAAGTCATTTCAAGATGTCGATGATTTTGAAATGCACTGCTTCAATTTATAATATAAAATATGTTTATATTAACTTCACAACTTAGTAAGTGCTGCACCTACGTTCCTGGTCAGATCTTACTTTTGTGATACGTTTTTGAACATACTGAAAGTTTTCTCCGATTATACATTCGGTAAATAAACTTTCGAGTAGTATTTATGCCTTTAAACATTCAGATTATTTGATAATTGTTGGAGATAATATATTATTCCGATATTTATATATCTATCTTCATTATTTATCTTTCTCATCTTACTTTTAAATTAGATTGACCTTCTCGCTACGTTCCAGGTTTAAATCTAGCTAACATTGTGGAACAGTCACTTTTTTATTTCCTAAACAATATTTTAACATTTTTCTCAGTATTCAGAGCATAACGACTTCATGAATACTTGAAAATAATTCAATTCTACGCTTGTTAAACTAAGCCTAAAACAAGCCCTAGTTTTTTAGAATGGATATTATCCTTCGATTCAGTTCATGGAGATACATCCTTTTAGATCCCATTATCTCTATTTCAATCATTCAAAATTCTAATGACTAAGTACTCCTTTTCTACGTACGAATACAGAATATCGAGTCACTGTTGCTGCATATTGGTTAAAGATTAAACAAATTTTATCTTAAACCTATATGACGTTAAATTAATTATTATCTCTTTCATATACATGTTTTTACCCTTCCGTCAGGGATCGCGGTAATAATATTATTACTCTCTATGGTTTACACATAGATCTCGAGAGTATATATATGTATTTTCTTCCTGAACTCATTTGCGAGTACGTAATTTGATATTTCAGGAATTACCAATTATGCAGACATAGATTTTATTCTATTAATATTCAATTCTAAAAAAATTTGATTGAATGTTTATCTATAAAATTTCCGGGCAGTAATTTTATAGAGAGTTATATGTTTAATAATTCCTTGCTTAAATAATAGTTACGCTTAACCTATGATTTATAGCGGGAATTTTGTTCAGTAGTATAATTTTTATTTAGTATTAATATATTTCTTACTATTCTTAAATATGCGTATAGAATAGTAATACTATCTCTTAACTTTTAAATTAAGTGTTTTTTGAGATTAATAATCAGTATTATTGTATAATCTTTCTTCAGAGATTATCACACTATTACTTTTTCTCTGAGTCCTTCTCTTTTTATGAACATTTTGATTCGTATCAAAGTGGATTTTTAACATTTCTTGATTTCCATGATTATTTACTCAGGAGTACTTTTCATGGCAATCTTCTGGTATAGAAAGATTCTATCCAGCTTATTTATTATTGTTTAATCTTATCAATACGGTAAGATTTAGCCAAACTATGACCGTCATACAGTTTGCTGCGATCAACCTTATTCTTATCTCTCTTATTCTCTGTCAAACTCTTTAGTTATGATGTTGACAGTTTATTCTTTATTTTTTGTCAGGACATCAAACGCTTTTATATGTCTATGACAAAACTAATTATCAATGGTTTAGGTTGTTTTTTCTTCCCAGCAGTTATATGCAAACTCTGTATTATTTTATTGCTTGACTAAAAATTCGTTATACAATTAGTCTAGCAATAGTTTTAACCATTATGTTTGTCTATACTTTTTTTTTCTTCTGATGGATAACTTAGTTATAGTTAAGTTAACTCCATCTTCTTTTATTATCTCCCCTTCTTTAATTTGATCAAGGGAAATAATTACACATTATGGTTATTTTAAGTCTGTGTCTGTTCATCAGAAACTGTCCTGTCGCTCCAATTAACAGAATTTAATTAGTTTATAATTCTAATAGCTTAGACTATTACAATTACATAGCTTCACATATCTAGAATTTTATCCAAAATATCTACATATGTCAGTTATCTATAGGAAACTCCACCGAGTAGACTTTTCCTTATTTATTCAAGATCCTACATAGACTACTTACAGTGTATGGTCTTGGCTTTTTGTTTTACAAATTTTGTTTTCAAAATTTTCTATATTCCTAGCTTACTTTGCGATGGAATATTTATGTTATGTCTCAATGACTCCCTTTTCTTTTTGAAGCCAATTGTTGTTTCCCAAAAAGAAAAAAAGAGGGGGCGGGGGGGGGGGGGGGGGGAGGGGGGGGCGGGGGAGGGGCCAATGTTAGGTCTCTGAGACTTAAGAACTGGCTTCCTCTCTAGAGTCTACTAATATATATATAAGGTTGTTAGATCATAACACCTTAAAGCTATTTTGTGAATCTAGACCATTCTTTCTATTAAATATAGAATTAGAATGTATCTGATTCCTTTGAGTTTCCTGAGTCTTAACCAGAAGTGGTGAGATATTATTGGTGTTAGAATTAGGAGAGCACCTCCCTCCTATTCTGCAAATTCTAGCACATTATCTATAGGTTAATGTATTATGAAGTTAAAATGAAGTTTTTTAAAAGTAAAACATATTTTAACGAGAAATACTTAACCTATAGATAATCAATTATCTCCCTCCGCCCACCCTCGCTTATCTCTCCTAATTGTGTCTATTGTTTTACACATAAAAGAAACTGACACGTGGTCAATTGAGCGGGAAGAGTTACGTCACACAGGTAACTGCCTAAGGGACCTTCTGGTTTAAGACTTTAATTAACGACTGAAAGGTCGTTTTTTCTGTGGAAGGTGTGAAAACAGAATAGAATAGCACATTATCTATAGGTTAAGTATTACTCGTTAAAATATGTTTTACTTTTAAAAAACTTCATTTTATTGCTTGACTAAAAATTCGTAATACAATTAGTCTAGCAATAGTTTTAACCATTATGTTTGTCTATACCTTTTTCTTCTGATGGATAACTTAGTTATAGTTAAGTTAACTCCATCTACTTTTATTATCTCCCCTTCTTTAATTTGATCAAAGGGAAATAATTACATATTATGGTTATTTTAAGTCTGTGTCTGTTCATCGGAAACTGTCCTGTCGCTCCAATTAACAGAATCTAATTAGTTTATAATTCTAATAGCTTAGACTATTACAATTACATAGCTTCACATATCTAGAATTTTATCCAAAATATCTGCATATGTCAGTTATCTATAGGAAACTCCACCGAGTAGACTTTTCCTTATTTATTCAAGACCCTACATAGACTACTTACAGTGTATGGTCTTGGCTTTTTGTTTTACAAATTTTGTTTTGAAAATATTTCTATATTCCTAGCTTACTTTGCGATGGAATATTTATGTTATGTCTCAATGACTCCCTTTTCTTTTTGAAGCCAATTGTTGTTTCCCAAAAAGAAAAAAAGAGTGGGGGGGTGGGGGGGGAGGGCAATGTTAGGTCTCTGAGACTTAAGAACTGGCTTCCTCTAGAGTCTACTATTATATATAAGGTTGTTAGATCATAACACCTTAAAGATATGCTATTTTGTGAATCTAGATCATTCTTTCTATTAAATATAGAATTAGAATGTATCTGATTCCTTTGAGTTTCCTGAGTCTTAACCAGAAGTGGTGAGATATTATTGGTGTTAGAATTAGGAGAGCACCTCCCTCCTATTCTGCAAATTCTAGCACATTATCTATAGGTTAATGTATTATGAAGTTAAAATGAAGTTTTTTAAAAGTAAAACATATTTTAACGAGAAATACTTAACCTATAGATAATCAATTATCTCCCTCCGCCCACCCTCGCTTATCTCTCCTAATTGTGTCTATTGTTTTACACATAAAAGAAACTGACACGTGGTCAATTGAGCGGGAAGAGTTACGTCACACAGGTAACTGCCTAAGGGACCTTCTGGTTTAAGACTTTAATTAACGACTGAAAGGTCGTTTTTTCTGTGGAAGGTGTGAAAACAGAAGAGAATAGCACATTATCTATAGGTTAAGTATTACTCGTTAAAATATGTTTTACTTTTAAAAAACTT
Organism: Anodontia alba; assembly: GCA_964016985.1. Classification (NCBI taxonomy): domain Eukaryota; kingdom Metazoa; phylum Mollusca; class Bivalvia; order Lucinida; family Lucinidae; genus Anodontia; species Anodontia alba. Next base: position 40,864,714 of record OZ024824.1, on the reverse strand, counting down.
CATTTTTCCACATTTGACTAATAGTGCAGATTATATTTCTATTTCCTTTGGGATCATTGAGCCCATTCTGGTTACTTTGAAAATCAAATACTGCTTAAGCCGGTGCTAGGGAGACAAACTACATAGCTGTATATGAAGAGGTTTATATTATATGAAAATTAATGACTTGTCATTAATTGGAGTTTATGGGAAATTATGATATCTTATTCTGCTGGCTCAGTTACTATGTTTCTACAAGAGAGTATACATACTCAGGGTAATTAAATCTTCTGATAAGCTACCTATACTCCCCTTATCATTCAGTCTCAGCATCAGTTGATGTTTACTTGCAGAAATTAGTGTATTATCTTTGAGGCTGGTTTATTATAAACCAACAGTTAAATTTAAACAGAAATAGGATTTATCATGCATAAATTATGTTGGACATACTCTGACTACGAAGAACTATTGTCAACTAGTGTGTGAATAAATATAATAGTAATGGTAAAACTGTTGTGAACATACTATACATACTGGAATAAGAGGTTTCTTCCAATTATGGTTAATATTCTGTAGGAATTCCTATAGTGTTTAACTAGACTCATTATGTCATCAAGAAGATGGACTCAGAGCAGGTCAGTTCCATATGACATGAGGGACATTAACAGTTTTGTATGCTGATCGATTTCGTGCTAAGTTGGCTGAATGGCATACTTTGCAAAAGCTGTATCCTGTCACGAATGGTGTGTGGGTGACTGAGGCAACTGTAGTTGTCATCATATCAGGTTTAGATCAAAGGCAATGATAGGATCCAACCGACAGCTACTACAGCGGGGATAGCAGTAAAAGAAACAGCAGCTGGACATTTGTCGTCCACATGGCACGACTAAATAGGCAGCAAGCATTTCCCTCATCCTCTATATCCCACCAACACAACAACACCCTTGCTTAAAGCACAGACCCAGGACACACCCCAGATGTCCAGACGTCCTGGTTGCACATGGTTGGACACCCCAGGGTAGCCATCAACAGTGGAAACAGCAGAGAATAGGAAAATTCTAGGGCTTATCAAAATCATTCATTTTTTCTATTCATTTATTCATTTATTATGAACTTTTATGGTACATAGTATAGTATAGTAATGATATTAGTCTTAGTTTTGTAGATCTTTGATATTACATTCTATGGTTTAGATTTATCATAAAGATGTACAATATAATATAAACTGATCACTTTGTTCTGTCATATATGCATGTTTTTCCATAAAATTTCATTTCCTTTGGGATCACTGGGCCCATTGTGGTATATTTGAAAATGGAGTTCTGTTCATGTATATGCTAGAGGGCATAAGCAGTGTTACAAGCTTCATAACCGCTTATGAAGAGTCTCAATAAAACCGAGACTCCCATTTTCTAATCCATAGTGTGTTCTTTGTTTCTAAAGGCAATATTTTTGATGTTTATTAATAAAACTGAATCTCCGATTTTCATTCTTTTGTGTTCTTCGTTTCTAAAGGCAGCCTTTTAGATTTTTATTTTAATACAATTCTTACAGCCACACGAAAATGCCACAGCAGTTGTGGAATCTAAACATAAAGCCTGGCAGAAACAAGGAAAAGGAAAGAAGAAAGGTGGGAAAGCTAAAGCAAAGAAAACCAAACAGCCATATCAGTGGAAGAAACCGGTGCAGACAGTTGGTGCAAAGACAGAACAGGAAAATAGTGAAGGGGTAAGTGTGGGAAAAAGTGCTGTTTTTGTTTGAAGCTTGTAGGAAAGCCAGTAATATTGACGCAAACAATCAGGACCTGCATGGAGGTATATCTACAGTAAATGTCTTAAATTTCGGACACTTTATTCCTTATTTTTTTGGCCTTAATTTTACTTTTTATGCAGCTGTTTCTTAAAATACTTACTGAAATGCAAACAGTGTAGATCATAATCTGATCTGGGTCTGCTCTGTTTACATATGCCATTTTGTCAGACACTTTGATGTACGAAATTTTAGGACATTAACCGTATTCCTTCTTGAGCTGTAAGAAGGAATATAGCAGTTAGTTATTTGACTTTGAGTAACTCACAGAAGGATTTAGCCCATCAGTATTATGCTTACAGGCTCTTTATGCATTTTTGAACAGTGTGTTAGTCTTATTCTAATAGCACTGATAAAATGTTTGATATCTAAAATTGGTAGCAGCTGCACGTTCATTGGCCACTCAGCATTAGGAAGAAGATTAGGATTGGTGGCATTTTTGTAAATATAGTATGACTGCTGGTAGTATCATGTCAGTGTATCAGGGTAGCACTAGAAAAGGACTTCAATTTACCCATCACATCTTAGACTGGCTCTAGTCTCTAGTGACAAAATATTTTTTCTTATAATCTATTTGATAATCCACTAAAATAAAACCAAAGTAACATCATGACTGTAAAGGCTGGTCACTCTAGTGACCAGCCTTTACAGTCATGATAGTTTTTTTTGGTTTTATTTTAGTGGATTACCAAACAGGATTATGAGAAAAATATTTAGTCACTGGAGACTGGAGCCAGTCTAATCACATCTCTACACCATCATGACATGATTGAAAGGTTGTTGACAGTGATGATAAACCTCAAATCAAACCAGAAAGTAATTCAGATGGTTGATGTGAAAATGTTAGTATCTTTATTTTGCATGTATATCAGTGTAATAGTACTATGTGGAATTGCAGGTAAATTGGATAGAAAGCTTTTCAGATGTGAGTTAAAATGCAGATTTTCATATTTTTATCTCTTTCTTTGTGTGGAAAGACACACAGGAGAATGCATGTTTAAACCATTGAGACTTGGGTCGGCTTGTAACTCTACACAGTTTGATCAGGGCATTTACAGTTTGCTTAACCCTTAAAATGCCAAGAAAAACTACAGCTGAAAATGTTGTCTGTTTATGTCGTCTGATGAATATTCTTGCAAACTTTCCAAATCTATTTTTGCATACAGGCAAACAGTGTGGACCCTGATCAGACTGCTCCTAGAGGAGCAATCTGATCTGGGTCTATACTGTTTGCAAAAATGACTTTTAAAATCACAAGCAGATGACAAAGCAGACGGCAATTGTTGTGATTGGCAGTTTAATGGTTAAAGATAGCGAAAGATCTTGTTGTCATAGCACTAGATAAGATGGGTATCTAAATGAATACATTTGCTATTTCTCCACAAAAACAATTATTGTAGGTACAGTGAACCCTTGTTACAATGACAGTATTTGTTCCCAAAACATGTTCCCATTAAAATGAATTTGCTGTTGTACAAAATACTTAATGAACAGATTGATATATAAGAAAGGTCTTGTTTTGTTCTTATTTCCTCATAGAACATATGTTTTGGATATTTGTTAGAATTGCCTCACTTGAGGCAATTCTAACAAATAACCAAAAACATATGTTTTTCTTTAAAGTATTAAATACAATATTCTTGCATAATATGTGACTAATTATTGCCTCTTAAGTGACGGTTTTGTGACAGTCAAATTTTCATTAGAATGAATTTTGTCGTCGTATCGGGTGTCGGTATAAAGAGGGTTGTCCCTACTTATTAAAACGGCCTATCCAAGGTGAGGCACTTCTAATGAGGAGACACAATATATTTTCATGGAGAGATAAGAAAACTTTTTAATTTGGTTGAAAAAATATGCCTTATCTAGAGAAGTGTAAATATTCCTGATAAGAACGGATATCAGGTAAATATTATGTTTTTTTTCTGCATGAAAATATTTGTTGTGGGTACTCATTAGAAGTACCTTGGTGGGGCGCTTGGTGAGATGAACAACATTTGTTTTTCATGCAGATTAAGTGAACAGCCAGCCAAAGCCCTGACCAGACTGAAACTGCACTGGCTGATCTGTGTCATTTTCTTCATACACATTGAACATCATATATTTAGCACCACTGGGCAATATGCTTTTAAGATAATTGGATACATTTGTGAGAGTACATTTTTTACCATTTCTACAAGGTAACAATTTTTGTGACTTCCTGTTTGCTTTCCGGTACACCAAACAGTCTTAGGTAGACCCCTTTTCAGAAAGGGACAAAATCTTTCTGCAAACCATGCCCTTTATGAAAAGGATCTGCTCTAAAAGGACAGAATTAGCTCCCATAGGCAGAAAGGGGACTAAATAATTTTGACAAGAGTTGCCTTCCTTGAAAGTTTAACATTTCCCCTATAGATAGTTTTAGATTTAAGCATTTTGACTTTGAAGCAGCCCCAGTTGCCAGTTATGGTATTAGTTTTCAGTTTCCCCCTTGAGAGCAAAGGCTTCCCTTTTAAAGGGTTTACTCCAAAAGGAAAGAATTTGAGAGCAAATTCTTTTCTTTCAGAGGAAGTGGCTTGATGTGCAGGAAGGTAAAACTGGAAGGCACAAAAGTTGTCTTGATTGTCAAAATGGCAGAAAATCTAACGGATGTATCCTGTGCCATAAATCTGACAACACCAAAAATCTTGTATGTCTTATGACTACTTAAGTAGCAGGTTATATTTCTGTAGTATTTTGAATTATGTCCCTTGACAAGCTGTGTTATCAAGTCCAGAGAACCGAATAATTCTGAGCAGATGCAATTTTTCTGATTTCTCCATGAAAAACATATGTTGTGGGTACTCATTAGAATCACCTCATTGAGGCACTTCTAATGAGTACCACAACATATATTTGCATGGAGAAATAAGAAAATATTCATTACTTTTTGGTCTGGTGCTATGCAGTCAATAACAAAGAACAAATTGAAAAATAAAGGCAACACCATATGTTGCACAGTAGTTAAAAAAGCGGCATTATTTGGTTTGCAAAACCATGGGGAAGAATTAAATATGAAACCCTGAAAATGAAAGTTGATTTCTTGTCTACAAATAATGGAAAATAACGGATAATAATAATAATAAAAAATGTTAAAGATGAGAACCCTGACCAGACTGTGCTAATGCATGGGCTGATCAAGATCATCAATGCATATAGCTGTCTGTTATTGTACATTATGTTGAATGTTAGCATTATAGTCAAATATTGTCCTAGATAACGTTATAAGGCACAATGTAGGAGAAAATATACAAAATAAAGTTGATTCGTGTTGGTGTTGTCAGCTATACAAAAATTAGATACGAAATCAGTTGATATTTGGGTTGTGTTATGTACAAAACCTATCTTCGAGCATAGGCAGACAGGGGCTTATTTGATAAAATACTTTTATTGTTGTGATGCAAAATATATATTGCTCAGTGTAATATTGTCTGCTTATTTTTAGATTCATTGTACGAGGGGTTAATGGAAAAGGGAAGGTGAAAAAAAACCTTATTAACACTTAAAATGCCAGCCACAAAAAGCAGCAGGACATTGTATTTTTTTTTTTTTTTTTATTATTTTCTGAGAAAATTAGGCTGGACATAGGCTGATGACATTCATAAAATATTAACCCTGGTCCCGCTGAATCCGGATATGCACTGTCTTTGCAAACAGTGTTGATCCAGATCAGTTGATTGATCTGGCTCTGCACTGTTTGTCATTCAGTATGTAAATTTGTATCAGCAAACTGGATCAAGTAATCTGATTGGCTGAAAACTAGAAGTGGGTGTGACATCTTGATTTATTCAGCATGGCAAGGGTTAAATTTTATTTACCCAGTAAAAATAAAACAAACTCGAATGCCATGTGCTACAATTTGAAATGGCACTGTAGGGGTTAAACAGAGACAAAAATTATAAAGCTTCCCAAACAGTGTAGTGATGAAATTGCATATAATGTGACAACTCGTCTGGATCTACACTGTTTGCTATTTGGTTAGGCGATTTTTGTCAAACATCCTTTACAAAACAGTGAACGTCCAAATGAAAGAGCCGGCCTCGATGGTTCAGTCTGCTGCACATCTAACTAGTGATCAGGAGGTTGTGGGTGTGATGCCCACCGGGTCCAGCAAAACATTCTTGCATGGAGATTGGTCATGAAGTATTTTCTACGGTCATTCTCTCCCTTCCACTGATTCAAGAAGAGCAGATGTCAGTTTCTGGCAAAAGAATGTGCTCTGTACTGGTTTACTGCTTAGAGGACTAAACCTTCCCAGGAAGTGTGAACTGATCGGCTCGACAAGACCTTAATAGTGTTGATTGGGCTATTAAAGTCCAAACCTACGAACCAACTAAATGAAAGCTGAAAGCGTTCATTTTAGATGTTTTGATGCGAAAACTTTTATATGCATGTTTGATATGATGCTGTCATGGGTACTTTTTCCAGATTTTTCTATTGTTTGTTTAACACTTTGCATGCTTGGTAAAAATTTCAGGCAACAGCATTTTGAAATATTTTTTCTTATTTTTCCTAGAAAATAGGATTTGACACTTCATGCAAATTGTCTCCTAAGGAGACAATTTGCATGAAGTGTCAGGTCCTATTTTCTAGAGAAAATAAGGAAAATATGAATTTGTTGTCTGCTGAATCTGCCGATAGTTTGGTAAGTGTTTAGAACTTTCAGCTCAACTGTTGGAAAATACAGAGCTCTTGGTCTTGTACTGGAGTCAGTAATTTTTGGGTATTTGGAATTCTTACAATGGACAGAAAAGTCTACAAAATGTCATGTATGAACATATAGCTCCAGATAAGGTGCTTTTTTCAACCAAAGACTACTTATACTTTTCTTATTTGTCTTCAAAAACATATGGTCTTAGATCTGATTCAAGAAGGGCAGTTGTCAGTTTCTGGCGAAAGAATGTGCACAATACTAGTTAACCTCTTAGAGGACTAAGACTGCCCAGTATATATGTGGTTAGATAAACTGACTGTACTTGACATGACCCCATTGGGTTGACTGGACCATAAAATCTTAACACAAACAAAACATGTTCTTGGTACTCATTACAAGCCCCCAGCAGAATATCCACAACATATGTTTTTGTGGAGAAATAAGAAGAATATTATGTGGATAACCCCACATATCTGGAGCTATGTCTAATTAACCTTTAAAATGCCAAGAAAACCTGCATCTGGAAATGTTGTCTGTTTATGTCGTCTGCTGAATATTTTTGCAAACTTTTCAAACCTATTTTCCTAGAGGAGCAGTCTGATCTGGGTCCACACTGTTTGCAAAAATGACTTAAAATCAGAAGCAGATGACAAAGCAGATGACCGTTGTTGTGATTGGCAGTTTAAGGGTTAATGCTTAGCATGTTTTGAATGCTGGGTAATATTTCAGCAAAGATCATTTTGAAATACTTTTCTTATTTTCTTTTTTTATTATTTTCACTTATTTTCTTATTCTCCTTAAGAGACAATTGGAATGAAGTGTCAAGTCCTATATCCTGGAAAAAATAAGAAAAAAATATTATCAGTTTGTTATATACTGATTTTGCCCAGAGCATGCTGATGTTTATGAGGGTTTGGTTTTGTTGTCGGTAAAGGCATTTTATGCAGGCAAAAATCATTGATAGTTTTCTTTTTGTGTCTTCATGAAACTGTGCAGTTCACAAAACAAACTGTATGTTTTGTGAAGAAATGAAAAAAAAAAAAAAAAAAGAAAAAAAAAATAGCTTGATATCCCTCTTATTTGGTGAAGAGGTAAATTTCTGCAGAATCAGAATAACATGCAAACAAGTTTGGGTTCCTGCCAGGCTGGACTGGTTGGTCTATGCTTTCACTGTTTAAATTTGGCATATTGTGGATTTACCTTTGAGCAGTCACTCTTAACAGATATTTTATATGCTTGTACATTCAAATTGAAAATAATATGCTGCGAAAAAAATATGAAAAAAAAAATGCCACTAAAAAAAAAATGTTTTACAATATTTTAATGTAGCTTTGTATATAAGTGTTAACTTATATATGTATATATTTTGTTGTTTTTGCACGAAATGTGAGTACTCATTAGAATTGTCTCACTGAGATGGTTTGAGTAAGCATTCACAAAGTATGTTAGCAGTTATCCCAGTCTTATCACCTCCAGAACAAGTCCTCTTGGACTTTCTCTGTTTATTTATGCCACAAAGAACCCTTCTTCAAATGGCCTGACTCAAGGTTGCATGCACCACACAGACTGCGGAGGGTTATAAAACTTTTTTCAGCTCAGCTGAGCATGAAATTTTCTCTGCTAAGAAATATGAAAATGCCAACAATAGGTGGCATTTTCATAGTTATTAGCAGAGAAATTTTCATTCTAAGCTTTGTTTAGCAAGAAAGAATTTTCAATTAATAGTAATTTGAGATTTATTAGTAAGACAAATTTCATGCTCAGTTGAGCATGAAAAAAGTTGTGTAACTGCAGGGCCAGATTTAAAACATGTCTTCAGCTCTGATGATAATTGAGGTGAAAATTTATGTTATTTTTGCATGCAGATATCAGAGCAAATCGAGGATTGAGCGCAAGACTGTAGTAACTTGAACATATTTTTGAAACACTTGTTTAGGGGCAACATTGAACCCTTTGTAAACAATGCAAATTTAGGTGCCATTGCTCATGCGAGCAATGGCACCTAAATTTCCATTGTTTACAGAAAGAAATGCTATAAGCTTCATAACGCCTTCATGGTGAGGAGATTAAGCATTGGGAAAAACAACCATCTGACTTGCTACAGTCTTGCGATCTACCCTCAAAATAGTGTAGACCATCTGAAAGATGCTTATAAGGATTTACAAAAACTTACTGTATTTAGCCTAAGTATTGCAACAGACATGCCTGAGCAAACAGTGTTGACTGATTAAACAATATAGACATGTCAGAGCAAACAGTGTTTACCTGATCAGACTGCTCCTAAGGAGCAGTTTGATCAGAGTTGTATTCTTTGCGGTTCAGCCAGCACTTTAGATACATTGCTGGATAGTCAAATGGACTTGTTCAGTTTTAATTATAGGTATGGTAAGGTGTTGACATGTTGGCTCATTTAGACTAACTGTTGTAATTTGAACACCCTGATTCTTAGTCTGTTAGAAGCCATCAGATTGCCAAGTGGTCAGTGTTCCCTGCTTCGAATTATGAAGTTCTGAGTTCCAATCCCATTTGAGGTGGAATCCAGTTCATGTCTGCATGGTGTTTTATTGCACAGAGCTTTTCATATCATCCTTCCATTGTCTAGATATGACTTTGATAATGTTAAAAGGGATGTAAAAACCAAATCATCATTATTCTGTGTCTGTTACAGGGTACAGCAGATGCAGGTCAGGAGGAAGAGGGTAACTCAGAATCAGAAGAAGAGTTGGAAGAGCAGTCTGAGACCCCACAGGCCAAGCCTGTCCATGAGAAGAAACCTGCAAAGTCACGGAAACGTAAAGATTCTGAAGATGATGATGCAGATGACTGGGAGAAGTACCAAGAAGAATTTAAGAAAGAGAATTCATTAGACACAAAAATAAAAGAAAGTTGGCCCGTTCATTGTCCACATTACCCTGAGGTGGGTGTTTGATGTACCATATTAATCCTACATATTAGGACAAACTGGCCTGAACACTTTGCAGACCCATTGAAAATCCAGTTGTCATTGTCCTGAAAACAGTTGTAGTTGTACTGCACACAAAAAGAGTAAAGCTCATCATTTTAGAATCTGTTTGGCATCAACTGGAGTATAAGCTTGTATAAATATATAGTTTGGCAATCTTTCAATGATATGCTAGTCCAGTCTGTCAGTATTCAGGCTATTTTTTTCCCCCTGAATCTTTCCAAAGTTCAATCTATACTGTTTCATTTATGCTAAGCTTACAAGGAGTCACGCATAAATGATCACCTCATTATGGTGCTTTCAATGAATAATCGCAAGATGCAAAAATAACAAAAAGTATATTCTGAATACTCTCTTTATCAGGCCAGGCTCCGTAGCACAGTCAGTAGTGTATCTGATCAGATCCAAGGGTCTCCAGTTCAAATCCCAGCTCAGCCACATAAATTATGTGGAGATTGGTCATTTAATCCCAGGAAAAGTAGGTTAACTGACCAGCTAGACATGACCTTGACAGTGAACTGGGTCTTGAAACTCAAACTTAAAGTCACAGGATCTATGATAGAATGGTGAAAAAACAACCTAATCACCGGAGCTACTGGATTCAAAATCCTGCACTCCGCCACATTGCTTGTACCACAAAGCAATACAAGTATATTGTATACCTAATTATCATTTTCCTTCTTTCTGTGAGACATTTGTGACTTTTCTGTGCAACACTGGACACTAAATGTAACAGTAGGGTAATATTCAGCTGCTAGAGCCGGGAATTGAACCAAGTCTGTCAGTATCAAAATTTAAGTACTGAACCATATCACTGGAGTAGGATCTTATTAAATTATAAAAGCTGTTCATGTGTATAGTAGATAGCAATGATTCTGCACTGGCTGTGCTGTGTCTTCATAATTTGCATGCCTTGAATGTCTGTGGTATCATTACTTACTACCATGCATAGTCAGAAATGAGCTGGGACACAGCATTTTCTATAAGAATGTGTCCTGGCAAAGACTGCAGCTACACAGTTTGATAAGTTTTCAGGGTATTCTGTGGGTAGCCAAAGAGCCAAAGCATCTTCTGGCGGACAACAAAGTCTCTTATCAACCTGTGTAGATATGCAGGCTGATCTGAGTCTTGGCAGGGTGCACATGCAATCTTGTAGGAGAAAATGCTGTGCCCTAATTGAATTGATAATTCAAATGTCTTCACATTATGTAGGCAAAACAGCAATAACCTTGGCTGGACTACAGTTGTTTCATTTGCTCTATTTCATTTCAGGAGAAACAGGAAGGTTGGTGGATATTTGTGGGAGATAGAAAGCACCATATGTTAATATCAGCACCAGTTCACATTCAAAGTCTCAAACATGAGGAAGAGGTTGGTATTTCTGCTATAAAGACATTATTGATAAGGAAACAGAAGACACTAATAATAAGGCAGCTGAAAATGTCAATAATAAGGCAACTGAAGGCATTAATAACAAGGCAACTGAAAACATTTAATATTGATGCAGTGTTGATAAAGCAGTAGAAATCATTAAAGATAAACCAGCTGAAGACATTAAAAGTAATACAACTGAAAGCATAATAGTAAGGCAACTGAAGACCTCATTGATAAGACAACAGAAGACATGAATAATAAGGCAATTGAACTATTTACTATTAATAAGGCAGCTGAAGACATTAAGTATAAGGCAGCTGATGACATTAATAGTCAGGCAATTGAAGACATTATTAATAAGGCAACTGAAGACGTTAATAATAAGGCAGATGAAAACATTATTCATAAGGCAACTGATGACTTAATAAGGCAACTAAAGACATTATTAATAAGGCATTTGAAGGCATTAATAGTAAGGAAAAACACTATTAATGAGGCAACTGAAGACATTAATTATAAGGTAGCTGATGATATTGATAATAAGGCAATTTAAGACATTAACAAGGCAACTGAAGACATCAGTAATAAAACAGCTGATGAACTTAATCATTAGACAGCTGAAGTTATTGATAAAGAAACTGAAGGCAGTAATAATAAGGCAGTTGAAGACATCATTGCAACAGAAGACATTACTAATAAGGCAGTTGATGACATTAATGATAAGGCAGTTGAAGACATTAATAATGAGGTAGTGTTGATAAAGCAATAGAAAACATTAAAGATAAACCAACAGAAGACATTAAAAATAATACAACTGAAAGCATTTATAGTAAGGCAAATGAAGACCTTATTGATAAGACAACTGAAGACATGAATAATAAGGCAGTTGAAGATATTAATAAGGGAACTGAAGACATTAAGTATAAGGCAGCTGATGACATTAATAGTAAGGCAATGGAAGACATTATTAATAAGGCAACTGAAGACATAATAAGGCAGATGAAAATATTATTAATAAGGCAGTTGATGACATTAATAATAAGGCAACTAAAGACATTATTAATAAGGCATTTGAAGTCATTAATAGTAAGGCAAAGCACTAATAATGAGGCAACTGGACACTAATTATAAGGGAGCTGATGATATTGATAATAAGGCAATTTAAGACATTAAAAAGGCAACTGAAGACATCAATAATAAGACAGCTGATGAACTTAATCATTAGACAGCTGAAGACATTGATAAGGCAATTTAAGACAGAAATAATAAGACAGTTGAAGACATTATTGATATTGCAACAGACGACATTATTAATAAGGCAGTTGATGACATTAATGATAAGGCAGTTGAAGACATTAATAATGAGGCAATTGACGACGTTAATAATAAGGCATCTAAAGAAATTAATACTACGACAGCTGAAGACAGTATAACTGAAGCAATGAAGACATTGTTAATAAGGCATCTGAGGATATTAATGATAAGGCAACTAAAGACATAAATAATGAGGCAATTGAAGACATTAATAATAAGGCAATTGAAGATAGTATTGATAAGCCAACTGAAGACAGTAATAATAGCACAATTGAAGACATTTTTGATAAGGCAACTGAAGGCATTTATGATCAGGCAGCTGATGACATTAATAATAAGACAATTGAAGACATTATTAATAAGGCAACTGAAGACATTAATTATTAATGACTGTAATAACATGGCAACTGAAGACATTAATACTAAGGTAGCTGAAGACAGTATTACTAAAGCAGGTAAAGACATTATTAATAAGGCAACTAAAGACATTTATGATAAGACTAATAATAGGGCAGTTGAAGACATTTATAAGGCAACTGAAGACATTAGAAATAAGGCAGCTGATGACATTAATAATAAGGCAGTTAAAGACATTATTAATAAGGCAACTGAAGACATTAAAAATAAGGCAAAGGATGACTCTTATAATAAGGCAACTGAAGACATTATTACTAAGACAACTGAAGACAGTATTACTTATGTAGTTTAAGACATTTGTAATAAGGCAACAAAGAACAGTATTGATAAGGCAACTAAAGACAGTAATAGTAGTGCAATTTAAGGCATTATGAATTAGGCAACTGAAGACATAAATGATAAGGCAGCTGATGACAATAATAAGACATTTGAAGACAGGCAACTAAGGACAATAAGAAAGCAACATAACTGTAATAATAAGGCACCTGTAGACATTATTAATAAGGCAACCAAAGACATTAATTATAAGGCAACTGAAGACATTATTAAAAAGGCAATTAAAGACATTAATAATAAGGCAATTGAAGACAATATTGATAAGGCAACTGAAGACAGTATTAATAGGACGGTTAAAGACATTATTTATAAGGCAACAGAATTCTTTAGAAATGAGGCAGCCGAGGATATTAATAATAAGGCAGTTAGACATTTATATGGCAGCTGAAGACATTAATCAGCTGATGACTGTAATAATAAGGCAACTGAAGACTTTAATACTAAGACAACTGAAGACAGTATTACTAAAGCAGCTGAGGACATTTTTAATAAGGCAACTGAAGACATTAAAATGAGGCCATTGAAGACATTAATAGTAAGGCAACTAAAGAGAGTATAATAAGACAACTGATGACATTAATAATTAGGCACCTGGTGACAATTATAATAAGGCAAGTGAATAAATTATCAATAAGGCAAATGAAGACGTAAATAATAAGATAACTGATGACAGTACTAATCAGGCAACTAAAGGCATTGATAAAAAGGCAGCTGAAGACAGTATTACTAAAGCCACTGAGGACTACTAATAAGGCAACAGAGGTCATTAATAATGAGGCAACGGAAGACATTTATAATATGGCAGCTGATGACATTAATAATGAGGCAATTGTAGACATTATTAATAAGGCAACTGAAGACATTAATAGAAAGGCAACTATTAATAATGAGGTAACTAGGAAGGCAACTGGAGACATTATTGATATGACAACTGAAGACAGTAATATTTAGGCATTTGAAGTCAGTATTTATAAGGCAACTGAAGACATTAATAATAAGGAAACTGATATTGATAATAAGGCATTTGAAGACGTTATTAATAAGGTAACTGATGACATTAATTTAAGGCAACTGAAGACAATAGTAAGGCAACTGAATTCAGTATTTCTAAAGCAAATGAAGACATTATTGATAAGGCAACTGGAGGCATTAATAATAAGGCAGCTGAAGACAGTACTACTAAAGCAAATGAAGACATTATTGATAAGGCAACTGAAGGCATTAATAATAATGCAGCTGGACAGTAAAACTAAAGCAAACATACTAAGGCAATAAGGCAATGTATTGATAATAAGGCAACTAGAGACATTATTAATAAGGTAACTGAAGCCATTAAAAAAGGGCAAATGAAGATGTTAATAATGAGGCAACTGAAGACATTTATCATAAGGCAACTGAAGACACAGTGGCTCAGTGGTAGAGCGTCTGCTCTGTGACTGGGAGGTTATGGGTTCGATCCCCGGCCGGGTCATACCAAAGACTTTAAAAATGGTACTAGCTGCTTTTTTGCTTGGTGCAGCATTAAGAAAGTAGAGCTAGAACTGGTCAGCTCAGTGTCAGTATAATGTGACTGGGTGGAATATCATGTCAAAGTGTCCGGGGCTTGATATTTCAGTGAGGCAGCACTCTTAAAGCAAGCATTGAGCTCCCTGCCACATCCAGACACCATCGCGATATGACTGAAAGATTGTTGAAAGCGACGTTAAGCCCAAATCAAACAAACAAAGCAACTGAAGACAGTATCTAAGACAAGTCATGACATCAGTAGCAACTGAAGACATTAACAGTAAGGCAGTTGAAGACATTACTATTAAAGCAATTGAAGACATAAATAATAAGGCAACTGCAAACACCAATAATAAGGCCACTAAAGACATTACTTATGGCAAGTACAGTCATTAAAAATTTGGCGACTAATTACATTATTGATAAGACAACTAAAGACAATAATAATAATGGAATTGAAGACATTATTGATAAGGCAACTAGAAACATTATAAGTATGGCATCTGAAGCCGGCCTCGGTGGCTCAGTTGGATGTGCCGTCCGACTGGAGACGAGGTCGCGGGTTCAACCCCCGCCGAGGTCGGCAACATTCTTTCGTGGAGATTGATCATGAAATATTTTCTACGGTCATTCTCTCCCTTCCGCTGATTCAAGAAGGGCAGTTGTCAGTTTCTGGCGAAAGAATGTGCACAATACTGGTTAACCGCTTAGAGGACTAAGCCTGCCCAGTAAACGTGTGGTTAGGTAAACTGACGGCGCTCGACATGACCCCATTGGGTTGACTGGGCCATAAAACCTCAACACAAACAAATGGCATCTGAAGACAGTATTAATAGGGCAACTAAAGATAGTAATAAGGCAGTTGAAGACATTTTTGTCAAGACAACTGAGGACAGTATTGATTAGGCAACTGAAGAGAAGGCAACTAAAGACAATAATAAAACAGCTGAAGACATGAATAATAAGTCAGATAATGACATAAATAATGAGGGATCTAAAGACATTAGCAATAAGGCAACTGAAGACTTTGTTAATTAGGCAAATTAATACATTTATAATAAAGCAGCTGAATATATTATTAATAAGGCAACTGAATACGTTAATAAGGCAATTATAGCTATTATAAATAACGCAACTGAAGACATTGATTATAAGGCAACTGAAGCCATTGATAATAAGACAAAACAATAATAATAAGGCAGCTGAAGACATCAGTATTAAGGCAACTGAAGACATTAATAAGGAGACAACTTATGACAATGATATTGCAACTGAAGACATTATTGATAAGTCAGCTGAAAACATTAATAACAAGGCAGCTGAAGACATTAATAATTAGGCAGTTGAAGACTGTATTGATAAAGCAACAGAAGACAATAATCATAGGGCAATTAAAGACATTGTTGATAAGGCAGCTAAAGAGAATAATAAGGCAACTGAAGACACTGTTGGTAATGCAACTGAAGACCTTATAATAATAAGCCAACTGAAGACATTATTTATAAGGCAACTGCAGACATTAATAACAAGGCAACTGAAGATATTAATAATAATGCATTATTGATAAGGCACATGAAGGCATTATTATAAGGCATCTGAAGAAATTTTAATGATAATGATAAAGGAATTGAAGACCTACATAATAAGGCAACTGAAGACATTAATAATAAGGAAACTGAAGTTCTTAATAAACAACTGAAGGCAATAATAATAAAGCAACTAAAGATGTTATTAATAAGGCAATTGAAGAGAAATGGTGCTCCCTTGATAACAGTTTTAAACTCATTGAACATTTTTAACTTCCCTAGTTTTAATCTGATTTTCATCATCAAAGTGCATGATTTGTCAAGATCTTTCATCTGAGATATATTCTTCACTATCCTGGCATTTCCCTTTAATAATATGGCAACTGACGATATTGTTAATAACACAGTTGAAGACATTAATAATATTAAAGGCAACTGAAGGCATTAATAGTAAGGCAACTGATGGCATTACTTATAAGACACCGGAAGACATGAATAATAAGGCACCTGAAGACATTAATGGTAAGACAAATGACATAAGTAGTCATGCAGCTAAAGACAGTAATAGTAAGACAGCTAAGGACATTATATTAAGGCTGCTGAACACAATAGTAATGTGGTTACTGAAGACATTAATGGAAAAAGCAACTGATGATATAAATAATAAGGCAGTTGATGGCATTAATAATAAGGCAAGTGAAGACATTAGTAATAAGGCAGCTGAAGAGATTAATAGTAAGGCAGCTGATGACATTAATAGTAAGGCAGCTGAAGACATAAATAATAAGGCTACTGAAGACAATATTATGGAGGTAAATGAAGACATTAATAGCAAGGCAATTGATGACATTAAAAAGGCAGCTGATTGCGTTAATGTTAAGGCAACTGAAAGCATTAATAATAAGGCAACTGAAGACCTGAATAATAGGGCAACTGATGACATTAATAGGAAGGCAACTGAGGACATAAATGATAGGGCAACTGAAGACATTATTAAGGCTGCTGAAGACATTAGTAATGAGGCAGTTTAAGACATTAATAGTAAAGCAACTGATGACATTAAAAGTAAGAGTAATGATAGGGCTGCTGAAGACATTAATAATAAGCAACTGGACATTGATAGTAAGGCAGCTGATGACATAAATAGTATATCAACTGAAGACATTAATAATAGGCAACTGAAGACAATTATTGTAAGGCAACTGATGACATAAATAGTAAGGCAGCTGAAGACATTATTAAGGCTGCTGAAGACAATAATAATGAGGTAACTGAAGACATTAGTAGTAAAACAATTGATGACATTAATAGTAAGGCAGCTGAAGACAATAATAAGGCTGCTGAAGACAATAGTAATGAGATAACTGAAGACATGAACAAGATGTGTTTGTGAAACAAGAACATCTTCCCAGGCCGGGGTCGGTTTTTCTTTAAAGTAGGTCACAGGTCAAGGTCACAGGTCAAATTTTTTTGTATAAGTGGGAAGCCCTTGTCACAAGGAACCTACATGCCAAATATGAAGGCTCTATCTGAAACGGTTCAAAAGTTATGACCAATGTTAATTTTTTCTTTAAAGTAGGTCACAGGTCAAAGTCACCGGTCAAATTTTTTTTGTATGAGTGGGAAGCCCTTGTCACAAGGAACTACATGCCAAATATAATGGCTCTGTTTCAAACGGTTCAAAAGTTATGACCAGTGTTAAAGTTGTTCAACAAACCAACAAGTAGGTCACAGGTCATGGTCAAGGTCACAGGTCAAAATTTTTTGTATGAGTGGGAAGCCCTTGTCACAAGGAACCTACATGCCAAATATAAAGGCTCTACCTCAAACGGTTCAAAAGTTATGACCAGTGTTAAAGTTGTTCAACAAACCAACAAGTAGGTCACAGGTCATGGTCAGGGTCACAGGTCAAAATTTTTTGTATGAGTGGAAGCCCTCATCACAAGGAACCTACATGCCAAATATAAAGGCTCTACCTCAAACGGTTCAAAAGTTATGACCAGTGTTAAAGTTGTCCAAAAATTCTTTAAAGTAGGTCACAGTTCAAGGTCAGGGTCACAGGTCAAAACTTTTTTTGAGTGGAAAGCCCTCATCACAAGGAACCTATATGCCAAATATAAAGGTTCTGTCTCAAACAGTTCAAAAGTTATGACCAATGTTAAAGTATTCCAACCAACAACAGACAGGGCAAAAATAATATGTCTCAGCTATCACTACCAGGGACATAAACATGAGTCAATTTGGAGCAAATTCTCTCCTTTTAGAGACCCCTTTCAGAAAGGGCTAGGTGTGGAGGAAAGCAGACAGGAAGTAATGAAAGTTGCCATGTAACAAATGGCTGAAATTATACCAAATGTATCCAGTCCCTGCGAGTTCTCATTTCTGGATTCCATTTGTGATTTGTTAAGGCAGGATTGACTATATGTATTGACTATTTTCATATTATATTTGTATTTTATCTTTTCCAGACTCAACTGAAGTTCTCTGCACCTCATAAAGTTGGTGTCTATACTTATTCTGTGATCTTAAAATCAGACAGCTATGTTGACTTTGATCAGAGTCAGAACATTAAGGTAATTTTAATTGTCAAATTCTGTAGTTTTACTATTCTTTCCATTTTTTTTTTTTTTAACTCTTGAATGGCGTGCCCATGTGATTGGGCAGATTGCTATGCCTCTCGGGTCACGATATCACAGCCTTTAATTTCACTGGAGGCAGATTTCAGTTCTTGATTGAATAAATTTCATGGTATGGAATCATTCATTCTGCTATCATCTTGATTATGTTGAGCACAAATTCATCCGTGCCTCTTATCCAATTCTTGTTTATCTTTCCAGACAAAAAAGGGATTGTAATTTTACCTTTGATCATTCAAAGTTTGTATATTTTCATATACATAAATAATCAAGTTCTCATAGATACGTCTGCCTTGGTTACCTTTTTATCAAATAGTCTGACAATAAACTATACATCCTCCTTTGCTGCCTAATAAGTTTAACACCAAATTGTTTTAATGGAATTAGTGGGAATAAATGATGTCTTAAATTATCTTACTTGTTTGAGTTATCATATTTACCCTAAGTATTTGGACTGACAGGCCTGAGCAAACAGTGTGGACTGATCAGATGCGGCACAATGTGGTCTACACTGTCATTCAACAAAATTATACACTTATCAACAGGCAGCCTGGGAGGCTTGGTCAGATGTGCGTCAGACTGGTGATCAGGAAGTTGTGGGTTCCACCCCACCCCACCCCCCCACTGAGTCCGGCAACATTCTTTCATGGAGATTGATCATGAAATATTTTCTACTGTCATTTCTACTGTCATTCTCTCCCTTCCACTGATTCAAGAAGGGCAGTTGTCAGGTTCTGGCAAAAGAATGTGCATAAATACTGGTTAACCACTTAGAGGACTAAGCCTGCCTAGGAAAAGTGTGCTTAGGTAAACTGACTAGCTGGACATGAATCTAATGGGTTGACAGGGCATTAACCCATTTTAGTCGGGAGACCGGTAAAAGGGTAATTGGCAAACAGTGCAGACCCAGATCAGACACTGCAGAATGCAACATCTGATCAGGGTCTCCACTGTTTGCAAATAGTTTAGCCATTTTTCTCTAAGATTATGCAGATCTCATAACCAGACATACATGTACCTAAAATTGAAATTGGACTCTTCCAATATATAGTGTGGGAGAGTCTACCTAGTATACACCTCAACACAAACAAAACACACATCAACAAGCAGTAAAATGGACTAGATCCATTTTTGGACAAGTATGGTAAGGACATAAGGTGCCGGAATATTTAGGGTAAATCAGTGTACATATAAGTTGAGGGAATGCATACACTTTCTGGGGAGACAACCATCAAAATTGTTTTTGCCTCCCTTCTGAAAAAGGGTCCGTTCTAAAAAGAAAGAATTTGCTCCCAATGGGAGCAAATTCTTTCTTTTTTAGAGTGGACCCTTTTTTCAGAAGGATTTTGGTGTGAAGGAAACCAGAGATCACAAAGAAAATCTTCCTAGTGTGTCCATTCCCCGTGCTGTGAAAGAAACAGTCCTAAGATTATTCTGTCCCTTCGGTTGATTCAAAAAGGACAGTTATCAGTTACTGGCAAAAGAATATGCACAAGTTCTGGTTGAAAGCTTAGAGGAGTAATCCTGCCCAGAAAAAGTGTGGTCAGGTAAATTGACCAGCTCCTCATGACCTTAATAGTGTTGACTGGGCCGTTAAACTCCAAATCAGTCAAACCAAGATTGATTTTCTTGAATTTTTCAGCTGGATGTGAAGGAAGCAAAGGTGATAGAGGACCATCCTCAGTGGGATATCTCGGAGGATGAGGAAGACAAGGATGCACAAGATGATGATGAACTCAGTGAAGATTCGGACTATTCTACAGATGCTGATGATTATGAATAATGTCTGACTTCGGTGTTTCCTAAAATATACGAATCATGCCATGTGTAATGTGTCTTCAGGGTATATGCAAGTAGTAGAGATCTGATCAGCCAGGGAAGCAGCACAATCTGATAAGAATCTTTGCTATACAGTAACCCTTGTTACGCTGAATAAATTAAGATGCCACACTCACTTCTAATTTCCAGCCAATCAGATTACTTGATCCGAGTCTTTGATAGAAATTCACATATTTAATGACAAACAATGCAGATCCAGATCAGTTGGCATCTTCAAAAGCCAACTGATCTGGATCTATACTGTTTGCTTAGACAGGGCATGTTGTGTTTTTAACAAGAGATGGGTTAATATATTTTTGTGGAGACTGATCTTGAAATAATTTCTATGGTCATTCTCTCCCTTTGGTTGATTCAAGAAGGGCAGTTGTCAGTACTAGCAAAAGGATGTCTACAAGTGCTGGTTTACTGCTTAGCCTGCTGGGAAAAGTGTGAGTAGGATAAGTGACTGGCTGAACATGACCATAACAGTATTGACTCAGCTGTTAAACTGCAAAGTCAAATCATATTTACCCTAAGTATTCGGACGGATAGATCGGAACAAACAGTGTAGAACCTGATCAGATGCTGCAAAATGCAGCATCTGATCAGGATCTACACTGTTTGCCACTCATTCACCAAGTTTTACGCACATTAACGGGTAGTAAAAATGGACTTGTTCAAATTTTAGAACAGTTATGATAAAGGTGTCTGAATACATGTATTTAGGCTCAATATGGTAGATTCTACAGTATCCAGTGATTCAGAAGGCAGACAGTGAAGGCCCTGATCAGACTGCATGGATGCGCAGTCTGATCAGGGCCGTCTCTGTCTGCATTTACCTGAATGCCCTGAAGACATCTTTTCCCATGGGGCGATTCATAATCATACAAGAAAACTAAGGTTCTGTGAGCATTTCAAATAGTTTCACATAGCGTTTAAGCTGACTGGGATGAGAAGTATGCTCAAATTTAAGGATAGAAAAATTATGGGAGGATCTTAATGGTATTTACCCAGCAACATAATGTCATTAATTCTTGGTCGCCTTCCTACTGCTTAGAGTAATAACAAAGCTAAATGAAGAATTACTGTGTATTGAGTGCTAATGCCATTAAAGATTAATGGATTAACTGCCAAGGGTGACCACCCTGATCTCAAAATATTTGCCTTCTTTTCAAAGAGAGACAACTGGAGCAGAAGAGAATTTTTTATCCCTTCTCATGGGAGGGGAGGCTGTGGGGCAGATTCTTCCTGTAGGGAAAACTTTCAGCAAACAGCATTTTGAAATATTTTTCTGATTTTTTTTTTTTTTTTTTTTTTTCCCAGAAAAAAGGCTTTGACGTTTTATGCACAGTTTGCACAAAATGCCAAACTGTTTTCTAGAAAAAAAAAAAAGACTTGAAAAATAAATCACTGGTTATTTGCCTGCTGATTGGATGGATGTTCTGTTTGATCTGTATGAATATAGTGTAAGGCTACCTTTTGTTGGAAAGTTCATATATACGAATATTATAATGTGTACATAAATATTTATAATTGTTATTCTAAACATAGATCCAGATAAGATGCTTTTTTCATCCAAAGAGTAATGATATTTTTTGTATATCTCCAGAAAAACATACGTTGTGGGTACTCATTAGAAGCGCCTTGGCAAGGCGCTTCTAATGAGTACCCACAACATGTTTTTCTGGGAAATAAGAAAAATATAATATTAGTACTTCCTCTTATCTGAAACTATGTCTTCATTGTGTGTTCAGACTCTGACCAGTTCAGAATAAAAAAAAAATATTGTTTTCTAGTCACTTGAGTTTTAGGTGAATGGATATGCCTCAAAAGGAGATCACTCTGACAAGAAAGTATTTGTCTCACTTCTCAAAGGGGAAAGAATTTAGACCAGATTCTTTCCAGTAAAAGTAGCTCCTTTGAAGAGGGGATTTATATACTAGAGAAACAAATTTCTTTTCTGCAGTTGTGGTTTGAAAAGGGAGGTAATTAATTTGAAGAGTAGATGTGTATCTGTTCACGTTGAATATACTAGCTTCCAGCACAGGGAGAAGTACAAGATGGTGTTTGTGAACAGCAAAGATATCTGCCTATCTCTGCAGTCTGGCCATGGACACAGTAGTTCAGTTGGGTATTCGGTCCTATCTGGTATTTAACATGCATGGGCCCATTCAGTGTTTCAAGTATTTAAGTACACATTGATTCACTCTTAAAGTGACAGTCACAACAGCATCAAATGGCATTCTTAAAGAAAATAAGGCTTGACATTTAATGTGAATTGTCTGCATTGAATAAAAATATTGAATGCCATCTGCTACAAATTTGAATGGCCCTTTAAGGGTTATTGCTTAAGCATATTTTGTCATAATCAAACTGTGATGCAGGGGCACCAGTAGGGCAGTGGGTTTAGGTCTTATTCGCTGCTCTAGTAATCATGAGTTTGAATCCTGCTCAAGATGAATTCATGCCAATTATCTGCTTGGAAGACAGTTCTCATGATTATACAATGTTACCTTTCACAGAACTTCTGTCATCTTAACATCATTTTAAAATGACTGAAACACTGTTTATGAAGTATTAAAAACTAAAACATCAAGCTACATCATGGAAACAGTCACTTTATAAACCCTTAAAATGTCATTCACAATTGTAGCAGAAGAAATTTTGATTTTATCTGAGAAAATCATGTTTATGTTTCACATTTATCATTTGCATAGCTAATCTTGATTTTTTTAAAGAAGTTAAGACAAGGCATTTCATAATAGAGAATAAAATAAAATTTTGTCTGCTAAACTTTTGATTGACTCTTAAAGGGTGAAATATGTGGAATAAGCATATCCAGATCATTGTGCCCTGTTTGCATAGTCTAGTTTGGCATACTCAGTCGTTAGTCTTTGCATGGCTCTAAGTAAGTTGAGTATAATCAATTCTCATTATATTCAAATTTTAAGGGTCCAGAATTTTTTGTTTGAGATAACAGTATTGAAATGGAAGGAGCATAAAAAAAAACTTAATTTAGATTGACTTAAGCTGTAGTTTAATTTATCAGTATTTGAGATTATGGCTGTCAACTGTATTTTTAATATTTTTCATATTTCTCCACCAAAACATATGCTGTGGGTACTCATAAGTATATTCTGCCAAAGTGATTCAGATGACTAAAGCAACATATTTTGGTGGAAAAAGAAAAAAAAAATATTAAAAATACTTAAAGTGAAAAATATATGAAAATTTGATACCCAAATATTCAATCTGTCTGGCTATACCTGTGAATTCATGCAGTTTGAACTTGTACCCCCACCCACAACCCTTGCTGCTAACTGTGCCAATTGGAAGGTTTCATATGGTACTATTTTTAATACACATTGTTGCCAATTTTATCTCACTGTAATATAGTCGACTCGTTATCTCGACTTCTCTTATCTCGAAGGAAAATCTGGTCCCTGTTTTAACATGGAAATCTAACAACAGGTAACAAAATATTGTGGAAAAGAGGAGAAATTGCTCCAAAGGAGCAATTTCTCCTCTTATCCACAATATTTTCAATGTATCTCTAACTTCAGGAGTCAAATTACATTCATATATATTAAATGTGGTCATTCGAATTATCTTTTCCTCAGTTCTGCAAATCTGATATGTTGAGGTACGGAAATCTACAAGTATTTCTGAGAGTCCCTTGGACTGAGATAACGAAAATTGACTGTAGATAGGTACAATTATATAAGGGTGATCAGGAGGTTGCGGGTTTGACCCCCACCGGGTCAGCAACATTCTTTTGTGGAGATTATGAAATATTTTCTACTGTCATTCTCTCCCTTCCGCTGATTCAAGAAGGGCAGTTGTCAGTTTCTGGCGAAAGAATGTGCACAATACTGGTTATAATACTGGTTAACCACTTAGAGGACTTAGCCTGCCCGGTAAATGTGTGGTTAGGTAAAATGAACACGCTTGACATGACCACAGTGGGTTGACTGGGCCATAAAACCTCAACATAAATAATTACATACAAGCAGCAATGTGAAAAAACATACTTTTGGACATGTGCACCCAGCCAAGATTCAGAGTGGAGTCTGATCAAAGTACTCATTTTCAGTATGAAGAAACTGCATCCTTGGTTATCCAAAATGTGCCCAGTGATGATTCTGATCAGACTGCACAAATGTGCAGGCTGTTCTAAATCTTTGTAGGGCACACATGTAAAAGGGTACATTTTCTGACATTGCTTATGTTAGTGAGGTCAAAAGAGATTCTTGGCCTCTCATACCTGTCACTCTGTAAAGACTGTGGCTCTTAGCCTGTAGGTAAAAGGAGTATCTAGGTAAGTATTGTTCTTATTTCTCCAGGAAAACATATGTTGTGGGTACTCATTTGAATTGCCTCTGTGGGGCAATTCCAATGAGTACCCACAACATATGTTTTTTCTGGAGAAAGAAGAAAGCTAGCAACCCATTTTTATTGGAAAAATATATATAAAAGACATTTAATCTGGCACTACAAAAATTTTGAATTTAAAGGTTTATAGCATTCATTTATCTGTTTTGTCAATAAAGGTTATTTTTATAAGATAGAAAAACTAATACAATATTTTGTTAAAATTATCACTGATACAAGATATCAGTGCAGAAAATTTATTCTGAAATACCGTGTTTTACCCTTGGTATTCGGACAGACAGGCCTAAGCAAACAGTGTTGACTCAGATCAGATGCCACAGATTGTGGCATCTGCCCAGTGTCTAAACAGTTTGCTTTTCAACCACTAGTTTTTAAACATATCAAGAGGTAGTAAAATAGACTTGTTGACATTTTAGGACAAGTATGGTAAGGAATAAAGGTGTCCACAAACTTTGTATTAATACATTAACCCTTGTCATGCTGAATAAATTAAGATGCCATGCCCACTTCTAATTTTCAGCCAATCAGATTGCTTGATCCAGATTGTTGCTATAAATTCATATACTTAATGGCAAACAGTGCAGATCCAGATCAGTTGGCTTCTTCAGAAGCCAACTGATCTGGATCTACACTGTTTGCAAAGGCAGGGTAAATCTGGGTTCAGCATGACAAGGGTTAAGAGATGGATTTCAGTAAACGGTGTTATGATCACATAGCAAAGATGCTCGAAGTTATGGTAATTTTGTAATATTTTTATACCCCCATGAGTCCCCTGCCTTGAACAATATGGCATGTACTGGATTTGCCCTATCTGTTGTATTGTGACAGTGCCATTATGTCCTCCCCAATGGAGCCAATTTGCATGAAATGTCAAATCCTGTTTTCTGGGGAAAATATTGAATATGTCTTAAAAAATTTTTATCCAGAGTGCTATAAAGCCTTAAACGCATAGTTCTATATTGTTGAAAAAAAATAACAAGACTTTCACGTCTCTTCAACCCCATCTTTTTAGCTGCATAAAAATTAGTAGCTGCAGAAAGACAGTTTTCAGTTTTTAGGCAAAAAATAGGGTTTGACATTTTGTGCAAATTGTCTCCTAAGAAGAGTTTTCATGCTCTGTCAAATCCTATTCACTGGGGAAAAAAAATGTCAGTTTGTTATTTGCTGAAATTACTCTGCTCTTATATGGGCTCTTTGGCAACAAGTTCATATTTTTCTTGCTTTTCCATGTAAAATGTATATAGTTGTACTCATTAGAATTGCCTCACTGATGTAATTGTAATAAGTACAGTACACACAACGGGGGGTGGTCGGATGTGGCGAAGGTGTCTGGTATCTTATGCCACCTGGGTATCCAACTGATATTGGCTTCCAGTTGGGCAAGGCCTACTATCCTTGTAATAGGTAAGGGTAGAGGGGGAATGTTTTTATTTCTTCTGTTTCTTCAGTTTCATTCCTGTTCCTCTTTCTTCCATGTCCTTCTCTTTCATGTTTTCATGCTTTTTTGCTCACATATTCTGTAACTCTTTTTCTTGGGACTTATAGGCCTGGTATGTACTGTTTCTAAAATTAGGTATGTGAGGCTTGCTCTTCCCAATATGTAGAAATGTACTGGTTCTAAAATTAGACAGGTACAGTATGTTCCAAAGTGAGGCTTGCTCTTCCAAATCTGTAGAAGTGTTCTGTTTCTAAAATTAGACATGTATGTTCTAAAGTGAGGCTTGCTCTTCCCAATATGTAGAAATGTACTGATTCTAAAATTAGACAGGTTTGTTTCAAAGTGAGGCTTGCTTTTCCAAATCTGTAGAAGTGTTCTGTTTCTAAAATTAGACAGGTTTGTTCCAAAGTGAGGCTTGCTCTTCCCAAGCTGTAGAAAGTTTTTGGACTACTTGTATAGCTATTGAATACTTTTATTTATAATGACTTAAATACCAGTTTTATGTGTTCAGAAATAAATATATATTATTTTGTGTGTTTCTTTCATAGTGGTTTAATATACCGTATTTACACTAAAAATACCATATCTCATAGTTCCAGAGTTCTCAAAGGTCCAGGGAAGGTATTTTTGTTTCAACCAAAAAGTATTGATATTTTTGTCACTTCTGCATTAGCGTGGGTGACTTAGGCATGCAAGTTTCCATTTGTCTGTTCGTGCACCCGAGCATTAACTCCTACATCCACCCTAGCGACCGCCCTAGTGACCACCCTAAATGAATCTACAAAGAGTAAATTTTTACAATTACACTACAACTTCTTTATAACACGGTTCATTATAACACGATTTTGGATACAACACGGTTCAAATATGGATCCCAGAAATGTATAGATTATATAGAAAAATGACCATAAATGGTCATTTTTCTATATAACCTTTACATTTTTGTTTGGATATAACACGGTTGTATAACTAACACAGTTTATGCTTTGGACCCCAAAAATAGTGTTATAAAGAGGTTGTGGTGTAGTTTCACTTCACTGATTGTTTTATCTCCCTGAGCTAAACTAGGATGGCAACTCCCACTCTTCTGGGTCTTGTTTTCACATTTTAGTATGCAGGTGCAACATAAACTTCAATGAAGTTCTTTATATTTTTCTTATTTTTTCACGAAAACATATGTTGTGGATATTCATTAGAAGTGCCTCATTGAGGCACTTCTAATGAGTACCCACAGCATAAGGTTTTAAGGAGAAATATGAAAAATATTTAGCTGTATGCCCTTAACTGGAGCTATGATATTCACCCTATGTATCGGAGTTAGAACCCCGAGCAAATGGTATAGACCCAGATCAAACTGCTCCTGCAGAAACGTTCAGCCTTAGCAAACTTAACAAACAATGTAGACCCATTTTGATCAGGGTCTACACTGTTTGCTATTTTGCTACAATAGTTTAGAAGTCACCAAGTACTGATAGTCAAATTGGCTTGTTCAGATATTAAGATAAGTAGAGAAAGGAGTTACAGTGTACAAATATTTAGAGTTAATATGATAACTGCCATGTAGGTTTACAGGAAAAAAATTAATGGATTATATATCACATACAGAAGAGCTAATGTACAAGAAAAGCATCTTAACCCGTTTATGCCAAGTGGACGCTTCCACATCAACTCTTTGGACAAGTCCATTTCCATTATAAGGGATGTCTAGTTAAGTTTTTTATTACCAGGTTTTATAGAAATTCCTGTACTTAATGCTAACAGTGTAGACCCTGATCAGATACCACATTCTGTGGCATCTGATCTGGGTCTACACTATTTGCCAATGTCCATTTTATGGGATGCTAGGCTTAAATAGGTTAACCCTTCTCTTGCTAAACATGACATGCCCTGTCTTAGCAAACATTGCAGATCCAGATCAGTTGACTTCTTAAGAAGCCAACTGATCTGGATCTGCACTGTTTGTCAATAAATATGTGAATTTCTATCAAAAATCCAGATCAAGTAATCTGATCGGCTGGAAATTAGAAGTGGGCGTGGCATCTTAATTTATTCATCATGACAAGAGTTAATATCGTGTGAATATGGAATACCAAGACTAGCCGAGTTTTGGATCACAAGGTCCAGGGTTCAAATCTGGCTAGAGGCAGAATGCAATTTGTGACTGTACGTACAGTGATTTAATGCACAGAAACTTTCATTATCTCCCATTCATCATCTCTGGGCTAATGCAGGAGAGGACAAATTTATATTTTTCTTATTTTTCTCAGAAAATAGGTTTGACTTTCCATGTAAACTGTCTCCTGAAATGTCAAACCTATTTTCAGGGAAAAATGATAAAAGAAAATGGCTAGACTTTAGAATCTGTCAGCACTAGTTACTGACTTCAGTATATGGGTCTACACATCTGCTTGCATAAAGAGTTAGGAATAATCAGAGCTAGTTGGCTGTTTGTTAGGGTTAGGATAGGTTAGGGTTAGGGTAGTTGAGATATCATATTCATGTACTGTTCTAACTAAAAAAGCAGTTTTCGGGAGGTGATTTCAAAACAGTAAGGGTGTTCGAATTATTAGAGTGTACGAACTAATAGGAAATCTAACGTACTTATAGATAACAGGAATCTTTACAGACAATATTAGGGTAAGATTAAGTACGGACAGATTCTAAAGGTGTTCCTAAAAAATGTTTCAGAATGTTGTCTGCTGAAATTTTTACCCAGCATGCTAAGTATTAAATAATTTTGAATGAGATGTAAAACACCAAGTCATCATCTTCATCATTAGCACAACCATCCCACAGCTTCTGATAAGAGGGATATTCCTAAACATTACGAAAACATGCCTATTCAAATATACTGAAAATTTTACTACCAAAAAATGAAAAATATCAGATAAAAAGTTCTGATATTTTTCATATTTCTGCTCAAAACATAGATTGTGGGTACTCATTAGAACCGCCTAGCTGAGGCAGTTCTAACGAGTACCCATAATCTACGAGGGGTGTTCAATAAGTTCGTAGAATTTGGTATTTTTCTATACAATTCAAGATTTCTTTTTTCATTTTTGTGCAGTGTAAACCTTTGTCAGCTGAATGATAACAGCTGTTCAGTCAACACGTACATTTTTTGCTCTTACTTTTTGTTTGAAAACCTATACCCATAGGCGAAAATGGAAAGTCAGATTATTGAGTTCAGAGCAGTCTAAAAGTTCCTCACTAAGGAGGGTGCAAAGGCCAAAGAAATCCATCGGCGCATGGCTGATGTGTATGGTGATAGTAGCTCAAAGTATTCCACAGTGGCAAAGTGGTCAGCAGAATTTAAACATTGGCGAGACTCCTTAGAAGATGACCCAAAGCCAGGTCACCCTGCTGATGTCATCAGCCAGGAGATGATCGACCGTGTTGAGAGACTTGTGCTAAACAATCGCCGAATCAAAGTTGCCGAACTTGCTTCAGAATGTGGTATTTCTAATGGAAGTGTTTACACTATAATCCATGAACATTTAGGCATGTCAAAAGTATCTGCCAGGTGGGTACCCAGAAACCTGAACATGCAAGATCATCAGCAAAGGGTGGAGTCAAGTCAAGAACTTCTGGAATAGACGACTTTTCTTTCAAAGGCATAGACTGCTTAAAAGAAAAGTGGGCCAAATGCATTGAAGTAAAGGGGGATTATATTGAAAAATTATGTTGAAACCATCTTCCAATCTGTGAGTTAAGCCCCGAGTTCTACGAACTTATTGAACTCCCCTCGTATGTTTTTGAGCAGAAATAAGAAAAATAATGTATACCCCTGTAAACCCCAGTTTAATTATATAAAAGTGGGGTTTAAGGGGGTCAAAAATTATAGGCATGTTTTCATGGTAAAAATATTTTTGGTGCATTTCTGATGGGTGTCCACATCATATGTTTTTGTGGGGAAATAAAAAAAATATTTAGATGTCCCATTTATCTGGAGTTATGACACTGATTCAGACCATCCTGCTTATCTGCAGAATCTGACCACCGTACTCACTTTTATTTTGTTAACCCTTGTCATGCTGAATAAATTAAGATGTCACACCCACTTGTAATTGTCAGCCAATCAGATTACTTGATCCAGGTTGTTGATACAAATTCACATTCCTAATGACAAATAGTGCAGATCCAGATCAGTTGGCTTCTTCAGAAACCAATTGATCTGAATCTACACTGTTTGCAAAAACAGGGTCTATACAGGTTCAGCAGGACAAGGGTTAAAGGCTCCATATTCCTCAAAAATAGACATTTTATCATCCAAGAAAGGTTTAACAAATTGATATATGGTATTACTACAATCATAAAATGTGGCATCTGACAGCCTGTAAAATTTCAGTTAGTCTCTTGCCCTTGAAACGAAATGACTTTTTATCGTATCTCTGAATCAAATGTTGCCAACATTAATTCAGAGATACCATTAAAAATCATTTCAGTTTTGATCCAGTTCGAAAACAAGAGAGTAACTGAAATTTTACAGGCTGTCAGATGCCAGATTTAATGATCTTATTAATACTAGTACTATATATCAATTTATTAAACCTTTCTTGGAAAAAATAATGTCTATTTTTGAGGAATATGGAGCCTTTAAGAAATCATTGGAGTTTGCTCAGTCATTGACAAACCAAAAAAGGCCCTAACATGGCTCACTTGATGGAGAGACTGATTTGGGCCTTTTTACTTTCAAATAGCATAAGATCATTTTCATAATCTCATTCTTATTTCTTATATATGAAAGTATTTTTTAAGCTATGTCTGAAAGGGTGACTGAAAAATGAGCATTAAAAGTACATTTGTATAGGAAAGTAGGTTAATCTTTACTACTTTCTGGGCTAATTTAACAGAAGACAAATTGATTATATTTTTCTTATTTTTCTCAGAAAACAGGTTTTGACATTTCATGCAAATTGTCTCCTGAGGAGACAGTTTGCATGGACTGTCAAAGCCTGTTTCATGGGAAAAATAAGAAAAAAATATTTCAAAATGTTGTCAGCTGAAATTTTACTCAGCATGCTATATGTTAAGATTCACCTTAATATTTATTTGTACAGTGTTCAGATTAAACCTTTAGCATGCTGAATTTAATATTTGATAGGTATCTTTCTAACCCTTGAAAGGCAACTTATAATGGTAGCAGATGACATTCTGAATATTTTATCTTTCTGAGAAAATAAGGCTTTAGAGAAGGGAGGCAAAAACGTTTTGAATTAAACCCCCCCCCCCCCCACACTCAACACCCCACCCCACTCAACACCCAACCCCTCGCCCCTAGAAGCTGGAAGTTATTCCCATTAATGATGCATAGCTTCTGAAAGCAATCTGAATGTAAGCCTTCTTAAGGCAGTTTTAATGAAATGTCAATTTTTATTTCTTTGTAGAAGATTTCAGTGGAATGTCCTACTGTTTCCTGCTGGAAAAATCAGATAAATATCAACCATCTGTGGTCTACTAATTTTGCCTGAAGCATGCTAAAGGTTAATTTTATGTAAAAAGTGTATGTAAGAGAGAGAGAGAGAGAGAGAGAGAATGAATGAATGTGGTGCTAGCTTTGGCTGTGGATCCTTCTAAACTTTGGTGCATAGCTTTTTGTTTGTTCGATAAAATTTAATGTGCATACAAGTAAATGTATATTTGAGTATCTGAGTTGTGTTTTTGTTGTGACTGCAGTCTAACGCTTGTCCTGCTGAACCCAGATATACCTGTTTTGCAAACAGTGTAGATCCAGATCAGTTGGCTTCTGAAGAAGCCAACTGATCTGGATCTGCACAGTTTGCTATCAAGTATGCAAATTTATAGCAACAATCTGGATCAAGTAACCTGATTGGCTGAAAATTAGAAGTGGGCGTGGCATCTTAATTTATTCAGCAGGACAAGGGCTGATATACAGTCAAACTTCAGTGGCTTTAACATCTTTGGGACTGGATTGGCAAATAGTGCAGACCCAGACCAGACGCCACTGAATGGGGCGTCTGATCAGGGTCTGCAATGTTTGCTTAAATTACAGGAAGTTAAATGAATCAGTCTTAAGTCTCAGTCCAGGACCATTTTCTCAGCATTACGAAAACACGCCTATTCAAATATATAGAAAATTCCACCTCCAAAAACTGAAAATTTTCAGATAAAAAAAAACTCGGATATTTTTCATATTTCTGCTCAAAACAAAGATTGTGGGTACTCGTTAGAACCGCCTCGGCGAGGCGGTTCTAACGAGTACCCTCAATCTATGTTTTCGAGCAAAAATAAAAAAAATAATGTATACCCCTGTAAACCCCAGTTTTACTATATAAAACTGGGGTTTAAGGGGGTCAAAATTATATAGGCATGTTTTCGTGATGCTACACTCTGGGACAATCGACCCACCAGTGCTGCAGTGCTTTGATTTTTTTAGTAAAATAAATATATCTATTCACAGAATAAATGGTTTTATAGCAAGTGAACATTGATCAACAGTCATATAACCGGGCGAACAGCTATGTATTTTTATGATCAATAAATATTTTATCAATAAATATTTTCTTGGATAGAACAACTATTATTTTATTTGAATTCTTTATACTAAATAAACATTTTTATCAATAATTATGTCATCGGATAGAGCAACTATTTTTAAGTATTGGAAAAAAAATATGTTTTAAGATAAATTCATAATATCATAAATAATAATAATAATAAATACATTAGATATTTCGCAACGTTAATCAGGCCATAGCGGACTATCTGAAGTTGTTGTAATTTGTGTCCAAATACTTTGTGTGTTATTGATTAAAATGTAATGAATCGAATCATTTTTTTTTCACTAAATTATGTTTGCAGTGCACACTTAGCAGCAATATCTACACCTAATTAAAAGGCGAATCTTTAAAGCTTCCAAGAATGCTAAAATTGGATGCATACTGGAATTAATTGTCACGAAGTAACCATCACGAAAACACGCCTATATAATTTTGATCCCCCTTAAACCCCACTTTTATATAGTAAAACTGGGGTTTACAGGGGTAGACATTATTTTTCTTATTTTGCTAAAAAAAACATGGACTGTGGGTACTCGTTAGAACCGCCTCGCCGAGGCGGTTCTAACGAGAACCCCACAATCTATGTTTTGAGCAGAAATATGAAAAATATCAGATTTTTTTTATCTGAAAATTTTTAGTTATAAAATTTTCAATATATTTGAAAATACGTGTTTTCGTAATGGATACTGTAACAGTGTCTGAGGACAACATACCATCAAAGTACTGACAGCACTGGTGAGTTGATGATCCCTGATTGTAGGCTGGGAAAATGATCCTGAACAGGGACTTAAGACTGTTCCATTTAGCCAATAACTTTCTGTAAGCAAACAGTGCAGACCCTGATCAGACACCGCTTTCTATGGCGTCTGATCTGGGTCCACACTGTTTGCCAATGTCCAAGTCTGGGTTTTACAGATGACCCGCTTTAAACAGCATTCTAACGCCACAGTGACAAGAATAGCGCGGCAATAAATAACTGTTACCTGGATCTGTACAAACGCACGATTTGATTTCATTGGTCAATGATAAAGTTTATTGTTGACAAAATGGTTTGAAAACATTTTCTTCATGAAAGCAAACCGGGGCAAATCTGTATAGACAAAAAATTCAAATGAATTAATGATACAATTTCAGATTTATAACACAGCTATAGACTGCGAAACCAATATCACCATATTAATTTCATATAAAAATTCAGTAACCATATTTTTGAAATTAAAAAGAACAAAAATGCTTTCAAAAATTTAACGTTTTAAATAGACCAGTGAAGATACTCAAGAAATGACAATCACAAAGCCTTCCCGAAGCACCAAAGCAAGGAGAGATAAGGAACAAATACAGTTGAACCTCAATAGCTCGAACACTGATTCGATTTTGGACCTCTACAAAATCCTCCTGATAGCTCAAGAAAACAAATATTTGGGGCAATTTTCTTATTTTATCATGAAATGGTATGTTATGTGTACTCAGAATCGCCTCATCGAGGCGATTGTAATGAGTGCACTCAGCATACCATTATTGTGTTGAACATCGAAAAGATTTTCCTGAATTATCGCCATTTGCTTCCTGACCTAGCCATGATTAACCCTCAGTGGCTTGAACTACCCATGTCTCGAACAAATTTCAGTGGTCCCAAAGATGTTCGAGCCATTGAAGTTCGGCTGTATTGACAAAACATACGCCTCATATGAAACCACCGACGCGCAAACAAAGAGCCTCCATAAATTTTATTATCAACGTTTCATTGGTGTCAATTACTGCATAACAATTCTGTGGTCAGCCTAATACAACGAAATGGAAACGATCATGGAGAGGGCTCTGAGATTCATCAATGGGGATTTTCATCCCCTCTCCAGAACTAACAAGCAGCAACAACAGAGAGTTCATGCACACAAAAAGAATGAAATCAATTGCTAAGGCAGTACTTAACATTTACACAAATTGTCTCCTATGTATTTACAAGAGTTAGTCAGCTTTAAAATTTCTAATTATAATTTTAGGAAGGAAATCCTACTTGTAACCAATGTTCCAAGGGTCAGAAGCATCGGATATGAACTGAGGACAAACGGATATGAAATAGCATTCCAGACTAAATTCAAACTGCTTCGTCATATCCACAATGCCGGAAACAGCTGCATAACTGGAACAGTATGTGTGCATGTCCTTTGTGTTCTCCAAATAATTAATTTCACTTTCTTTCTTTTTGTTTAATTTGCGTTTTCTGCCATTTCTGTTACCATTTTTTCGGGGAGGTTGCTAAATCGCCACCCGAATTAACAAGCCAAATTTCGACAATCCGTTTTCCTGTTACTAACAACCTATTAACTACCTAGCAAATAGTTCCCTGCTAATGCTGATGCTGATAGCGCTAAATTCTGCATTCAAACACATTAGCCTTATTCACTCTGATGCTTATTAATGGCGAATAAATAAGCAAAACCAAAGAAGACTTCAAACTTTTGAAGAAATAAGATTTTAATCATACTAGGTACAATATCGGCGGACGGATATGAATTCTCCAGTAAAATGCGCAAAATCTACAGCGTTGGGTAAAACTTGTAAGCCATGGTCCTACTAAACACCGAAAAGGTCCACACCGAAAATGACCTTTCCTACCGAAAAGGGGCTTTCGGTACCGAAAAGGACTTTAATTTCAGCGAAAATCCCAATCAGTTCTAGAGGCCTATAAAATTTCAGGCAACCGCTCCCATCAGCACTTTCAGTGCTTTGATTCAGGAGAGTCATTTGGACTAGAAAGCTACCCTGCAGGCACATGACGTTAATACAACGTCGCCTCAATGTCGATGCAACGTTATGACGTTGCATCGACGTTGAGCCGACGTTGTATAAACGTCATGTGCCCGATTGGTACATTATAAAATGTAAAGATTGTAGATCATGCATGTAATCCTAATCCTTTACGCGCTAATCACATGCAGCAGACGACTTTTTGTAATTTTCAGAGAAAATAAGCTTGACATTTCATGTGAATTGTCTGCCTAGCAGGTGATTGATATGAAATACCAATCTTGTTATCTCTAAAAAAAATGACGGGCCCCCGTAGCCTAGTGGATAAGAGAGTTGACTCTTAATCCATTAGGTTTCTCACCGCTGTGGTTCGAGCCTCGCTCGGGTCATATGTGGGAAAGCCAAGTTCTGCTTACGGATGGTCAGGTGGTTTTTCTCCGGGTTCTCCGGTTTTCGCCCACCTTCGATGAACGATCGGCTCGATATAAGTGAAATATTCTTGAAAGGGCCGTAAAACCCAAATCAAAAAAAATCTCTAAAAAAATAACTTAAAAAATGAAATGTTGTCTGCTACAATTTTGCTCCTCATGTTATGGGTTAATATAAAACAGAGATGACAGAATGATATTCATTTTTACAAAATGGTTATGGCTCGATGAATCCCCCACAAGATGTTTTCATGGATAAATAAGAAAAAAAAAAACGGCATATTTGTATGAATAAAATATCTGGGGCTGCTGAACAGTGTGGCTAGTAATCACTGCTTTCCTGCATAAATGGATTTTTTTAACCTTTACCACCTACTGGGTAATTTCAGCAGATGACAAATTGATAATATTTTTCCCAGATAATAGAGTTTGACATTTCATGCAAATTAGGAGACAATTTGCATGAAATGCAAAAGCCTATTTTCTGGAAAAAAATATGAAAACTATTTCAAAATGTCGTCTTCCGAAATTTTAGCCAGCATGCTAAGCTTTGAAGATTTCTAAGAATAATGAGGAATACTTTCAACCCAACACCGATTTGCAGGCTGGTCTGGTTCTCCCTCTCTCTCTCTCTCATATAAAATGATGCTAATTTTCCCTGCAAGGTACCTCAACGTTGTATAACTGACTTGTACTATTTATTGACATATACTTGTTGTGATACTTGTTTTGCTAAGTTATTGTTAAATGTCACTGGTGTGGGTGACAGAGTTCGGTCAGGTCACCAAATTTAACCTCTGTTTGGTGAATTTAAAAATCAAACTTTTTTTTTTTTTTTTTTTTTTCAAGGTTTCATTTATTTTCACCAAAATAGTATTAAAACAAAATAAAGTAGGGCTGAAAGATTGCAGTCTTCGCTTACAAAAAAATCTGTGACAAAATGCCAGTCATCTATGAAAATAATAATAATAATAATAATAATAAAATAAAATAAGGAAAGCAAAATCATTTATTTCTCATCTGCTACTGACTAATGGTAACCTGAAGCAGTTGTCAGTATGTGGGGAAGTACTGGTTCACAGCTTAGATATGTGTGATTAGTCAAATTGACCGGTTCGACATTCCCCTAATGGGTTGACTGGGCCGTAAAACCTGAACACAGTCAATCAATCAATAAAGCTTTACATTTCGTTAATATCATCTCCTTTGGAGATAATTTGATGTGATGACAGGCCTCTTTTCTTGGGACAATGGTCACTCGTTATTTGTCATTTGTACTTAGTACAAACTAAGTATATATCGTTATAATCCTAAGGATTAGAATAGACAGGCCCAAGCAAATAGTGCAGACCCAGATCAGATGCCGCAGAATGCGGCGTCTGATCAGGGTCTACACTGTTTGCCACTCGTCCAGCAATAGCTTAAACACATCAATAGGTAGTGGAACAGACTTTTACAAATTATAGGACAAATATGGTATCCCAATATTTAGAGTAAAAACGGTACGCATTTTATTATGTTTACAGTTTATCAGAGTCTGATTGAGGATGGCGAGAAAAACTGAGTACTTATTTACTTTAAAGTTCAGAAGTGCAACTTCATGTCAATAATATAAAATTTAGGCTGATAACCACACTGTTATTAATCACACTGTTTTAATCCTTAAAATGCCAAGAAAACCTGCATCTGAAAATGTCGTCTGTTTATGCCGTCTGCTGAATATTCTTGCAAACTTTTCAAACTTATTTTTGCATACAGGCAAACATGTGGAGCCTGATCAGATTGCTCCTAGAGGAGCAGTCTGATCTGGGTCCACACTGTTTGCAAAAATGACTTTTAAAATCACAAGCAGATGACAAAGTAGACGACAACTGTTGTGATTGGCAGTTTGTGAGTTATGTCTACTCTACTTTCGACATCTTTCAAAAAGTGTTTTGTTAGTAGAAGGGTCCAATATAATAATGCATAAATAGGCTGATGCACCAGTCAGTATAGACTGGCTCCAGTCTCCAGAGACTAAAATTTATTTTTATAATATTTCATAACGCACTAACATAAAACCAAAATAATATGACTATAAAGGCTGGTCACTGGTGACCAGCAATTATTATCATCTTATTTATTTATTTATTTTTATTTTAATGGATCAAACAGGATTATAAGAATAAGTATTCTTTTTTTTTTTTAATTTTATTTTCACTCAACCAAATATATTTACAAAGCATTGCGATTATGCATGTATATGATTTACTAAACATAAACACCCTATATGTTGCTATGGAGTAAAGAAGAAGAGGAAGAAGAAAAGATAAAAAAAAAAATCATTAAAAAATACGTGATATAATAGTTCTAAACATTTAAGGAATGGTAATCTTAAAAACAACGTTCTTAAACCATATTCTATCGAGATCAACGTTCTTAAACCTTATTCTATCGAGATCACCATGAATGAAAGGAAGAATTATATTAATGCGTTCTAGTTTCCTTGTCAGTGAACATAATATGTATTAATGTTAATCGTGTTCATGTGTCCTTTCTTTTCTCTACCTCTCTGTTACGGTTCGGGACTTTACATGATTTTCGGTTTTACCCAGTATCCTAAAACGCTGATTCATCTCCATTCCCATGCGACACAACGCCCCCAAGGCGGAAAAAAAAAACAAAAAAAAAAAAAAACGAAGTCCACCTTAAAATTCTCAAACGGCAAAACACTACAGAAAAAAAGAAGCTCCAAACGTTATCCCAATAAGTCAACCAATATAACTAGGAGAGACAAGAGACGCAACTACCTAACTGATTACCTGTATTCCACAAAATCGCCCAAACTGAATTTTCATTTTTAATGTGTTGTGAACAACCATTATTTGACTTTCTTTTCGCAAAAGTTCCGTGGTGACAAAATTCGTACGTGCAGTGAATCTGCATTTAAAAGAGTACGACTGCACATTTTAGTCAGTAATCTACTACTTGAAATTTTAGTCAGTACCGCGTGTGCAATAGCCGCTCAGATCCGACGATGCATGGAGTTGAGACGGTTAACAGTGGCTGTCGAAATGTTGTTCCACTCCTGTTCTAAGGCTCGACAGTCTTTGTAATGTATGTGGAGGGGGATCTAGACTGGCTCCAGTCTCCAGTGACTAAATATTTTTCTCATAATCCTGTTTGATAATCCACTAAGATAAAACAAACAACATATCATGACTATAAAGGCTGGTCTAGTGACCAGCCTTTATAGTCATGAT